>CP129447.1:5240000-7640000 GCA_030445155.1 Quercus variabilis
TTGGGTCAGAGTTTCTATAAAAAAACTAAATTTTAGCTTTCTTGGGCAAGTATTCCAATATTTTTGTTGGGTCTCAATGTGTATCGATTGAGGTTCGCATTATTTTCCCTCACATTTGATGGTTTCATCATTACATTGTGTAGTATCAACATCACATGTGCCTGTACTTTTGTCATATTCGATAGTTCCTTTATTTTTTCTCACATTTGATGGTTCCACTCTCACATTGTGCAGTTCTAACATCACATGAATGAAGATGGCTATTTTGAGGGCCTCAAAGCTGATCTTTGCGAGCCTTATCTTTTTTTTCCCCCATTGTTTTAGGTGCGTTTTTATTTTTTCCTATCTTCTGGCCATCCCTAGTGCACAAATAGACTTCTTACGTTCTTAGTTTACTTCTTAAATGTGGAACAGAATTTCTTCAAGATATTAAATTGGCCACAACCATGACTCTGATATGAATTGTTGCCTCCAAATTTTGAATTTTTTTTTTCCAAGTTGCAGCATATAGTATCTACTTGTTTTCCATTTCTAATTATGTCTGCACATCCATGACATGTCATAAATGGAAAGGTTGAAGAGAGTCTAGAAGCCACCAAATAGATATAAAGGGGTGTTGAACATCTTTTGGTAATTAATCCAGCCACTAATCTTTACTTGAACATGGGAAATAAACTAATAATTTTTCACTGCTCACTACGTGACATTTGTCTTCATGAGTCAAATCAATTATTTTGATTTAAAAATTGTTTCATTAGAATATTACCATCATATATGCTGTTCTTTCCATCATCTATGATGTATGTTTTCCAAAAAGAGGATGTTCATTGTCACATTAGATAGTATTAATATCATATTTAACTATACTTTTCTCACATTTAGTGGTACATAATTTTTTTTTTTTTTATATCACGTTTGACAATTCTATTATCACATTGGGCAATACAAAAATCACTTGTGACTGCACTTTTGTCACATTCGGTGGTTCCCTTTTTATTATTATTATTATTTTTCACATTTGATGATTTCATTGTTACATTAGGCAGTACCAACATCACATATGAATGTACTTTTGCCACATTTGATTGTACCTTTATTTTTTCTCTCTCATTTGACGATTCCATTGTCACATTAGGCAGTATTAACATCACATGTGACCGTACTTTTATCACATTCAATGATTCTCTTATTTTTTACTCACATTTGACAATTCCATCATCACATTAAGTAGAACCTATGAAACCCCTTTACTCAATTAACCTTAGCTAAAGTTATTGGTATTAGCTCCTTATTAACCAAAAAAAAAAAAAAAAACATTAATACTAGCTTAAAATTAACTAGAAGGCGAAGATTCATAATTTTCATGGGTTTAATAATTCAAGATTTACAGAAATTGTATTTTATACGCTAATACCAATGCACAAATTCCAAGTATCAAATATTTAATTTGGGAGGTGGTTTGGGTTTTATGAAGGTCGGACAAGTAGGAGATATGGTGGCTAAGATTAGGAAGGAGGTGGGGGATGCAGAAATTGCAGACCACTGAAATTAGGGTCTTCAATGCAGCTTAACAAATTGTTTGTGTTTTATAAAGAATTACTTTTTAGTTACAACTTTCAAAACACATTTTCAATGGAAAACAACAGAATATTTGTTATAAAAATTAGTTCATTTGAGCAAGTTAATGGTGTTTAAAGAGAAGGGACAGCAAACTAAGTATAACATATACATTGCAGAAATTCACCTGGTTCAACATTTATTTTCAGGTAAGTAATACCATCTGGAACAACTGCCCCATCAAAGCGATAGGGACCCAATCCATTAATGAGGATACCATCAGGAACTCCAAGGTTGATTCCTTTTTCAACATCCTGCCTTAGTTCCTGTTTCCCAATAAGCATTGGTCAATAGCTAGGAAACCTAAAAAAATAACTAGTATTCACCAGTCACCAGAGTCAATGAGCAAAACAAAATTTACACTGACCTTATGATTCTTAGAATACCAGTCACTAATGAAGATTGTAATATCTCAATCTGGCATCCCGAAGGGTATTGGAATCACTTCTCTGTTGTTTATGATGATTCCCCCATATCCATCTGCAGCTCTCTGGAAGCTAAGGGACGGGAAGTAAAAGAAACTCCCTATCTGATCTTTGACTTGAAACTGATATGTCCAATTCCAACCAGCAGGAATGGGACAATTTGTACCTAAAACACCATCTTGCCAAGAGTTCTTCCTATGTTCTATGCCATTCCTGCATTAAACTAGACAACATTAACGCTAATAAAATCACTACCTGCTATTTTTCTTATTCTTGTTGTAAAAATATATATATACCATGTGAGAAGAAATGGCTCGTAAAGGCCATTTTTGACATTGACAACAACACTCCAATTTGTAGTGACATTGAGAATTGGTCCTGGAAATTGCCCATTGATCCCAATTACCTGAAATTATTAGCACAAATGAATTTGCATGAGATATTGTGGGTCCACCCACCTGTGAGGTTCGGGGGAGGGAAGCAACTAAGACATTTGAGCACTTTGTGGTATATAAATCACCAACGTATAGATAGTTAAATACTGAAATAAATAAATGTACAATATCAAAGAAGAAAAGACAAGCAAAGACACTCCACTCCAAAATCTAGGATCAATATGGGAAATAAACAAGGAGTTAAAAAACAAAAGGTTGACCATGCCTAAGTGCTTGGCAGGTAAAACTTATCTTGTATATAGCTCAACCATTCATGACTCATGCATTGTGCGAAATAGTGTTAGAGTCTCTTAGAAGATCCCATATAAGGTGTCCCTATTCTAGAAGATCCCATTGATGAGTTGTCTCTACCAGCTGTTGCTATCAGAAAATTCCTCGTGATATTTGTATATGCTTCTCCTATATATACGGAATGGATGAATTGAGGGCAAAAATACGGAAACCAGCTCCGCGTCCTTAAATCTCTATTCTTATTTCTATTGACAAATAGGAAGGATATATGGACAAAGACTAACTGTCATATTGACAGGTATGAAGAAGCAGAAGTCACATTAACACAAATTAATAGGAATCAAACATTGATGGGTAGGCAAAGAATAAATCTCTATGAGTGACATATAGAGATAGTGCAAATCATATGGCAGGAAGACTACAGCCAAACAAAGGTGTCCCTCAATCTGCAGATGGAGAAGAACATTCTAGAGATTTGTACATTGTAGAAAAGGAAGTATCTATCATCACAAGTATAATTGTCTGATTTTATTATTCAATGAATTACTATGGGACTTTCCAAATCTAATAGCAGAAACTGTAGAATGGAATGAATAATATGAGCTTGACATGGGAAAAGTGATAATATAAAATCTTTAATACAAGAAGGTTCAAGGATTCAGAAGAATTAAAAAAGTCAACAGCTAAATGCTTCATCATTTGATTACTCAGGGATAGGGACTCCATTATTGCAGTCAATATTTTGCATCTAAGCCTACTAAGTGACCCACACAGTGCATAACTGTTTCAAGATGAAACTAGTTCAAAACTCATTCTGTCAGTATGAAGTTCGTCTCATCTATATTGTACCTAACTCACGAAACATGTCATTCACAGATTTCTAAAGAAAAATATTACTTGCTTCAATTTAAGAGTCTGGGCAGCTGTGATAAACAGAAACAGTAAACAATAATATACGATTAATTGTACGGTAACTCACAAAACATGTGGATGACAGATTGTTAAAGTAAAATTGTTATTTGCTTCAGGAGCCAGCAATGAAGAGCAACAATCAACAATGAAATTACAAATAATGAATAATACAAGAGAAAGTTTGAACACATTATTTTTCTGATTTGAAGTTACATACACCCCCGGTAGGTCTTGAACCCATGACCTCACCCTCCATGTTACTCTTACAAGGTAAGTTTGAATGCATTGTTAAATGCATCAAATGCATCACATGCCACACAACACAATTAAGCCTAAATGCACATTGGGCACTAATGAGACATCTTTTCCCCCTAACTAAAGTGAGGTCACAGCAGTTCAAAGTAAGCGTGTGGCATGGAACAATGGTAATTATTGCTGTTGCAATGAGAAGCCATTGAAAATTTTAAGGTGGAACAGTAGAAACAAATCTTACATGGCTGCAGGGCACCCCATGGCCGCCTCTCCACTATAACATCATTTTGTCTTAATCACAGACAAACTGGCAATATTGAAAAATATGAGGTGGCCGATGATATAACTTATATGCTTCCAATCTGATTATGAAGTTATATTTTTAGCAAGATGGATAAATATGATAATCAGTAGTATGAACAAAAACACATACATGTTAAAGAACAGTAATTTCTGAAGTAACACAGACTACATAACAGCAGCCAACAGCAGCCTTTTGGTATTAAAGGATTTATTAACTCATTGGATTACACAGGCACAAATGAAGTACCGTCTAATGTGCTGAGTGATTAAAATATGCCAATCAAATTGCGAGGGAAAATTCTACAAAAAGGAATTAAAAATAATAATGCTTGAAGGCACAATATCTTTGGTAGTCAAACAATGACATGGTTCAAAAACTTATGTTGATACAGTTAGATCGTTGACAAGAAACAATAGAAATACAAGGCTGAAAAACAAAAAGGAAGTCCATGAATTCTAGAGAAAATATAAGTTACAGAACAAGACAAAGGAAAGTTTGTTAAGACAATTTGGGCACATGTATCAATAATGAACAATTGCAATATTGGACAAGTAGTCATGTTTCATATTAGATATGCTGTAAGGACTTATTGTACTTTGGTAGTGAAAAGGACTTATTGTTTGTGAGATTTCACCACAAAAAGCTGTTTGACAAAAAAGGATTTGTTAAGATGAACTTTAATAACAAGGACAACAGCTTGTTTATGAAATACATTATGAGTAAAATTTTGGAATTAGATCAACACAATATAAGACTAGACATGCTTCAAGGTTTAGTTTTGCATTGACATGTTTACCATGGATGAAATGAGAATCCTAAGAAATGGCAAGACATGAACAAACAAAATTAACCACAAAAATTACACCAAAGAAGATAAGAGGCCAACCCAACTAGAGACAAGTCGAGAAAACTATGTCATCTCAGTTTAGCCATGTGAAATGAAAGTCACAGGACTGTGCTTGTATGATGGGCATATAATGTGGACACACACAAAGGAGCATCAAGGTGCTGAGAGTGGACATGTTGCCTTGCCTTACAATTTAATCCAAACAAAGAAATTGTCAAATATAAAGCTATTTGTCAATCAAGATTGTATATAAACAATACAGATTTAAAGACTTGGGCATAGTTAATTTTATTAATATATATATATATATATATATTAAAAGTAAACTGGGTCATGTAAATATATTTTCTAACTTTCGGCATAACTTTTTTGATAATTCAATTGTTACAACAAGTGGGGGAGGAAATTAGAAACCTTGTTCTCCTCATCAAGGAGACCAGTCAATGCCACTAAGTTACAAGCCTTTTGGCAACTTCCAGCATAACTGAATTAATAATGAGAGAAATTCTAAAACTGAATAGTTGCTAAAAACAATAGAATTATGAAATTCACTTCTTCCTAGAACAGGAAACTTCTCTTTATATTAAAATATGTCACACTATTAGTAAATCAACCTGGTATATTAAGTAAGTAATTTCCATCAACTTACGAGATTCACACATGGGGGGACTTGTTCAAGTTAAAAATAGCTAAAATCATATATTTACTACACAGTAAGCAACTAATATCCAATAAACAAATCACATGAGCAATACCCAAAAGTTAAAAACTTGAAATATCACTAAAAATAAGCAGTGCCCATTTTCATCCAAAGGATAAGGGTGACAAAAGTTGGAGAATTGCAGAGAATTGAGGTGAAAAGTAAGAACCTTTGGTTTAACACCAAGTGGGGAGGCAGTGAGGTAAGAGACAGTCCAATCATAGAACACAAAAGGGTCACCTGCCAAAGCAGCAGTTGAGAAGCAGAAGAGAAGGATAAAAAGGAACGAGGATGAAGAAGTTGGCATTGGATTTAGCTTCAGCTCTGAGTGTTTCTTTCTGGGTGTCTTAGTTTTTCTCTACTTTACACAGAGAGAGAGAGAGAGAGAGAGAGAGAGAGAGTTGGGTTTGTGAAGTTTAATTTGGTAGTGACTGTAACGGATAGCAAGCAAACAGTCACACAGACACTCACGTGGGTGTGAGAGTGGAAACAGCTCGAGCAGTCAGAGGTGCCTGATGACGTTCTGTTTTTGGGTCCCATTTGTTGACGTTTCGAAAATAATTTTGAGCTAAAGGCACAGTTAATTTGCACTACTTTCCATATCAGAAATCACGGTGTAGGCCATTAAAGTGTAATGCGTAACGGCGAAGTGTGGAGAATTTGGTGGTAGCAACTGGCAAGCCTTTTTTGACCAATTGCATCGTCGGTACCGATTGCTTTTGTTTTGTTTTGTTTTTTTTTTTTTTTTTTTTTTAAATAAAATTTGAATTTATAGTGTTACGGGCTAAATGCTTTCTAATTCAATTCGGTTGCTCAAATTTAGCTTGACGGTGATTTTATAAGTATAAATTCTTATTTAGTAAAAAAAAGATATGGGATAGAGTTTAAATTTTTAAAAATAAGCTTTATACACACATACGTTTAAATTAAATTAGAGTATAATTTTTTATTAAAAAAAAACTTGTACTTATATATTTTCAATAGAAAAATACAAAATTCAATCATGTATATATATATATATATATATAAATTAATGAAGTTGTAATGTTTATTATATTATCCTTGGTATGCCTTCATTTTTTTGGGTAGATCTATAAGAGTTACTTTATGGAATATTAAAGCCAATTTGGTGAAATAAGGAGAGATAAAGTTTTCACCAAACTAATTTTGCTAGAAACTCTTCAAATTACTTAAAACTAGTATGTAACCCTGTGCTACCGCACGGGACTAGTTAATTGTAATGATGCTATTAGCCAATTTTTTTGTTTTGTTTTGTTTTTGTTTTTTTGGGTTTATTACACGGATGATAGAATTAAATCAAACAATGAAAAATATATATTGCATTTTATCTAAAGCTATCCTATCTATGATTAACCAAAAAAATAGACCAATAGAGAGAAGGAGACATGGGATGCCGATATGGAATTAGGAGGAGATGATGTTTTGCTTTTATAGTCTTTCTCGTTGGACTCCTTGGTTCTGGTTGTGGGATTAGAAGAGTTCCAGACTCTATTGAGATAACCCATAAAAGTGTGCAGGTGAGATGTTCTTGCTTAGGCCAATGAGTATTATCATTATGGTTTTCTTGGCTTCCGTGTTAAATGTTAATACATTATTTATTTGGGCACAAAAATTAAAAAATTTAGATAAGATACATGATACAAAATTGGAGTTCAATTTATAATCTCCATAAAAGTGTGCAAGTAAAATGTTCTTGCTTAGGCTAATGAGCATTATCATTGTGGTTTTCTTGGCTTCCGTGTTAAATGTTAATACATCATTTATTTGGGCACAAAAATTATAAAATTTAGATAAGATACATGACATAAAATTAGAGTCAAATTTATAATCTAATTATATTTTTTTTGAGTTTTGGTTAGGACAAGTGGCGCAAAATTGAGAATCCAATTGAAATCTAATTTGATTTTCTCTCTGCTTCACCTATTATTATATATATATATATATATATATAGATTGGTGATGTGTCTTTCATTCCTTCCAACTCTATACCCCACACCACGTATGGTTACATTAAGTCAATTGGGTTTTATCAAAAAAATAAGTAAAATCCAAATTATGGGTAGTGTAGGGTTTAGTTGGGTCAAGTTGGATGGATTCATACATGTCACCAATTTAAAGTGGTTTGAAGAATTTTATTCCAAATTAATTTGGAGATAATCTTTGTTAGGAGGGGAAGTGAAGTTTTAATTAAGGCAGTAGCACATTCAATTATCAATCCCTACTTTTACGATGAAATTGCTTCAGGCTTTCGGATTCAACGCATGATGAATTGCAAGGACTTATGAGAGATTCTCGTGGAGCCAAAAGGACAATGAGCATAAGATTTGTGTCGGTTGGTTGGCTGGCTTGGGGTTGGGGATAAAAACATGTATATCAAAGGTATTTTCCAAGGTATAAAAGTTGAAGTATTTTCGAAATTCTTAGTTCATGTGAAACCAAACGCATCTTATGCTTGGAGAGTCTATTAGGAGTTGTTTGATAAGAGTATTTAAATATAATTTTTTGTTTTGCAATCTATAAAATGGTAAGTCTCACACTTGAATTTATTGTTTTATTAATATTTTCTAAATACAGTTTTCAAATTGTATCCTATTTTCCTTTTTTAAAACATGATTTTAATAACGGCTTAGGGAGTGTTTTCAGGATATAGAAAATGTTTTTAATGACATGGTCATAAATAAATTGAAAAAAGTGAACCCCACATACTTGTCAAAACTCTTTTATCTTTTAAATTTAGGAGTTTATCTTTATCACAAAAAGAATTCTCACATTTCAAATTTGAAACTTATCATTAAAAATAAAATAAAAAACATGATGAGCTCTATTTCCTTATCATTATCTACACAAAAAAAAAAAAAAAAGAAGAAGAAGAAGAAGAAGAAGAAGTAATCTATAGATTCTACATGTTACTTTTTAGAAATAAATAAATAAATAAATATATATATATATATATATTTTTTTTTTTTAAATTTTCAAAAATAGAAATGGTCTCCCAAACACTTATTTTTGTTTTTAGTATTTTGAAAATTGTTCTTAAAAGTGTGAGCCAAACATGTAAAATATAAAAATTATTATCAGAAAACTAGTTTCAAGTTCAATTTTTTGAAACTTGTTTTTATATTGTTTTGAAAACAAAAACAAAAATTCTCCTACCAATCAGGCCCTTACAATTCCAATTTGTGACTTTTTAATTCATTTTGTAACTTGATTGCAACTTTTCAAGTTTTGAGAACTAGATTGAAACTTTTATATTTTCTAGATATCAAATTTTTTTTTTCCCAGATTAGTCGTTTCATCATTACTAGTTGTTAAAAAAAACGTATTCCATACGTGAATAATGTCAATTTTATAAATATCAATGGATGAAATGACTAACTTGTCAAAAAAGTTAAAAGTTCAAGGATTAAAATGACAAAAATTAAAATTTTTAACAATGAAAATGACAATTCACACAAGTATGTGCATCTTCACTTTTATTTATTTATTATTATTTAAGATTCACTAAATTCCCTTTGAGAATATCAATTCTACAATGAGCTATAAAAGATCATGGTCCACAGTAAAATATTTGATGCAAGTTTAGATCATGTGTCTTCAAAAGCTACTTTAACATGACCCAAAATTGTTGCCTAGGAGAGAGAGATAATTAGATAGTCAATTTCAAAATCTCAATAACATTCAAAGAAAGGAACAAAGCATTACATTCTATAAAGGGAAGCAAAAGCAATGAAAGTACAATTTGTAATGTGTAACATTGAATAGGGTCTATTGAAAGGTTGATAATCTAAGCATGATTTTGAAATCCGGACCGTTCAAAGATCCAGAGAAGGAAGAGGTTCAAAGTTTTCAAGGTCGAACTGAGGTTGAACCGTGATGAAATCATAATTAATTTAATAGTTATTTAAAATATAGATAAATATAATAAATTAGTATAAATAGAAAAACTTACTAAAATAATTCAAGTAAATATAAAGACCATCATTCAAATGTATTTTTTATATCATAACTTTCATTATGGTGTTTCAAAAATCAACGGATTATTATTATTAATTGTTAATAATAATAATAATAATTATTATTATTATTATTATTATTAGTTTATATTATACTGTCAAAATAAAATAGATTTATATTATAAACAAAATGAATGTCTACAACGTTATATATTTTTATGCAAATATGTATAATATTGTACACTTTTTTTTTCAATTTATATAATATTATACACATTTATTTAATCTATAATATAAATCCTAATTTACAATAATAGTAAATAGATGGTTGTTGAGAAGAACAGTACATGAATTTAATATATGAACATGTGGGTCTGTAGGGAGAAAATTGGCAATTAACCCTATTTGCCAAACTATATAGTTACTAGGCACTGTTTCAAAATTATATGTATTACTAGCATCTTGAGTTTCTAAAACTCAATTTAGGGCCTATAAATCGAGGCTCAAAGACTCGGTTTTCATGTTTTGATCAGGTCCGAGTTGGCTCTTTTCCACATGGCGTCCACTTGGAAATCAAGTCTTAGATACTCGATTTATATCTTGACAATTAAATGCTTGATTTATGTTCAGGGTTTATGTTCAACTGCATTCACTTGGCGTCCACCTAGAAATTGAGTCTCTAAGACTTGATTTGCAAGCTTTGGTTCACAAGCATCCACGTGGTTAGGGCAGTTGCTTATCCTTAGTCCCCATAATATGGGTCTTTGGGTAGAGCCGTTTCCTCCTCCAAAAAGCCCAGCAGTTATCTCTTCCTCTCTCACTCTCTCTCTCTCTCATACAAAACTCACCCCCATTACAAAACTTCAAATCAAACTCACCCTCCATTTACACATCCTCATGTCAGGTAAGGTTTTTATAACACTCACTCTCTCTAGTTGTTAGTAACATATATGTATTAGGTTTTTTTTATGGGTATGTATCATGACTATTTTTTTTTTTTTTTGGGTTTGGTTTGATATTTTTCTTTATATTTTTGATAGAATGATTTGGAGCTTTGTAATGGGGTGAGTTGCGTATTTAGTTTTTTTTGGTTTAAGTATGATTAATGTGTTTTTTTTTTTTTTTTAAAGAAACAAATGATAATGATTGAGTGTGTTTGTATGTGATAGGGTGAGTATATGCAAATGTGGGGTTTGTATATATGCTAGGCTTTTATAAAAAATAAAAAATATTGTAGATATATTTGTATTGTTAGGCTTTTTATCATGACTATTTTTGTTGTTGTTTGGTTTAATATTTTTCTTTATTTTTTTGTTAGAATGATTTGAAATTTTGTAATGGGGGTGAGTTTTGTCTTTAGCTTCTTTATTGTTTGAGTATGAAATGATAATGATTGAGTGTGTTTGTATGAGATGTGGGGTGAGTATATGCAAATGTGGGGTGTGTTTGTATATGCATATGATGTAACAAGTTGTAATTTTTGTACTTTGAGTAGATAAAAAAAGATTTTTTAATTGATGTTAAATGAAAGAAATAAAATATGTCACTAACATATTATACTTGACTCTAATAGGTTCACAATTTTTGAAGAATATTGATATAAATGTATACTACGGTGGACCCCTTGTCATTCCTAAAGAGATTGACAGATTCCCATTTAGAGGGCCGGGTATCGAATGCTATAACATGATGATATGTCGTAAGTTGAAGATACTGAATAATTTGAAGATGAAAATAATGGAAGAATTGAATTTGAACACTGCTTGTTATGACATAAAGATTATTTACCATTACCCACAAGAAGTCCTTCATGAAAGGATAAATTACGGGGATATGACGATCAAAGAAGACAAACATGTAAAGATCATGTTTAATAGGATCCATAAAATACCCCAAGTAAATGCTGCTGAGTTGTATGTAAGTTTGGAGCTGCTTGCAGAAGTTAACACCGAGGAGGTGCAACAAACAACTACATTTTTATAATTTATAGCCCTAAATGATGGATGCACTACATTGGGAGGCTATATAATGGGAAGTTGTACACTCCCATCTCAAGATCATGCTACTAATACTAGTGAAATACTCCAACCTCAAGAGACACATTTAGGGGAGGAAGACGAAGACAAAGCTAGCTAATGGAGAGGCCCGATTGAGTGGAGATCAGCAACCCACCCATCACGAAGCTAGCGCAATGCTCTCCTCATCGCCGCCATCCTTGTCTTCTATGTTCATTAACCGCTTCAGCACAACGCTCCTTTGTTTTGTCACTCATCTCATCATCCGCATCGACAAACTCAATTAACTCATCAAGCGCCTGAAGAATCATTCAGTAATATATTACTAAATCATGTCTACGTGACTGTGTCCTCCATATAAGCCAACAATTGTTATGCCTTTCACAAAATTTCTATTTTATTAGATCGTGTTTTGATTTTGAATTTTTTATTATATAAAGTAGTATATCTAGTTGTTATTCTCATTTGAAATGTATCTTGAGGATTATTTTATTCGTTTAATTCTAATTTACAATAGTTTTCATTTGGATTGTTTGTTATTTCTGAAAGAAAATTGAAGCTTGCAAGTTGTACAACAATGGTGGAAATAACAACAGAACAATGTAAGAGAGAGAGAGTGAGAGAGAAGTTTCTGAATAAATACTTCTGTGTATTCAAAATGACAAGCTTAACTATACATTATCTCACATCTCATATATATAGCATAATTACTCTACACTAAGAAACTTCCAGAGGCTAAACTGGTATAACAAACTGACAACCATATTCCACATTATGCTCCGTGAAATTAGCAGTGACAGTTGGAAGGCAGTTGTGGCTCAACTGCTCACTGAGATGCTATAGTTGGAGATTCAATCCCTTTGAAGAAGCAGAGCCATTCTGGAACGATGACTAAGGAAGAAGACATAGCACCAAAACGACCCCGTTTCTCATTAAACCAAGTGACACCGTTTTATTGCTTGCTTTCACAATTTCTGTAATTGTTGTTTTTATTGTTAAAATAAATTATGAAAATATAAAATGGATTCAGGACCTTTGTTTTAGTTTTTTGGGATTTTTTGAGAAAATTTTTTGAATTATAACACCGAGACATTTCATTAAGGCTTGAAGGAGCTTATTCAATATAAGATTCAGAAATTCTACAATTTCAAAACGCATAATTATTTATACTTGTGTTTAATCATGAACTCTGCAAACAACAGCACTATAATTAAGTTTATTAAATCCGCAAACAAGGCCATAATTTTGTGGCTTCAATACAGTCCATAAGAAAATCACTTCAGATATCAATGCAAAGTTATAAATACTGCCTTGTGGCCATTTTTGGTTTGTTAGTGCTGGAACAAAATATTTTGGCTTCCGTTAATTTCAGAGTACCGTATATATAATACATGTATTTTCATAAACACAAAACCAGCATTTTGATAACTAAAAAATGTTCTAATTCACTCACAAAAGAATTATCATTTTTAATTTCAAATTCTATTTTAATATCAAAACATAAAAAATGATTCACATATATGCAGGTTAAGGACTGCTATACTATGATTGAACCTTACACTCAAAATACAGATATTGAATCATGTTGTCATCGAAAACAGATGGCCAAGTTGATTGTACGGTAATGTTGGCCAGTATTCACATATGTGCTGGTAAAGGAATGCTATAATGCGATTGAACCCTATGCTCAAAATACAGATATTGGATTACCCTTGTCAACAAACACAGATAGCCAAGTTTTTGGCCAGTATTTTGAGCAAGACAGAATTGGTAGCCAGTACAGAAAGTTTTGGCCACCTGGCTGATACAAAATGATATAACTTTGGATCAATGTATTTTCTCCAAGAATTTATTCTCTCGCATGAAATTTCCTCAAACCTAAAATGTCTCCTCAAAGGATGATATTCAGGGGAAAAAAAAAAAAAAAAAAAACTAAAGAAGAGGAGCAAAGGATTTATTAATATTCTCATTCAGCAACATTTGCTCTACAAATAAAAACCTCACATAACATTTTCTTCTCAATTCTTAATTTTTCTTTATTTCAATCTTTCCCTATTTGAAGAGGCAACATGGCATTAGCACATAGCAGTTGAAGCAACCATCCAGAAAACAACAAAATTAAACTGTTAAAGAAGTTAAAATATAGCTAATGAAGAGGCCCGGCTGAGTGGAGATCGGCGACCAACCCATCACGAAGCTAGTGCAATGCTCTACTCATCGCTGCCATCCTTGTCTTCTATGTTCATTAACCTTGTCTTCAATGTTCATTAACCGCTTCAGCACAATGCTCCTTTGTTCCGTCACTCATCTCATTATCCGCATCGACAAACTCAATCAACTCATCAAGCCCCTGAAGAATCATTCAGTAATATATTACTAAATCGTGTCTATGCGACTGTGTGCTCCATATAAGCCAACAATTGTTATTTTTTTTTATAAGTATAAGCCAACAATTGTTATGCCTTTCACAAAATTTCTATTTTATTAGATCATGTTTTGATTTTGAATTTTTTATTGTATAGAGTGGTATATCTAGTTGTTATTCTCGTTTGAAATGTATCTTGAGGATTATTTTATTTGTTTAATTCTAATTTACAATAGTTTTCATTTGGATTGTTTGTTATTTCTGTAATGGTTTTTATTGTTAAAATAAATTATGAAAATATAAAATGGATTTGGGACCTTTGTTTTAGTTTTTTGGGATTTTTCTGAGAAAAAATTTTGAATTATAACACCGAGACATTTCATTAAGGCTTGAAGGAGCTTATTCAATATAAGATTCAGAAATTCTACAATTTCAAAACGCATAATTATTTATACTTGTGTTTAATCATGAACTCCGCAAACAACAGCACTATTATTAAGTTTATTAAATCCGCAAACAAGGCCATAATTTTGTGGCTTCAATACAGTCCATAAGAAAATCACTTCAGATATCAATGCAAAGTTATAAATACTGCCTTGTGGCCATTTTTGGTTTGTTAGTGCTGGAACAAAATATTTTGGCTTCCGTTAATTTCAGAGTACCGTATATATAATACATGTATTTTCATAAACACAAAACCAGCATTTTGATAACTAAAAAATGTTCTAATTCACTCACAAAAGAATTATCATTTTTAATTTCAAATTCTATTTTAATATCAAAACATAAAAAATGATTCACATATATGCAGGTTAAGGACTGCTATACTATGATTGAACCTTACACTCAAAATACAGATATTGAATCACGTTGTCAACGAAAACAGATGGCCAAGTTGATTGTACGGTAATGTTGGCCAGTATTCACATATGTGCTGGTAAAGGAATGCTATAATGCGATTGAACCCTATGCTCAAAATACAGATATTGGATTACTTTGTCAACAAACACAGATAGCCAAGTTTTTGGCCAGTATTTTGAGCAAGACAGAATTGGTAGCCAGTACAGAAAGTTTTGGCCACCTGGCTGATACAAAATGATATAACTTTGGATCAATGTATTTTCTCCAAGAATTTATTCTCTCTCATGAAATTTCCTCAAACCTTAAATGTCTCCTCAAAGGATGATATTCAGGAAAAAAAAAAAAAAACTAAAGAAGAGGAGCAAAGGATTTATTAATATTCTCATTCAGCAACATTTGCTCTACAAATAAAATCCTCACATAACATTTTCTTCTCAATTCTTAATTTTTCTTTATTTCAATCTTTCCCAATTTGAAGAGGCAACATGGCATTAGCACATAGCAGTTGAAGCAACCATCCAGAAAACAACAAAATTAAACTGTTAAAGAAGTTAAAATATAGTCTCAGCTGAGAATTAATACCTGCACAGTAGAGGTATTCTCATCGAAAATTCGAATTAGTGGCTTCGTGTCAAGGACATCTTCTAGTATCCGTGTATCACCCATCTTTGGAAAAGTAATATAAACATGACCCTGACAAATTTTGTACAAGAGCTTGATCATAATTTGCAAGCAAAGCAAATCATCTAGTAGTTCATCATGTAAGAAGAGAAGCAAGACAAGAATAAAACACAGTTACGTACAGCATCATTTCCAGCAACAAATGCTCCAGAGACAGCAGTAATGGCAACGAGTATGCCAACAGGAAGGGCAAGTCTCTTTACTTTGGCCGCTCCACGAACCCAATCTACTGGCTCGGGCATAACAACATTAAGAGCAGTCCAGAAAAGGAGAAGGGAAATTGCAGATGCCATGAAATGATGAGATGCAAGACGGAAAGGGCATACTTTTGGCTCAGCATATTCAGATGCTTGCAACTATTGAGAAAGGATATCTTTAGGAACTTCACAATTTTAAGAAATTTGTAAGCAAGCTGACAGAAAAATTACGATATTCTAACCTCAAAACCATTTTTATGCATCCACCAGCTAATTAAACCCTGCCCAGCACCAAGGGCAAGAAGAGAAGAGAGTCTCAGTCCAAGATCTAAGGCAATGTATCCCTTACGAAGGAAATATGAAAAAGGCAAAGCAAACATCAGACCTAGTGCCCTTCCCCACATACGATGTGCATATTCCGTCCAATATATAAATTTGAAGTCTTCAATACTCATCCCTTTGTTTACACTGCATGAGGTCCAAAACCAAGTAAATATCACTAAATCCAAAAGACTTACCGACCAAATTCTTAAAAAAAAAAAAAAAAAAAAAGGTCCAAAAGATTGTAACATTACTATATACACAGAAATTATCCAAGATAAAGATAGAACTACAGAGTGATATGATTATTAGAACCTTAATCAACAATAAATAATCATCCTTTAGATCACAGTATCTTCTTATTTCTTTTTCCCCCTAAAATAGTAGTTAATAATGTACTGCAAATCTATAACCAAACATTCAAAAGAGTCTGGAAGACTTTGACTACAAATTCTATATATAAAATTTTTGGGCCAAGGGGAGGGGGGAAGGGGAGATTTTGAACTATTAACCAACATTTCATGTAAGATGGTCTCAGCCAATTGTGCTACAATTGGGTTTAGCATATAAATACATAAATTCTAAGTGGAACTAAAACAGTATAATTCTTACAAAAACATATATATATATATATATATATATATATAGATAATGTTGGTTGTGCTTGAAGTTACCGTTTATACTCAGGGGACTGCTTATATTTGTCAAACTCGTGCAACCATTCCTCATTGGATAGGGGAGGGAGGGAACCAGTAAATTTCCAATCAGTCAAGGAAAGGCCAAAGCATGTAAGTCTGGTAACACCACCAAGTAGCACCATACTGAACACCAATGCAGCAGACCCAAAAAGCCAAATCCCCACCATTTTGCGGGCACGGGAACCTCCATTTACTAGCACCAGCTTTAATCCCTCCTCATTCTTTGCCATGCCAATCCACGGGGTGCTCGACATTTTTCTAAAGGACCCCACATAATCACCCTGCTAAAATTATATTTGCAAACATGTTTATTATTATTTTTGGCATGGGATTTGATAGATCCAATCAAAAACTAATTTTCCCAAAAGAATAACAACAACAACAACAAAAGTTAAAGACCTTTGGCAAAGGTTTGAAGCATGATGTCCTGCTTGCAATTTGGGAAGCAAAGAATCTGAATCCAATGGGTTGCTCGGGCAAGACAGCAGACAACGTTGTTGTTGTTGTTGTTTTCCTAAGATTGTATGTACCCCCATTTGGAGCTTTAATCTTCTTCAGAAATGCCAACCTACTAAACATGTTTGGAAATATGTCTGTTCCTGACTCTGAGGGTTTAGCAAGGTCTTTCTGCTACCCCCAAAAAAAACATATTTAGAGCAAAAACCAAAATATACTATCAACCCACGAACCATTTTTAGACCCTGATGTGTAAACTGATTTTTTTTTTTCTTTTTCTGATAAGTAATACTAAGTTTTATTGATCAACAAAAGATTAAAATGAAGCCCAATGAATGAACTGAAATGAAATTTCTACTTACCTCACCAAAGCTGGATGGTCACGTGAATTTAAAAATGGGTTGAGAGAGAGAGAGAGTGTAGTTGGTGATTGATATTAATTTTTTTAATATATCATTTTATTATTTTAGGAGTTGTTTGATTGATATTAATTTTTTTAAGTGATTCATTTTCTTCTAATCTATTATAATGTGTTATATTTGCCTAATGTACAACTATACGTTATAAGTTTCAAATTTATTATTCAAAATTTTTACTCTCTTAAGGAGATTATTAAGATAATTAAAACTCATCACAAAATTACAATTTTTTTTAACCAAAATTAAAATGAAACCTTATAGATTGTGTTTTGATATAAACTCATATTTCTATTTCCAAAATAATTGAGAATCTTATCAACGACTTTTCATTAATATCCATGGTAATTAAACTACATCGATTTTGGGATCAAACAATAAATGATAATTAAATCGATGGAAATAATTCTATCTACGAGGAATTGCAGGAGTAAAGCAATATAATACTATAGATCTTTTACTATAGTGCAATTGATGAAATAATGTAATCTAGGGGTGTGCGTGGTTCGGTCAGCTCGATTTTTTTCCAAATTTGTTACCGAACCCATAGGGATCGGTTTTGTAATAATTTAAACCGATGCATACTGATTAGGGTCGGTTTTCCAACCTATAGCAGTGCAGTTTGATCGGCTCGGTTTAATCGGTTTCTGACAAATAGTGGAAGCAAAGCATAGATAGTAAACAATAAATCTATTCTAATCTGAACAGCATGAAGGAATACCATTTTGTTTTATTAATGTTATATATGAGTTAGGCAGGCCCACCCATTTGGCAATGAGCTCACAACAGCATAATAACAATTAACAAAGGCCCATTCATTATGACCGTACACAATTTTGGAGTATCCAATTTAAAGTTTTATATAAAAATTACAACCTTAATCAACCTCAAACACGAAGACATTCATGCTTTCCCAAACAGCCAAACTTAATCATTCATGCTTTCCCAAACAAAAAACAAATGAAAAGGAAAACAAAACTGAAACACTCTCAATCACTCGCAATCACAAAGACAAATACAGAAACAAACACAAGCTCTCACCAATAAATCAAAATCATAAACTTCACTTCTCTCACAAGCC
Organism: Quercus variabilis; assembly: GCA_030445155.1. NCBI lineage: Eukaryota > Viridiplantae > Streptophyta > Magnoliopsida > Fagales > Fagaceae > Quercus > Quercus variabilis. The sequence goes on from CP129447.1 coordinate 5,258,809, forward strand.
TAAAACCCATTGTACCGTATCATTCATGCTTAAGAATCATTCATGCAGAGGCTTACCGTTGGTTTGCCGTGACTGGTGAGCGACGGCGAGAGCTCAGGCCTGCGTCAGCGTCAGGCGAGAGGCGAGAGGCGAGAGGCGAGAGGCGAGAGGCGAGAGGCGAGAGCGAGAGCGAGAGAGAGAGTTTTTTTTTTTTTTTTGAGAATGAGAGAGAGAGTTAAAGGACACAGCAGACAAAGGAATGAATTTATATCTAAAGAAAAACGCACCGTTTTGCTTTTTTTTATTTTATTTTATTTTATTTTTTTTATTTTTAAATAACACCCAAAGGACGTCGTTTTATTAAAAAGAAAACTACAATCAGAACCTGTGAACGACGCCGTATCCAAACTGGGGGGAGAAAAACGAACAGTAATCTACTACTATGAACCAGAGAAATTCAAATCAATAATACTTTGGATTTGAAATTTTTTTTTTTTTGCTTCCTATGTTCCTTTATTTGCTATGTTTTTTTATGTTTAAAAACATTAAGAGGTGCTAACTAATTGAACTACAAAACTCTTGGCTCTTATCAAAACATGTTAGTTATTGTTATTGTGGATGACTAAATTTCTCGGTTCGAAATAAAGTCAAACAAGTAAAATAGTTTCACAAATGCGAATTTGTATTGATGGTTGTGTGGTACATTCTCTGTGATTACAAAAGTGAGATTCTCTGATTCGATCTCCTTAAAAGATTTGTTAATTAGAATTGTGGTAATGTGATTTTGATTTGAACACAAGATATCCTTCAATTTGGTTGAGGAATGGATCGAAGATTGTTGAAACGGAATTACAATGAATCTTTGGCTATGAGCTTGTTAGAAATTCTTTGTTCTTCACGTTCTTCGTGTTCTTCGTGTGTTCTTTGTGTTCTTCGTTTTTGAAGATTTGTGGTGGAAGTTCTTCGGGGCTTTAGAGGCTTGAATCCGTAGAGCTTCACTGATTTGTGGTTTGTTGGGTTTCTAGAGGCTTTTGAGCTTGATTCCAGTGAACTTTGAGATTTAGGAATATGATTTGGATGATTCCTCTTTGAATGTTCTTCGTATTTGAAGGTTTGTGTTGGAAATTCTTCAGTGCTTTAGAGGCTTGAATCCGTAGAGCTTCACTGATTTGTGTTTATTGAGGTTTCTGGAGGCTTTTGAACTTGATTCCAGTGAACTTTGAGATCTAGGCAGGTAGTTTGGATAATTCTACTTGGAATGTTCTTCGTATTTGAAGGTTGGAGTTCTTGAAGTTGCTGAAGGCTTTAGGGCTTGATTCCAGCAGAGCTTCAGTACTTCTGAATCCTCTCTGATGCTGCTTGTGCTTTAGATGGCTTGGTGCCCTCCTAAATGTCTCAAGAAGGCTTCTATTTATAAGATTTTTGGGGTGGATGAGCGACACGTGGCGGAGTCTGATTGGTGATACATGTCACGGTCTGATTGGTCTGCTTATGTCATCGCTTACACGTGCGAGGCTGATAGTGTCATTGCTTACATGTGCGAGGTTGCTTATGTCATCGCTTACACGTGCACTGATGTGTGATTGGTTCTTGCATGACATTTGGCAAATTTCTGTTGGCTTCTGAGCAGTGATAGCAAAACCTAACAGCAATATGTGGCGCTTTGTAATTGGTTGTATTTTGTGAACTTGGTAGTATGATGTGTCAGCTTGTGATAGGTCAGGAATTTTCCCTCTCTACAGTTATTATGATGATGATCACACAACCATAAACTTTAAGCAAAGCTGAAAACACCCTCTTTCTCTTTCTCATATATATATATACATATATTGATGAATACAAAATGGGTAAGTACCCGTTTGGATTCAAATTATTGTGGCGTTTGCGTTTTTGTCTTTTTTTTTTTTTTTTTTTTATAATTTTGTTTAGCCCGCATTTGTTGACTGTTCACGGACCCACATATTCCACTTTTCAGCAACTTTTTCATTAAAAATGGGTCTTACGGCACTATTTACACATTTAAAAATGATTTTTGCTACAGTGTTTTCAACTTTCAGTTTTCAGTTTTTAGTTTTCAGCTGTATCCAAACGGATCCTAAGAGGACAAACAACGTGATAATTCTACTTGAATGTGACCATAGTAGCACCCTTATTGCTCAATTTTATTTTATGATATTATAAATGTGGCCCAGTTGCAACATTGTGAAATAGAGTATATTCATAACTCAAATGTTTTGTTTGATTAGCTTTATGATTTGAAACAATATTTTATTCTCCTTATTAGCTTTTGAAACTATCTAATGCCCCAACCATATTTCAAAAAAGTTATAAAATTATAAAGAAAAAAAAAAAAGAATTCCTGCATTATTTTGCAAAAAAAAAAAAAAAAAAAAAAAACTCTCTTTATTTTAATGTAGGACAAAACTTATGTATAGTACCTTAGGTTTTGTTTTTTAAGTTCCCCTCTAAAGATTTAGTCATGTGGTTATTTAATTAAAAAATACACTTCCATCCCATGAAAAAAAATCCACATGATAAAATCTTAAAAGTAGAACCTAAGAAACAACACCTAAGTACTGTATCTAAGTCTTGTTCTTTAATGTACCCTTAAACCTGAATTTCTTATGCAAATTGGTAATATCAATACAATTACTATATCGTTGCTCTTTCTGTACACAATCTATGCTCATTCATCAATAACACCACAATACTTAACAAAACATTCAGTGTTAAAATTACAATGATACACATTATAATTACAATGTTACATAGTTTGATCCAACAATATTCTACACCCCTTTCACTTGATTTCATTCTATAGTTTGAATTAACTATTTCCTCAAACTACAAATAAATATCTTTAATTGAAACATAATGCTTGCTTATTATTCAATTCAATTTGATTACTAGAAGAAAGTTCCTAAGAATGCTATCAGTAACATAACCAAAATTCTTCTATGTCCATCAGATAAAGAAGATGCACCAGAGAAGTTGACTCTCTGAGCCTGATCACTGCCAAAGAGAGAAACAAATGAAATTATTAGTAAAGGTGTTTGGAATAGAAGGGATATAAGAAATTCATTGACATATAACTTTTTGTGAATAGTATGTGCCTGAAACAATATCTAGAAGCGTTATACAATAAGAGCAATGCTCGGGACAACATTTTTCACAATCTTTTTAACAACACACTAAGATGGAAAATTGTGTTGTTGCAACGTCACTTTCAAAAGAGCCCACCATTGACACTACTATTACGCAACAATGATAAGTCAAATCAACAGTTATGAAAAATGTTGTATCCCTAGACGATAAAATAATAATAACCACTTTTCAGCATAAATTATTACAAAAGCAAGGATAAACCTGATAATTTTTATGTATTTTGATTTACACTTCCTAAATATAGTAAATTTACCAAATTGACAAAGTTTAGTTGTGTTTCTGATGTCTTACGTTTGTAAGGATGAAAGTAAGCCACAATATATTGCATTGCCAGGCAAAGGAGCCTCATCGCTGTCATTCTCTGTGTTTAAGACATTCAAATAAACTTCTTGCCCCAGATACCAAGAGTTGAGATTCTCCGCACGAAGGTTCCAGTTACCAGCATTGTCAAGAGAAACTAAAATGGCTGTCCAAGCTCCAGGAAAGACCTGATGTGAGAAATAAGTGGTTATCAATACAACCTCTCTCTCTCTCTCTCTCTCCCTCTCTGATCTTTTTGTTTTTTTAGTTAAATATCAACAAAGAATCCAACCTAAATATATAGTAGTATAATTTTATTTTTCAATCTGTGTGCAAGTACTTTAATAACAACCTATAAGAAAGTGATTAAAAAGCTTGAGCGATTAGGACTCAAAGCACCTAAAGCTCCCAATTAAAGGACGGATGGTGCAATGGAGAGAGAGGGAGAGAGATAATGCAAGCTCTGCTAGTCAAACCAGATCATTTAAATAAGATGAATGAAGATGGCTATTTTGAGGGCCTCAAAGCTGATCTTTGCAAGCCTTATCTTTTTTTTCCCCCTTTGTTTTAGGTGCGTTTTTATTTTTTCTTATCTTCTGGCCATCCCTGGTACACAAATAGACTTCTTACGTTCTTAGTTTACTTCTTAAATGTGGAACAGAATTTCTTCAAGATATTAAATTGGCCACAACCAATTATGACTCTGATATGAATTGTTGCCTCCAAATTTTGAATTTTTTTTTTCCAAGTTGCAGCATATAGTATCTACTTATTTTCCATTTCTAATTATGTCTACACATCCATGACATGTTATAAATGGAAAGGTTGAAGAGAGTCTAGAAGCCGCCAAATAGATATAAAGGGGTGTTGAACATCTTTTGGTAATTAATCCAGCCACTAATCTTTACTTGAACATGGGAAATAAACTAATAATTTTTTGCTGCTCACTACGTGACATTTGTCTTCATGTGTCAAATCAATTATTTTGATTTAAAAATTGTTTCATTAGAATATTACCATCATATATGCTATTCTGTCCATCATCTATGATGTATGTTTTCCAAAAAGAGGATGTTTATGGACTTCGGGATGGATTTCTTCTGGCCATTAGATTCTAGTATGCAACCTTATTGATATTTTACTACTGTTTACATGGAATATACTTAAACATCACTGCTGAAATGTAAATGCAACTAGCACCTACTTCACAGTAGACGGTAAGGGGTTCATTTTATAGATTTTAAGGAAAGCTCTTACTAGTCCCAGATATTAAATCCCCATGCAATGCATTTCATTTTGACAATATGGCTAGTAAAGGTTCCCAATACAGTGAGAGGCTAAACGCAACACAAAATCCGCAATCCCTTAGAGATTCTAATACCCCTTGGCTTTTAAGATTACCTATAGTTTTCTTTTTCATAAAACTGATCTTGATATGCCTTTCTTGTTATTACATATCCCATTCCTACTAGCTTTCCAATGCAAAAATTGCTTAACCAAATGATTCATACAAAAGCATTTTGGGTGAAGATTATAGACAGGAGTACTTGCATAGTGCAGTGAGCAACACCATCCCATTTGTTATAAGTTACTCTGCTATTCTCTATCCACACTTCGAAATCCATACTACAGTGCAAATGGGAAATTATCCAAATTAATTTTTGAATTTGATAAATTAGAAATAGTATGATGACAATATCAAAGCTGATGGCTCCTCCCACAACAAAGAATGCATAGCCATCCAGGTGGTAGCTCTAAATAGTTGTATCATTGTTTTAAAAGATAATTTCCATAAAACCTCTGTAAGTACCATTAATTAGAGATGTATCAATTTTGGGAGGTCTGTTCATCAATTTATTTTGGAAATCTAGCTTGTACACCCCTGGAATGTTGAACAGCTGGGCGAGCATCAGGGGTGTTGAAGGTGGTAAGTACGAAATACCATTGAGGGTAGTCCGCCACTTCCCATCTATAAGCTCTGGCGGTCTATTGAGGATCACATATACATCTGTGACAGTAATTTGACCATATTTGAAAGATTCTTATAGGTTTGGGCGAGTAGCACCAGCAGAGACATTCCATCTGAAAGACCCACTAACAGGAGGGTATAAGAGGGGAAAGAGGTAGGAGAGTTGGGGGTTGGAAAAATTGGAGAGTGAAAACACGAGAGGCATACAATAGGGAACTAAGGGGGTAGCTTGTTCAGAGAGGATCGCATCCTTGCCCGAAGCTTAAAATTAGACTTGGTGAACCACCCTGGAGGCCTGACCTAGCGTAGCCAATAGCTGCTCTTGGGACCCTCCCATATTGGGCTGAAAGCATCCCTTAAACAAAACAAATAGATCGAGGGCCCAAGCCTGAAGCCCAAGGGTTTTTGGGATTTGGTTGCCACAAACATGTTTTTCATATTTAGGTACCTACATGCAAGATCTACATGTTTGAGAAGAAGCTTTTTGGTGGAGTAAAGAAGAAGAACTAAGAGAGAGAGAATGAGTCTCTCTCAATATATTAAATTTCAGGAAGACCAAGATATAACAAGACCAACTCTACTTCACTGGAAGTTAAGAGGGGAGAAAATATGATGTTTCTATCTCTTTTGGAATGGAGGAGATGAAGGATTTATAAAGTAGTGGTGGAGAAAATATGAATGGAATGGCTTTTAATGAGGATTGACAAATGATTAAAGAGAATCATGAACCTAGACCCTATTTCAAAGTTAAGGGAAGGTTGATACAATAAATTTGGAGGTTGGTGGGAGTGAGGAGCAAGCAAAATTACTAGAACTTTGGTTTTTCCTGTAGCTCTTGTAATAGTTCCTAGAGCTAACTTCAAAAAATCATATCTTTTTCAATTCTAATTGGAATTGCCTCATTCTTATGCTCAAATTTAAGCCCAAGATGTCTAGTTTCTAGAAAAATAAATCTCACTTACAAATTAAAAATAGTCTAAGAGATATTTTCATTTGTTGGAAAATAGTTTCAACATAATTAACATTAATAGGTCCTAAATTAATTTCCAATTAACAATAATAAGTCACAATTACTTCTTATAGCTCTTGTAATAATTCTTAGAGCTAACTTCGAAAAATCATATCTTTTTCAATTCTAATTGGAATTGCCTCATTGTTATGCTCAAATTTAAGCCCTAGATGTCTAGTTCCTAGAAAAATTAACCTCACTTACAAATTAAAAATAGTCGGAGAGATGTTGTCATTTGTTGGAAAATAGTTTCTACATAATTAACATTAATAGGCCACAAATTAGTTTCCACTTAACATTAAGAGGCCACAATTACTTCCATTTCAAAATTAATCAAACCCAAATTTACCCAAATTAAAAAGATAATTACACAAACTACTCATTGAATAATTAATGTTTGATTATCTAATTAATTAAGTGTACGTAACCTTACCATAAGTTGTAGTCCTAGCTAATCAAATTAATAAATCAGGATAAAAACCAAGAGCAAACAAATTTGGATTTTTCGGATAACCATGCATGAGCATGCGTACACAGTGATGTAGTTCATTTTTAAAGCTAGCGTTTAATAGTGTTTATATTGTATAACAAGTGGATCCTTTCACTTGTAACAAGAAGTTAGTTAGTTAGTGATAAGTGCAATAGCCTATTAGTTAGTTAGAGATGTTTGCTAGGCTTTAGCCAATCACATGGCAACCGCATGGTAGTTTCTTGTTACTAACTTTCTAGCCAATTGGTAGCTTGCCTATGTATCTATAAATAAGCAAGGCTGCCCTCATTGTAATTAGTTGAATTTGAATCTAAGAAATCTGCCTTTGAAGTATTATTCCAAAATTGTCTTTTGAAGAGCTAGTTCATTTTTTCTTTTCTCTAAGCAACTTAGCGTTTTGAAACATCTTTCATTTTCACCATTTTTCCTCCATCATAATTTGGTATCAAAGCTTGAGATCCTTAGGATTAAAGTTCGTTTGCAATTTGTTTCTTCATTTCCTATCATCAAGAACCTATCATGATTTCATTTTCTTATCCTCTACTAGTGAGCCTAAGAATTTGTGAAGATGACACCAATAGTTTACAATAAAATGAACAATAAAGCTTTTGTAGCACATGAACCTGAGGTGCAGGTTCATCCCAGGCGGCAGCTACAACCACAGGAAGAAGGAGAACCTTAGGTGACATTGGAGCAGACTGTGGAGTTGCTAAGGGGGCAGCTTGCTGCCTTGACTAAGGAAGTGAGAAGAAACTGGCGTTCTCATCCTTGAAATGATGATGAACCTACTAAAGATGTTAAAACTGATAGTCACAACAACTTTAGTAACCCAATTGGTCAGCCTAGAGGAGGTGTTCTAAGGCAAGTGCTTGGTCCTCTAAGGGGAGAACCAAAATGGGAATCAAACGTCAAGATTGAGTTACCTAAGTTCTATGGTAGCTTGAATCATGAAGAATTCATGGATTGACTTAACCAAGTGGAAAGAATTTTTGATTTCCATGAGGTACCAAATTCCAAGAAGGTGAAATTGATCTCTATCAAGCTAAGAGGGAGAGCTTCAGCTTGGTGGCAACAACTCCAAGTTCAAAGAGTTAGGAGGGGTAAAAGAAAGATCCAAGATTGGTGCAAGATGAAGCAGAAAATGAGAAACAAGTTTCTGCCTTTCAATTATATGTGGTCCTTATACAAACAACAGCATAATTTGAAGCAACATGGCAGTGTGGAAGAGTATATAGAGGCATTTTATTAACTGGTAGCTCAAGTAAACCTGAATAAGAGTGAAGAGTAGATGGTTGCAAGGTTCTTAGGTGGTCTTAAACCACCAATTCAAGATGTCTTATCTTTGCACCAATTGTAGATTGTCTCTGAAACTTACAATAGAGCCTTGATGTTTGAGAGGCAACTTGCAAGAAAAGTTTGTGTAGTTCCAAGGTTATGGTGGTAGCAGAAGTACCCAAGTTAGCACTCAAGGAAGGCCAACTACTAACAGTGCATAGCCTTTCAAGATTGACAGTGCAGGCTTGCCTTCAACTTCTGGTACAGTAAAACCAGTCCCCAAAGCAGCAAAAAACATTACATTTAAGTGGTACAAGTGTGAAGAAGCTGAGCACAAGACCACAAATTGCAAGAAATGGGGAGTTAATGCTCAAGGCAAGGGTAAAGCTTTGATGATTGAAGGTTGTGAAGACAAGGAAGATGAAGAATTTCCAATATATGAAGAAGAAGAAGAAGAAGAAGAAATGTGTGATAGTATATTGATAATTGAAGACAACAGAGGAGAGGAATTCATTCAAGAACCTGTATATGACCAATACGTGGAAAAAGAAGTAGATGCTCATATAGAGGAAGAAGAGAATTTATCATTAGTAACAAATGTCTTGCAAGTTCTGAAGAAAGAAATGGAGAATAACAAGTGGCATAGAAGTAGTTAGGAGACTAAGGTGTCACAAGAAGTTTTTAACAATTTTGAATTGAAGAATCAAGACCAGCCCCAACCACAAAAGCTATCTTGCTTCAAGAAAGGAGGTGAAGTTAGAGATTCTAGAAAGTGCTTAGTGTTCCTAATTAATGACTTTCAAGATTATGTTCTTTGTGATTTGACAACCATGGATGTTTGCCATCTCTTACTTGGGTGTGAAAGATTATGCCCATATCAAGCCATTTCAGGTGGAAGGAGCAACACATCCAGCTTATACAAGAAAGGAGATCGTTACACATTGCAGCCAAAGGAGGGGAAAGCTAGTCCCAAACAAATGGTCAAAATGAAGAAGGTTGGATGCAAGAGCATCTGCATGGCTGCTTACACTTGCAGCTTTGACATAAAGCTACAACAGACCTTAATCTCTAGCATGATGCTGTAGCTTAATACCGCAACTAATGAGAATGTAGGTCAATGGAATTATCGGATCATATGCATATCTCCAACAGTTCCAATGTGCATCACTTGCTACCCTGTCATGCACTAGATCATCTTACAACTAGCCACACTTGAGTACAAGTGTGTTCCAAAGAGGGTCAGTCTTGATGCAGTTCATTTTTAAAGCTAGTCGTTTACTAGTGCTTATGTTGTATGATAAGTAGATCCTTTCACTTGTAATAGAAAGTTAGTTAGTTAGTTGATAGATTGTTAGGGATAAGTGCAATAGCCTATTATTTAGTTAGAGATGTTTGTTAAGTTTTGGCCAATCAGCAGCATGTAATTAATTTTCTAGCCAATTAGTAGCTTGCCTATGTATCTATAAATAAGCAAGGCTATCCTCATTAGAACTCATTGAATTTGAATCCAAGAAATCTGCCTATGAGGTATTATTCCAAGAGTGTGTCTCTTGAAGAGCTAGTTTATTCATTCTTTTCTCTAAGCAACTTAGCTTTCTAAACCATCTTTTATTTTCACAATTTTTCCTCCATCACACAGAGTCATGGAGTTGCGTACGCATGCATGAGCATGCATACGCATCCCTGCCCAAAAACACAAAAGGAAACACATAATCAAAACTACGTCTAACTAACCTAACATGCTTTCTAACTATCAAAGCAATAAACCTAAACTACACAAAAGATAATCAAAGCAATAAAACAACAATAAAAATAAAAGAAAGGGAAGGAAAAGGTAAGAATTAGTACCTTACACAAAAAGCTACAACATTCAAAGTTATAGTGTTTCTTCATACCATATCTGTCATATAGAAGCTCAAGGCTACTCTACAAACAACTAATGTAGTTGTCATCAAGGCAATGGTGTGCCATTCCAACTAAAATTAGCTGAACTCCCAATAACATTCTTGAAAAATGAAAAAGATAAACAAGCAAAAGAGAGTGTGGATGAGGAAATTAAAAAAAAAAAAAAAAGATTCTTAAACTATTTGAGAATTTTCTTGCTTTCTTTATTAAATTATGTTTTTTTTTTCTTATAGAACAATGCCTACATTATATTTATTAGGAATAAAAGAAAACAATATCTGCTTTATATTTGTTAGGAATAAAAGAAAACTATTCATAAGCAATCCATAGCAAATACTTTTAAAGTAATTTAAATAATCCACTTCCGGAATAAGGATTGATGCAAATGAAAAAGCTAAACGTAAAATATTTTTCAGGACAAACATACTAATGAAGATGCAAATTTTTGGTACATGTCAAACCAATACATTGTAGTAATTAAATATACATACTAACAAAGATGCAAAATTTTGGTACATGTATACATTGTAATAAGTAAATATACAAATGCGTGTGCACGCTCCTAATGTAAATAGAAACATGTATAATTACATATACACACAATAAATTCAACAATTGACATTTGGATATAAGTCATTAAGATCCTCAAACTTTTTTGTGGTTGAGCTCATAACTTTTTTTGGGGTAGCTTCGCCACTAGATTCTTGTAGTATACTTTTGTTAGTTTTTGGTTTACTTTTGTATGTTTCTATGAATATGTTTGTATATTGTTTTCAAGGAGTTGGAAGAATTAGGTTTTATTAAAGCAACTTTTAGTAATTACAATAAAATTTATTTGCTTTAGCTTAGCATCTTACCATAGTAAACAAAAAAACCACTACAATTATGTTTATATCTATATGTGTCCTTGTGTGTGTATGTATAGATAAGGGTATGCAATCCATATAATTGTGTAAATTACAAATATAAAAGTAAACATAAACATAACAATGACAATTAAAAAAAAAAAACCACTAAGTATTATGAGTGAATAGATAATTAGTATTTTTAAGTTTTTTGTTAAAATACACATTCAAATTTACATGAGGTGCTTAGTGGATCTCTATCTAACCTATTATTATTTAAAATGGTTGATATTGATGAAATATAAGAAAAAAAAAATCAAAAACACAATTTAATTATAACATAGATTATCTTAAACAAACCTTAATTGATCATACACAAATATATTTTCCCAAAAATCATGTAAACACCATTAAAATTGACAAGGTGGTTAATTGTCATTAATATGAATTCTGCTACACATAGAAGACTTGCAACAACATGCTCATTTCAATTTTTACTAAGAACCATACTAAAAATGTAACAAATAAATATGTACACAGCATGCAAAGTTATAGTGCTTCATTATACTATATTTGCCAAATAGGAATTCATAGCCACTTTAAAAGCTGTTAATGATAAAAGTTGTGGATACAGTTGGTATCAAGCAAGTGGCGTGCTATTCCAACTAAGATTAGCCGAACTATCGATAACATTATTGAAAAAAGAAAATGATAAAGTAGTGAGAGAGAGTGTGAATGAGGAAATAAATAAAAAAAAAGTTTCTTATTCAATTTGAGAATTTTGATTTCAAAAATAGTTCTTGGTTTTTTTATTAAATTATGTATATTGTTTTCCTTATAGAACTGTGTCTACATTATATTTATTAGGAATAAAATAAAACTATTCGTAAGCAATCCATAGCATATACTTTTAGAGTAATTTAAATAATCCACTTCCAGAATGAGTATTGCTGTAAATGAAAAAGCTGAACCTAAAATATTTTTTAGGTTAAACATGCTAATGAAGATGCAAATTTTTGGTACATGTCAAACCAATACATTTCAATAACTAAATATACATGTGTGTGCATACTCCTAATGTAAATAGAAACACAAAAATAAAAATAAGCATGTATAATTATACATACACACAATAAATTCAACAATTGACATTTGGATATGTCATTAAGATCTGTAAACTTTTTGTGGTTAAGCTCAGACCTTTTTTTCCTAGCCCTTTGTTAGGGTGGCTTCGCCGCTTGATTCTTGTAATATACTTTTATTAGTTTTTGTTTTACTTTTGTATGTCTCTATGTTTTTGTTTGTATATTGTTTTCAAGGAGTCGAGAGAATTAGGTTTTATTAGAACAACTTTTAGTAATTGCAATAAAATTTGTTTGCTTTAGCTTAGTATCTTACCATATTAAACAAAGAAACCACTACAATTGTGTGTGTATGTATAGATAAGGGTATGAGAACAATACGATTGTGACAATAAAAAAAAAATATAAAAAGAAAAATAACCATTAAGTATTATGAGTGAATAGATAATTAATATTTTTAAGTTTTTCATTGAAATACACATTCAAATTTACTTGAGGTGCTTAGTGGATCTTTATATAAACTATTATTGTTCAAAATGGTTGATATTGATGAGAAACGAGAAAAAAAAAAAAAACAAAAAAAAAAAACCAAAAACACAATTTAATTAAAACAAGCCTTGATTGATCATACTCAAAAATATTTTCCCAAAAATCATGTAAACACCATTAAAATTGACAAGGCAATTAATTCTCACTAATATGAATTCTGCTACAGATAGAAGATTTGCAACAACATGCTAATTTCAATTTTTAGTAAGAACCATACTTAAAATGTTACAAATAGATATGTACACAACATGCAAAGTTATAGTGCTTTTTCATACCATATCTCCCAAACAGGAGCTCAGAGCTACTCTCCAAATTGCCGATGAAGTTGTCATAAAGGCAATGGTGTGCTATTTCAACTAAGATTAGCCGAACTCCCGATAACATTCTTGAAAAAAGAAAATGATAAAGAAGTGAAAGAGTGTGGATGAGGGAAAAATTTTTTTCTTAAACAATTTGAGAATTTTGATTTCAAAAATAGTTCTTGCTTTCTTTATTAAATTATGTATTTTTTTTCTTATAGAACTATGTATGCTTTATATTTATTAGGAATAAAAGAAAACTATTTGTAAGCAATCCGTAGTATATACTTTTAAATAATCCACTTCTAGAATGAGAATTGCTGCAAATAAAAAGCTGAACCTAAAATATTTTTTGAATCAAACATGCCAACAAAGATGCAAATTTTTGGTACATGTCAAACCAATACATTGTAATAACTGAATATACAGATGCGTGTGCACACTCCTAATGTAAATAGAAACATAAAAATAAAAATATACATGTACAGCTATATATACACACAATAAATTCAACAATTGGCATTTGGATATAAGTCATTAAGATCCCTAAACTTTTTGTGGTTGAATTTTTTTTTTTGCTGTTTTTGGGGTGGCTTTGCCACTAAATTCTTGTAGCATATTTTTATTAGTTTTTGTTTGTATATTTTTTTCAAGGAGTTGGAAGAATTAGGTTTTATTAGAGCAACTTTTAGTAATTACAATAAAATTTGTTTGCTTCAACTTATTATCTTATCAATTTATCTTCTAGCTGGCTTGGATTATTTGTTAGAATTGACTTCCATCAATTGGATTTTTAGTTTCCTAAAACAAGTTGGATGTGACTCAAATAATATACTTGAGGGTCCATTAATATGTTGTGGTCAGATCACATATTGAGCCTTGGTACCCCTTATTTTATCAGGATGGTACAGTTTGATGTGAGGTAGTGTATGGTTTTAAGCTTTTTTTTTTTTTTTTTGATAAAATGGTTTTAAGCTTAATCATGAGAGATGAATATTCACTATATTTTTAATACAATTATTCACTATAGGTAGGAGGGAACACTTTTTTTTTCCCTCTCTCATGCAGCAGTCTTCTCCCTTCCCACCCCACCAAATCAAACCCACAACCAAAACAAAACCCACTAAAGAAATCAGCCACTACACGAATCAGAGTGGTGCTAGTCATGGCCACCACCATCTTTTAGCCAGTTTGCGAAACAAGGCTTTAAGGAGTGAGCTGGCCTATGAAACTCCTAAAACGTTGTACGCATTCTCTCTGAGGAACTCAGTCCGAGTAGCCAAGTCAATACCAACACTAAACCACCCATAAAGCGGTGCTAGCCATGACCACCACCATCTTTTAGCCAGTTTGCGAAACAAAGCTTTAACTTTGTTACTTTGGCGAATGAGCTGGTCTGTGAAACTCCTAAGAGGTTGTACCCATTCTCTCCGAGGAACTCGGTCTAAGTAGCCGAGTTAATACTAACACCAAACCACCCATGGTCATGTTTTCCTTTCTCAAGACCATTGCCGTGTTTAAGCGTGAGAGAGAACGAAATGTTGAAAAATAAATAATAAATAATGATTTGCAATCCAAAAAATAAAAGATGGGGACTAATGCCTCCCACAGGTGAAGGTGTTGATGAGATGTAGGAGATAGTTTCCTCCACATCAGCAACTATTTTGAAATGTTTTTATTTCCATGTACACAATTCGTTATTAAACCCATTAGATTTTTAAAGAAAATGGTAATAGAATATTTTATTTGTCACAGACCTCATGTGTAAGGGCTTAATTTTTCAAATGGAAAGCCCAAGAACCAAACTGACACTCAAGTCAACTTCCTGGGGTAATAAATCCCCAAAAAGATATAAACTATCAAACGTTATACTTTATTCCATTCCAGAACTTACTACAAAGTTTCTTGTCATTGCAAGTTGAATGAACTTAAGGCACTTGTGACCAAGTTCACATTGCATTCAACTTCTTCATCGAAGATTTAAACCAAAACCCACTAGAAACACATTACATAAAACATAAAAGCCCCTATACTTTCTTGAATTCAAATTGATCAACTTCCAAATCAGAAACTCAAACCCACAACCTCAATCAAATCAGCATAACTGCTTATTATGGAACCCACTGCAATATATGAAAAAACATTTGTGTGTATGCAGACTCGTCAGCTAGATCTCCTCAGGCTCAATGTAAATAGGATTTCTTCAAGAAGAATCATCTTTTTTGTGACCTTTTATCATCTGGCACCAACAAATAGTAGCAATAACATACCAACTTATCAACACTCCCATTTAGTGTTGCCCCTCAACTCAACACATGGAAACACAATATCTCGTGAAGAACATGAAAAATAATGCATAGATTTTAAATATACACAAACAAGAGAATATTGAAATCCATTGGTTAAGTATTTAGGGAAAGAATAAGATCACTTAAATATTAAATTATTGAGTTAAGCCAAAAGACCATTGAATGTATTTACGTCTTACACCAACTTATCAGCAAATATTCTTTCTTATCACCAAAATTTGTTGCTGTACAGTTTGATACATGCAATCCTCAAATTAACAGGCTCACATCTTTTGCTGAGACCCGCTTGAAATAAATAAATCACCCTCTATAGATCATGAAGGAGAAAAAGTGAAACAAGTTCAAGAACTAATAACCAAACAAGCCCACCTAGCTAAGGCTACCACCTGCAAAGCTAAGTGTAAATATAGTTGCAGAATGCAGCACATCTATGTGCTCTATATTGCAAAGATGATTTACTAGTAGCAAGTCACTAGACTAAAAACCAAGTGAAACAGCAGCTGTTATATTGCTGGACAGAGCATGTTATGTATTAAGCCAACACCGTACAAGGACACACAGAACAACCAGCAGCTAGTGCTTGAAATTCTTGTTAGCTTAACTATTAGCTAAGTACTAAAAGTTTTCTAGATTTCCATAAATTAGCAGTCAGTTACTCAGAATAAAAGTAGTTCGCAACTTAACAGAGCAGAAGGGTGTCTGCCTCTAGCTGTCAGCTGCAATACTTTGAACCATCCCAGTAACTTGTGAGTTTTCTTAGTTGTTTTTCATTGGACTATGTGGATACTTCCTCGGCAAGTAATCTTGGCTATAAAAGGATATAATTTGTATTCTATTGGAGGTGATGACATGAATTGAAGTTGATTTTGTTTGAGTTTTACTTGGTTTCCCCCTCTATCTCTTCCTTTCTAGTCTTTTCTATATTTTTGTTTGATAAATAAGAGTAATTGTATTGATAAAAAATAGCCGTATGGTATTTTTCTCTATTTTCTCTTATTTTCTTGATTTTTCAGAAGCTTTTTCTCCCTTTGTTTCTGATAGTCTCACTAGTTATTTCCGTTCCCCCCCGCTGAAATTCTCAATCTCCCCATCTCATTATCTCTCATAATTTGATTTCCAACCAAATCTGGCTATTCCCCACCTCTACGTAGCCAACCCAAGCTTCAATTCCTCTTTTCTATATTTTCCCAACTTAATTCTCACCACCTTCCTAGCATTACAGCCCATTAGTTACAAGAACTACCCAGCTGTCCTGCCTGAACAAGGACAAATTCAAATTACAAGATTCTTTTTTCTTAAAATAAGAAAAAAAGAAAAAATATCAAGACTACTCGAGCATTTTTCATTGAGGAGTAACAGAATCAAATCAACTTTAGTAAATGCACTGCAAATGCGTTGCCCATATAATTAGTTAACCTCTAATAATGCAGCTAATAAAACTCAAAATCCAACCTCCAATTACAAAAATAGAGATTCAAAAATGATTATGAAGAAAGAAAATATACACAAATATATATTGAAGAGAAAATCAACAATCCCAAAGGGTCAATCAAGTAGTTGAAGGAGAATTAAGATCAAATGTAAAGAAAATCTAAAACATGGTGGTTTTCGTTGGGGACGTTGTGCTTTTAAATTTGAGAATATGTGGTTGAAAGCCGAGGGTTTTGTTGAAAGAGTTCAGCAATGGTGGAATGGGTACTGTTTTGTTGGGTCTCCAAGGTTCATTTTAGCCCAAAAACTAAAGGCTCTTAAAGGTGATCTTAAGAAGTGGAATAGGGAGGAGTTTGGTGACTTGGCTTTTAGAAAAAAAAGTTTGTTGTCTGAATTGTTGGGGCTGGACGCTATTTCAGAGGTGCGGGATCTTTCGAATGAGGAATAGTCTCTCTGTATATAGATTAGAGGGGATACTGGATATTTATCTTCCTTGGAGGAGATTTTTTGGAGACAAAAATCTTGTGTCTTGTTTGTGAAGGAGGGGGACAACAATACTCACTTCTTTCACAGATAAGGAAATTCCCATAGAAGAGTTAATCAAATTAACAATATTGAAGTGGATGGGGTTGTATATGAGGATGAGATGGAGGTGTGTTCTTAGGTGGTTCATTTCTACCAGGTTTTGTACCAGGAGATTGAGATGCGGCACCCATATATGGATGGGTTGGATTTTTCTTGTATAGAGGAAGATGAGAGGCTGTCATTAGAGAGGGTGTTCTCTAAGGAGGAAGTCATCCAGGTTTTGAAGGAAATAGAGGGGGACAAAGCACTTGGTCCGGATGGTTTCACTATGGCTTTTTTCTATAAATGTTGGAGTGTTGTGGAAAAGGATATCATGGCTTTTTTTGAACATTTTCATTGTTATTTTTGTGTTTGAAAGGTCTATGAATGCCTCTTTTCTTTCTTTAATTCCTAAAAAGAGTAATGCTCTTAATATTAAAGATTTTAGGCCCATTAGTTTGGTGAGCAGTATGTATAAACTTTTATCTAAGGTTTTGGCTAATAGATTGAGGGCAGTATTGGACAATCTCATCTCTAAGTCTCAAAATTCCTTTAAGGTGGGAGGCAAATTTTGGATTCAATGCTCATTGCCAATGAATGCCTAGATAGTAGGTTGAAGAGTCATGTATTGGGTGTGGTTTGCAAGCTTGACATTGAAAAAGCCAACCATCATGTTAATTAGGATGCTTTGTTCTACCTTTTGGATAGGATGGGTTTTGGGGTGAAATGGAGTGGGTGGATAAAGGCTTGTGTGACTTCAGTTCGGTTTTCAGTTCTAGTGAATGGTTCCCCTGAAGGTTTCTTTGGAAGCTCTCGAGGTTTGAGACAAAGTGATCCTTTATCCCCTCTCCTCTTCCTTTTGATTATGGAGGCCATAAGCAAGATTCTGAGAAAAACTGAGGAATGTGGTCTGATTCATGGTTTTCATGTGGGACCAGTGAACTCTGTTGGAGTGCACATTTTTTATTTGTTGTTTGTGGATGACACTATTTTATTTTGTGATGCTTCTAGGGATCCGTTGCTGTCTATAAGGTTGGCCTTATCGTGTTTTCAAGCTTTTACAGGTTTGAAGGTTAATATAGGGAAAAGTGAGATTGTCCCTATTGGGGAGGTAAATAATTTGGATGCTTTGGCTAATATCCTTAGTTGCAGGGTGGGCAACTTGCCTATGAAATACTTGGGGATGCCATTTGGTACATCGTTCAAGACAGCTTCTATTTGGAATCCCATTTTAGAGAAGATGGAGAAGAAATTATCAGGATGGAAACGCCTTTATTTATCCAAGGGTGGTAGGCTCTCTTTATTGAAGAGCACACTTTCTAGCCTTCCTACTTATTTTTTATCGTTATTTACTATTCCTATAGCTATGGCTGCCAGGCTGGAAAGAATCCAAAGAAACTTTTTACCGGGATTGTCTAAAGGGAGCTTCAAATACCCATTGGTGGCATGGCATAAGGTTTGCTCACCTATTGAAATGGGAGGTTTGGGGATAAGAAATGTGGTGTCCTTTAATCAAACTTTATTAGGGACGTGGTTGTGGAGATACGGGCATGAAGTTACTCATCTTTGGCAGAGGGTTATATCCACTAAATATGAGGAGGGTCAAGGGGGTTGGAGTACTAAAATTTATAGGAGAACTCATGGGTGTGGCTTGTGGCGAAGCATTAATGAAGGGTGGGAAAGCTTTTCTAAGCATTTTTCCTTTGTTGTGGGTGATGGTACCTAAATTTGTTTCTGGCATGATAGAATGGTTGGGGTTGATCCCCTTAAAATCCTCTACCCTGAGATATATGTGATTTTAGCGGATAAGGAAGCTTGTATTTTTTATGTTGTGAGTCATCAAGAGGGGGATGATGTTAGATTTTGGAACTTGAGATTTTATAGGGATTTCAAAGACTGGGAGCTTGCTGCTTCTTTTTCTCTTCTTGATTTTTATTCAAGCTCATCTTCCACGTGGAGTAGGCAGTGATTCTTTGTGTTGGAGTCTTAATGGAAATGGTAAGTTTGATACCCATTCCTTTTACAATGAGTTAAGGATGACTCCCAACTCTATCTTCCCTTGGAAGGGCATTTGGAAAGTAAAGGTTCCCAAAAGGGTGGCTTTTTTTCTATGGACGGCAGCTCAAGATTGCCTTATTAAATTGGATAATCTCATGCTTAGAGGTCGCCCTTTGGCAGTGTTGTATGTGCCGGTGCAGTGGGGAATCTATGGATCATCTCCTTATTCACTGTCATGTGGCGAATTCTTTATGGGTTTTTATGCTTCAAACATTCGTTATTTAGTGGGTCTTGCCTAGCTATGTGGCGAAATTATTATTTTGTTGGAATCATTGGCTTGGGAAACATGATTCAGATATTTGGAATTTAATTCTAGGATGTTTGATGTGGATTGTATGGATGGAGCATAATCGTCAGTCCTTTGAAGATTCTGAGAAGTCTTTGGTTGAGTTAATAGGCCTGCATCAGAGAAGTCTTTTTGATTGGTCTTGGTGCTGGGGTTTTATCGAATGTTCTTCTATTGTTCAGTTTTTTTCTTCTCTTAGTTTAGTCTTTTGATTGTTTTATGTGGTGTTCTGTTTTGTGTTTTGCTGTGTTCATTCTCATGAACACATTGTATGTTTCTTTTTCCATTTACATCAATAATAATTCTTATATTACCTATAAAAATAAAAATAAAATCTAAAACACAACAGCTAAAAGTTATGATAAATATCAATATTCAAATAAATTTTTAAGTCATAGTAACGAGAAAATTTCCAATATTAGATTGTTGAGAACACCAAAAAATATCTTGATCTCAACCCAATGTCACTTCACTTCAACAAATGGTTTTTGTTACTCATAAATATCTTAATCTAATAATTAAACCATTAAATTTTAGGAAAAGGATATTAAAATCAAGAGATAAAGAGATATTATTTCCTTCAGTCCCCATGAAACATTGTAGCCTATGCAAATATACCAGCATTAAATTTTTTAAACATAGGGGTAACAGTGTCATAAAAACACATGTAAGTAACAACCTTGATATATTTTATATTGAACACATTAGGAAGCTCATGTTTTAAAGCATGCAACCATTCGACTTGTACAATTGCCCAATAACAAACAGTGTAGAGCACTGCACAAGTTTATTAAAGCTTGACAAATGCAGCTTGAAGTACAAACAATGCAAGCACCTGTTTTCATTTACAAAGTGAATATTTAAACCCTTTAACACATAATAAACAGACAGAGAACAGTAAGGGAAAGGAAAGTCAACATATTTGTGCTCCAAAAAAAGAGAACCAAACTGATCTGGAAAAGCCAACTTTGCCACAACATACAAACCTTAAAAAATGGCCGAGCACCAAAAATACATAAAATGAATTGAACAAGGGATAATATCATGTTTAAGGGAACAGTAAATTAAAATATTTAAAAGCAAAACCTAAGAAGCCAAGCCAAGTTTGCTGCAACAAACCCTTAAAAAGTAGCCAGCTAAATGCTAGGAGTGCAATAGTAATTAAAATCACGCACATGCAACCTAAAATACACAATGAAAGCATCAACTTTCATTTAGAAAGTGAATTTAAAATTTTAAACTCATAATTAACTATCTGACAAAATGGAATAGGCAAGTTTGAATACTTCTGCAACTATAAGATTGAAACAAAGCGATTTAGGGAATCCATCTGTGTTGCAAGAAAGGCTTTAACTAACAGCCTACAGAAAAACATATAAAAATAAACTCAACAATGAACAGAATCATGTTAGATTGAACACTATGTTGAATTTGAAAGACTCATTAGCAAAAAGTGAAATCAACAAGAGAATCAAATCAATCCAAAAAGCACATTCAACAAGAATCTATAAAATAAATCAAACAAGGAATTGCATAGTATCACATTCGAAGGCAGGAAAGAAACTTACAAGAAAAAGTGAAGTAGAAAAGAACAACAGATGAGTGAATTCAAGAGTTCACCACAAACTCTATTTCCCGAGTACAAGAAAGTTCAAATTAAAATTCCCCATCATGTAGACACATCCAGTTCAAAATTATCAAACATTGTCCTCACAAAATCAAAAAAAGACAAACAAGCTAATAAAGAAGTCATGCTTGGACAAGAATGGCATCTGTCCAATCACTTCCATATAAGGATGACTTGCAAAAAACCCAGCATATTCCAACTCACGCCCATCATTACAGAATAAAGCAAAAACCTGTTTTATTCTTCTCTTGGCAACCACCTTAAAATCACAATCCCTGTTAATCTAACTGCACCACAACAATGGGAAGCATTACCACATTCAAATTAGACATGAGCTTGCCAAAAAAGAATGACTAAAACAAGACAACAGAACAAAGGAAAAAGAATAGGAATGAAAGTTGATTTTCAGCATGCATTTTTGGAAAGTAACAATTCTATGTAATCCTCTTGGAAACGAAACCTAAGAATAGAAAACACAATGCAAGTATTAAAAAGAATTAATACAAGCAAAAACTGTCCTTATAAAGGTTGGATTGAAAGAAAGAATAACAAAAGTAGAAGAGAGAGAGCTTCTCGCCAAATCAAACTCCAACACTTGCCCTGCCAAGCATCCAAAAGAAAATTCCAGCAACTGTTTTAACATGCACCCAGAGTTGCAAAATTGAACAGAAAAAATCTTCTATAAAAGGTAAATCAAACACTTCCCTAGCATTTAGAACAAAATGCTTAAAGCAAAAAATTCATCTCTTATATGGCAGCCAAATGACAAAATTGACAATTTTATATTCTGAAAAGTTGTGAAAGTAAGTAAATGGCAGAAGAAAAAGCAACCTAGAAAATCATTCCAGGTAGTGCTGGAATTATTTAAAACCAAACATATGGAGCTAGAAATACACACAATCCAAGCACCAATTAGTGTTTGCAAAGCAAATTTTAAAATTTTAAACACATAATTACCACCCATCTAGAAATAGGAGATTGTGATACTATAGGAGAAAACCAAATTATTGTAAAAATGCCTTCTTTGCTGCAATAGATGCCATATAAGAGCCGCCAAGGACGAAAACTTGTAAAATAAATTGAAGGAATAGGATAGTATCGCATATGAGGAAACAGATGATTAGAAGACTAGTAAGTGATAAAGTGGAATCAAGACAATATGAAAAGAGTTTTCTTATTGATGCAATCAACACTGCCCAAGTTTGAGCATCACAAACCCAAAAAACGAACATTGCCAACTTATATAAAAGCATACATTATTGGGTGGTCAATATACAAGTCCATAAAAGTAAAATCTTCATACCTTATGAAACCGTCTATAGAACATAAATCACAAAACTGATAAAGCTCCAAAAAATAATAATAGATTAGCTTTTAAAAGTCGTTATAAGTGCAACAGATGGCAGAAGAGAGAGTAAGCAGTATAAGCCATGTTCAGGACGTGACCTTTAATAATCTGTCTGCCCCACACCAATTACAGGCAGTACAGACTCATCTTGAATGACCAAAAACTTAACAGAACAGCAGGGAAATGGGAAATTAATTTCAATAGAATTTCCAAAATACTACCAACTTATAACCCTAATGTAAACTGAAGCCTAAGAAAGGCACTCTGGGTCCAAGAATTAGAAAGATTTAAAATACGTCAAAATTTATAATTATAATTATTTTGATAGTAAGATAGAACAACAAAAACATGAGGAAGAAAAGAAAGCTTACCCCAAAATCAAACTCTGCTGCTTAAGTTGAAAGCACTGAAAAAGGTTCTGCTTCCTGTAGACAAGTCAGGATAGAGATCCATAGCATGCACTTGAAAGTTACAAAACAATGAATAAAAGAACTCCTCCACAAGAGAAGTCAGAAAAGAGATTCATAACATGCACTCAAAACAAATCAATAAATAAAAGAACTCTTCTCTACACAAGAAATCCTATACATTACTTGCATTTGAGCTACAAGGTTTAAAGCATGCAACCCTTAACATATGAAACTGTCCAAAGATGATAAATCACAACACTGAAATATACACATAGCAAGCACCAATTTCTGCCAAACAAATGGAGCCCAAAATATAGACATAACAAGCGCCAATTTTTGTTTAAAAGTGACTCTTAAATTCTTAAGCCCATAATTACCAGCCAGCCAACAAAAAGTGATTGCACTCTAATAGAAACAACCAAATTGATCCAGAAGACGCCTTCAACCAAAATCTATAAAATAAATCAAACAAGGAATTGAATAGGATCATGTTCGGAGGAACATCATATTGAAAGAAACTTCAAAGAAAAATTAAATCAAGAGAATAAGACAGGAGTTTTCTTATTGTTTCAGATTCAAGAGTTCTTCATAAACTCTGTTTATCAAGTACAAGAAAGTCCAAATTAAAATCTCCTTCCTGAAGACATATCAAGATCAATATTATCAAACATTGTCCTAACAAGTTTATAAAGACCTCATTCTGGGTCAATTCAATCGCAAAAAATGAATTGCGAATAACCAAGCATGTTCCAAGTTACAAATAATCATGCAAATCCAAGAAAACAAGTTAAAGCAATTTAATGCCCAGAAGACCCAAAAACTCAAGCCAAATGCCAATTAAAACAGGAAAAGGCAAAAAAGACTTGACTAAAAGTTTGTCACAATCCCCCTGTTAATCTAACTGCCCCACACCAATAAGAGGATTACCACATTCAAATTAGATATAACCTTGATAAAAAAGAATTGACTAAAAGTTTGAAATTAAAAATAATAATAAAATAAATAAAGGGATCCCAAAAATGACCAAAATGACCCTAAAACCTTTAAAAATTTTGAAATACCTTTGAAACCAAAATACCTCATAAAACTTGAAAATGACCGAAATACTCCTGAAACCCTCAATAATTACCAGAATATCCTTTGAACCTAAAAAATGATTAAAATATTCTTAGAACCTAAAAAAATGATCAAAACACACTTAAAACCTAAAAAATGAACGAAATTACCCTAAAACATATAAAATGATTGAAATAATTAAGAAACCTAAAAAATTATCCAAATACCCTTAGAATAAAACAAAATGACTGTAATGCCCCTATACCTAGAGAATATCTAAAATACCCTTAGAAACTTAAAAATGATCGAAATACCCTTAATACCTAAAAAATGACTGAAATGACCTTGAAAACTTTAGAAAACTGAAATACCCTTGAATCCTAAAAATGACCAAAATACCCCTAATTCCCTCAAAAATTACCGAAATACCCTTAAAACCTAAAAAATGACTGAAATGACCTTGAAACCTAAAAAAAAAAAAAAAAAAAAAATACTAAAATACCCTTAGAAGCAAAAAAATGTCTATAATTCCCCCGAAACCTATGAAATTACCAAAATACCCCTAAAACCTAAAAATTACTGAAATACCTCTCGAAACCTAAAACAATGATAAAAATACCCCCTCACATTTGAAAATGACCATAATACCTTTGAAACCCTTTAAAATTACTAGAACACCCTTAGAACCTAAAAAATTACTGAAATACGCTTAGAACCTAACAAATGACCATAATGCTCCCCGAAACCTAAAAATTACTGAAATACCCTTGAAACCTAAAAAATGACTGAAGGACCTTTGAAATTTAAAATTGACCAAAATACCCCCTGAAACCTCTATTTGCAAGATCAAAATGACAATAAAAATGTTGTAAAACCACTTTATTTACTTGATTTGAAACCCATTGATTTTAAAATTAATAGATTTAAAAAGCCTTGATTTGAAATCCATTGATTTTTAAATTCTTTGTTTGTGTCTTTTTATACAATGAAAGATTTAAATTCTATTATTTGGATACCTAAATTTGAATTTGGGTTTAGATTTGGATTTAAGATCAATAAAATAATTTTTCCAATTACTATTTTACTTAAACTTTCTACGTTTTAATTTTAGTAACATTTTTTAATAAATACATGAGGTAATGAAAAAGCCATTGATAATCCAATTGACAATATGATGACTAAAAATTTGTCATCTCAGCCAACTAAAAATTTTTTTTTTGGCCAACTATTGACAACTAAAATGTTCTATATCAACATAAAGAGAGAACCTAAATGCATGAGTTTTTTTTTACAACATTTAAAACTCAAACTAAAACCATGAGATTTGGACTCAACTATTACATGCATTGTTGTTCGGTTCATAGTTGAACCGGTAGGTCGGTCCAATTTTTAAAACCATGCTTATTGTTGAGTGGTACTTTGGTTAGGCCATTTTGTGATGGTACTCTAGTTATATAATGTATTATAGGCTTGTTTATCCTCCAAAAAAAAAAAATAGGGATGTTTATCCCACATCAGTTGTGTGTATTAAAGTTTCAGTCCTTATAACCTCGGGCTACTATTACAAAGGTTAGACTCTTTTGTACTAATACTCTGGTTATGTAATGTATTATAAGCCTGTTTAAAAAACTCTATATATTACTTTCGTATTTGTGTGTTTTAATAAGTGTTATTGTTTTCTAAAAAAAAAAAAATATAGGGATGTTTATCCCATATCGGTTCTACAAGAGTTAGATTCTTTTATAGTGGCACTCTGGTTATATAATATATTATAAGTATGTTTAAAAAACTCTATATATTACTTTCGTGTTTGTGTATTTCTAATAAGTATTATTGTTTCCTTAAAAGAAAAGGATATAGATTAAGTAATAATAAATATCAATTATAAGCTACAAAGCACGCCAGTGAAAATATTAAAATATGCTTATAATTGGGTGAGTTGGTACCTCCCTAAACCATAAATGCCTGGGGGAGGGAGGAGTGAGTTTGACTTGTCAGAGGAATAATGTGTGTGTATATATATATATAATATAATATATTTATTTATTTTTTGAATGCATATAATATTTATTTATTTATATAAGTATTTCTAACCATGAGATACTCTGAAAACAATAAGCACCGATGGTGTAGTGAATTGGACCAAGAACCTTTTGGTGTTTATCACGCCTCGATTCAATGAGCCCACTAGTAAATGCTAATATTATTAAATTGTGAGTGGTTTTACACTTTCACTACAAATGAGAGAGAGAGAGAGAGAAACCTGGCCCAATTAGAACTAAAATTACTAATCAATTTTCTCATGTCCCAAGAGATGATCTAGCCTGGAACACAAAATACAGGGCGTTGCAATCTACAATAACTAGCAAATTTTGTCAGCAGATATGATAATACAGCATCAACGAGCAGCAGAAAAATAAAATTCACAAGCTACAGACTTCAAGACAATTGTAAACCCAGGTAATGCCTCTTTACTTTGACAAATGAAGCTCCAGTTGCTGCAATTTCCACTCAAATTGCTCTAAATATGCATGAGGGGCCTGATTGGGTTTCAAGGAAGACAATGCAACAACTTAGTAACAGCCAAAATGTAGGTGCAAGCTTTTATAACCCAAAGACCAGAAACTAGAAGGAAAAAAACAACTTAGGAACAGCCAAACTATAAGATAAAATCTAACCGGAATGAATACAAAGAACATGCTCCTCAGAAACCAAAACAAAAGAAAGGAGGAACACCCACTTCTCAAATCAATTTCATAAATATCATTGCATATCCACAATTTTTTCATAACATAATATAAACATTTGACAAACTTTTTATAATCTCATCCATTTTCAAGTATTTGATACAAGAGAAGTTCTTTAAAACCAAAACATCAACCACTATAGGCTTTCATCACTAAACCTGACGCACCCTCTCTTTTTCAAATATAAATATCATGGCAGGAACTTGATATACTCACCCAACTATAATTACCTTGATTTGTTACTAAAGAATACTAGAAGTGTAAATGATGCAAACAAGCAATTACATTGATCAAGCATTATTAGTTACTTGATATCAAGAAATGATGGCTGATTAAGCATTAGTATAACTAAATTGCTTATGAGTAAAACTCACATTTATAAGTTATAAGATGAAATATAAGACATTATGATACATGAAATTATCTATCATAAAAGAAGCCAAAAAAACACCGACTTCTCAAAAAAGATGTTAAAACATAGAGTCCAAAGAAGAAGCTGTTTAGACTCTAACCAATTGAACATATATGACAAGGGACATTAATGACACTATGTAATAAACAAAACACACACACAGAGTATCTCTCACTGTCCTGCTCTACCTGTCCTCAATTCCTTTCTTATTTCGAGATGCAGAATGGCTTCATTATATTCAAAGAACACAAACAAAATATAAAGATAGATAAGCCAAACTAAATAAATATTGTGAAGGTAATCGTGAAAACAACTACAATCCATTACCAAACCAAAGAACGATTATGGCCCAATAAAATCTCTAAACATACTGCAAACTAACAATATACAGAGAAGTACGAAATTTACTAGTGATATTAAAACTTGCGCAGATATGAAAAAATACGATTGGATTCCAACTAAAACAGGAAGTATTCACAATAACAATTATATAAGTACATGTTACACCAGAATACATAAAACCATAAAGCACGTGACAGATACAAAATGAATTATGCAAACTTATCCCAGGCAGACACAATAAAATTCAACAATTATCTCATTCCGGCTAGGGAATATTGATATCTATAAAACATGCCACAACCATAGCCATCATTAGATTTTTTCAATCAACAAGTTCTCAAAGACAATTGAATACACATGCACCAAGTCATTATCATAAAATTGAGTAGATCAAGATTAAGATCTTATTAATAAACTCATAATAATAGCACGATTTCATAGTATAATAGAACTCATTGACCTAACACCTAATGACCCAAGTTCAAAGCTCTTCATTGTAATTAAACCTAAGCAGATCTAAATGATATGCAGCCAACACTGATCATTTGAAATTAGGGTTTTGTTTTGATCTTTATCTTCACCAGTGAGTAAATCGATGTAATGCTAAAAGGAGATCAATGCACACAGAGCACACACACATGGGAGAAGATTAAGAAACAATTTCATTGCCAAAACAATCTCGCTTTAAAATTGAGTGAATGCGAGAGAAGATTTTGATGATGTTATAAAATGAACTTCCAAAATCGTCCATATGGTTCGTCCTTGGAAAAAGAATGGAGGAAGGGCGTGACAAAAAAGCCGTCCATCCCCATCAAACCTCGTCTGTCATAAATTAAGGACGGATGAGGCCTCGTCCGTCCTAAATGACGGACGAGGCAAACATTCTAAACTTGAACCAAGGCTCGTCCGTCCTTAATTAAGGACGGACGAGGCAAATATTTTGAACTTGCAAATTTAGTTCTTATCTATGAACCAAGGCCTCCATTATTCGTGATGAGGCACCGGTCCAGATAAAGTAACTTCCATGGAAGTTATGGAAGTTACCTTCGACTTTGATGAATTCCTCAACAATAGGAATGTCAGAGCAAGTAACCGTTCCATGTGCACTATATAAACGTTTCTCTACGAAGAGGTAATTCAATTCGGACATTTTTTTAACAGAACAAAAGAAAGTCTTAGAAATATCTTTCTCTCTATTCTAGCCCACTGACTTTACCATCGGAGGACCCTAGACCAGCCTCCACCGGTCTTTCTCTAATTGAATTCGGTTTTTCAGGACTTAGCCTTCAAGATCATCGAAGCCCGAAGACTTTCAACCCACTGATTTTCCAAGATTATCAGTTGGCGCCGTCTGTGGGAAAGAAATATTTGTCGCTCTTGAACTTGTTTAGTTCTGCGATTTCTTTCTCTTATAAAGGGTTGAAATGGTTCGGACAAGATCAAGGGCAACTAGCCCAAGCCCTCAACAGAGTAGAGACGCATCAAGTAACCCTCATCGCGATCGCCAATCTGCACTGGTTATGCAGGCATCATTTGTCCAACATATGCACTCTATGGCGGTTGTGATGGCGGAGTTAACTTGCCAAAATCAAGATCTATGGAGAGAGGTTAATTTAAGAAGGCAGACATATAGAGAGCATGAAGAAGAAGGGCAAACTCGGAGTCAAGAGGGTAGAGATAATTTTCAACATGGGAGTCAATCAAGGGGTACCACCTCATGAAGGGTACCTAACTTGGAAAAAGAGTTGGATCAGATGAAGAAGGCCATGGATGAAATGAAGGAGAATATGAGAAGGGCGAATCCAATAGAGGATTTGGTTCGTAGAACTGATTCCCCCTTTACGGCTTCCATCAATGGCCATCCCTTGCCACCAAAGTTTAAAATGTCTTCTTTAGATTTATACGATGGGAATCGAGATCCTTTTGACAACATTGCCACCTTCAAGACCACTATGCATCTTCAAGGAGTTCCAGATGAAATAATGTGTAGAGCCTTTCCTACTACTCTCAAGGGTCCAGCCAGAGTATGGTTCAGCAAATTACCCCTAAACTCAGTAAGTTCTTTTGAAGAATTAAGCAAGTTGTTTGTCAATAACTTCATAGGGGGTCAGCGACACAAACGTTCTACTTCCAATCTGTTAATAATAGAACAGGGGGAAAATGAGAGTTTGCAATCGTTTATCACTCGATTCAATAGGGAAGCCTTGACAGTGGACGAGTTGGACGACAAATTGCTGTTAGCAGCTTTCCACAACGGAGTCCATTCGGATTTGTTCATCCACAAACTCTATGAGCAAGAGCCACAAACCATGGCAGAGCTCGTCCATTTAGCTCAAAACTTCATGAACGTGGAAGATGCGATTATAGCTAAGAAAAGAAATAGGACAGAGAAAATGGAGACAAATCACCACCCAGAACAAGGCCCTCGTCCAAAGAAGGGACAGACGGACGATAGAAGAGACCGGGACAAGAAGACAGGTTCGTCAGCACGCAACCAGCAATATACTCCATTGAACATGCCACTTGAACAGGTCCTTATGCAAATTAAGGACGAGCCTTCCCTGAAGTGGCCAGAGAAATTGAAGGGAGATCTCAACAAGCGCAACAGGAACAAGTATTGTTGCTTTCATAAAGACCATGGCCATGACACAGATGAGTGTTTTGATTTGAAGCAGCAGATTGAGAATCTCATAAGGCAAGGGAAGTTGAGAAATTTTCTTGGACGAGATCACAAGGATGAGAAGTTGAAAGGGAAAGTAGAAGAGTCATCATGACCACCACTGGGCGAGATAAAAGTTATCATTGGGGGAAGTTTGGCAGGACGGTCATCCAAGACGAAGAAAGCATACTTGAAGGAAGTGCAGAGCGTCCAACTTTCAGGATGATCGCCAAGGGCGAAGTCCACGGATGAACAACCGATTACTTTCACGGACGAGGAAGCTGAGAGAATCCATCATCCTCATGATGACGCTATTGTCATCGCCCTACTCATTGCTGATTACACAACTAGAAGAGTGCTAATAGACAACGGAAGTTCAGCGGACATTCTGTATTACCCAGCCTTTCAGCAGATGAGGATAGGACGAGACCAGCTCCGCCTAGTGCACTCGCCTCTAGTAGGCTTTGGAGGAATGAAGGTACCGCCTGTAGGTACTGTTACATTACCAGTGGTGGTAGGAGCATATCCACGACAGTTGACTACCAATGTAAATTTCCTAGTAGTAGATTGCTCGTCATCTTACAATGCAATAATTGGAAGGCCAACCCTAAACAGGTGGAAGGCAGTTACATCTACCTACCACCTGTCAGTCAAGTTCCCGACAGATTATGGGATAGGCCAAGTACAGGGAGACCAATTAGCAGCAAGGGAGTGTTATCTAGCCATGCTGGCTACAGATGAGCAAATTCAAGTAATGAATATTGAAGAAAAGAAAGTTGTGGCAGAACCCATAAAAGCGTTGGAAGATATTCCCTTAGATGAAAATAACCCTGAGAGGTGTACTAGGGTTGGAGCAGATCTGGAAGCGAAGATTAAGAAGGACCTCATTTGTTTTTTAAAAAGAAACAGAGATGTGTTTGCTTGGAGTCACGAAGACATGCCGGGTATAGATCCTAATGTCATTACCCACCATCTGAGTGTATGCCCTTCCTCCAAGCCAGTGTGACAAAAGAAGAGGGTGTTCGCCGCTGAGAGAGATAATGCTGTTAAGGAGGAAGTTCAGAAGTTAATTGGGGCGAAGTTCATTCGAGAGGTATACTATCCTGATTGGTTAGCCAATGTGGTCATGGTTAAGAAGGCGAACGGCAAATGGAGAATGTGTGTTGATTTCACTGACTTAAACAAGACTTGTCCCAAGGACAGTTACCCGTTGCCGCGCATTGATCAGTTGGTAGATTCTACTGCATGCCATAAGTTGCTCAGTTTCCTGGATGCTTTCTTTGGTTATAATCAGATTAGGATGGATGAAGCAGACCAAGAGAAGACGTCCTTTATCACCAGTCAGGGACTATTTTGTTATGAAGTAATGCCTTTCGGTTTGAAAAATGCTAGAGCAACATACTGACTGGTCAATCACATGTTTCGTCCACAGATCGGGCGGAATATGGAAGTCTATATAGATGATATGTTGGTGAAAACTCAAGACGAGGAGAGGCATTTGAACGACTTGCAGGAAACATTTGACACACTGAGGCAGTATTATATGAAGTTGAACCCTAACAAATGTGCTTTTGGAGTATCATCAGGGAAATTCCTAGGATTTATGGTCTCCTATAGAGGAATCGAAGCAAACCCTGATAAAATTCAAGCAATATTGGATATGAAGCCTCCGAGCAATGTTAAAGAAGTCCAGTCCCTCACCGGACGAGTTGCCGCCTTCAACAGGTTTGTTTCTAAAACTACTAACAAATGTTTGCCATTTTTTAAGGTTCTTAAAAAAGCATTTGAATGGACCGACAAGTGTCAGAAAGCTTTTGAAGATTTGAAGATATATCTCACCAAAGCCCCATTGTTGAGCCCGTTCGTGCAAGGAGAAGAGTTGTACTTATATTTGGTAGTCACCCCACACGCAGTGAGTTCAGCACTAGTGAGGGAAGAGGGCAAGGTACAAAGACTTGTATACTATACTAGCAAAGCATTGAGGGGAGCAGAGGGACGATACCCATTAATGGAGAAATTGGCTTTTGCATTGATAACAGCCTCCAGAAAACTAAGGCATTATTTTCAGGCTCATGTCATTAACGTCATGACAAATCACCCACTCAAGAAGGCAATGAACAAATTAGAGGCTGCAGGACGTTTGATCCAATGGGCCGTCGAGCTCAGTGAGTTTGACATAAAGTACCAACCAAGGCATGCCATAAAAGCTCAAGTTCTGGCAGATTTCATTGCTGAGTTTACCTTAAGTTGTGATGATGAAGGTGAAGTGGAAAACAGCAAGAAGTGGGTCGTCCATGTGGATGGCTCGTCTACACTGTACGCAGGAGGAATAGGTGTGGTTTTGCAATCTCCAGAGGGGGACAAACTAAAACACAAAGTTCGTTTGCAGTACCAGACAACTAATAATGAAGTTGAGTATGAAGCTCTTCTCAAAGGGCTGGAATTGGCCAAATCTGTAGAAGCGAAGTCACTCCTCGTCTTGGGAGATTCTCAGTTAATCATAGGCCAAGTGAATGGAATGTTTGAGACTAAAGAAGAACGAATGAGGAAGTATCTAAACAGAGTG
Organism: Quercus variabilis; assembly: GCA_030445155.1. NCBI lineage: Eukaryota > Viridiplantae > Streptophyta > Magnoliopsida > Fagales > Fagaceae > Quercus > Quercus variabilis. Next base: position 5,291,491 of record CP129447.1, read on the forward strand.
ATGCACCTTATAAAGAAGTTTGAAGAAGTTAGCTTCGTTCAAATCCCAAGGGAGAAGAACATGGAAGCTGATGCCTTGGCGAAAGAAGCCTCAGCGAGTGAAGCCGTAGAAAAATTTGATGAAATTCAGTATATGCCAAGTATAGACATCCCAGAAGTACAACAGGTGAAAAATAGAGCAAACTGGATGGCTCCAATTGTGTCGTACTTAAAAGACGGACGACTCCCAGAAGAAAAAGACGAAGCTAGAAAGCTGAGGGCAAGGGCGGCCAGGTATGTTCTTATGGACAAGATTCTCTACAAAAGAGGTTTTTCCCAGCCTTATCTCAGGTGTTTGGCCCCAGACGAAGCGAACTACATATTAAGAGAAATTCATGAAGGAGCATGTGGCAATCACTCAGGAGCCAGGTTGCTCGTCCACAAAGTCGTCCGTGCAGGATACTATTGGCCAAACATGCAAGCTGACGCTAAGGCCTACGTCAAGGTCTGCGATCAATGCCAAAGGTTTAGCAACGTCCCCAGGCAACCATCAGAGTACTTGACTCCAATGACGGCCCCGTGGCCTTTTGCACAATGGGGACTAGACATTCTGGGTCCATTTCCACTAGGTATAAGGCAAATGAAATTCCTCATGGTTGGTATTGATTATTTTACCAAGTGGGTAGAAGCAGAATCCTTGGCCAACATCACACAGCAAAATGTCAAGAACTTCGTGTGGAAGAACATTGTGCGCAGATTTGGAGTACCCAGGGTGCTGGTATCGGACAACGGACTACAATTTGACAATGCAATTTTCAAAGATTTTTGCATACACTTTGGAATTCAAAATCACTACTCCTCACCAGCCCACCCACAAGCTAATGGCCAGGCAGAAGTTGCAAACCGATCCTTGTTAAAAATAATCAAGACTCGGCTTGAGGGGGCTAAGGGAGTATGGCCAGATGAGCTACCAGGTGTTCTGTGGGCATATAGAACAACAGTGAGAACTCCTATAGGAGAAACTCATTTCAAGCTAGCATATAGAACTGAAGCAGTTATACCTGCGGAAGTGCACATGGCCAATCATAGGGTGACAACCTACTAGGACGAAGCTAATGAGGAACAACTCCGTTTGAACCTTAATTTAATAGACGAGGTAAGGACGGATGTTGAGCAAAGGATGGCAAGGTATAAAAACATTATGGCTAGGCGGTATGATGCAATGGTAAAGCCAAGGCGATTCAACATAGGGGACCTCGTCCTAAAAAGGGTTTCCTTAGCAACGAAGAACCCAGCCCATGGGAAGTTGGGACCAAATTGGGAAGGCCCCTACAGAGTCGTCAACTGCAAAAGACAAGGATCCTATTACTTGGAAGCCCTTGATGGGAGGAAGTTGGAGCATCCTTGGAATCTGGAGCACTTGAGGAAGTACTATTAGTAGAATGCTAGCCTGGAGGAGCATGACTCTAGACGAGCTCAGGGATTAAAAACTTTATTATTATATTTTGTGTGGCTTTATTATTATGTTAAATTTATGGACAACGTTATAGTTTGTGTTGTTTAAATAAAGGCATTGGCCTCTAAGGTGCATGCCTCGTCTATGAACAATACTTATGTTATGAACGATATTTGTGGAATGTACATAATGTTGTGTAATTCACTGATTCCCATACTACGTTTGTTCAAATTTACTCCTGAAAAGGTTGAAAAGCATAAGATGGGACAATTCTCTGAACGCGGAGATATAATGTCAAACTTTCCTAAGGGAAAAACATCAAGGCATGCTCGTCCAAATCAGAGGATGAAGCAAAGCCAGTGCTTAAAGCTAATTGCGATAAAGCCCAAAGCATACTCGTCCATACCATGGACGAAATAAAGCATAATACATATTTGACTCATGGACGAGAAAGTGCATAGACGAGTGCATATTAAGCCATGGATGAAGAAATGTATGGCTGTATTTCAATCTTGTTAAGGCCTTTATTAAAACAATCCAGTCCATGGACGAGTAAAATGTAAGGCCTTGACTTCATTAAGCATAAAGATCAGCCAAGTCCATGGACGAGTAATGCTGATTTTTATCATTTCTCAATAGGTCCTTGGACGAGTAATATTGATTATTACCATTTCACATAGATGAATTACATTTGAAATTCCAATGAAAATGGTAGACGAATATATGTAAAATATGGACGAAGTCAAGCAAAAAAAGGAGAAAGATAAAACTCGTCCATACATGTGCAAAAGGAAAATGACATTCATTAAGCCAAGGGTGGATATCCTACGTCCAAAAAACCCTTGCTAAATAAACTGAAATGATTGTTTAAAACCTCGTCCAAAAACCTTAGACGAAGTAAATGTATTGAAATTACATAAAAAGGTCACAAAATGGACCAAATAAAAATACATTGAAAAATCTTAAGTAGAGGGAGCGACATTGGAGGCGTCCTGAGGAGGCAGGGTTGTAGCATCGTCTTCAACATTGACGTCATCGGAGCCAGTCTGAAGGAGAGAACTAGTGGCAGCAGCATTCAGATTAAGTAAAATGGGGTTGAAGTCCACGCTAGGGAACTTTTCCATAGCCTCAATTCTGAAATCTTCAAACCCTGCTGCATAATTAGTGTCCAAAACATCAGTATATTGTTTGGACACTTTAAATTCAGCCACTGCGTCTTCCTTCGCTTTGGAGAGGAGAGTGCCATATTCATCATTCTTTTTCTGCAGGACCTCAAGACGAGCGTCCTTCTCCGCAGCACTGGTTTTCAACTCCTCAACCAAAGTCTTAACTCCTTCACCTCGTCCGTAGTTTTGACAGCCACTTCAGCCCATTGTTTCGCCTCGACCTTCAACTCCTGGATCCTCGTCTCTAACAGGATGCTCGTCTTGTCCAACCCTGTGGCTAGCCTAGACGCCGCTATAAACTTTGACATACCCTACAAAAAAGAAACACAACAAATAAAAGTTAAAAAAAAAAAAAAGGAGAGAGAGACGAAGAAGGAAAGTGAAAATCCTTGGTTAAGACGAGGTATGAATGTTACCTTGAAAAGGTCATGAACACCAGAATGTTCAAAATCCTTAAGAGACATATCATAGCAAACGTTTATATCTTCGTCAGTCACAGCCTTCTTGAAACGTTCCCAGGCCAGGTCCTCATTTTCAATAATATTTGAAGGGACCGTTCGAGAAGGCTGAGACGGGGTTGACACAGTCTTGGACGGAGTGGTCTGGGACGGAGTGGTCTCAGTTGGAATGGACAAGTCTACATCAACTATATTTACAGGCTGCTGGGACGAGGGAAGGGTAGGCTTGACTACTTGGGACGAGCTAGACTTGGCCTTTTTGCCTTTTCGACTGGGGAGATTTCCCAAATCCAAGCTCTTTGACAGCGTCTTCCTCTTCTCCCCAGTCGCAGGACGAGCTTGAGTTTTAGTCTCAGGACGATCCCCCTCAGCAGCCACCTCTTTTCCCTTGTTCCCTTTCATTGTTGCCATTCCTAAAATATATATATATATATATATATATATATATATAAAAGTAAAGTAAAAATACTTTTAGAATTAAAACAAAGTAAACAATGTGCAAGGACGCTTGGAACTTAAGACTTACTTCTTCTTACTGTGACTTCGTGTGCGATTGCTTCGTCAGATGGGTTAGGGCCCAATCCCCACTTGGCAAGTCGTCTAAGCGAGACCAAGAAATGGAAGTCCCTATTCGCGTGTAGATGAGCCCTGTGGACGCAGTCATGGTGGAATTTGCTCAAAGACGATCGTTTAACAGCTGAAATGAAACAAGTAAAAAAAAAAATTTTAATTAATTAATCGTTAATGTTAAAAGAAGAAAAGGGAAAATCAACAGAAAAAGGGGAGCAACTTACCCTTAGGACGAAGGTTTCCTAGGTCCCCGGTATAACGACCAAACGTGTCCCGGCCAACGTCTACAGGATTCCCAGCCCAGAAGCCGGAGATAAAGAAAAATTTCGGCTTCCATTTTCTGTCAGACGAGGCCAGGGACTTAATCAATCTACAATCTCTACCCCTGGCTGTGAATTGATGAAAGCCAAGGGATTGATGTATCTCTGAAGGTTTGTAACAATAAAGGAACTCATCCACAGTAAGAGGACGGTCCCTTCCAAATACTTCACCCCACAAAATTTGCATTGAGATGATTAATCTCCATGCATTTGGGTTGAATTGGCATACTCCTAAACCTAACTTAATCAACAACTCCCTAGTAAAGGCGTTTAAAGGGAATCTTAAACCCCCCAAAAGATAAGCCTCATAGACGCCTATCCCAAAGTGAGGGTTGCACACCATTCTCCTTGGACGGGCAACCTAGGGTCAAACTCGTCTGGGATTTGGTACCACTCCCTAAGATTTTTTAGTCTTTGCTCGTTTGTCCTAGAAGGGATATCTACTGCACAACTGTAAACAGTGACCTCCTCCTCATCCAAAGGACCAGAAGGAGGGACAGTGGACGAGGTACCAGCTTGAGACCCTGAGGCCTTCCTAAGTTGTTCCTGTACAACCTCAATAGGAAGCCCATGATAGAAATAAAGATAAATGCAGCGAAAAATAAGTTTTAAACGGATCTACTTTATTTGATATTGATAACACGTATTAAGTAAATTTTAGAATTTTGAGAATAAGAGATCGTACCTTGAAGCGGTGAATTTCAAAACTGAAGATTGAATCACTTGAGAATACTTTTAATCTTCACTCCAATTCTACTAACGCCCAAGATGTGTGGTCTCTCAATTGGTAACAAAGGGATGACTAAAAGAGTGACTTACACTCTCATACACACCACTTTTCAATGATGTTTTTCTCACTCAGAAAAATCAGAACGTTTTTCCCTTTTGTACCTAACCAATTATCTAATTGGGTTGGCCTCTTGGGCCTTTCCAATTGGGCTTAAGTGTGTGGCTTGGAGTGGGACCAAAAGGGACCAATAAGACACTAGCTTCAATGGGCCTTGGGCTTTTCTGTTAACTCTTGACAAGTCCAAAATTACCATTAACTATATTTAATACCACTATATAAATATAGTTGCACTCTAGGTCTTATCTATAAATTATATCTCAAGACTTTATTATACATGTAACCCCTTCATAAAATATTCGTAGTAGTACAAAGTCAATAATGTAGACTGCCACTTTGTTAATTACTACATCTTAATCCTTGAGTACCCAGTTTAATCATTTAAGTTATTCATCATATATTTATGAAATCTAATTTCATAAATATATACTTTAGTAACAACTTACTAAAATGGTTAGGCCTAACTCTCTGAATAACAAATCCATTAAACTTATTTCAAGGGAATATTTTATATCTCCGTTAAGAGACTATGAATTCCATCTTGAGAATATATGTTCCATCAACACTAAATGTGGCTGCCCAATATACTGAGGTTTTGACCGTTACTATAGATCTCACTCCTGATATATCAAAGCAACCTACACCTTATGATCAGGTCCATTATTCTCTCAGGATTAAGAGTTCATGCAAATTTAAGTCGCGAGATTTATTATTCATTTAACAGTCTTTAGGAGAATAATAAATCTCACAGCGGTCCAGTTCAATATGTCTTAACTCTTAAAACATATTAACATATCAACTAGAAGTCTCCACTTCCATGATCAAGACAAATCATCGTAGTTGATATGTTATAGTCTTCGCAGATGAAATGCCCAATTTCATCACCAACTACGAACTATACTTCTGAGTTTACAAAGAACTTGTGATTTATATCTTCTGTGAATCTTCACATAAATCACATACTATACATCTCATGGACTATATGATAATGTCCGAATATTCATGTTACCATCATTTCAGATAATAATAAAACAAATTTATTAAACATAATATTAAGTCATACATAATGTCAAACACAATGTCACACTTAATATCATACATAGCATCATACAATAGGATTTAAGAGCACTAATCCTAACAGCCCAGGGATGCCAGAGACATACTCCTCGTCCGTGGTATTCCCCCTACTACTATCACTACTGCTACTAGAACTGTAGTAGCTACTCTGATCATTATACCCATCTATGGCCTTATCTACACTATCGCTAGACGAGGAAAGTACAATCTCAGCCATCTTAATAGAAAAACTAAGGACGAGAAGAAGAGAAATACCTGGATCTAGGACGAAGGAAAGCTATAGACGCGAGAAGCTTCTAGACGAAGATCTAGGACGAGGAAGGACAAGGAGAGAAATTTCAGAAATGAAGAGGGTAACGGAGGTATTCCACTATTTATAGGGAACAAACCCCAGCATCTGAAGCGACATGACCAAATCAACAAGAGACACGTGGCATACTCCTCGGTTAAATCAATCGACGAGATTTTTTCACTAATGAATTCATGACACGTAGCACACTAATCTGTAGCCAACACACGTCTTACATCTCTTTGAACGACCCATGGACAAGGGGGCAACTGATGATGTTATAAAATGAACTTCCAAAATCGTCCATATGGTTCGTCCTTGGAAAAATAATGGAGGAAGGGCGCAACAAAAAAGCCGTCCGTCCCCATTAAACCTTGTCTGTCATAAATTAAGGACGGATGAGGCCTCGTCCGTCCCAAATGACGGACGAGGCAAACATTTTGAACTTGAACCCAGGCTCGTCCGTCCTTAATTAAGGACGGACGAGGCAAATATTTTGAACTTGCAAATTTAGTTCTTATCTATGAACCAAGGCCTCTATTATTCGTGATGAAGCATCGGTCCAGATAAAGTAACTTCCATGGAAGTTATGGAAGTTACCTCTAACTTTGATGAATTCCTCGACAATAGGGACGATTATCAGAGCAAGTAACCGTTCCATGTGCACTATATAAATGTTTCTCTACGAAGAGGTAATTCAATTCGGACATTTTTTTAACAGAACAAAAGAAAGTCTTAGAAATATCTTTCTCTCTATTCCAGCCCACTGACTTTACCATCGGAGGACCCTAGACCGGCCTCCACCGGTCTTTCTTTGATTGAATTCGGTTTTTCAGGACTTAGCCTTCAAGATCATCGAAGCCCGGAGATTTTCAACCCACTGATTTTCCAGGATTATCAGATTTGCTTCAAGAATTCAACAGCTTTCTTTATCTAGTCGTGCAAGTACGTCGCTTGGTTCACCCCCAATATTGAGAGAACTAAGAACGCGAGAGAAGATCTGATTCTTTGTTTAAGCTTTATTTTTGGCTTTTATACGGTAATTATAATCCGTTTTTGGCAATTTTGTTAATGTAGTCATCAATGTCTTAATGATTGGAAGATGATGTTATAATTTAGTATTAACCTTTAGGTTATGAATTGTTAGATCAATGTGAGCAAAATATAATTTAGAAAATGTCTAAATTTTATTTCCCAAATTCATTTCTACTTAAAATTAGATTAAATTTGCCGGACTCATTTGACATACTTAAAAACAAAATCATGCCTTTTTGTAAGGCAAAGTTCAAGGTATAGTTAGCCAGTGAAATTTGCTTACCCACTGGAGCTAATACTAATATATTATATTGCTTGCTCAAAAAAAAAAAAAAAAAAAAAAATTATATTGCTTTTTTCACCGTTTTTTTTTTTAAATTTTTTTAATGTAGAATTTTGTAGTTACAATCAAATTTAATCTTAGGTTAGTCCAGTCCATTTTACAGTCCCAAATAATAAGTGGTAGAGTGCAAGGCCAATTGAATCATGTCTAGTTACTCATTATTAGAGGCAGTTTATGTTTTCCAACACCCAATTAGATCAACTCTACTGTCTAAAATATAAAATATGCTTAAATAATAGTATTACTAAGTTAAAATTGTTAAAGTCCATATCTATTCCTTTTTATTATTAGTACTGAATTTAGTTTGATATTTGAGTATTCTTCATTTTGAAATTTATCCAAACTTTTATTTACATTTTTTTCCTCAATTGTTTCTTATGTTTTTTTAAGAGAAAATTCTGATTTAGCCACTTAGTACACATTCATAATAAAAGTCAAAAATAGCTTAAATTCAAGATTTAACAACTTTTAAAACCAAGAAACTATATGTAACATTTTTATGGAAATAAAAATAAATGTGTGTTTTTTTTAGAAGAATGGACATAGCTGTTATCTATTTATGATAGTCCTAAAAAGTAAAAAGTAGCCACTTAGTACACATCCATAACAAAACAAAGTACAAAATTTTAATAGTTTTTATTTATTTTTGTTATGGTAAAAGGCTGACATTTTTTTTTTTTTTTTGGGTTAAATGAAAAGCATCCAAGATCCACATTTATTTTTGTTTGGGTGTTTTTTTTTTTGGTTTTTTTTTTAAATTTTATTTTATTTAAAATGTAGTGTTTTAATCCAAAAATTTAGCCATGTACTACACATCCATAACAAAAAGTTTAAAAGAGCTTAAACTTAAAATTTAACAACTACACTTTTTTTTTTTTGTTTTTTTTTGTTTTTGTTTTATATGGTAAAAGGCTGAGATTTGATTTGGTGTTGTTGTTGTTGTTTTTTTTTTTTTTTTTTTTTTTTTTTTTTTTTAATTTTTAATTTATGAAAGTTATCAAGTTTTGTTTAATCCTAAAATGTAGTGTTTTAATCCTAATATTTACCCATATACTACACATCCATAGCAAAAAGTTAAAAAGAGCTTAAATTTAAAATTTTAGCAACTACTTTTTTTTTCTTTTTCTTTTATGGTAAAAGATTCAAATTTTTGTTGTTGTTGATGTTTTTTTTTTTTTTTTTTTTTTTTTTTTTTTTTTTTTTTTTGGTGTTGTTGTTGTTCTTTTTTACAAATTTTTATGGCAGTTATCATTTTTGGTTAATCTTAAAATGTATTTTTTAAATCCTAAAATTTAGCCACTTACTACACATTTATAATAGAAGTAAATAAAAGCTTAAATTTAAAATTTTATGTATGGCAGGATCCACGTTTTTGGGTTTTGTTGTTCTTTTAAAAAAATTTTTAATAACAGTTATCAATTTTTGTTAATCCAAAAATTTAATTTTTTAGTCTTAAAAGTTAGCCACTTACTACATATCCATAATAAAAGTTAAAAAGAGCTTAAATTTAAAATTTATCAACTACCACCACTGCACACCCTTGGTGTAGTGGTCACTTTACAAGTATAAATGCTTATGGGGTGTGGGGGGTAAGGGCTGAGGTTCAAGTTTCCAGGAGAGAGCTTAATACACATATACACTTAGATTAGGCTAGAGTAGAAATTCTATCTTGTATAAAAAAAAAAAAAAAATTATCAACTACCTTTAAAACCGAGAAAAGGTATGTAACATTTTTGATGGAGTAGTAAATTAATACTTATGAAAAAAATGTAAATTGAATTTCACATAAAATTATACAAATGATAAATATAGTTTCTGCTGCAAAAGAAATTTTTTACAACAATTTCTTAGATAACAACCACTTCATGTCTGATCTGAACTTATCTAATATTCCATTCCAATGTCTTTTCAATGCAATCCAATAAATTTGTGTATAGGTCAACCTGAGAGAGATAAAAAAATTAGGGTTAAACCAAGTTTTTTTTTTTTTTTTTTTTTAAAGGAAACTTTAATCAATAAACCAAAGCTAGCATGGGAGTTATTAAAGATAATAGTATAGGTTTGTTAGAGTTTGTGTTTGATTGAAATTGGGAAACAATTAAACCAAGTATTTTATAAAAAAAGGAAACTTTAATCAATAAACCAAATTTAGCGTGTGTGTCATTAAAGATAATTGATGGGATAGCAAAAATTACATCTATAGTTCGTTCAGAAGAGTCGTCCGTGATCACCAATTAGCCAAACGGCCAGACCATCTCTGACTCGTCCAGATATGTCGTCCCTGAGTATTGATCAATTGAATGAACTTTAGGGAATCAAGTTGAAAGAGTTGTCCATGTGCAAAACGCATGGACGACCACACAACACTTAGCAAATTCTGGAGTGGTTAATCAACCCGTGTTCATCGCCACCAATTCCTCCCAAGTATGTAACTTCCAGCAGCGGTTATGATTTCTATAGCTGTTGAGGAAGTTATGTCCGGATTCCACAAATCTGGGGCAAGTTATTGAACCAATAACCGCCCCAAAGTACCCTATATAAGGACTGGTCTGAACCATGCAAAGGTATGAGATTCTGAGATTTCTACTCACAATACAGTTAGAACTCCATACGAGAGAAGATACTAACTTAGTCATCGGAGGGTCTTAGGCCAGTACACTCCGGTCTCCTTTGATATTTTGTTTGTCTTTCAAGCCTTCGCTACCGCATTCAGCCCATCGAAGCCGAGTTGTCCAGCCTATTGATTTTGTTCATCATCAGTTGGCGCTGTCTGTGGGAAGGAGAAAACTTCCAAGTTTGGCAGTTTATCTTTCTTCGACAAAAGGCTGTATGGTTCGGACTAGATCAAGGGCCACTAGCCCAAGCCACCAAGAAAGTAGGGATGCTTCCAGCCATCCCAATCGAGATCACCAATCAGCGCCTGTCACGCAACCTTCTTCCATCCAACATATACATTCCATGGTAGCCGCCATGATGGAGTTAACTCGCCAGAATCAAGAGTTGACTAGGGAGATAGATAGGCAGCGCCGTGAAGGATATGCTGAGAGACAATCCCAGAGTCAAGAAGATAGAGGGGAAAATGCTGAGCCCGATACTCAATCAAGAGGCACCACTTCGCGAAGGATGCCACATTTGGAAAGGGAAATGGATCAAATGAGGAAGGTTATGGACGAGAACATGAGAAGGGAAAATCCCGTAGAGGATTTGGTTCACCGAATAGATTCCCTTTTCATGGCTTCCATCAATGGCCATCCCTTGCCTCCGAAGTTCAAAATGCCTTCCTTGGATTCATATGATGGAGCGCGTGATCCTTTCGATCATATCGCCACTTTCAAGACTACAATGCATCTCCAGGGGGTTCTGGACGAGATTATGTGCAGAGCCTTCCCTACCACACTTAAGGGGCCAGTGATGTGCATGAAATATATACAATAAAATACTCACATATTTACGTATTTAGCTTTACTTTTATGTTATTTTGTGACTGATTATGTAATATCTTTGTGTTGCAGGTAACAAGGGCTTTACATGCAAAGTGGGGCTAGGCCAATTGAATTAAGCCAACTTACATCCAGCCAGGCATGAATATTAAATTTAAGTCTAATTGGAGTAAGGAATCAAAGGAAATTTGTACTAAATCCAACTCCAATTCGTATTAGGATTCCAGCCTGCACATTAGTTAGTATTTTTGGCATAACTTTTGGCTCAGATGTCCAATTGAGATAATTCAAGTTGGGCTGGAAAGTTAACTTAAAGTGCTACAACTTTTGTAGTTTACAAAAAGCCCAAATTCTGAGCTTAAATGGGCCGAAATCGTCGGTTAATTAAAGCCTAAAAATCTGGGATTTTCTCCAAACAGGAATTCAACTTATAATAGGATTCCCTGACCTATTTAAAGGTTTTTTAGGGCAAAATTCAGGGGGGTCGAGGCTAGTGCTAGGGTTGAGATACAAAACAAAAAATTGGAGCAGGAGGCTAGTGCTAGGGTTGAGATGCTAAACAGAAAATTGGAGCAAGTGGCAGTGCCGCATGTGGCTTCTCTGTAGCTTTTCTCCATGATAGCATTGTGACTATTTCTTTCTCTATTTTATTTTTCTAGTTTAATGTTCAGTATTTTATTCTTTTGTTTTATTTTAATTACCATGAGTAGCTAAATTTATAATTAGGGTTGAGGATGAAACCTTGTTAAGGATTATTAATAATATTTATGTGATTTGATTTTTCCCACAATAGTTGTTCTTTAATGATTTAAATTGTTCTTGCTTCATATCATTTGACTAAGATGAGATTCTAGATATGGGTTCAATCATGTTTTTCTCATGATTTAGGATTTGTCTTAATTAATTGAATGCTTGGTTTATTAATTCTTGATTATAGAATTGGATATCGTTTGTGATTTGTCTGTTAATGGATACAAGTTATGATTTGATTTTTAGAATTGGATATATCTTGTGATTTGTTTGGCTACGAATACAATTGATGATTTGGTTTTATACTTAAGAAGCAAAGAAGAACATGCTTTAGATTTTTAAACATAAGTTTTAATGATGATATTTTCCGTGATAGCAAGATTGATTTCTAGATTATCATGCAGTGGTTGGGAAAAATTAATGATCATAAATATATGCTGGTATGACTTACAAGGCGGATTCCAAAACCTTAATTCCTTTCCCTTGATTGTTTTCATCTTTTTATTGCTTTATATCTTTTGCTTAGTTTAACTATTTGCTTAATTTTATTATTTGCTTAGTTTAATTAATTTCAAAACAACCAATTTTTATTAAACTAGATTAGGATTAATTTGGTTAAGGTTTAATTAATTTTCTTACATTCATTCAAGTCCCTGTGGGTTCGACCTCGTTCTTGTCAAACTATACTTCGGTACGGTTCGTACACTTGCGAGTATTTTAAAATTTCACAACAGCTAGCGCAAGTGTGGTTCAGCAAAATACCCCTAAATTTTGTAAGTTCTTTCGAGGAGTTAAGCAAGTTATTTGTTAATAATTTTATTGGGGGACAGAGACACAAGCATTCCTCGTCCAGCTTGTTAACCATAGAGCAAGGAGAGAATGAAAGTCTACGTTCCTTCATCACGCGCTTCAACAGGGAAGCCCTGATAGTAGACGAGGTGGACGACAAGCTACTATTGGTAGCCTTCCACAATGGGGTTAACTCGGACCTATTCATTCACAAGCTGTATGAAAAAGAGCCCCAATCCATGGCTGAACTCGTCCATTCAGCCCAAAACTTTATGAACGCAGAAGACGCTATCATAGCTAAGAAGAGGAAGAGAGCTGAGAGAATGGAAGTCAACCCTACGCGTCACTCTGATCAAGGGCCTCGTCCAAAGAAGGGACGAACGGAAGATAAAAAGGATCGGGACAGAGATAACAGGAAGGTAGGCCCTTCAGCAAGGAATTAGAATTACACACCCTTAAATGCCCCACTCGATCAGGTGCTCATGCAAATCAAGGATGATCCTTCCTTGAAGTGGCTAGAGAAGATGAAAGGAGATCCTAACAAGCGCAATAAGAATAAATATTGTCGTTTCTGTTCGGGTAAAATAATCTGCAAGCGCACAGAATCGTAACAAGTAGTAAAGTGTTTTTAGAAAACGAATGTCGAACCCACAGGGATTTACTATGTTATTGAATACCAAAATTCACTAAATTAATTACTATTTGGAAAAATCGAAAATAAATGGAATGTTCTACTGTCTGAATTAAATTAAACTATTTAATAAAAATAAATCTATGAATAAAAAAGAATTAACAAAGCGTAAAAATCTAACAGTGTAAAAATATGATAAGAATGGATCTAGAGCGATTGATTTCACCTAACAAATCCCACACAATTTATTCTTCCTAATTATTAAATTCTAATAATCTCCCGTTGATGATTAAAAATTCCTTAAGTATTCAATATCTTCTCTCGAATAATATCAAAAATATCTTCAACTAACAATTCCATATCTCTATGTGAATTTAATTAATTGGAGACTCATTACGTACTTTGAATTTTTTGAAAAATCACACTAGTCGCGGTAAAGCATCTCTACTTTCGCTCAACTAATGGTGTTTAATTCTAGAACTAAAATAACAAATCACCTCTCGGTCTCATTGTAATTCAATTGATGAAACTATAATTTGTAAAAAATAGTAAGCATTAAAAATAAGAATTAAACACTCAATCATGGAAATATTAAAAATAAAATAACTCAAAAAATAAATTGTGTGTTCATTGCTAGACTACATCATTGCTCTAGAAAATAAAATTTAGTTCATAATAAAATTGAAAAGAAAACAAATAAAACTTATGTCTTTCATCTGCATTGGTTGATCAACATGAAGTTCTCGCCTTTGTCCTCAGATCCTCCTCTTCATAAAGACTCCAAAAAGCAAATTCTTCTATGCGGCAGCCCCCTTTTCCTCTCAGGTTTCTCTTTTCTTTTTTTTTTTTTACCCTAAAGAGCCTTTAAATAGGTCAAGGAATCCTATTCCCGTTTGGAGAAAATCCCAGATTTTTAGGCTTCCCTTAACCAACAATTTTGGCCCATTTAACGTCAGAATTCGGACTTTTGGTAAACTACAAAGTTGTAGCCCTTTAAGTTAACTTTCCAGCACAACTTGAATCATCTCGATTGGATATATGAGTCGAAAGTTATGCCAAAAATACTAACTGATGTGCAAGCTGGAATCCTAATCTGAATTGGACTTGGATTTAATTGGCTTAGCCCCACTTTGCATGTAAAAGCCCTTGTAGATTAATCTAAATCTTCTCATTCCTTCAAAGAACAAATGAATAGATAAATATAAATAAAAATCAAATCAAATCAAAAGAAATAAAGGAAAACTAACAATTTTAATAAATAAGAGGATAATAAAAATCATGTAAAAATTACACTTATCAAATTCCCCCAAACTTAAACTTTGCTAGTCCTCGAGCAAAAAGAGAAAAAAAAAAAAAAAAAAACAACTAAAACAAGCTTTGCTTCATAAATTGAATTTTTTTTCTCTTTCTTTTTTTTTTCTCGCCTCAAAGATCTGCATAAAGCTTATAATTCAAAGGAATCATTCCAAATTAATCAAGTCCAAAAGTTAATTCAAAACTCAACTCCATCGCATTATCATTCTCACTTCATCATTAGCTTCCCGGATAGTTTTATGCAAACAAGTAAATAAGTACAAATCTCTAAAAAGTCCATAAACTTGCTTTTTAAATCACTCTCCACTAATATAAAACAAAATATTACCCAGGATCAATAGGTCTTTATTAGGCTTGTGATGTATGGCTATGGTGAGGGCTATAAAGAAAAGATAAGGTTCAAGCAAATAGAGCATTCTCACTTCTAAAATATAACTTTTTCTCAGTCCTTTGAATATCTCAAAATACCTCTCTTCATCAATTTTTTTTTTTTCTTACTTCAAGTCGTCACTTATCTTTTCACGTGAATGCAGGCATTTGTGATGGATGCACCCAGTTACTCAACAAGTCACAAACTTGAAGTGCTTTTGCATACTCGTATTTCAAGTTACAGTTTGACGTAAGAGTAAACATTGGTAATGAATACCCCTAGTTACTAAGCAACTCAAAACATTGGAGTAAATGGAACTCTGTACAATTTTCTTCTTCTTCTTCTTCTTCTTCTTTTTTTTTTTTTTTTTTTTTTTTTTTCAAACACTCATATATTTTCTCTTTTCTTCAACCCAGTGTAAGAATAGATCAGTTGGATAACTAGGGATAAAGATAATAAAGAGGTAAGCCTGAAAGGCTCAATCGATTCAAAGAATGCCTAAATCACTTCCCAAGTAATATTCTGTATAAGATTTCTCCATGAGAGTAATTCAACAAGTTCTAGAATAAGTAGAGATCATCAAAATTTACAAAATTCACATAAAATTTCTCTAGGTATGCACAATGATTAATGATCATGTCAAATTAAACAAGATCAAGTAAAGAATTAACAACTGGACTTAAGCAATGAGAATGATTCCTAAAAATTATAAGAAAATTCAACCATAATCTTATCATAGGCATTTTTTTTTTGAAATATTAAAAATAAAATAAATTCCCTTCCCCCAAACTTAAATTTCACATTGTTCTCAATGGGAAAAAGGAAGAAAAAGTAATTAAAAGAATGAGAAAGGAGAAGAGATGCTCCCCTGATTTTTAATTGAATATTTTTCCTTGAGGTGCAACTGTGTACCCATTGAAGATTTCTTTGGTCTCTTTATTCCTACAAAATGAAAGAAAAAGAAAAAAAGAAAAAAAAGAAAAAAAAATAAGATAAAAAAAAATAAACATAAAAATAAAAAACTTGGGTTGCCTCCCAAAAGCGCTTTATTTAACGTCTGTAGCTAGACGTTATCCTCCATTAAAATCCTGTGTGTGCAAATTGAAGGACTAATTCCTTTGATGTCAGAGATGGTCCAACCCAAAGCCATTTTGTGTTCCCGCAAGATTCCCAGCAACTTTTCCTCCTCTACATCACTCAAAGAACTGTTAATAATAACTGGCAAAGTAGAGTCTTGGCCTAAGAAAGCGTACCTTAAATTTGATGGAAGCGGTTTGAGCTCAAGTTTAGGAGGTTCCTTTGGTGGAGATGTTGGCTGACATGATTTTAGGTCTACCACTTTTGGTTGCATTGAAGGAGGAAAGAGTGGTGTAGCCTCCAAATATCTTTCACACTCTTTAACCTCTTCTTTATTGAATTTAACAGGTGTAGAGCGAGTAAGACATACCTCAAGTGGTAACTTTTGAAAATCAATTGCGCAAGTCTCATCGACCATGATCATGTCTCGGTCATTTATTTGAAAACAAGAATGTGCCTCAGAAGGTAATTCCATAGACTTAAATACATCAAAAGTGACCTCCTCCTCTCCGACCCTCAAAACACGTTTTCCTTGCTAGACATCAATTAAGGTTCTCCCAGTTGCAAGGAAAGGTCGACCCAATATCAAAGGGATCTCCTCGTCCTCATCCATATCAAGGACAATGAAGTCAGCTGGGAAGATGAACTTGTCAACTTTTACTAATACGTCCTTAATGACTCCTCTTGGATATTTAATAGATCTATCTGCCAATTGTAAAGAGATAGTGGTTGGCTTTACTTCTCCAAGACCCAATTTCCTGAAAACAGAGAAAGGCATTAGATTAATACTTGCCCCTAAATCACATAAAGCTCTACCAAAATAATATTTTCCTATAGTGCAAGGGATAGTGAAACTCCCCGGATCTTTCAGCTTAGGTGGTAGCTTCTTTTGTAAGATTGCACTACTCTCCTCTGTCAGCATTACTGTTTCATGCTCCTCCAGTTTCCGCTTCTTTGATATAATATCCTTCAAAAATTTAGCATATTTAGGCATCTGTTCCAAAGCTTCAATGAGAGGAATATTAATATGCAATTGCTTAAATATACTTAGAAATTTAGAAAACTGATTATCCACATTATTTTTTCTTAATCTTTGCGGAAATGGAATTGGTGGATCATAAATTGAAGGAGAATAAGTCTCAAAAGTAACTTCCTTGGATTTTTTGTATTTTGAAGCTCTTTCATTCTCCTTAGTTTTCTCAGCTTGCTCCACTTCTTTCATCTCTGACTCGGCTTCCTTCATCTTTGACTCCTCATTATCTACAGCTTCATCTTGTTTGGCATTTGTTACTTTTGGCTCCTCATATGTTCTTCCACTTCTCAATGATATTTCCTTTACATGTTCTTTTGGATTGGTGATAGTGTTGCTTGGCAAAGTTCCTACAGTCCTCTCTGTGAGCATGCTTGAGAGCTGACCGATTTGCACCTCAAGATTGTGGATTGAAGCTGAGTTGTTTTGGATCGCCACATCTGTCTTCTGCATGTACTGCATGAACATGTCCTCAAGTGTCGGCTTCTTCTCTTGCTGTGGAAATTGCTGAGGTGGTTTAGGTTGCCCTTGGTTATTGCTCCATGAGAAGTTGGGGTGATTCCTCCATCCAGGATTGTACGTGTTTGAGTATGGATTATTTTGACGTTGAAAATTTGACACGTAATTTGTCTGTCCATAACTCGATTGGGCAAAAGGATTTCCCACTTGCCAGTCGACACTTGAATGATTTCCTACACAGTGATCACAAACAACATTAGTTTGAATAGCATTAACATTCATTTTACCTAGTTGTTAAGACAAAGTTGCCATTTGTGCTGCCAATGAGGTAATAGAATCAAGTTCTAAAACTCCAGCTGTCTTTCTTGGCATTGCTCTTTTTGTAGGCCATTGATAGTTGTTCGATGCCAATTCTTCCAGAAGTTCACAGGTTGCCTCATGAGTTTTACTCATTAAAGCTCCACTAGCTGCTGCATCAACCATAGACCTGTTTGTAGCTCCTAGACCATTGTAGAATGTTTGCACTTGAAGCCATGCTGGAAGGTCATGATGAGGACACCTTCACAATAAATCTTTGTACCTCTCCCATGATTCATATAATGATTCACCTTCAAATTGGATGAACGTGGTGATATCATTCCTTAGCTTTGCTGTCTTTGCGGGAGGGAAATATTTTGCTAAGAATTTTTGTGCCAACTCCTCCCATGTAGTAATGATGCCAGGAGGCAAAGAATTCAACCAAACTTTTGCTTTATCCCTAAGTGAGAAGGGAAAAAGCCTTTGTCGAATCGCATCATCTGTCACTCCGTTATGTTTAAAAGTATCACAAATTTCCAAGAAATTTGCAATATGGACATTAGGATCCTCTTGTGACAGCCCCCCGAACTGGACAGTCTGCTGTATCATCTGAATGATGGCCAGCTTGATCTCAAAATTATTGGCTTGTATGGCTGGCCTCCTTATGCTCGATGTAGCTCCATTTACCGAGGGCATAGCATAATCTCTTAACACCTTTTGTTCTTGATCGGCCATATTAGATAGAGATGTGTTGGCCTCTTTCTTCTTTTCTTTCTTAAGCTGACGTAAGGTTCTTTCAATTTCAGGATCAAAGAGTGTATGCTCTGATAGTTTAGATCGGGGCATGCACTTTTAATTCCTGAAAAGAAAGAAAACAAACTTAGATGCACCTAATTAATTTTTTTTTTTGAATAAATAAACTAAAATCCAAAGTAGTAAATATCTAGCTAGTATCAATATCAATAACAAATAGTTAATCCCCGGCAACGGCGCCAAAAACTTGTTCGCGTAAAATAATCAGCAAGCGCACAGAATCGTAACAAGTAGTAAAGTGTTTTTAGAAAACGAATATCGAACCCACAGGGATTTACTATGTTATTGAATACCGAAATTCACTAAATTAATTACTATTTGGAAAAATTGAAAATAAATGGAATGTTCTACTGTCTGAATTAAATTAAACTATTTAATAAAAATAAATCTATGAATAAAAAAGAATTAACAAAGCGTAAAAATCTAACAGTGTAAAAATATGATAAGAATGGATCTAGAGCGATTGATTTCACCTAACAAATCCCACACAATTTATTCTTCCTAATTATTAAATTCTAATAATCTCCCGTTGATGATTAAAAATTCCTTAAGTATTCAATATCTTCTCTCGAATAATATCAAAAATATCTTCAACTAATAGTTCCATATCTCTATGTGAATTTAATTAATTGGAGACTCATTACGTACTTTGAATTTTTTGAAAAATTACACTAGTCACGGTAAAGCATCTCTACTTTCGCTCAACTAATGGTGTTTAATTCTAGAACTAAAATAACAAATCACCTCTCGGTCTCATTGTAATTCAATTGATCAAACTATAATTTGTAAAAAATAGTAAGCATTAAGAATAAGAATTAAACACTTAATCATGGAAATATTAAAAATAAAATAACTCAAAAAATAAATTGTGTGTTCATTGCTAGACTACATCACTGCTCTAGAAAATAAAATTTAGTTCATAATAAAATTGAAAAGAAAACAAATAAAACTTAAGTCTTTCATCTGCATTGGTTGATCAACATGAAGCTCTCGCCTTTGTCCTCAGATCCTCCTCTTCATAAAGACTCCAAAAAGCAAATTCTTCTATGCGGCAGCCCCCTTTTCCTCTCAGGTTTCTCTTTTTTTTTTTTTTTTTTTCTTTACCCTAAAGAGCCTTTAAATAGGTCAAGGAATCCTATTCCCGTTTGGAGAAAATCCCAGATTTTTAGGCTTCTCTTAACCAACAATTTTGGCCCATTTAACGTCAGAATTCGGACTTTTGGTAAACTACAAAGTTGTAGCCCTTTAAGTTAACTTTCCATCCCAACTTGAATCATCTCGATTGAATATATGAGCCGAAAGTTATGCCAAAAATACTAACTGATGTGCAAGCTGGAATCCTAATCTGAATTGGACTTGGATTTAATTGGCTTAGCCCCACTTTGCATGTAAAGCCCTTGTAGATTAATCTAAATCTTCTCATTCCTTCAAAGAACAAATGAATAGATAAATATAAATAAAAATCAAATCAAATCAAAAGAAATAAAGGAAAACTAACAATTTTAATAAATAAGAGGATAATAAAAATCATGTAAAAATTACACTTATCAGCTTCCATAGAGATCATGGGCATGACACAGACGAGTGTTATGACTTGAAGCAGCAGATTGAGAATCTCATTAGACAAGGAAAGTTGAGGCATTTCGTTGGAAGGGATCATAAAGATGAAAAATTGAAAGCAAAGATGGAAGAGTCATCACGAGCCCCACTCGGAGAAATAAGGGTCATCATTGGTGGAACTTCGACAGGACAATCTTCCAAGGCAAAGAAGACGTATCTCAAAGCGGTGCAAAACGTCCAACTCTCTGGACGACCCCCAAGGACGAGGGAAACAGACGAGCCAACCATCTCTTTTACAGACGAAGAAGCTGAGAGGATCCATCATCCACATGACGATGCAATCGTCATTACCCTACTCATTGTAGATTATACAGTCAGGAGGGTGTTGGTGGATAATGGAAGCTCGGCGGATATATTGTATTATCTCGCCTTCCAGCAGATAAAGCTTGGACGAGATCAACTTCATCCAGCATGCTCACCATTGATAGGATTTGGAGGAATGAAAGTGCAGCCCGTTGGCACCATTACATTGCCTATAGTGGTGGGGTCATACCCGCAGCAGATAACTAAGGAAGTGAATTTCCTTATGGTGGATTGTTTGTCTTCATACAATGCCATTGTTGGAAGATCAACTTTAAACAGTTGGAAGGTAGTAACATCTACCTACCATTTATCAGTCAAGTTCCCTATGGAGTGCGGGATTGGGCAAGCACAAGGAGATTAGTTGGCAGCTAGAGAGTGTTATCTAGCCATGTTGGCTGTGGACGAGCAGTTGCAGACTATGAATATAGAAGAAAAAAGAATTGTTGCAGAACCAACTGAAATATTGGAAGATGTTTTATTACAAGAAAATGATCCTAAGAAGTTCACTAGGATTGGAACAAGTATGGAAGAAAAGGCGAAAAAGGACCTCATCTAGTTTTTAAAGAAGAATACCGATGTTTTTGCACGGAGTCATGACGACATGCTTGGCATTGATCCAAGTGTAATTACTCATCGACTGAACGTGTCCCATTCTTCTAAGCCTATTCGTCAAAAGAAGAGGGTGTTCGCCCCTAAACGAGAGAAGGCTATTAAGGAAGAGGTTCAAAAACTGACCACAACACAGTTCATCCGGGAAGTCTATTACCCGGATTGGTTAGCAAATGTGGTGATGGTAAAGAAGGTAAATGGCAAGTGGAGGATGTGTGTAGACTTCACTGACTTGAACAAGGCTTGCCCTAAGGATAGTTATCCTTTGCCACGTATTGATTAACTGGTCGATTCTACAGCTGGCCATCAACTGTTGAGCTTCATGGACGCCTTCTCAGGATATAATCAGATAAAGATGGACGAGGCTGACCAAGAGAAGACCTCTTTTATTACCAGTTAAGGGTTGTTTTGTTACAAGGTGATGCCCTTCGGTCTGAAGAACGCAGGGGCAACTTATCAAAGGTTGGTGAATCACATGTTCCATCCACAGATAGGACGGAATGTGGAGGTGTACGTAGATGACATGCTTGTGAAGAGCTTAGACGAGGGAAGCCACTTGGACGATCTTCAGGAAACCTTTGAAACACTTAGGCGATACAAGATGAAGTTGAACCCAAGTAAATGTGCATTCAGAGTATCGTCAGGAAAGTTTTTGGGATTCATGGTTTCTGAGAGAGGAATTAAGGCAAATCCAGATAAGATCCAAGCCATATTGAACATGGAACCACCGAAGAACATCAAGGAAGTCTAATCCCTGATTGGACGAGTTGCAGCTCTAAACAGGTTTGTCTCCAAAGCCACTGACAAATGTTTATCCTTTTTTAAAATTCTCAGGAAGGCATTTGAATGGATGGACGATTGTCAGAGGGCCTTCTAGGACCTAAAGCACTATCTTACCATGGCCCCATTGCTAAGTCCGTCCATACTAGGAGAAGAACTGTATCTATACTTAGTAGTGTCCCCACATGCCGTGAGTTCAGCATTGATCAGGGAGGAAGAAAAGGTGCAGAAGCCTGTATATTATACTAGCCGAGCACTCAGAGGGGCAGAAGGAAGGTACCCACTGATAGAGAAGCTGGCTTTCGCACTAATAATAGCTTCTAGGAAGTTAAGACACTACTTCCAAGGTCATGTCATCAATGTCATGACTGATCATCCACTCAAGAAGGCAATGAACAAACTTGAAGCTGCAGGACGACTAATTTAATGGGCAGTTGAGCTCAGTGAGTTTGACATTCGGTACCAGCCGAGGAATGCAATAAAGGCTCAAGCGGTAGCAGATTTCATTGCAGAGTTCACTCCTAGTCATGTGGACCTGGAAGGAAATGAAGACAATAAAAAATGGGTCGTCCATGTAGATGGATCATCCACATTGTATACAGGAGGTATAGGAGTTGTTTTGTAGTCACTAGAAGGAGATAAGATGAATTACAAGGTTCGCTTGCAGTACCAGACAATTAACAATGAAGTAGAGTATGAAACCCTTCTTAAAGGGTTGGAGTTGGCCAAATCTGTAGAAGCGGACTCAGTACTCGTCCTGGGAGACTCACAGTTGGTTATAGGCCAAATAAATGGAACATGTGAAGCTAAAGAAGATAGAATGAAGAGATATTTGAAGAAAGTGTTACGCCTTGTAAAGAAATTTAGGGAAGCTAATTTTGTTCAAATCTCGAGGGAAGAGAACATGGAAGCGGACACTCTAGCGAAGGAAGCCTCTGCTAATGAAGCAATGGACAAGTTTGATGAAATACAATACATGCCAAGCATAGACCTCTCAGAAATATTGCAAATAGAAGTTGAGGAGAATTGGATGACCCTGATAGTATCAAACCTGAAGGACGGAAGGCTTCCAGAAGGGAAGGACGAAGCTAGAAAGCTCAGAGTTAGATCGACCAGATACATCCTCATGGACGAAGTGCTCTACAAAAGAGGTTTTTCACAACCATACCTGAGGTGTTTAGTCCCAGATGAGGCGAATTACGTATTGAGAGAAGTTCATGAAGGAGCGTGTGGTAACCATTCAGGAGTCAGATCACTCGTCCACAAGATCATCCGTGCAGGGTACTATTGGCCAACCATCCAAGCTGACGCTAAGGCCTATGTTAAGGTATGTGATCAATACCAACATTTCAGTAATATTCCTAGACAACTGTTAGAATACCTTACCTCAATAATGGCCCCTTGGCCTTTTGCACAGTGGGGTTTGGATATTTTAGGCCCCTTCCCAACTGGAACCAGACAGATGAAGTTTTTGGTAGTGGGGATAGATTATTTCACTAAATGGGTGGAAGCTGAACCCTTAGTGAAAATCATACAGCAAAATGTCAAAAATTTTGTTTGGAAGAGCATTGTATGCATATTTGGAGTACCAAGGGTGTTAGTGTTTGACAATGGACGCCAGTTTGATAACACACCCTTCAGAGAATTTTGTGAGCAACTCGGAATCAAGAACCACTACTCCTCACCCTCCCACCCACAGGCCAATGGACAAGCAGAAGTAGCAAACCGATCCTTGTTAAAGATTATCAAGACTTGGCTTGAAGGGGCAAAGGGAGTATGGCCAGACGAATTACCTGGCATTTTGTGGGCTTACAGAACAACAGCAAGGACCCCTACCGGTGAAACTCCTTTCAACCTAGCCTATGGCAGTGAAGCAGTCATACCTGCAGAAGTGCACATGGCCAGCCACAGGGTGATGAAGTATCAAGATGAAGAAAACAAAGAACAGATTCGTCTTAACCTTGATCTTATAGACGAGGTTAGGATGGACGCAGAGCAAAGAGTAGCAAGGTACAAAAATCTCATGGCTAGGCAGCACGACGCCATGGTAAAACCTAGGCGCTTCAACATTGGGGATTTCGTCCTGAAGAAGGTTTCTTTGGCCACCAAAGATCTGGCCCACGGAAAATTGGGACCAAATTGGGAAGGACCTTACAGGGTAATCAACTGCAAGAGGCAAGGATCCTACTACCTGGAAGCCCTGGATGGAAGGAAGCTGGAACGCCCTTGGAATATTGAACACCTAAGAAGGTACTATCAATAAAGGGTGATCATAAACGAACATTGTTGTCGGACGAATGCCATGTACGATTCGAAGCATGAAGTATAATTTTATGGTGTTTGCTTATTACTACTATTGTGTTTTAACTGTATATGTATTTTGTGTTGCTCATGGATGAAGTTATGTTTAAGTATTCTTAGTTTCCTAAAAAGCACTAGCTCTCAAGCATGTGCCATGGTTGTGGACGAATGATTACATAGTATGGATTTCCAAATATATATATGATGTATTTCTAAGTATATGTATGATTGTATGGGAATCCTTAATTTTCTATGATCCAAGATGATCCACGGAAGGCGAAAGGCGAAAGGCGAATAAACTCCTTGGACGCAAAGTGGTATCGTCTATATGCTTTCCTTCAAATAAGGATCAAGTAAGAAAAATGAAACCTAAGGTATGTCCGTCCAAACTCAGGACAGGATAAAACCCATGGTATCTCCGTCTGAGCTCAAGACAAGATAAAATTCCAGATATATCCGTCCAAGTTCAAGATGAAGAGAAATTCGAATATCATCATCCGAACCATGGACGAATGTTAAGTGTGAAGAAACAAAGTCCATAGACGAGCCCAAAGGGCTAAATAAATCCATCGCATGGACGAGAATTTGCTGAACATATTATCGTCAAAGACGAATAAATAATCGCCTCTAGTTTGAATAAATGATTGAACTAGCCAAAAGACGATATTCATAGACGAATTAGAGATGTACTTTAAGGTTTCATTTTCATTCCAGCTTTGTGATGAAGGAACTTCGTCCATAAACCCAAGCCGAAGTGAAATGTTTTGCTAACAGCATGGACGATACTAATAAGGTATGTTCATAAATCCTTTAAACATGGTCAAAAATGATAGAAACAATAGAAATGAAAACCATTCATTCATTCATTCATGAAATCTAAGGATAGACCACCACAGTCCAAAAACCCTTGAAAGTAACGAGTAATTGTTAATAAAAGCTCGTCCATAAACTTGGACGAGAGAATTGTACTTAAATAAATTTTAAAAAGAAAAAGAGGAAAATAAAAGCTCAAAACAACGGGCACCTTTAGCAAAGATAAAACATAAATTTTCTAAGGAAAATAAAATCACTTGGGCTCATCCTGAGTAACTTCAGTGTTAGCATCGTCCTCCACATTGACGTCCTTAGAGCTCGTCACCAGCAAGGAACTTTCTGTAGCGAGGGGGATCTTAAATGTATCGAAGTTCAAGTCAGGGAATGCGTCCTTGGCATCAGCACGGAAGTCCTCATACCCAACAGCATAGTGGCTGTCTAGACGATTCTTGTATTCGTCAGACTTTTTGAAGGCTGATATGGCTTCCTCACGTGCTTTCTCCAAGGACGAAGGAAATTCTGAGACTTGTCCCTCCAAATAAGCGATGTGAGTATCCTTCTCAATAGCATCTGCTTTAAGTTCCTCAACCTCGTCCTTCAACTTCGTCTCTATTCCTTGCAGGCGATTGAGATCCTCAGTCAACCTGATCACTTCCCCCTTTTTCAACAGAACTTCATTATTCAGCTCCTTAGCCTTCTCTTTTGCCGTCTTGGCCTCCTCAGCAAGCTCCTTGGCCTGGCACGTCGCTGTATAAAACTTTGACATAGCCTGTGCATGGACGAAGGAAAGTTAGAGATTCTTTAAAAAAAAAAAAAAACTTATTAAAAGCACACAAGGATGAGTAAAGATCCTACCTTAAAAAGGTCATGGATGCCAGAACATTCAAATTCCTTCACTGACATATTGTAACATTGGTTAACTTCATTGTCAGTGACGATTCCTTTAAATGTTCTCCATGCATAGCCCTTGTCCAGCACCAGGTTAGAGGGACGATCAGATGGCTCTGACGGATGAGGCTGAGGGGGAGTAGGATCAGCTTGAACAGGATGAACTATTTGGACGGGCTCCATGTTGGTAGGAGGGTTGTCCAGATTCACTGTCGGAGGAGTAAATTTAGGGACCTTGGGAAGAGAAGTCTGAGTGGTCTTTTGTTTTTTGGAGCCTCGACGACTAAGAAGGTCATCCAGGTCCACAACACTTGAAATCTTCTTAGATTTTCTCTTCCCAGCTTGGACGGTAGTCTTCTGGATGACAGGAGGCACGGAAGCATCCTTGTCCCCACTGGTTACTGTTTTTTCCTTATTTCCTCTCATCGTAATTATTCCTACAACAAAGGAAATCAGTTAAAAAAAAAAAAAAGAGAAAGAAGGGAGGAAATAAAGTAGAGATGGACAATACTTACTTCTGCGGGTAGTTTCCTCGTGGCCTAAGTTCTCAGCAATTGGTTCTGGACCAAGCCCCCACGTAGCCAAACTGCTGAAAGTTACTAAATCGTGAAAAGTCCTTCTAGAGAAGGCACGCACTTGGTCAATACGATCCAAGTATGATCTGTCCAAACGTGGACGAATAATAGCTGCACCAATAAAAAGAAAGGTGGTTAGACGATTGAGATTTGGAAAAAAGTGTTAAGGAATAAAAGAAATAACATGGCGAGAAAACATACCCTCAGGACGAAGACAACCTATGGGGCTAGTAAAAGGAGGGAAGGGGGCACTACCAACATCTATTGGGTCCCCAGCCCAATTTCTAGAAATAATAAAAAACTCTTTTTTCCAGAGCCTGTCAGATGAGCTACGGCCCTTTATTAAGCTATAGTGAGAACCTCTAGACGAGAACTGGTAAAAACCAGCTGATTTCTTTATTTCTGAGGGCTTATAACAGTAGAGGAACTTGTCCACTATTATAGGAAATTCCCCTTCCAGTGCCTCACGCCATAACACTTGCATGGCAACAATCATCCTCCAACCATTGGGGTTAAGCTGGTTAGGACCAATACCTAATCTATGAAGAAGACCTCTACAAAAAGAATTTAAGGGAAACCTAAGGCCAGCTAAAAGGTAAGATGTGTATACTCCCAAACCAGAAGAAGGGGAACAACAACACTCTCCTTCCTTAGGTAGACGAGGTTCGAACTCCCTAGGAATTTGGTATCTATCTACTAAAAATTTTAACTTAGGGGCGTCTAAAGTGGACGCTACTTCAGGTGCACAACTGTATATTACATTCTCCTCTTCCTCTTCCTCATCCTGAGAAGGGCTAGGTGACACTCTGGACGAGCTAGCCCCAGCTCCAGGCCGTCCTATGTTGCATTTCCTAAAATTCTTCTAAGGAAATGCCTGGAACCCCGGACAAATAATGCTCGTCTGAGGAACTACTACTATAACTAGTGCTACCCTTACCACTCTCGTAACTCCCTGACGAGACGTCCTGATACTTATCTATTTCTCTCTCTATGCTACTAGACAAAGACATAGCTAAAATAAAGATCAAGACAAAAACCTAAAAGGAAGAGGAAGTACCTGAGAACTAGGATGAAGGCTAGACGAGAACCATGGACGAGATATCAGAATGGAGTTTAAGAGAAAGGTAAAGGGCAAGAAAGAGAATGTGCCTATTTATAGGGCCCAGGGGTAGGGTCAGCGAAGCGACACCATCCACTGAGAAGATGACACATGGCAATCGCGTGGAAAAATGTAATCGACTTAACTGCTGAACAAATTAAACCACGACACGTGGCTGCATAAAGGGAAGTAAAACCCTATAATATCCTTGGACGACACTCTGGACAAAGGGGCCAAACGGCCAGAAGAGTCGTCCAGAAGAGTCGTCCGTGATCACCAATTAGCCAAATGGCCAGACCATCTCTGACTCGTCCAGATATGTCGTCCCTGAGTATTGATGAATTGAATGAACTTCAGGGAATCAAGTCGAAAGAGTCGTCCATGTGCAAAACGCATGGACGACCACACAGCAGCATGACAAAGAGTCGTCCATGGGCATTGCACATGGACGACCACACAACACTTAGCAAATTCTGGAGTGGTTAATCAACCCGTGTTCATCGCCACCAATTCCTCCCAAGTATGTAACTTCCAGCAGCGGTTATGATTTCTATAGCTGTTGAGGAAGTTATGTCCGGATTCCACAAATCTGGGGGAAGTTATTGAACCAATAACTGCCCCAAAGTACCCTATATAAGAATCGGTCTGAACCATGCAAAGGTATGAGATTCTGAGATTTCTACTCACAATACAGTTAGAACCCTATACGAGAGAAGATACTAACTTAGTCATTGGAGGGTCTTAGGCCAGTCCACTCCGGTCTCCTTTGATATTTTGTTTGACTTTCAAGCCTTCGCTACCGCATTCAGCCCATCGAAGCCGAGTTGTCCAGCCTACTGATTTTGTTCATCATCAATAATAGTTTTGGTTTGTTAGAGTTTGCGTTTGATTTAAATTGGAAACCAAGTAGCAGCGTAATGTCTTATTAAAAAAAAAAAAGTTTCAGTGTAATGCCTAAAAAAAAACATAAATTCCTATATTTAAAAAAAAAAAAAAAAAAAAAAAAAAAAAAAAAAAAAACCTAGTAGTGTAATCCACTCAGGAAAAAAAAAAAGTAGCGTATTAAAAAAAAGTAGGCAGTTCAAAAGTAAGAGCCCTTACCAAAAAAAACCAAAAAAAGAGTTTGTGTTTGATTGCAAGTCAAAACAAAAAGAAAGAGCCCTTACCAATATCCTTTCTCAAGTATGCAATTCAAGCACAAACATGCATTTTTGAATTTCTAAGTCAGCCATAGGTAATAAGCAACCGTCAAACACCCTTAAATCCCTAATTAATCACATTCACCCAAAAGTAAAAACTCCTCAAGCTATGAATACTTGGCAGCCATGATAGGTAACAACTTAAACAAAGTCAATGATAAAAAATAGAAATAAAAAAAGAAAAAGAAGAAGAAGAAAGAGGAACTTGCAAAAGATTGAACCTGAAAAGCCGTTGGGGCCTTTGACAAAGTCTGTTTAAATTGTTTAGAAATCAAATCTGAAAGTAGAAGAAGAAGAAAGAAGAGGATGTAGAGTTAAATTGAATGTCTTCAATTTGAAGAAGAATGAGAGAAACTGGCAAAGTGTACGTGAGTTTGTGGGTTTTAAAGTATAAGAGTTTTAATTTACATATTTATCCCCGTTGGTTGAAAACTTGTAAGTGAGTATGATGAGGATATTTTAGGCATTAAAATTGAGAAACCCAGAAAGAGAAAGCCCCTTAATAGTAGTATAGATACTAGTCTCATGACATGCGAGGAGGCTTTTTTGTAGCCAAAAAAAAAAAAAAAAAACCTGTGTTTTTATTTTATATGTATAAATTTTATTTTGAGAATCTAATATCTAAGTGGATAAAGTAATTTAAAAATGAACATGAGAGTTCTTTATTTTTTAAGCAATGTTTTAGTGGGAGTTAAAATTGTATTTTTACTGGATTGTTCTTTAATTTTGTTTCTACTTAAACATAGGGGTGTAGGGGCACTTTTAAACCCAAAAAATGAGGATCCTAAGCAGGAGAAGCCTTTTAAATAGTAGTATATATATACTGGACTCATTACATGTGCTTTGCACGTGCAATAATGCTCTTATTTATTTATTTATTTTGGTTTAGTGTTATAATGCTTAAAAGTGATATATAAATAACTGTGCCTATTTTTTTTTTAATTTAAAAGAGGAGGTAAGATAATGTGGAATAATATTTAAAAAAGAGATAGAGAACCACAAGAAGTTGAAACCTAATAGGACATTTGAATTTTTTGATTGGGATAAGAATTGTGATAAGTAAAAGAAATTTGAGATTTGAACAAAAGAAAGATGATATACGTTAGTGCAGATGAATAAAGATTTGTGATAATTGTATAGAATTTGGATAAATTTTTTTTTTTTGGAATGTTTTAAAGAATTAAAAAAAAATTAGAAATTTCGGGATAAAAATGAGTAGTTTTTATGTGTGGTCATGAGTTTTTTTTTTTTTTTTTTTTTTTTTTTTTTTTTTTTTTTTGTGTGTGTGTATATGAGATAGTATTACTGTTTAACATTTTTTTTTTCTTTTTTGTAGGAAAACAAAATTAAACTAAATGGTATCTTATTTCAGAATTTGTATGAAGATATTTTGATACACCAAAAATTGAAAATGAAATAGGAGAATCCTTTTATTAATAGTGTGTGTGTGTGTGTGTATATATATATATATCAAAAGAAGCATACACAACCATAATGAATATGTACATGTAAGCCAACAAATTAATAACATCTTTGTTTTATTCTTTGAAAAGTGTGCATTACAACTCATAATTGAGTATTTATTACATAAGCTATTGCCAATTGGCATATTAGCTCAGGATTGCAACATTATAAAATACCACAAATATATATGTGACGTTTGAAGGGAATGACTACAAACACATGGTTAAACATGTTGAAAACGGTGTGACTAAACATGTTTAAGTTGTTCTTCAATCCAATTATCTTGGTTTAGGAACAATTTTCGATCGATAAACTTTTGTAGTTCTCCTGACGATAATGTTTTCTCCCATTTCACACGTTTTGACAAGTTTGCCCCTGGTCCCTTGCATTGCACCTCCGCGAATGTGATATATTTCCTATACACACAAGAACATAAAAGAATGAAAATTATTACTTGCTCGATATTCATTCGAAAAATGGCTCAACTATTTGAAAACATGAATGTGAAATATGTTGGTGTGAAAACACAATTTTCTAGTGATTCTAGAAAAATACTCTGAGTTTTGATTTGAAAATGCATTTTTTTGGTTTTTCCCCAATTTTAAAAAAATGCAATTTTCTTCAAAGTACAAAGCCAAACGGCTCTTTTTTGTGTGTGTTTTCATTTAAAAATCACTTATTTTCTCCATGAAATCGTAATGCCAAACGATCTTTAAATTAACTATTTCTCAGAAAAAGAAGATCAATCTAACAATCTATGAGATGACTGTAAGAAGAAGAAGAAGAACTTACTCATTTCCAGCTTGACGCATTATATCCCAACCTTCTGGGGCAATAATATTGTCGAAACTTGACTGGTAATACACTACCGTCGAATGGCTTTTATATGCTCTCCCTAAATATGCAGGACCAGTTCCTGTTACTTTACAGTACATAAACACAAAACCACTGGTTTGCGAATCACTTTGTCGACCTTGAGCTGTGATAAAAGCTTTCCAGACGCCTATATCTTTTGATTTTACATGTATTTCGGAATTCTACACACAAAATATATGAAGCAATGTCAAGGGGAGTATGTAATAAAAGATATATATATATACCGCTGAATAAATTTCCCTTTAGTATTGGTAAAAAGAAATATGATATAATCGTGTTGATTCTAACCTGATAAAGCGATTGACCAAAGCCCCAGATGAAGTCTACTGCACCTTCAATATAGCAATTATAGAAAAAGTGACGACCTTGTAAGTCAGTGAGTGTATCTTGTATGCCAATAAAACCGCAACCATAAAATGATGCTTTGTCTGCATAAAGAAGAGCAGCTGGTGCCCATGTAATCTTTTTCACCACATCATCCTCCAGCACGAGGTTATATGTATTCTAGCAGTAGCAGGAATATAAGGAAAGTTAATTAACAAATGTTGGTATTCTTTTGCTATTTTTTAATATTTTTCCTTGCTAATAGAAACTTTTTAGTTCTCCATTATTATATTTTTGTGTTAGCCCAAGATGAAACTCTTTGAGTTTTGCCTAACCTTGAATGTAATATCACGAGCCATAAAATTTGGAGCATACAACAGGAAGGTTGAACTTTTCAAGGAGTTTCCAGAATCATCCCATTCGATCACAGTTGAAAGCCTACCCTTTCCCTTAAGAATAATGTATTGTTTATCTTTAACGATTGTAACTTTCTCTCTAGACAATAAAAGAAAAAAGAATATTATTAGTGACTGAAATTTAATGGATAGCTTATAAATGAAAATTGGAGTTATATATAGTATATATACTAATGTTGATTTACTTGTAAACACCAGCATTGACAAGGATAGTTGTCCATTGTTTATTATTTGATGGGATTGAATCGATGGCTTTCTGCACTGAGGTGAATTGTCCCTTGCCTGACTTATCAACTAGGATAGTCTTGGTAGAAGCTTTGTTTTGTGCCTTGGACACATTGAGGAAAAGGAAGAGAGTCAGTGTAAAGTAGAAAATAAATGTAGGAGATACCATTATGGAGAGATGCAGCGGTGAGAAATTTTTCACTTGTTAATGTGTTAGATGATGAATAAATTCTCCTTCTAAAGTTATCAATGTTGCAAGATGTATATTTATATATAATGAGTCAGTTGGAAATAAATACTGAAATAGAATGTGTAACAAGATTTTGATAAATATAGAGCATATCACAGTTTTACAATATTGACTCATTAAAAAAAAGTTTCAGATTAATGACTTATTATAAGTGGGAAAAGTTAACGGATGCTTTAAGAGTTTAAGGTATTGGTTTTAGAAATATTTTAATTTTTTTTTGGAAAATGAATAAATGATTTTTTTTTTTTTTACAGTTTATTTTTCTCATAAAAATGCTGTAAAAACTTTTCTAGAATGATTTATTAATAATTATATTACTGAAGCACCCATTACCATGATCTTTTATTAATTTGTGTGTGTTTTCAATCTACAGAAGGTGAAAGCTCTTTTGGGTTGTAGGCCATTTGAGGAGTTTGGATGGTTTATATGTCGTTGACTAGATT
Organism: Quercus variabilis; assembly: GCA_030445155.1. NCBI lineage: Eukaryota > Viridiplantae > Streptophyta > Magnoliopsida > Fagales > Fagaceae > Quercus > Quercus variabilis. The sequence goes on from CP129447.1 coordinate 5,324,185, forward strand.
TTGCCAAGTTGCACTGTAGAGTTCCACAAGGAAGGCTATGAACTATGTTGATTAGAAATTTAGAACGAAGGCAAAAACTAGGAAGGGAGGTCTTACAAGCCAGAAGGAATTTCCTAGAGCTCCAGCCCACATGCCACGAGGATGACATTTGTAAATTTTTACCAAAAATAAAAAGATAGCAACTGACTGATCATTGTCAAAGTTGGAAAAATCTTAGGTGCTCCTAGATTTAAGCAGTAAGCACAATAATAGTAATTATTCATACTACTATTTAAGGGACTTTCCCAATTTGAGCTACAACTTTTTTGTTACCAAAATATCTCAAGTGGGCATTTGTAAATTATTCCCAAAAATAAAAGAAGATAACGATTTACTGATCATTGTCGGATTTAGAAAATTTTTAGTTACCCTTAGATTTAAGCGGTAAGCACAATAATAGTGATCGCCTATATTACTATTTAAGGAGGTTTCCTGATTTGGGCTCCAACTTTTAGGGATCATTTGTAAATTGTTCCAAAAAAATAAAAATAAAAAATTTGCGATTTAACAATTATTGTTAGAGTTAAGTAGTATGCACAATAATGGTGGTTATATAGTTAGAATGGGTCAATGTTTATTTGATCTGTTATTTACTTTGTAAAATTTGAGCTTGATAGCCAATTTGGATAGAGTAGAGTTAGCTAGAAAGTAGTCTAATTTTTAAGGTTATCAAAATCAAGATCTTACATGGGATTGTTGAGAGGGTTCGGGGATGGAATCGTAGGATCGGCACGAGAATCATAAGACCCTACATTCTGATTTAAAAAAAATACTCATAATTATAATTCATAATATATATTAAAGAAACATTGAAAAAAAAAACTAATTTTTGACACAAATTAGTGTATTTACTAATAAAAATTAAAAAGTACCAAAGTACAAATACATAAAAAGTTCAAAAATGATAACTCACAAATACCAAGTTCTAAGTTAAACAACTCAAAGAATACATAATGTCTCAATAAACAAAACAAAACAAATAACAATGTTTCAAACAACTCCACAAACACACTTAATCATCAAGACTAAAGTTTTCGTTATCTTAGATGGGTTCCTGTAAGTACGGTTGATCATTATAAATAACTTTATCATCATTTTTAGCAACTAAATGGTCTGCATCATCCATTAGATAATCATCAAAATCTCTTAAAGTTGCATTTGGAGGTTCATTCTCTTCATTTTTCATGTCGATGGTCTCTCTCATGGCAACTGACAATGGAATTAGAAAAAAAAAAAAAAAAAAAAAAAAACCTCATTGTTGTTGTCGATGGTCTCTCTCACAATGGTCTCATTGTCGTATTTCTTAGCTTCTTGCACTCGCCTTCAACTCTCTAGTAGTCTACTCTAGTCTCTTCTATTTTTGTCTTTTTGTCTTCTTCTTTTTTATTTTTTTTATTTTTATTTTTTAGGTTAATTCATTAAGGTGACGACTTATTATTGATATAAGCAGTCTTACCAAGGCTGCTTCAGCAGAACACATGATCATCCCTAGTAAGGTACTTTCTTTTGTTCAGCTTTCATCCTTAATAGGTGGAGTTGATATGTAGGAGATAGGTTCCGAGTGTAACTGGACCACACCAATAGTCTCCTACTTGAAAGACGGCACATTACCTGATGGTAAGGAGGCCACAAGGAAGCTAAAGGTTCTAGTGGCATGATACATCTTGATAAAAAATGTCTTGTACAAAAGAGGCTTCTCCCGACTATACCTAAGACGCCTAAGCCGTGAAGAAGCCGATTATGTTACGCGGGAAGTTCATGAAGGGATCTACGGGAACCACTTAGTGTCACGATCATTGGTACACAAACTGGTTCAGGCAGGATATTATTGGCCAACCATACAGAAGGATGCCCAAGCATATGTCAAAACTTATGACAAGTGTTAAAGGTTTGGTAACGTCATCAGACAGCCAACACGGAGTAGCTCACCCCAATGATGGCCCTATGGCCTTTTGCTCAATGGGGGTTGGACATCATAGGCCCATTCCCAATAGCAATAAGGCAACTGAAGTTCCTATTGGTTGGTATAGATTACTTTACCAAATGGGTGGAAGTTAAAGCCCTAGCCACCATTACGGAGAAAAATGTATGAAACTTTGTCTAGAGACACATCATCTACAGATATGGGATCCCTAGGTCTTGTTCTCAAATAATGGAAATCAGTTCGATAACGACTCGTTCAGGGATTTTTGCTCACAGTTAGGGATCAAGAATCACTACTCCTCACTTGCCCACCTTCAGGACAATGGACAAGTTGAGGTGACAACCCAATCCTTGCTCAAAATCATCAAGACTCGGCTTGAGGGGGTAAAGGGTATTTGGCCAAAAGAATTGCCAAGCATACTATAGGCGTACAGGATGATGGCTAAAAAACCTACCGAAGAGACGCCGTTTCGACTAGCATATGAGAGCGAAGTCATTATCCTAATTGAAGTTGGACTTTGAGCTACAGAGTGGAGAACTATGATAAGAGTAGGAACAACGAAGCCATACACCTATAGCTTGACCTAGTTGACGAAGGTAGAGCAACAGCTAAACAAAGGTTAGCACAGTACTAGGATTTCATGGCCAAGCACTACAACTCCAGAGTTAGACACAGAGACTTCCAGGTTAGAAACCTCGCCTGAAGGAAGGTGACAAGCGCCACTAGAGATTTCTCCTAGGGAAAGCTAGGATCTAATTGGGAAGGAACCTACATAATTACTTCGTGGTAGAGGAGAGACACCTACCACCTAGAGACGATAAACGGGTAGAAGTTGCATCACCCATGGAATGTGAAGCACCTCAAGAAATACTACCAGTAGACGATGGCTTGCAAAGCACCACTCCTCATTTCCAGTTTATTTCATTTTAGTTAATTTTTACTACCTAGTATTTTTTAAGCCCAAAGGTCAGCTTTTTATTATTTCAAGAACAGTTTTTACTTATGCACGTATTTATCATAATAAAAGGAGTTATTCAGATATGGCATGTGTATGTATGCGCGCCTCTACAAAACTATGTCCATTATTAAGTCCTTAAGTGGACGGATTCATCCCTAGGGATGCTTTGAAGTTGTTATGTCCACAAGTGGACAGGGTTATCCCAAGGGATGCCTTGAAATTATTAAGTCCTTAGGTGGATAGATTCATCCTAGGGATGCTTTGAAATTGTTAAGTCCATAAGTGGAAGGGGTTATCCTAAGGTATACCTTGAAATTATTAAGTCCTTAGGTGGACGGATTCATCCCTAGGGATGCTTTGAAATTGTTATGTCCATAAGTGGACAGGGTTATCCCAAGGGATGCCTGGAAATTATTAAGTTCTTAGGTGGACAGATTCATCCCCAGGGATGCTTTGAAAGTGTTAAGCCTACAAGTGGACGGGGTTATCCCAAGGGATGCCTTAAAATTGTTAAGTCCTTAAGTGGATGGATTCATCCCTAGGGATGCTTTGAAATTGTTAAGTCCACAAGTAGGCAAAGTTCATCCCAAAGGGTGCTTTGAAATTATTAAGTCCTTGAGAGGACGGGTTCATTACTGAGTCCTTAGGAGGATAGACTAAGGTTGCCTCCAAAGTATTAACTCCAAAATGGATGGGTACACCCAAAATGGATAGCTTTTTCCAAAGAATTCAATAGATCCTCAAAGGGATGGATGCATCCTAACATGAATACTGATCCCAAGGAGGACAAGCAAACATACATCTAAAAGTTAAGAAACAACCCATTGATATATAAACAAGAATATAAGCGATGGGTGTGAAAACAGTAGATAAAAAGCCCATGAACGGCAAACGATTACATCCATTAGCCCAAAAACAATAGGCGATGTTAGGAATAAATATTGATCTCCCAAGGATTTAAAAAAAAAAATATATATATATATATATATAAATTTTTTAAAAAGATATACTGCTTATCAACAGTGGTCTTTCCATCCTTCTCCTTATTATCTGCCTGGGTCCCTTTAAGAGGATAGGTCTCATCCTCGATGGATTTAGCTTGATCATCTTGAGTAGTCCCTCCGTCACCTTGAGCATCAGGAGTAGGGTCATTTGCAAACAACTCATTAGTACCTTTAGGGTTGGCAGGATGGGCTGGGGTCTGAGCTTGGGCATCAATGGAAATTTAGAACAGGTCCAAATCTAAAAGGAGGCTCTGACTTGACGGAGGAAGTCATCGAAGCTGTCAGCAAAAGAACCGCCTAACTCGTATAAAAGGGTGTCGAGGTTATGATATTCCTTTATCGCGTCCTTGTTGGCTCGACGGAGCTGCTTCTTTAACTTAGAGATCTCCTTCTCCTTGTCCTTAAGTATGTTTCCTAACGCCTTGGCCTTCTTCTTTGACTCCTCTAAAGCCTTCTTTGTCACATCAAACGTTTGGAGTTGGACCTCCTTTCAGGCATGAAGCTCACGCAGCTTTGTCTCTGTGGTTTCTGCCTTTTCTCTCAAATGACCCACCACCGTCTCTTGGGTCATGCAGTGGCCCATTAGACCCTTCATCATGAGCACCCCTTGTAAAAAAAAAAAAAAAAATGAAGGTTAGGAAAAGGAGTAACAATCAAACGGATGGGAAAGAAGGGTGGATAAGCATACTTGTGCCAAACTAAAAAGACTCGTCTCCCCCATAGCCTCCATCGCATGATTTCCCAAGTCCTTGTAATCATCGTCCTTAATGATGGACGAGAGTTGCTTGATTGCATATTGTGAGTCTTCATGGAGGAGGATGGGGCACTTTTCAGTGACGGGACCCTAACCTGTCATTAGACCTTTTTCCTTCCTAGGACGGGGCAAAGGAGGCAGCTTGTTTGGATCAGGAGTCTCCTCGGCAGTTGACCTCGTCACCACATTGGGCTTCTTAGGAGGATGATCAATCTTATCTAACGGTTTCCTCTTAATGAACGGGTTAATTGGACCAGTCGAGGGCACGCCCTCCTCCTTTTACTTCTACGCTCGTGTAGTAGCCTACTAACGGATGTACGTCCTTCTTTTACCATCTTCTATTTCTGCATCAAGAGTGACAGAAAGGAGAAGTTAGATAAAATACTAGAAATTGAAGGAAAAAGTTTGAGCGATGGACTTACGTCTACGTGCTTGTTCGTCATAGTAAAAGGTGGCAACAGTAGGCTTAGGACCTTCATAGTACCAATGAATGGTGTCCAAAGTGACTAGCTTTTGCCATGTCCTCTCGACCAACTTAATCCTAAAAATCTTCTCTAAGAAGCTCCACTGCTCGAGGGAAAACTTCGGATTATCTTGAGCTGCAATAAGGGAGGTTAGGCCAACATGTAAAACAAGAAATAGAAAACGAAATTTAGAATAGACGGACACCTACCAAACAGGGGCATTATACCCCAAGTTTTATCAACAGGCATATAATCCTGATAATTAGGGTGACACATCTAGTTGTCCCCCTGAATGAAGAAGTACCGGCTCTTTCCAATTCCTGTTTGAATTAGGAGTTTCGCACACAAGCTTAAGAGAGGGCTTCCTTGTAGGAAGCTGTACATACCCTTAGACTGAACTATTTCTAAGAGGTAGTAGCAGTGAAATAATTCCTCCACTGTCAGCTTACGTTCCCCACTGGTCAGGACCCCACACAACACCTCCGCACCAAGGAAGACTCTCCAGTGATTCGAGGAGATCTGGGTGACGGCTAGCCCTAGGTATTAGAGTAGATGATGCTGAAGAGCACTCAATGGCAGTCTAAGTCCCGCCTTAAACATATGCTCATACACGCCGACATTTTCAGCATCTCAGTAGTAGCAATTTTCGAATTTGAAAGGCAGATAGATAGGGATGGTGACAGGAATACAATATCTTTCCCTAAGGGTCTCGAAGTGTTTTCTGTTGACGGTAAAGTTAAAGTCATTTACTGTCCACAAGTGAAGAAGGAGAAACTACCTAAGACCATCAGGACCTATAACGGATTGAATGGGGAGTTCAACATTGTCTACATCTTCTTTGTTTCAACATTGTTTCCCTTATTTTTTTTCTCACATTTCACGATTCCATTATCAAATTAGATAGTAATAACATCACATTTGATAGTACTTTTTTCACATTCGATTGTACTTTAATTTTTTTTTCTCACATTTGATGATACTATCCTCACATTGTGTAGTACCAACATCACATATCTTTCATCATATTTTATTTTCTCACATTCAGTGGTACTTTAATTTTTTTTTTTGTTATCACATTTGACAATTCCATTATCACATCGGGCAGTACAAACATCACATATGACTGTACTTTTGTCACATTCGGTGGTTCCCTTATTATTATTATTTTTTCAAATTTGATGATTCCATTGTTACATTAGGTAGTACCAACATCACTTATGAATGTATTTTTGCCACATTCGGTTGTACCCTTATTTTTTTCTCTCTCACTTGATAGTTTCATCGTCACATTGGATAGTATCAACATCACATGTGATTGTACTTTTATCACATTCAATGGTTCTCTTATTTTTTACTCACATTTGATAGTTTCATCGTCACATTAAGCAGAACCAACATTACATATGGGCGACCCCACCAAATTACCTAATAATCGATGAATATATATGACAAAAATATTCCTAAAACCTCTAAAATTTTCAAAATACCCTTAAATATACTAAACTTATTAAAACACATCCTAACACTTAAAAATGACCAAAATAACTCTGAAACTCTCAAATTTTACTAGGATATCCTTAAAACCTAAAAAATGATTGAAATAACCCTAAAATCTAAAAAATGACTGAAATACTCTCTAAACCTAAAAAATAATTGAAATACCCTTAGATACTAAAAAATAACCTAAATGACTTCGAAACCTTATTGAAATGACCTTGTAACTTAAAAATAGACTGTAATGCCCTTAGAACATAAAAAATGACCGTAATGCACCTTAAACCTAAAAAAATGATCGAAAATACCCACAGAGTCCAAAAAATGATCGAAATGACCATGAAGCCTTTAAAAATTTTGAAATATCCTTGAAACCTATAAAATGACCAAAATACCTCATAAAACTTAAAAAATGACCAAAATACCCCTAAAACCCTCAATAATTACCAAAATATCCTTTAAACCTAAAAAATGATCAAAATATTCTTAGAACCTAAAAAAAAGATCAAAAACACACTTAGAACCTAAAAAATGAATGAAATTACCCTAAAACATAAAAAAAATGATTGAAATAACTAAGAAACCTAAAAAATTATCAAAATACCCTTGAATAAAGAAATGACCATAATGCCCCTATACCTAGAGAATATCTAAAATACCCTTAGAAACTTAAAAATGACCGAAATATCCTTAATACCTCAAAAATGACTGAAATGACCTTGAAAACTTTCGAAAGGACTGAAATAACCTTAAATCCTAAAAATGACCAAAATACCCCTAATTCCCTCTAAAATTACCAAAATCCCCTTAAAACCTAAAAAATGATTGAAATGACCTTGCAACCTAGAAAATTACTAAAATACCCTTATAACCTAAAAAATGTCAGTAATTCTCCCAAAACCTACAAAATTATCAAAATACCCCTAAAACCTAAAAATGACTGAAATACCTCTCGAAACCTACAGCAATGATTAAAAAAAAAAAAATACCCCCTAACACTTGAAAATAACCATAATACCTTCGAAACCCTTTAAAATTACTAGAACACCCTTAGAACCTAAAAAATTACTGAAATACACTTAGAACCTAAAAAATGACCGTAATGCCCTCTGAAACCTAAAAATGACTGAAATACCCCTGAAATCTAAGAAATGACTAAAGGACCCTTGAAATCTAAAATTGACCAAAATATCCCCTGAAACCTCTATTTGTAAGATCAAAATGACAATAAAAATTTTATACAACCACTTTATTTACTTGATTTGAAACCCATTGATTTTAAAATTAATAGATTGAAAAAGCATTGATTTGAAATCCATTGATTTTTAAATTCCTTGTTTGGGTCTTTTTATACAATGAAGGATTTGAAATTTCTTTGTTTGGATACCTACCTTTTGATTTGGGTTTAGATTTGGATTTAAGATCAATAAAATAATTTTTCCAATTACTATTTTTCTTAAACTTTCTACATTTTAAATTTTAGTAACATATTTAATTAAATACATGAGGCAATGAAAAAGCCATTGATAATCCAATTGACAAGATGATGACTAAAAATCTGTCATCTTAGCCAACTATTGACAACTAAAATGTTCTATATCAACATAAAGAGAGAATCCAAATGCATGAGCATTTTTTTTTTTTACAACATTTAAAACTCAAACTAAAGCCATGAGATTTGGACTCAACTATTACATGCATTGTTGTTCAGTTCATGGTTGAATCGGTCGGTCAGTCCAATTTTTAAAACCATACTTATTAATGAGTGGTACTCTGGTTAGGCCATTTTGTAGTTATACTCTAGTTATATAACGTATTATAAGCTTATTTAAAAAACTCTATATATTACTTTCATGTTTGTGTGTTCTAATAAATATTATTGTTTCCTCAAAAAAAAAAAAAAAAAAAAAATAGGGATGTTTGTCCCACATTAGTTTTGTGTGTTAAAATTTCAGTCATTATAACCCCATGCTACTACTACAAAAGTTAGACTCTTTTGTACTGGTACTCTAGTTATGTAATATATTATAAGCTTGTTTAAAAAACTTTATATATTACTTTCGTGTTTGTGTGTTCTAATAAGTATTACCGTTTTGTCAAAAAAAAAAAAAATAGGGATGTTTATCCCGCATCGGTTGTGTGTGTTAGAGTTTCAGTCCTTATAACCCCAAACTACTACTATAAGGGTTAGACCCTTTTGTAATGGTACTCTAATTATGTAATGTATTATAAGTTTGTTTAAAAAATTCTATATGTTACTTTCATGTTTATGTGTTTCTAATAAGTATTACTCTTTCCTTAAAAGAAACGGATATAGATTAAGTAATAATAAATATCAATTATAAGCTACAAAGCACGCCGGTGAAAATATTAAAATATGTTTATAATTGGGTGGGTTGGTACCTCCCTAAACCATAAATTCTTGGGGGAGGGAGGAGTGAGTTTGAGCAGTCGGAGGAATAGTGTGTGTATATATAATATAATATAATATTTATTTATTTATATAAGTATTTCTAACCATGAGATACTCTAAAAACAATAAGCATTGATGGTGCGGTGAATTGTGTCACGACCCAAACCTGTACTTCAGGATTTAGAGCATGACCGGCATGTTAATATCAAGTTAACCTCAATACTAACACGAACCAACCTGATCTGAAAGTGCTTGTCAAGAATTTGTTTCTTGAATTCCTGCTTATTTTCTAACATAAAACCATAATATACAAAAATGATGAAAACCTGAAATTTCATTTCCTTTGAACTTGGAAAGATTACCACTTGGCTAAAATGTCAGGTATTCATGCAAATATTACATAACTAAACGTTTAGCAAACTCTTATTACAAACCTAACCCCAAAGACATACAACCGGGGTTTAAAACAAATTAAGATACTGAATTACATCTGTGCTCAAGAATCAAGTACATCTTGATTCATCCTATACAACAAAAGAGCTAACTACTGTACAACAAAAACTATCTATACATTCTAAGAAACGAGAAAACACCGAATCCTTGCCACCTCTAATACTCTCGCTGCTTCCAGGAAGAACCTCTGCACTGAAATATAAAAGGGTGAGCTGCGAAGCCCAGTAAGGTTTTTAAGCTCCATGGGCCTTTGATAAGAATGCATGTAAATTAAATATTTTATGGATATGCCAGCTTTGATAATACAGCTTCATACTATTCACGTTGTTCTTAAAATAACGTATGAACTTTCAAATAAAATACTTCATTTCCCCTTCATATAATAATAAAAGGGCATAATAAGAATATAAACATAATTCCATTATCTTATTTTTAGAAAGACTATAAAATGTTTCATTATAACTTCTTTTTCATGAGAGCCTTTAACTTCATAATGCATTTAAATAAAATTATTCTCTCATGATCAATCACATAATATAGTTATTAATGACATATTGGTTATTCCATATCTGATAAGTCTGTACAGAGAATGCCTCATCACATTTGGTTGCCCTTGTGTGTATGATATTTTCCTCTTTGAGAGGCCTGATGGCACATCTCCTCAAGGTTTTATTCCTCCCCGCCGTCCGTACACATTGGAGAGAAGGCCTTGTTCAGATTAGAGTTACGGGCAACCCCATTTCCTCTACTTTAAATGGCCAAACAGATAACATTTTCCATGGAAAGCCAATAATTAACCCCTACTGGCTGAGTTCAGAACATAACAATGGAATAACACGAACACTATATTTCCATACTTATACATTATACTAAAATTTCTTATTTTGCATAATATTCCATAATAATAGCATATCCATCTCATTTTAAAATATTATGTTTGTGATATAGATAATGGCATCAATATGCTAAAATTTTCATGTATATAAGCTTGCACAACTCACGAACATATATTTTACTTAAACCAGGCTTATATGTAATATCTGTAATTACAAAGTTTTAATACATAATACTTTTGAAATAATCTTTATACTTATCAAAAGCACATATCTCAAATCCCTTACCTGAAAGCCGAAGACGCGAGAGATAGTACAAGAGGAGCTCAAGTGTCTGTGTTCTCGTTCTCGTCACCTAAATGAAAAACCAAAACTTATTATTGACAACCTCTTCCTAAGTATTTAAACTTATACCCCAATCATATCCTAACTCTCAAACTTAGAAAATCTTAATTCCCATCACAATAAGTTCCCCAAAGCATATCAATCATCAAACATATTATGCATCCAAACCATAGAGAAACCAAGGCATAAAATTTATATATGATTCAAACATACCAAAGAATGAGCATATTAAATTATAGCTCAAAACATTCAACCTAGCTTCAAAATTTAATCCACAAAGTCAAAGTTTTCCTACCCTGTTTACTGGTCATTACAGCAGCAAAAGCCCTATTTGTAAAATACGAATGGGCTGTTCAAACACATCCAAAAGTCATGAAATTTTTCATAGTTACTCCCCTGTATGTCCATTATATACCATAAAAATTTCGGAGTCAAAACATAAACCCATGATTTATTAAAAATCATACAATACAACGTGTTCAAATCTGTCCTGGCAGAAATTCATGCAAGTTAGAAATTACACCATTATTTTTCTACTCATCCAAATACTGTGAGACCACTTCCATAACAACCCTACATGTCTTAGGGTTCATAAAAACTATTCCTAGCATCCTAATTCACAGCAAATTATTTAATACAGAATTTTCTTGTTGCAAACATCAAATCTGTCACGGGGACAGCTTCAGTGCATGTTCTTTCTAAAATCATTAACAAATAGCAATCGGTCTTAATTTCACTTGGGAATTTTTATACCTATACAATACATATTAAAAGAACCCTAATAAGCATCCAATAGCTCATAACACCATCCCTCTTTAAACTTACAAAAACAGAATCACAAGTTCAGCTTCTAATATCAGAACAGAGGATACAGAACTGAAACTTAAGCAAATCATCACACCATTAAAATACCCCAAACAGAAAATAAACATATATACTTACCCACAATTGAAGCTAAACTTTTGCAAGAGTTTGATTCCTTCTTAACAAGATATAGCTATGATTTTTGGTGAGAAAAAGAGAGCTATTGGTGAGATGGTGTAGCCGTGTGCTAAGGGAAGAAGAAAGAAACCAGAATAAAGAAGAAGGAGAAGAGAAAGAGCGCTGAACTTTCTGGTTCCAGCAAAAGAAAAGATAAAGAGACACTTTTGGGGTAGGACACGTGTATGGCTAGGGAAAAAATATCCACCTTTTTCCAACTTTTGGTAATTCTACTTCTCACCCCATATAGGCATATATATCTAGAAAGTCCCACACAATAAAATAACTTTTCATATATATCCCTAACTTTATAAACTTCTTTCTACAACATTAAAAATAGCATGAATCTTCTATAATATTACACAATCAAAATTTCATGCACTTAAAAATAATTAAGATAACAATATGCATATAAACTCATAAGTTAATTATGTAATTAGGTTGGGGTGTTACATCCTTCCCTCCTTAAAAAATTTTCGTCCTTGAAAATTGTACACCTACCATCAACAAAGAGATTCGGATACTTTTGCCTCATTTCCTCATCAGCCTCCCAGGTTGCCTCTTCTGTAGAGTGATTTCTCCACAACACCTTGACTATAGGAATTTTCTTGGTGCGAAGAACTTGCTCCTTACGATCTAATATCTTAATTGGGATTTCTTCATATGACAAGTTCTCTTGGATTTGAAGTGGCTCATACTCTATCACATGCTTTGAATCAGGAATATATTTTCTAAGATTAGAGATATGAAATACATTGTGTATCTTGGATAATGCAGGAGGTAAAGCAACTCGATATGCAGCTGATCCAATCTTTTCAAGTATCTCAAATGGTCCAACAAATCTAGGACTTAGCTTATTTGTCTTCCCAAATCTCATCACTCCTTTCATTGGTGAAACTTTGATAAATACATGATCTCCTACATCAAATTCAATGTCTCGTCGTTTCTTATCAGCATAGCTTTTCTGCCTACTCTGAGTAGCCTTTAGTCGTTCTCGAATGAGCCGGATTTTATCAACTGTAATCTGCACCATCTCAGGTCCTATCAACTTCCTTTCTCCAACTTCATCCCAACAGATTGGTGACCGACATCGTCGTCCATATAAAGACTCAAAAGGAGCCATCCCAATGCTTGAATGATAGCTATTGTTGTAGGCAAACTCAATTAATGATAAATGATCATCCCATTGGCCTCCTAAATCCAAAACACAAGCCCGCAACATGTCTTCAAAGGTCTGAATAGTATGTTCAGATTGTCCATCGGTCTGAGGATGGTAAGCTGTGCTGAATGTCAATTTAGTACCCAAAGCTCTCTGTAAGCTCTCCCAAAAACGTGAAGTAAACTTAGGATCTCTATCAGACACAATAGATGAAGGAACCCCATGTAACCTCACAACTTCTTGTATATACAATTTACAAGCTGAATTAAAGGATAGTTAACCTTCACACGAAGAAAATGAGCTGACTTGGTTACTCGATCTACAATCACCCAAACCGAATCATAACCTCGAAATGATTTTGGGAGTCCAACAATAAAATCCATAGAAATATGTTCCCACTTCCACTCAGGGATAGGGAGAGGCCGTAATAGTCCTCCAGGTCGTTGATGTTCAGCCTTTATCTGTTGACAAGTCAAGCAACGACTTACAAATTCAGCAATATCTTTCTTCATACCACTCCACCAGAAATTTCCTCTCAAGTCCCGATACATTTTGGTACTACCCGGATGTACGGTATAGGGAGTGCAATGAGCTTCTTCCATAATCTGTCTTTTCAACTCATCATCTGCTGGAACACACAATCTAGAACCATGCATTAAAACACCATCCTTGCTAATGAGAAAACCAGGTATATTACCATTAGATGCTTTATCACGGATCTTAGCTAATTTTGGATCATTAAATTGAGAGGCCTTAATTTTATCCAATAAGGTAGGCTTCACAACTAGAGTGGAAAAACATGTACTTGAACCCCTAATTATAAACTCAATCCCCATCCGTTGTAAATCTGCCAAAATTTCTTTCCGAGTAGTTTGCATGCAAGCTAATTGTCCCGAAGACTTTCTACTCAAAGCATCTGCCACCACATTTGCTTTGCCAGGATGATACTCAATGGAGCAATCATAGTCATTTATCAATTCCAGCCATCTCCTTTGCCTAAGATTCAACTCTTTTTGTGTGAACAAATATTTAAGACTCTTGTGATCTGTGTATATCATACAAGGTTCACCATACAAATGGTGTCTCCAAATTTTAAGAGCAAAGACCACTGCTGCTAATTCCAAATCATGAGTAGGATAATTTTGTTCATATGACTTTAGTTGTCTGGAGGCATAAGCTATGACTTTCCCTTGTTGCATGAGAACACATCCCAAACCTTTCTTAGAAGCATCACTGTATATCACAAAACCTCCTGAACCTGAAGGTAAAGTAAGCACTGGAGCTGTAACTAGTCTTTGTTTTAACTCCCTAAAACTGTGCTCACACTTATCAGTCCATTCAAACTTCACTGCTTTCTTGGTTAAATTGGTTAGAGGCCCGGAAATCTTGGAGAAACCTTCTATAAATCTTCGATAATAACCAGCCAAGCCCATGAAACTACGAACCTCCGAGACAGTCTTTGGTCTTTCCCAATTCACTATAGCTTCAATCTTCTTTGGATCAACAGAAATCCCATCCTTTGATATCACATGTCCTAAGAAGCAAATTTGTTCTAGCCAAAATTCACACTTCTTTAACTTGGCATAAAGTTGCTTATCCCTTAAGGTCTGCAATACGATCCTCAAATGCTTCTCATGATCTTCCTGGCTCTTAGAATAGATTAAAATGTCATCAATGAATATCACCACAAACTGATCTAAGTAAGGCTGAAACACTCTATTCATTAAATCCATAAAAGCAACTGGTGCATTTGTCAACCCAAAAGGCATTACCAAAAATTCATAGTGACCATATCGGGTTCGAAAGGCAGTTTTCAGTATGTCATCCTTCTTCACCTTCAATTGATGATAACCCGAACGCAAATCGATTTTTGAGAAAACTGATGCTCCTTGTAATTGATCAAATAAATCATCTATTCGGGGAAGTGGATACTTGTTCTTCACTGTTACCTTATTCAAATCCCGGTAATCAATACAAAGTCTCAAACTTCCATCCTTCTTTTTAACAAATAAAACTGGTGCACCCCATGGCGAAACACTTGGCCTAACAAAACCCTTATCAAGCAAATCTTGTAATTGCAATTTTAACTCTCTGAGTTCAGCTGGAGCCATCCTATAAGGAGCCTTAGATATAGGGCCAGTACCAGGCAAAAGTTCAATAGAGAATTCAATCTCTCTATCTGGAGGTAGGCCAGGTAACTCTTCAGGAAAAACATCAGGAAATTCCTTCACAATATGAATATCTTCTAACTTCTCATTAGTAGCCTCAGAGTTAATCATATATGCCAAAAAGCCACTACACCCCTTTTTAAGCATATTACTTGCTTGAAGAGCAGAAATAATACCCAATGGTTTAACCTTTCTATCTCCCTCAAAATAGAACTCAGATTGGCCAGGTATATGAAAGATTACACGTTTCTCAAAACATTCAACAACTGCATGGTGAGTCGACAACCAATCCATACCCAAAATGGCATCAAAATCATGCATATTTAACAATATTAAATCTGCAACTAACTCCCTTCCAGCAATATTTATAACACAACTTCGATACACCCATTGAGCACACAAAATTACACCCGAAGGAGTAGACACCCGTAGTTCACAGTCCAACAACTTAGGACTCATGTGTAACATATCAGCAAAAGCAGGGGATATAAAAGAGTGTGAAGAGCCGGAATCAAATAAAACATGGGCAGCTTTAGAGCAAATGTTGAGAGTACCTGATACCATATCTGGTGCTGCTTGTGCATCTTGTTTCGTGAGGGCAAAAACTCTTCCCTGGATCATAGGCCTCTTTTGTCCACTTCCAGCAGTGGAATTCCCCTTGTTAGGATTATTTGGACAATCCCTAATAAAATGGTCAGGTTTCCCACAACGAAAACATGTATTGTTAGCAGCTCGACACTCCAAAATGAGGCTTTCCACAATGTGAACAATTTCCTCCAGCCTTTGGCGGGTACTTAGTGGTATTCTTCTTGGAGGAATTAAGGGAAGATTTTCCTTTCCAGGGCTGATTGAACTTCACTGTCTTGCCTTTATTCTATTCTAACGCTGCTTTGATTTTTGTACCTTCTTGGAGGTCTTCTTCTACAGCTTCAGCAAGCACAACCAAAGCCTTATAGTCTTCACAGCGGGAAGTAGTCAAACACTGCCTGATTTTGAAATTCAACCCTTTACGAAACTTCTTAACCCTTAAAGCTTCAGTAGAGACAAGATGAGGAGCAAAATGAGACAACTCAGCAAACTTTGCTTCATACTGAGCAACCCCCATATTCCCTTAGACAAGTTCATCAAAATTTTCAGCTTGTTTATCTCTGAAGCGTTCTGTAAAATATTTCTCATAAAATTTCTTCACAAACTCTTCCCAACTAATCTTGGCATTATCATCTCTTCCTTCTAATAGAAGTCTCTCTGCTGACTTCCACCATATTTCAGCAGGACCCTCAAACATATATGTAGCATAATTCACCTTCTGAGAATCCGTGCATCCAAGGAATTTGAAAATCTTTTCCATCTTAAAAACCCAACATTTTGCTTCTAATGGATTTGTAGTGCCACTAAAAGAAGGAGGCCTTTGCTTTAGAAAAGCCTCTTGGGTAGAACCTTGACTAACTCCAGCTGGAGGATGGATATTAGCTGCCCTTTGGGCAATCTCCTCCAACACTTGGTTGCACACATTACTTATATCTGAAGCTTGCATCCTATTAAGAAACGACGTCATACATGCTAGGATACCATTTTTCTTTATTATTAACATATTCATAATCACGAAAATTATAACATAAACTCAACATGTATGCGTGGTAGATTAGACATGCAATTATTCAAACATAGAGCACAACAGAATCCACAAAACAAAAATTCAAATGTCTCCGAAGAGATATGCATTTACTAATCTACCCAAGCTACCCTTCCTGACTTCTAAAAACACTTACATCTATCTAAAAGTCTATAAAATCATAACCTATGCTTTGATACCACAACTGTCACGACCCAAACCTGTACTTCAGGATTTAGAGCATGACCGGCATGTTAATATCAAGTTAACCTCAATACTAACACGAACCAACCTGATCTGAAAGTTCTTGTCAAGAATTTGTTTCTTGAATTCCTGCTTATTTTCTAACATAAAACCATAATATACAAAAATGATGAAAACCTGAAATTTCATTTCCTTTGAACTTGGAAAGATTACCACTTGGCTAAAATGTCAGGTATTCATGCAAATATTACATAGCTAAACGTTTAGCAAACTCTTTTTACAAACCTAACCCCAAAGACATACAATCGGGGTTTAAAACAAACTAAGATACTGAATTACATCTGTGCTCAAGAATCAAGTACATCTTGATTCATCCTATACAACAAAAGAGCTAACTACTGTACAACAAAAACTATCTATACATTCTAAGAAACGAGAAAACACCGAATCCTTGCCACCTCTAATACTCTCGCTGCTTCCAGGAAGAACCTGTGCACTGAAATATAAAAGGGTGAGCTGCGAAGCCCAGTAAGGTTTTTAAGCTCCATGGGCCCTTGATAAGAATGCATGTAAATTAAATATTTTATGGATATGCCAGCTTTGATAATACAGCTTCATACTATTCACGTTGTTCTTAAAATAACGTATGAACTTTCAAATAAAATACTTCATTTCCCCTTCATATAATAATAAAAGGGCATAATAAGAATATAAACATAATTCCATTATCTTATTTTTAGAAAGACTATAAAATGTTTCATTATAACTTCTTTTTCATGAGAGCCTTTAACTTCATAATGCATTTAAATAAAATTATTCTCTCATGATCAATCACATAATATAGTTATTAATGACATATTGGTTATTCCATATCTGATAAGTCTGCACAGAGAATGCCTCATCACATTTGGTTGCCCTTGTGTGTATGATATTGTCCTCTTTGAGAGGCCTGATGGCACATCTCCTCAAGGTTTTATTCCTCCCCGCCGTCCGTACACATTGGGGAGAAGGCCTTGTTCAGATTAGAGTTACGGGCAACCCCATTTCCTCTACTTTAAATGGCCAAACAGATAACATTTTCCATGGAAAGCCAATAATTAACCCCTACTGGCTGAGTTCAAAACATAACAATGGAATAACATGAACACTATATTTCCATACTTATACATTATACTAAAATTTCTTATTTTGCATAATATTCCATAATAATAGCATATCCATCTCATTTTAAAATATTATGTTCGTGATATAGATAATGGCATCAATATGCTAAAATTTTCATGTATATAAGCTTGCACAACTCACGAACATATATTTTACTTAAACCAGGCTTATATGTAATATCTGTAATTACAAAGTTTTAATACATAATACTTTTGAAATAATCTTTATACTTATCAAAAGCATATATCTCAAATCCCTTACCTGAAAGCCGAAGACGCGAGAGATAGTACAAGAGGAGCTCAAGTGTCTGTGTTCTCGTTCTCGTCACCTAAATGAAAAACCAAAACTTATTATTGACAACCTCTTCCTAAGTATTTAAACTTATACCCCAATCATATCCTAACTCTCAAACTTAGAAAATCTTAATTCCCATCACAATAAGTTCCCCAAAGCATATCAATCATCAAACATATTATGCATCCAAACCATAGAGAAACCAAGGCATAAAATTTATATATGATTCAAACATACCAAAGAATGAGCATATTAAATTATAGCTCAAAACATTCAACCTAGCTTCAAAATTTAATCCACAAAGTCAAAGTTTTCCTACCCTGTTTACTGGTCATTACAGCAGCAAAAGCCCTATTTGTAAAATACGAATGGGCTGTTCAAACACATCCAAAAGTCATGAAATTTTTCATAGTTACTCCCCTGTATGTCCATTATATACCATAAAAATTTCGGAGTCAAAACATAAACCCATGATTTATTAAAAATCATACAATACAACGTGTTCAAATCTGTCCTGGCAGAAATTCATGCAAGTTAGAAATTACACCATTATTTTTCTACTCATCCAAATACTGTGAGACCACTTCCATAACAACCCTACATGTCTTAGGGTTCATAAAAACTATTCCTAGCATCCTAATTCACAGCAAATTATTTAATACAGAATTTTCTTGTTGCAAACATCAAATCTGTCACGGGGACAGCTTCAGTGCATGTTCTTTCTAAAATCATTAACAAATAGCAATCGGTCTTAATTTCACTTGGGAATTTTTATACCTATACAATACATATTAAAAGAACCCTAATAAGCATCCAATAGCTCATAACACCATCCCTCTTTAAACTTACAAAAACAGAATCACAAGTTCAGCTTCTAATATCAGAACAGAGGATACAGAACTGAAACTTAAGCAAATCATCACACCATTAAAATACCCCAAACAGAAAATAAACATATATACTTACCCACAATTGAAGCTAAACTTTTGCAAGAGTTTGATTCATTCTTAACAAGATATAGCTATGATTTTTGGTGAGAAAAAGAGAGCTATTGGTGAGATGGTGTAGCCGTGTGCTAAGGGAAGAAGAAAGAAACCAGAATAATGAAGAAGGAGAAGAGAAAGAGCGCTGAACTTTCTGGTTCCAGCAAAAGAAAAGATAAAGAGACACTTTTGGGGTAGGACACGTGTATGGCTAGGGAAAAAATATCACACCCACCTTTTTCCAACTTTTGGTAATTCTACTTCTCACCCCATACAGGCATATATATCTAGAAAGTCCCACACAATAAAATAACTTTTCATATATATCCCTACCTTTATAAACTTCTTTCTACAACATTAAAAATAGCATGAATCTTCTATAATATCACACAATCAAAATTTCGTGCACTTAAAAATAATTAAGATAACAATATGCATATAAACTCATAAGTTAATTATGTAATTAGGTTGGGGTGTTACAAATTGGACCAAGAACCTTTTGGTTTTTATCATGCCTCGATTCAATAAGCCCACTAGTAAATGCTAATATTATTAAATTGTGAGTGGTTTTACATTTTCACTACAAATGAGAGAGAGAGAGAGAGAAAGAGACCTGGCCCAATTAGAACTAAAATTACTAATCAATTTTCTCATGTCCCAAGAGATGATCTAGCCTGGAACGCAAAATACAGGGTGTTGCAATTTACAATAACTAGCAAATTTTGTCAGCATATATGATAATACAGCATCAACGAGCAGCAGAAAAATAAAATTCACAAGCTACAGACTTCAAGACAATTGTAAACCCGGGTATATTCCTCTTTACTTTGACAAATGAAGCTCCAGTTGCTGCAATTTCCACTCAAATTGCTCTAAATATGCATGAGGTGCCTGATTGGGTTTCAAGGAAGACGATGGAACAACTTAGTAACAGCCAAAATGTAGGTGCAAGATTTTATAACCCAAAGACCATAAACTAGAAGGAAAAAAAGAGCTTAGGAACAGCCAAACTATAAGATAAAATCTAACCGGAATGAATACAAAGAACATGCTCTTCAGAAACCAAAATAAAAGAGAGGAGGACCACCCACTTCTCAAATCAATTTAATAAATATCATTGCATATCCACAATTTTTCATAACATAATATAAACATTTGACAAACTTTATATAATCTCATCCATTTTCAAGTATTTGATACAAGAGAAGTCCTATAAAACCAAAACATCAACCACTAAAGGCTTTCATCACTAAACCTGATGCACCCTCTCTTTTTCAAATATATAGATAGATAAGCCACAAATATGCAAAATGGCTTCATTTTTATCCTTCTGCAATTTGAGGCCATTATAATTTAAATGTCCATATATTAAATGCTACAAATATGCTTCATCTATTTTTTCAGTCTTAAAGGCAAAATTCTCAGCTAGTGGCATAGTGAGATGAAAAACATTTTTAGAATTCATTTTTACTTTTTCCACTATGGAATTATTCTTCTTATCTATGATTGTCCCTTCATCATCATCAAAATTTATTTTGTAGCCTTTCCTTAATAGTCGTCCAAGACTAAAAGGATTTGCAACTAAACCAGGAACAAAATGCACATCATAGATAAGTTTGGAGTTACCTCCTTTTTATTCAACAGCTACTACACCTTTTCCTTTGATGTCATGAAATTTTCCATCTCCAAGCTTCACTTTGGATGTGTAGCCTTCATCAAGACTCACGAAAAATTCTTTGCTTCCTGTCATATGATTAGTGCAAGCACTACACAGATACCATGTACTTCTTGGTTCTTGTTGTACAGACATACATGAGAAAAACACTTGTGCATTTTCAACTTCCTTAGTGAAGTTGGTATCATGTTCTTCTTTAGCACTTTTATCATCTTTATACCAGCAGTCTCTTTGAGAGTGATTTGGGATTTTACACTTTGTGCGTCGAAAACAACAATTTTTGGACTCATGTCCAGATTTTTTACAGATTATGCATTGAGAGTCTGAGTTACTAGAAAAATTTCTTTGGCTTGAAAAACTTCTTTTTCCTTTGCCTCAACCTCTGAAATTCTGTTTTCCTCGTCCTCCTCCAGTTTGATTCCTCTGTTGGGAGGAACTGCTGCCTTAATTTTCTTGTTCATTTTTTGTGGTTTTATTGTTTGTACTTTTCACTTTAGATTGAAATGCTTGTTCAAAAGATTGAGTAGAAAATCTACCCCATCCTTTTTTAATGTGCTTCAAGAGATCCACAAAGCTCATCTAGTGTAAGCTTTGAAAAATCTTTAGCTTCTTCAATTGCAACAACCACATGTTCAAATTTTATTGACAAACTTCTCAGTATTTTCTCTACAATTTTTTGATCATTTATATTATCACCATAGCCTCTAATCTGATTTATTATTGCCGACACTTTAGAGAAAAATTCTTGTATAGTTTCATTTTCTTTCATTTGCAAGTTATCAAATTCTCTCCAAAGATTCTGTGGTTTAATAGAAATTACTTTATCATAGCCACTAAATTGCTTTTTTAAAATTTCCCATGCTTCTTTAGATTTAGTTGCACCAAAAATTCTAGGGAAAATAGTCTTACTTACCCCTTGCTGGATGAAGAGTAGAGCCCTTGCATCTCTTTGCTTGTTTTGCTTGTACTCCTTTAGCTTTGCTGCTGCCAAAGTTGACAAATCTTTTGGCTGTTCATAGCCTTCTTCAATTAAATCCCACAAATATTGTGAGATGAAGAGTTTCTTCATTTGTGTGCTCCAAAAATCATAGCTCTTACCGGTGAAGATGGGAACAATGTTTGGGCATAGTTGAAGGTGGTTGTACTTGTACTTGCTGCCATGGTTTATGGTTGTCTGGTTTATAGTTCTAGGACAAAAGGGGCTGGCAACCTTGCTCTGATACCAAATTTGTTGGGTGCAAGTTTAGAACAATATGGCTAGGAATAGAATTTAGTATTTGAGTTGTTTTTATGCTAAAAAAATAGAGTATTGCTGAAACTCTATTGCTGAATTTCAGATATTCCACTTTATTTACAACTCACATCTATATATAGATGTGTTAAGGAGTTTAGGATGACTACAAGCTTCAAGAACACTACAGAAGTTTGCTTCATTTTTCTTTAATTGACACTTGTCCATGAGGTGTCTACTTGCATGCTTGCTTGGTGTTGGATTCTTCATTTGTTAACACTTAGATTTTAGTTGCTTCTTTCTTTGACACATAGGAAGCCACTTGTCAATTACAAATTACATTTTAACACTCATTACCCTAACACCTAAGGACCCAAGTTCAAGGCTCTTCATTGTAATTAAACCTAAGTAGATCTAAATGATATGCAGCCAACACCGATCATTTGAACTTAGGGTTTTGTTTTGATCTTTATCTTCACCGGTGAGTAAATCGACGTAACGCTAAAAGGAGATCAATGCACACAGGGCACACATGCATGGGAGAAGATTAAGAAACAATTTCATTGCCAAAAAAATCTCGCTTTAAAATTGAGTGAATGCGAGAGAAGATTTGCTTCAAGAATTCAACAGTTTTCTTTATCAAGTCTTGCAAGTACGTCGCTTGGTTCACCCCCAATATTGAGAGAACTAAGTACGCGAGAGAAGATTTGATTCTTTGTTTAAGCTTTATTTTTTGCTTTTATACGGTAATTATAATCCATTTTTGGCAATTTTGTTAATGTAGTCATCAATGTCTTAATGATTGGAAGATGATGTTATAATTCAGTATTAACCTTTAGGTTATGAGTTGTTAGATCAATGCGAGCAAAATATAATTTAGAAAAGAGAAATGTCTAAATTTTATTTTCCAAACTCATTTCTACTTAAAATTATATTAAATTTGCCGGACTCATTTGACATACTTAAAAACAAAATCATGCCTTTTTGTAAGGCAAAGTTCAAGTTATAGTTAGCCAGTGAAATTTGCTTACCCACTAGAGCTAATACTAATATATTATATTGCTTTTTTCACAGTTTTTTTAATGTAGAATTTTTTTTAGTTACAATCAAATTTAATCTTAGGTTAGTTTAGTCCATTTTACAGTCCCAAATAATAAGTGGTAGAGTGCAAGGCCAATTGAATCATGTCTAGTTAGTAGTTTATGTTTTCCAACACCCAATTATATCAACTCTACCATCTAAAATATAAAATATGCTTAAATAATAGTATTACTAAGTTAAAATTGTTAAAGTCCATATCTATTCCTTTTTATTATTAGTACTGAATTTAGTTTGATATTTGAGTATTCTTCATTTTGAAATTTATCCAAGCTTTTAGTTACATCTTTTTCCTCAATTGTTTCTTATGTCTTTTTAAGAGAAAATTTTGATTTAGCCACTTAGCACACATCCATAATAAAAGTCAAAAAGAGCTAAAATTCAGGATTTAACAACTTTTAAAACAAAGAAACTATACGTAACATTTTTTATGAAAATAAAAATAAATGTGTGGTTTTTTTGGAAGAATAGACATAGCTGTTATTTATTTATGATAGTCCTAAAAAGTAAAATGTAGCCACTTAGTACACATTCATAACAAAACAAAGTACAAAATTTCAATAGTTTTTATTTATTTTTGTTATGGTAAAAGGCTAACATTTTTTTTTTTTGGGGTTAAATGAAAAGCATCCAAGATCCACATTTATTTTTGTTTGGGTGTTTTTTTTTTTTTTTTTTTTTTTAAATTTTATTTTATTTAAAATGTAGTGTTTTAATCCAAAAATTTAGCCATGTACTACACATCCATAACAAAAAGTTTAAAAAAGCTTAAACTAAAAATTTAACAACTAAACTTTTTTTTTTTTTTTTTAATATGGTAAAAGGCTGAGATTTGATTTGGTGGTGGGGTTTTTTTTTTTTTTTTTTTTTTTTTTTTTTTTTTTTTTTTTTTATGAAAGTTATCAAGTTTTATTTAATCCTAAGATGTAGTGTTTTAATCCTAATATTTACCCATGTACTACACATCCATAACAAAAAGTTAAAAAGAGCTTAAATTCAAAATTTTAGCTACTACTTTTTTTTTTCCTTTTTCTTTTAAGGTAAAAGACTCAAATTTTTGTTGTTGTTGTTGTTGTTGTTGTGGTTGTTGTTGTTTTTTTTTTTTTTTTTTTTTTTTTTTCCCTTTCTTTTTGGTGTTGTTGTTGTTGTTGTTGTTCTTTTTTACAAGTTTTTTGTATGGTAGTTATCATTTTTGGTTAATCCTAAAATGTATTTTTTAAATTCTAAAATTTAGCCACTTACTACACATCCATAATAGAAGTAAAAAAAATCTTAAATTTAAAAGTTTATTTATGGCAGGATCCACGTTTTTGGGTTTTGTTGTTCTTTAAATTTTTTTTTTTTTTTTAAAACAGTTATCAATTTTTGTTTAATCCAAAAATTTATTTTTTTAGTCCTAAAAGTTAGCAACTTACTACATATCCATAATAAAAGTTAAAAAGAGCTTAAATTTAAAATTTATCAACTACTACCACTGCACACTCTTGGTATGGTGGTCACTTCACAAGTATAAATGCTTGTGGGGGTGGGGGGCAAGGGCCGAGGTTCAAGTCTTCAGGAGAGAACTTCACACACATATACACTTAGATTAGGCTAGAGTAGAAATTCTATCTTATATAAAAAAAGAAAAAAGAAAAAAAAATTATCAACTACCTTTAAAACCGAGAAAAGGTATGTAACATTTTTGATGGAGTAGTAAATTAATACTTACGAAAAAATGTAAATTGAATTTCACATAAAATTATACAAATGATAAATATAGTTTCTGTTGCAAAAGAAATTTTTTACAACAATTTCTTAGATAACAACCACTTCATGTTTGATCTGAACTTATCTAATATTTCATTCCAATGTCTTTTCAATGCAATCCAATAAATTTGTGTATAGGCCAACTTGAGAGAGATAAAAGAATTAGGGTTAAACCAAGTATTTTTTTTTAAAGGAAACTTTAATCAATAAACCAAAGCTAGCATGGGAGTTATTAAAGATAATAGTATAGGTTTGTTAGTGTGGGGGCTTCTTTTTCGGAGGTGGGCCCCCGACAATGAATTTGTAGAGCGTGGGGCAAAGGGTTTGGCTCCGGCCGGCCCTGCTCTGGTCTTCTTCCGCGCTTCTCGCTGTTTACTCCACGTCCGGGGTTGCTCCTCGGCTGGGGTCCGAGGAGGCCCCCCCTTCACCAGGGGGGTTCTTCACCTTATATACCATCTTTAGCTCGATCCTGGCCTTACAGCTGTTGGTCATCCGGGCTAATGGTTCAGGACTTGTCCCATCAGACAGGTTCTCTCCCATGCTGGGGGTTGCTGCCTCCAAGGTTTTTCAGTGAAGGGTCTTGTCAGCATTAATGGGACCTGGAGGGCTAGGCGGAATCGTCAAGTGTGGATGTGACCACCTGCAATAGATCTGCCCCCTGCCTAGATTAGACTAGGTGTGCCGAGGATGGGTGCATCCTCGGCTCGGGCCTTTGGAAGGACTAAAGTCTTTGGGCTGATC
The DNA here is from genome assembly GCA_030445155.1 of Quercus variabilis. NCBI lineage: Eukaryota > Viridiplantae > Streptophyta > Magnoliopsida > Fagales > Fagaceae > Quercus > Quercus variabilis. The sequence continues at coordinate 5,349,925 of CP129447.1, forward strand.
GTCCGGGGAGGTGGCTTTCCTCGGCTTGGGCCCTGGGCCCGCCTAAAGGTGGGCCGGGGGTTCTGGGCCCTCGGGCCCCACAATAGCCCCTCAAAAACCCTGCTGCACGTATCCTCGGACGGGAGGAGGGTTTTGCAAACCTCGGCCCCCATTGTCCGGGAGGCCGTCGGTTCGGCTGGTCCTCCCTTGAGTGGTCGGAACATCCTTTAGGCTCTTCATTAGGTAGTTAACTTCTTCATGGGAATAGGCCTTCGGACCGAGCAGTACTTTGGTTCTGGCGTAGATGGGTAGCTCCCCGTATACAGTTGCTACCTTGAGTACGAGTGGTCAGCTCCCCGTAGGCTTGAGTCCGGGGACCATGCAAGACCTAGGTACAATTGCCCTCATCGTTTCCATGTGGCTAGCTCCCCATAGGCTTGAGTCCGTAGACCATGCAAGACCTAGGTACAGTTGCTGCCTTAAGTACGAGTGGCAAGCTCCCCGTAGGCTTGAGTCCGAGGACCATGCAAGACCTAGGTGCAATTGCTGCCATCGTTTCCATTGGCTAGCTCCCCATAAGCTTGAGTCCGTAGACCATGCAAGACCTAGGTACAGTTGCTGCCTTAAGTACGAGTGGCAAGCTCCCCGTAGGCTTGAGTCCGAGGACCATGCAAGACCTAGGTACAGTTGCTGCCATCGTTTCCATTGGCTAGCTCCCCATAGGCTTGAGTCCGTAGACCATGCAAGACCTAGGTACAGTTGCTGCCTTAAGTACGAGTGGCAAGCTCCCCGTAGGCTTGAGTCCGAGGACCATGCAAGACCTAGGTACAGTTGCTGCCATCGTTTCCATTGGCTAGCTCCCCATAGGCTTGAGTCCGTAGACCATGCAAGACCTAGGTATAGTTGCTGCCTTAAGTACGAGTGGCAAGCTCCCCGTAGGCTTGAGTCCGAGGACCATGCAAGACCTAGGTACAGTTGCTGCCATCGTTTCCATTGGCTAGCTCCCCATAGGCTTGAGTCCGTAGACCATGCAAGACCTAGGTACAGTTGCTGCCTTAAGTACGAGTGGCAAGCTCCCCGTAGGCTTGAGTCCGAGGACCATGCAAGACCTAGGTACAGTTGCTGCCATCGTTTCCATTGGCTAGCTCCCCATAGGCTTGAGTCTGTAGACCATGCAAGACCTAGGTACAGTTGCTGCCTTAAGTACGAGTGGCAAGCTCCCCGTAGGCTTGAGTCCGAGGACCATGCAAGACCTAGGTACAATTGCTGCCATCGTTTCCATTGGCTAGCTCCCCATAGGCTTGAGTCCGTAGACCATGCAAGACCTAGGTACAGTTGCTGCCTTAAGTACGAGTGGCAAGCTCCCCGTAGGCTTGAGTCCGAGGACCATGCAAGACCTAGGTACAATTGCTGCCATCGTTTCCATGTGGGCCCCGAGCGTGAGGACACAGTGTTCACCTCTCTGGGCAACTCAGTCTCACGTCGGGTAGGGGTCCATCCCCCTAGCCCCTTGCAGGATGCCGGAGCAAGAGCTTTTGTACCACGACTGCACAGTTGCCTCCAATGGGATTTTGTCCTCGGATTCGAGGACTTCGTTTCTGGTAGGGGGTTGTCCTCGGGTCTTTTCCGTTAGCTGTTTTTCCTCGGGTCGACTTGTGACTTCGCACGTGGGGCTGATCTTGCCTCTGGTTCGTGCTCCTCATCTTTCTGGTTTACGAGGCGTCGCTTGGCCTTCCGCGCTTCCTGTTTGACGCTTCGGTGTCCGTAACGCGCCTCCATTAATGCCCTCGTGAATTAACACGCAGCAAGCAGCTGGCAATCCCCTTGGGACTGGGTGGGAATTAATTTCCTTTGACAATTCCCCTTCGAATTCCGCGCTGTTCAGCCCCCGCTGGTTTTCGCCCTCCATAAAAGGCGTTCTAGGGGGAGCGTTTCTCCTCGTTCAATGAATTCTCCCCCACAAACAGACGTATACACCTTCGCCCTTTTGAGTCCCTTTGATACCGCCACCAGGGTTGTGACCGCAGTTAGGAGACTTGGAGCCAAGTGCCGCCGTGGCCGCAGTCCCCACTGGGCTGCCGGCACGGCACGGTTTAGGCGTAACACTGGCTGAGTCTCTCATGGTGGCCAGGGGGGACGTCGTTGAAATACCTAACGTCTTCCTCCAGAGCGCACCTCCGACGAAGGGGGCACGCGAACTCTCGTCATGGCCGGTGCCCGAGTATTGCCGTCTCCGACGGTCAATGCTCGTGTAGTTCGGAGGGGGTCGAGGAAGCATCACGAGGGAGGGCGTCCCGGGGTCTAGGGGCTCCTCACTTTGTTCAAGCTTTGGTTTGAAGGTGAGCCAGCCCCTAGCCCCCCTTCCCGTGCTTTTACTGTCCAGTTCTCCCATTCTCTGGGCGCTGGTAAAAGCACGGCTTGACACTTCCTTCATTCCTGACAGCAATTCTTTGCGAGTCTCTTGCCCAGCCAGTCCCGGGACCGGTCTGCCTGAGCTTCCGATTGTAGGATTAGCTGGTAGGAATTCTTGTAAAACATGCCTGTCTGAGCCTCTGATTGTATTTGTAGTTTAGCTTTTTTTTTTTTCTTTATGAAATAATGAGAATTGTAGTTGTAATCTCTTGTAATCTCTTCTGAATTAATAAAGGACCTTTCTTTTACTTGTTGTTGAATTTTCTTTTCGCACTGCCATTCTTCTCTTCTTCTTTTCTTTTGCTTTCTTTTTTTTTTGCATCGCCAACTTCTGAGTAGTGACTGCCTTAGAACGATCGCCGGTCGCACCGGCCGGCACACTAACCCTTCCCACAGACGGCGCCAATTGTGGGGGCTCCTTTTTCGGAGGTGGGCCCCCGACAATGAATTTGTAGAGCGTGGGGCAAAGGGTTTGGCTCCGGCCGGCCCTGCTCCGGTCTTCTTCCGCGCTTCTCGCTGTTTACTCCACGTCTGGGGTTGCTCCTCGGCTGGGGTCCGAGGAGGCCCCCCCTTCACCAGGGGGGTTCTTCACCTTATATACCATTTTTAGCTCGATCCTGGCCTTACAGCTGTTGGTCATCCGGGCTAATGGTTCAGGACTTGTCCCATCAGACAGGTTCTCTCCCATGCTAGGGGTTGCTGCCTCCAAGGTTTTTCAGTGAAGGGTCTTGTCAGCATTAATGGGACCTAGAGGGCTAGGCGGAATCGTCAAGTGTGGATGTGACCACCTGCAGTAGATCTGCCCCCTGCCTAGATTAGACTAGGTGTGCCGAGGATGGGTGCATCCTCGGCTCGGGCCTTTGGAAGGACTAAAGTCTTTGGGCTGATCGTCCGGGGAGGTGGCTTTCCTCGGCTTGGGCCCTGGGCCCGCCTAAAGGTGGGCCGGGGGTTCTGGGCCCTCGGGCCCCACAGTTAGAATTTGTGTTTGATTGAAATTGGGAAACAATTAAACCAAGTATTTTATATAAAAAAGGAAACTTTAATCAATAAACCAAATTTATTGTGTGTGTTATTAAAGATAATAGTTTTGGTTTGTTAGTGTTTGTGTTTGATTTAAGTTGGAAACTGAGTAGTAGCGTAATGTCTTATTAAAATAAAAATGTTTTAGTGTAATGCCTAAAAAAAACATAAATTCCTATATAAAAGAAAAAAAAAAGAAAAAAAAGAAAAGAAAACCAAACCTAGTAGTGTAATCCACTCAGGAAAAAAAAGAAAAAAAAAAGAAAAAAGAAAAAAAAAGAAAGAAAGTAGGTTGTTCAAAAGTAAGAGCCCTTACCAAAAATACCAAAAAAAGAGTTTGTGTTTGATTGCAAGTCAAAACAAAAAGAAAGAGCCCTTACCAATATCCTTTCTCAAGTATGCAATTCAAGCACAAACACACATTTTTGAAATTTCTAAGTCAGCCATAGGTAATAAGCAACTATCAAACACCCTTAAATCCCTAATTAATCACATTCACCCAAAAGTAAGTACTCATCAAGCTATGAATACTTGGCAGCCATGATAGGTAAGAACTTAAACAAAGTCAATACAAAAAATAAAAATAAAAATAAAAAAGAAAAATAAGAAGAAGAAAATGGAACTTGCAAAAGATTGAACCTGAAAAGTTGTTGGAGCCTTTGACAAAGTTTCTTTAAATTGTTTAGAAATCAAATCTGAAAGTAGAAGAAGAAGAAAGAAGAGGATGTAGAGTCAAACTGAATGTCTTCAAAAAGAGAGTATGATGAGGATATATTAGGCATTAAAATTGAGGAACCCAAAAAGAGAAAGCCCCATAATAGTAGTATAGATACTAGTCTCATGACATGCGATGAGGCTTTTTTGTAGCCAAAAAAAAAAAAAAAAAAACCTGTGTTTTTATTTTATATATATAATTTTTATTTTGAGAATCTAATATCTAAGTGAATAAAGTAATTTGAAAATGAACAGGAAAATTCTTTATTTTCTAAGCAATGTTTTAGTGAGAGTTAAAATTGTATTTTTACCGGATTGTCCTTTAATTTTGTCTCTGCTTAAACATAGGGGTGTAGGGGCATTTTTTAACCCAAAAGATGAAGATCCTAAGCAGGAGAAGCTTTTTAAATAGTAGTATATATATACTAGATTCATTACATATGCTTTGCACATGCAATAATGCTCTTATTTATTTATTTTGGTTTTGTGTTATAATGCTTAAAAGTGATATATAAATAACTGTGTCTATTTTTTTAATTTAAAAGAGGAGGTAAGATAATGTGGAATAATATTTAAAAAAGAGATAGAGAACCACAAGAAGTTGAAACCCAATAGGACATTTGAATTTTTTGATTGGGATAAGAATTGTGATAAGTAAAAGAAATTTGAGATTTGAACAAAAGAAAGATGATATTCGTTAGTGCAGATGAATGAAGATTTGTGATAACTGTATAGAATTTGGATATTTTTTTTTTGGAATTTTTTAAAGAATTAAAAAAATAGAAATTTTGGGATAAAAATAAGTAGTTTTTATGTGTGGTCATGAGTTTTGTGTGTGTGTGTGTGTGTGTGTGTGTGTAAGTGAGATAATATTACTTTTTTAACATTTTTTTTCTTTTTTGTAGGAAAACAAAATTAAACTAAATGGTATATTATTTCAGAATTTGTATAAAGATATTTTTATACACAAAAAATTGAAAACGAAACAGGAGAATCCTTTTATTAATAGTGTGTGTGTGCGTGTATATATATATATCAAAGAAAGTATACACAACCATAATGAATATGTATATGTAAGCCAATAAATTAATACTACCTCCGTCCCTTTGTCTTATATTTCATTTTGAGATGTCCTAAAATATTGTCTTGTTTCTAAAAATAAAAGTCATTAATTTACTAATGTTCCTATTATACTCCTATTAATTTACTAATTCAATTTTTTAATAAATTTTTTTAAGGATAGTTTTGGAAATTTATACATTTTTAAAAGATAGACAAGATAATAAATGATGTTCTCTTAAAAAGTTTGACTTTTTAATCAGGATAAAAAAAAAAAAAAAAAAAAAAAAAAAAAAAAAAAAAAAGGGAGGGAGGGAGTAACATCTTTGTTTTATTCTTTGAAAAGTGTGCATTACAACTCATAATTGAGTATTTATTACATAAGCTATTGCAAATTGGCATACTAGCTCATGGTTGCAACATTATAAAATACCACAAATATATATGTGACGTTTGAAGGGAATGACTACAAACACATGGTTAAACATGTTGAAAACGGTGTGACTAAACATGTTTAAGTTGTTCTTCAATCCAATTATCTTGGTTTAGGAACAATTTTCGATCGATAAACTTTTGTAGTTCTCCTGACGATAATGTTTTCTCCCATTTCACACGTTTTGACAAGTTTGCCCCTGGTCCCTTGCATTGCACCTCCGCGAATGTGATATATTTCCTATACACACAAGAACATAAAAGAATGAAAATTATTACTTGCTCGATATTCATTCGAAAAATGGCTCAACTATTTGAAAACATGAATGTGAAATATGTTGGTGTGAAAACACAATTTTCTAGTGATTCTAGAAAAATACTCTGAGTTTTGATTTGAAAATGCATTTTTTTGGTTTTTCCCCAATTTTAAAAAAATGCAATTTTCTTCAAAGTACAAAGCCAAACGGCTCTTTTTTGTGTGTGTTTTCATTTAAAAATCACTTATTTTCTCCATGAAATCGTAATGCCAAACGATCTTTAAATTAACTATTTCTCAGAAAAAGAAGATCAATCTAACAATCTATGAGATGACTGTAAGAAGAAGAAGAAGAACTTACTCATTTCCAGCTTGACGCATTATATCCCAACCTTCTGGGGCAATAATATTGTCGAAACTTGACTGGTAATACACTACCGTCGAATGGCTTTTATATGCTCTCCCTAAATATGCAGGACCAGTTCCTGTTACTTTACAGTACATAAACACAAAACCACTGGTTTGCGAATCACTTTGTCGACCTTGAGCTGTGATAAAAGCTTTCCAGACGCCTATATCTTTTGATTTTACATGTATTTCGGAATTCTACACACAAAATATATGAAGCAATGTCAAGGGGAGTATGTAATAAAAGATATATATATATACCGCTGAATAAATTTCCCTTTAGTATTGGTAAAAAGAAATATGATATAATCGTGTTGATTCTAACCTGATAAAGCGATTGACCAAAGCCCCAGATGAAGTCTACTGCACCTTCAATATAGCAATTATAGAAAAAGTGACGACCTTGTAAGTCAGTGAGTGTATCTTGTATGCCAATAAAACCGCAACCATAAAATGATGCTTTGTCTGCATAAAGAAGAGCAGCTGGTGCCCATGTAATCTTTTTCACCACATCATCCTCCAGCACGAGGTTATATGTATTCTAGCAGTAGCAGGAATATAAGGAAAGTTAATTAACAAATGTTGGTATTCTTTTGCTATTTTTTAATATTTTTCCTTGCTAATAGAAACTTTTTAGTTCTCCATTATTATATTTTTGTGTTAGCCCAAGATGAAACTCTTTGAGTTTTGCCTAACCTTGAATGTAATATCACGAGCCATAAAATTTGGAGCATACAACAGGAAGGTTGAACTTTTCAAGGAGTTTCCAGAATCATCCCATTCGATCACAGTTGAAAGCCTACCCTTTCCCTTAAGAATAATGTATTGTTTATCTTTAACGATTGTAACTTTCTCTCTAGACAATAAAAGAAAAAAGAATATTATTAGTGACTGAAATTTAATGGATAGCTTATAAATGAAAATTGGAGTTATATATAGTATATATACTAATGTTGATTTACTTGTAAACACCAGCATTGACAAGGATAGTTGTCCATTGTTTATTATTTGATGGGATTGAATCGATGGCTTTCTGCACTGAGGTGAATTGTCCCTTGCCTGACTTATCAACTAGGATAGTCTTGGTAGAAGCTTTGTTTTGTGCCTTGGACACATTGAGGAAAAGGAAGAGAGTCAGTGTAAAGTAGAAAATAAATGTAGGAGATACCATTATGGAGAGATGCAGCGGTGAGAAATTTTTCACTTGTTAATGTGTTAGATGATGAATAAATTCTCCTTCTAAAGTTATCAATGTTGCAAGATGTATATTTATATATAATGAGTCAGTTGGAAATAAATACTGAAATAGAATGTGTAACAAGATTTTGATAAATATAGAGCATATCACAGTTTTACAATATTGACTCATTAAAAAAAAGTTTCAGATTAATGACTTATTATAAGTGGGAAAAGTTAACGGATGCTTTAAGAGTTTAAGGTATTGGTTTTAGAAATATTTTAAATTTTTTTTGGAAAATGAATAAATGATTTTTTTTTTACAGTTTATTTTTCTCATAAAAATGCTGTAAAAACTTTTCTAGAATGATTTATTAATAATTATATTACTGAAGCACCCATTACCATGATCTTTTATTAATTTGTGTGTGTGTTTTCAATCTACAGAAGGTGAAAGCTCTTTTGGGTTGTAGGCCATTTGAGGAGTTTGGATGGTTTATATGTCGTTGACTAGATTTTGCCAAGTTGCACTGTAGAGTTCCACAAGGAAGGCTATGAACTATGTTGATTAGAAATTTAGAACGAAGGCAAGAACTAGGAAGGGAGGTCTTACAAGCCAGAAGGAATTTCCTAGAGCTCCAGCCCACATGCCACGAGGATGACATTTGTAAATTTTTACCAAAAATAAAAAGATAGCAACTGACTGATCATTGTCAAAGTTGGAAAAATCTTAGGTGCTCCTAGATTTAAGCAGTAAGCACAATAATAGTAATTATTCATACTACTATTTAAGGGACTTTCCCAATTTGAGCTACAACTTTTTGTTACCAAAATATCTCAAGTGGGCATTTGTAAATTATTCCCAAAAATAAAAGAAGATAACGATTTACTGATCATTGTCGGATTTAGAAAATTTTTAGTTACCCTTAGATTTAAGCGGTAAGCACAATAATAGTGATCGCCTATATTACTATTTAAGGAGGTTTCCTGATTTGGGCTCCAACTTTTAGGGATCATTTGTAAATTGTTCCAAAAAAATAAAAATAAAAAATTTGCGATTTAACAATTATTGTTAGAGTTAAGTAGTATGCACAATAATGGTGGTTATACAGTTAGAATGGGTCAATGTTTATTTGATCTGTTATTTACTTTGTAAAATTTGAGCTTGATAGCCAGTTTGGATAGAGTAGAGTTAGCTGGAAAGTAGTCTAATTTTTAAGGTTATCAAAATCAAGATCTTACATGGGATTGTTGAGAGGGTTCGGGGATGGAATCGTAGGATTGGCACGAGAATCATAAGACCCTACATTCTGATTAAAAAAAAAATACTCATAATTATAATTCATAATATATATTAAAGAAACATTGAAAAAAAACTAATTTTTGACACAAATTAGTGTAATTACTAATAAAAAGAAAAAGTACCAAAGTACAAATACATACAAAGTTCAAAAATGATAACTCACAAATACCAAGTTCTAAGTTAAACAACTCAAAGAATACATAATGTCTCAATAAACAAAACAAAACAAATAACAACGTTTCAAACAACTCCACAAACACACTTAATCATCAAGACTAAAGTTTTGGTTATCTTAGATGGGTTCCTCTAAGTACGGTTGATCATTATAAACAACTTTATCGTCATTTTTAGCAGCTAAATGGTCTGCATCATCCATTAGATAATCATCAAAATCTCTTAAAGTTGCATTTGGAGGTTCATTCTCTTCATTTTTCATGTCGATGGTCTCTCTCATGGCAACTGACAATGGAATTAGAAAAAAAAAAAAAAAAAACCTCATTGTTGTTGTCGATGGTCTCTCTCACAATGGTCTCATTGTTGTATTTCTTAGCTTCTTGCACTTGCCTTCAACTCTCTAGTAGTCTACTCTAGTCTCTTCTACTTTTTTTTTTTTTTTTTTTTTTTTTTTTTTAAGGTTAAGTCATTAAGGTGACGACCTATTATTGATGTAAGCCTTAGGGTTTCATTTATTTATATGTTTTTTTAATCAATTTGGGCTAGGGCCACTAGGCTAATCTATTTATTACATTTTTTTTTTATGAGAAATGATATGTCTACAACATTTTTATAACAAATCTTAAGTAGTTGGTTGTTACTGATTGTTATTGTTGGGGCAAAAAATTAATCTTAGTGTTAGTTTCAAATTTGAACCAATACCAACTAACCACTTGTGATTTGTTGTAAAAATGTTGTAAAATTGTTGTAGTCGTGGCATCTCTCTTTTTTTATTATCAATTTAAGGCATTAAGAATCCATTTGGAGGCCAAAAAAAAAAAAAAAAATTCCTTTATATCATAGCATCTTTAGTATCGCTATGGGATCAAGATCCTATAAGATCCTAAGATCTAGATCGGGATCTCACATATATTTGACCTTAGCAGAGATCCTTGTGAGATTCAAGACGGTTTAGGGATGTCATATCTTAGGATCGACCCTAAGATTTGGATTGGGATACTAATAACCATGCTAATTTTCAGCCAATTCTACTATGTCACCAAAATTTTATTTGCCTCTTGTATGTATTTAGTCAACACTGTACCTTTTTTATTTATTTATTTATAAATATGATAGAATTTCAACTTATGACGTCTCTATTAAGATGATTTTATTATTATTATTTTTTTATCATCAGACCAATACACCAAATGGTTTTGATGTATGGAGTCAACACTTGGTTCACATCATATTCACTTAACTTGATTACTATTCTACTCAAAACTACATAGTGATAATAAAGATGATTTCAACTTAGTTTACCTAGAGATTAATTAACCCAAGAATTAATCACAATGTACGACAACAGGGATTAAGGAAATGGTCTAATATATAGGGCCAAAAAGATTCTTTATATAGAGGAAAAAGAAGTGAACATGTAGGAAGATTGGAAAACACACACATATTTAATCATTTGTTTAATAATTCTGTTAACAAATGCCTTAAGGTTAGTGGTTAAGATACAACCTTAGTGGTTAAGATGTATTTAATGCTTTATTAAATATTTTTTATATATATTTTTCAAAAAAAAAAAAAAAAAAACTTAAACTATACACACACGAACTTATATATATATATATATATATATTGTTAGTTCGTTTAGACTCCTGTAAACCAGATTGTTTAACCTAATTAATTAACCAAGTTGTTACTTAGATTTATTATTCAGATCTAGGTTAAACACAAATAATCATATTACTAAATGGGAAAAAGTAAAGAAGACAGCGATATGATGACCCAAGAAAACATATGAAACCAACAGTTTCAAGGTAAAAAACTCGAGAGGATTTAACCAAAACTATCCTTAAATCAACAAATTTACTATGATAGAATGAAATTTCACAATAGATTTTTTCCCTAAATCTAAAGCTACCACTTGTAGTACTTACTCACATGACCACATGTAGTTTTGAATCCATGGACTCTTCTATCTGAATTTGTCGCACACAAACACCGTCGTTTGTGACTTTGAGATCCCACTCAAGGCATTAAATCATCAATAGTAGTTGATCTTGTATAGCAACTTATTCCACCAATTCTTGTATATGGATCTTCTTTCCGGTAGATGCTTGTTGAGTTAGAAAGCTATAGAAACCTCACAAATCTCATAGGAGTAACTCAGAAGACTTCCAATAACTTCTGAAACATATTTAGGGTTTTCCTTTTATATTAGGTAGTGTTGGACACAAACCCTAAACATTTTCGTGGGCTTTGGGCCTGAATAAAATTCTACAGAACACAATCTCCGATTGGTCGAGCCTTTCTTTTGATTGTTCGAACCTTGCAAGTTTTGAATTCCTTTTTATGCAACTTGACTGTTCTTGAATCTTGACTTGAACCATCATGAGCAATGTCTAACACTTAAACTAGATATGTTTTTGTTCTTGGTTTTCTGACTTACATAAAATTAGAACCTAAAAATTTACTCCTAAATATTTAGAACTTAACAATCTCCTCATTTGACAATCTGTGACAAAACATACATAAACATAATTGCTCAATTCAAGAACTAACCCAATACAAGTTATTGCTAAAACACTGAAAACAAACCATAAACACGTGTCGAAAATGCAGTATAAAGCATAATTTGTACTTGATTTCATAAAGCAGATTAAAAACAAGATATCCAGGAGAATAGTCATAGTATCAATAAGAATAATCATAGTTTGTGAAACAAGTACATAACCAAAAAATATACACAACATAAAAATCAAAAACAGAAAACAGAAACAATTCCCCCTAAATACAAATATGCTCTCCCCCTAAGTACAAAAGCTCACACATCTACTCTGACTTTTTGTTATGCACTGCAATCAATAATCCGAGGGTGGAGAAGGTGGAAAAGATCTCTTATACTCAGCAAAATCAGCTCTCAAGGTAGCTACATATGATATAAGGTCATCTAATAATTGTCCATGAGCTGCCTGAGTCATCATGAATGTCTCCATCATGTCATGAAGAAAAGGAGAGGATGTAGAAGGACTAGCATCATCAGCATCCAAATCAGAATCATCCTTATCGTCATCATCAGGAACAGCAGCTGTGGGGTCAATAGGTACATCCTCAGCAAGAGAATTAGTAGAAACATCCTCAGTTGTAGACTCTACTCTCGGTGTCTTTGTTGTACCAACACTTGCTTCAACAGTTTTCTTTTGTGCACGACGCTGTTTGAGGAAGGTAGCTCTTATAGGTGCAGTGAGATGGACCAACTCTAGGGAAGGAAAACACTGTAACTCTAAGTAGTCTAAGATTCTGTGGATAAAGACTAGAAAGAATAGAGAGTGTAAAAGAAGATATTTATCCTAACATATTTCTAACATTGTGATGGTACATAGGAGAATAGATAATAGAGAAGATATTTATGTTAGGAATCCACATCCTAAACATGTTAGAAATACATTGTGATGGTACACAAGAGCATAGAGAGACGAAAAATAAATGGAACCATTAGTGATGAGAGTATAAAAGAAGATACACCTATCTATAGGATGGGTATACACATGAGAAATAGGAAATATGTTATGGCATGCTATCCTAAACAACAAATAGTTAACCTCAGTTAACTCATGAGAATTGAGTCTAGGCTTAGATCCCCAAGTGACAAGTCTTCCACAGAGAAGAGACATGACATCATCCAAGGAAGGAGATTCAGTGTATGGGTAAGTAAGTCTTTGAAAAAGAGGCACTGAAAGAGCTTTAGATACTATTTGTTTAGTAATATGAAATTCTTCAACTCGAATCCAAGTAGTCAAGTAGTGATCGCCAGATGAAGTAGAATAGGTAGAGAGATTCAAGTAGAATTATTTTATCAAGGTAGCAAGAGGGGGCACAAGATCAAAACACAAAGGTAACCAGCTCCTAGACTCTAGATTGTATTTTATAGAATAGTCTAACTCATCTAGGTTAATTCGCCTTTCACCCCAAATAGACCTATGCTTAACCTATGTCTCAAACTTTTGAGCATTTTGGAGAGTACTAAACCTAGTTTGATCAAAATCCTCATCAAGGACAAAGGTGGACCCTACAACTCTTTTGGATTTCATTTTGATATTTCTAGATTTCTTAGGGGTCATTTCTAAGATCTAAAAAGAGAGGAAAACAAAATAGAAACACAAAACCAAGGGTAGATTGCGTTAGAGAGAGAGAGAGAGAGAGAGAGAGAGAGAGAGAGAGAGAGAGAGAGAGAGATAAACAAGATATGTATGCAATCTTTAAAATCTACATGATGCATGAGGCACAAACTCAAATGATGCATGAACTAATGCATTGAGGTGTTCGAATTCTCACAATTTTGAAAAATTAACCCAAAAAATCAACTTTTATATAAAATCCCCAATTTATGAAGGACATAAACCCTAATTTTTCAAAAACACACAAATTGACAAATTGATTACCACAACAAGTTTTAAACATGTTATAATCAAACAATTAATAAATAGAAATGGTCAATTTTACTCAATTTGACCCAATTGAACAAAATCCCCAAATTTCTCAAGAACACATGAACCCTAATTTTGAAAATTTTCACAATCCATGAAAATTTTCAAATTAAAGTAGAGGAATCATGTATCTATCATGCATAGACAAAAACCCAATGATCATTTTAAAACAAAACACTTAAAAACATCTAAAACCCCAAAATTTCCTAAGTGCGAAAATTTTAGAAATTTGAATGATTTATGCATGAAATGTATGTAATTTGATAAAAAAAGAAGGAGTAAAAGAGTTATACCTAATATGTAGAAGAAAACCCTTGAAGCTTTGACTTGAAAAAGACAAAAAAAAAAAAAAAAATTGTTCTACGAAGGGATCAAGAGGAATTGAAGAAAAGAAGAGAATAGGACAAAAACTGATCTATCAAACCCTTAAGAATTCGAAAATTTTGAATTTGGATCAGTCGAGAGGAATCGAATAGCGATCAAAGGAGGGTTTTAAAATTTTTGATTGATCAAAGAGCAATTGAATAGGAATCAAGAGAGTCAAAGACTTTTGGCCTGAAAACTGGACATTGTCGATTTATTGAGGATTTGCTTTGATCGATTGAACTAGTGAAAAAATTTTAAGATTTCAAAAACTTGAAAATTTTGCAGAAAAACAACTAAAAACTAGTTTTTATGAAATCTAATGCACATGAACACTTCCAAAAGTTTTCAAAAGCATTTTTCTATCAAATTTTCAAAATTTTCCACACAAAAGAGCCAAAAATCAATTGATTTAAAAACTTTTAACTTCAAATTCGACTCAAACCAAAGAAAAAGTATTAAACATCACTTTATGAGTAATCAGAGATGGCCAAATTAGTCAACACACAGTCATGTGCTTAGAATTTAGCATTGATTTACGAGTAGTGTGTGCAACTAGTACGTTTACAAAGTGCAGAAAAGGTGATATGTAGATAGTAATTGAACAAATTTTCTACATTATCAATCACATTAGTTTGAAAGTGACTATCACCTAAAGAGTTACATCATATAACTCTCATATCTCCTAGAAATCATGCTTGCAATCGTGTAAAAGCATTTTGATTCTTTTTGCTTTTTCTTTTTCTTTTGATTCCTTTTTTTTTTTCCTTATTCTTTTGAGCACAATCAAAGAAATCATGCATGGACATATAGGAGATAGAAAAGAAATACCCTTATTACACTTTAAAAAAAAATAAAATAAAATAACACCTCATTTCATCTTGTTGTGTAAGTGTTATACCTTACCAAGCACGATTTTTATGATATGCACATAGGTGTTTATGATTGGCGAGTAACAGTGATGAGATGGTTATTTATGCTTTTCTTCTAGGATTTTCTAGTCCTTACGATCAAAATATATGACATCAAAATCAAGATCGTTTGTTCAAAGACTATAAACAAATAGCATAAACTAGCAAAGTGCAAAAAATAGCTCATTAAAGCTAAGAAATTGTGTATATATATATATAGATTTATATAAGGATAGGTTGTAATAATGAATAAAGTGGAAAATATGAGTACTGGAATTTTCTTTATGAAAATTCAAGTTCCATATATATATATATATGAAAAGGTGTCTATTGAAAGGACATAACCTTTCATATTGGATATATATCAAAAGTACCTTTTGATGAAAAGGTGTCTATTAAAAGGATATAACCTTTCATATTAGATATATATCTGAAAAGGTGTCTATTGAAAGGACATAACCTTTCATATTAGATATATACCAAAAGTGTCTTTTGACCACAAGATACCTATTAAATGAAAAGGTACCTATTGTAGGGTTATAATAATTTGGGTATAAATAGTAGCTTATGAGAATTAACATCCAGAGATGTTAAATTCACTGTGATTAAATTCTACCATGTGTGGTAGATGTCTCAAGTTTAATCAAGCACATGTTGTGATCCTATTTTGAAAGTACCTCTTTGTGTAATAAAGAGAGTACAAGTGAGTTCTTGAATTGAACATTCAAGGATCAATAATGAAGATTGTATTGTGGGTCCACATATAATTTGAGTATGCATCATATAGATGTGAAGTGACTTTCTTAAATAGTGATTTGGTAAGGAAGTTTGCTTGAAAGACTTGTGGGTTTGTATTTCCTTAATTAATTAAATAAAAGTCTTTTATGAATGAGAATCAAGTAAAGAAATACCGTGGATATGTGCACTATATTAATCTCATTTTGGGATTTATGTTATCTCATTTTGTTGAGATTTGAGTAATCTCGTTGTGTTGAGATTAGTGTTTTCTCATTCTATTGGGAATTGTGTTGAGATTAGTGTTGAGAACTTGCTTCTTAGATTTTGATATCTTTAAAGAGGCAAAGTAACTTTGATTCTAATATTAAATAAAGAGGTTACTGTAAGGGAAGAGGAAGATGCACAGCTCGAGTTTGCTAGTGTATTAAGTACATGTTGCGTATCATGTATGGAACTAAACTAGACATTGCCTTCATAGTATGTAGACTTTCAAAGTTTCTAAAACTTAAGGTTGATTACTAGAAAGTAATTAATTGTGATGAATAACTATTATATAGAGTATTTAAAGTTAATTCTATTATTGATGTGAGTGATAATATCTATGTCTAGTTAGATAATCACCACATGTGGGGGTGCTATGTGTAAGCATTAAAGAAATAAGGTGTATTTCTTACTCTACTATAGAATTAAATTTAGAGCATTGATTATAATGGTAATGGGCAAGGAAAGAAAATGATTAACGTTTTGATAAAATGTCGTGGTCATGGCTATAGTAAGCCATTCCTAGTACTCTAATTGTGAATCCAAAATGCGTAAGGTATACATGAGTTGTACACAATATGAATTTAGACTTAAAAGTCTAAGACAAGAATATGTAAGGTTAGTCAAATGTGGTTGGACTAGTCCATTGCCTACGTAAATTCAAAATAGGTCATTTACCAAAGTGTGTCTTGAGACTTGGTAAGGATAACATCCATTGTAATGAGACTAAAATCCTTCTTTTAAGAGAATCACCAATAGTGAGAACCCAACCTCAAATTAATTTAATCCAAGAGGTTTAAAGGTTAGCAATAAGCTATTGATACATGGTTAGTAAGAGCACTAAATTTGTGTCTCATTTATGATGGATTAGTGTAAACTATTACGATGAAAATAGAGGATGAGTTTTAAACTCTTAATGAAGTTCATAAATCATAAATGTCTATGTAACAAGGACAAAAGAAGGAACTTCACCTTTGTGAATATAGGAGTGGTGCCACTTCTAGCAAGAGTAAAAGGGTTTTCTTTTGTACATGCTCACTAAACCGGGAAGAGCATAAGGCCATAATAGTGCTAACAACATGGATTTCTAAATGTGTTGTGGATATTCTCATGTATGTGTTGTTTCCAATTTCAACACATAAAAGTTTTGTTTTAAGCACCGAGCCACCATTAACTTTGTTGATTTCTTGATCAATTACACTAAAAAGGGAGGTTTAAGTTGAAAAACACCTTCTCTTATGTATGATAGAATATCAATCAAGTGAAACATATATTATTACAACCTAGTGGGGGATAGTTGTATATATATATATATATAGGTATATACAAGGATAGGTTGTAATAATGATATAAGGTTGGAGAGTATTTATTTGTAAAATGAATAAAGTGGAAAATTTGAGTACTGGAATTTTCTTTGTGAAAATTCATGTTCCATATATATATATGAAAATATGTCTATTGAAAGGACATAACCTTTCATATTGGATATATAATAAAAGTACATTTTTATGAAAAAGTGTCTATTAAAAGGACATAACCTTTCATACTGGATATATAACAAAAGTACCCTTTGATGAAAAAGTGCCTATTAAGAGGACATAACCTTTCATATAGGATATATATCAAAAGTATCTTTTAATGAAAACGTGTCTATTGAAAGTACATAACCTTTTATATTGGATATATATCAAAAGTGCCTTTTGACCAAAAGGTACTTATTGAATGGTTATAATAATTTGGGTATAAATAGTGGTTTATATTCACTTGCTAACTACTTTTTCCCTCCCAAAAAGTTATTTTTATAAGAAACACAAGAAATTTTGTGGGTATTTTCCAAAATTGCTATTTGTAGAACCCAATAAACTTGGTAGTATCTTGGGGACAAGTTTGTAGAAAACCTTTAGCAACTTGCGTATAGGGACAAATATTGTTTAAGGATAACAATCAATTATGCCTCTAAGTCAATCACTAATTTCTATTTACTTGATGTGTTCATTTTGTTCTTACATTGCTACTCTTTGATTTGGTGAAATCCCTAACAAGAAGGTACACAGACATGAAATGTAAATTTCATTGGTCAACCTTAATTACACACTTGATGGTGTGCAATACAAAATTTAATTTTTTAATTTTTTAATTTTCAATTTTTTTAAATTAAAAAAAAAAAAAAAAAAAAAAAAAAAAAAACAACAACAACAACAACAACAACACTTCAAGACATCCTAAACAACCCTAGAATGAAATGCATGAATGAAACGCAAAAAATAAAATCCTACACAAAAACATTTTTTCCAAAGGATTGAGAGATTAAGCACGAGGATCATGTCAAATAAACTCATTTATGCTGAGTCTTTTGCATCCACACTTTCTTAGATGCAGACTTGAGGTTGGAGTTTCTAGACACTTGAGATTGTTGACCTACTTTAGAATTGGCAAAGAGGCTGAGAGCTTTTACCAATTCATGAATAAGTGTCATGGGATCTTGTGCTTTTGGCACACACACTTTTGGTTTAGTTGCTTGCTTGCTAACTTGCAACTTGAAGGTGTTTGGGCAAGTATACCCAGCTCCACCACAGAAGTGACAAAACCATTGAGGCTTGGGCTATTTCTTACCTATAGGATGAGTAGTTTTCTTCGGTTTGGTGTCATTTAGATCTATCCTAATTTTCATAGTAACTAGGACCTCTTCCTTAGGAACCCTGAAGAACAACCTTATCATTTGATTTTTCTGAAGAATTGTTAGTAGATTTGTAACGACCCAAGGAAAAGCATTAGCCATATCTGCGCTATACCTCAAAAGGACCAGTCACAATTGAGGCTCCTTGCAATTGTTAATAAAGCCCAGTTCAACCTAGTAAATACTCGATGTGGGACTCATCATACACCCACACACATCACACAATCAATCAAATTAGGGCATCACAATGCTAGCGCTTTTCCTTGGGTCGTTACATATGGTATCAGAGTTGGCCCGGCTTGATAACCCCATTTGGGCTCGGAGACACTACCCCACAAAGTGGGCCCTAATGAGGACGTTAATGCTTTAAGTGGGGAAGATTGGTCTATGAAAATAGAAGTCATGAGATTTATTATTCAGATGACATTTGTTAATTGAATAATTAATCTCGCAGTGGTCTAATTGCTAAAAGAACACATGGCCTATGCAATTTGTTGAGTTTAGGATGGAAACAATAGTTTCCAAATTTAAATCTTCTAAATGTTTTGCATACGAGATTCATATTAAAATTTAGAAATTCTATCTTATATCATTTTACTTTATTTAGCAAAATCTAAACCCATCTTTTTATCTTAACATGAGTCCAATTGAACAGATCATATTACAAACGGTGGAATATAAATCTATTCATTTCTTATTTTTGGATTTTACAAAAAATAAAAAAAGCACTTACTTTTTATTATTATTTAGAATCCCCAATATTTGTGTAAATGAAAATCTAAAGCAAGAATTTCATCCACTAAATTTGGAATAATTTTGATTTTAATAATTGGTAGTTTACAAATTTTTTATTTTAATCGCTAGAGTTTCAGAGTGTTTTTTAATGTTGTAGTTTCAATGAAACAGGCTTGCAAAATTGCAAGATAGAACCCATTTGGCAAGGACATGAGCAGCAACATTAGCCTCTCTTTTGACCTAGAGAAAATTTATAGATAAAGAAATCGGCAGAGTAAAGACGTCCTGCACGAGCCCTTCAATAGACCATGTTGGCCTCAAGTGGTGAGATAATTGGAGGATGCATTCCTTTGAGTCATTCTCCAAAACAAATCTACTATGATTTTCACTGCTTGCAACTTGCATTCCCAATTTTATAGCTGAAGCTTCAGCCACCAGCAAAGAGCAACTACGGATAATATTCGTTTTTGCCCAATCTAAATCCCCGTTGTGGTCACGAGCAATAATGGTTAGAGCTGCTTTATATGAGGACAAACTGCATCATAGCTCAATTTTAGGGTAAACTATGTATTTGGTATCTATTTTTTATAGCATATTTTAATTTGATCCATAACTTTTCAATTATATCAATTTGGTCCCTAACCTTTTAATGTCGTGTCAATTTATACCATGTTGTTATCTTTTGAATGGAAGTTGCTGACATAGTAAGTGGCCAAAATAAAAAAGTTAGTTCATTGCCTCATCAATGGAAACTAATTTTTTATTTTGGCCATTTGTCACATCAGCAATTTTTATCCAAGAAACAATGACAAGTACTAAATTGACATGACACCGAAAAATTAGGAACCAAATTAACATAATTGGAAAGTTAGAGACCAAATTGAAATATGGTGAGAAGAATAAGGACCAAATACATAGTTTACCCTAAATTTTAAGACACCTATAAGGGGTTCGCTCCATTTTATTTTCTACTCTATATATTGACTCTTCCTTTTCCTAAATGTGTCCGAGACACAAGACAAAAGTAATGCCAAGAGTATCCTCGTTTATCAGTCAGGGCCGTCAGGCAATGGACATTTCGACACAGTGCAAGAAGCCATCAATTCAATCTCACCAAATATAATATCACGGGCTATAAAATTTGTATTAGACAACTTTTTTTTTTTTTTTTTTTTTTGAGAAGTTGCATTAGAGAACTTGAATGTTATACCACGAGCCATAAAATTTGCAACAGACAGCTTGAAGGTAGAACTTTCTAAGGACTTCCCATAAACACCCCATTCGATCACAGTCGAACGCCTACGCTTTCCTAAATAGTTTTTCTTTAAGGATTTGAACTTTCTCTCTAGACAATAAAAGAAAGAAAAAATTATATATATAGCGACTGAAATTTAATGGATAGCTTTTGAATGAAAATTGGAGTTATATTTTAGTATATACTAATGCAGTAATGCTTACTTGTAAACACCAGGATTGAGATGGATAATTGTCCATTGTTTGTTGTTTGATGGGATTGAATCGATGGCTTCTTGCACTGTGTCGAAATGTCCCTTGCCTGACTGTTCAACTAGGATATTCTTGGCATTACTTTTGTCTTATGCCTTGGACACACTAAAAGGAAGATAAAAGCAATGGTGGCAAAACAAATTTAACTAGTTTGATTGATGTGTTAGAAGATGAACAAATTCTCAATTTAAAATTATCAACGTTGCAAGATAAAGCGAGTCAATTGGAAATTAAAGAAATATAATATGTGACAAGATTTTGATAAATACAAAGCATTCGCATTGGCTTACCTAAAGCTTATCATCTATTTTGGGAGAACGAAAAACCTTTTTTTTTCCTTCTTATTTCAGTTAATCAATTCTCTATGCCTTTTTTTTTTTTTTTTTTTGAGAAACAAACACACATTGACACACACACATAAGGGAGAGGAAAAGAGGTTCTAATACAAAGGCACATCACAACTCCACTCAAAAGTCATGGTAACTTTTAAGGGAGGGTGGGGCAAGTTACACTACACACAACACATTCTCTTAAGCAATGTGAGACAATTATCCATTCTTTTTAAAAAAAATATATTCTCTATTCTAAACTCTAATTTATTTTTAATTTCTTCAATTATTTTTTATTATTTCTCCTTTGTCATCTCATTCGAACAAACGCCACTATCGCAAAGCCACTTGAATCATAGACACGATGAACATAAAATGCCCCAACCACGGAGCAACCTAAATCGTCATTGGCCTAGAGCCACCCAACCCCACATGCCATTGTGATCCAACACACATCAGTCACGTGAGTTTTTCCATCCAACTTAACTACCAAATAGAAGGTAGGGTACAAAGTGTTACAAGGGCATTAGTTTAGGAGGGTGATTGGGCATTCTTGTAGTTTAGGGAGTAAGTGTAATGGGGGTATAGTTTAGGGGGAGAAAGTATAATTTTCCCATTAAACTTATGTGGTTAATAAAATAATAATAATAATATATATATATATATATTAAAAAAATAACACATTGACATTTAAATTGAAAAACATAAATACAAAAAAATAAAATAAATTTTCAATTTTAAAAATAGAAAAAGCCACTTAAAAAGTTTTTTTCTAGCATTTTCTTGCACCTTCATGGCAACTAACCACTAAACTTCTCCTCCTTTCCTACTCTAGCTTTCTCATCAACCAAGGGCAGCTCAAGGGATTGTGGGGCTTAAGGCAATGTTTAAATTTAGGTTTTATATATAATTAAATAACTTTTTTCACTTAAAATCTGTTCTTCTAATTTTCTTAGATGCAAAAAATTTTAGTTTTTCTAATGAATTTCTTGCTCATATATTTGTTGTTCATCTAACTTTTTTTAGAATTAGATTAATGGGTGCTCGGCCTTAGAGCATTTGTTAATTGACAATTTTAAGAAATTTTTTATACTACTTTCATTAAAATATATATATATATATATATATACACACATATATAAATTAAACTGTCAAAAAATCAGTTACTTTTTTTTCTTTCTCCTCGTAAAGCAACTAATTGGCCAATGCCCTGACTGGAATGTTACAATGTTCTCACATGAAGAGATCAAGTATGCAGTGCACAATTCCCATTCTTATTATGTTATTGGGAACAAGTTCTTAGATATGCTCTAGTATAAATCTCTAAGCCTTTTAATGCCATGTTGTCTATGGGTTCGACAAACTTCTATGTGTTTGAGTCTATCTCCACACAGTATAACTACATATATTCAAGGGCGGAGGGAGGGGGGGCAGGTGCCCCCCTGAAATTTCAAAAAATTTCCACCTAGTAATGATTAAAAAAAAAAAAAAAAACTACTGCTACACGGTAGGAATTAGAACTTGGCAGCCTCAAACTAATAGAACTCTGAAAAAAAAAAAAAAAAAAAAAAAAAAAAAAACACAACCTACTGCTTTACGCCCATAATTTTTTTTTTTTTTTTCTTTTGATACCAGTCTCTTTCAGTTTGTACCTTAAAGTTTCTGTTTAGTTTTTAAAAGCATTCAAGCTGAGTTTTTAAAAGCATTCAATGGAAAATTAATGGATAAATGATTGCTTAGTCACATATATTGAGAAAGATATATTCAAGGCTATTGAGTGTGAAGAATTCATGCAATAGTTTCAAAATATGAAAAATCGTCGAGGGCCATTGAGTAAATTAAGCTAGGTGTGAAAAAATAAATTAAAATTTATATTTTATCTTAGATTCTGTATAAAAATTACGTTATTTTGTTATTAATATTGATTAATTTTTTTAGATTAGTTTTTTACTTTCAATTTTTTTGTCATATTACATATACTTTGGGATTGATCATGTCTATCTTACCCTAAAAGAAGGCCAAGATTCCCTTAGGCTTGCCAGTCATGAAGAGGGAAGATCCTATTTAGCTCTAACCATGACAAAGAGCAAAGTTCATCTTCGTGGACTTGAAGAGGAAGAAGGAGCACAAGGTGAGGACGCTGCTCATGAAGGTGACAACACTGATGATGAGATTGACAACTTCATTCTTGGACCAGAAGATATGGAAGCTTCACCCACTCAGGCTTAGCCCTAGGAGTAGTCACAAGCTCAGCCTCAGGAGCAATCACAGGCTCAGCCTCGGGTGCAGCCACATGCACCAACTCATAATCCCGATTGCCTCGATCTTATTCTTGACTGTCTAGATCACATGCAGAGGTCTTTTGATGATTGTTAGGTTCTAAAGACTTAGGATTTCATGTATTTAGAACTCCAATATGTATTGTTGGCAAACCATGATCAAAACAAGTTATTTAGTCTTCTTGCTCAAAGTAGTGTTGTTTATGTAAAGTTGGAATCGAGCTGATGCAGAATTCATTGTGCATCTTGGCCTGTCTCGATTGATCGAAGCTTAGGCTCGATCAATCGAAAATCGGGCAGATGCATTTTTTTTGCAAAATTTCCAACTCCGCCCTAACTCCTAAAACGTTTAGGGTTTTATGTTTTTGCCCTAGGTATATAAGGCAAACCCTAGCCACATTTTAGAGGCTGCTCATATTGCTGTGTGAATCTCTTGTGAGATTTGTGAGGAGCTCTCCTTCACACAAGCTTAGGATTGTCAGGATGAGATTTCTTCAAGACCTTGATGATCAACTCAGTTGTTGCCATTGAAGCCTAAAGAAAAACAAGCGAGGGTGCTTGTATCTGGTGGTGAATCCAAGAAAGAAGAAGTCCGTGGATTTGGAGCTTGCACGTGCACGTGGTCGTGTTAGTAAGTTCTACTAGTGGGTAGCAATAAAAAGTTGAGAGTGGGGGCTTGTAAATCTTATTTTATGAACTTTGATTCTTTCAAGATAATGGATTCAAGTTTATCGTGAGGATAATTAGTTTAAATCCTCCCCAAGTTTTTTACCTGTTTGGTTTTCCTAGATCATCATATTTTTGTGTTATTTATATTTTCGCTGCTATATACTTGATATGATTGTTTGATTATGAGAACCTAGATTTGCATAATTTGACTAAGTTAATCACTTGACTAATTAACTAGATTAATTCGGTTGTGTTAAGGGGTCTAAAAACTGTTCAAGTGGTATCAGAGCAGGTAGCTCTCTGTTTGTAGATCTTTTGATATTTGAGCTGATCCTTGACCCCTGTTATCATGGAACACATACACTCTCTGGTTATTCCTCCTTACTTTGATAGGAATAATTATGCTTATTGGAAAGTAAGGATGAAAGCATTCTTGAAATTAATTGATGAGAGAGTCTGAAACTCCGTTAAATACGGATGGGAGAAGCCCATTACTCCTGTGAGTGAGTGGCAAACTTCTTAAAAAGAAGCAGCTGGGTTCAATAGCAAAGCTATGGATGCCATTTTTAACGCTATTTCTATGGAGGAATTTAAGAGAATCTCTAATGTTGAGGTTGCTCACACTACATGGAAAATCCTTTAGGCTGTGCATGAAGGCACTAGGGCAGTTAAAATTAATAAACTGCAGCAGTTAACATCTAGATTTAAAAGCATTAGAATGTCTGATGATGAATCTTTTGATGAATTCTATGCTAAACTAAATGACATTGTTAATTTTGCATATAATTTGGGTGAAATTTATGATCAACCTAAAATTGTTAGAAAGATTCTTAGATCTTTGACTGAGGACTTTAGACCCAAAGTGACTGCCATCACTAAGAGTGAGGATGTGGACTCCATCCCTATTGATGAACTTGTAGGATCTCTTCAGTCCTATGAGTTGGACCTACCCAAAACTAACAAATCCAAGTCAATGACTCTTAAGTTAGTTGATGATGTTGATGTTGGTGGATTTGATGATAAGCTCTCTGCTACAGAGATTGCTTACCTTGCCAAGAACTTTAGAAACTTTCTTAGGAATAGTAACAGAAAGGCAAGAGGTACAAACACTGTTGAACCTAAAAACTTTAGGAAGAATGATCTCACTAAGGTTAATAACAATGAAAAACTTAGAGAAAAAGTTGGTCAATCTTTAAACAATTCTATGAGTACTTAGTGTTTTGAATGTCAAGGGTATGGTCACATGAAATCTAAATGTCCCACATATTTGAGGTCTAAGGAGAAGGCTATGGCTGTAACCCTTAGTGATAATGAAGTTTCTGATGATGAGTCCGGATGTGACGAGAAGGGAAACTTCATTGCTTTTACTGCTACTGTTATAGTTAATAAAAGTGTATATGTTGAAGAGAACCCTTCTGATGGGGAACTCTCTAGGGATGCAGATATTCAAGAAGCCTACAATAAACTTTGCAAAGTTGTTGCAAAGGATGCCATGAATGTTGAATTAGGCTTAAAGAAAATTGCTTCTCTTGAGCTTAAAAAAAAAATTTGCTTGCTAATTTGGTTGATGCTAATGATCTTTTGAACAATGTGAAAATTGAGAATATGCTCTTACTTGATAAAGTTAAATCTTTGGATATGATTTATCTGTTGTTAGATCTGGTAGTTCTAAATTTGATCAAATGCTAAGTGTTCAAAAGGCTCCTTTTGATAAATCTGGATTAGGTTTTATTGAAAACATCTCTGTGATTGCACCAAATTCCACAAACTTTGTTCCTTCTTCTTCCTTTGAACCCCCTGTGAGTGAGGTTGTGAGTGAGACTGCTAAACCTGTAGAGGTCACACCTTCTAGGAAGATTAGGGTTGACCTGAAAGAGTCTAAACCAAAGGAGTCTACCCTTACTAAGGATAAGATGCATGGTAAACCTATTTGGGTTTGTCATTTTTGTGAAAAGTCTAGACACATTCGTCCAAATTGTTATAAGCTGCAAGCAGCTAAGTGAGCAAATAAGTCGAAAGTGCCTGTGCCTCAAGCACAAGATCCTATAGCACTTATTGGTGAGTTGGTAAAGGCTTTAAACCTTTATTCCAATCCCGGAGTTGGAAATCACTCTAATGTAAATATGAACTCCAATGCTTGTAATGCATCTAAGAGGTTTTGGATGCAAAAAGCTTGATCTAATTGAGTCTTTTTGACATGGTCCTTATGCTTCTTTGCTCTATCTTTTGTGACCCATGTCTTTTTTTGTTTCTTTTACCTTTTTGTTTCTAGGATTTGCATTGCATAACATTCATGCATTTCATTCTAGGATTGCTTTTATTTCTTCTTTTCAAGAAAAAAAAATTAAAAAAAATGAGAAAAAGGAAAGCAAATTATGTTTTGTATTTACTTTCTTGGTTTTTGAAAACAAGGTTGGCCAATTTATTTTCACATAACATGTCTTTGTACCTTGTTTAGCTTTGATGAGCTTATCTATGGCACTTTATTAGCTGAAGCTTTGTAGTGCATGTTGTGTGGGAAAGATGTTTATAGTGTTTATCACTTTGTCTTAATCTTGAAGTCACATGTTATTTGACTGTCAAACTTGATCCTTTTGAGAAACATAAATATTTCACCACTGTTCACTAGCCAATTGTGAACACCTTAATGCATATCGTAAGATTCTGTGCTCGAGAAAGTGTAGCACATGCAAAAAAAGAACATAAGGTGTAGCCTCAATTTAATTGCTTAATGCTTAAAATTGGTGTGTACTACTAGGCTTGATGCCAAATCACATAATTAAAATTGGTGTGTATAGTATCCTGGCTTTTTAATAAGTTTCTGAATAAATTAAAATTGGTGTGTATATTATGATGCAAAATTCAAGAAACTTACATGAATGCAAACTTATGTTCTAGGAGATGTAGAAGTTATATGATGTAACTCTTTAAGTGATAGTCTCTTTTAAATTCTATGTGATAAATTTTGTAGACTTTGTGATTAATTGCTATTCACATATCACCTCACATGTATCTTAAACTTTTGCTAGTTGTACACACTATACAAGTTATTCTTTGTTAAACTTTGTACATGTTATTGTGTAGTCTGACCAACCAAGTTTGTAAATACTTTGAGTTTTATGCAAAATAGAAGTGTTGCTTGAGAATTCAAAGGGAGTTGATTTGAAAATCTTAATTTTGGAAAACTGGGTTTAAAATCTTGGGTTTTTGAAACTCATTTCATCTCATACTTATGCATGTATTTCAATTTTTTATGCTTTGAGGAGTGAATTCACAAAAATTGCTGAGTTTTTTTCAAATCTGTGCTTTTTCCAGAATTTCTATTGGTCCAGTCTGTTTTTCGATCAATCAAAATTACGCTTAAAATTTTAGGCGAGCCTCTGTCTGTTTTGATCAATTGAAAATCGTGAATCAATTTTTTTAAAAATCAGATCTTGACCTTTTCAAACTCACTTTTTCAAAAGTTTCTAAGCTTTTCTCTCTCTCTCTCTCCGATTCGGACTTGGCTCCACCTTAGATTTTTTTCGTTTTTAATCATTCTTTTTGCAAGGTTTCTCTCTCCAAATACCGGTAAGACTCTTTTACCCTTCTTTTTGCTTTTATTTTCACATTTCATGCATTTTGATTTGGGGATTTCAAACCTATGCATATTTGGGGTTTTTGATAAGTCAAGCCATATTTTCTAAAATTGATCATTGGGTTTTGTTCCTATGATGTTATTAACATGATCTATGTTGGATAATTTGATCAATTTTGTGGTTTGTGAGAAATTGGTTTTTCTAGGGCTTGTTTTGAATTTGATTTGGGGTTTTTGTTCAATTGGGTTAATATTGATGAAATTGGCTTGTTGGATTGATGTAATTGATCATTCTAATTTGTTTTCTAACTTGTGTGATGATCAATTGGTCAATTTTCTTTAAAAACATACAAGTAGTTTTCAAATTTTTGGGGATTTTTGTTAGAAACTCTATGCTCAAGCTAATTTTGTGAATTTGAACTTAAATTGAACCTAGTTTCACTACATTAGAGCATGCATCATGACATTTAAATTGTTCATGCATCAAATAGATTTTTGATCTATATCTGTTTTGTGCTAGCTTGCAGTTTGCCCTTGGTTTTCCCTTTTTGTTATTCTTGGTTCTGCTGTGTGTCCTTGTCCTTTCCTTAGCACCATGCTTAGGAAAACTAGAGCTCATAGGACTCCCTCCTCTTCTTCTAAGTCTCCTTCTAGAAGTGAGTTGTTTAAGGATGCCAAAAGCAGAGAGGCCTTTGATAAGCTAAACAATAAGAGGAAAATTTGGGTTGAGCGTTCTGTGCTGCTGGATGAGTTAGATCCTGCCATTAGGGCAAACTTTGAGAGTTGAGGTTGGTTGTCCTTGTTGGAGATAGATCATCCACCTCTGACTGCCCTGATTAGAGAGTTCTATTCGAACCTCTCTTGCCACGTCTATGATTCCAATACCCTTTTTAGGAGTTGGATACGAGGTGTTGAGTTCACCATTACCCCTAGGGTAGTGGTTGAGGCTCTTGGGGTCTCGGTCGTTAGGCAACCTTACTACCCTTATGTAGAGTCTCCACCCCTTGATGATGTTATGTCATACATCACTGGGTCTTCTATCTAGTGGGGGTTTTGATCCTCGGATCACGTCCACTGAGCTTCCTGTGACTACCTATCTTTTTCTTAGAATCACGTGTCATTCCTTGTGGCCTATCTTTCATCTCTACAGGTGATGTACAGGCTGAGATGTCTGGTGGTGGTGGTGCTGCTGATGCTAATGTTCCTCTACCGAATACTTCGGATGATTCAGACAT
Source organism: Quercus variabilis (assembly GCA_030445155.1). NCBI lineage: Eukaryota > Viridiplantae > Streptophyta > Magnoliopsida > Fagales > Fagaceae > Quercus > Quercus variabilis. Next base: position 5,378,616 of record CP129447.1, read on the forward strand.
TCGACATACATTGGATCATGTCTTGACCGTTCAGTCAGCTCATGGATAGATTTTGGTGGACTTGCTCAATGAGGTTCATGCTTTGCATGCAGAGTTGGCACATTTCAAACGATCTCCTTCGCCACCGCCTTTTGATGATGGATTATGATTGCCCTTTGGCATTCTGTCACAAAAGGGAGGAGTAGCTTTTGTAGTAGCTTGTACTTGTAGCATTTTTGCTGATAGGGGAGTTTTTGTCTCTTTAGAGCCTGTGGTGATTAGATTGTATCTAGGAGCTGCATCTTGTATTTATATTCTTTTGGCTTTAGATGTATTTTTGTTTAGGCTATTCATGTTAGGAGGAGATACTTTGATTTTGTTCTTGTTTCATTGCTTATTGAATTATATTTTTTTTTTGGTTATTCATTTGATATATGTCTTTTTTTGTGTTTTGGTGAAATCAAGAATTTATTTTTTTTTGCTTGTATTTTCCACGCATACGTTTATGCGTTTGTTGAGTATTTCAGGAAATACAAGTTGATTCAATTGAGTTGTTGTCTACACTTGCAACTGATGAATAGTAGTTAGGATTAGATTTGTTTTTTAAAAGGCTTTATTTTGTAAACTTTGCCAAAGGCGGAGTTTGTTAGGTTTTTCATGTATTTAGAACTTTAATATATATTGTTGGCAAACCATGATCAAGTCAAGTTATTTAGTCTTGTTTCGACTTGCTCAAAGTAGTGTTGTTTATGTAAAGTTGGAATCGAGCTGATGCAGAATTCGTTGTGCATCTCAGCCTGGCTCGATTGATCGAAGCTTAGGCTCGATCAATCGAAAATCGGACAAATGCATTTTTTTTGCAGAATTTCCAACTCAGCCCTAACTCTTAAAATGTTTAGGGTTTTATGTTTTTGCCCTAAGTATATAAGGCAAACCCTAGCCACTTTTTAGAGGCTGCTCATATTGCTGTTTGTGTGAATCTCTTATGAGATTTGTGAGGAGCTTTCCTTCACACAAGCTTAGGATTATCAAGAGGAGATTTCTTCAAGACCTTGATGATCAACTCAGTTGCTACCATTGAAGTCTAAAGAAAAACAAGCATGGGTGCTTGTATTTGGTGGTGAATCTAAGAAAGAAGAAGTTCGTGGATTCAGAGCTTGTACATGGTCGTGTCAGTAAGTTCTACTAGTGGGTAGCAATAAGAAGTCAAGCGTGGGGGATTGTTAAGTCTTATTGTATGAACTTCGATTCTTTCAAGATAGTGGATTCAAGTTTACTTTGAGGATATCTAGGTTAAATCCTCCCCAGGTTTTTTACCGGTTTGGTTTTCCTGGGTCATCATATCTTTGTGTTATTTATGTTTCCGCTGTTATATACTTTATATGACTGTTTGATTGTGATAACCTAGATTTGCATAATTTGACTAATTTAATCGGCTAATTAACTAGGTTAATCTGGTTGTGTTAAGGGGTCTAAAAACTGTTCAATGATCATTCTATCTATTCAAGACGTTAGTTCACCTACCTCTAAGAGCAAATCATCATTCTCTTTACCCAATTCCAAGATATGGGAAAGGGAGTAGAACTTTGAGACTTTACTGCTTCTATAGGCATATTTACATTACTTTATTTAAAGCCTTAAGAACTTTAGTTTAAAACTATGTTTTCTTTAGTGCTTGTGTATCTTGGCTTTTATAGCCGTTTCTTGATGCTTTTAGTTACCTTTTGCCTCCTGCTTTAGTTTCTTTAATGCATCATGTGCTTGTTAGACATGGAATTAATTTTTGTATTGCTCTTAATTGCTTGTGTATCCGGATGTTTATTTACTTGTTAAATGTTCATTGTATTCATTTCTTAATGACTATTCATGTTTGATCAAGTTATGTTATATGTTCATATCTCATTTGTTTTTACTTGATCACATTTTACTTGCTATATATACATGCCTTGTATTCTACTTGTCTCAAATTTAATGAATCTATTTGTTGTGTGCAAGTGTTTCGAGATACAAGTGTATATGGTTCAAGTGCTTCAAAAGTTTTATATTTAGGTGTGAGTGAGTTTACCTTTGTTCCCAAACTCACGTTTTAAGTCTAGAGTTTGTTTAGGGTTTTGTTATGGAATGGCCAAAGGAGGAGATTGTAAAATTGTGATTTTCAACTATGGTTTTATGTTAGCTTTAATTTCATGTCAAATTTGATTTTATTTTTGTTCAATCACTTCCTAAGGGCTATGTGTGAGAGATAGGTGAAGATTCTGTGAAGATGAAGAATTCGCGACTAACTCGCATTTGGCTCGCGAGTGCCAACTCGTGAAAGGCTATGTGAGAAGCATATGCTGGAATTTGAAAAGTCTCTTTGCTAGGCTGGATTTTGTGAGTCACTTTGCGACTCAGTTTTTAGAGATGAAACCCTAGCTAAACACTTAAGAGTTAGAGATTGTATACCCATAATCATTCATGCCGTTTCTCTAAAGTTTTCCTTTACTTCTACCTCTCCATCTACACATCCTTGAGAGGTTTACATCTCTCTTCCCTACTCTTTAAGCTTTACATTTATTGTTTGTTGTACTTGCTTATGCCTTAGAGTAGTGTTCTATTTTTATTACGACTCATTTACTCTTGTTCCGCACTTAGTTAAGTTAAAGTAAAAGTAATCAAGGCATAATTAAAAATTGGGGGGGGGGGGGGGGGGAGAGGGGGGCTAAATTAACTGTAGTGTTTCACACTATTTGAGCTTTCAAGAGTCATAACTAATATGTAGAAGAAAACCCTTGAAGTTTTGACTCAAAAAAGACCAAAAAAAAAAAAATGTTCTAAGAAGGGATCAAGAGGAATCGAAGAAAAGAAGAGAATATGATAAAAACTCTTCTATCAAACCCTTAAGAATTCGAAATTTTTGAATTTTGATCGGTCGAGAGGAATTGAATAGTGATTGAAGAAGGGTTTTAAAATTTTCGACTGATCAAAGAGCAATCAAATAGGAATTGAGGGAGACAAAGACTTTTGGAATAAAAACTGGACATTTTGATTTGTTGAGGATTTGCTTTGGTCGGTTAAACTAGTAAAAACTTTTAAGATTCAAAAAACCTGGAAATTTTGTAGAAAAACAACTAAAACCCGATTTTTATGACATGTAATGCACATGAACACTTCCAAAAGTTTTCAAAAGCATTTTCTCTCAAATTTTCAAAATTTTACACACAAAAGAGGTAAAAATCAGTTGATTTAAAAACTTTTACTTCAAATTGAACTCAAACCAAAGAAAAAGTATTAAACATCACTTTATGAGTAATTAGAGATGGCCAGATTAGTCAACACACAATTATATGTACCAAATTTAGCATTGATTTGCGAGTAGTGTGTGCAACTAATACATGTACAAAGTGCAGAAAAGGTGATATGTAGATAGTAGTTAAACAAATTTTCTACACCATCAATCACATTGGTATGAAAGTGACTATCACCTAAAGAGTTACATCATATAACTCTCACATCTCCTAGAAAGCATGCTTACAATCATGTTAAAGCATTTTGATTCTTTTTACTTTTTTTTTTTTTTTTCTTTTGAGCACAATCAAAGAAATCATGCATGGGCATATAGGAGATAGAAAAGAAATACCCTTGTTACACTTTTTTTTATTTATTTAAAAATAACACCTTATTTTATCTTACTGTGCAAGTGCTATACCTTGTTGAGCACGACTTTTATGTTTTGCACATAGGTGTTCATGATTGGCGAGTAACAGTGGTAAAATGGTTATTTATGCCTTTTTCCTAGAACTTTCTAGTCCTTACAATCAAAATATGTGACATCAAAATCAAGATCCGTTTGTTCGAAGACTATAAACAAATAGCACAAATTAGCAAAGTGTAAAAAATAGCCCATCAAAGCTAAGCAAGGTACACAAACATGAAATGTAAATTTCATTGGCCAACCTTAATTACACACTTGATGGTGTGCAATTTTCTCTTTAATTTTTTTATTTTCTATTTTTTAAAAAAAAAAAAAAAAAAAAAAAAACTTAAAGACATCCTAAACAACCCTAGAATGAAATGCTAAAAATAAAATCCTAAACAAAAATATTTTGTCCAAAGGATTGAGAGATTAAGCACAAGGACCATGTCAAACAGACTCATTTATGTTGAGTCTTTTGCATCCACACTTTCTAAGATGCAAACCTGAGGTTGGAGTTTTTACACACATGAGATTGTTGATCTACTCCAGAATTGGCACAGAGGCTGAGAGCCTTTACCAATTCATGAATAATTGTCATGGGATCTTATGCTTTTGGCACATATGCTTTTGGTTTAGTTGCTTGCTAGCTAGCTTACAACTTGAAGCAGTTTGGGTGAGTATGCCCAGCTCCAGCTCCACCACAGAAGTGACAAAACCATTGAGGCTTATGTTATTTCTTACCTACAGGATGAGTAGGTTTCTTAGGTTTGGTGTCACTTAGATCTATCCTAATTTTCCTAGTAACTAGGACCTCTTCCTTAGGAGCCCTAACTTCTGGTTTAGGCATAGATCTAGGAGGAACGAACTTGGTAAGAGTCATGGCAGAAGACAAACCACTATCAACAGAACCTAACCAGTCTTTTCAAATGCATATTTTGAACACTCAGCATGTTATCAAGTTTAGAACTAGAAGTCCTACCAAATTTTCTCTTGCAACAAGTAATTCAAATTCTAAATTTTAGCTTATCCAATCAAGGACATGTTCTCAATCTTAACAGCAATTATGAGTTCATTAGCATCAAACAATTTGACCAAAGATTTTTCTTTTCATGTTCTAGAGTGTCTATCTTTTTCAATCCTAGGTCCATATTCATATCATCTTTTTCTACAATCATACATAACTTGTTGTAAGCCTCTTGCAAGTCAGCATCCTCAGAGAATTCCCCATCAGAGGGGTTCTCCTTAACATATTCTGATTCACCAACTACAGTGATAGTAGTGAAAGCTATGAAATTCCCTTCTTGATCACTTTCAAACTTGTGACTAGATTCTTCATCATCACTAAGAGCAACAACCATAGCTTTACCCTTTAACCTTAAGTATGTGGGATATTCAAACCTTACATGACCATATCCTTGACAACCAAAACATTGTTGGCCTAAAGAATTGTTAGTAGATTGAACAACCTTATCTTTTCATTTTTCTGCACAATTATTTTGGTTTGTTCATTCTTCTCCACATTCTTAGTGTCAACAATGTTTCGATTTCTTGCCCTTCTATTATTATTTTTCAAAAAAATTCAAAAATTTCTGGCAAGATAAGAAATCTTTGTAGATGTTATTTCATCATCAAACATATCTCCATTAACATCATCTACATATTTCTAGGTCAAATATTTGGACTTGTTAGTTTTGGGTAGGTCAAACTCATAAGATTGGAGGGATCCTACAAGTTCATCAATAGGATAGTGTCCACATCCTTGCTCTCAGTTGTGATAGTGACTTTGATCTAAAATCTTCAGTTAAAGATCTTAATATTTTCCTAACTATCTTAGGTTGGTCATATACTTCACCTAGATTAAAAGCAGAGTTAACTATGTCATTTAGTTTGGCATAAAACTCATCAAAAGTCTCATCATCTGCCATTCTAATGCTCTAAAACCTAGATGTCAATTGTTACAGTTTACTTTTTACTACCTTAGTACCTTCATGCACAGTTTGCAGGTCATTCCAAGTAGTATGGGCTATCTCCACATTAAAAATCCTTTTGAATTCTTCTATAGAAACAACATTGAATATCGCATTCACAGCCTTACTATTAAAGCTAGTTGCTTCCATTTTAGCATCACACCATTAATCCATAGAAGTGGTAGGTCTTTCCTAACTAGTTTTTACCGACATCCAAACACTCTCATTCAAAGACTTCAAGAAAGTTTTCATCCTCACCTTCCAATAGGCATAGTTATTCTCATCAAAGTGGGGAGGGATCACTAGAGAGTAACCATGTTCCATGATAGCAGGGGTCAAGGATCAACTCAAGGTAAAACTACCTAATTAAGAGCTAACCCACACAGATACCACGTGTTAGTTTGTTTAGATCCCTGTAAACCAGATTGTTTAATCTAATTAATTAACCAAGTTGTTACTCAGGTTTATTATTTGAATTTAGGTTAAACACAAAAAATCTGGGGAGGATACCTAAACTATCCTCAAGGCAACAAATTCACTATGATAGAATGAAAGTTTTATAATAGATTTTTCCCTAAATCTAAAACCACCTCTTGTAGTACTTACTCACATGACCACATGCAACTTTAAATACACGGACTCTTTTATCTGAATTTGTTACACCCAAACACCCTCGTTTGTGACTCTGAGATCTCACTCAAAGCTTTAGATCATCAGCAATAGTTGATCTTGTGTGCAGCAACTTATTCCACTAGTTCTTGTATATGGATCTTCTTTCCAGTAGATGCTTGTTGAGTTAGAAGGCAATAGAAACCTCACAAATCTCACAAGATTAACTCATAAGACTTCCAAGAACTTCTAAAATGTATTTAGGGTTTTCCTTTTATATTAGGTAGAGTTGGACACAAACCCTAAACGTTTTCGTGGGCTTGAGCCTGAATAAAATTCTATAGAGTACAATCTTTGATAGGTTGAGCCTTTTTTTTTTTTTTTAATCTATCAAGCCTTGCAGATTCAGAATACTTCTTTCGGCAGCTTGACTATTATGAAATCTTGACTTGAACCATGATGAACAATATTGTCTAACACTTAAAACTAGAAATGTTTTTGTTCTTGGTATGCCAACTTACATAAAATTAGAACCTAAACATTTGTTCTTAAATATTTAGAACCTAACATACATACATACATACATACATACATATATATATACATATATATATCCAAAAAAGTATACACAACCATAATGAATTTGTATGTGTACGTCAATAAATAAATATAATGAGTGTTTTTTCTCTCAAAAGTGTGCATTAGAATTCATGATTATTACATTCTAGCTCATGATTGCAACACTAAAAAATACCATGAATATGTGATAGTTGAAGGGAATTATAGCAAACACAGGCTTAAACATGTTGAAAACTGTGCAATTAAACATGCTTAAGTTGTTCTTCTATCCAATTATCTTGATTTAGGAACAATTTTGCATAGATGAACTTTTTCATTTCTTCCGATGATAATGTTTTCTCCCATTTCACACGTTTCGACTTGTTTGCACCTGGTCCATAGCAATCCACCTCTGCATATGTGATACTTTCCCTATACAACAAGAACACAGAAGAAAATAAAATTTTTACTTGCTCGAAATTCTTTCAAAAAATGGCTCAACTATTTGAAAACATGAACGTTGGCAATATGTGAAATATGTTGTGAAAAACTGTAATGTGAAAACAAAATTTTCTAGTGACTCTAGAAAAATACTCCATGAGAAAATGCAATTTTCTTCAAAATAAATAGCCAAATGGCTCCCCCCCCTTTTTTTTTTCCTGTGTTTTCGTTTAAAATCACTCATTTTCTCCATGAATTTGTAATGCCAAACGAGCTCTAAATTAACCGTTCCCATTAACTTAAACTTAAAAAAAAAAATGCTAGTTTATCAAGATCAGTCAAACAATCTATAAGATGAATGTAAAATGAAGAACAACAAGAACAAGAACTTACTCTTTTCCGGCATTATGCCATGCATCCCAACCTTCTGGGGCAATAATATCTTCAAAAGTTGACCTGTAAAACACTACAGTTGAATGGTTTCTATATGCTCTCCCTAAATATGCAGGACCAGTTCCTGTTACTTTACAATAATTAAACACAAAACCATTGGTTTCTTTGTCGCTGTCTCGACCTTGAGCTGTGATATAAGCATTAACGAGGCCTACACTTTTTGCGTTTACATGAATTTCAGAATTCTGCATACAAAATATATAAAACAATGTCAGGGGGAGTATATATATATATATGCGATAATATATATATTTTGCCGAATAACTTTCCCTTTATATAGTATTGGTAAAAACAAATATGATATAACCGTGTTGATTCTAACCTGATAAAGTGATTGACCATAACCCCAGATGAAGTCTATGGCACCTTCAAAATAGCAATTATCAAAAAAATGACGACCAACTAAGTCAGTGAGTGTGTCTTGTATGCCAATAAAACCACAATTATAAAATGATGCTTTGTCTGCATAAAGAAGAGCTGCTGGTGCCCATGTAATCGTTGTCATCACATCATCCACCATCTCGAGGTCAAATGTATTCTAGCAATAGCAGGAATAGAAGGAAAGTTAATAGATAAATAAATATATCTTGGAATTCTTTTGCTATTTTAAAATATTTTTACCTGCTAATAGAAACTTTTTAGTTTTCCATTATTAAAATTTTGTGTAAGCCCAAGAAGAAACTTTTTGAGTTTTGCCTAACCTTGAATGTAATATCACGAGCCATAAAATTTGAAGCATACAACTTGAAGGTAGAACTTTCCAAGGAGTTTCCAGAATCACCCCATTCGATCACAGTCGAACTCCTCCCCATTCCCTTAAGAATAATGTATGGTTTTTCTTTAACGATCATAACTTTCTCTCTAGACAATAAAAAGGAAAAACAAAATTTATATACTGACTGAAATTTAATGGATAGCCTTAAATGAAAATTGTAGTTATATAGTATATATACTAATGTTGATTTTTACTTGTAAACACCAGCATTGAGAAGAATAATTGTCCATTGTTTGTTACTTGATGGGATTGAATCGATGGCCTTCTGCACTGTGGTGAATTGTCCCTTGCCGGACTGATCAACTAGGATAGTCTTGGTAGGACTTTCGTTTTGTGCCTTGGACACATTCAGGAAAAGGAAGAGAGTCAGTGTAAAGTAGAAAATAAATGCAGGGGATTGCATTATGGAGAAATGCAATGGTGGCAAATTTGTAAGTTTAAATTCCGAATTTAAAGTTTTCAATGTTGCAAGATATATATACATAATGAGTAAGTTGGTAAGAAATACTGAAATAGAATGTGTGACAAGATTTTGTCAAATATAGGGCATATCACAAATTAATATAGAGCATCCCCTTACCTAAAATTTCTTTTCTACTTTAGGAAAAGATAAATCTACTTTTTCTTTTTCTTTTCTTTTTTTCTATTTTTAGTTAATCACTTTTCTATATATCCACATTCAATCATAGACCTAGTGAATATAAGCCACCACCACAAACCAACCTAAATCACAAATATACACCTAGTGAATACATGAAACCGCGATATAGTTGTGGAGGGTTTCAACACACGTAAGTTTGGGTTGGGTGCGCTGGGTACAAAGGGAGAGAGTACTTTTGGAAGCTAGCATTTTTGGTGAGATAGAGTATGAGTGGTATTTAGATTACTGATAGATTAGCTGTTCGTTTGATAACCGTTAGTTTCTAGTAGCTTATTTGTTAAATTATGAGACCAAAGATATAATTTTTGATAAATTTTTTGCTAAATTTATAACATAAATATAAATTAGTTATCTTCAAAAAAAAAAAAAAAATTGTTATTATTAAACTATTTTTTTTTTTTTAAATCTGAGACAAAAAGCAAAAAGTAAAAAAAGGCATTTTACCAAAGGGACATATGATCTATGGCAACTTGTTGAGTTTAGGTTGGAAAAAGTAGTTTCCAAATTTAAATCTTTTAAATATTCTACATAAAAAATTCAAATTAAATTTTAGAAATTCTATTTTAAATCCATTTTACTTTATTTTGGAACATCTAAATGTTGGAAAAGTATACTTTTGTATTCCATACAAAACAAGCAACAGAAGTAACACAATAATCTAATTCATTAATGAGAGATAACATACAATTTTGAATTCTAGAACAAAAAATAAAAGGTGTATCTTGATGTAGTGAAAATTAAAAACAAAAAGTAGATAGTATATCTGCAGAAGACCATTAATCTTTATCCCAATTCCACATGTTACCCAAGATGTGTGGTCTTAATTAGTTCTTATGTACATTGATTTTCTTTTTGGAAAAATATGTTCAAGAGATGTTCTTGAGAAAATTATTTACTCTTCTTTTAATCATACATACATTTTAACTAGTTATGCAGTTATTTTATTTACAATAAATAAATGGCTGATTATCTAATTAGGTTAGTCTTTTGGGCCCACCCAATTAGGTTTTAGTGTGTGGCTTGGGATGAGACCAAAGGAACAAATAAGTTTCTAGCTCTAATGGGCTTCGGGCTTCCACTAACTCTTGTTAAACCCAAAGTTACCATTAATTATATAACAAGTACCATTGTAGACACCGCATTTTATACCCCTTATAACTTAGGCTCCCGTTCTCCAATAATGTTAGAATTTTAAAGCCCAAGGTTGCTTTAGGGCGTGCGTACGCAGACACGTGTATGTGTACACATGCTCAAGCTCTGCATACGCATGCTTCATACATGTGTACGAATACATGTGCATGCATATGTATGCTAGGGTTCTAGAAACTATGTAAAATAAGTTTTCTTCATTTAAAACATGGTTTGGAATGAATCCTACATTGTTTAGGAGCCACCCAAAACCCTTATTTTTTGACTATATAAAGCCATAAAATGTACTTTTTCAAGGAGGACGAATTCTAGTAGTAAAACACATAAGATTCACTAGAAAATAGTGAATCAAAGAGGGAGTTTTTTCATAAAACTTCCTCAAGTCATGTTTTATTTGATTAGGACTTTTTCTGGACTTGATCTTGCCCAAAAATCCTAATTCACTCCTGTTTGCCTTTCCTTTGTTTTATTTACATGTTTTAGTCTTTTTTAACGTAGTTTATCTTTAAGTCTCTGCCACTCTTTTTTATCTTGTTTTGTTTTATCTTTTTGATTGTTTATTAGGGTTTTAGATTGCTTGAATATCATGAACATGCATTTGAATATGATCATGCATTGATGCATAGGTGTTGTGATGCAATAAGGTAAGTCACGCATAAGAGTATGAACATGAATTTGATTTGGTTGATGGATGTGATATGGTTGAACATGATATGTTTGTTTGAATCCCATGACCTTGAGGTTTAGATGTGTTGGAGAAATTACCAATAAAATGATATTTTAATTACAATAAAAATAAAAATATTAACAAACAATGTTGGATTGAGGCACAAAAATCTCATTCTATTTAAGGAGATTCAAGCCCTCTACGGTTGGCAAAGCCTAGAAACTGATGCAGCAAAAATTCACTTCTGACTTGTCCCTTCCATAATACAATAGCCCAATCGTTCGTTGTGTAGCTTGGACCAACTCTACATAAGTGGTTGAGCTCAAAGCTCCACCAAAAGAAACACCTTTTTTTGGCCCAAAATCTCTTAAGTATTTTGGAGTATTATTGAATTCACTCTCTCACACAATACTCTTTGCTTGAACTATTTCTCTTTATTCACTCTTGATATAAAATTAGTATGTAGCATAGCCATATATATAGTCTTCCAATCCTTCTCATAACCTACATGTTATTTATTATTTTAGATAACTCCTCTTAATTTATTTAATTTAACTTACATACAAGTTAACTCTTTCTTTAACAAATTCCACTATAACTCATCTCTTTATTAATCTTTAGTTAATTTAAGTTTCAACGTAATTTAATTTAAAATACACTAACATTCCCCCAATCATTTTAATATTAAATTAGGAAATTGAGAGATTACTGGGAAAAGAGGGATTATTATGCATCATTTATGTGTGCTCTGCATTGAACCTTCACTTAGTGAAACAGTAATCTCTACTCCAGAGTCAGTAGTGGTCTCCGACTTGAACTATGATTGCTTAAGGGAAATAAGTATTACTACTCACACATAACGATCCAGGTGTTGACATGAGCTTTATTAGCTAGCACGTTATAGCCCTGTGCTGATCCCAGTTTTCATAAGCATCTTTAAGAATAAGCCCAATTCTCATAGAGAGCAAACCCACTCCTACGCTCACATTGGTAAAATCTGTCTAGGGTGCTCCTATAACTTTGACACCCCACTCATAAGAGCTATAGATTGTTCATTAAGAGTTTTAAAAAACTCAACCTCCTACACGTTACAAGATAAATGCATTTACACCATAGGGATGGATTATTTCTTTATTTTTATTTTTTCAAATAAAATTAAAATTAATAATGCATTTTCTTATGGCCACCATATGATTCGTTTTTCCAATTGAACTCAGTTCTCAAGATCTTTGGTCCCCAAGTTGGGTATCCTCATATATGACTTATGATTGTATGGGCTTCAATCACATTCCTCTCAATGTATTCTAGACCCTTTCTCTTGTTAAGGCCTTAGTTAATGCATCTACAAGATTATCACAAGATTTAACATATTCTATATTAATGATGTCATTACTCAAATAAGATCTCACAGTACTATTTTTTCTTCTTATAGGTCTGGATTTTCCATTATAAAAATAGTTACACACTCTACCAATTGTAGCAGTGCTATCACAATGAATTAAAATAAGTGGTATTGTTTTTTTTTTCAATGAGGAATTTTATGCAACAAATCTCTCAACTAGTTTGCTTCCTCACTTGCTAAAGCTAAAGCTATAAGCTCAGCCTTTATAGTAGAGTTAGCAATAATGGTTTGCTTTTTAGATTTCCAACATATTGCACCACCACCCAAAGTAAAAATGTAACCAATGGTAGACAGAGAATCACCCGACAAAGTCGGCATCACTGAAACCTTCAAGTACAGCAAGATATTTTTTTTTATAGAACAAACCATTTAATTTGGTACCAGATAGATATTTCATAACTCACTCAATGGCTTGCCAATGATCTCTACTAGGCTTGCTAGTAAATTTGCTAAGTACTTCTATTGCATAGGCAATGTCAGGTCTAGTACAATCAATTGCATATCGCAAACTACCGATTATGCTAGCATATTCCTTTTGATTAACAACATCATTGTCATTATTAACAAGAAACAAATGAACACTAGAATCAAAAGGAGTAACAACATGTTTGCAATCATGATAGTTATATTTTTTTCAAAATTTTCTCAATATAATGAGACTGCTGAAGATAAATTTCATCACATGTTTTTGTAATTTTCACGCCCAAAATAAAATTAGCCTCACCAAGATCTTTCATATCAAAACGGCTTCTAAGCCCCCCTTTTTTTTTTTTTTTTTTTTCATTTATAACATGCAAATTAGAGCCAAATATTAGTCAGTCATCCACATAGCGGCTAATAATGACACGTGAGTTTTCCCAAGTTTTATAATAGATGCATTTGTCACATTCGTTTGACTTATAGCCATTTTTCAATCATGCAAGAATCAAATTTTTCATGCCACTATTTAGGAGCTTGCTTTGAGCCATATAAAGATTTAGTTAGCTTACATGCCTTACTTTCTTAACCAGACTCTATAAAGCCTTCAAATTGGTCCATATAAATTTCCTAATCTAGGTCCCCATTCAAAAATCCCGTTTTTACATCCATTTGATGAATTTTCAAATCATATAGAGTTGCAACAACAATTAACAATCTAAGGGATGTAATTCTAGTAACAGGAGAAAAAGTGTCGAAAAAATCAACATCAGTTTTTTGCTTAAAATCTTTTGCAACAAGTCTAGCTTTAAATTTTTCTATTGTGCCATCAGGTTTAAACTTTTTCCTAAGGACCCATTTACAACCTATTTTTTTTACAACCAGGTGGTAAACCTACTAACTTCCATGTTTTATTAGAAATTAGTGAATCCATTTCATCATTCACAGCCTTTTTCCAAAATACACAATCAGGGGATAACAAAGCTTCTTTCAAAGTAAGAGGATTTTCATCAACATTAAAAACATAATAGTTAGGGCCAAAATCTTTTTCAACTCTAGCTCTTTTACTCCTTCTAAGTTTGATTTCAATATTTTCTTGATTTTGTGAATGAGGAGTAGAAGAACTAGGCTAAAATAACACATTTTCTCTGACTTCTTTGCCCCCACTATTTTTAGATTTAAAAACAAATTTTTCCTTTCTTAGAGATTACATATTGATTAGATTCCATTGTTTGTTTGAAGCCAACCTTATTCCATTGTTAGATTTTTCCTCATGGATGGAGTGCATAACACATCTTTCAAAGTTAGCACATGTCTAGAGGTAAATTTCAGCTCAACCTCATCACTCTTAAGTACCTTGGTTTTCCTAGAGTCACCAAGCATAGTTTTTTTTTCTTCTTCAAGAGGAATGTATATTTTGAACCAATTTTTATCATAGTAGACATGCCTATTGGCACCAGAGTCTGCCCACCACCCTTCAACATATTGGATCATGTACAAATCTGTAATCATATCCACTAAAGGCTCTTTAGTAACATTAGCCTATGGGACAGGCCCATGTTTCTGAAATTTTCAAAATTGAGCAATATGCCCACTCTTGCCATAGACAAAACATTAATTAACTTGTTAGTTATTTGAAGGGGGTCCTTGGTCCTTATTCATTTGACTAGAGTTGCCCCTATTGTGAGGTCCACCATAGATTTTCATATTTTTCTTTCTTGGCGTCAATTGAGCATTTTTAGGAAAATGATCTTTGGGTTGGTTATTACTTGCAGAAATTAAATTTACCTTGGTGGTAGAATGTCCATTACCCTCTTGCGTTATAAGTGCATCTTGTCCTCTAACTTCCTCCTCTACGTGGATGCAAGTGATCAAGGATTCTAGGGATGTCTCCTTTTGCTTATTGCACATTGACTTTTGGAACTCTTTCCATGATAGTGGTAGCTTGTCAATGATACTGGCTACAAGAAGGTTGTCCTCAATTTTTATGCCTTCAAATCTAACTTCTTCCACGATCATTTGAAAGCCTTGAACTTGTTCCACAACAGATTTGTTATCTACCATTTGATAGCGAAAGAAACGACTAATTGCATATTTCTTTGCACCAGCCTTTTCAGTGTCATATTTGCTTTGTAAAGCTTTCTAAATTTTCTTTGCAGAAGTGTATGTAGTATTATGATAATCATAGAAATGATCTGTAAGACAATTTAAAAGATAATGACAGCATTTATACTCATCTTGTTCATACTTATCTATTTTTCCTTAATGATGATAAAGTTCATCTTTGGTTATGTCGTTAGTAGAAATCTTGTTTGGATTGTTCCTAGTGAGGACGTAGGCTACCTTTAGAAAGCTTAGATATAAAAGGACCTTGGCTTTCCATCATTTGAAATGGGCTCCCTTAAAATGGAAGGGCTTGTTGAGATCTCCGACATTGTCATTTGGCTTCTTAGTTGTTGGCTCCATTTTGAATCTCCTTAAAATTGTTGGAGAAATTACAAATAAAATGATATTTTGATTACAATAAAAATAAAAATATAAACAAACAATGTCAAACTGAGGCACGAAAATCTCGCTCTCTTTAAGGAGATTCAAGCCCTCTACAATTGGCAAAGTTTAGAAACCAATGCAGCATAAATTCACTCCTGACTTGTCCCCTCCAGGATACAATAGCCCAATAGTTTGTCGTGTAGCTTGGACCAACTCTACATAAGTGGTTGAGCTCAAAGCTCCACCAAAAGAAACACTTTTTTCTTTGGCTCGAAATCTCTCAAGTATTTAGGAGTATTATTGAATTCACTCTCTCACACAATACATTTTGCTTTAACTCTTTCTTTATTCACTCTTGATATAAAATTAGTCCATAGCATAGCCATATATATAGTCTTCCAATCCTTCTCATAACTTACATGTTATTTATTAGTTTAGATTACTCCTCTTAATTTATTTAATTTAACTTACATACAAGTTAACTCTTTCTTTAACAAATTCTACTATAACTCATCTCTTTATTAATCTTTAGTTAATTTAAGTTTTAACATAATTTAATTTGAAATGCGCTAACAAGATGCTACAACATGTTTATCCTAATTTACCTTGTGATGTTTAAGCCATTGGAGGTATATGCTTATATGCCATGATAGATGAATGCTAGGTTTGGGGATGATTATGCCATGTTGATTGCTTTAGATGCATGCTAGAGTGTGTGTGAGTTAGAATAACATGCTAAATATGCTTTTAATGAGATTAAGACTTGGAACATAATGAGTGGAAGCTGACCCACGGGTTAGGTGGGATTGAGTGCCTAACACCTTCCCATCCCCATACCTAAACTCTAGACATGTGCTCTAGTAAAGATTATTCCTTTCATGAAAAGGCGCTATATTTATAATTTCTAGACCTAAACTAGGTGGCAACTCCATTTACACCCTCTGCCATGGTCCACCCTAAGCCAAGGCGTACTTCCCACAAAAGGAGAGGATGACCCACGTTGCGAAAGCTTGCGCTCACAACCACTCTGGAAATATAATTGCACTCTAAACCTTATTAATAAATTATATTCTAAGACTATAATATAATATCATTTGACCCATCCATGAAACATCCATAGTGACTAAAGTTATAATAAACTGTCACTTTGTAAATCACTATTTTATTCTTGAATCCTTGGTTTAATCTTTTAGATATTCATAAATTTTTATGAAATATAATTGAATTAAATGTAAACTTTAGTAGCTCTTTACTAAAGTGTCCGGGCCTAGCTCCTTGAATAACTAGTTCCCTTTAAACTTATTTCAAGGAGATCTTTTGTGTCTCTATAGAAAGAGATTATGAATTTCATCAAAATATGTGTCCCTCAACACTATGAGTGATTACCCAACATACTGAGGTTTTTATCGTTAGATTAGATCTCACTTCTAATATATCAAAGGAACCTACATTTCATAATTGTTCACAATTCTCTTGGGATTGAGAGTCTATAAAAATAGAATTTGTAAGATTTATTATCCAGGTAACATTTGTTAATTGAATAATTAATCTCATAATGGTCTAGTTGCTAAAAGAACACATGGCCTGTGCAACTTGCTGAGTTTAGGATGGAAACTGAAGGGGATAAAATTTGAGGTAGACGAATCTGTTCAATAAAGCCAGCCATAAGCAACCAAAAGGTACTGTCTAAATGTACTGACAAACGACGAGCAGAATAAACCATGTCCCAGACGGAGAGGAAGGAAGACAGATGGACCCTCCATAGTGGACGGATTCCAATTAAACGAACACATGGGGGACGGGTAGTAAAGCCACATGGCATCTATGTGGCCTAAGTGGTCTCCAAGAAATCTCAAATGGAAATATCTTGTGCCCTACGATTAACCCTAATCAACAAAATCTCTATATGGAAAGGACCTTGCAAAATACGTGTATTTATAAGGATCTTTCTCACAAGAAAAAACCTTCTTCACCAAGTAACAAAGGTCGTCTCTACATTACTATAAAAACCCAAAGCCCTCAAAAATCAAAGTACACATAATTTACCTAAGCTCTGGCACTCTAGAGTGGTGAAAGTTCTCTAATTTGACCTTCAAGGGGTATTTGGCCGGTATCATACCGATACTCTTTGTGAGGTCTTCCTCTTCTTTGTTGCGCAGGTTTTGTTTAGAGCACGTGAGAACTATATGACTTACTCAAAATTTTTGGCATCATTAGTTGGCCGCATTTGTAGGAAACATCGAGAAAGCAATAGCAACCATATTAACGCTTCCCAGATAAAGAGTTATATGGTACTCACTCGCTCGATGGCAACCATTGACAATAATAGAGATGAACTGCGCACTACTGCCCTTGAGAGACAAGTACAGACCCTAGCCATGGCTGTGGAACACCTTACTAAGCAAAACCACGACCTGGAGGAACAGCTACGCCAAATGGATGCTGGGCCCAATAGTCACGGAGATGAGCAAGAAGGCACCAACGCTGAAAGGAGGGACCAAGAAGGACCAGAAGGTAGCAATGCCCCAAATAGGCAAGAGTGACAAGATACCAGCTGTCCATCCATCGTAGATACAGCACCACCGCATATGGTCATGGAGATGCAGATGATGAAGGAAATGATGGACTTTATGATGAACGCCTTAAAGGGTCGGGTTTTAAATGACCTTGACAAGCTGGTCCATTGGATGGACTCGCCATTCACAATACCTGTCACTTTATTGTCCCTTCCTACAAAGTTCCATATGCTGCAGATAGAAGCCTATGACGGGTCAAAGGATCCTTTGGACCATCTAGAGTCATTCAAAACCCTTATGCACTTACAAGGTGTGGCGGACGAAATCATGTGCCAAGCCTTCCCAACTACACTGAAGGGTCCCACAAAGATGTGGTGTAGCAGATTGACGCCCAATTCCATCGGTACCTTCAAGGAGTTAAGCACACAGTTTGCCTCGCACTTTATCGGGGCGTATAGATATAAGAAGTCCACTATATGCCTAACAAGCATCAAACAACAGGAGGATGAGACAATGAGGTCCTACATAACCTATTTCAATAAGGAAGCCCTCTTGATAGACGAAGCTGATGACAAGATACTTGTTGCTGCATTCACCAATGGTCTATGAAAGAAGAAGTTTTTGTTCTCTTTATACAAGAACGACCTGAAGACCATGTCAAATGTGCTTTATCGAGCTACTAAGTACATGATCGCAGAGGATGTGCAACTAGCCCGAGAGGAGAAACTCAAGAAGAAGGAAAGGTAAGAAGGTGCACAGCAGGATAGGGGGTAGAAGATGACTAGAACTAGAGACCGACGGGAGGATAAACACTCCAAACCGCCCATTAGAAGGTTCACCAACTTGACCCCGTTGACTGCCTCGATTGATTAGGTGTTGATGCAGATCAAGGACGATACAACCTTGACGTGGCCTGGCAAGTTGAAGAGAGATCCTAGCAAGAGGTCCAAAGAAAAGTATTGTCGTTTCTATTAGGATCACGGTCACGACACATCTGAATGCTATGACTTGAAGTAGCAGATTGAAGCCCTAATCAAGTAAGGGAAACTACAACCGTTCATCGGCAAGGAAAAGGCAGACCCACCACCAGAGCAAGCTACAAGAAGGGATAATGAGCACCCCAGGCCACCCCTTGGAGATATAAGAATGATTGTAGGTGGCACCAAGGCTACTGGTTTGTCTAGAAAAGCACATAAGACTTACCTAAGGATGGTTTAGAGTGTCTAGCTGACAAGTTTCGTTCCAAAGATGGCACGGGTTGATAACCCCATAATTGGGTTTTCGGAGGAATATGCTCGATGTCTTCACCACCCACATGACAATGCACTCGTCGTTAGCATACGAGTAGGGATTACAACACTCACCGGGTCCTAGTTGATAATGGAAGCTCTGCTGATATCCTCTATTACCCAGCATTCTAGTAAATGAGGATCGAGAGAGAACGGCTCATACTAACCAATGCGCTGCTCGTCAGATTCGAAGGAATGAGGGTGTACCCCCTTGGTATGGTTACATTCATTATCGTCGATTGTTCGTCTGCTTACAATGTGATACTAGGTCATCCTACCCTCAATTCATGGAAGGTTGTAACTTTGACCTATCACCTGATGATTAAGTTCCCCACCGAGTATAGAGTAGGAAAGGTACGGGGAGACAAAGTGGCAACACGTGAGTGTTACATAGCGATGTTAGAAATGGACGACCACTTGCAGACTCAAAGCATAGAAGAGCAGCAGACGGTTGCTGAGCCCATTAAAGGGTTGGAGGAGATACCCCTTGATGACTCCAAACCTGAGTGAACGACTAGGATTGGCACCTTCGCCAGCCCACCAGTCCATCAAGCACTTACAACGTTCCTAAGAGAGAACCGGGATGACTTTGCCTAGAGCCACAAAGACATGCCCAGGATTGACCCTTCAATCATGGTTCACAAGTTGAAAGTGTCACCCTCTTTTCCCCTTATTCGTTAGAAGAAGCGAATGTTTGCCCAAGAACGAGATAGGGCTATAGCGGAAGAAGTCCACAAATTACAGGATGTAGAATTCATCAGGGAGGTATACTACCCTGACTGGCTGGCCAATGTAGTGATAGTTAAGAAAGCCAACGAAAAGTGGAGGATGTGTGTAGACTTTACAAACTTAAATAAGGCGTGCCCCAAAGATAGCTACCCACTCCTGTGAATCAACCTCTTGGTAGACTCGACAACAAGACACCAGTTGTTGAGCTTTATGGATGTGTTTTCTAGTTTCAACTAGATCAAGCTGGACAAGGTTGATCAGGAGAAGACTTCGCTCACCACCAGTTAAATCCTTTTCTGCTACAAAGTGATGTCATTTGGTCTCAAGAACGCAGGTGCAACATATCAAAGGCTAATGAACAAAATGTTTGCACATCAGATTAGGAGGAATGTCTAAGCTTACATAGATGACATGCTAGTGAAAAGTCGACGGGAAGGTGACCATTTGGATGACCTTAAAGATGCCTTCGATACCCTTCACTCTTAAAACATAAAGCTCAATCCAAGAAAATGAGCATTTGGGGTAACGACTAGAAAACTCCTAGGGTTCATGGTCTCTCAGAGAGGCATTGAAGTCAATCCGAACAAGATCCGGGCCATAATGGAGATGGCACCACCAAATAACATCAAAGAAGTATAAAGCCTCAACGGCAAGGTAGCTGCACTGAATAGGTTTGTTTCAAGAGCAACAAATAAATGCTTGCCATTCTTTCAGACATTAAAGAAGTCCTTTGAGTGGACAACCAATTGTTAACAAGCATTCAAGGATTTAAAGTCATTCCTCTCCTCCCCACCATTGCTAAGTCCTTCCAAACCCAGGGAAGAACTGTTTCTCTATCTGGCCATCTCCCTAGCTTCCGTCAACGTGGCTGTGGTTAAAGAAGAAGACATGGTGTAGAAGCCCATATACTACACTAGCAAACCACTCCAAGGTGCAGAAGAGATGTATCCCCCGATGGAGAAGCTGGCCTTTGCCTTAGTGACCGCCGCCCACAAGCTTAAACCATATTTTCAAGCTCACTAGGTGATTGTTCTGATAGATAAGCCTCTGCAAAGAGCAATTAGTAATCCTAAAGCCGCTGGACGGATGGCACTATGGGCAATTGAGTTGAGTGAATTTGACATACAGTACCGCCTATGCACTACCATGAAGGGACAGGTGGTCGCTAACTTCATTACGGAGTTCACCAATATGGAAGGACAGGGGGCAGAAAAACATCTTCAGTGGAGTATCCACATGAATAGATTGCCTAACAAGTAGGCTGGCGGAGTAGGTATAATGCTTCACTCTCTAGAAGAGGATGAGATTGAATGCATGGTTCGCCTTGACTTCCATGCGACCAATAATGAGGTAGAATATGAAGCTCTAGTCTCAGGATTGGATCTCACCAAAGCAGCAGGGGCCACAAGTGTGGTTGTTTATTGTGACTCCCAACTAATCACAAGCTAGGTGAATAGTGATTACGAATGCAAAGGTGAAAAGATGAAGAAGTACCTGGAGCAAGTAAGGAAAAGGGTGGACGACCTTCAAGCCAAGTTTGTTCAAATCCCAAAGGGAGAGAACGAGCAAGCCGACCATCTTACCAAGGCTACATCAGCAGAACACATGACCATCCCTAGTAAGGTACTTTCTTTTGTTCGGCTTTCACCCTTAATGGATGACATTGATATGTAGGAGATAGGTTCTGAATGCAACTGGACCACACCAATAGTCTCCTACTTGAAAGATGGCACATTACCTGATGGTAAGAAGGCCACAAGGAAGTTGAAGGTTCCAGCGGCACGATATGTCTTGATAAAAAATGTCTTGTACAAAAGAGGCTTCTCCCGATCGTACCTAAGATGCCTAAGTCTCGAGGAAGTTGATTATGTTATGAGGGAAGTTCATGAAGGGATCTACAGGAACCACTTAGGGTCATGATCACTAGTGCACAAACTGGTTCGAGTAGGATATTATTGGCCCACCATGTAGAAGTATGCCTAAGCATATATCAAAACCTGTGACAAGTGTCAAAGGTTCGGTAATGTCATCAAACTGCCAATGGAGGAGCTCATCCCAATGATGGCCCCATGGCCTTTTGTTCAATAGGGATTAGACATCATGGGCCCATTCCCAATAACAATAAGGCAACTAAAGTTCCTAGTGGTTGGTATAAATTACTTTACCAAATGCTTGGAAGCTGAAGCCCTAGCCACCATCATGGAGAAAAACGTATGAAGCTTCGTCTGGAGACACATCATCTACAAATATGGGATCCCTAAGTCTTGGTCTCAGATAATGGGAAGCAGTTCAACAACAACTCGTTCAGGGATTTTTGCTTACAGTTGGGGATCCAAAATCACTACTCCTCACCCGCCCACCCTCAGGACAATGGACAAGTTAAGGTGACAAACCGATCCTTATACAAAATCATCAAGACTTGACTCGAGGGGGCAAAGGGTATTTGGCCAAAAGAATTGCCAAGCGTACTATGGGCGTATAGGATGATGGCCAGAAAACCTACTAAAGATATGTTGTTTCAACCAGCATACAGGAGTGAAGTTGTTATCCCAGCTGAGGTTGGACTCCAAGCTACAGAGTAAAGAACTATGATGAAAGTAGGAACGACGAAGCCATACACCTATAGCTTGACCTAGTGGATGAAGTCAGAGCAACAGCTGAAAAAAGGTTAGCACGATAATAGGATTTCATGGCCAAGCACTACAACTCTAGAGTTAGACATAGAGACTTCTAGGTTAGAAACCTCATCTTAAGGAAGGTGACAATCGCCACTAGAGATCCCTCCCAGGAAAAGCTAGGACCTAATTTGGAAGGACTCTACAGAATTACTTTGTAGCAGAGGAGAGGCATCTACCACCTAAAGACGATAGAAGGGCAGAAGTTGCATCACCCATGGAATTCGAAGCACCTCAAGAAATACTACCAATAGATGATGGCATGCAAAGCACCACTATTCATTTCCAATTTATTTCCTTTTAGTTAGTTTTTACTAACTAGTACTTTTTAAGCCCAAAGGGCAGCTTTTTATTATTTCAAGAATAGTTTTCACTTATGCATGTATTTATCACAACAAGAAGAGTTATTCAGATATGACATGTGTATGTATGCATGCCTCTACAAAACTATGTCCATTATTAAGTCCTTAGGTGGACAGATTCATCCCTATGGATGCTTTGAAGTTGTTAAGTCCACAAGTGGACAGGGTTATCCCAAGGGATGCCTTGAAATTATTATGTCCTTAGGTGGGCAAATTCATCCTAGGGATGCTTTGAACTTGTTAAGTCCACAAGTGGACAGGGTTATCCCAAGGGATACCTTGAAATTATTAAGTCCTTAGGTGGATAGATTCATCCCTAGGGATGCTTTGAAATTGTTAAGTCCACAAGTGGACGGGGTTATCCCAAGGGATGCCTTCAAATTATTAAGCCCTTAGATGGACGGATTCATCCCTAGGGATGCTTTGAACTTGTTAAGTCCATAAGTGGACAGGGTTATCCCAAGGGATACCTTGAAATTATTAAGTCCTTAGGTGGACAGATTCATCCTAGAGATGCTTTGAAATTTTTAAGTCAACAAGTGGACGGGGTTATCCTAAGAGATGCCTTGAAATTATTAAGTCCTTAGGTGGACAAATTCATCCATAGGGATGCTTCGAAATTGTTAAGTCCACAAGTGGACGGGGTTATCCCAAGGGATGCCTTAAAATTATTAAGTCCTTAGGTGGACGGATTCATCCCTAGGGATGCTTTGAAACTATTAAGTCCGTAAGTAGGCAAAGTTCATCCCAAGGGGTGCTTTGAAATTATTAAGTCCTTGAGAGGACAGGTTCATTACTGAGTCCTTAGGAGGATAGACTAAGGTTGCCTCCAAAGTATTAAGTCCAAAAGTGGATGGGTACACCCAAAATGGACAAGTTTCTGCCAAAGAATTCAATAGATCCTCAAGGGGACGGATGCATCCTAACATGAATACTGATCCCAAGGAGGACATGCAAACATACATCTCAAAGTTAAGAAAAAATCCATTGATATATAAACAAAAATATAAGCGATGGGTATGAAGATAGTAGATAAAAGGCCCCTGAATGGCAAACGTTTACATCTAATAGCCCAAAAACAACAGGTGATGTTAGGAATGAATATTGTTCTCCCAAGGATTTAAAAAAAATATATATATATATATATATATAAATTTTTAAAAAGATCTATGGTTGATCAACAGGGGTCTCTCCATCCTTCTCCTTATTATTTGCCTGGGTCCCTTCAAGAGGACAGGTCTCATCCTTGATGGATTTGGCTTGATCATCTTAATTAGTCCCTCCGTCACCTTGAGTGTCGGGAGTAGGGTCATCCGCGAACAACTTGTTAGTACCTTTAGGGTCGGCAAGACTGGCTGGGGCTGAGATTGGGCATCAATGGAAATTTGGGATAGGTCCAAATCTGGGAAGAAGGCTTTGACTTAACGGAGGCAGTCATCGAAGCCGTCAGCAAAGGAACCACCTAACTTGTATAAAAGGGCGTCGAAGTTACGATATTCCTTTATCGCGTCCTTGTTGGCCCGACAGAGCTTCTTCTTTAACGTAGAGATCTCCTTCTCCTTGTCCTTGAGTATGTTTCCTAATGCCTCGGCCTGCTTCTCTGACTCTTCTAGAGACTTCTTCGTCACATCAAACATCTGGAGTTGGACCTCCCTCCAAGCATGAAGCTCACGCAGCTCTGTCTTTATGGTCTCTACCTTCTCTCTCAAATGACCCACCACCGTCTCTTGGGTCATGCAGTGGCCCATTAGACCCTTCATCATGAGCACCCCCTGTAAAAATAAAAAATGAAGGTTAGGAAAAGGAGTAACAACCAGACAGATGGAAAAGAAGGGTGGATAAGCATACTTGTGCCAAACTAAAAAGACTCGTCTCCCCCATAGCCTTCGTCGCATGATTTCCCAAGTCCTGGTAATCATCGTCCTTAATGATGGATGAGAGTTGCTTGATTGCATATTGTGAGTCTTCACGGAGGAGGACGGGGCACTTTTCAGTGACTGGACCCTAACCCGTCATTAGATCTTTTCCTTTCCTAGGACGGGGCAGAGGAGGCAGCTTGTTTTGATCAGGAGTCTCCTCAGCGGTTGACCTTGTCACCACCTTGGGCTTCTTAGGAGGATGATCAATCTTATCTAACGGTTTCCTCTTGATGAATGGGTTAACCAGACCAGTCCCTTTCGGGGGCACGCCCTCCTCCTTTTGCTTCTACACTCGTGTAGTAGACTGTTGACAGATGTAGGCCCTCCTTTTACCATCTTTTATTTCTACATCAAGAGTGATGGAAAGAAGAAGTTAGATAAAATACTAGAAATTAAAGGAAAAAGTGTGACCTATGGACGTACGTCTACATGCTTGTTCATCATAGTAAAGGGTGGCAACAGCAGGCTTAGGACCTTCGCAGTACCAATGAATGCTGTCCAAAATGACTAGCGTTTGCCATGTCCTCTCGACCAACTTGATCATAAAGATCTTCTCCAAGAAGCTCCATTGCTCGAGGGAAACCTTCGGATGGTCCTGAGCTGCAATAAGGGACAGTTAGGCCAACATGTAAAACAAGAAATAGAAAATGAAGTTTAGAAGACGGACACCTACCAAACGGGGGCATTATACCCTAAGTTCTATCAATAGGCATATACTCCTGATCATTGGGGTGACGCATCTAGTTGTCCCCCTGAATGAAGTACCAGCCTTTTCCAATTCCTATTTGAATCAGGAGTTTCACACACAAGCTTAAAAGAGAGCTTCCTCGATAGGAAGTTGTACATACCTTTAGACTGGACTATTTCTGAGAGACAGTAGCAGTGAAATAATTCCTCCACCATCAACGTACATTCCCCATTGGTCAGGACCCCATACAACACCTCCGCACCAAGAAAGACTCTCCAGGAATTTGGGGAGATCTGGGTGATGACTAGCCCTAGGTACTGGAGTAGATGATGCTGAAGAG
The DNA here is from genome assembly GCA_030445155.1 of Quercus variabilis. Taxonomy (NCBI): domain Eukaryota; kingdom Viridiplantae; phylum Streptophyta; class Magnoliopsida; order Fagales; family Fagaceae; genus Quercus; species Quercus variabilis. The sequence goes on from CP129447.1 coordinate 5,404,378, forward strand.
CACTCAATGGCAGTCTAAGTCCCGCCTTAAACATCTGGTCATACACCCTGAAGTCTTCAGCATCTCGGTAGTAGCACTTTTTGAATTTGAAAGGCAGACGGATAGGGATGTCGACGAGAATGTGATATCTTTCCCCAAGGGTCTCGAAGTGTTTTCTCTTGACTGTAAAGTTAAAGTCATTTACTGTCCACAATTGAAGAAGGAGAAACTACTTAAGACCATCAGAACCTATGACGGATTGAATGGGGGGTTCAACATTGTCTACATCTTCTTCGTTTGAATCCCCACCCGAACCACCCTCTAATCCGTCCATGTACAAATCCTCATCCTCCTCCGCAAAAGGTGAGTTGGCAGACGGAACCTTTTCATCATAAGAGGTGTCGGGGTTGTCTTGACCTGACAGATACACTTCATCGTAGCCTACTCCTTTGCAGATACACAATTGTTCACTCAACGCTTCACTAGACTTCTATTACCTACATGTGACGGATAAACCCCTAAGACTCTACAGGTCTACATAGGTGATGGGCATGCAATATTTAATGTAAATAACAAAAGAAAATTCAGTATAAGGCAAAGGATACTTATAGTTGAATGATGCAAAATGATGAAAGAAACGATGTGGCGAACGGTCACACTAAGTCAATGGTATGACAATTTCTGGCAGGAGATGGTAGCACTTTAACACTGGAAACTTGTTACAAAAAGTGAAAATGCAAGGGAGAAGCAGCCTATATATAGAGGGAACAGTGCAGAAGATGAGAAGATGCTACGGCCCGAGCAATCGACCACTAAAATTATGCCACATGCCCCCTACATTAATGACCATAGGCTAGCTTGTCAATCAAAATGTAACTCCTTAGAATTGAGTCAGATCGTCAATCCATGGGTCCGTCTATATAAATAGAAGACAAACCCATAGAGTGAGGGGGCGGCTAAAGGGGATAAAATTTGAGGTAAACGGATCTGTTCAATAAAGCCAACCATAAGCGATAGAAAGGTATGGGCTAAATGTATTGACAAACGATGGGTAGAACAGATCATGTCCCAAACGGAGAGGAAGGAAGATGGACGAACCCTCCATAATGGATGGATTCCAATTAAACGGACAGAAGGGAGACATGTAGTAAAGCTACATGGTATCTACATGGCCTAAGTGGTCTCCAAGAAACCTCAAATGGAAATATCTTGTGCCCTACGATTAACCCTAATCAACAAAGTCTCTATATGGAAAGGATCCCACAAAATTTGTGTATTTATGAGGATCTTCCCCACAAGAAAACACCTTCTTTGCCAAGTAAAAACGATCGACTCTACACTACTATAAAAACCCAAAACCCTTGTTCCTCAAAAAAAAAAAAAAAAAAAAAAAAAAAAAAAAAAACCAAAACCCTTAGAAATCAAGGTACACATAATTTACCTAAGTTCTGGCACTCTAGAGTGGCAAAAGTTCTCTAATTTAACTTTCGGAGGGTATTTGGCTGGTATCACATCGGTACTCTCTGTGAATATTCCTCTTCTTTGTTGCGCAAGTTTTGTCTAGAGCACGTGAAGACTTTGTGACTTATTGACAATTTTTTATATCATCAGAAACAATAGTTTCCAAATTTAAATCTTCTAAATATTTTGCATACGAGATTCATGTTAAATTTTAGAAATTCTATCTTAAATCCATTTTTCTTTATTTAGCAAAATCTAAACCCGTCTTTTTATCCTAACATGAGCCCAACTGAACATATCATATTACAAATGGTGGAATATAAATCTATTCATTTCTTATTTTTGGATTTTACAAAAAAAAAAAATGCACTTACTTTTTATTATTATTTAGAATCCCCAATTTTTGTGTAAATCAAAATCTAAAGCAAGAATTACACCTACTAAATTTGGAATAATTTTGATTTTAATCATTGGTAGTTTAGAAAAATTTTAATATTATCGCTAGAGCTTCGAAGTGTTTTTTAATGTTGTAGTTTCAATGAAATAGGCTTGCAAAATTACAAGATGGAACCCATTTGGCAAGGGCATGAGCAGCAACATTAGCCTCTCTTTTGACCTAGAGAAAACTTATAAATAAAGAAATCAACAAAGTATAGACATCCTGCACGAGCCCTTCAATAGTCCATGTTGGTGCCTCAAGTGGTTGAGATAAATGGAGGATGCATTCCTTTGAGTCATTCTCCAAAACAACTCTACAATGATTCTCATTGCTTGCAACTTGCATTCCCAATATTATAGCTAAAGCTTCATCCACCAACAAAGAGCAACTAAGGATGATATTCATTTTTGCCCAATCCAAATCCCCATTGTGGTCATAAGCAATAATGGTTAGAGCTGCTTTATATGGGGACACAGCTGCATCATAGTTAAATTTTAGGGTAAACTACGTATGTGGTCTCTATTTTTTACACTATATTTTAATTTGGTCCCTAACTTTTTAATTGTGTCAATTTGGTTCCTAACTTTTTAATGTCGTGTCAATTTAGTCCATGTTTTATCTTTTGAATGGAAGTTGCTGATATGATAAGCGGCCAAAATAAAAAAATTAGTTCCTTGCCACATCAACGGAAACTAATTTTTTATTTTGGCCATTTGTCATGTTAGCAATTTTTATCCAAGAGATAACAACAAGTACTAAATTGACACGGCACCGAAAAACTAGTGACCAAATTAACACAATTGGAAAGTTAGGGATCAAATTAAAATATGATGTGAAAAATAAGGGCCAAATCAAATTAAATTTTAAAAATAGGGATCAAGAATTAGGCTCGACCGATCGAAAATCGCAGGCATAGTTTTTCTACAGATTTTTAAACAGACCCAAACTTATGAAAACGTTTAGGGCTTCACTTAAACTTCTCCACATATAAAAGGGAAACCCTAACCACATTTTGTGAGAGTTGAAAATGACTTGTGTTACTTTTTATGAGATTTGAGAGGTTTTGTACCTTCTAATTACAAAAGAATCTACCGGAGCCAAAACTACAATCAAGCATTGGTAGAACTAGTTCCTACATCAAGATCAATAAGTGAAGGTGATCTGAAACCTTTGAGTGGAGTCTCAAAGTCACAAGCAAGGTGGCTTGTGTTGGTGTAAATCCAAGAAGAGAAGGAGTCTGTGGATTCAAAGCTTGCATGTGGTCATGTCAGTAAGTTACTACATGAGGTAGTATTAGATTTAGGGTTAAATCTTTTGTAAAAACTTCTATTCTCTTATAGTGGATTTGGTCTATCATTAGGATAGCTAGGTCAAATCCTTCCAGGTTTTTACCTTGAAACAGTTAGTTTCATTAGTTTTCCTGGGTAATTATATCGTGGTGTTATTTATTTTTTCGCGTCTTTGCATGATATGATTTATTTGTGTTTAACTTATATCTAAAAATTAATATAAGTAATCACTTGGTTAATAAATTAAATTAAACAATCTGTTAAAGGGCTCTAAACAAATTCTCAAAAAGTAATGCCAAGAGCATCCTAGTTTATCAGTCAGCTAGGCAAGGGACATTTCGACAAAATGCAGGAAGCCATCAATTCAATCTCATCAAATATAATATCACGGGCCATAAAATTTGCAGTAGACAACTTGAATGTAATACCACGAGCCATAAAATTTGCAACAGACAACTTGAAGGTAGAACTTTCTAAGGAGTTCACATAATCACCCCATTCGGTCACAGTCGAACGCCTACTCTTTCCTAAATGGTTTTTCTTTAAGGATTTGAACTTTCTCTCTAGACAATAAAAGAAATATATATATATATATATATATACATAGCAATTGAAATTTAATGGATAGCTTTTGAATCAAAATTGGAGTTATATTTTAGTATATACTAATGCAGTAATGCTTACTTGCAAACACCAGGATTGAGATGGATAATTGTCCATTGTTTGTTGTTTGATGGGATTGAATCGATGGCTTCTTGCACTGTGTCGAAATGTCCCTTGCCTGACTGTTCAACTAGGATACTCTTGGCATTACTTTAGTCTTATGCCCTGGACACACGAAAAGGAAGAGACTCAATGTAAAGTAGAAAATAAATGTAGGAGATTGCGTTATGCAAAAATGCAATGGTGACAAAACAAATTTAACTAGTTGAATGATGTGTTAGAAGATGAACAAATTCTCAATTTAAAATTATCAACGTTGCAAGATAAAATGAGTCAATTGAAAAGAAATAGAATATTTGACAAGATTTTGACAAATATAGAGCATTCACGTTGGCTTACCTAAAGTTTATCATCTATTTTGGGGTAACGATAAACTTTTTTTTCCCCTTATTTTAGTTAATCGATTCTATATGCTAAACTCTAATTTATTTTTAAATATTATTTCTTTAATTATTTTTTATTATTTCTCTTTTGTCATCTCATTCGAACAAATGCCACTACCACAAACCCACTTGAATCATAGACCCAGTGAACATAAGCCCCAACCACAGACCAACTTAAATCATCGTTGGCCTCTAGAGCCACCCCAACCTCACACGCCATTGCGATCTAGTTGGGGGGGCTTCAACACATGTTAGTCACGTGAGTTTTTCCGTCCAATTTAACTACCAAATAGAAGGTAGGGTAGAAAGTGTTGCAAGGGCATTAGTTCAGAGGATGATTGGGCATTCGTGTAGCTTAGGCAGTAAGTATAATGGGGGTATAGTTTAGGGGAGTAAAGTATAATTTTCCCATTAAATTTATGTAGTTAATAAAAAATAATAATTATATATGTATATGTATTAAAAATTAGTTCAGTGGGTGATTGGGCATTTGTGTAGCTTGGGCAGTAAGTATAGTGGGGGTATAGTTTAGGGGAGTAAAGTATAATTTTCCCATTAAATTTATGTAGTTAATAAAATAATAATTATATATATATATATATATTGTTAGAAATTTAGATCCCTTAAAACACAACCAGATTGAGTAGCCTAGTTAATTAGCCAAGTTGTTACTTAGTCAAATTATGCAATTCTAGGTTAAAACAATCAAACAATCATACCAAGAATATAAAATAGCGGAAAAATAAACAACACAAGATATGATCACCCAGGAAACCACACGGTAAAAACCTGGGGAGGATTTGACCTAGCTATCCTCAAGGTAAACCTGAATCCACTATGCGAAAGAATCGAAGTTCATACAAAAGGACTACAAGCTCCCCGCTTGACTTCCTAATGCTACCCACTAGTAGAACTTACTGACACGACCACGTGCAAGCTCAGAATCTACGGACTCCTTCTTTCTTGGACTCTTCAATCAAGTACAAGCACCCCCGCTTGTTTTTCTTTAAGCTCCAATAGCAGCAACCTTGTTGATCATCAAGATGTAGATAATATCTCTACCTTGAAAACCTTAAGTTTATGTGAAGAAAAGCTCCTCAATGATCTCACAAGAGATTCACATAAATCGCAAATATGAGCAACAAAGACTTAGAGAGGTTTGGGTACAAAACCCTAAAAATAAAAGGAGGCACAAGAGGCACTTTAATCTCTCTCTCCAAAGTCTAAAAAACGTGGCTTAGGGTTTCCTTTATATAGTGGGAGAAGTAGATTTGAAACCCTAATCCTTGATGGGCTTGGGCTGAGTTGGAAATTTTGCAGAAAAAACATTCTGCCCGAGATTCGATCGATCGAGTCTAATTTTCAATCGATTGAGCCAGGCCGAAAGTCACTAATACTTCTGCAGCCACTCGATTCCAACTTTACATAAAACGCCTACACTTTGAGCAAGTCTAAACAAGACTAACAACTTTTTTTTATCATGGTTTGCCAACAATACACATTAGAGTTCTAAATACATAAATTCCTAAATCTTTAGAACCTAATAAACTCCCCCTTTGGCAATCCGTGACAAAACACAAACACTAAGCTCAAAGTTTATAATTTAAAAAGCCCTTTACAAAATAATGCTCATAAATCAAAATTCAATCCTAACTACTATCCATCGGTTGCAAGTGTAGACAGCAGCTTAATTGAATCAACCTGTATATTTCCTAAAACACTAAATAAAATGCATAAACGCATGTGTGACAGAAAAACAGTAAATCAACAAATATGCAAACTAACTCTTCCCCTAAGTTAGATAAATCAAAAACAATGTTAACTCCCCCTAAACATAACAAACAGGTCATCTATGTCTCCCCCTTTTTGTCACTATTGACAAAGACTACCTAAACAGAAGGTAGACAGAAAATATACGCAACAGAGTAAGAGAAAATAGAGACAACTCCCCTGAAGAAGAGCAACAACTCCCCCTACGAACCACAAAGGTTTAAAAAAAAAAAAAATTCTCCCCCTATTAAAATAAGAAAAAACAAAACAAGTTTTGGGAAAAATAGTTTTGGGGAAAAATAAAAGAAGGTGGGGGAAAATCAGCAGCAGCAGCAGCATCACCAACAGAATTAGGAACATCCTCACCAGCAGGACCAAAGTTAAAAAACATACAAACCAAAGTTAAAAACTAAGGTGAGGATACACATAAAGAAAAAATATTCTCTCTTTCAATAAAATGCAAACATGGCACTATGTGACCCATAAACAATTGCATGAGTAGAGAAAATATTTGTACATTGATTATCCATCATATCTCTTAAGAAAAATATTTTCTAAAGTTCACACATAAGAAAAAGCATATACTAGAATGTACAAAACTCAAAAATTAATCAATCAATTTTTAAATCAAGTTGAGTACCCAATGTAGCAAAGTGTATGCATGTTATGTGTGAAAACAATGAGAGATATGACTGCAAAACTGTAAGATGGATACAAAAATCAATTCAATGCACGTGAATCCTAAACACAAATGATGCATGAAAAAAAATTTTGGTCAAAAACATAGAAACTAAAAATTTTTCAGTTTCGATCGATCGAGAATCGATCGAACATCAATCGAGTCAGGCAGACTCAAACCAAAAATTTTAATCGCAATTTTGATTGATCGAAAAATAGGTTCAATTGATCGAAAGCCTGGAAAAATCAAATTTTTGAAAAACAGAGCATTTTAATGCAGAAACTCCTTAAAGCACATTGTTTTATAAAAAATGCATGAGTATGAGACGAAAAGTTTTCAAAAACATTTGAATTTAACCCAGATCTTCCAAAAACAAAATTTTCAATCAATTTGCCCTCAAAGCGCAAACATTAAACACATTTTGCATTAAGATCAAGGAACTTTTAATCTTGGATGGCCACAACAAAATCACACACAATATAATGTACCAAGTTTAGCAAAGAGTAACTTGTGTAGTGTGTGCAACTAGCAAAAGCTTGAGATACATGTGAGGTGATATGTGAATAGCAATCAATCACAAAGTCTACAAAATTCATCACATAGAATTCAAAAGAGACTATTACCTAAAGAGTTACATCCTATAACTCCCATATTTTCTAGAACATAAGCTTGCAATCATATAAGTTTCTTGTATTTTTGCCTCATAGTTATGTGAAATGGCATCAAGCCTAATAGTACACACCAATTTTAATTATGTGAGATGGCATCAAGCCTAATAGTACACACTAATTTTAAGCATTAAGCAATTAAGCTGAGACATCACCTTATGTTCTTTTTGTGCATGTGCTACACTTTCTCAAGCACAGAATCTTATGATATGCACTAAGGTGTTCATGATTGGCTAGTGAACAGTGGTGAGATGGTTATTTATGCCTTTCTCAAAAGGATCAAGTCCGACAGTCAAAAAACATATGACTTCAAGATCAAGAGAAAGTGATAAACACCATAAACATCTTTCCCACACAACATGCACTACAAAGTTTCAACTAGTAAAGTGCAATAATTAAGCTCATCCAAGCTAAATAAGGTACATAAACTTGTTATGTAAAGATAAGATGGCCAACCTTGATTTCAAATCCATGATATGAAATACAAAACACAAAAATCTTTTTGGTTTAAAAAATTTTATGACCAAAAACAAAAAAACACATATTATGCTAAATGAACAATGCAAATGTAATGCATGACAGTGTTTAACTAAGCTATAGAGGGTACAGAAACAAGAAATATCAATTTCTTGGTTAACCCATGAGTACATGTACAAACTAGTACATACTCACACAAAATCAGAAATAGCTTAGCATATTATTCAAGTTTCTCCACAATGTGAAGCATGTTTTAAATCAAGAGAGAGATATCATAACCCATGTAATCCTCAAGAACAATAAAACAAGACACAAAATAAAATATTTTTGTCTTTTTGAAATTTTTCAATGTTTTTGGATTTTTTTTTTTAATTTATAAAAACAACCTAAAAAACAAAACAACCAAAAACAAAAACAAAACATGTCCACAAATAATTGAAAGAATTAAATCAGGGACAAGTTAGCAACACTCACCTTGGAGAATCTTTTCTCACCCATCTAGCATGAGTCCTCGGCTTTGTAGGTGAAAATCCATGTGAAGCAGAGTGTATTTGAGGGATTATACCAAACTTCTGAGAGAGACTAAAATCCTGCAAATTCCTTTCACAAGCTAACAAGCTCAAATTTTTCAAAAGAATATGAAACAATTTATTTGGACTTATGGCAAGAGAAATATCATCACATATCCTAGATTGACATACAGAATGCTTAAGTTTCAACTTATGACAATTAGGACAAATGTGACCACGAACACCACAAAAGTGGCAAACATGAACAAATTTCGGAACATCAGTATTCCTAACAACAAATCTAGTCTCAGATTTAGGGTTTTGCCTCAACAAAGAACAATTTAGTCTAATATGACCAACAACACCACAAAAGTGACAAGTAGGCACAAATACAGATTTCTTTTGCACATTGGTAGCAGGTTTAGACATAGGTTTAGAAACTTCAGCGCTAACATCAGAACTTTTACTTTTGTCTAACCTAGCAAAATAAGTCTTCTCTTTATTATTCCTCTTGAAAGGAGGAATACAAACTTTCTCAGTTTTAGGCTTAAGAGAAACAGAAATACTTCTGTTATCATCAGCAGGCTTGGTACTAGTCAAATTTTCAATTTTAGCTTTAGAGTCAACTAACTTTTGTTCCAAGCTTTTCATCTTCTCATCTTGAGAGGAAATTTGATTTCTCAAAAATTCATTCTTTTTATTAGATTCATCTAATCTAACAAGCAATTCCTCTCTTTCAAGATTAGCCAATTTTAACTCTTCTTTGAATTTCTTAGAAATTGTCAAAGATTTAGATAATTCCTTACGAAGAGTTTCAAAAGCATCAAAAAAATCAACAGAAACAATAGTGTCATTTTTATTCAAAACATCACAGGCATCAATAAAATCAGCAGAAGCATGAGCAGAAAGACACTTTAAATTATCCATGACAACAAGGGTCAAGGATTAGCTCTCAGATTAAAAGATCTACAACAGAAGAGCTACCCGCTCTGATACCACTTGTTAGAAATTTAGACCCCTTAAAACACAACCAGATTGAGTAGCCTAGTTAATTAGCCAAGTTGTTACTTAGTCAAATTATGCAATTCTAGGTTAAAACAATCAAACAATCATATCAAGAATATAAAGTAGCGGAAAAGTAAATAACACAAGATATGATCACCCAGAAAACCACACGGTAAAAACTTGGGGAGAATTTGACCTAGCTATCCTCAAGGTAAACTTGAATCCACTATGCAAAAGAATCGAAGTTCATATAGAAGGACTACAAACTCCCCGCTTGACTTCCTAATGCTACCCACCAGTAGAATTTACTGACACGACCACATGCAAGCTCCGAATCTATGAACTCCTTCTTTCTTGGACTCTTCAATCAAGTACAAGCACCCCCGCTTGTTTTTCTTTAAGCTCCAATGGCAGCAACCTTGTTGATCATCAAGATGTAGATAATATCTCTACCTTAAAAACCCTAAGTTTATGTGAAGGAAAGCTCCTCAATGGTCTCACAAGAGATTCACATAAACTGCAAATATGAGCAACAAAGACTTAGAGAGGTTTGGGTACAAAACCCTAAAAATAAAAGGAGGCACAAGAGGCACTCTAATCTTTCTCTCCAAAGTCCCAAAAACGTGGCTTAGAGTTTCCTTTATATAGTGGGAGAAGTAGATTCGAAACCCTAATCCTTGATGGGCTTGGGTTAAGTTGGAAATTTTGCAGAAAAAGCATTCTGTCCGAGATTCGATCGATCGAGTCTAATTTTCGATCGATCGAGCCAGGCCGAAAGTCACAAATACTTCTGCAGCTACTCGATTCCAACTTTACATAAAACGCCCACACTTTGAGTAAGTCTAAACAAGAGTAACAACCTGTTTTGATCATGGTTTGCCAACAATACACATTAGTGTTCTAAATACATAAATTCCTAAATCTTTAAAATCTAACATATATATTAAAAAAATATTACATCAACATTTAAATTGAAAAAAATATATACAAAAAAAATCAATTTTAAAAATAGAAAAACCCACTTAAAAAGTTTTTTTCTAGCGTTTTCTTGCACCTTCATGGCAACCAACCACTAAACTTCTCCTCCTTTCCTACTCTAGCTTTCTCAGCAACCAAGGGCAGCTCAAGGGATTGTAGGGCCTAAGGCGATGTTTAAATTGAATTCTTTTATATAATTAAATAATTTTGTTAGTTTTAGACCCCTTACCAGAATATGTTTAACCTAATATTATGCTAAGTTGATTAACAAGATTGTTATTCAAGATTAGGTTAAACACAAACAAACATAAACAATAAAGCAGTAGAAAATAAAGAACATAAAGATCTGATGACCTAGGAAAACCTAACCGATAAAAAACCTAGGGATGATTTAACCTAACTATCTTCAAAGTAAAAACAGATCCATTATGAAAGAATTGAAGTTTGTATAATAAGACTTAGACTACTAATATCCTATTGCTACCTCGAGTAGAAAACTTACTACCATGACCACGTGGCAGCTTCAAGTCCACGGACTACTTCTTTCTTTGATTTACAGCAACCACAAGTTCTCCTACTTGTAACCTTAAGACTCCACTCAAAGGTTTCAGATCTTCTTTAAAGTTCTCTATGCAACAATTGAAGCAATAATCAAGTTCTTGATGTGAATCTTGATCTTGATAACTCTATGTGTGTGAATGAAGGTAAACACCTCTCAGATCTCACAAAAAATTCAACACACAACTCAATAAAAGACCTTAGAGAGCTTTTGGGTACAAAACCCTAGATCTACAAAAGAGGCACATTATTCTCTCTTTGAAAAGCCTTATAAAAACATGCTTAGGGTTTTCTTTATATTCTAGGAGTAAAACACCTAACCCTACACGTTTATTTGGCTTGGGCAATTTGAAAATTCTGCAAAAAATTCCTAATCCATGATTCTTAATCGATCAAGTCTATTCTTCGATCGATTGAGCCTTGCAGAAATAGAATAGTAACCTCCTGCAATTACTTGATTCCAAACTTACATTAAACCAAACTTTGAGCAAGCCTAAACCTAGACTCATTGTTTTGATCATGATTTGCCAACATATACAAAGTGAAGTTCTAATATATTTAGTTCCTAAAGTCTTAGAACCTAACAATTTTTTTTTTTACTTAAAATCTGTTCTTCTAATTTTCTTAGATGCAAAAATTTTTAGTTCTTCTAATGAATTTCTTGTTCATATACGTGTTGTTCATCTTACTTTTTTTAGAATTAGATTAATGAGTGCCCTTAGAGCATTTATTAATTGACAATTTTAAGAAAATTTTTATACTACTTTCGTGAAAAATATAAAAATTAAGCTGTAAAAAAATCAGTTACTTTTTTTTTTTTTTCGTCCCCCCGTAAAGCAACTAATTGGCCAATGCCCTGACTGGAATGCTACAGTGTTCTCACATGAAGAGATCAAGTATGCAGTGCACAATTCCCATACAGGCCATACTTATGTTATTGGGAACAAGTTCTTAGATACGCTCTAGTCTAAATCTCTAAGCCATTTAATGCCATGTTGTCTATGGGTTCGACAAACTTCTATGTGTTTGAGTCTAGCTCCGTAGTATAACTACACATATTACATGCAATTTGGGTAATTCGAACTATCTTGAATAAATTTCTTCATTTGTTTGGTTTATGTTATAGTGAGAGCCTATGCTTTAGCAATATATTTTCTCAGTAAATGGAACAATATTATCTTAGTTTGATTAGTACTCAATATCCATCTTAAATAAAACTCTTAAACATCTCAGTAGTCAAGCGATATCATTTACGATTCAAATTGTTTAAACAGCCACAACTTAATCATTGACAGGAATAATCTGTAATACCCTATAAGACAAAAATTAATGATTTCATTCAAATCCTAATCTTAAAGAATCACAGATAATAATTAAAAGGTTGTAAACTAAATTATTATACGCTCCGTTTGTTTCGGCGATAATATTTTCTAAAAATTATTTTTTCTTTAAAACTATCTCATTTTTCTATATTTGTTAGCAGTTTTAATGGTCCAAGTGAATGGAAAGATTTTAGGGAGGATGAAAAATGTAGTAGGGAGGAGAGAAAAAAAAAATTTGGTAGAGCCCGGGTGTTAGGAAAAAAAAAAAAAAATTACCCACATACAACCACGATAAATTTATTCCTACAAAACATTGAATTATTGACACATGTATTTATTTATTTATTTATTTTAAAATATGCATTATAGCTCATAATGGAGCATTTATTATTCTTTAACTTGTATCCTTAGAACACTCGTTAACAAGATCCAAAATATATTAGAAACATGAATAGTGTGCGATTATGCGAAGCTAAGTTGTTCTCCCAACCAATTTCCTTGGTCTATGAATAATTTTGGAGTGACAAGCTGCTCCAATTCTTCTGAGGATAACTTTTTCACCCATTTCACACGTTTCGACATGCTTGCCCCTGGTCCTTGGCAGTCCACCTCTGCAAATGTGATTTCTCCCCTATACAACAATAACACAAAAGAAAAAAGGAAGAAAAGTCTTACTCAATATTCGTTCAAAAAATAGGTCAACTATTTGAAAAAAAAAAAAAAAAAGTGCATTTAGAAGAAAAACAATGAAATTTAAATGTTGCGTTTTGAGAACATGAATTTTGATAACCTGTGAAATGTGTTGTGAAAAATTGCAATGTGAAAACACAATTTTTTTATGAATGAATCTAGAAAAATACTCTGTGAGCTGTGATTTGAAAATATACTTTTTTCTCGATTTTAAAAATTGAGTATATATATATATATATATTTTTTCAAAATACAATGCTGACTTTTTTTCTTCTTGTATATTTGCATTTTCATTTAAAATCACTCTTTTTCTACACGAAATCATAATGCCAAATGATCTCTAAATTAACCATCTCTTATTAACTTACTCTCTCAAAAAAACCATCTCTTATTAACTTAAACTTTTAAAAGGAACAGTAGCTTATCAAGATCAGTCAAACATTTTATAATATGAATGTAAAATGGAGAAAAAAAGAAGAAGAGGAACCACTTACTCTTTTCCCTTATTATGCCATGCATCCCAACCTTCTGGGGCAATAATGTTGTCGAAAGTTGACTGGTAAAACACAACTCTCGCATGGCTTTTATATGCTCTCCCTAAATATGCAGGACCACTTCCTGTTACTCTACAATTCTTAAACACAAAACCATTGGTATCTTGTTCTTGTTGTCGGCCTTGAGCTGTGATATAAGCCCTCCCCAAGCCTATACTTTTTGCCTTTGCTTGTAATTCACAATTCTACACACAAAACATATAGAGTAATGTCGGGGGGGGAGTATGTGATATAAGATTAACTATATGATGTTTTGCATAATCACGGACGGAACCAAGATTCTATGTTGGAGGGTCAAAGCATAAATAATAAAAAATATAAAAAAATTCGTAAAAATTTATTGTGCCAAAAATATGATTTTTTTTTTTTTTTGGTACTCTATATCTTATGGTTGTATTGTGCTGAAAATTAGTAAAAAGAAAAAAAAAATCTGTATTTTGGTATTAACTAAAAAAAATTGTCAACAGCCACTCCAATTTGTATTTTGGTGTTTTTTTGAAAAAAAATTAAGCTAATAACGATAGAATATCTATTAATTGTTCTGAATTACAGCTGTAAAACAAAACCTTTTTTTTTTAGTTCTCTATCAAACAAAACTAATACACATTGCAAAATCAATCATATATCTACACGTCAACTAAATACATGTCACACATTTTGGAGTTAATTAATACTGTATTTATTATAGGCAGTCAAATAGTTTCGGAAACAAGAGGCAAATAATCACGGCAACACAATATTATGATTCTCAAAAAGGCAGTAATGTGAAGAAAAAAAAAAAGTACCACTGCTGTAGCATTGCTGGCTTGACAAAGTAGAGAAAATGGAATCAAACGTTTTAAACTAGGGGTTGTGATTGTTTTGTATGTATTTTTTGTTTAGACCAATTTTATGGTTTATTTTGTTGTTAGTTTTGGTTTGCCTATGGTTTATTATTGTTATTCTTGGGGGTATTGAGTAGACTGGATTTGTGATTGGTTGTGTTGGTATTTTTTGTTTGTCTAAAGGTTTTCTTCTTATTCTTTAGGCAAATGGGCAAAAGGGAAGGACCAAAATATTTTTTTTATTGAATATAATGGATTAATTTGTGTTTTTTGTGGGGGTGTGTGTGTGTGGAGGGGGGCCAAGAATAAGGCCGACCATTCCCCCAGCCCTCAAGTGGGTCCATCCACAATTAATACCCCGAGTTTCATTTTATAGCTAAGTTTTATACATGATTATATATATGAAAAACTCATTTTATTGTATATGATGCTCAACGATTAATCATATAATTTTTTTTTCGTCAAACACAATTCTCTTTTTAAATAACAAGGCTTATGACAAAACCTCCCTATCTCAACTTAGGTTTCTGTTTTTATATAGATATAGACTACAAATAGCCCTTCTAACTAACCTATGAGCTACACAATTTCCTTATTTAGATGGAAGCTGTTTCTCTGGATATTTTTGATGTTTACAACCAAGATTTATGTTTGATTAATGAATAATGCCCCCACAATCTAAGGGCTTTTTCTCAGGGAAAAAAAAATACACACACACACATATATATATAGACAGTACTATGTGTGACATAGTGAAAACTATAAATGTACTGCTTTTGATTCTTATTGAAATTGCAGTTTATTAAAAAAATAATGAAAGCTATAATGATTATAATCCGGTTTAAAACATTTTTTGGTAGAACATATTTTTTTTTCATGTATATATATTTGATAATATGATAAAGGAATTTTGATTGAATGACCCATTAACTACAATCATAGTCGTAATGATGTTGATTATAAATGTTAATATGGATCTAGTTATAATTAATGAGTGTTCTTACAAAAATCAATTATTTTTTTCATTTATAATAAAAAGTTTCTAAAAATATTTCATAATTTTATGTGTTTAGGACACCTATTAACTTTTCTCTTTTAATATTCAAGGGACCAAAATGATAGGATCCAAAGGAGGACGAAAAATATTTTAGTCTCATAAAATAGTTTTGAAATATATATGCATAGGATAAACTTCCCATTTTTCATTGATAAAAAGAAATATGATATAATTTAGGGTTATGTTTTTATAAAGATATAGATAGTACTATGTGTGAGATGGTGAAATCTATAAATTATATTGCTTTTGATTATTATTGAAATTGCAGTTCTTTCTCAAAAAAAAAAAAAGAAAAAAAAGAAAAGTGAAATTGCAGTTTATTAAAAAATTAATGGAAGCTATAATGATTATAATAAGGTTAAAACATTTTTTTGGTGGAAAATTTAATATAAAAAAAAATCCTTGTGAAAAGATCATAGTTCTAGGATATTTATTGGTTCACAATTAACTCTCTCTCTCTCTCTCTCTATATGATTAAGGAACTTTGATTGAATGACCCACTAACTACAATCATTGTGTTAATGATTTTTTTTTTTTTTTTTTTGTTTGTCAACACACCAAAAAAAAAAAAAAATCATTAACACAATGATTAATGTAGTTAATGGGTCATTCAATGATTGTCATTATTGATGTTGATTACAAATTCAACCAAAAAAAAATCATTAACACAATGATTATTGTAGTTAATGGGTCATTCAATGATTGTCATTATTGATGTTGATTACAAATGTTAATATGGATTCGGTTAACGGTGGCCTTCAAGGCATTTAATAATGGATTATTTTAAGAAAATTTTAATATCATTTTTTTAAAAATATAAGAAATTGTAAAAAAAAAAAAATCAATTATTACTTTTTTATTTCTTGTAAAAAATTTCTAAAAATATTTCCTACACTTAATGGAAAAAGAAATATGATATAATTATAGCTTGGTTGATTCTAACCTCATAAAGTGATTGACCAAAACCCCAGATGAAGTCCACAGAACCTTCAATGTAGCAATTCTTAAAATAGTGGTGACCTGTTAAGTCAGCGAGTGTATCTTGTATGCCAACAAAACCACACCCAATAAATGATGCTTTGTCTGCTTGAATAAGGGCTGCTGGTGCCCATGTAACTTTCTTCGCCTCAACTTTCCCGAGGTCATATGTATTCTAGCAAAGATTTAAGAAAAATTAGTAAATAAAGAAAATTTGGAATTCTTTTTGTATTTTATATATTTTAACTTCTAATTTATTCTAGGGCAAAGTTCAGCTACAAAATTAGTTAGAGTTTTAGACTACTAAAACTTTATTTAATATCTTTTTAATAGAGGTAAATTTTAACAAAACTACCATTAGATTACATTTTTTTTTTCTTATATTCTTCGTGTTTACAAAATTTCTAGAAAATTAAAGATGAATAACTATATCATCAATAAATTGTTTAAATTACAAGTTTTTATTGTTTAAAATTATGCATAAAATATAATTTTATAAATAATATAGAAAATAATATTTAATTGGTACAAAATTGATGTGTATTAAGAGCATAAACAATATGCAATTCAACAATTAAATTTTTGAAATATGTTGTAGTGTTAATGATATTAAATAAGATTGTAATCTTAAATTACAACTACTTTTGTAACTAAACTTTGTCATTTATTCTATAGAAACTTTTTTAGTTCTCCTTTATTAGATATTTGTGATAACCTAAGATGAAAGTTTTTGAGTTGCCTAACCGTGAATGTGATACCACTAGCCATAAAATTTTCAGCAAATAACTTGAAGGTAGAACTTTCCATGGAGTTCCCATAATCACCATATTCGATCACAGTCGTATCTTTGCTCTTTCCCCTAAGGATAATGTACGATTTTCCTTTGGGGATTTTAACTTTTTCTCTACACAACAGAAGAAGAAAAAATTATATATATATATATATAGTGACTGAAAGTTAATGGTAACTTATAAATGAAAATTGGAGTTATATTTTAGTATTTACTAATGCTTACTTGTAAGTACCAGGATTGAGATCGATAATTGTCCACTTGTTGTTATTTGATGGGATTGAATCGATGGCTTCTTGCACTGTTTTGAAATGTCCCTTGCCTGACTGATCAACTAGGACACTCTTGGCATTTGTGCCTTTTGCATTGGACGCGTTTAGGAAAAGGAAGAGAGTCACCGTAAAGTAGAAAATAAATATGAGAAATTGCATTATGGACAAATACAATGGTGACAAAAAAGAAGAAGAAGAAGAAGCCCTAGTAATTGGATAGCGTGCAATGGATTTGTTGATGTGTTAGAAGATGATCAAATAATTCTCAATTCTATCAATGTTCCAATAATAATGGGTTAATCGGAAAGAAATAGGATGGGTAACAAGATTTTGATAAATATAGAGCATTTAAGTTAGCTTACTTAATTATCAAAAAAAAAAAGTTAGCTTACCTAAGATTCCCCCATCTATTTTAGGAAAAAAATTTATTTTTTGTTTTCGATTTTAGCTAATCACTTGTCAGGATATCCCCATTTGAATCGTTATTCTAAACTCTGATTAAAAAAAAAAAAAAAAAAAAAAAAAAATTTATTCAAACATTTTATCTTGTTCTCTCCCAAATCATCCGATTCTAACAAAAGCCAATATCAAAAACCCACTTGATCATAAATTGAGAAAGATATTCTAATTTGAGGTTTTTTTTTTTTTTTTTTTAGGCTTGACTCTCTGTACTGGACCTACTGGTGTCCTATTCTATTTTAGGGAGCTCAATGTGATTGCGTTTAGATTTACTGTTTACTTAATAATCTGTAGTTTCTTGTAGGTTATATACCAAATATGAGACAAAAGATATATTTTTGGTAGCTTTTATACTAAACTAACATGTAACTCATTCTATTTCACAAAATAAATAAATAAACATGTAACCAATGCAAACACATGGATGCATTTAAATTTAAATATAAATTTTATTATAAAAATATGTTAGGTCACAATCTGAATGACCCCTTGTGATTAACTCTAATTAATTAATTTAGCCAAGTAATTAATTAACCAATTAATCATGCAATTTTGTGGAAGGACAAACAAATCACCAATCAACTAAATATGCAGCGGAAAATAAATAACACGGTGATTTGTTTACGAATGGGGAAAACCCTAATGGCAAAAACCCCACCGGGTGATTTTCAAGTCACCACTCCCGAAACTCCACTATTATCAAATCAAGCGGTTACAAGTAAAGGAATCTCAAGTACCTTACCAACCTACAGTTGAACCCTTACCCCAATACCCAATTGGACTTGATCTGTAGCGACAGTTCCCACCTTTGATGCACGGCTCCCAAGTACGTGACTAACCAATGCGCGAATCCCAATACGCGACTTCAGAACACCAACTGAGAAAGAATGGTTGGCTGCAAAGTTCTTCAGATCATCCACTTGATGAATAGCAGGAAGATGCTTGGTTACAAAACCCTATGGTGCACATACACAGCAACTTCTTGATGGAAGATGAACTAGGTCAAGAACTTTGTCTGTTGATCACAATTTGCTTGAACAGAGATTGCTCAATGATAATGCAACTTGTGTCACCCAAAACGGCTCTTAAAATAATCATTTTATATGTTTAGGGTTAGAAGAAAAGAAGCCCCAAAAACACATTCACGGATCCCAAGAAAATCAGATTGGAATTCTGACTTTTTAATTATCGACAGATAGCAGGTGTCGAGGTAGCTATCGAGAGGTGTCGAGCTTTAAAAATTCTGCACTTCAACTTGCTTTTTCTTGGACAGACTTGATGACTTCAACACTTGACCTTGAAACATTGTTTCTTGAAGTATTAAAAACACCTAGATCTACCCAATTACAAGCAGAGTGCGTTTTGTCAAAGGATTAGCCAATTTACATAATTAAGTGACATATGTTCTTAAACAAGTTAAAACATATATGTCCTAACAATCTCCCCCTTTGGCAATCCGTGACAAAACCACAACAAACAAATGAGCATATGAGAGAGGTCATAAATCACTCAACTCATATTCACTTGTTAAATACAATAAAATCTATCCTAACACAAACTCTTGAAAAACTTTGCAAGAAGAGAGCTTATGATAAGTAGACTTTGACAACCTGTATTTCTGAAACACTTTAAAACAAAACTCATCAAGGCATCTTGTGTGAAACAGAAATAATTAGATTGCATACAAGTATAAAGAACATGTGTATAAAGATAGAAAAGAAACAACACATGAAGAGAGAGGTAAAAGAAACATACATCAACATATATAAGAGATAGGATAAGTACAATGTATGTAAGAACGGTCAAAGGACCTCATATACAAGACCAATGTATCTAAAAGACAAGAAAAAAATACATATAGCCTCACTACATCCCTCAAAAATATGATAACACTCCCCCTATCAAAAATGTCCTATGCTAACTCTCCCCCTAAGATGACTACTCTCATAGCCCAAAACTACTCCCCCTTTTATTCACGAGTGACAAAGGGTAGAGTGTCATGTAAACATCTCATCGGCAGAGCTAGCATCCCCATCATCATCATCATCATCCTCATCATTCTCATCATCCTCAAAATCTGAAGCTGCTGGAGTAGGTGGTGAAGGAGTAGCCTTTGGAGCAAATCCACCCATGGTCGCCTGCCGTCGTGCAATACGACCAACACGAACATTCACCTGATACAACTCAGCGGAGAGTGTATCAAAGCGAGTGTCCATGCGCTGCAACTGCGCCATAATATCTCCAAGGGATACATCGCTCGAAGAGGAAGAAGGAGCAGATGTAGAAGGAGCGGATCTGGATGGAGCTGAACGGGAGGGAGGAGTGGCACCTGGCTGTCTCGACCTGAACTGCGCCTCACTACGTTTTACGGTAGCGGCATCTATGGCAGATATGTGTGTGAAGTGGTCGGACACAGGAAAGGGGACAGAAAAATGGCGTAGAATCCGCGTGATAGCAGAAGGAAAAATGAGCTTATCACGGGACGCCGAATCAAGATAGACCTCTATGATAGACCGGATGAAGTGAGAAGGGAAGTCTATAGTAAGATGCTCAATCAAAGAAAGCAAAAATCGAGCACGAGGCTCTGTGATAGAGTTATAGTGAGAAAGAGGATGAAGAACAAAAGTCATCACCATGTTCATGAATCTAGGACCTTTAGCAAAAAGCCTACATGATGTGAACTGATGCTCACCCCAATCTGCAGGGCGCTCACAAAAAGCAAAGATGAGCTCATCTTTGGACACAGTCCTCAGACGCTCACAAGAGGGGTAATCAGGAAACTCTATCCTAGGTACCCTAAGCACATCCGCAACAAGCTACGGTGTGACAGGAATGCGCATACCTCGAACGCGAGTAATAAAATGAGGTACTGAAAGATCAATCCCGTGGATGTTGGAGTAGAACTCATGTATCAGCACGAGAGGGCAAGTGACCGGGATGTCACACAGTGACCCCCATCCCCTACTGTGAATGACAGAGGGAAGATCAGTATCGGCGAAGTCCGCCAGAATGACTTGGCGTTCCGAATGAACACCTCGTCTAGAAAAGTTCTCCAAAAATGCCTTATGGGCATCTCCATCACGGAACCGAAGATCAAAGGAAGCAGAATCAGAAGAAGTAGATGCTCCAAAACGCAGAGGGTTCCGAGCAGGAGTAGATTTACGTTTAGGTGCCATAGACATGACTAACGTAAAAAGAATGAGAAAAAGATAGAGGGAGAAATAATCAGAAAAGTCCCAAACACAGTTCAAATATATCAAATATGTTGAACAATAATTACGTATGCATGGGAATGCATGAGCATGACATGCAAAGGAAAAACATCATGGGCTCAGCCCAATCCAATCCTAGTAGCACACAAGCATAAGGCACGCATCTAAATGCATGTAAATATCATTGTAATGCAAATGAAATGCAATGTATGACATTTTGAAATCATTTAAGTACAAACCCAACCCAAAATTTCAAGAAAAACTCAACAATTTTGAAAAACCCCAAATTTTATGAAAAATCCCAAAAACTAGGTTTTCAAAACATGAAATGCATGAAAAATGAAGAGAATAGAGATCTTACCAAGTGATTTGAGCAAGAAATGAGCAAGATCCAAGTGGGTTGAAGGATTTGAGTGAAAGGAGAGTGAAAGGGAGATGAACAGGCACGGAGAGATCGAGAGAAATCGAGTGAGAAATGAAGAAAATCGCGATCTGCACTTAAATAGGCACCTCAGTAATTCTCGACAGCTGAGGTGTCGAGAGGTGTCGAGAAAGCTGTCGAGGAAGGTATCGAGGAAAAAGCCTTCGACAGATGCAGGTATCGAGAGGTATCGAGATGCAAGGAGAAATTCAGATATGAGAATCTCGATCGATCGCGAAGGTGTCGAGAAGGTATCGAGGAGGCAGAAGAAATCTCGATCGATCCGAAAGGTGTCGAGACAGGTGTCAAGAAAGAAGACACAAACAGCACAATTGAATCTCGATCGATCCAACAGGTGTCGAGGATCTGTCGAGAGGACAGAGACTTTCTCGATCGATCCATCAGGTGTCGAGGAGGTGTTGAGATTGCGATAAGAAACAACATGAGAAGCTCGACAGATGACCAGGTATCGAGGAGGTGTCAAGGTAGGTGTCGAGATCACACAAAAATGCAGTTTTTTGAGAAGGGAAAAACACAGATATGAATGCAATCTAACACACATCTCAATCAAAGATCCACAGAAGTGATAAACCTCTCAAAACATCTCTCAACAAGAAAATGAGTATAAGGATCATGCAAAACACACACACACACTAAACAAGTCTAACCAATTTTATATTTCAAAAACAAGTTATGACAGTTTAGTGAGCATACATTAGCACATGTAAAACCTTTGTGATGGCCAAATCACATTGTACCTGCACATGTATCAAAAGTAGCAAAGAATATTGCGTGTTGTGTGTGAAAAACATCGTAAGATTGCATATGTGTATACATGTTATGACGATCTGAGATATGAGAAAATAACTTTTAACTCACACACAATCATAACTATTTGATGGGGACTATCACCTTAGAGGTACATCCTATAACTCCCACATCTCCTAGAATACACGCTTGCAACCATATTTAAAGCATTTTTAATCTTTTTGCTTTTTATATTCTTTGCATGTTTTCTTTTATTTTAGCATATAATACATGGGCATAAAAAGGAGAAAAGAAATACCCAAGATGTTAAGCATTTGACATCGCACTTTTGCTATGCCGAAGCATACGAATGTCTTTGACACTGCACTTTTGCTATGCTGAAGCATACAGGTGTCATATTATGATTGGCGGGCAACAGTGGTGAGATGGTTATTTATGCCTTTCTCTTAGGATTTCTAGTCCAAACCGTCAAAAAGAGTGATGTGAGTGTTAAGTTTTAAGAGATAACCTAATCTTACTCATCACAAACAAGAGCCACAAAATTCACTTGCTTAGTTGTGCATAGAGATGCTCATCTAAGCTACAAGAGATACAAAGTTTAGAAAACTTTGTTTCATTGGCCATCCAAGGTACACAAATACCAAAGTACACATAACACACACTGTTTTTGTATTTTTTAATTTTTCAATTTTTTTTTTATTTTTATATAAAAAAAAAAAAAAAAAAACAAAACTGAAAGTAAACACACAAAACATGTTAACAAAACAAAGCAAAAACTAGACTGACTCAGAAAAGTAAAACACATAAGCAATGCAATAAACAGAAAAACAAGAAGGGAAAAAGAAAGTGATGAAATCACTTAAAGTCCTTTTTCTTCCACACCTTGGAAGAACCTTTCCTATGATTGAAACCTTGAACAGGCGGTGAGGGGGAAGAATTTAAACCGTTCAAGTTCGAAAGGAACATGAGGGCTTTCAGAAGATCTCCAAGAGGAGCAAGGGAGGATGGAAGCTGATTATGGTTTCCAGATGCCATCACGCCATTGCTCTGTTGAGTGGCTAATCACTTATAGCAATTTGGTCTAGTATGACCGGCAGCTCCACAATGATGACAGAGATGCTGCTTCTTTTGTTTAGACTTTTGAGAGTTAGCCTTCTTAGCCCTAGAGTTTTTAGCATCTTTCTTATCTTGCTTAGGGGGTGCTCCTAAAATAGATTTCCCTTTGTCTAAGTTCTCACTAGCTAATTCAGTTTTAACATCAATATCAGTATTATTAGCAGGAGGAACAAAAACAGTATTGCTAGTAGAGGCAGTATTAGAGAAAGAAATACCATACCCCAAACCAGTTCGATCTGAAGCAGATTTCTGATTGCTAAGCATCTCATCAAGCTTTGCACTTGAAGTCCTCTCCAGTTGAGCTCTGACTTGAAACAGCTCTGCTTCAAGCTTCTTGGTCTTCTCAGCCAAAAAGTTGTTTTCAAATCTCAGTACTCCAATAGTTTGATTCGCTTCATCAACCTTTGTGGACAACTCTTCACGTTCAAGTTCCACATCACTGAACTTCTTGGTGGCCAGCCTATATAATTTCTCATGTTTTTCAGAGATCTTGTAAAGCTTCTCATAGGCTGAATGGATATCATCTTGATCATCCATCTTCTCAAATTTTGACTCCACCAGTTCTTCTTCTTCATCCACTTCTTCAACAATCCCTTCAGTAGGATTGACTGTGGCAGTGAAGGCATTTAGGATTCCGTCATCCTTATTGTCGGAATCATCTTCAGGCTCAGTGTCACTTAGGGTTACAGCAAGGGCCATGCTTTTCCCAATGCTCTTCAGATATGTAGGACACTCATGTTTCATGTGTCCGAACCCATGACAACCAAAGCACTTTGGTCCTGCGGGAACAGTATACTGACCGCCCTCCTTAGCATCCTTCTTCCCTTTGTCTTGGCTTTTAAATTGAGAAGAACTGAACTGCCTGCGGTCATTGTCGAAGCTCCTTCCATTGGCATTTTTCATAAACTTTTTG
This sequence comes from Quercus variabilis, assembly GCA_030445155.1. NCBI lineage: Eukaryota > Viridiplantae > Streptophyta > Magnoliopsida > Fagales > Fagaceae > Quercus > Quercus variabilis. The sequence continues at coordinate 5,428,672 of CP129447.1, forward strand.
AACTGCTGAGTGATGTAGGACTTCATCTTGGAATCTTCATCATCAGAAGACTCATCTGTATCACTGCTCTTCGCCTTCAAGGCCATGCTTTTGCCTTTATTGGACTTACCAATCCTAGATAACCCTATTTCATAGGTCTGCAAGTTTCCAACCAGCTCAGTCAAAGGAATCTTGTCTATATCCTTTGATTCCTCAATTGCCGTAATCTTGGCATGAAATCTCTTAGGTAGAGATCTAAGCACCTTCCTTACAATTTTGGGTTCAGGGATGGTTTCCCCAAGATTGAAGGCTGAGTTTACTATGTCCTTGAGTTTGGCATAGAACTCATCAAACGACTCATCCTCCTCCATCTTAATTTCTTCAAAACTTGTAGTGAGCCTTTGAAGTTTTGAATCTTTGACAGCCTTTGTTCCTTCATAGGTTGTCTGGAGGATGGTCCAAGCCTCCTTGGCAGTTTCAGTTGAGGATATCTTCTTGAACTCCTCATTGGTGACTGCGCTAAATAGGGCATTTAACGCTCTGCTGTTGAAATTAGCCGCCTTGATCTTTGCATCATCCCAATCGGCCGGATCTTCTGTTGGCTTAGTCCAGCCAATCTCTATAGCTTGCCACACCTTTTCATCCAAAGACTGCAAGAAAGCTCTCATGCGTACTTTCCAGTATGTATAGTTAGTGCCATCAAATAAAGGAGGTATAATTAATTATTGTCCTCTATCCATGACAAACAGGGGTCAATGGATCAAACACAGCAAAGATTAAATCCTAATCAGAGTGTGCCTGATCTGATACCACTTGTTAGGTCACAATCTGAATGACCCCTTGTGATTAACCCTAATTAATTAATTTAGCCAAGTAATTAATTAACCAATTAATCATGCAATTTTGTGGAAGCACAAACAAATCACCAATCAACTAAATATGCAGCGGAAAATAAATAACACGGTGATTTATTTACGAATGGGGAAAACCCTAATGGCAAAAACCCCACCGGGTAATTTTTAGGTCACCACTCCCGAAACTCCACTATTATCAAATCAAGCGGTTACAAGTAAAGGAATCCCAAGTACCTTATCAACCTACAGTTGAACCCTTACTCTAATACCCAATTGGACTTGATCTGTAGTGACAGTTCCCACCTTTGATGCACGGCTCCCAAGTACGTGACTAACCAATACGCGAATCCCAATACGCGACTTCAGAACACCAACTGAGAAAGAATGGTTGGCTACAAAGTTCTTCAGATCATCCACTTGATGAATAGCAGGAAGATGCTTGGTTACAAAACCCTATGGTGCACATACACAGCAACTTCTTGATAGAAGATGAACTAGGTCAAGAACTTTGTCTGTTGATCACAATTTGCTTGAACAGAGATTGCTCAATGATAATGCAACTTGTGTCACCCAAAATGGCTCTTAAAATAATCCTTTTATATGTTTAGGGTTAGAAGAAAAGAAGCCCCAAAAACACATTCACAGATCCCAAGAAAATCAGATTGGAATTCTGACTTTTTAATTCTCGACAGATAGCAAGTGTCGAGGTAGCTATCGAAAGGTGTCGAGTTTTAAAAATTCTGCACTTCAACTTGCTTTTTCTTGGACAGACTTGATGACTTCAACACTTGACCTTGAAACATTGTTTCTTGAAGTATAAAAAACACCTAAATCTACCCAATTACAAGCAGAGTGCGTTTTGTCAAAGGATTAGCCAATTTACATAATTAAGTGACATATGTTCTTAAACAAGTTAAAACATATATGTCCTAACAAAATATAAATAATTAGTCAAAATATTAAAAAAAAAATAGCATGTAACATATGCATGCATATAGATATATTCAAAATTAAATTCAATTTTTTTCATAAAAATATAAATAATTAGCTAAATTATTTTTTTGAAACAATAAACATAATTAGTCACATATTAAAATTCTTATCTAAATTTAATACTACTTATGATCATTTTTTTTTACTAATTTTTAATAAGATAGAACGTGTGGTGATTTTTATTGAGCATATATGATTGGTTTTTTTTTTTTTTTAATTATAAATTTTATAGTTCATTAATAATAGATTTTTAGTATTTTTCACTCACTAATTTACTTTTTACCAAAAAAAAAAACCTTATGTGGATATATGACACAAACTTAAGTGAATATTTATGTAGTGACCCAAAAGCGGGGTCTTGCATTCTATGGAATCCCACATCGCCTAGGGAAACATATGGGAATGTGTTTATAAGGAATTACCTTCCTTCAATGTGTAGAGGCCTTTTCCCCAGCGCAATTTGGAGAAGAACAAAACCGTGAGGGGTATGGGTCCTAAAGCAAACAATATGTATACAGTTGGGGCAAAGTCGTTACATATGGTATCAGAGCCGGCCCGATAACCCCATGTGGGCTCAAAGACACTACCCCACAAAGTGGGCCCTAACGAGAACGTTAGGGATTTAAGTGGGGGAGATTGTGATATCCCAATTTGATTGACTGTGTGATGTGTGTGAGTGTGTGATGAGTCCCACATCGAGTATTTACCGGGTAGATCTGAGCTTTATTAACAACTGTAAGGAACCTCAATTGTAACTAGTCCTTTTGAGGTATAGCGCTGATGTGGCTAGCGCTGATGTGGCTAGCGCTTTTCCTTGGGTCGTTACAATTTATGGTATGATCTCCACATAAATTAGACACATGTTACAAAATTGAATTCTAATTTCAAATTCTAATTGAACTTTCTCTTAGTTTTACATATTAATATGTGTGTGTGTGTGTGTAAGACAAAAATATAATTTTTTTTTTTTAAGTTGATACAAAAAGTAGAAATTAAAAAGCTTTTCATTAAGAGAAATGTTATTTCACAACATTTTCACAAAAAATTCTATGTGGCACATTGTTACTGGTTGTTATTATTGGGGAAAAAATAATAATTTCAGTGGTATGTTCAAATTTGAATCAATAACAACTAACTACTTATGATTTGTAGTGAAAATGTTGTAAGCATAACACTTCTCTTCCATTAAATGAACACATGACTTGTGGTAATTTGTTGAGTTTAGGAAATAGATCCAAATTTAAATCTTCTAAATATTGTGTACAGCAAATTCATATTAAATTTTATAAATTCTATCATAAATCCATTTTACTTTATTTAGCAAAATGTAGACCCCATTTATCCTAACATGAGTCAAGTTGAACATAGCATATTACAAATGGTGGAATAGAAAATTCTATTTTTTTTAGACTTTACAACCAAAAAAAAGATGCACTTACTTTAAAAAAATAAATAAATAAATTAGAATCCCATATTTTTGTGTTATAAATTATAATCTAAAATAAGAATTATACCCACTAAATTTTCGATTTTAATTGCTAGAGTTTTAGACTTTTTTATATAATTTCTAAATTTAATTATTGTAACTATCCGTTTATTTTATATAAAAAGAAAATCCAAATAAAGGGAATTTATTCCACCATATGAGTGTAATTCACTAACTTGAGTAGATGGTCGGGATTAAACAAAGGAAAGTATATCCCCGGTTACCTTATTGTCCACAAGTAATTATCTCTCTCAAAAAAAAAAAAAATCCTTATTATCCACAAGGCTGACATCCGTTAATATGACCCATAATAATATATTAATGTTGTATATTAAACAAAGCCAAGAATCTATCTAGTTCTAGAGTCTTTGTAAACTTAAATATAGCATGTAAGGTTGAATTTAATCAACCATCTTGTTGGTTTTATTCCGTACCAAATTTGCTTATAATCTAGCATTTAGAAATCCTGTATTTAGGTGGGAATCATGTAAGGGTAGTGTGTGAGAGAGTGTGAAGAAATACTCAAGACTGTACAATGAAGCAGGGACTTGTGATTGGATCTCACAGGTGGCTCGCGATTGGCAAGCTGCCAAAAGATGCACATGAGTGAAGCATGCAGAGAAACTGAACTGTCATGCTAGCTGTAGTACTACATGACAAAAAGTCTAAACTAACCATTCAGTTAGCTCGCGGCTTGAACTCACGACTCAGTCAATCGCGAGGCCAAGTTGAACATAGCATATTACAAATGGTGGAATAGAAAAATCTATTTTTTTTTAGACTTTACAACCAAAAAAAAAGATGCACTTACTTTAAAAAAAAAAAAAATAGAATCCCATATTTTTGTGTTATAAATTATAATCTAAAATAAGAATTATACCCACTAAATTTTTTATTTTAATTGCTAGAGTTTTGGACTTTTTTATATAATTTCTAAATTTAATTATTGTAACTATCCGTTTACTTTATATAAAAAGAAAATCCAAATAAAGGGAATTTATTCCACCATATGAGTGCAATTCACTAACTTGAGTAGATGGTCGGGATTAAACAAAGGAAAGTATATCCCCGGTTACCTTATTGTCCACAAGTAATTATCTCTCAAAAAAAAAAATCCTTATTATCCACAAGGCTGACATCCGTTAATATGACCCATAATAATATATTAATGTTGTATATTAAACAAAGCCAAGAATCTATCTAGTTCTAGAGTCTTTGTAAACTTAAATATAGCATGTAAGGTTGAATTTAATCAACCATCTTGTTGGTTTTATTCCGTACCAAATTTGCTTATAATCTAGCATTTAGAAATCCTGTATTTAGGTGGGAATCATGTAAGGATAGTGTGTGAGAGAGTGTGAAGAAATGCTCAAGACTGTACAATGAAGCAGGGACTTGCGATTGGATCTCACAGGTGGCTCGCGATTGGCAAGCTGCCAAAAGATGCACATGAGTGAAGCATGCAGAGAAACTGAACTGTCATGCTAGCTGTAGTACTACATGACAAAAAGTCTAAACTAACCATTCAGTTAGCTCGCGGCTTGAACTCACGACTCAGTCAATCGCAAGGCCAAGTTGAACATAGCATATTACAAATGGTGGAATAGAAAAATCTATTTTTTTTTTAGACTTTACAACCAAAAAAAAAGATGCACTTACTTTAAAAAAAAAAATAGAATCCCATATTTTTGTGTTATAAATTATAATCTAAAATAAGAATTATACCCACTAAATTTTTTATTTTAATTGCTAGATTTTTGGACTTTTTTATATAATTTCTAAATTTAATTATTGTAACTATCTGTTTACTTTATATAAAAAGAAAATCCAAATAAAGGGAATTTATTCCACCATATGAGTGCAATTCACTAACTTGAGTAGATGGTCGGGATTAAACAAAGGAAAGTATATCCCCGGTTACCTTATTGTCCACAAGTAATTATCTCTCAAAAAAAAAAATCCTTATTATCCACAAGGCTGACATCCGTTAATATGACCCATAATAATATATTAATGTTGTATATTAAACAAAGCCAAGAATCTATCTAGTTCTAGAGTCTTTGTAATTTTAAATATAGCATGTAAGGTTGAATTTAATCAACCATCTTGTTGGTTTTATTCCGTACCAAATTTGCTTATAATCTAGCATTTAGAAATCCTGTATTTAGGTGGGAATCATGTAAGGATAGTGTGTGAGAGAGTGTGAAGAAATGCTCAAGACTGTACAATGAAGCAGGGACTTGCGATTGGATCTCACAGGTGGCTCGCGATTGGCAAGCTGCCAAAAGATGCACATGAGTGAAGCATGCAGAGAAACTGAACTGTCATGCTAGCTGTAGTACTACATGACAAAAAGTCTAAACTAACCATTCAGTTAGCTCGCGGCTTGAACTCACGACTCAGTCAATCGCAAGGCCAAGTTGAACATAGCATATTACAAATGGTGGAATAGAAAAATCTATTTTTTTTTTAGACTTTACAACCAAAAAAAAAGATGCACTTACTTTAAAAAAAAAAAAAATAGAATCCCATATTTTTGTGTTATAAATTATAATCTAAAATAAGAATTATACCCACTAAATTTTTTATTTTAATTGCTAGATTTTTGGACTTTTTTATATAATTTCTAAATTTAATTATTGTAACTATCCGTTTACTTTATATAAAAAGAAAATCCAAATAAAGGGAATTTATTCCACCATATGAGTGCAATTCACTAACTTGAGTAGATGGTCGGGATTAAACAAAGGAAAGTATATCCCCGGTTACCTTATTGTCCACAAGTAATTATCTCTCAAAAAAAAAAAAAAAATCCTTATTATCCACAAGGCTGACATCCGTTAATATGACCCATAATAATATATTAATGTTGTATATTAAACAAAGCCAAGAATCTATCTAGTTCTAGAGTCTTTGTAAACTTAAATATAGCATGTAAGGTTGAATTTAATCAACCATCTTGTTGGTTTTATTCCGTACCAAATTTGCTTATAATCTAGCATTTAGAAATCATGTATTTAGGTGGGAATCATGTAAGGGTAGTGTGTGAGAGAGTGTGAAGAAATGCTCAAGACTGTACAATGAAGCAGGGACTTGCGATTGGATCTCACAGGTGGCTCGCGATTGGCAAACTTGCAAAAGATGCACATGAGTGAAGTATGCAGAGAAACTGAACTGTCATGCTAGCTGTAGTACTACATGACAAAAAGTCTAAACTAACCATTCAGTTAGCTCGCGGCTTGAACTCACGACTCAGTCAATCGCGAGGCCAAGTTGAACATAGCATATTACAAATGGTGGAATAGAAAAATCTATTTTTTTTTAGACTTTACAAGCAAAAAAAAAAGATGCACTTACTTTAAAAAAAAAAAAAAATAGAATCCCATATTTTTGTGTTATAAATTATAATCTAAAATAAGAATTATACCAACTAAATTTTTGATTTTAATTGCTAGAGTTTTAGTCTTTTTTATATAATTTCTAAATTTAATTATTGTAACTATCCGTTTATTTTATATAAAAAGAAAATCCAAATAAAGGGAATTTATTCCACCATATGAGTGTAATTCACTAACTTGAGTAGATGGTCGGGATTAACAAAGGAAAGTATATCCCCGTTACCTTATTGTCCACAAGTAATTATCTCTCAAAAAAAAAAAATCCTTATTATCCACAAGGCTGACATCCGTTAATATGACCCATAATAATATATTAATGTTGTATATTAAACAAAGCCAAGAATATATCTAGTTCTAGAGTCTTTGTAAACTTAAATATAGCATGTAAGGTTGAATTTAATCAACCATCTTGTTGGTTTTATTCCATGCCAAATTTGCTTATAATTCAGCATTTTAAAACCCTATATTTAGGTGGGAATCATGTAAAGGTAGTGTGTGAGAGAGTGTGAAGAAATGCTCAAGACTGTACAGTGAAGTAGCTATTGGATCTCACAGGTGGCTTGCGACTAGCAAGCCGCCAAAAGATGCACATGAATGAAGCATGTAGAGAAACTGAACTGTCATGCCAGCTGTAGTACTACATGACAAAAAGTCTAAACTAACCATTCAGTTGCCTTGTGGCTTGAACTCACAACTCAGTCAAGTCGCGAGGCCAAGTTACCAGCCAACTCTGTTTTGGAAAAACTGACTCTTCGCATTCTTTTCTCACCCTAGTATAAATACCCCTTATACTCACGAAATGTAGAGAGCTTCCAGAAAGAATTTTAAAAGAGAAACCCTAAGAAAACCCTCTCTATTGTTACATCCTTGAGAGGTTCTTGGGCAAATCATTTTCTCACCATACCCACATCTGTGAGAATGCTTTTTGGTGCTTTAGGAAGCAGTTAGAAAGGGACTAATGGTTATTATTTGATGTTATGGGCTATAGCAAAATCCGATAAACTAGAAAAGACAAAGGTTCGGCATAACCTCGTTGGAACAAGAAGATTTAAGGGCTTAAGTACACTGGATAGATTAGACTTGGAGGGTCTATTACTGTTCATGTATTTCAACTACATTTTCTAGTGGATTATTGACCACTTAGAGGGTGGCAGAGAAGTTTTACGCCGAGAGCTTCGGTTTCCTCTTCGATAACACATCGTTGTGTTGTACTTATGTTTGCATCTCTCTTCCCTAAATTTTTGCCATTTAATTTCTATTGTGGATGTGATTTTAATTGATTTAGATTGTTTATCAATTCTGTTATTAGCTTATATTCATTTTCCGTACATATATTGTTTGACATTAAGCATGAATTGATAATTTTGTAATCAGGGGTTTAAACATTTACAGTGTTTTATACGGTTATTGAACATTCATAGCACTTTTCTTTTTTTGGGGATTGCACTTAAGTACCATACCACTATTCTCTTTTGTAGGATGAGACTTATTTAGTACTCACTTAAATAAGACTTTTCTTTTCTCGCTGAGAAAAAAAAAAGGGTATAAGGGGATGACTTGAGTTGACGTCTTCCGTCTAAGCATGACCAGTGACACTCTACTTGCTGGTTCCGAGCCTGTGGGAGCAAGGGATCCAGATGAGTCATAGTTGTAAATCCAACCCTAACAAGAATGCTAATGAACATGAGCTGAGAGCACGAAGTACTAAAAATATCACACATATTTTACAATAATAGCGTGTTTGCCTTCGGCCATTTGAGCTGCTATCATTATCTCTTTTTAGTTTAGGCAGCAGCTAAAAGAGTAGAAGTACATTACAGACCCTCCACTTGTATCAATTTTGTATCAGTCAAAGGTGTTTTAGTTGAACTACCACAATTTTTTTTAATCTTTTGGTTTCCTTGGAGAAATTCTTGAACAGAAATGCTAACCATGTTCACTTTCTTAAGCTGAAATCATGCTGGCAAAGACGCAGTGGTAGTCTTGGAAAAATCATGCACTTAATTAAGCCCTTCTGCCATTATGTTTTAGGCCGGAGCAATTTTTTCTCAATTTGTCTTGTTGTCATGATTCAGTTTATGAAATGAATAGCTGAAATGTTTATCACATTCTTTCTGGATCCTCTTTACAGCTTTTGGGGGCTATGGCCTATATCTATTTCAAAGCTTTTGACTCCTTTCTTCTCTACCTTTCCAAACTTCATGAATTTCTGTATAGCAAAATTGTCATTAAGCATCTAAATGCAGTGTTGCTGATTTTTTTTCTCCAATTTTAATTGGTGTAAGGTGATTTAAAAAAAAGATCTTTTCTTAAACAGCTTTCTCCACTGAATTGTCTGAACATAAACTGTGTGACAGAAAATTATCACAAACATAATGTGAAAATAGTATGTTTATCCCATGTTTTGATTGACATTGAAGAGAAGGAAACTTCACTAAACACCATATTGAGAAGCTTGCAATTGCTTTTGGACTACTTAACACAACACCGGAAACAGCCATCCATGTTGTGATTAATTGAGGATGTGTGAGGAATGCCATTCAGTCATAAAGCTCATTTCTAGAGTTTACAACGGAGAGAGAATTGTGAGGGACTATGCGCACCATCATCATTTTAAAAATGGAAGATGTTCATGCAGGGATTATTGGTAAGGTCTCCTTAAGAAAGTTGGGGGTGTCAATGTGGTGAGGAAGTAGAAACAGCAGAGGTTAGCAATGGAAAATTTGATCCAAACCACCAACGAACAGAACAGAACCAATGATTTCAAATGGAGATGGTATACTTTAAGATTGAAAAAAGAAGATTTTGTTGAAATCTAAATTCTTGCCCAACTTGAGCACATGTTGATAGAGAAGAACCCAACTAAAAAATGACTTTATAGTTTTACGTTCCTGCCATACTTGGTGGCATGTTAATAATGATTGAGAAGACACCAACTTCTAAAACATGAAAACTAGACTCCCGGAATAGACATATACATCATTGATGGCTTGGACAGGTCAACAAGAGAACCCTTCTTTAAGAAAAAAAAAAAAAAAACTCTAATTCTGACAAACTACTTGAGCCTTCCTGCTTTTAATTTATACACACACGAACAAGCTTATATATGCAATCTAAGCATGAATATAAGGAGAAGAAGGAGGTCATTACACAGTGTGGATTATGTAGCAAGTTAATGCCAGGAAGAAAATTGAATAAAGTAGGGTTTTTTTTTTTTTTTTTTTTTGTTAAACTTAGCAGTAAATTATTCTTTGTACCTAGTCTTATTCATTTTCATTTTAGAGAGTATTCTACACTAAACGGTTTTAGACCCCTTAAAACCCAGATTAACCTAGTTAATTAGCCAAGTGATTAACTTAGTCAATTTAAGTTATTCTAGGTTATCACAAACATACAATCATATCAAAAGTATAAAGCAGCGGAAATATAAATGATACAATGATATAATCACCTAGGAAACCACACGGTAAAAACCTGGGGAGAATTTGACCTATCTATCCTCAAGGTAAACCTGAATCCACTATGCGAAAGAATCGAAGTTCATACAGAAGGACTTACAAGCTCCTCGCTTGACTTTCTAATGCTACCCATTAGTAGAACTTACTGACTCGACCACATGCAAGCTCTGAATCCACGGACTCCTTCTTTCTTGGATTCTCCAATCAACTACAAGCACCCACACTTGATATTCTTTTAGCTTCAATGGTAGCAACCGAGTTGATCATCAAGATGTTGAAGTAATCTCTACCTTGAAAACCCTAAGCTTTGTGTAAAGGAAAACTCCTCTAGATCTCACAAAAGATTTACACAAAACAGCAAAGTATGAGCAACAACTCAACTGAAGCAACTCTAAAAACGTGACTAGGGTTTTTCTTTATATACCTAGGGTAAAAACAAAAAACCCATAATGTTTAATAAGTTAGGACTGAGCTGGAAAATTCTGCAGAAAAAAATTCTACCCGAGATTCAATCGATTGAGTCTTTCTTTCGATCGATCGAGCTAGGCCGAAATGCACCAATGCATCTGCAGCCTCTCGATTCCAACTTTACATGAAAGACCCAACTTTGAGCAAGCCTAAACAAGACTAAACAACCTATTTTGATCATGGTTTGTCAACAATACAAATTAGAGTTCTAAATATATAAAATCCTAAATCTTAGAACCTAACAAACTCCTTATTTGGCAATCCGTCACAAAACACAAACACTAAGCTCAAAGTTTACAATTAAAAAGCCCTTTATAAAAATAATACTCATAAAACCAAAATTCAATCCTAACTACTATCCATCAGTTGCAAGTGTAGACAGCAGCTCAATTGAATCAACATGTTTATTCTTGAAATACTCAACAAATGCATAAATGCATATGTGACAGAAAATAGTATATAAACATGTATAACATTCTTGTATGATTCACACAACACACAATAAAGACATATATCAAATGAATAACTCATAGAATATAAATCAATATACAGTGAATCCAAAGAAACAGGAATCAAAAAGAAAACATGTATATCAATCAATGTTACTCCCCCTAACATGAATATCCCCAAAAATGATATACAAGGTAAAGTGCTTAAATACAATCTAACAGCTCCATTAGTTCCTCAAAACAAACAAAAAAAAAAAAAACTCTCCCTAACTACAAAACTCCTCTACAAACTCTACTCTCCTTTTTTGTGACGAAATGCCAAAGGGCAATCACAATTCATCATCAAAAGGAGGTGGTGAGGGTGAACGAAGATGTGCCAAATCAGCTCGCAACGCACAGATCTTGTCAAGCAAGTCCACCAAAATCTGACTATGAGCTACTTGAATGGTCATGACAATCTCCAAAGTACGACGGATATCAAAGTCATCTGATGGAGGTGGAGGAGCAGCAATAGCAGCATCATCAGGATCAGGAACATCCTCACCAGAAGGACCTGCGGAAGAAGAGGGAGGAGGTGCGGACCCAAAAGGTGTAGACCTAGGGTGTTTAGAGCCAGCTCGAAGGTGAGCAGCCCTCTATTTAAGAAAAGACACACCTATAAGACCAATGACATGCACAAGCTTCGAGGAAGGGAAACCACTAAGATCAAGATAAAGAAGAATCCTATGGATAAAAATAGGATGAACAAGGGCATGAGAAGAAGATGAACTCCTATACACTTCGTTCAAAGAACAAAGGAACAAATGGGGAAAACTGATAGGAGCATCAGTAACTAGAGCATTCAAAAATATACACATTTCGAGAGGAATGGTGTGCAGATGAGAAATGGGCCAAAAACAGTGACACGCTATCCTAAAGAAAAGATAGTGTAGCTCAGAAAGCTCAGCAGTAGTGATCCTAGGATCAGACCCCACTGGATAGATGACCTAGTGATGTAAGACATGACATCATTCAAAACTAGAGACTCATCATAAGGGTAGACAGGGTGTTAGACCAAGGGTACTCCTAGAGCATCAGCCACTACTGTAGGAGTAATGGTGTACTCTATGCCTCGTATCCAACTCTTGACTAAAGTGTTGGAATCATAGATGCGGATCGAGATGTTCGAGTAGAACTCCCGAATCAAGGTAGTAAGTGGAGGAGGATAAAAAATATCCACCAAGGGTAGCCAGCTCCTACGCTCTAAGTTTGCCCTAATGGCAGGATCCAACTCATCTAGAATGACAGACTGCTCAGACCATATCTTACGCCTAAGGTTCAACTTCTCAAAGATTTCCTGGTTTTTCTCATGAGGAAATTTCTCACGATCAAAGGATGGAGGGAAAGGAGTAAGTGAAGGGATAAACCTACGAGCCCTAGTTTTCCTAAGCATGATGCTAAGGACAGAGACACAAGAGAAAACCAAAAGACTGCAAGTTAGCACCAAAAAAATATAGAAAAAAAAAAACTATATGATGCATGAACAGGAAAAATGTCATGATGCATGTACTAATGCAGTAAACAAAGTTCAACTTTAAGTTCAATTGCACAAAATTGGCTCGAGCATAGAGTTTCTAACCAAAAACCCCAAAAATTTGAAAATCACTTGTAAAATTTTGAAGCACATTGATGAATTAAGCATTACAAAACACAATATAGAGATTATAATGCCTAATTACATCCAATTAACAAGCCAATTTTATCAAATTCAACCTAATTGAATAAAATCCCCAATTCGAAACAATTATAAACCCTAGAAATTTCAATTTTCCACAAAATCCAAAATTGATCAAATTAAACTACCAATAACATGTTTATAGCTTGTCCCCGTAAAAACCCATTAATCAATTTCACAAAATTGGGCTTGAAGCATCAAAAATCTCAAAAAGAGAGAGGTCCAAAAATATGAGGAAAAATGCATGAAAAATGCAAATAAACTCAAAATGAGGGGCAAAAAAGACTTACTGGCTTGAGGAAAGAGAAATCTTGCAAAAATTTTGGAGGAAAACGACAAAAATTTCGCTGTAGATCCTTGCCTAGTCGGAGAGAGAAAAGAAGGTTTGAAAAACTTTTGAAAAAGAAGATGAATCAGTCAAAGATTACTGTTTAAAAAACCTGATTCATGACTTTCGATTGATCAAAAGTTACTTTCGATTGATCGAATCACTCCGAAAGTTTTAAAAAGAATTTTAAATATTTTCGATCGATCGAAAATTAGAATGGATCGATTGAAACAGGTAGTGGATCACAGTATTTTGAGAAAAATTACAGTTTTGAAAAACTCAAACCAATTTTTGAAAATAACTCCTCAAAGCACTAAAATCAATGAACACAATGCATGAGTATGAGATGAAATGGAATGCTTTTTCAAAAACCCAAATTTGTAAACTCAGTTTCTCTAAGGAAAGTTTCAGCCAATTCTTCCTTTAAATTCACAAGCAAAAAAAAAAAAAAAAAAAGTTTTGCATAATACTCAAGGTATTTTCAAACTTGGTTGGTCAGACCAAAAACACACACAATAACATGTATAGTGTTTAGCAAAGAGTAACTTGTGTAGTGTGCACAAACTAGCAAAAGCTTGAGATACATATGAGGTGATATGTGAATAGAAATTAATCACAAAGTCTATAAAATTCATCACTCAAAATTTAAAAGAAACTATTTCCTAAAGAGTTACATCATATAACTCCCACATCTCCTAGAACATAAGCTTGCAATCATGTAAGTTTCTTGAATTTTTGCCTCATAGTTATGTAAAATGGCATCAAGCCTAATAGTACACACCAATTATAAGCATTAAGCAATTAAGCCGAGGCATCACCTTATGTTCTTTTTGTGCATATGCTACACTTTCTCGAGCACAAAATCTTATGATATGCACTAAGGTGTTCATGATTGGCTAGTGAACAGTGGTGAGATGGTTATTGATGCCTTTCTCAAAAGGATCAAGTCTGACGGTCAAATAACATGTGATTTCAAGATCAAAACAATGTGATCAAAAACCATAAACATCTTTCCCACACAACATGCACTACAAAACTTTAACTAGTCAAGTGCAATAACTAAGCTCATTAACACTAAATAAGATACATACGACATGTTATGTGTAAATAAATTGACCAACCTTAGTTTCAAAAACCAAGAAACATAGTGCCATAACATATTTTGCTTTTCTCCCTTTTTTTTTTTTATTTATTTTTTTTTTTATTCAAAGAGAAAACAAATAAATCCTAGAATGAAATGCATGAATGTAATGCAATGCAAGTCCTAGAACAAAAAACACAAAAAACCAAAGAATAATGGTCACAAAGAAATGAGCAATGAAGCACAAGGACCATGTCAGAAAAACTCAATTAGATTGAGTTTTTTGCATCCAAAACCTTTTAGATGCACTTTCCTACTCCAGGATTGGAATAAAGGTTCAATGCCTTTACCAATTCACCAATGAGTGCCATAGGATCTTGCGCTTGAGGCACAGGCACCTTTGGTTTGTTTGCTCTCTTAGCAACTTGAAGCTTGTAACATTTAGGACAAATGTATCCAGATTTTGGTGGACTTACTTAATGAGTCACATACATTCTGAGCTGACTTAGTGCATCTATGTTCACCCTCACCACCTCCTTTTGATAATGGCTTGTGATTGCCCTTTAGCATTCTGTCACAAAAAGGGGGAGTGGAGTTTTGACACCTTGTAAAGGAGTTTTGTTTTTAGGGGGAGATTCTTTCGTTTTTGTTTTGAGGAGCTAGTGGAGATTTCAGATTGTATCTAGGTGCTTCACTTTGTATATCATTTTTAGGGCTATTCATGTTAGGGGAAGATACATTTATTTTGTTATGGATGATTCTTGTTGTTTGTGATTCACTGCTTATTGATTTATATTTATGAGATTATTCATTGATATATGTCTTTTTTATGTGTTGTGTGAATCTTTACAAGAATGTTTTATTTATGTTGTATCTAACTTAAGGGGAAAGTTAGTTTACATATCTTTTGATTTACTATTTTTTGTCACACATGCATTTATTAATATCAATAATTGTGTGATTAACTAGTATTGGGTATGTGGAACTTGCATGCTCCAAACCTTCCTCCAGAAACATCTTGGGTTGCTTGTGTTTGAGTTGCTGCCTCTATTTGCTATGTAAAGCTAATTCACAGCTAGCTTGTACGCGCTGCACATCGAAAACAACCCGTTTCGTGTCTCTGTCCATATGAGTTTGTTAGGTGGCAAGCGAGAACTGATGGGAATGCTTTTTATAACTTCAGCCTCGTGGGGTAAGAATAATGAATCAATGACCGTGACTTTCCATTCTGCTGTAGTAGCATTTATCAACTCTTGTACCTGAGTATCTGAGTGTAGGAACAATCTTGGAGAGCTTATCCTATATGTGGATGGACTCGGTAGCCACTTGTCCTCCCACACATGTATATTAGCTCCATTTCCAACCTTCCACCTCAAGCCATCTCGGACTAGCTTTTGAGCCACCATAATGCTACGCCATGTGTATGATGAGTTCTTACCAATTGTAGCATCTATGAAATCACACCTTGGGAAGTATTTGGCCTTTAAAACTCGATAAACCAAAGAGTCATGGCCTAATTGGAGTCTCCAGCCTTGTTTTGCCAACAAAGCCAAGTTAAAGAGTTTTAGGTTCTTGAAACCCATACCTCCTTTTGACTTAGGTTCGCACATCTTCTCCCAACTTAACCAAGGGATTTTATTTTCATCCTTCCTTTGTCCCCACCAAAACTTCCTTATCATGACTGTCAACTCATCACATAAGGAGTCCGGCAACTTGAAACAACTCATGGTGTAGGTTGGTATAGCTAAGGCCACTACCTTGATCAAAACTTCTTTCCCAGCTTTGGATAGCATCTTCTCCTTCCATCCGGACAACTTTCTACCTAGCTTCTCTTTAATATCATTGAAAGTACTTCTTTTATTTCTTTCCACTAGGGATGGCAGACTTAAGTACTTTTCATGCTGTTTAATTACTTGGGCACTAAATCTTCTTTTAATCTCATCCTGGATCTCCCTAGGAGTGTTAACTAAATATTTAAAACGTTTAAATATTACTAGTATTGTGTGGACAAGAAGTGTATAACACATCTTTCAAAGTTAGCACATGTCTAGAGGTAAATTTCAGCTCAACCTCATCACTCTTAAGTACCTTGGTTTTCCTAGAGTCACCAAGCATAATTTTTTTTTTCTTCTTCAAAAGGAATGTATATTTTGAACCAATTTTTATCATAGCAGACATGCCTATTGGCACCAGAGTTTGCCCACTACCCTTCAACATATTGGATCATGTACAAATCTGTAATCATAGCCACTAAAGGCTCTTCAGTAACATTAGCCTGTGGGACAGACCCATGTTTCTGAAATTTTCAAAATCGAGCAATATGCCCACTCTTGCCCTAGACAAAACATTAATTAACTTGTTAGTTATTTGAAGGGGGTCCTTGGTCCTTATTCATTTGACTAGAGTTGCCCCTATTGTGAGGTCTACCATAAATTTTCATATTTTTCTTTCTTGGCCTCAATTAAGCATTTTTAGGAAAATGATCTTTGGGTTGGTTATTACTTGCAGAAATTAAATTTACCTTGGTGGTAGAATGTCCATTACCCTCTTGCGTTATAAATGCATCTTGTCCTCTAACTTCCTCCTCTACGTAGATGCAAGTTATCAAGGATTCTAGGGACGTCTCCTTTTGCTTATTGCGCATTGATTTTTGGAACTCTTTCCATGATAGCGGTAGCTTGTCAATGATACTAGCTACAATAAGGTTGTCCTCAATTTTTATGCCTTTGGATCTAACTTCTTCCCCGATCATTTGAAAGCCTTGAACTTGTTCCACAACAGATTTGTTATCTACCATTTGATAGCGAAAGAAACGACTAATTGCATATTTCTTTGCACCAGCCTTTTCAGTGTCATATTTGCTTTGTAGAGGTTTCCAAATTTTCTTTGCAGAAGTGTATGTAGTATTATAATAATCATAGAAATGATCTGTAAGACAAGTTAAAAGATAATGACAACATTTATACTCATCTTGTTCATACTTATCTATTTTTCCTTAATGATGATAAAGTTCATCTTTGGTTATGTCATTAGTAGAAATCTTGTTTAGATTGTTCCTAGTGAGGACGTAATCTACCTTTAGAAAGCTTAGATAGAAAAGGACCTTGGCTTTCCATCGTTTGAAATGGGCTCCTTTAAAACGGAAGGGCTTGTTAAGATCTTCGACATTGTCATTTGGCTTCTCAGTTGTTGGCTCCATTTTGAATCTCCTTAAAATTGTTGGAGAAATTACAAATAAAATGATATTTTGATTACAATAAAAATAAAAATATAAACAAACAATGTCAAACTGAGGCACGAAAATCTCGCTCTATTTAAGGAGATTCAAGCCCTCTACAGTTGGCAAAGTTTAGAAACCGATGCAGCATAAATTCACTCCTGACTTGTCCCTTCCAGGATACAATAGCCCAATAGTTTGTTGTGTAGCTTGGACCAACTCTACATATGTGGTTGAGCTCAAAGCTCCACCAAAAGAAACACTTTTTTCTTTGGCTCGAAATCTCTCAAGTATTTAGGAGTATTATTGAATTCACTCTCTCACACACATTTTGCGTTAACTCTTTCTCTTTATTTACTTTTGATATAAAATTAGTCCATAGCATAGCCATATATATAGTCTTCCAATCCTTCTAATAACTTACATGTTATTTATTAGTTTAGATTACTCCTCTTAATTTATTTAATTTAACTTACATACAAGTTAACTCTTTCTTTAACAAATTCTACTATAACTCATCTCTTTATTAATCTTTAGTTAATTTAAGTTTTAACGTAATTTAATTTGAAATGCGCTAACAAGATGCTACAACATGTTTATCCTAATTTACCTTGTGATGTTTAAGCCATTGGAGGTATATGCTTATATGCCATGATAGATGAATGGTAGGTTTGGGGATGATTATGCCATGTTGATTGCTTTAGATGCATGCTAGAGTGTGTGTGAGTTAGAATAACATGCTAAATATGCCTTTAATGAGATTAAGACTTGGAACACAATTAGTGGAAGCCGGCCCACAAGTCAGGTGGGATTGGGTGCCTAACACCTTCCCATCCCCATACCTAAACTTTAGACATGTGCTCTAGTAAAGATCATTCCTTTCATGAAAGGGTGCTATATTTATGATTTCTAGACCTAAACTAGGTGGCAACTCCATTTACACCCTCTGCCATGGTCCACCCTAAGCCAAGGCGTACTTCCCACGAAAGGAGAGGATGACCCATGTTGCGAAAGCTTGTGCTTACAACCACTCTGGAAATATAATTGCACTCTAAACCTTATTAATAAATTATATTCTAAGACTATAATATAATATCATTTGAGCCATCCATGAAACATCCATAGTGACTAAAGTTATAATAAACTGTCACTTTGTAAATCACTATTTTATTCTTTGAATCCTTGGTTTAATCTTTTAGATATTCATAAATTTTTATGAAATCTAATTGAATTAAATGTAAACTTTAGTAACTCTTTACTAAAGTGTCCGGGCCTAGCTCCTTGAATAACTAGTTCCCTTTAAACTTATTTCAAGGAGATCTTTTGTGTCTCTATAGAAAGAAATTATGAATTTCATCAAAATATGTGTCCCTCAACACTATGAGTGATTACCCAACATACTGAGGTTTTTCTCGTTAGATTAGATCTCACTTCTAATATATCAAAGGAACCTACATTTCATAATTGTTCACAATTCTCTTGGGATTGAAAGTCTATGAAAATAGAATTCGTAAGATTTATTATCCAGGTAACATTTGTTAATTGAATAATTAATCTCACAATGGTCTAGTTGCTAAAAGAACACATGGCCTGTGCAACTTGCTGAGCTTAGGATGGAAACTGAAAGGGATAAAATTTGAGGTAGACGAATCTGTTCAATAAAGCCAACCATAAGCAACAGAAAGGTACTGTCAAATGTACCGACAAACGACGAGCAGAATAAACCATCTCCCAGACGGAGAGGAAGGAAGACAGACAGACCCTCCATAGTGGACGGATTCCAATTAAACGAACACATGGGGGATGGGTAGTAAAGCCACATGGCATCTATGTGGCCTAAGTGGTCTCCAAGAAACCTCAAATGGAAATATCTTGTGCCCTACGATTAACCCTAATCAACAAAATCTCTATATGAAAAGGACCTCGCAAAATACGTGTATTTATGAGGATCTTCCCCACAAGGAAAAACCTTCTTCACCAAGTAACAAAGGTCGTCTCTACACTACTATAAAAACCCAAAACCCTCAAAAATCAAAGTACGCATAATTTACCTAATCTTTAGCACTCTAGAGTGGTGAAAGTTCTCTAATTTCACTTTCAAGGGGTATTTGGCCGGTATCACACCGATACTCTCTGTGAGGTCTTCCTCTTCTTTGTTGCACAGGTTTTGTTTAGACCAGGTGAGGACTATATGACTTACTGACAATTTTTGGCATCATTAGTTGGCACCATTTGTGGGAAACATCGAGAAAGCAATAGCAGCCATATTAACGCGTCCTAGATAAAGAGTTATATGGTACTCACTCGCTCGATGGCAACCAATAACAATAATAGAGATGAACCGTGCATTACTGCCCTTAAGAGACAAGTACAGACCCTAGCCATGGCTGTGGAACGCCTTACTAAGCAAAACCACAACCTGGAGGAACAGCTACTCCAAATGGATGCTGGGCCCAATAGTCACGGAGATGAGCAAGAAGACACCAACGCTGAAAGGAGGGACTGAGAAGGACCAGAAGGCAGCAATGCCCCAAATAGGCAAAAGCGACAAGATACCAGCCGTGCATCCATCATAGATACAGCACCACCGCATATGGTCACGGAGATGCAGATGATGAAGGAAATGATGGACTTTATGATGAACGCCTTATAGGGTCAGGTGCTAAACGACCTTGACGAGCTGATCTATTGGATGGACTCGCCATTCACAATACCCGTCACTTCATTGCCCCTTCCTACAAAGTTCCATATGCCACAGATAAAAGCCTATGACGGGTCAAAGGATCCTTTAGACCATCTAGAGTCATTCAAAACCCTTATGCACTTACAAGGTGTGGCAAACAAAATCATGTGCCAAGCCTTCCTAACTACACTGAAGGGTCCCACAAGGGTGTGGAATAGCAGATTGACGCCCAATTCCATTGGTACCTTCAAGGAGTTAAGCACACAGTTTGCCTCATACTTTATCGGGGGGTATAGATATAAGAAGTCCACTACATGCCTGACAAGCATCAAACAACGGGAGGATGAGACACTGAGGTCCTACATAACCCGTTTCAATAAGGAAGCCCTCTTGATAGACGAAGCTTATGACAAGATACTTGTTGCTGCATTCACCAATGGTCTATGAAAGGAGAAGTTTTTGTTCTCTTTATACAAGAACGACCCAAAGACCATGTCAAATGTGCTTTATTGAGCTACTAAGTACATGATCGCAGAGGATGTGCAACTAGCCCGGAAGGAGAAACTCAAGAAGAAGGAAAGGCAAGAAGTTGCACAGCAGGATAGGGGGCAAAAGATGACTAGAACTAGAGACCCACTAGAAGGTTCACCAACTTCACCCCATTGACTGCCTCAATTGATTAGGTGTTGATGCAAATCAAGGATGATACAACCTTGACGTGGCCTGGTAAGTTGAAGAGAGATCCTAGCAAGAGGTCCAAAGAAAAGTATTGCCGTTTCTATCAGGATCACGGTCACGACACATCTGAATGCTATGACTTGAAGCAGCAAATTGAAGCCCTAATCAAGTAAAGGAAACTACAACTGTTCATCGACAAGGAAAAGGCAGACCCACCACCAGAGCAAGCTACAATAAGGGATAATGAGCACCCCAGGCCACCCCTAGGAGATATAAGAATGATTGTAGGTGGCACCATGGCTACCAGTTTGTTTAGAAAAGCACGTAAGACTTACCTAAGGATGGTTTAGAGTGTTCAGCTGACGAGTTTTGTTCCAAAGATGGCACGAGTTAATAACCACATAATTGGGTTTTCGGAGGAAGACGCTCGATGTCTTCACCACCCACATGACAATGCACTCGTCGTTAGCATACAAGTAGGGATTATAACACTCACCGGGTCCTAGTTGATAATGGAAGCTCTGCCGATATCCTCTATTACCTAGCATTCTAGTAAATGAGGATCGAGAGAGAACGGCTCATATCGACCAATGTGCTGCTTGTCAGATTCAAAGGAATGAGGGTGTACCCCCTTGGTACGGTTACATTCATTTTCGTCGACTGTTCGTCTACTTACAATGTGATACTAGGTCGTCCTACCCTCAATTCATGGAAGGTTGTAACTTTGACATATCACTTGATGATTAAGTTCCCCACCGAGTACAGAGTAGGAAAGGTACGGGAAGGCCAAGTGGCAGCACGTGAGTGTTACATAGCGATGTTAGAAATGGACGACCATTTGCAGACTAAAAGCATAGAAGAGCAACGAACAGTTGCAGAGCCCATTGAAGGGTTGGAGGAGATACTCCTTAATGACTCCAAACCTAAGTGAACGACTAGGATTGTCACCTTCGCCAGTCCACCAGTCCATCAAGCACTTACAACGTTCCTAAGAGAGAACTGGGATGACTTTGCCTAGAGCCACGAAGACATGCCCAAGATTGACCCTTCAATCATGGTTCACAAGTTGAAAGTGTCACCCTCTTTTCCCCTTATTCGTTAGAAGAAGCGAATGTTTGCCCAAGAATGAGACAGGGCTATAGCGAAAGAAGTCCACAAATGATAGGATTTAGAATTCATCAAGGAGGTATACTACCCTGATTGGCTGGCCAATGTAGTGATAGTCAAGAAAGCCAACGAAAAGTGAATGATGTGTGTAGACTTTACAAACTTAAATAAGGCGTGCCCCAAAGATAGCTACCCACTCTTGCGAATTGACCTCTTAGTAGACTCGACAACAAGACAGCAGTTGTTGAGCTTTATGGATGTGTTTTCTAGTTACAACTAGATCAAGCTGGACAAGGTTGATCAGGAGAAGACTTCGTTCATCACCAGTTAAAGCCTTTTCTGCTACAAAGTGATGTCATTCAGTCTCAAGAACGCAGGTGCAACATATCAAAGGCTAATAAACAAAATGTTTGCACATCAGATTGGAAGGAATTTCTAAGCCTACTTGAATGACATGCTAGTGAAAAGTTGACGGGAAGGCGACCATTTGGACGACCTTAAGGAGACCTTCAATACCCTTCACTCTTATAACATAAAGCTCAATCTAAGAAAATGAGCATTTGGGGTAATGACTAGAAAATTCCTAGGGTTCATGATCTCTCAAAGAGGCATTGAAGTCAATCCGAACAAGATCCGGGCCATAATGGAGATGGTGCCACCAAATAACGTCAAAGAAGTATAAAGCCTCAACGGCAAGGTAGCGGCACTGAACAGGTTTGTTTCAAGAGCAACAGATAAATGCCTGCCATTCTTTCACACATTGAAGAAGTCCTTTGAGTGGACGGCCAATTGTCAACAAGCATTCAAGGATTTAAAGTCATTCCTCTCCTCCCCACCATTGCTAAGTTCTTCCAAACCTAGGGAAGAACTGTTTCTCTATCTGGCCGTCTCCCTAGCTTCCGTCAATGTGGCCTTGGTCAGAGAAGAAGACATGGTGTAGAAGCCCGTATACTACACTAGCAAACCACTCCAAGGTGCAAAAGAGATGTACCCCCCGATGGAGAAGCTGGCCTTCGCCTTCGTGACCGCCGCCCACAAGCTTAAACCATATTTTCAGGCTCACTAGGTGATTGTTCTGATAGATAAGCCTCTGCGGAGAGCAATGAGTAATCCTAAAGCCGCTAGATGGATGGCATTATGGGCAATTGAGTTGAGTAAGATATACAGTACCACCTATGCACTGCCATAAAGGGACAGGTGGTCGCTAACTTCATCGCGGAGTTCACCAATATGGAAGGACAGGGGTAGAAAAACATCTTCAGTGGAGTATCCACATGAATAGATCACCCAATAGGCAGGCTGGCTGAGTAGGTATAATGCTCCACTCTCTAGAAGGGGACGAGATTGAATGCATGGTTCACCTTGACTTCCATGTGACCAACAATGAGGTAGAATATGAAGCTCTAGTCTCAGGATTGGATCTCACCAAAGCAGCAGGGGCCACAAGTGTGGTTGTTTATTGTGACTCCCAAATAATCACAAGCTAAGTGAATAGTGATTACGAATGCAAAGGTGAAAAAATGAAGAAGTACTTGGAGCAAGTAAGGAAAAGGGTGGACGACCTTCAAGCCAAGTTTGTTCAAATCCCAAGGGGAGCGAACGAGCAAGCCGACCATCTTGCCAAGGCTACATCAGCAGAACACATGACCATCCCTAGTAAGGTACTTTCTTTTGTTCGGCTTTCACTCTTAATAGATGACATTGATATGTAGGAGATAGGTTCCGAATGCAACTAGACCACACCAATAGTTTCCTACTTGAAAGACGACACATTACCTGATGGTAAGGAGGCCACAAGGAAGTTGAAGGTTTCGGGGGCACGATACGTCTTGATAAAAAATGTCTTGTACAAAAGAGGCTTCTCCCGACCGTACCTATATGCCTAAGCCTTGAGGAAGCTGATTATGTTATGAGGGAAGTTCATGAAGGGATCTACGGGAACCATTTAGGGTCATGATCACTAGTGCACAAACTAGTTCAAGTAGGATATTATTGGCCCACCATGTAGAAGTATGCCTAATTATATATCAAAACCTGTGACAAGTGTCAAGGGTTCGGTAATGTCATCAAACTGCCAACAGAGGAGCTCATCCTAATGATGGCCCCGTGGCCTTTTGTTCAATGGGGGTTAGACATCATGGGCCCATTCCTAATAACAATAAGGCAACTGAAGTTCCTAATGGTTGGTATAAATTACTTTACCAAATGGGTGGAAGCTGAAGCCCTAGCCACCATTGGAGAAAAACGTATAAAGCTTCGTCTGGAGACACATCATCTACAAATATGGGATCCCTAAGTCTTGGTCTCAGATAATAGGAACCAGTTCGACAACAACTCATTCAAGGATTTTTACTCACAGTTGGGGATCAAGAATCACTACTCCTCACCCGCCCACCCTCAGGACAATGGACAAGTTAAGGTGACAAACCGATCCTTGCACAAAATCATCAAGACTCGACTCAAGGGGGCAAAGGGTATTTGGCCAAAAGAATTGCCAAGCGTACTATGGGCGTACAGGACGATGGCTAGAAAACCTACTAAAGATATGATGTTTCAACTAGCATACAGGAGTGAAGTTGTTATCCCAGCTGAGGTTAGACTCCAAGCTACAGAGTGAAGAACTGTGATGAGAGTAGGAACGGCGAAGCCATACACCTACAACTTGACCTAGTGGATGAAGTCAAAGCAACAGCTGAAAAAAGGTTAGCACGGTAATAGGATTTCATGGCCAAGCACTACAACTCTAGAGTTAGACATAGAGACTTCTAGGTTAGAAACCTCATCTTAAGGAAGGTGACAATCGCCACTAAAGATCCCTCCTAGGAAAAGCTAGGACCCAATTTGGAAGGACTCTACGGAATTACTTTGTGGCAGAGGAGAGGCACCTACCACCTAGAGACGATAGAAGGGCAAAAGTTGCATCACCCATGGAATACGAAGCACCATAAGAAATACTACCAATAGACGATGGCATGCAAAGCACCACTATTCATTTCCAATTTATTTCCTTTTAGTTAATTTTTACTACCTAGTACTTTTTAAGCCCAAAGGGCAGCTTTTTATTGTTTCAAGAATAGTTTTCACTTATGCACGTATTTATCACAATAAGAGGAGTTATTCAGATATGACATGTGTATGTATGCATGCCTCTACAAAACTATGTCCATTATTAAGTCCTTAGGTGGACAGATTCATCCCTAGGGATGCTTTGAAGTTGTTAAGTCCACAAGTGGACAGGGTTATCCCAAGGGATGCCTTGAAATTATTAAGTCCTTAGGTGGGCAAATTCATCCTAGGGATGCTTTGAACTTGTTAAGTCCACAAGTGGACAGGGTTATCCCAAGGGATACCTTGAAATTATTAAGTCCTTAGGTGGACAGATTCATCCTAAGGATGCTTTGAAATTTTTAAGTCAACAAGTGGACAGGGTTATCCCAAGGGATACCTTGAAATTATTAAGTCCTTAGGTGGACAGATTCATCCTAGGGATGCTTTGAAATTTTTAAGTCAACAAGTGGACAGGGTTATCCCAAGGGATGCCTTGAAATTATTAAGTCCTTAGGTGGACGGATTCATCCATAAGGATGCTTTGAAATTGTTAAGTCCACAAGTGGACAGGGTTATCCAAAGGGATGACTTGAAATTATTAAGTCCTTAGGTGGATAGATTCATCCCTAGGGATGCTTTGAAACTGTTAAGTCCATAAGTAGGCAAAGTTCATCCCAAGGGGTGCTTTGAAATTATTAAGTCCTTGAGAGGATAGGGTCATTACTGAGTCCTTAGGAGGATAGACTAAGGTTGCCTCCAAAGTATTAAGTCCAAAAGTGGATGGGTACACCCAAAATGGACAAGTTTCTTCCAAAGAATTCAATAGATCCTTAAGGGGATGGATGCATCCTAACATGAATACTGATCCCAAGGAGGACATGCAAACAAACATCTCAAAGTTAAGAAAAAATCCATTGATATATAAACGAAAATATAAGTGATGGGTATGAAGACAGTAGATAAAAAGCCCATGAATGGCAAACATTTACATCCAATAGCCCAAAAACAACTAGTGATGTTAGGAATGAATATTGTTCTCCCAAGGATTTAAAATATATATATATATATACATATATATAAATTTTTAAAAAGATCTAGTGCTGATCAATAGGGGTCTCTCCATCCTTCTCCTTATTATCTGCCTAGGTCCCTTCAAGAGGACAGGTCCCATCCTTGATGGATTTGGCTTGATCATCTTAAGTAGTCCCTCTGTCACCTTGAGCGTCAGGAGTATGGTCGTCCGCGAACAACTCGTTAGTACCTTTAAGGTTGGCAGGACTGGCTGGGGTCTGAGCTTGGGCATCAATGGAAATTTGGGATAGGTCCAAATCTGGGAAGGAGGCTTTGACTAAACGGAGGCAGTTATCGAAGCTGTCAGCAAAGGAACCACCTAACTTGTATAAAAGGGCGTCGAAGTTGCGATATTCCTTTATCACTTCCTTGTTGGCCCAACAGAGCTTCTTCTTTAACTTAGAGATCTCCTTCTCCTTGTCCTTGAATATGTTTCCTAACGCCTCGGCCTGCTTCTCTGACTCCTCTATAGACTTCTTCGTCACATCAAACATCTGGAGTTGGACCTTCCTCCAGGCATGAAGCTCACGCAGCTCTGTCTCTGTGGTCTCTGCCTTCTCTCTCAAATGACCCACCACCGTCTCCTGGGTCATGCAGTGGCCCATTAGACCCTTCATCATGAGCACCCCCTGTAAAAATCAAAAACGAAGGTTAGGAAAAGGAGTAACAACCAGACGAATGGAAAAGAAGGGTGGATAAGCATACTTGTGCCAAACTAAAAAGACTCGTCTCCCCTATAGCCTCCGTAGCATGATTTCCCAAGTCTTGGTAATCATTGTCCTTAATGATGGATGAGAGTTGCTTGATTGCATACTGTGAGTCTTCACAGAGGAGGACGGGGCACTTTTCAGTGACGGGACCCTAACTCGTCATTAGACCTTTTCCCTTCCTAGGACGAGGCAGAGGAGGTAGCTTGTTTGGATTAGGAGTCTCCTCGGCGGTCGACCTTGTCACTACCTTGGGCTTCTTAGGAGGACGATCAATCTTATCTAACAGTTTCCTCTTGATGAACGGGTTAACCAATCCAGTCCCCTTCGGGGGCACGCCCTCCTCCTTTTGCTTCTACGCTCGTGTAGTAGCCCGCTGACAGATATAGGCCCTCCTTTTACCATCTTTTATTTCTACATCAAGAGTGACGGAAAGAAGAAGTTAGATAAAATACTAGAAATTAAAGGAAAAAGTGTGAGCGATGGACTTACGTCTGCATGCTTGTTCGTCATAGTAAAGGGCGGCAACAGCAGGCTTAAGACCTTTACAGTACCAATGAATGGTGTCCAAAATGACTAGCGTTTGCCATGTCCTCTCGACCAACTTAATCATAAATATCTTCTCTAAGAAGCTCCACTACTCGAGGGAAACCTCCAGACGGTCCTGAGCTGCAATAAGGGACGGTTAGGCCAACATGTAGAACAAGAAATAGAAAATGAAGTTTAGAATAGACGGACACCTACCAAACGGGGGCATTATACCCTAAGTTCTATCAATAGGCATATACTCCTGATCATTAGGGTGACGCATCTAGTTGTCCCCCTGAATGAAGAAGTACCAGCTTTTTCCAATTCCTATTTGAATCAGGAGTTTCGTACACAAGCTTAAAAGAGAGCTTCCTCGGTAGGAAGTTGTACATACCTTTAGACTGGACTATTTTTGAGAGACAGTAGCAGTGAAATAACTCCCCAACCGTCAACGTACATTCCCCATTAGTCAAGACCTTATACAACACCTCCGCGCCAAGAAAGACTCTCCAGGAATTTGGGGAGATCTGGGTGATGACTAGCCCTAGGTACTAGAGTAGATGATGCTGAAGAGCACTCAATGGCAATCTAAGTCCCACCTTAAACATCTGGTCATACACCCTGAAGTCTTCAACATCTCGGTAGTAGCACTTTTCAAATTTGAAAGGCAGACGGATAGGGATGTCGACGAGAATGTGATATCTTTCCCTAAGGGTCTTGAAGTGTTTTCTCTTGATTGTAGAGTTAAAGTCATTTACTGTCCACAACTGAAGAAGGAGAAACTGCTTAAGACCATCAGGACCTATGACGGATTGAATGGGGGTTCAGCATTGTGTACATCTTCTTCGTTTGAATCCCCACCCAAACCACCCTCTAATCCGTCCATGTCCAAATCCTCATCCTCCTCTGCAGAAGGTGAGTTGGCAGACGAAACCTTTTCATCATAAGAGGTGTCGGGGTCGTTTTGACTTGACGGATACACTTCATCATAGCCCGCTCCTTTGCAGATACACAATTGTTCACTTAACGCTTCACTAGACATCTATCACCTACATGTGACAGATAAGCCCCTAAGACTCTACAGGTCTACATAGGTGACGGGCATGCAATATTTAAATAAATAACAAAAGAAAATTCAATATAAGGCAAAGGATACTTATAGTTGAATGATGCAAAAAGACGAAAGAAACGACATGGCGAACGGTCACACTAAGTCAATGGTATGACAATTTCTGGTAGGAGATGGTAGCACTTTAACACTGGAAACTTGTTGCGAAAAGTGAAAATGTAAGGGAGAAGTAGCTTATATATAGAGGGAATAGTGCAAAAGATGAGAAGACGCTACGGCCCGAGCAATCGACCACTAAAATTATGCCACATGCCCCCTACATTAATGACCATAGGCTAGCTTGTCAATCAAAATGTAACTCCCTAGAATTGAGTTAGACTGTCAATCCATGGGTCCGTCTATATAAATAGAAGACAAACCCATAGAGTGAGGGGGCAGCTAAAGGGGATAAAATTTGAGGTAAACGGATCTGTTCAATAAAGCCAACCATAAGCGATAGAAAGGTACGATCTAAATGTATTGACAAACGACGGGTAGAACAAATCATGTCCCAAACCGAGAGGAAGGAAGATGGACGAACCCTCCATAGTGGATGGATTCCAATTAAACGGACACAAGGGAGACAGGTAGTAAAGCTACATGGTATCTACATGGCCTAAGTGGTCTCCAAGAAACATCAAATGGAAATATCTTGTGCCCTACGATTAACCCTAATCAACAAAGTCTCTATATGGAAAGGATCCCGCAAAATATGTGTATTTATGAGGATCTTCCCCACAAGAAAACACTTTCTTTGCCAAGTAACAAAGATCGGTTCTACACTACTATAAAAACCCAAAACCCTTGTTCCTCGGGAAAAAAAAAAAAAAAATCCTAAAACCCTTAGAAATCAAGGTACACATAATTTACCTAGTTCTGGCACTCTAGAGTGGCAAAAGTTCTCTAATTTAACTTTCGGAGGGTATTTGGCTGGTATCACACCGGTACTCTCTATGAAGTCTTCCTCTTCTTTGTTGCGCAAGTTTTGTCTAGAGCACGTGAAGACTATGTGACTTTCTGACAATTTTTTGTATCATCAGAAACAATAGTTTCCAAATTTAAATCTTCTAAATATTTTGCATACGAGATTCATATTAAATTTCAAAAATTCTATCTTAAATCCATTTTGCTTTATTTAGCAAAATCTAAACCCGTCTTTTTATCCTAACATGAGCCCAACTGAACAGATCATATTACAAACGGTGGAATATAAATCTATTCATTTCTTATTTTTGGATTTTACGAAAAAAAAAATGCACTTACTTTTTATTATTATTTAGAATCCCCAATTTTTGTGTAAATCAAAATCTAAAGCAAGAATTACACCTACTAAATTTGGAATAATTTTGATTTTAATCATTGGTAGTTTAGAAAATTTTAATTTAATCGCTAGAGCTTTGAAGTGTTTTTTAATGTTGTAGTTTCAATGAAACAGGCCTGCAAAATTACAAGATGGAACCCATTTGGCAAGGGCATGAGCAACAACATTAGCCTCTCCTTTGACCTAGAGAAAACTTATAAATAAAGAAATCGACAGAGTATAGACATCCTGCACGAGCCCTTCAATAGTCCATGTTGGTGCCTCAAGTGGTTGAGATAAATGGAGGATGCATTCCTTTGAGTCATTCTCCAAAACAACTCTACAATGATTCTCATTGCTTGCAACTTGCATTCCCAATATTATAGCTAAAGCTTCAGCCACCAACAAAGAGCAACTAAGGATGATATTCGTTTTTGCCCAATCCAAATCCCCAATGTGGTCATAAGCAATGATGGTTAGAGCTGCTTTATATGGGGACACAGCTGCATCATAGTTAAATTTTAGGGTAAACTACATATGTGGTCTCTATTTTTTACACTATATTTTAATTTGGTCCCTAACTTTTTAATTGTGTCAATTTGGTTCCTAACTTTTTAATGTCGTGTCAATTTAGTCCATGTTTTATCTTTTGAATGGAAGTTGCTAATATGGTAAGCAGCCAAAATAAAAAAATTAGTTCCTTGCCACATCAACGGAAACTAATTTTTTATTTCGGCCATTTGTCATGTTAGCAATTTTTATCCAAGAGATAACAACAAGTACTAAATTGACACGGCACCGAAAAACTAGTGACCAAATTAACACAATTGGAAAGTTAGGAATCAAATTAAAATATGATGTGAAAAATAAGGGCCAAATACATATAGTTTACCTTAAATTTTAAGACACCTATAAGGGGTTCGCTCCATTTTATTTTCTACTCTATATTGACTCTTCCTTTTCCTAAATGTGTCCAAGGCACAAGACAAAAGTGTTAGGTTCTAAAGATTTAGATTAAATATTTAGAATCATTATTGTATTGTGTTGGCAAATTGAGAACAAAACATGTCTAGTCTGGGTGTTTAGACAATGTTTAATTAAGGATGTTTCAAGTTTTGAAGTCCAGCTATTTGCAGTAAAGAAAAGTGAGGTTCTACCTTTCTCGACCGATCAAGAATTAGGCTCGACCGATCGAGAATCGCAGGCATAGTTTTTCTATAGATTTTTAAACAGGCCCAAACCTATGAAAACGTTTAGGGCTTCACTTAAACTTCTCCACATATAAAAGGGAAACCCTAACCACATTTTGTGAGAGTTAAAAAAGACTTGTGTTACTCTTTATGAGATTTGAGAGATTTTGTACCTTCTAATTACACAAGAATCTACCAGAGCCAAAACTACAATCAAGCATTGGTAGAACTAGTTCCTACATCAAGATAAATAGGTGAAGGTGATCTGAAACCTTTGAGTGGAGTCTCAAAGTCACAAGCAAGGTGGCTTGTGTTGGTGTAAATCCAAGAAGAGAAGGAGTCTGTGGATTCGAAGCTTGCATGTGGTCATGTCAGTAAGCTACTACATGAGGTAGTATTAGACTTAGGGTTAAATCTTTTGTAAAAACTTCTATTCTCTTATAGTGGATTTGGTCTATCATGAGGATAGCTCGGTCAAATCCTCCCAGGTTTTTACCTTGAAACAGTTAGTTTCATTAGTTTTCCTGAGTAATTATATCGTGGTGTTATTTATTTTTTCGCGTCTTTGCATGATATGATTTATTTGTGTTTAACTTAGATCTAAAAATTAATATAAGTAATCACTTGGTTAATAAATTAAGTTAAACAATCTGTTAAAAGGCTCTAAACAAATTCTCAAAAAGTAATGCCAAGAGCATCCTAGTTTATCAGTCAGCTAGGCAAGGGACATTTCGACACAATGCAAGAAGCCATCAATTCAATCTCATCAAATATAATATCACGGGCCATAAAATTTGCAGTAGACAACTTGAATGTAATACCACGAGCCATAAAATTTGCAACAGACAACTTGAAGGTAGAACTTTCTAAGGAGTTCCCATAATCACCCCATTCGATCACAGTCGAACGCCTACTCTTTCCTAAATGGTTTTTCTTTAAGGATTTGAACTTTCTCTCTAGATAATAAAAGAAATATATATATATATATATATAGCAATTGAAATTTAATGGATAGCTTTTGAATGAAAATTGGAGTTATATTTTAGTATATACTAATGCAGTAATGCTTACTTGCAAACACCAGGATTGAGATGGATAATTGTCCATTGTTTGTTGTTTGATGGGATTGAATCGATGGATTCTTGCACTGTGTCGAAATGTCCCTTGCCTGACTGTTCAACTAGGATACTCTTGGCATTACTTTAGTCTTATGCCCTGGACACACGAAAAGGAAGAGACTCAATATAAAGTAGAAAATAAACGTAGGAGATTGCGTTATGCAAAAATGCAATGGTGACAAAACAAATTTAACTAGTTGAATGATGTGTTAGAAGATGAACAAATTCTCAATTTAAAATTATCAACGTTGCAAGATAAAATGAGTCAATTGAAAAGAAATAGAATATTTGACAAGATTTTGACAAATATAGAGCATTCACGTTGGCTTACCTAAAGTTTATCATCTATTTTGGGGTAACGATAAACCTTTTTTTCCCTTTATTTTAGTTAATCGATTCTATATTCTAAACTCTAATTTATTTTTAAATATTATTTTTTTTAATTATTTTTTATTATTTCTCTTTCGTCATCTCATTCGAACAAATGTCACTGCCACAAACCCACTTGAATCATAGACCCAGTGAACATAAGCCCCAACCACAGACCAACTTAAATCATCGTTGGCCTCTAGAGCCACCCCAACCTCACACGCCATTGCGATCTAGTTGGGGGGGCTTCAACACACGTTAGTCACGTGAGTTGTTCCGCCCAATTTAACTACCAAATAGAAGGTAGGGTAGAAAGTGTTGCAAGGGCATTAGTTTAGAGGATGATTGGGCATTCGTGTAGCTTAGGCAGTAAGTATAATGGGGGTATAGTTTAGGGGAGTAAAGTATAATTTTCCCATTAAATATATGTAGTTAATAAAAAATAATAATTATATATGTATATGTATTAAAAATTAGTTCAGCGGGTGATTGGGCATTTGTGTAGCTTAGGCAGTAAGTATAATGGGGGTATAGTTTAGGGGAGTAAAGTATAATTTTCCCATTAAATTTATGTAGTTAATAAAATAATAATTATATATATATATATAATTATATTAAAAAAATAATACATCAACATTTAAATTGAAAAAAATATATACAAAAAAATTAAATTTTCAATTTTAAAAATAGAAAAACCCACTAAAAAAGTTTTTTCTAGCATTTTCTTGCACCTTCATGGCTAGCAACCACTAAACTTCTCCTCCTTTCCTACTCTAGCTTTCTCAGCAACCAAGGGCGGCTCCTATTGCTACCTCGAGTAGAAAACTTACTACCATGACCACGTGGCAGCTCCAAGTCCACGGACTACTTCTTTCTTTGATCTGCAGCAATCACAAGTTCTCCTACTTGTAACTTTAAGACTCCACTCAAAGGTTTCAGATCTTCTTTAAAGTTCTTTATGCAGCAACTGAAGCAATCATCAAGTTCTTGACATGAATCTTGATCTTGATAACTCTATGTGTGTGAATGAAGGTAAACACCTCTCAGATCTCACAAAAAATTCAACACACAACTCAACAAAAGACCTTAGAGAGCTTTTGGATACAAAACCCTAGATCTACAAAAGAGGCACATTATTCTCTCTTTGAAGAGCCTTATAAAAACATGCTTAGGGTTTTCTTTATATTCTAGGAGTAAAACACTTAACCCTACACGTTTATTTGGCTTAGGCTATTTGAAAATTCTGCAAAAATTCCTAATCCATGATTCTCAATCGATCAAGTTTATTCTTCAATCGATCAAGCCTTGCAGAAATAGAACAGTAATCTCCTGCAATTACTTGATTCCAAACTTACATTAAACCAAACTTTGAGCAAGTCTAAACCTAGACTCATTGTTTTGATCATGATTTGCCAACATATACAAAGTGAAGTTTTAATACATTTAATTCCTAAAGTCCTAGAACTTAACAATTTTTTTTTTTTTTTACTTAAAATCTGTTCTTCTAATTTTCTTAGATGCAAAAATTTTTAGTTCTTCTAATGAATTTCTTGTTCATATATGTGTTGTTCATCTTACTTTTTTTAGAATTAGATTAATGAGTGCCCTTAGAGCATTTATTAATTGACAATTTTAAGAAAATTTTTATACTACTTTCATGAAAAATATAAAAATTAAGCTGTAAAAAAATCAGTTACTTTTTTTTTTTTTTTTTTTGTCCCCTCGTAAAGCAACTAATTGGCCAATGCCCTGACTGGAATGCTACATTGTTCTCACATGAAGAGATCAAGTATGCAATGCACAATTCCCATACTTATGTTATTGGGAACAAGTTCTTAGATACGCTCTAGTCTAAATCTCTAAGCCATTTAATGCCATGTTGTCTATGGGTTCGACAAACTTCTATGTGTTTGAGTCTAGCTCCGTAGTATTACTACACATATTACATGCAATTTGGGTAATTCGAACTATATTGAATAAATTTCTTCATTTGTTTGGTTTATGTTATAGTGAGAGCCTATGTTTTAGCAATATATTTTCTCAGTAAATGGAACAGTATTATCTTAGTTTGATTAGTACTCAATATCCATCTTAAATAAAACTCTTAAACATCTCAGTAGTCAAGCGATATCATTTACGATTCAAATTGTTTAAACAGCCACAACTTAATCATTGACAGGAATAATCTGTAATACCCTATAAGAGAAAAATTAATGATTTCATTCAAATCCTAATCTTAAAGAATCACAGATAACAATTAAAAGGTTGTAAACTAAATTATTATACGCTCCCTTTGTTTCGGCGATAATGTTTTCTAAAATATGAATAATTTTCTAAAAATTATTTTTTCTTTAAAATTATCTCATTTTTCTATATTTGTTAGCAGTTTTAATGGTCCATTTGGTTGGAAAGATTTTACGGAGGATGAAAAATGTGGTAGGGAGGAGAGAAAAAAAAATTGATAGAGCCTGGGTGTTAGAAAATAAAAATAAAAAATACCCACATACAACCACGATAAATTTATTCCTACAAAACATTGAATTATTAGCACATGTATTTATTTATTTATTTTAAAATATGCATTATAGCTCATAATGGAGCATTTATTATTCTTTAACTTGTGTCCTTAGAACACTCACTAACAAGATCCAAAATATGTTATAAACATGAATAGTGTGCGATTATACAAAACTAAGTTGTTCTCCCAACCAATTTCCTTGGTCTATGAATAATTTTGGAGTGACAAGCTGTTCCAATTCTTCTGAGGATAACTTTTTCACCCATTTCACACGTTTCGACATGCTTGCCCCTGGTCCTTGGCAGTCCACCTCTGCAAATGTGATTTCTCCCCTATACAACAATAACACAGAAGAAAAAAAGAAGAAAAGTCTTGCTCAATATTCGTTCAAAAAATAGGTCAACTATTTGAAAAAAAAAAAAAAAAAGTGCATTTAGAAGAAAAACAATGAAATTTAAATGTTGCGTTTTGAGAACATGAATTTTGATAACCTGTGAAATGTGTTGTTGTGAAAAATTGCAATGTGAAAACACAATTTTTTTATGAATGAATCTAGAAAAATACTCTGTGAGCTGCAATTTGAAAATATACTTTTTTCTCAATTTTAAAAATTGAGTATATATATATATATATACTTTTCAAAATACAATGACTTTTTTTCTTCTTGTATATTTGCATTTTCATTTAAAATCACTCTTTTTCTACATGAAATCATAATGCCAAATGATCTCTAAATTAACCATCTCTTATTAACTTACTCTCTCAAGAAAAACCATCTCTTATTAACTTAAACTTTTAAAAGGACCAGTAGCTTATCAAGATCAGTCAAACATTTTATAATATGAATGTAAAATGGAGAAAAAAAAGAAGAAGAGGAACAACTTACTCTTTTCCCTTATTATGCCATGCATCCCAACCTTCTGGGGCAATAATGTTGTCGAAAGTTGACTGGTAAAACACAACTCTCGCATGGCTTTTATATGCTCTCCCTAAATATGCAGGACCAGTTCCTGTTACTCTACAATTCTTAAACACAAAACCATTGGTATCTTGTTCTTGTTGTCGGCCTTGAGCTGTGATATAAGCCCTCCCCAAGCCTATACTTTTTGCCTTTGCTTGTAATTCACAATTCTACACACAAAACATATAGAGTAATGTCGGAGGGGGGGGGGAGTATGTGATATAAGATTAACTATATGATGTTTTGCATAATCACGGACGGAACCAAGATTCTATGTTGGAGGGTCAAAGCATAAATAATAAAAAATATAAAAAAATTCGTAAAAATTTATTGTGCCAAAAATATGATTTTTTTTTTTTTTTGGTACTCTATATCTTATGGTTGTAT
Organism: Quercus variabilis; assembly: GCA_030445155.1. NCBI lineage: Eukaryota > Viridiplantae > Streptophyta > Magnoliopsida > Fagales > Fagaceae > Quercus > Quercus variabilis. Next base: position 5,464,870 of record CP129447.1, read on the forward strand.
TGTGCTGAAAATTAGTAAAAAGAAAAAAAAAATCTGTATTTTGGTATTAACTAAAAAAAATTGTCAACAGCCACTCCAATTTGTATTTTGGGGTTTTTTTGAAAAAAAATTAAGCTAATAACGATAGAATATCTATTAATTGTTCTGAATTAAAGCTGTAAAACAAAACCTTTTCTTTTTTAGTTCTCTATCAAACAAAACTAATACAAATTGCAAAATCAATCATATATCTACACGTCAACTAAATAAATGTCTCATATTTTGGAGTTAATTAATACTGTATTTATTATAGGCAGTCAAATAGTTTCGGAAACAAGAGGCAAATAATCACGGCAACACAATATTATGATTCTCAAGAAGGCAGTAATGTGAAGAAAAAAAAAGTACCACTGCTGTAGCATTGCTGGCTTGACAAAGTAGAGAAAATGGAATCAAACGTTTTAAACTAGGGGTTGTGATTGTTTTGTATGTATTTTTTGTTTAGACCAATTTTATGGTTTATTTTGTTGTTAGTTTTGGTTTGCCTATGGGTTATTATTGTTATTCTTGGGAGTATTGAGTATACTGGATTTGTGATTGGTCGTGTTGGTATTTTTTGTTTGTCTAAATGTTTTCTTCTTATTCTTTAGGCAAATGGGCAAAAGGGATGGACCAAAATATTTTTTATTGAATATCATGGATTAATTTGCGTTTTTTGTGGGGGTGTGTGTGTGTGGAGGGGGGCCAAGAATAAGGCAGACCATTCCCCCAGCCCTCAAGTGGGTCCATCCACAATTAATGCCCCGAGTTTCATTTTATAGCAAAGTTTTATACATGATTATATATATGAAAAACTCATTTTATTGTATATGATGCTCAACGATTAATCATATAATTTTTTTTTTTCGTCAAACACAATTCTCTTTTTAAATAACAAGGTTTATGACAAAAGCTCCCTATCTCAACTTAGGTTTCTGTTTTTATATAGATATAGATTACAAATAGCCCTTCTAGCTAACCTATGAGCTACACAATTTCCTTATTTAGATGGAAGCTGTTTCTTTGGATATTTTTGATGTTTACAACCAAGATTTACGTTTGATTAATGAATAATGCCCCCACAATCTAAGGGCTTTTTCTCAGGGAAAAAAAAATACACACACACACATATATATATATATAGATAGTACTATGTGTGACATAGTGAAAACCATAAATGTACTGCTTTTGATTCTTATTGAAATTGCAGTTTATTAAAAAAATAATGAAAGCTATAATGATTATAATCCAGTTTAAAACATTTTTTGGTAGAATGTTTTTTTTTTTATGTATATATATTTGATAATATGATAAAGGAATTTTGATTGAATGACCCATTAACTACAATCATAGTGGTAATGACGTTGATTATAAATGTTAATATGGATCAGGTTATAATTAATGAGTGTTCTTACAAAAATCAGTTACTTTTTTCATTTATAATAAAAAGTTTCTAAAAATATTTCATAATTTTATATGTTTAGGACACCTATTAACTTTTCTGTTTTAATATTCAAGGGACCAAAATGATAGGATCTAAAGGAGGACGAAAAATATTTTAGTCTCATAAAATAGTTTTGAAATATATATGCATAGGATAAACTTCCCATTGTCATTGATAAAAAGAAATATGATATAATTTAGGGTTATGTTTTTATAAAGATATAGATAGTACTATGTGTGAGATAGTGAAATCTATAAATTATATTGCTTTTGAATCTTATTGAAATTGCAGTTCTTTCTCAAAAAAAAAAAAAAAAAGTGAAATTGCAGTTTATTAAAAAATTAATGAAAGCTATAATGATTATAATAAGGTTAAAACATTTTTTTGGTAGAAAATTTAATATAAAAAAATCCTTGTGAAAAGATCATAGTTCTAGGGTATTTATTGGTTCACAATTAACTCACTCTCTCTCTCTCTCTCTCTCTCTCTCTCTCTCTCTCTCTCTCTCTCTCTATATATATATATATATATATGATTAAGGAACTTTGATTGAATGACCCACTAACTACAATCATTGTGTTAATGATTTTTTTTTTTTTTGGTTTAAAAAAAAATCATTAACACAATGATTAATGTAGTTAATGGGTCATTCAATGATTGTAGTTATTGATGTTGATTACAAATTCAACCAAAAAAAAAAAAAATCATTAACACAATGATTATTGTAGTTAATGGGTCATTCAATGATTGTAGTTAATGATGTTGATTATAAATGTTAATATGGATTCGGTTAACGGTGGCCTTCAGGGCATTTAATAATGGATTATTTTAAGAAAATTTTAATATCATTTTTTTGAAAAATATAAGAAATTGTAAAAAAAAAAAAAAATCAATTATTACTTTTTTATTTCTTGTAAAAAATTTCTGAAAATATTTCCTACACTTAATGGAAAAAGAAATATGATATAATTATAGCTTGGTTGATTCTAACCTCATAAAGTGATTGACCAAAACCCCAGATGAAGTCCACAGAACCTTCAATGTAGCAATTCTTAAAATAGTGGTGACCTGTTAAGTCAGCGAGTGTATCTTGTATGCCAACAAAACCACACCCAATAAATGATGCTTTGTCTGCTTGAATAAGGGCTGCTGGTGCCCATGTAACTTTCTTCGCCTCAACTTTCCCGAGGTCATATGTATTCTAGCAAAGATTTAAGAAAAATTAGTAAATAAAGAAAATTTGGAATTCTTTTTGTATTTTATATATTTTAACTTCTAATTTATTCTAGGGCAAAGTTCAGCTACAAAATTAGTTAGAGTTTTAGACTACTAAAACTTTATTTAATATCTTTTTAATAGAGGTAAATTTTAACAAAACTACCATTAGATTACATTTTTTTTTTCTTATATTCTTCGTGTTTACAAAATTTCTAGAAAATTAAAGATGAATAACTATATCATCAATAAATTGTTTAAATTACAAGTTTTTATTGTTTAAAATTATGCATAAAATATAATTTTATAAATAATATAGAAAATAATATTCAATTGGTACAAAATTGATATGTATTAAGAGCATAAACAATATGCAATTCAACAATTAAATTTTTGAAATATGTTGTAGTGTTAATGATATTAAATAAGATTGTAATCTTAAATTACAACTACTTTTGTAACTAAACTTTGTCATTTATTCTATAGAAACTTTTTTAGTTCTCCTTTATTAGATATTTGTGATAACCTAAGATGAAAGTTTTTGAGTTGCCTAACCGTGAATGTGATACTACTAGCCATAAAATTTTCAGCAAATAACTTGAAGGTAGAACTTTCCATGGAGTTCCCATAATCACCATATTCGATCACAGTCGTATCTTTGCTCTTTCCCCTAAGGATAATGTACGATTTTCCTTTGGGGATTTTAACTTTTTCTCTACACAACAGAAGAAGAAAAAATTATATATATATATATATATATATAGTGACTGAAAGTTAATGGTAACTTATAAATGAAAATTGGAGTTATATTTTAGTATTTACTAATGCTTACTTGTAAGTACCAGGATTGAGATCGATAATTGTCCACTTGTTGTTATTTGATGGGATTGAATCGATGGCTTCTTGCACTGTTTTGAAATGTCCCTTGCCTGACTGATCAACTAGGACACTCTTGGCATTTGTGCCTTTTGCATTGGACGCGTTTAGGAAAAGGAAGAGAGTCACCGTAAAGTAGAAAATAAATATGAGAAATTGCATTATGGACAAATACAATGGTGACAAAAAAGAAGAAGAAGAAGAAGCCCTAGTAATTGGATAGCGTGCAATGGATTTGTTGATGTGTTAGAAGATGATCAAATAATTCTCAATTCTATCAATGTTCCAATAATAATGGGTTAATCGGAAAGAAATAGGATGGGTAACAAGATTTTGATAAATATAGAGAATTTAAGTTAGCTTACTTAATTATCAAAAAAAAAAAAGTTAGCTTACCTAAGATTCCCCCATCTATTTTAGGACAAAAATTTATTTTTTGTTTTCTATTTTAGCTAATCACTTGTCAGGATATCCCCATTTGAATCGTTATTCTAAACTCTAATTTTAAAAAAAAAAAAAAAAAAAAAAAATTATTTATTCAAACATTTTGTCATCTTGTTGTCTCCCAAATCATCCGATTCTAACAAAAGCCAATATCAAAAACCCACTTGATCATAAATAGAGAGAGATTCTAATTTGTGGTTTTTTTTTTTTTTTTTTTTTTTTAGGCTTAGACTCTCTATACTGGACCTACTGGTGTCCTATTCTATTTTAGGGAGCTCAATGTGATTGCGTTTAGATTTACTGTTTACTTAATAATCTGTAGTTTCTTGTAGCTTATATACCAAATATGAGACAAAAGATATATTTTTGGTAGCTTTTATACTAAACTAACATGTAACTCATTCCATTTCACAAAATAAATAAATAAATAAACATGTAACCAATGCAAACGCATGGATGCATTTAAATTTAAATACAAATTTTATTATAAAAATATAAATAATTAGTCAAATTATTAAAAAAAAAATAACACGTAACATATGCATGCATATAGATACATTCAAATTTAAATACAATTTTTTTCATAAAAATATAAATAATTAGCTAAATTATTTTTTTGAAATAGTAAACATAATTAGTCACATATTAAAATTCTTATCTAAATTTAATACTACTTATGATCATTTTTTTTTACTAATTTTTAATAAGATAGAACGTGTAGTGATTTTTATTGAGCATATGTGATTTGTTTTTTTTTTTTAATTATAAATTTTATAGTTCATTAATAATAGATTTTTAGTATTTTTCACTCATTAATTTACTTTTTACCCAAAAAAAAAAAAAAACCTTAAGTGGATATATGACACAAACTTAAGTGAATATTTATGTAGTGACCCAAAAGCGGGGTCATGCATTCTATGGAATCCCACATCGCCTAGGGAAGCATAGGGAATGTGTTTATAAGGAATGACCTTCTTTCAATGTGTAAAGGCCTTTTTCCCAGCGCAATGTGGAGAAGAACAAAACCGTGAGGGGTATGGGTCTCAAAGCAAACAATATCTATACAGTTGGGGCGAAATCGTTACATATGGTATCAAAGCCGGCCTGGTAACCCCATGTGAGCTCAGAGACACCACCCCACAAAGTGGGCCCTAAGGAGAACGTTAGGGATTTAAGTGGGGGAGATTGTGATATCCCAATTTAATTGATTATGTGATGTGTGTGAGTGTGTGATGAGTCCCACATCGAGTATTTACTAGGTAGATCTGAGCTTTATTAATAATTGTAAGGAGCCTCAATTGTAACTAGTCCTTTTGAAGTATAGCGCAGACGTGGCTAGCGCTTTTTCTTGGGTCGTTACAATTTATGGTATGATCTCCACATAAATTAGACACATGTTACAAAATTGAATTCTAATTTCAAATTCTAATTGAACTTTCTCTTTGTTTTACATATTAATATGTGTGTGTGTGTGTGTGTGTGTGTGTGTGTGTGTGTAAGAAAAAAATATAAATTTTTTTTTAAAGTTGATACAAAAAGTAGAAATTAAAAAGCTTTTCATTAAGAGAAATGTTATTTCACAACATTTTCACAACAAATTCTATGTGGCACATTATTACTGGTTGTTATTATTAAGGAAAAAATAATAATTTCAATGATAGATTCAAATTTGAATCAATAACAACTAACTACTTATGATTTGTAGTGAAAATGTTGTAAGCGTAACACTTCTCTTTCATTAAATGAACACATGACTTGTGGCAATTTGTTGAGTTTAGGAAATAGTTCCAAATTTAAATCTTCTAAATATTGTGTACAACAAATTCATATTAAATTTTATAAATTCTATCATAAATCCATTTTACTTTATTTAGCAAAATTTAGACCCTATTTATCCTGACATGAGTCAATTTGAACATAGCATATTACAAATGGTGGAATAGAAAAATCTATTCTTTTTTAGACTTTACAACCAAAAAAAAAAGATGCACTTACTTAAAAAAAATAAAAATAAAAAATTAGAATCTCATATTTTTGTGTTATAAATTATAATCTAAAATAAGAATTATACCCACTAAATTTTTGATTTTAATTGCCAGAGTTTTAGACTTTTTTATATAATTTCTAAATTTAATTATTGTAACTATCCGTTTATTTTATATAAAAAGAAAATCCAAATAAAGGGAATTTATTCCACCATATGAGTGTAATTCACTAACTTGAGTAGATGGTCGGGATTAAACAAAGGAAAGTATATCCCTGGTTACCTTATTGTCCACAAGTAATTATCTCTCAAAAAAAAAAAAAATCCTTATTATCCACAAGGCTAACATCTGTTAATATGACCCATAATAATATATTAATGTTGTATATTAAACAAAGCCAAGAATCTATCTAGTTCTAGAGTCTTTGTAAACTTAAATATAGCATGCAAGGTTGAATTTAATCAACCATCTTGTTGGTTTTATTCCGTACCAAATTTGCTTATAATTTAGCATTTAGAAACCCTATATTTAGGTGGGAATCATGTAAGGGTAGTGTGTGAGAGAGTGTGAAGAAATGCTCAAGACTGTACAGTGAAGCAGGGACTCGCGATTGGATCTCAGAGATGGCTCGCGACTGGCAAGCCACCAAAAGATGCACATGAGTGAAGCATGCAGAGAAACTGAACTGTCATGCCAGCTGTAGTACTACATGACAAAAAGTCTAAACTAACCATTCAGTTAGCTCGTGGCTTGAACTCACAACTCAGTCAAGTCGGGAGGCCAAGTTGAACATAGCATATTACAAATGGTGGAATAGAAAAATCTATTTTTTTTTAGACTTTACAACCAAAAAAAAGATGCACTCACTTTAAAAAAAAAAAAAAATTAGAATCCCATATTTTTGTGTTATAAATTATAATCTAAAATAAGAATTGTACCCACTAAATTTTCGATTTTAATTGCCAGAGTTTTAGACTTTTTTATATAATTTCTAAATTTAATTATTGTAACTATACGTTTATTTTATATAAAAAGAAAATCCAAATAAAGGGAATTTATTCCACCATATGAGTGTAATTCACTAACTTGAGTAGATGGTCGGGATTAAACAAAGGAAAGTATATCCCCGGTTACCTTATTGTCCACAAGTAATTATCTCTCAAAAAAAAAATCCTTATTATCCACAAGGCTGACATCCGTTAATATGACCCATAATAATATATTAATGTTGTATATTAAACAAAGCCAAGAATCTATCTAGTTCTAGAGTCTTTGTAAACTTAAATATAGCATGTAAGGTTGAATTTAATCAATCATCTTGTTGGTTTTATTCCGTGCCAAATTTGCTTATAATTCAGCATTTAGAAACTCTATATTTAGGTGGGAATCATGTAAGGATAGTGTGTGAGAGAGTGTGAAAAAATACTCAAGACTGTACAGTGAAGTAGGAACTCGTGATTGGATCTCACAGGTGGCTCACGACTGACAAGCCGCCAAAAGATGCACATGAGTGAATCATGCAGAGAAACTGAACTGTCATGCCAGCTGTAGTACTACATGACAAAAAGTCTAAACTAACCATTCAGTTAGCTCGTAGCTTGAACTCACGACTCAGTCAAGTTGCGAGTCCAAGTTACAAGCTAGCTCTATTTTAGAAAAACTGACTATTTCCATTCTTTTCTCACCTTAGTATAAATACCTCTTATACTCACGAAATGTAGAGAGCTTCCAGAAAGAATTTTAAAAGAGAAACCCTAAAAAAACCCTCTCCATTGTTACATCCTTGAGAAGTTCTTGGGCAAATCATTTTCTCACCATACCCACATCTGTGAGAATGCTTTTTGGTGCTTTAGGAAGCAGTTAGAAAGGGACTAATGGTTATTATTTGATGTTATGGGCTATAACAGAATCTGATAAACTAGAAAAGACAAAGGTTCAGCATAACCTCGTTGGAACAAGAAACTTTAAGGGCTTAACTACACTGGGTAGATTAGGCTTGGAGGATCTATTATTGTTCATGTATCCCAACTACATTTTCTAGTGGATTATTGACCACTTGCAGGGCGGCAGAGAAGTTTTACGCCGAGAGCTTCAGTTTCCTCTTCGATAACACATCGTTGTGTTGTACTTATGTTTGCATCTCTCTTCCCTAAATCTTTGCCATTTAATTTCTGTTGTGAATGTAATTTTAATTGATTTAGATTGTTTATCAATTCTGTTATTAGCTTATGTTCATTTTCCGTACATATATTGTTTGACATTAATCATGAATTGATAATTTTGTAATCAGGAGTCTAAACGTTTATAGTGTTTTATACGCTTATTGAACATTCATAGAACTTTTTTTTTTTTTTTTTGGGATTGCACTTAAGTACCATACCACTATTCTTTTTGTAGGATGAGACTTATTTAGTACTCACTTAAATAAGACTTCTTTTCTCACTGAGAAAAAAAAAAAGGGTATAAGGGGATGACCTGAGTTGACGTCTTCCGTCTAAGCGTGACCAATGACACTCTACTTGCTAGTTCCAAGCCTGTGGGAGTAAGGGATCCAGATGAGTCATAGTTGTAAATCCAACCCTATCAAGAATGCTAATGAACATGAGCTGAGAGCATGGAGTACTAAAAATATCACACGTATTTTACAATAATAGCATGTTTGCCTTCGGCCATTTGAGCTGCTATCATTATCTCTTTTTAGTTTAGGTAGCAGCTAAAAGAGTAGAAGTACATTACAGACCCTCCACTTGTATCAATTTTGTATCAGTCAATGGTGTTTTAGTTGAACTACCACAATTTTTTTTAATCTTTTGGTTTCCTTGGAGAAATTCTTGAACAGAAATGCTAACCATGTTCACTTTCTTAAGCTGAAATCATGCTGGCAAAGACGCAGTGGTAGTCTTGGAAAAATCATGCACTTAATTAAGCCCTTCTGCCATTATGTTTCAGGCCGGAGCAATTTTTTCTCAATTTGTCTTGTTGTCATGATTCAGTTTATGAAATGAATAGCTGAAATGTTTATCACATTCTTTCTGGATCCTCTTTACAGCTTTTGGAGGCTATGGCCTATATCTATTTCAAAGCTTTTGACTCCTTTCTTCTCTACCTTTCCAAACTTCATGAATTTCTGTCCAGCAAAATTGTCATTAAGCATCTAAATGCAGTGTTGCTGATTTTTTTTCTCCAATTTTAATTGGTGTAAGGTGATTTAAAAAAAAAGATCTTTTCTTAAACAGCTTTCTCCACTGAATTGTCTGAACATAAACTGTGTGACAGAAAACTATCACAAACATAATGTGAAAATAGTATGTTTATCCCATGTTTTGATTGACATTGAAGAGAAGGGAACTTCACTAAACACCATAGTGAGAAGCTTACAATTGCTTTTGGACTACTTAACACAACACCGGAAACAGCCATCCATGTTGTGATTAATTGAGGATGTGTGAGGAATGCCATTCAGTCATAAAGCTCATTTCTAGAGTTTACAACGGAGAGAGAATTGTGAGAGACTGTGCGCACCATCATCATTATAAAAATGGAAGATGTTCATGCAGGGATTATTGGTAAGGTCTCCTTATGAAAGTTGGGGGTGTCAACGTGGTGAGGAAGTAGAAACAGCAGAGGTTAGCAATGGAAAATTTGATCCCAACCACCAACGAACAGAACAGAACCAATGATTTCAAATGGAGATGGTATACTTTAAGATTGAAAAAAGAAGATTTTGTTGAAATCTAAATTCCTGCCCAACTTGATCACATGTTGATAGAGAAGAACCCAACTAAAAAATGACTTTATAGTTTTACGTTCCTGCCATACTTGGTGGCATGTTAATAATGATTGAGAAGACACCAACTTCTAAAACATGAAAACTAGACTCCCGGAATAGACATATACATCATTGATGGCCTGGACAGGTCAACAAGAGAACCCTTCTTTAAGAAAAAAAAATTCTAATTCTGACAAACTACTTGAGCCTTCCTGCTTTTAATTTATACACACACGAACAAGCTTATATGTGCAATCTAAGCATGAATATAAGGAGAAGAAGGAGGTCATTACACAGTGTGAATTATGTAGCAAGTTAGTGCCAGGAAGAAAATTGAATAAAGTAGGGTTTTTTTTTTTTTTTTTTTTTAACTTAGCAGTAAATTATTCTTTGTACCTAGTCTTATTCATTTTCATTTTAGAGAGTATTCTACACTGAACGGTTGTAGACCCCTTAAAACAACCAGATTAACCTAGTTAATTAGCCAAGTGATTAACTTAGTCAATTTAAGCAATTCTAGGTTATCATAAACGCTACAAACGATAAATAAAGCGCTTTTAGGAGGTAACCCAAGTTTTTTATTTTTATGTTTATGTTTTTATTTTTCATTTTTCATTTTTTTTCTTTATCTTTTTTTTTTTTCTTTAATTTTGTAGGAATAAAGAGACCAAAGAAATCTTCAATGGGTACATGGCTGCACCTCAAGGAAAAATATTCAATTAAAAATCAGGGGAACATCTCTTCTCCTTTCTCATTCTTTTATTTAGTTTTTCTTCCTTTTTCCCATTGAGGACAATGTGAAATTTAAGTTTGGGGGAAGGGAATTTATTTTATTTATTTCAAAAAAAAAAAAAAAAAAAACCTTTCTTTTGCCTAGCTTGAGTTTGTGTTTTAAGTTCATTATACTACTCTTGCTTAAAAAATTTCATTGCTTTCATGCTCAATTCATTGCACATGCACATAGCCACTCAGACATAACTTGTTGTTGAAAGATAAAAATGATTAGAAAATCTTGATGATAACAATGTGGAGACTATAACCTTTGTGAGTTTTGAGCCAATCATTATTTTTGGAGGGTCATTTATTTATTTTCTAATCTTAAAGTTCATTTGGAAGTGCGTAACATATTTCCCTTGTTGTAGTCTCATTGTTCTTTCTTTTGGCCAAGAAAAAAATGATTTTATGCCACACTTGAATCTTTTGAAGTCATTGATGTTGAATGAACTATACTAGTCTTTAAGAGATGAGATTAGGCCATTTTGTCTACTTTGAGCTATATATGTGTTTTTCTTTTTTGATACATTATCGCTAGTCACCCTATTGAGCCTTTTAACTAGCCTTTCTTTCTTAAAGCCCTTATCCATAGTGTTTCAAGATGGAATTTGATTAGTTTGTTTCAATGTGGTGGTTTGTGCGAGAATTCAAAGAAGAAAGGAAAAAAGAAAGAAAAAAATTGTACAGAGTTCCATTTACTCCAATGTTTTGAGTTGCTTAGTAACTAGGGGTATTCATTACCAATGTTTACTCTTACGTCAAACCGTAACTTGAAATATGAGTTTGCAAAAACACTTCAAGTTTGTGACTTGTTGAGTAATTGGTGCATCCATCACAAATGCCTGCATTCACGTCAAAAGATAAGTGATGACTTAAAGTAAGAAAAAAAAAAAGGAAAAATGTCAAAAAGAAGTAAATAAAAAGAGTTCTCATCAAAATTTGAGAAGTGAAATATAAAGGAGTATTGCTTTGAAGAAGAAGAGTTGAAAAAAATGTTGAATGGAAATTCCAAAAAGAGTTGACATTCCAACAAATCTTGAAAACACTTCTTATATTTACCTTTACCCATTTTTATTTCATTTCCTTTACTTTTACCATACATTATGTCCTAATAAAGTCTTTATTTGATCTTGAAGATTGTGTAGTTCAGATATTAATATGACTGAATAAAAAGTGTGGTATAAATTCTTTTTGGCATCATTTCATGAGACTACTTGTTCTTTCTTGATTAAGCATTTTTCATGTGATATATATATGAGATTTTTATTTTGCTTACATTATTCTACTCACATATATTGTTGAGAGTGTTACACCACATTTCAGAGTAATTTCATTTGTTGAGTGATAACACCGAAAAGGTTTGAGTTGAAGCATACTTTCAAATAGAAATTCGATTCAAGTTTATTCTAAAACTAAGAATATGTTTGGGTTGACTACCACTTTTCACTCACATTGAGTTTTGATGGCATGAAAAAATTCTTTAGCATTTGTAGTGTTTATTTCCCCAAAAAAAAAAAAAAAGGATTTTCTTTGTTTTGTTTATTTTAGTATTCATTCTCAGAATTTTGTGAGTATATTCCCTGCAAACCCTCATGAGACTAAAACTCGTCCACTAGTGTAAGCTAGGGGTTTAAAGACTTGTTGCATATGCTAAATGCAATCGAAATTTCCAGCGAAAGTGGATTAGTTAGGATATTTTCTTTGTTTTGTTTTACTCTATCTGTTTTGCTCGAGGACTAGCAAAAATGTAGGTTTGGGAGTATTTAATATGCATGAAATATATACAAAAAAAGTACTCACATATCTACATATTTAGCCTTACTTTTATGTTATTTTGTTACTGATTATATAATATCTTTGTGTTGCAGGTAACAAGGGCTTTACATGCAAAGGAGGCTAAGCCAATTAAATTCAAGTCCAATTTGAATTAGGATTCTAGCCTACACATCAGTTAGTATTTTTGGCATAACTTTCGGCTCAGATATCCAATCAAGACGATTCAAGTTGGGCTGGAAATTTAACCTAAAGGGATACAACTTTGTAGTTTACCAAAAGTCATAATTCTGACTTTAAATGGATCAAAATTGTCAGTTAAGTAAAGCCTAAAAATCTAGGATTTTCTCAAAACGGGAATTCAACTTGTAATAGGATTCCTTGACCTATTTAAAGGCTCTTTAGGGTAAAAAGAAGAGAGAGAAACCTGAGAGGAAAAGGAGGCGCCGCATAGAAGAATTTGCTTTTAAGAGTCTTTCAAAAGAGGAGTATTTGAGGACAAATGCGAGAGTTTCATGTTAATCAACCAATTCGAATGAAAGACATAAGTTTTATTTGTTTTCTTTTCAATTTTATTATGAACTAAATTTTATTTTCTAGAGCATTGATGTAATCTAGTAATGAACACACAATTTATTTTCTGAGTTATTTTATTTTTAATATTTCCATGATTGAGTGTTTAATTCATATTCTTAATGCTTACTATTTTTTACAAATTATAGTTTGATCAATTGAATTACAATGAGACTGAGAGGTGATTTGTTATTTTAGTTCTAGAATTAAACACCATTAGTTGAGCGAAAGTAGAGATGCTTTACCGCGACTAGTGTGATTTTTCAAAAAAATTCAAAGTACGTAATGAGTCTCTAATTAATTAAATTCACATAGAGATATGAAATTGTTAGTTGAAGATATTTTTGATATTATTCGAGAGAAGATTGGATGCTTACCTCGCCGAAGCCAAAATTATCACAGCCAAGTCCATGTATCAAGTAAAGGAAAGAGTTTGAGGGTTGAGAAGAAGCAACCTATTTCTAAAGAAACTTTTGAAGTGGTTAAAAAAGGTCAAGACTTACAACAAGTTGTTGAATTGAAACTTGAAAAGAAGATTGAGTTGATTGTGGAAGATCACAGAAATCTAGAGCTAGTAAATATTGAGAATATTGTAGAAGATCCACTTGAGGTCAAAGGTGAGGACGAGTCCATCACCCACAACCCCTGAGTTCCGGTTGATTTATTGAAGACGACTACGCAATATATTGATTTTCTTGGAGTAGAAAATTTTAATTTCATTATCAACCCATTTTTGATTGATGTTGCAAATAAATTGAAGACAGATGAGAAGAAATTTTGTGCTACACTTTATGACAGATTCAAATTTCAAAACCAGATCAAGTTATTAAAACATTCAAAGTATTTGTTTATTTGGAGTGGAAGATTTCAGATTTCAAGAATGAACTCGAGGACGAGTTTATTTCAAGTGGAGGGGTCTGATGTAGGACAAAATATTTTAATTAATTTCTGTAATCTTTTATATTTGGTATTTTTTTGTAATTTTCGTTATTTTAGGTTTAGGGCATTTATTTTCTTGTTTTTAGGTGCATTTAATGCTTTTTAGGTCAAATTTGATTCCTGTTATGATTAGGTATCAATTAGAAGTTAATTTAGATTATATTTTCTTGTCAATCAAGTTTTAAGGAGCCCTTAAATAGGCTCCTAAGTCGGTAAACGTTTTTCAGAGACTATTATCAATAAACACAGACTTTTGTCATATATTCTTTTCTGGTGGATTTCAGTTTTATCTTCTTGTGAATTCAGGGAAACCCCTCGTGGATTCGAGGTTTACTACCAGAAACTAACAGTTTAGTTTCTGTTTCATCAAGAGAGCATCGTGTGTGCTTCTCTTCAGGCTTCCGCGACATCATTAACTTAAACTTTTAAAAGGAACAGTAGCTTATCAAGATCAGTCAAACATTTTATAATATGAATGTAAAATGGAGAAAAAAAGAAGAAGAGGAACAACTTACTCTTTTCCCTTATTATGCCATGCATCCCAACCTTCTGGGGCAATAATGTTGTCGAAAGTTGACAGGTAAAACACAACTCTCGCATGGCTTTTATATGCTCTCCCTAAATATGCAGGACCAGTTCCTGTTACTCTACAATTCTTAAACACAAAACCATTGGTATCTTGTTCTTGTTGTCGGCCTTGAGCTGTGATATAAGCCCTCCCCAAGCCTATACTTTTTGCCTTTGCTTGTAATTCACAATTCTACACACAAAACATATAGAGTAATGTCGGGGGGGGAGTATGTGATATAAGATTAACTAGATGATGTTTTGCATAATCACGGACGGAACCAAGATTCTATGTTGGAGGGTCAAAGCATAAATAATAAAAAATATAAAAAAAAATTCGTAAAAATTTATTGTGCCAAAAATATGATTTTTTTTTTTTTTTTTTTTGGTACTCTATATCTTATGGTTGTATTGTGCTGAAAATTAGTAAAAAGAAAAAAAAAAAATCTGTATTTTGGTATTAACTAAAAAAAATTGTCAATAGTCACTCCAATTTGTATTTTTGGTTTTTTTTTTTTTAAAAAAAATTAAGCTAATAACGATAGAATATCTATTAATTGTTCTGAATTGCAGCTGTAAAACAAAACCTTTTTTTTTTAGTTCTCTATCAAACAAAACTAATACACATTGCAAAATCAATCATATATCTACACGTCAACTAAATACATGTCACATATTTTGGAGTTAATCAATACTGTATTTATTATAGGCAGTCAAATAGTTTCGGAAACAAGAGGCAAATAATCACGGCAACACAATATTATGATTCTCAAAAAGGCAGTAATGTGAAGAAAAAAAAAGGTAACACTGCTGTAGCATTGCTGGCTTGACAAAGCAGAGAAAATGGAATCAAACGTTTTAAACAAGGGGTTGTGATTATTTTGTATGTATTTTTTGTTTAGACCAATTTTATGGTTTATTTTGTTGTTAGTTTTGGTTTGCCTGCGGGTTATTATTGTTATTCTTGGGGGTATTGAGTAGACTGGATTTGGGATTGGTTGTGTTGGTATTTTTTTGTTTGTCTAAAGGTTTTCTTCTTATTCTTTAGGCAAATGGGCAAAAGGGATGGACCAAAATATTTTTTATTGAATATCATGGATTAATTTGTGTTCTTTGTGGGGGTGTGTGTGTGTGGAGGGGGGCCAAGAATAAGGCAGACCATTCCCCCAGCCCTCATGTGGGTCCATCCACAATTAATGCCCCGAGTTTCATTTTATAGCAAAGTTTTATACATGATTATATATATGAAAAACTCATTTTATTGTATATGATGCTCAACGATAAATCATATAATTTTTTTTTCGTCAAACACAATTCTCTTTTTAAATAACAAGGCTTATGACAAAAGCTCCCTATCTCAACTTAGGTTTCTGTTTTTATGTAGATATAGATTACAAATAGCCCTTCTAGCTAACCTATGAGCTACACAATTTCCTTATTAGATGGAAGCTGTTTTTCTGGATATTTTTTATGTTTACAACCAAGATTTACATTTGATTAATGAATAATGCCCCCACAATCTAAGGGCTTTTTCTCGGGGGGGGGGGGAATATATATATATAGATATAGATGGTACTATGTGTGACATAGTGAAAACTATAAATGTACTACTTTTGATTCTTATTGAAATTGCAGTCTATTAAAAAAAAATAATGAAAGCTATAACGATTATAATCCGGTTTAAATCATTTTTTGGTAGAATGTTTTCTTTTTTTATGTATATATATTTGATAATATGATAAAGGAATTTTGATTGAATGACCCATTAACTACAATCATAGTGGTTATGATGTTGACTATAAATGTTAATATGGATCTAGTTATAATTAATGAGTGTTCTTACAAAAATCAGTTACTTTTTTCATTTATAATAAAAAGTTTCTAAAAATATTTCATAATTTTATGTGTTTAGGAAACCTATTAACTTTTCTCTTTTAATATTCAAGGGACCAAAATGATAGGATCTAAAAGAGGACGAAAAATATTTTAGTCTCATAAAATAGTTTTGAAATATATATGCATAGGATAACCTTCCCATTGTCATTGATAAAAAGAAATATGATATAATTTAGGGTTATGTTTGTATAAAGATATAGATAGTACTATGTGTGAGATAGTGAAATCTATCAATTATATTGTTTTTGATTCTTATTGAAATTGCAGTTCTTTCTCAAAAAAAAAAAAGTGAAATTGCAGTTTATTAAAAAATTAATGAAAGCTATAATGGTTATAATAAGGTTAAAACATTTTTTTGGTAGAAAATTTAATATAAAAAAATCCTTGTGAAAAGATCATAGTTCTAGGGTATTTATTGGTTCACAATTAACTCTATATATATATATATATATGATTAAGGAACTTTGATTGAATGACCCACTAACTACAATCATTGTGTTAATGACTTTTTTTTTTTTTTTTTGTTTCTCAACACACAAAAAAAAAAAAATCATTAACACAATGATTATTGTAGTTAATGGGTCATTCAATGATTGTAGTTAATGATGTTGATTACAAATGTTAATATGGATTTGGTTAACAGTGGTCTTCTGGGCATTTATTAATGGATTATTTTAAGAAATTTTCAATACCATTTTTTTGAAAAATATAAGAAATTGTTTTAAAAAAATCAATTATTACTTTTTTATTTCTTGTAAAAAATTTCTAAAAATATTTCCTACACTTAATGGAAAAAGAAATATGATATAACTATAGCTTGGTTGATTCTAACCTCATAAAGTGATTGACCAAAACCCCAGATGAAGTCCACTGAACCTTCAATGTAGCAATTCTTAAAATAGTGGTGACCTGTTAAGTCAGCGAGTGTATCTTGTATGCCAACAAAACCACACCCAAAAAATGATGCTTTGTCTGCTTCAATAAGGGCTGCTGGTGCCCATGTAATTTTCTTCGCCTCATCTTTCCCGAGGTCATATGTATTCTAGCAAAGATTTATGGAAAATTAGTAAAGAAAGAAAATTTGGAATTCTATTTGTATTTTATATATTTTAACTTCTAATTTATTCTAGGGCAAAGTTCAGCTACAAAATTAGTTGGAGTTTAATTTAGACTACTAAAACTTTATTTAATATATTTTTAATAGTGGTAAATTTTAACAAAACTACTATTAGATTACATTTTTTTTTTCTTATATTCTTCATATTTACAAAATTTCTAGAAAATTAAAGATGAATAACTATGTCATCAATAAATTGTTTAAATTACAAGTTTTTATTATTTAAAATTATACATAAAATATGATTTTATAAATAATATAGAAAATAATATTCAATTGGTACAAAATTGGCATGTATTAAGAGCATAAACAACATGCAATTCAACAATTGAATTTTTGAAATGTGTAGTAGTGTTAATGATATTGAGTAAGATTATAATATTAAATTGCAACTAATTTTGTAGCTAAACTTTATCATTTATTCTATAAAAACTTTTTTAGTTCTCCTTTATTAGATATTTGTGATAGCCCAAGATGAAAGTTTTTGAGTTGCCTAACCGTGAATGTGATACCACGAGCCATAAAATTTTCAGCAAATAACTTTCAAAAATTCGATCACAGTCGTATCTTTGCTCTTTCCCCTAAGGATAATGTACGGTTTTTCTTTGGGGATTTGAACTTTTTCTCTACACAACAGAAGAAGAAAAAAAAAATTATATATATATATATATATAGTGACTGAAAGTTAATGGATAACTTATAAATGAAAATTGGAGTTATATTTTAGTATTTACTAAAGCTTTTTTTTTTTTTTCTTTTTCTTTTTTTTTTTTTCTTTTTTTGCTGAATTAGTATTTACTAATACTTACTTGTAAGTACCAGGATTGAGATGGATAATTGTCCACTTGTTGTTATTTGATGGGATTGAATCGATGGCTTCTTGCACTGTTTTGAAATGTCCCTTGCCCGACTGATCGACTAGGATACTCTTGGCGTTTGTGCCTTTTGCATTGGACGCATTTAGGAAAAGGAAGAGAGTCACCGTAAAGTAAAAAATAAATATGAGAAATTGCATTATGGACAAATACAATGGTAACAAAAAAGAAGAAGAAGAAGAAGAAGAAGAAGAAGCCCTAGTTGGATAGCGTGCTATGGATTTGTTGATGTGTTAGAAGATGATCAAATAATTCTCAATTCTATCAATGTTCCAATAATAATGGGTTAATCGGAAAGAAGTAGGATGGGTAACAAGATTTTGATAAATATAGAGCATTTAAGTTAGCTTACTTAATTATCAAAAAAAAAAAAAAAAAAAAGTTAGCTTACCTAAGATTCCCCCATCTATTTTACCAAATATGAGGCAAAAGATATATTTTTTGTAACTTTTATACTAAACTAACATGTAACTCATTCCTTTTCACAAAATAAATAAATAAATAAACATGTAGCCAATACAAACGCATGGATGCATTTAAATTTAAACACAAATTTTATTATAAAAATATAAATAATTAGTCAAATTATTAAAAAAAAAAAACAGCACGTAACATATGCATGCATATAGATACATTCAAAATTAAATACAATTTTTTTCATAAAAATATAAATAATTAGCCAATTTTTTTTTTTTTTTGAAACAGTAAACATAATTAGTCACATATTAAAATTCTTATCTAAATTTAATACTACTTATGATCAATTTTTTTTTTTACTAATTTTTAATAAGATAGAACGTGTGGTGATTTTTGTTGTGTGGTGATTTTTATTGTGTGGTGATTTTTATTGAGATGTGTGATTGGTTTTTTTTTTTTTTAATTATAAATTTTATAGTTCATTAATAATAGATTCTTAGTATTTTTCACTCATTAATTTACTTTGCACCCAAAAAAAAAAAAACCTTAAGTGGATATATGACACAAACTTAAGTGGATATTTATGTAGTGACCCAAAATGGGGGTCTTTCATTCCATGGAATCCTACATCGCCTAAGGAAGTACATGGGAATGTGTTTATAAGGAACGACCTTCCTTCAATGTGTAGAGGCTTTTTCCTCAGCGCAATTTGGGGAAGAACAAAACCGTGAGGGGTATGAGTCCCAAAGTGGACAATATCTACATAGTTGGGGCAAAGTTGTTACGTATGGTATCAGAGTCAGCCCGGTAATCCCGTGTGGGCTCAAAGACAATACCCCACAAAGTGGGTCCTAACAAGGACGTTAGGGATTTAAGTGAGAGAGATTGTGATGTCCCAATTTGATTGATTGTGTGATTTGTGTGAGTGTGTGATGAGTCCCACATCAAGTATTTACTGAGTAAATCTGGGTTTTATTAACAACTGTAAGGAGCCTCAATTTTAATTAATCCTTTTGAGGTATAGCGCAGATGTGGCTAACGTTTTTCCTTGGGTCGTTACAATTTATGGTATGATCTCCACATAAATTAGACATATGTTACAAAATTGAATTCTAATTTCAAATTCTAATTGAACTTTCTCTTAGTTTTATATATTAATATGTGTGTGTGTGTGTGTGTTTGTGTGTGTGTGTGACAAAAATATAAATTTTTTTTAAAGTTGATACAAAAAGTAGAAATTAAAAAGCTTTTCATTAAGAGAAATGTTATTTCACAACATTTTCACAACAAATCTTATGTGGCATGTTGTTACTAGTTGTTATTATTGGGAAAAAAATAATAATTTCAGTAGTAGGTTCAAATTTGAATCAATAACAACTAACTACTTATGATTTGTAGTGAAAATGTTGTGAGCGCAACACTTCTCTTTCATTAAATGAACACATGACTTGTGGCAATTTGTTGAGTTTAGGAAATAGTTCCAAATTTAAATCTTCTAAATATTGTATACACCAAATTCATATTAAATTTTAGAAATTCTATCATAAATCCATTTTACTTTATTTAGCAAAATGTAGACCTGTCTATTTATCCTAACATGAGTCAAGTTGAACGTAGCATATTACAAATGGTGGAATAGAAAAATCTTTTTTTTTTTTTTTTAGACTTTACAACCAAAAAAAAAAAGATGCACTTACTTTTAAAAAAAAAATTAGAATCCCATATTTTTGTGTTATAAATTATAATCTAAAATAAGAATTATGCCCACTAAATTTTCGATTTTAATTGCTAGAGTTTTATACTTTTTTATATAATTTCTAAATTCAATTGTTGTAACTATCCATTTATTTTATATAAAAAGAAAATCCTAATAAAGGGAATTTATTCCACCATATGAGTGTAATTCACTAACTTGAGTAGATGGATGGGATTAAACAAAGGAAAGTATATCTCTGGTTACCTTATTGTCCACAAGTAATTATCTCTCCAAAAAAAAAAAAATCCTTACCACCCACAAGGCTGACATCCGTTAATATGACCCTAATAATATATTAATGTTGTATATTAAACAAAGCCGAGAATTTATCTAGTTCTAGAGTCTTTGTAAACTTAAATACAGCATGTAAGGTTGAATTTAATCAACCATCTTGTTGGTTTTATTCCGTATCAAATTTGCTTATAATTCAGCATTTAGAAATCATGTATTTATGTGGTGTTAAGACATATGTGTTTTCACTTGTTAAGAACATATGTCACTTATTTATGTAAATTAGCTAATACTTTGACAAAACGCACTCTACTTGTAATTGGGTAGTTCTAGGTGGTTTTTAATTCTTCAAGAAACAAGGTTTCAAGATCAAGTATTGAAGTCATCAAGTCTGTCCAAGAAAAACAAGCTGAAGTGCAATTTCATTAAAGCTCGACGCTTGCTCAATAGCTCCTTGACACCTACTATCTGTCGAGATTTATAAAATCAGATTTTCTAATCTGATTTCTTGGGATCCATAAATATGTTTTTGGGCCTTCTTTTCTCCAAACCCTAAACATATAAAATGATTGTTTAAAAGCTGTCAAAATATACACAAGTTGCAAAAGTATTGAGCAAACTCTATTCAAGCAATTTGTGATCAAAGACGAAGTTTTTGACCTAGTTCATCTTCTCTAAAGAAGTTGCTGTGTATTTGCACCAAAGGGTTTTGTGACCAAGCATCTTCCTGATCTTCATCGTGTAGGATGAACTGAAGAACTTTGCAGCCAACCTCTCCTTCTAAGTTGGTGTTTGAAATCACGTACTAGGTTCCGCGCATTGGTTAGTCACGTACTTGGGAGCCGTGCATCAAAAGAGAGAACCGTCACTACAAATCAAGTCCAATTAGGTATTGGGGTAAGGATTCAACTGTAGGTTGGTAAGGTACTCGAGATTCCTTTACTTGTAACCACTTGATTTGATAATAGTGGAGTTTCAAGAGTGGTAACCTGAAAATCACCCGGTGGGGTTTTTGCCGCAAGGGTCTTCCCCGTTCGTAAACAAATCACCATGTCTTTCAATTTTTGCTGCATATTTAGTTTTTGGTGATTTGTTTGTGCTTTCATATATTTGTATGTTAAATTGATTAATTAATAACCTAACTAATTAATTAATTGGTTTAATCACAAGGATCATTCAGTTTGTGGCCTATCAAGTAGTATCAGAGCAAGTACACTCTGATTAGGGTTTAATCTTTGCTGTGGTTGATCGATTGACCCCTGTTTGTCATGGATAGAGGACAGTCATTAATTATACCTCCTTTATTTGATGGCACTAACTATGCATACTGGAAAGTATGCATGAGAGTTTTTTTGCAGTCCTTAGATGAAAAGGTGTGGCAAGCTGTAGAGATTGGCTGGACCAAGCCAAAGAAAGCGCCAGCCGATTGGGATAAAGCCAAGATCAAGGCGGCAAACTTCAACAGCAGAGCATTGAATGCGCTGTTCAGTGCGGTCACCAATGAGGAGTTCAAGAAGATATCTTCAACTGAAACTGCTAAGGAGGCGTGGACCATCCTCCAGACAACCTATGAAGGAACAAAGGCTATCAAAGATTCAAAACTTCAGAGGCTCACTACAAGCTTTGAGAGATTAAGATGGAGGAGGATGAGTTGTTTGATGAGTTCTATGCCAAGCTTAAGGACATAGTAAACTCAGCCTTCAATCTTGGGGAAACCATCCCTTAACCCAAGATTGTGAGGAAAGTATTCAAATCTCTACCCGAGAGATTCCATGCCAAGATTACAGTTATAGAGGAATCAAAGGATATTGACAAGATTCCTTTGACTGAGCTGGTTGGAAACTTGCAAACCTATGAGATAGGGTTATCTAGGATTGGCAAGTCAAGTA
Organism: Quercus variabilis; assembly: GCA_030445155.1. NCBI lineage: Eukaryota > Viridiplantae > Streptophyta > Magnoliopsida > Fagales > Fagaceae > Quercus > Quercus variabilis. The sequence goes on from CP129447.1 coordinate 5,487,428, forward strand.
AAGGTAAGAGCATGACCTTGAAGGCAAAGAGCAGTGATACAAATGAGTCTTTCGATGATGAAGATTCCAAGATGAAATCCTACATTACAAGACAATTCAAGAAGTTTATAAAGAATGCCAATGGAAGGAGTTTCGACAAGGACCACAGGCAGTCCAATTCTTCTCACTTTAAGAGCCAAGACAAAGAGAAGAAGGATACTAAGGATGGCGGTCAATACACTGTTCCTGCAGGACCAAAGTGTTTTGATTGTCATGGATTCGGTCACATGAAACATGAATGCCCCACATATCTCAAGAGCATTGGGAAGAGCAAGGCACTTGCTACAACATTGAGTGACACTGAGCCTGAAGATAATTCCAACAATGAGGACGACGGAATCTTAAATGCCTTCACTGCCACAGTTAATCCTACTGAAGGGATTGTTGAAGAAGTGGATGAAGAAGAAGAAGAAGAACTGGTGGAGTCAAAATTCGAGAAGATGAATGATCAAGATGATATCCATTCAACCTATGAGAAGCTTTACAAGCTCTCTGAGAAGCATGAGAAATTGTATAGGCTGGCCACCAAGAAGTTCAGTGATGTAGAACTTGATCGTGAAGAGTTGTCCACAAAGTTTGATGAGGCGAATCAAACTATTGGTGCACTGAGGTTTAAGAACAATTTCTTGGCTGAGAAGACCAAGAAGCTTGAAGCGGAGCTGTTTTAAGTCAGAGCTCAATTGGAGAGGACTTCAAGTGCAAAGCTTGATGAGATGCTCAACATTCAGAAATTTGCTTCAGATCGAACAAGTTTAGGGTATGATCTTTCTTCCTCTCATATTGCTCTACTAGTGCTACTGTTTTTGTTTCTCCTACTAATAACACTGAAATTGAAAATACTGATGTTAAAACTGAATTAGCTAGCGAGAACTTAGACAAGAGTAAATCTATCTTAGGAGCACCCCCTAAGCAAGATAAAAAAGATGCTAAAAACCCTAGGGCTAAAAAGGCTAACTCTCAAAAGCCTAAACAAAAGAAGCAGCATCTCTATCATCATTGTGGAGCTGCCAGTCATACTCGACCAAATTACTACAAGTGGCTAGCCACTCAACAGAGCAACGGCATGATAGCATTTGGAAGCCAAAATCAGCTTCAATCCTCTCTTGCTCCTCTTGGAGATCTTCTGAAAGCCTTCATGTTCCTTTCGAACTTGAATGGTTTCAATTCTTCCCCCTCATAGCTGGTTCAAGGGTTCAATCAAAGGAAATGTTCTTCCAAGGTGTGGAAGAAAAATGACTCTAAGTGATTTTATCACTTTCTTCTATTTTCTTGTTTTTGTTTGTTGCATTACTTATGTATTTTGCATGTTTTTTTTAGTCAGTCTAGTTTTATGCTTTACTTTGTTAACATGTTTTTGTGTGTTTATTTTCAGTTTTATTTTTTATTTTTTTATATATAAAAATAATAAAAAAATTGAAAAATACAAAAATAGTGTGTGTTTTGTGTACTTTGGTACTTGTGTACCTTGGATGGCCATTGAAACAGAGTTTTCTAAATTTTGTATCTCTTGTAACTTATATGAGTATCTTTATGCACAACTAAGCAAGTGAGCTTTGTGGCTCTTGTTTGTGATGAGTAAGATTAAGTTATCTCTTAAACTTAACACTCGTATTACTCTTTTTGACGAATAGGACTAGAAAATTCTAAGAGAAAGGTATAAATAACCATCTCATCACTATTGCCCGCCAATCATAATATGACACATGTATTCTTCGGCATAGTAAAAGTGCAGTGTCAAAGACATTCGTATGCTTTGGCATAGCAAAAGTGCGATGTTAATTGCTTAACATCTTTGGTATTTCTTTTCTCTCTTCTATATGCCCATGTATGGTATGCTAAAATAAAAGAAAATATGCATAGAAAATAAAAAGCAAAAAGATTAAAAATGTTTTAAATATGGTTGCAAGCGTGTATTTTAGGAGATGTGGGAGTTATAGGATGTACCTCAAAAGTGATAGTCCCCATCAACCAGTTATGATTGTGTGTGAGTTAAAGTTATTTTCTCATATCTCAGATCGTTATAACATATATACACATATGCAATCTTACGATGTTTTTCACACACAACACACAATATTCTTTGTTATTTTTGATACATGTGCAGGTACAATGTGATTTGGCCATCACAAGTGTTTACATGTGCTAATGTATGCCCACCAAATTGTCTTGACTTGTTTTAAAACGTAAAATTGGTTAGACTTGTTGTGTATGTGTGTGTGTGTTTTTCAGGATCCATGTGCTTAAAATTTTTGTTGAGAGATGATTTTGAGAGTTTAATATGTTGAGTGGATTATTGGTTGAGGTACATGTTAGATTGCATTCATATCTATGTTTTTCTCTTCTCAAAAAACTAATTTTAAAAGCTGGCTCGACACCTCTTCGATACCTTGTTATCTGTCGAGCTTCTCAAGCCTTTTTCTTATTGCAATCTCGACACATCTTCGACATCTGATGGATTGATTAAGAAAGTTCCTGTCTCCTCGATACCTTGTCAATCGATCGAGCTTTTGTTCTTTGAAACTGGTTGTTGTTCCTCGATACCTCTCGACACCTTCATCTGTCGACGTTCATTTTCTCGACACCTACCTTGACAGCTGTCTCGACACCTCTCGATACCTTATCTGTTGAGAATTACTGAAGGTTCTATATAAGCTTCTATCGCGATCTGCACTTCATTTCCTCGATCTGTCCACGACTGTTCATCTCCCCAACCTCTTTTTCTCACTCAAAATCTCTAACCCACGTGATTTTTGGCCTTTCCTTGCTTCAAATCATTTGCTAAGATCTCTTTTTCCATCCTTTTTCATGCATTTCATGTTTTGAATCTTAGGTTTTGGGGTTTTTTAAAATTTTTGGGATTTTTCAAAATTATTGAGATTTTTAAAAAATTTTGGATTGGGTTTTCACTTACATGTGTTCAAAATATCATACGTTGCATTTCATATGCATTAGAATGGTATTTTCATGTATTTAGATGTGTGTTTTCTACTTGTGTGCTGGTAGGCTTGGATTGGGCTGAGTCTATGATGCTTTTCAATTTGCATGTCACATGTTCATGCATTCCCCATGCATACGTACTTTTTGTTCAATATATTTGATATATGTGAACTGTTTTAGGACTTTTCTGATTGTCTCATTCTTTATCTCTTTCTCATTTTGTTTATGTTAGTAGTGTCTATGGCACCTAAGCGTAAATCCACTCCTGCTTGGAACCCTCTGCGTTCTGGAGCTTCTTCATCTTCTGATTCTACTCCTCTAAATCTTCGGTTCCATGATGGTGATGCCTACAAGGCATTTTCAAAGAACTTTTCTAGACGAGGTGTTCATTCGGAACGCCAAGTTATTTTGGCGGATTTTGCCGACACTGACCTTCCCTCTATCATTCACAGTAGAGGATGGGAGTCACTATGTGCCGTCCTGATCACTTGTCCTCTCGTGCTTATTCAGGAGTTTTACTCCAACATGCACAGTATAGATCGTTCAGTACCTCTTTTTTTCACTCGCGTTCAAGGTATGCGCATTCCTGTTACATTGCAGCTAGTTGCAGATGTGCTTAGGGTTCCTAGGATAGAGTTTCCTGACTATCCTTCTTGTAAGCGTCTAAGGACTATGTCCAAAAATGAGCTCATTTCTGCTTTTTGTCAAAGCACACTGCTGATTAGGGTGAGCATCAGTATACATCATGTAGACCTTTTGATAAAGGTCCTAGATTCCTAAACATGGTGATGACTTTTGTACTCCATCCACTCTCTCACTACAACTCCATCACAAAGTTTCATGCTCAATTTTTGTTATCTTTTCTTGAGCATCTTACTATAGATTTTCCTTCTCATTTCATCCTTTCTATCATAGATGTTCATTTAGATTCGGCGTCTCGTGATAAGCTCATCTTTCCTTCTGCTATCACAAGAATCTTACGCCATTTTTCTATCCCTTTTCCTGCATCCAACCACTTCACACACATCTGTGCCATAGATGCCACTACCGTAAAATGTAGTGAGGCTCAGTTTAGGTCGAGACAGACGAATTCCACTCCTCTCTCTCATTCAGCTCCATCCAAATCTGCTCCATCTACATCTGCTCCTTCTTCCTCTATGAGCAATGTATCTCTCGAAGACATCATGGTGTAGCTGCAGCGCATGGATACTTGCCTCGATACACTCTTCACTGAGTTGTATCAGGTGAATGTTCATGTTGGTCGTATTGCACGACGATAGGCGACCATGGGTGGTTTTGCTTCTGAGGCTACTCCTTCATCACCTTCTACCATAACTTCTGACTCTAAGGATGATGATGATGATGGTGATGACGATGACACTTCAGATGATGATGATAGAGATGCTTGCTATACTAATAAGATGTTTACATGACACTCTACCCTTTGTCACTCGTGACAAAAAGGGGGAGTAGTTTTGGGTTATGAAAGTAGTCATCTTAAGGGGAGAGTTAGTATAGGACATTTTTTATATGGGGAGTGTTGATATTTGATGGATGTAATGAGGTTTTGATGTATTTTTTTCTATTCTTTATAAATACATTGATCTTATATATGAGGTCTTGTGACCAGTTTTACATACATTGTACTTATTTTCTCTCTATATGTGGATGTATGTTTCTTTCACCTTTCTCTTCATGTGTTGTTTCTTCTCTATCTTTATACACATGTTTATTATACTTGTATGCAATCTATTATTTCTGTTTCGCACAAGATGCCTTGATGAGTTTTGTTTAAAGTGTTTCAGAAATACATGTTATCAAAGTCTACTTGCCATAAACTCTTTTCTTGCGAAATTTTTCAAGAGTTTGTGTTAGAATAGATTTTATTATATTCAACAAGTGAGTATAAGTTAAGTGATTTATGACTTCTCTCATATGTTCATTTGTTTGTTGTGGTTTTGTCACGAATTGCCAAAGGAGGAGATTATTAGGACATATGTGTTTTCACTTGTTAAGAACATATGTCACTTATTTATGTAAATTGGCTAGTCCTTTGACAAAACGCACTCTACTTGTAATTGGGTAGTTCTAGGTGGTTTTTAATATTTCAAGAAATAAGATTTCAAGATCAAGTGTTGAAGTTATCAAGTCTGTCCAAGAAAAACTAACTGAAGTGCAATTTCATTAAAGCTCGACACTTGCTCGATAGCTCCTCGACACTTGCTCGATAGCTCCTCGACACTTGCTATCCGTCGAGATTTATAAAATCAGATTTTCTAATCTGATTTCTTGGGATCCGTGAATATGCTTTTGGGTCTTCTTTTCTCCAAACCCTAAATATATAAAATGATTATTTTAAGAGCCGTCAAAATATACACAAGTTGCAAAAGTATTGAGCAAACTTTGTTCAAGCAATTTGTGATCAAAGACGAAGTTCTTGACCTAGTTCATCTTTTCTAAAGAAGTTACTGTGTATTTGCACCAAAGGGTTTTATGACCAAACATCTTCTTGATCTTCATCGTGTAGGATGAACTGAAAAATTTTGCAGCCAACCTCTCTTTCTAAGTTGGTGTTTGAAGTCACATACTAGGATCTGCGTATTGGTTAGTCGCGTACTTGGAAGCCGTGCATCAAAAGGGGGAACTGTCACTACAGATCAAGTCCAATTGGGTATTGGAATAAGGGTTCAATTGTAGGTTGGTAAGGTACTTGGGATTCCTTTACTTGTAACCGCTTGATTTGATAATAGTGGAGTTTCGGGAGTGGTGACCTGAAAATCACCCGGTGGGATTTTTACCACAAAGGTTTTCCCCATTCGTAAACAAATCACCACGTCTTTCAATTTTCGCTGCATATTTAGTCTTTGGTGAGAGAGTGTGGCCTATCAGGTGGGAATCATGTAAGGGTAGTATGTGAGAAGTGTGAAGAAATGCTCAAGACTGTGCAGTGAAGCAGGGACTCGCGATTGGATCTTGTGGGTGGCTCGCGACTGGCAAGCTGCCAGAAGATGCACATAAGTGAAGCATGTAGAGAAACTGAACTGTCATGTCAGCTGTAGTACTACAGGACAAAAAGTCTAGAATGGCTATTCAGTTAGCTCGCAGTTTGAACTCACGACTCAGTCAAGTCGCGAGGCCAAGTTACCAGCCAGCTCTGTTTTGGAAAAACTGACTCTTTGCATTCCTTTCTCACCCTAGTATAAATACCTCTTATACTCACGAAATGTAAAGAGCTTCCAGAAAGAATTTTAAAAGAGAAACCCTTAAAAAAAAAACAAGATTGACTCATCCATAGTCTTTACATAGAGACTTTTCAAATTCCTCTACCTCACCCTCTCCATTGTTACATCCTTGAGAGATTCTTGGGCAAATCATTTTCTCACCATACTCACATCTGTGAAAAGGCTTTTTGATGCTTTAGGAAGCAGTTAGGAAGGGACTAATGGTTATTATTTAATGCTATGGGCTATAGCGAAATCCGATAAGTTAGAAAAGACAAAGATTCAGCATAACCTCATTAGAACAAGAAGCTTTAAGGGCTTAGGTACACTAGGTAGATTAGGCTTGGAGGGTCTATTACTATTCATGTATCCCAATTACATTTTCTAGTGGATTATTGACCACTTGGAGGGCGGCGGAGAAGTTTTACGCCGAGGGTTTTGGTTTCCTCTTCGATAACACATCGTTGTGTTATACTTATGTTTGCATCTTTATTCCCTAAATCTTTGTCATTTAATTTCTGTTATGGATGTGATTTTAATTAGTTTAGATTGTTTATCAATTCTGTTATTAGCTTATGTTCATTTTCTGCACATATATTGTTTGACATTATGCTTGAATTGATAATTTTGTAATCGGGGGTCTAAACGGTCATAGTGTTTTATATGCTTATTGAACATTCATAGCACTTTTCTTTTTTTTTTTGGGATTGCACTTAAGTACCATACCACTATTCTTTTTGTAGGATGAAACTTATTTAGTACTCACTTAAATAAGACTTTTCTTTTCTCCCTGAGAAAAAAAAAGGGTATAAGAGGATGGCCTGAGTTAACGTTTTCCATCTAAGCGTGACCAGTGACACTCTACTTGTTGGTTCCGGGCCTATGGGAGCAAGGGATCCAGATGAGTCATAGTTGTAAATCTAAGCCCATCAAGAATGCTAATAAACATGAGTCGAGAGCATGGAGTACAAAAAATATCACACGTATTTTACAATAATAGCATCTCTTCATTAAAATAGTTTATTTATAATAGTTTTATGTGAGTAAATTTAGCCTCATCTAAAATTACAAAATGCAAACCATGCACAAATTTTTTTAGGTTAAGTGTTGCACACTAAGTTTCTAAAATGCAAACCATGCACAAATTTTTTTTAGGCTAAGCGTTGCACGCTTAAGTTTCGCTATATTCATTTTAGTCATCTAACTTTACTTTCGTTTAATTGGATTATTTAAGTTTCAAATTTATTCAATTTAAGCATTTTATCAATTTTGTTAAGAAATTATCATTAAAAAAATATTATTTTCACATGAAAAAAATCTAAAAAATTAATATAAATTTTTTGTGTGAGAATTTTTTTTCATTGGTTAATTATATACTTAGCAACATTTTGTTTAACAAAATTGGACAAAAGATCTTAATTGAGTAAATTTAAAACTTAGAAGACTCAATATTTGGAAAAGCAAAGTTATGACTAAAATAAATTATAGGCTATTTTTAAATTTATGTGCTTAGATAGACAAGTCCAATATTAATTGAGATGTATATTGTGTGTTAAACTACCGATTCTCCCAAAAGTTTAAATTGTTAGGAAATGGTGAATCTAACACTCCTACTCACTTGTGGGCCTAAAATTCCCCTTAATAAGTAGGGGCCTAACAAGTAGGAATTTAATATTTTAAATGGGAGGTAGAGTAAAGTCAGAGATTGAACTCAGGATCTCCTACTCTGATACCATGTTAAATTAACGATTGTCCAAAAGTTTAAACTTTTAGGAAATTATGAATATAATCACTTAACCATAAATCTAACATTGTATATCTCATTAATTTATGCCATTCAAATTTTCACTAGGTATCTAATTTAGTACTAGTAATTTGCAAGAGATTTAATTTATTTTCTAATCCTAAATAATAATAATAAAATTATGTTCATCTCAATGGACAAAATCAACACGTCTCTAAGACTCTAACTATCAGATGCATCAAGAACGTGAAAGCAGCTTTTAGATGTAACACTATCAACGGCCCAGATCTCATCCACGTGGGACCAGAACCCTATGTCATATTGTACATGAAAACCACACGTACACACACATTGTCTCTCTCTGTCTCTGTGTATTTCCCTATATATAATACTATTACTATATATATGCACTGAAAGTCTTAAGAATTTCACTTAAGGAATGGTGAAGAAGAAGAAGAAGCTGCATAGAATTGTTGATATTGAAAGGCTGACCAACATGCAAAGTGAAAACAAGAAGAGGGTCTCAGCAAAGGGCAAGATCAACGGCTCACAATGGTCTGATGATGGTGTTAATCATGGCAAAGGAAAACAGAAACAGTGCCCCATGCAGCTGCTGCTGGTTGACTCTGAAGAGAGTTTCTACAACAGACTCAGTGAGCTGTATGAGTCTTGGGGGCTGAACCTAGTGTGAGTTTAATTTCTTGCTAGCTTGTATTAATATTAACAAAGTTCAAGACCCTCCTGGTTCTCTGCTGTGTTGACTTCTTAGTTCTCTTTGTTTTGAGATTCTGCCTTAATTTTTATAATTTTTATTTTTATAATTTTTTTTTTTGCAAATGAGTTTGTCTTCTATTTTGGTGGATGAGAAAATTTTGTGAAAAGAAAGTCGAGAGTGGAGGGTTTTTATTTATTTATTTATTTATTTTGTTTGGCCTACATAATAAGAGAGTTTTTGACATACCTTTTATGAAAATAAATAAATAAATAAATAAAAGGTTAAAAAATGCATTTTTTTTATTAGTAACTTTCTAAAATAAAATAAATAAAATAGTTTACTAACGAATATCTTAGGGGATTCAGTAATAAAAAAATCCTTATTTTTTGGTTTGAATAGTGTTTGGTTGCTAAGAAACAATGGGAAAATGGAAGAAAGGTAGCTATCTTTTTCTGTTGACTTTTTTCTCTTTGTTTTGAACTTTTGCCACATTTGTTTACAAAATGAGTTCTTTTTTCTATTTGGTGGCTGAGAAAATGTTGTGAAGAGAAAGGTTTATGAGTGTTCTTTCTTTTTCCTTTTTTGGGAATATTTTGTTTTTACTATGTTTGGTTGGTGAGAAAAACTGAAAGTAGAAAAGTTTTTTTTTTTTTTTTTTCTGAGAAATGGAAGAAGAAAAGTTGAGTGGCCATTTTTTTTATTTTTTTTTACTTTTCATTGTTTGAGGATGAGAGAGAAAGCATAGAGTTTGTACTTTTAATGCATGCTTAGACTCAGTGACGTGGATATATTTTTGTCAGTTTTGACCTTTTTTATGTTATTAATTTCAACACTGCCATTGAGGATCTCATGCATTCTCAAAAAAAATAAAAAATAATAATAATAATAAAGTGGTCTTTTTTTCCCCCTTAATTAATAAATAGTTTGGATTAAATATTTTTAATTCATTTGAGAATCCAAACCGACTTTGGAAAATCTCACTTGGATAAATATTTTAGGGTTATGTTAACGGTGTCGTCAAAACAATTGTTAATAAATAATTTTAGAAAAATTTTAACACTACCCTCGTTAAAATATAAAGGGCCCATTTGGTTTGTATTTTTAAACAACATTTTTTAGTTTTTAAACATCATTTCACGCATTTTAACACACTTTTTTACCTACACTTATTTCAAAAAATTATAAATAACAATTTTCAAACTACTTTATCAAACACCCCCAAAAAGTTGTAAAAAATTAAATATTTTTTTCTTTTCTCATAAAAAATTTCTAAAAATATCTCATAAACCAAGCCTTAGCCATCTGTTAACTTTTCCTAATATTTTGTAGAAATTTATGCTTCTTAATGGGAGGGTTTAATACCTACTTCCTCTTTTTTGGATGTGTAATATTGGCAGCTTGAATGCGAGAGAAACAATGTTGGACTTGCATCTCTTTTACAAAGAAGTGACTGTTAGGGGAGGATTTCATCTGGTAAGTTTCTTTTATTTGTCAAATTGTACCACATTATCTATTTCTTGAAGCATTATGATTATGTTATCTACATAAACTCTTTTCAGAAGTAGTTTCTTGAAGTACAAATGCAGTGATCATTAGGTTTTCTAATCCATTGAAAATGATGCTTTTATCAGATGTTAACTTCTATGTTTGTCTTTTTCATCCTGCAGAAGGTAGAAACTCTGATCTTGCTACCTTTTTTTTAAGGAGTAGAAACATAATTCTAACAAATTGAGTATTTACTTGAATGCAAGAAAAAGTTACTGTGTAAATGTTTTGGTTTTTCTTAATCCAAGACAGTATGAACTTGTCGAAGACCATCAAAGGCGGAGCCATGATTTCAGTTCAGGAGGACAAATTCCTTCCCTTGCTACCCCTTTTCTCCGCCTTTGAAGACCATGTAATTATGTTAAGAATGAATTTACAAGACACGGTTTGGACAATGAGAAATTAATCAACCAAAGAAAAAGAATGGAAGAAAACCATTATTTTTAAATTGCATGTGCTCTTGTGCTATGAAAACTACAGTATTCCATTCCTAAATTGACCTCTCTTGAGCCACAAACAAACCATTGTCATGAATTTAGGATTATATGATTGTGTTTGCAGGTTACTAAGGATAGGAGGTGGGACGAAGTTGCGTTTGCTCTTAAATTGGAAGGAAACAATATGAAGTTTCATACTCAACTTCAAATACTTTATGCACTTTTTCTGTACAAGTTTGAGCTAACTTACTTCTATAGGGAACCAGCAAAAGCAGCTAAAGCTTCAGGTACAAAAGCTGATCTAATAGGTTCTGCCAAATTATGCTGAACTGAATTTGCTTCTGAAAGACAAACTTCCAAGTAAATGGGCAATCTAAAATATTTTTGACATTTTCGGTTATGTTTTCTATTTGACCTCCTTGGGTTTGGGGGTCTCTCTATTTAATTTTTTTATTTGTATTTAATTTCTTGTATAGTTGTATATAAATAAAGAGGTATTAAGAATTACATAAATAATTTGGTTATTGCTCAGAGTTGTTTCTTTCTACCACCCGAAAGTAAATTATTGGGACAATGTTGTTTAGAGCCAACCTCTTTAGAATGATAATTTCTGGGTCATGATGCAGATTGCTCAGGAATGAAGATGAAGAGTGGGGACAATTTATTTGATTTTACATCTATTGAAGATAATGTAGTGATGAAGAAGATGTGCAAGGACAATGCTTTTCCATTGTTGCCAGGTCTGTCATTGTAGTCGACTTGGTAGAATAATTTGCTTGACCTTAAACACGATTAAATCTTCAATTACCAAGTAATTTCTTAGATGAATCATGCACAGTTTTACTGGCAAATCATTTAAGGCTCAGAAATTGGAGAAAATTCTTCATAAAGTGATCAGCTGGGAAAAAAAAAAAAAAAAAAAAAACACCCTTCACATTCTTCAGTTATGGTTTCCCCATTTAATTGGTCGATTGTGGAAAATTTTTTGTTTACTTAATATATAAAGAATTGGCCAAAAGCCTTGTAACTAAATTGGCACCTCCCCATGCACAAAGTGCTTGGGGGTCTAGAGAGAAAAGAGTTCGAGCTGTGGAATTAGTAGTATGTTATAATTATTTCTCAATATATATATATAGAGAACTGAAGCATTGTAATAAAGTTCTTGGCTGACCCTGAAATTTTTTCCTCCTTAGTCAATACGTAAAACCTATATTCATCCCATGAATACAAACTTCAACTTGGTAAATGGAACGTGGCCCAACGTTTTCTTATTGTTCTTAAATGTTCCTACCAAACTCAACTAGTTGAAAGTAATGTAATTGAAACTGTGTTAAAATTTGGGCTATTAATGGTTGGACTTGGCTCATAGGAGCTAATTTTTTTCAAAGAGTGTGCAGAGAAGCAAATTTGTTGCTATCCCAAGTTCACTGGACACTGTAGAATTCTTATATGAAGTGATATGGATAGTTTAATTATGTTTGCACATTTTAGCAGGTCCTAGAACTGCAGAGCCAAAATTGTCCCCACAGATGCCATCCAAAAACAAAGACACAAAGAAACGTCCAGGTGCTCAACGGGGGCTAAGGACTGCATATCACATCTTCATGAAGGAGGAATGTACTCGACTAAGGACTGTTCATGGGGAAAGTTTGGGGCGCCAAAATGTCCGAGAAATGGCACTTGTTGCGTGGAGAAGCCTCTCTGAGAGTGAGCGACAGGTATGACTACACCTCAAGCTAGAATATATACCTGTAGGCCTTCATGAACTTTAGTTTGTTTAGAGGATGAGGATGCTGTGAATTACACAGCTGTAGAAGTGCAGCTGAATGTTATATGTTTTGTTAATTTATTTGACTTACAAGTGTTAGTATTGTGTCTGTGTGTGTCCCCTACTCTCACTATCTTTTCCATATTCTTGCAGCCATATATCAAGGAAAGTATGAAAGAAAGGGAAAGAGTGAAAGAAATGGCTGCCTTCAAAGAAAGGGAACAAATGAAAGAAATGGCTGCCTTCAACGATTGCCAGAACCTGCAAAATACAAAGACTCATGAGACTTGCCTGGATGGTGACTACCATGTGACTTTGGAAACTGAGGTGGAGAAATTCCTTGTGCCTGATGAATCAACTGTCAACTTGGCCATTACAATGATGAATGACCCTATTCTTCAGATTGACTGCTTTGGTTCTCTCGACATACCAGCTGAAGGATCCAATTTGCTCTAGAGCTTCAGTTTGTGGAGTTGCTTTTGTGATGGGGGAAGGTGCCCTATATAAATTGGAAGATGGATACTTGTACTGTTTGTACTGTTGTACATGCATCCTTCTTTGGTCTGTCTTTTGCATATGGCAGTTTTTTCTTTTGGAGCTTTTGTATATGTGTACATGTTTGCCTTCGGCCATATGAGCTGCTATCATTATCTCTTTTTTGTTTAGGCAGCAGCTAAAAGAGTAGAAGTACATTACAGACCCTCCACTTGTATCAATTTTGTATCAGTCAAAGGTGTTTTAGTTGAACTACCACAATTTTTTTAAATCTTTTGGTTTCCTTGGAGAAATTCTTGAACAGAAATGCTAACCATGTTCACTTTCTTAAGCTGAAATCATGCTGGCAAAGACGCAGTGGTAATCTTAGAAAAATCATGCACTTAGTTAAGCCCTTCTGCCATTATGTTTCAGGCCGGAGCAATTTTTTCTCAATTTGTCTTGTTGGCATGATTCAGTTTTTGAAATGAATAGCTGAAATGTTTATCACGTTCTTTCTGGATCCTCTTTACAGCTTTTGGGGGCTATGGCCTATATCTATTTCAAAGCTTTTGACTCCTTTCTTCTCTACCTTTCCAAACTTCATGAATTTCTGTCTAGCAAAATTGTCATTAAGCATCTAAATGCAGTGTTGCTGATTTTTTTTTCTCCAATTTTAATTGGTGTAAGGTGATTTAAAAAAAAAGATCTTTTCTTAAACAGCTTTCTCCACTGAATTGTCTGAACATAAACTGTGTGACAGAAAACTATCACAAACATAATGTGAAAATAGTATGTTTATCCCAAGTTTTGATTGACATTGAAGAGAAGGAAACTTCACTAAACACACCATAGTGAGAAGCTTGCAATTGCTTTTGGACTACTTAACACAACACCGGAAACAGCCATCCATGTTGTGATTAATTGAGGATGTGTGAGGAATGCCATTCGGTCATAAAGCTAATTTCTAAAGTTTACAAGAGAGAATTGTGAGGGACTGTGTGCACCATCATCATTTTAAAAATGGAAGACGTTCATACAGGGATTATTAGTAAGGTCTCCTTAAGAAAGTTGGGGGTGTCAATGTGGTGAGGAAGCAGAAACAGCAGAGGTTAGCAATGGAAAATTTGATCCAAACCTCCAACGAACAGAACAGAACCAATGATTTCTAATGGAGATGGTATACTTTAAGATTGAAAAAAGAAGATTTTGTTGAAATCTAAATTCCTGCCCAACTTGATCACATGTTGATAGAGAAGAACCCAACTAAAAAATGACTTTATAGTTTTACGTTCCTGCCATACTTGGTGGCATGTTAATAATGATTGAGAAGACACCAACTTCTAAAACATGAAAACTAGACTCCCGGAATAGACATATACATCATTGATGGCCTGGACAGGTCAACAAGAGAACCCTTCTTTAAGAAAAAAAAAATCTAATTCTGACAAACTACTTGAGCCTTCCTGCTTTTAATTTATACACACACGAACAAGCTTATATATGCAATCTAAGCATGAGTATAAGGAGAAGAAGGAGGTCATTACACAGTGTGAATTGTGTAGCAAGTTAGTGCCAGGAAGAAAATTGTATAAAGTAGGGTTTTTTTTTTTTGGGGTTGGGGGGGGGGGGGGGGGGGGGGTATTGTTGTGTGCGTGGCTTGTATATTCAGATTTTGGATTTAGCTATTGAATATTTACATTGGAATTATGTTTTTTTTAGGCAACCTGGACAATTTTACTTGTTTAGGCATGGAATCAACTCTTGGAATCCCATGAATTCAAGAACAGAAATTGGAAAGTTATATTGAGACAGAAATTATTAGCCTTCTGGACTTTTTTCGTTAGGAATATCTAAACAAGTTTAAAAAAGAGTCAAGGTTGCATATAAACTTAGCAGTAAATTATTCTTTGTACCTAGTCTTATTCATTTTCATTTCAGAGAGTATTCTACACATTCCATGGTAGTGCTATCAGAAGATCTATCATATTCAAGCATTCCTTTTCTGTAGGCTTCCATCTTAACTAAGACTAAAAGAATTCAAAACTTGATTAGCTGGGGAAATTTTGCTACTTAAAATTCAGAGATTTTCTATTGATTTCCACCCACTATAATTTGTAATAGAGATTGACGTATCTTTAATCAGAAAAGACAGTTTTGATGCACCTTGAGTCTCTCTGAGCACTTCCAGCTACTGATGACAAAATCTGTATATATGGCCTTTCAAGTTATGTTACCCTCCAAACAGAATGATCGAAATATTACCTTTATTCATCATCCCTACATACTATATCACACCAAACCATACAAGTGATGATTTTACTTCATTACAGTGTTATACACATAGGTACTGGGACAGGAGGCTATACAACCATGATAAACTATTGATAGAAGTTACAAATCACATATGGGATGCTTTACTTATATGCTAAACAGCACAGAAGAAAACATCAAAGATGTGATATAAACCTATTGTGACATATTTTGCCACACTAGCTCTATTTTATACCATAGTATACATATTAATTCACACCTTCTTCTCACAATCTGGTTTTGTAGGTGGGCATTCGGTTATATAAAGATGGTGTCTCTCGGTCGATGATCCTGAAGGATTTCCATAACTTTTATAACTCTCATTCTTATCATCCTCACTGTCGTTATCTTCGTCAGAAGTGTTGCTTTCCTTGTTCTTATTATTGGCATCAACTGTTGGCATTGAACCTAATTTTGGATTTCCCTTTGTGCTTGACTTCTCAGGTTGATCATTTGGCTTTACATCAGTTGCACCATTGGTCACTTCTTCTAAGAGAAACCTTTTGGCATCACCTTGGATACAAAGCAAGAGTAATCCACAAGCACCCAGAACCACAAGTACTTTCTTCATGATTAACCTGCACTTAAAAAACAATAAGTGAATTTTATGAGCAGTTTAAGCAACCAAACCAAGATTAACATATAATTTAACAATGCAATTACAAATCAAATGAACCAAACAATGTTGAACATCTTGGAGCACCTTATCTTCTTTCTCTGTTTCTATTAGATGCAGATGATGAATATTGAACTCAAGGACAAGAATTTATAGAAGAAATTTCTTTGCTTAATCATGATTAATAGGAAAGTAAAATTTTGAATGCAGGCAGTAAGAGTTGAATATTTAGTGGAGCAAACACAATTTCATGCCCTTATTGGGAAGACCTCTGCACGCGCGTTCGAAAGTTGTCAGCCAAAGTGCTAACTACGAAAATGTGTAACTAATCAGTGGAGATTTTCAGTGATGGTGATAATTACATGGTGTATTACTGTTGTAGTCTAATTATGTTGCATTTATAGGGTTCCACAAGTAAGTGGTATGTGTAGCATACAGTTTATCATCACTATGTGTGTAGCTGTGCTATTCATGGTCCAATAGTGACTGAAGGATAGAATTATAATGTCAAGAATCTAATTAATCATCCTAGAATTTATCTTGCTTTTTTCAAATTGTAAACAACTTGCTCCTTCACGTAAGAGGAATAGTTATCACCTAAAAATCCAAAATTGAAAAAATTACAAATTCAAATTCAAATTCAAATTCTACAAGCTCTAAGAAATGTCCCAAAACAGAAGGGACCTTATTTTGAATTTTAAATTGAAATTTATATTAAAATAAAAAATAAATGTAGTAAAAGTGACTAACTAAAGGGCAAAATGAAAGAATTTGACCAACAAGCAGCGTAGGTCATAACCCTAAGGCAATGAGTTTTGATCCTCATGACGATTTCCTTTAAGTCACCAAATTTCACATGATTCCGTATGTTGGCTCAAATGATTTCTTCTAGTTCTTTTCTACTTTCTAAACTTCTTGCATGTTTGACTTCTGATGGACTCTGACTTCAAGGAAAGTCTTTGATGTTCATTATACATCATTTCTGTCCAGCCAAGTTGTCACAAAGTATCGAGGGATGTTGGCTCAGTCCATTTTTTCTTCAATTTTAATGTGCAAGGTGATTAAACAGTATTTTCTTAAACATTTCTCTCCATTGAGGTGTCTAAACATAAACTCTGACAGAAAACTATCTCAAACATTATGTGAAAATAGTAAAACCCATTAATGTTTATCTCATGTATGTTTCATGTCCTAAGTTATAAAATTTGGAATTATGCAGAAAGATGGAATCAAAAATCCTTCAACACATGCCACATGGTCATGGAAGCAGCCTATCATATGTGGACCAAATGCTCGCCAACAATACAAATGGATGGGGCCTGACATCCATACCTTGTGTGTTAGCCAATACTCAATAGCAAAGGAAAGATGACACAACAATGACAACCACAAAAGCTCACCCACCTCCAAACTCTCCCAGAAAACAATCCTAGACTTGTTAGACACAGAGTGCTGCACTTCTTTACACCATCTAAAGCTAGATCATTGCATTATACCAAGGAGTGGCCACATTCAAGTCCATCATATAGCTGAAACCTTAATAAAATGCCCTGCAAATCCTCATTTCAACAACTTGGGTTTGCTTTGAAGGTCTTTGATTATGTCCTGAATCCCAATGTTTTGTATGGAATATTGTGATCAAAGGATATCTAGAGAACAATGAACTAATTGAGGCTATTTCATTTTATCATAGAATAGTATTGGCAAATTCTAGGCCTAATAAGTTTACATATCCTACCCTGTTCAAGGCTTCCACCATTGCACGTGCCATTCAAGAATGCTTGAAATTTTATTCAAATTTGTTGAACCACGGCCTTAGTGAAGATGGATACATAAAAAGTGTTGGAATTCAAATGTACGCATCTTTTGGATGTATTAGGGATGTGAGATGAATGCTTGATTAGGGTGGTGTTGGGATTAGTGCCCTAGAATACCATTGTATGATGTTATGTATGATATTATGTATGACATGATTATGACTTAATATTGTAATTAATAAAGTTGTTTTATTATTATCTAAAATAATGGTAACATAAATATTCGGACATTATCATTTAGTCCATGAGATGCATAGTATGTGATTTATGTGATTTAGTCACAGAATATATAAGTCACAAGTTCTTTGTAAACTTAGAATTTTAGTTCGTAGTCGGTGATGAAATTGAGCATTTCATCTGTTTTCATCTGCGAAGACTATAACATATCGACTAATATGATTTGTCTTGATCATGGAAGTGGAGACTTCTAATTGATATATTGATATGTTTTAAGAGTTAAGACATATTGAACTGGACTGCTATGAGATTTATTATTCTCTTAATGACTGTTAATTGAATAATAAATCTGACGACTTATATTTGCATGAACTCTTAATCTTAAGAGAATAATGGACCTGATTATGAAGTGTAGATTACTTTGATATATCAGAAGTGAGATCTAAAGTAATAGTCAAAATCTCAGTATGTTGGGCAGCCACATTTAGTGTTGATAGAACATATATTCACAAAATGGAATTCATAGTCTCTTAACAGAGATATAAACTATTTCCTTGAGATAAGTTTAATGAGTTTAGTTATTCAGAGAATTAGGCCTAACCATTTTGGTAATAAATTACTAAAGTATATATCTATGGAATTTTTCATAAATACATAATGAATAACTTAAAATGATTAAATCAGGTACTTAAGGATTAAGATGTAGTAACCTTCAAAGTGGCAGTCTATATTCATGACTTTGAATTACTATAAATATTTTATAAAGGAGTTGCATATATAATAAAGTCTTGAGATATAATTTATTAATAAGGCTTAGAGTGTAATTATATTTATATAGTGGTATTAAGTATAATTAATGGTAACTTTGAACTTGTCAAGAGTTGATAGAAAAGTCCAAGGCGCATTTAAGCTAGTGTCTTATTGGTCAATTTTGATCCTACTCCAAGCCACACACTAAAGCCCAATTGGAAAGGCCAAATAGGCCAGCGCAATTGGATAATCGGTTAGTTATAAAGGGAGAAACATATAGAATTTTTTTTCATAAGTGAAAATAAAAAGAGAGACATCATTGTGAAATGGTGTGTATGTGTAAGTGAAGCCACTTAATTATTCTTCCTTGAAAACTGATTGATAGACCACACTTCTTGGGCATAAAGTAGAATTAGAGTGAAGATTAAAAGTGTTCCCAAGTACTTCTAATCTTTTGTTTTGAATTTCACCGCACCAAGGTATGTTATCTTGTTCTTAAATTATAAAATTTACATAGTGCATGTTATCAATCATAAATGAAATAGATCCATATTTGTTACTTCCGCTGTGTATTTTGTATGAAATACAAAACCAGATTTAACCAACAGGTGGAGACTCAGATGTTATTTGTTGGAATTCTTGAAATGTGGAGATGTGAAAGCTGCTAAAGAATTATTTGAGCATATGCCAAATAAGAATATTGGCTCTTGGAATGCAATGATCAATGGTTTAGCTAAACGTGATATGATTGAAGTGGATAGGAAATTGTTCAATAAAAAGGAAAAAAATGATGAAATATCTTGGACTACTATTATAAATGGTTATATAAAAGGAGGGCATTTCATGGAGGCCTTCGAAGTCTTTAATAAAAAGCAAAGAGAAAAAATTAGGCCAAGAAAATATGTCTTATCAAGTGTGCTAACTGCCTGTGCCCATGCGGGGGCACTTAATCAAGGAAGGTGGATTCATGCTTATGTTGAAAGGAATTTCATGCACTTGCATACAGTTCTAAGGACTGCTTTGGTGGATCTGTCCACCAAATGTGGGCGTCTAGATATGGCATGGAAGGTTTTTGAGGATGCAATTGAGTTATTCTCCAAGATGCAAAGGGAAAATTTGAAGCTTGATGGAATAACTTTTGTGGGTGTTTTAAATGCTTGTTCTATTTCAAGAATGGTTGATGAAGGTCTAGCAATTTTGGATTCTATGAACAAAGATTGGGAGATGGAATGATGTTGTGAAAATTAAAAAATTGTTGAAGGAGAGAGGGATAAAGACTACTTGGGCCTGCCTAGTATTAGTTTATAGACACATGAACATGTTGATTTGTGCATGAATATATGGAATAGTGGAAAGCAATTACACAGTGTGTATTGTGCTACAAGTTATTTCCAAAAAGATAATTGAATAAAGAACAATTTTTTTGGGGGCATGTATAATCAGATTTTGGATTTGGTTAGTAATTCCCTAAATTCATTTTGAATAGGAAAGCTGATAATGGGGATGCAGAACTTTGGAATGATGTCTTACTAACACATCTTGGACAATTTTACTTGTCAGGGCTTATGTATAATTGTTGAAGGCAAGTAAGGCCTTCATTATGAGTGACATGATCATCATGTGACTCTTGGAATCCCATGAGTATGGACAGAAATTGGAAAGTTATATTGAAACTGAAATAATTACCATTCTGGATTTTTTTGGTTAGGAATATCTAAACAAGTTTAAATAAGAGTCAAGTTGGCATATAGACTTTGACAACTGTAAATTATTCTTTGTACATAGTCTTATTCCTTTTCATTTCAAAGAGAATTCTACACATTCCATGGTAGTGGTATTAGAAGATCAAGCATTCCTTTTCTGGAAGGTTCCATCTTAACTAAGACTCTAATTATTCAAAACTTGATTGGAAGGGGGAATTCTGCTGCTTTAAAGTCTCAGAGATTTTCTATTGCATTCCAATCACTTTCATTTGTCATAGAGAAGGATGTTACTTTAATTAGAAAAAAAAAATTTAATGTACCTTGAGTCTCTCTAAGCACTTCCAACTACTGATAACAAAATCAATATATATGGCCTTTCAAGTTATGTTACCTTTCAAACAGAATGATCTAAATATTTCTTTTTATTTATCATCCCTACATACTACATACAAGCCATGGTTTTGTTTCTATATTGTGATTAACACAAAGTTACTAAGCCAAGACGCCATACAACCATGACAAACCATTGATAGAAGGTTGCAAATCACATATGAAATTCCTTACTTATACACTGAACACATCAAAGATGTGATCAAACCCAGTGTGAAATTTTTTCCACACTATGTTCATTTTTTTATGATAGTTGACATATTAATTCACACCAACTTCTTTGTGGAAAGCTCAACAATTTTCTCGATAAGGCTGGAATGCAGTTATATAATTATAGTGTCTCTTAGTTGATGATTCTGAAGGATTACCATAACTTCCATAGCTCTCATTCTTATCATCCTCGCTGTTGTTATCTTCATTGGAAATGTTGCTATCCTTGTTCTTTTATTGGAGTCAACTATTTATACTGAACCTGATAGTGGATTGCCCATTGTGCTTGACTTCTCAGGTTGATTGGTTCACTTTACGTCAGTTGCACCATTGGTCACCTCTTTTAAGAGAAACATTTTGGCATCACAATGAATGCAAATGAAGAGTAATCCAAAGGCAAATAGAACTACAATTATTGTCTTCATAATTAACATGCACTTAAAATCAATAAGTGAATTTTATGAGTAGTTAAAGTTACCAAACCAAGATTAAAATATATTTTAACAATGCAATTACAACTCAAATGAACGAAACCATGTGGAAGACCTTGAAGCACCTTATCTTCTTTCTTCTATTAGATGTAGATGATGAATGTTGAACTTAAGGACAAGACTTTATAGAAGAAATGTCCTTGCTTAATCATTATTAGTAGGAAGGTAAGATTTTGAATGCTCATACTAAGAGTTGAAAATATTAGTGGAGCAAACACAATTTCTTGCCCTTATTGGGAAGATCCATGCACAGGTGCTCGAAAGTGGGTGACCAAAGCAGTAACTAGGAAAATGTATAAAGCATCCACAGAGATATTTCAGTAATGGTGTGAGGATTACATGGTTTCATTAATGTTGAAGTCTGATTAGGTGGCCATTATACGGTTCAACAAGTGGTATATGTATGCCTGTGCTATTCATGTCCAAATAGTGATTGAAGGATGACAGAATTTTAATGTCATTAAACAAATTGCTTCTTCACCTAAAAGGTACAAAAATGAAAAATGAACTTAACTTAAGATTTGGGATGTTTGGGCTATTTGGTCCATATATATTTCATCTTTAATCCAAAATTATTCTTGGCTTATATTACCCTAACCATTAGGCCCCTTGAGCAGCTCACCTATCCAAAATGCAGAATAAATTAAAATATAAAACTAAAACAGGAAAGAGAGGAGAGAAAAACAAAATAGAGTGGTCACCAAGTGGATAATGCAGTATTACACATGTGGTGAAACATGGATTAGTGGAGATGGACAAATAAATAGTGCTAGAATTCAAATGTACGCGTCTTTTGGACGTATTAGGGAGGCTAGGTGAATGCCTGATGAGGGTGGAGAATCAGGTGTTGTTTGTTGGAATGAGATGGTTGATGTTTACTTGAAATTTGGAGAGTTGGAAGCTGCTAAAGAATTATTTGAGCATATGCCAGATAAGAATGTTGGCTCTTGGAATGCAATGATCTTTTGCTAAATGTAATATGATTGAAGTGGCTGGGAAATTGTTCCATGAAATAGACAAAAGGGATGACATATCTTGGACTACTATTATAGATGGTTATATAAAAGGAGGCCTTGGAATTTTTTAATGAAATGCGAAGAGAGAAAATTAGGACAAGAAAATTGGACTTGTCAAGTGTGCTAACTGCCTGTGCCCATGTGGGAGCACTTTATCAATGAGGGTGGATTCATGCTTATGTTGCATGGAATTCCATGCACTTGGATGAAGTTCTAGGACCTGGTTTGGTGGATATGTATGCCAAATGCAGGAATCTTGACATGGCATGGAAGGTTTTTGAGAAGATGAAAGAGAAAGAAGTCTTTACTTGGAATGCCATGATAGGAGCTCTAGATATGCATGGCCGAGCTAAGGATGCAATTGAGTTATCCTCTAAGATGCAAAGGGAAAAGTTGAAGCCTAACTTCTGTGGGTGTTTTAAATGCTTGTGCTACTTCAGGAATGATTAATGAAGCTCTAGAGGTTTTGGTATTGAGATTGAGATGGAGCATTATGTTTGAGTAGTTGATCTCCTAGGAAGGCAAGGCTCTTGGTAGAGGCAGAGGAGCTTATAAATTCAATGCCTATGGAATCCAATGCAGTTGTTTACAAGCACTCTTGCATCCCTGTAAAATACACGAAAATTTTGAATTGGGTGAAGGAGTGGGGAAGCTACTGCTTGAATTGGAACAAAAAAATGATGGACATTATGCATCATTGTCAAATATCTATTCCAAGGTTGGAAATGGGTGATGTTCAAATCCACAAAATAAGCAAACCTACTTGATGCTGGAAAGGAACTTTGAGAGGCTTCATATGGAAGGTTATAAAAACTTCCCAAGTTTTGATTGACATTGAATAGGAGAAGGAAACTGTGCTTCAACACCATGGTGAGAAGCTTGCAATTGCTTTTGGACTACTTAACACAACAATGGGAACAACCATCCACATTGTGAATGATTTGAAGGTTTGTCAAGAATGCTTTTCAGTCACAAAGCTCATTTCAAAAGTTTACAAAAGAGAGATAATTGTGAGGGACTGTGTGCACTATCATCATTTAAAAAATGGAAGATGTACATGCAAGGATTATTGGTAAGGTCTCTTTAAGAAAAGTTGAGTGTCGGTGTGAAGAGGAAGTAGAAACAGCATATGTTAGGCATTGAAAGCGTAAGTCAGACTAGGGCCGACTCAATACATTTTGAGACATAAAGGCAATTAATTGAAGTGGAGTTTTTTAATATTTAAATTTTAATACTTAGATTGCCTGATTTTAATTTATACATACGCTAACATGTTTATGATTGCAATGTATGTGAACGGTTTTAGACCCCTTAAAACACAACCAGATTAGTTAGCCTAGATTAATTAGCCAAGTTGTTACTTAGTCAAATTATTCAATTCTAGGTTAAAGCAATCAAATAATCATATCAAGATATAAAGCAGCGGAAAATAAATGAACACAAGATATGATGACCCAAGAAACCATACGGTAAAAACCTGGGGAGGATTTGACCTAGCTATCCTCAAGGTAAACCTGAATCCACTATGCGAAAGAATTGAAGTTCATACAGAAGGACTACAAGCTCCCCACTTGACTTCCTAATGCTACCCACCAGTAGAACTTACTGACACGACCACGTGCAAGCTCCGAATCCACGAACTCCTTCTTTCTTGGATTCTTCAATCAGCTACAAGCACCCTCACTTGATATTCTTTAAACTTCAATAGTAGCAACCAAGTTGATCATCAAGATGTTGATACTATCTCCAACTTGAAAACCCTAAGTTTTGTGTAAAGGAAAGCTCCTCTAGATCTCACAAGAGATTTACACAAAACAGCAATGTATGAGCAACAATACAATTGGAGCAACCTTCAAAAACGTGGCTAGGGTTTAGTTTATATACCTAGGGTAAAAACATAAAACCCTAAACGTTTAATGAAGTAGGGCTGAGTTGAAAATTCTGCAGAAAAATCAACCTGTGCGATTTTCAATCGATCGAGTCTATTCTTCGATCGATCGAGCCAAGCCGAAAGTCCCAAGTACTTCTGCAGCCACTCGATTCCAACTTTACAATAATAAACCAACTTTGAGCAAGCCTTAACAAGACTAAATACATTGTTTTGATCATGGTTTGCCAACATTACAAATTAGAATTCTAAATACATAAAATTCTAAGACCTTAGAAACTAACAGTATGCATGGATATATAGCAAGTTTTTGCTAGGAAGAAAATTGAATAAAGTAAATTTTTTTTTGGTAGTTAAATTGTGTGATCATATTTTGGATTAGGCTATTAGTTCCCTAGATTGCTTCTGAGTAAGGGGACTGATGCTGGTGCTGTAGCACTTTGGAATTATGTTTTATTAAAACATAAAATTATACTTGTTAGACCTTGCGTACGTATGATTGTTGTAGGCAAGTAATGGCCTCTACATTATGAGTGAAATGACTACCATGAAGCTCTTGGAATCCATGAGTAAAACAATAGAATTTGATGCTTTATTGAAATTGAAATGATGAGGCTCTACATGATGAGTGAAATGCCTTCCGTTTTCTTATTCTTCCTTCCCTTTCTTTTTTTTATTTTTTATTTTTTTATTTTTTTTATTTTTTTTATTTTTTTTTTATTTTTATCAGGAACATTCAAACAAGTTAAAAAAGAGTCAAGGTTGCGCATAAACTTTGATAGAAGTAAATTATTCTCTGTACCTAGTCTTATTCCTTTTCAGTTCATAGGGTATTCTACACATTCCAAGGTAGTGTTATTAGATGATCTTTCATAATATTCAAGCATTCCTTTTCTGTAGGCTTCCATCTTAACTAAGACTAAAATAATTCAAAACTTGATTGGTAGGGAAAATTTTGCTGCTCAAAAGTCTTAGAGATTTTCTATTTCATCCCAATCTCTATAATTTTTCTTGGGAGATGGGTGTTACTACATTCAGAAAACAAAGCTTTGATGCACCTTGAGTGTCTCTGAGCACTTCGAGCTATTGATAACGAAATTTGTATACATGGCCTTTCAAGTTATTTAACCTTCCAGATAGAATGATCTAAACATTACTTTTAGGCTTCGTTTGAATCGGGTGAAAAGCATTTCCGGAAATGCTTTTCAGTATTTACGGGTGTTTGGTTGGCTTTGAAAATAGCATTTTTCGAAAATTATTTTCCGTTGACCATGTAAAATGTGGCTTTGACTTGGAAATCGTTTTACATTTTTATTTTACCTTTAAACGATTTCCGAAAAACGCAACAGAGAAAGGGAGCGAGAGAAAGAAGAGAGAACGCAGCGAGAAAGAAGCTCCGATCGCTCTGCCTCCACGCATCGATCGAGCTCCGATTGCTCCGATCGAGCTCCAGATCGCTCCGATCGCTCTGCCTCCACACATCGATCGAGCTCCAGATCGCCGTCGCCGTCACGTCGAACCCACACCTAACCCAGACCCAGACAACCCATCGCCCAACCCAAACCCAAAACTAGAGTCGGCGACCCATTGCTCTCTCTTCCTCGATCTCATCGACGACTCGGTTTGCGTCGTTGTCGGAATTTGCGTTGTTGTTGCCGGAATTTGCGTTGTGTTGTTGTTGTTTTTTTTTTTTTTTTTTTTTTTTTTTTGGATGAACTGATTGTTGTTGCCGGAATTTATTGTGGTCATTGTTGTTGTTGTTGTGTTGTGTTTTTGTTGCCGGAAGTTGTTGTTGAATTGGGTGTGATGTTGAAATTTTTTGTAATAAAATTTGTTTGAATGTTGAGAAAATGTGAAAAATTTTCCGGAGAATAGCATTGTTAAAATATATCCAAACACATGAAAATATTTTCCACAACAATTTTCATAATTCAACCAAACACTTAAAATTTTTTTCCTTTTTCGGAAAATAGCATTTCCGGAAAATATGTATTTTCCGGAAAACGTTTTACACGAAACAAACACAACCTTAGTCATCATCCTTACATACCATATCACACCAAACCATACTAGCCATGGTTTTATTTCAGTATAGTGATTAACAAATAGGTATTGGGCCAGGAGGCCATACAACCATGACAAACTATTGATAGAAGTTACAAATCACATATGACATGCTTTACTTATAAACTAAACACATCAAAGACATGATAAAAACCTAGTGTGAAATTTTTCCACACTACATTTATTTTTTACCATATTTTACGTATTAATTCCCACCATCTTCTTCATATAAAGCTCATTAACAACTTTTGTGATTAGGCGGGCATTCAGTGTTATAAGTATGGTGGCTCTCAGTTGATGATCCTAATGGATTACCATAACTTCCATAACTTTCATTCTTATCATCCTCACTTTTGTTATCTTTGTCGGAAGAGTTGCTGGCTGTGTTCTCATTATTGGCATCAACTGTTGGCACTGAGCCTGATATTGGATTGCCCGCTGTGCTCGACTTCTCAGGTTGATTATTTGGCTTTACATCAGTTGCACCATTGGTCACCTCTTCTAAGAGAATCCTTTTGGCGTCACCTTCGGTACAAAGCAGGAGCAATCCACAGGCAACTACAACTAAAAGTACTGTCTTCATGATTAACCTGCACTTAAAACCAATAACAGAATTTTATGAGCAGTTAAAACTACCAAACCAAGATCAAAATATAATTCAACAATGCTACAACAACTCAAATGAATCAAACAATGTTGAACATCTTGGCGCAACTTATCTTCTTTCCCTGTTTCTATTAGATGCAGATGATGAATGTTGAGCTCAATGACAGGAATTTATAGAAAAATTGTCTTTGCTTAATCATGATTAGTGGAAGGTAAGATTTTGAACGCAGGCACTAAGAGTTGATAATTTTAGTGGAGCAAACACAATTTATTGTTCTTATTGGGAAGGCCTGGCACGTGTGCTCAAAAGTGGGCATCCAACGTAGTAACTATGAAAATGTGTAAATGATCAATGTAGATTTTTCAGTAAGGGTGTGAGAATTACATGGTGATATTAAAATTGTAGTCTGATTATGTTGCCATTATAGGGTTCAACAAGTAAGTGGTATATGTATCATACAGTTTACCGTCACTATGTGTGCGTGCCTTTGTGCTATTCATGTTCCAATAGTGATTGAAGGATGACAGAATTATAATGTCATTAATCTTCTAAGAATTTGTCTGGCTTCTGTCAAATTGAAAGCAACCTGCTGCTTCACCTCAAAGGCACAAAAATGAAAAACCAACTGAACTTAAGATATGGGATGTTTGGGCTTTTTGGTCCTTATGTAGTTCACCTTCAATCCAGAATTAGTCTTGGCATTATTTTGACTCAGCCCATTAGGCCCTTTAAGCAGCCCACTCCAACCCAGAAGGCAGAATTAACTATTACCAAAACAGAACAAAAGAAAAAGAAGAAAAGCAATGCTGTGACCACAATTTCTTACACAGCTTGTTGCATGATGAACTATGAATGGTAGAAGCGTGGACTTACATAAATTTACAACTTTTTCTTCATCATTATAGTCAGTTGTGACAAAAATGATTGTGACAAAAATGATGTAATAAGTTGTGTCCTTAGAATCTCTGAAAGAAGAATAGGCAGTGGTAAGTGGTCACCAAGTGGATAATGCAGTAGTGCACTAATTATTCAACACCTCAGCAATATATTATGTACTAAAAAAAAAAAAAAAAAAAGAAGAAATCCACTTCTCCACCACTGAAAAACATTATTATTTCTACCAAAACTATCCCTGAAAATCCTTTCCCTGCAAGCAAATTCCACAAGAACAACAAACACATCCTCAAAAAGGACAATAACTACAAAAACTTTTGGCAAAACATAGAGGTCAATTTTGTCTCAGCACAAAAACAATACAACAAAACTCCCTCGCTGCCACTCACAAATCCAAACAGTTTAGTTCATCAGTTTACCACACACCCACAAGGGCCACACCACCCACCATGGCTTTCATGAAACTACCCTCTTCTTCTCTCTCACACCAAACCACACTCTTCTACTTCACTGCCAACCTAAAAGGGACAAAACCCATCTCAGTCCCAAGCTATCTCGTCCATTACAAGCCAAAGCGCCACCATAAGATTGCAGTGAGAGCTTGTGTGAAGGTTGAGGAAAAGAACAGTTATACTGTGCAAGAGTCTTCTTCTGGGAAGGAGTGGGGGAAGGTGTCTGCTGTGCTGTTTGACATGGATGGAGTGTTGTGTAATAGCGAAGAGGCGTCTAGAAAGGCGGCAGTGGACGTGTTTGCAGAGATGGGAGTGGAAGTAACTGTGGAGGACTTTGTGCCATTCATGGGGACTGGTAATGATTGAATAATATGAATTCAAATTGTATTCATTCATTGGCTATATAGTACTTAGGTACTGTTAATTTGTTATATATATGGGTTATATTTCATTGTAAGCAAATTTAATGAATTATTATTCATACTGTTTTGCTGTGTGTAACTTTTTAGTGAGGAGGGTTTTTGGTCTGACATGCTAAATTACTGATAAACCCTTGAGTTTTTTTGATAATGTGTTGGGAGAAAGTAGGGCAAACGTGTAAATGGCCTTCTTACTGGTGTCGCCTTCTTGCCCTTCTTCATGGCAAATTGGGTAATTGTGTGCTTTTAGGTTTTTGCAGTGTGGGGGTTGCAATTGAAATAAACTAAATATTTTCTGTTAAATTTACCATTTTTTTCTAAAAAAATTAAGCTGTTTAGAAATCATGAATTTAATCATTTAATGATTATTCTAACTCTTCTCCTCACTTGTGGGCCTAGACTCCTTATTAAGTGAAGCTCAAGACATGAAATTTTAACTATTTAAATGAGATGTAGAGTAGAGACAAAGTTTGAACTTATGATCACCTGCTCGCTTTGATACTGTGATAAATTATCGACAGTTCCAATATTTTAAGCTATTAAGAAGGATGACGTTAATCATTTAACCTTTATTTAGTCATTTTCAAATTTTGGATGGCTTTTTACCAATCAGTAAAGTGAGGAATTACTCTTCTATTTTTCTAATTGCTAATGTGCAATCTTTTGAAATAAAAATATTTGTTTTAACACCAAAACCAGGTGAAGCAAACTTTTTGGGAGGTGTTGCTACTGTTAAGGGAGTTGAGGGATTCGTTCCAGAGGCTGCAAAGAAGAGGTTCTTTGAGATATATTTAGAAAAGGTAATTGATCCTCTATCTTTAGTCAATATATGTCATGTTGGTGATACTATTTAGTTACCAAAATTGTCCCTAACACCTAAAGTTTTTTCACATTTTGTAGTATGCAAAACCAAATTCTGGAATAGGATTCCCTGGTGCCCTTGAACTCATTACTCAGGTATGTGGGGGCTGAGTCATGGATGCCATGATGCACTTACCTTCCTGCTCCATCTAGTGATAAAATAACACACTGGTTTTGTATGGCAGTGTAAAAACAAAGGCCTTAAAGTTGCTGTTGCATCTAGTGCTGATCGGATCAAGGTTGATGCAAATCTTGCTGCTGCTGGTTTACCTTTGTCAATGTAAAACACTCTCTTCTTGTGATGTGCTTCTCAATTTTATGTAGTAGCATTACATATTTTATTCTACAATTTATACTTCTTTTAATTATTCATATATTGCTGCAATCATCACTGAACACACATGTTATGTGAGTTGCATCACCATGATGAATGTTTCAAACTTCAAACTTGACTAAAACTCCAATAAAATTGAAGAGCCTAAGTCTTAAAGATATGTATCATGTATAGTTTCACAAAGGTTCAGATACAAAGAGTTAAATTCTAATTAGTTTAAAATGGAACTGAACTAATGAGAGTCTAACAACTGGGTAATAGCCTTAGAAGGAATAAAGAATATAGCTTGTGGTTAATTCTAAACATTTGTGGAAATGTCAAATATTTATCCAAAAAATTTTCCCACTTTTTGAACAATAAATGTTGTAAACCACAGGATCTAGAATATAATCATGACAAGGATGACATGTAAGTAAGCAACTTGGTGATATTTGAATTCTGGACATGATTATGTGTCTAGAAATCAGATTAGTTCTAAAGCATAGTTTGAACTGGAAATTTCACTGAAACATTTAAGTAGACTGTAAATTTCATCTTTATGTGACCTTTTGTCCTTATTATTTTGTTTGCTTCCTTTCAGGTTTGATGCTATTGTGTCGGCAGATGCTTTTGAGAATTTGAAACCTGCTCCTGATATTTTCTTGGCTGCATCAAAGATTTTGAATGTGCCAACCAGTGAGGTATACTAACACATTTAGCAGTTTTATTGTCTTTGGAGACATGATTTCCAAACAAGTTTTTAATTGACTTCAAATAGTGGCTGTATATTTGTATTGAACTTGTGATTTGTGCTGCATAGTTTTTCTATTACATATTACTATGCTTTTCTTGAAAAGACAATTTCTTTCTTAAGAGAGGGGAGGTGTAAAGGTCAGTGATAAGTACACTTATTAGATGAATACTTCGAAGGTATATTAGTTTTTACAAATAATGATTTTCTTGAATGTATCATAAGTTTTTTAGAAAAAGTTGGTTCTGTGAGGTTTTGCATAAACTGTATATTAAGATTGTTCCTATATGGTTGTTCTGTTTTACTTTTTTCATCTAAAGAATGTGCCAATTTTCTATATGCCATATCATAAATGAATGTTTGTCAGCAAAATTCTCTTTAGCCTGTTGGAATATTTATATGACAAGTCATAGTTATATTATTAAATAAAGTAATGCCCATATTTTCCTAGTGTATTGTTATTGAAGATGCACTAGCGGGAGTTCAAGCTGCCAAATCTGCAAAAATGAGGTAAATATGTTAATATTATGTGTTGTATCTTTTCAGATCAAGTTTGTCTAAATGTTTTGCATGAATGTCTGTTTGGTAGGGTATATGTTTATTTGATAAAATAGGTAATCTTTTCCACTTTTTCTTTTTTGGGCTACGTGCAGAT
Organism: Quercus variabilis; assembly: GCA_030445155.1. NCBI lineage: Eukaryota > Viridiplantae > Streptophyta > Magnoliopsida > Fagales > Fagaceae > Quercus > Quercus variabilis. Next base: position 5,518,695 of record CP129447.1, read on the forward strand.
GTATAGCTGTGAAAACAACACTGTCAGAAGAAACTCTAAAGACAGCTGGTCCATCACTTATCCGAAATGAGATAGGAAATGTTTCACTTCATGATATTCTCAGTGGTGGCTCTGATGGCTATAGTATGTAGTCCTGAGAGTTTGCCACAAATGTCATTTTGTACCTCATTTAATGTAGAATGCTGAAGCTAAACTAGTGCCATGTTTTAATAATAAGAAGTGAGATCAGTTTTCTTGTAATGGGTAATCCCATGTATTGGAATTTTACTCTTTTGTTGCTAAATGCAACCTTTTACACCAATCAATTGGTTTTGTAGATTTTGATTTATTGGTTTAATAAGATGATGATGCAAAAGCTTTTGTTTAGTAGTTACACTGTTGCTCTCCTAGCAATTTCTCTTGGGTAATACTAGTATATAGTTTCTGTCTTACAAGGTCTCATGAAGGCATGCCGTTGCAGATGAGAAGACGCAGGGAAATCAGTTTCTTTCTACTTCTGCACAAACCTCACCTGCAGTGCTCACGGAAAGGACAGATAATGGGTCAATCCAGAATAGACCTGCTACTGATAGTGGGATATTTTCTATTGGGGGGTATGGCTGCTTCTATATCTGCTTAAGTAACAAGATTTACCTCATTCTGGATATACTTGTGACAAAGATCTCATTTTAAATAGTGTGTACCGTCTTTTTATTCATGCATAAGGCTAATACTAGATGAGCCTCAGGTACATGTGTATTTCTCCACCTTTCTCTCTTTATCTCTGAGAGAGCTAAAATAGTCAATCATAATAGATGAAGGTGGTACTGTGGCACATGCCTTAAGTGAAATAGAAAACTTACAATTTTATATAAGTAATGAGCCTTACCTCTTCCTGGATATACTTGTGACAAATATCAGGTTTTAAATAGCATGTACCACCATTTTATTCATGCATAAGGTCATACTAGATGAGCCTCAAGTAAATGTGTCTCTCTTTATCTCTGAGAGAACTAAAATAATCAACCATACTGGATGAAAAAGGCATGGGGGCACATAAAGAAATATTATGTTTTTGCTACGTGATTCTCATGCATTTTTGCTTGAACAGCATAGATAACTGAATTGAAGCCTTAAGGAATTCTTTTGGATAATTTGGATGCTTTTGGTGTATACATCAAAGAGATTCTGAATACCGAGTAGTAAAGCCCCAAAATTATTTTCTCATGGCATGGCAGTGCTGTGCGCTTCTTCACATTGATGAAAAACAGCCTTTCCATTGTTTTTGGGTTGTTTTTCCTCAAAAGCTGGAATTCAACTAACTTCATGTAATTTCTTTTAGTAGATAGCTTACTTTACATACAATCTTCTTAATGAATGGTGTCCTCTATCAACGTAAGAGTATCCCTTTCCCATTTTTCTTTCCCAACAAAACCAGAAGAGTATTTTTTAAGCAAATTTAGCTTGAGGCTGCAGAAATAATTTATGGACAGGTTGCGGGGTTCTCGGCGAGATATTTTGAGATATGGAAGTTTGGGCATCGCAATTTCTTGTCTCATCTTTAGCGTCACAAACTGGAAGGTATAAATGACTTGACAAAAAAGAATGTCAGAGAACACACTTAAATATTTTAGATTTATATTGAATCATCACAATCTTTCCTGTGACCTGGAATATGCAAAGAGGATGTTGTAGGCTATTGTTCTTTGCTTTTATTTTAGTTTAATTAATGAAAATATACAATTTTCATTCCTTTGTAGTCAATGCAATATTCATCCCCCAAAGCTATTTGGAATCTGTTATTTGGAGTCAAACGGCCATCTTTTGAATCAAATGAAGGTACTGATGCATTTCATTTAACAATTATGGTATTTTCATGTGCTGCAGTTTTTTTCCCACTTTCTTTGATTGCCATTCTTTTTCTCTTATCTGTTGCTCTTTCATGGTTCTGTATAAATTATGAATTTTTTAATATTTAAATCTATGGTGTTCTTGATTTGTATTATCTTCTCCTATATATTTTTATTATAATCACTGCAGATGTAAGAAGGGTAAATTTACCACAGTTTATTGGTTATAGGTGAATCAAGATTTGACAGAATCAACCAATATGTGACCTATATATCTGATTTGGAAACCAGGTAAGGATTTTCCCACTCCCCTTTTAAGATATTTTATTGCATTATAACTCTCATCATTTTTGCCTACTCTGTTTCCTTGTTATTACCTTTCATTAAATTAAAGTTTGACATTTTTTGCTTGAATTTTATTTCACTGTGTAAGGGGAACTTCTCCAACTGTGCCAGAATTCCCACCTAAACTTGATTGGCTGAATACGGCTCCCCTTCAGTTTCGCAGAGTAAATTTTACTGAACTTGATTTTCTGTTTTAGGTGAAGATTAATGTGGTGGCTTTAGTTTTGATTTTGATTTTTTCATTTTGGCAGGATTTGAAAGGAAAAGTGGTTCTGCTGGATTTTTGGACCTATTGTTGTATAAATTGTATGCATGTCTTGCCAGATCTAGAGTTTTTGGAGAAAAAATACAAAGATATGCCAGTATGTCATTTTCTTTCAATTTAGATATGTCAATCTCTTAGCAATCTCAACTTTCACATTAATATAGGCTTCTGCTGCTATCAAAACGCTTGTAACAAAATGAATAAAGTCTAATGAGCTTCAATGTTTTATTTATTCATTTTTTCTTGTAAGATGAACGTGATTGTTCTCTTAGGTTACCGAAGACACTACTGCTTTATCTTTGAGAATTTTAATATTGTATCAATGCCTTTCATGCTTGCAAATGCCTAAAATAACTCAGTCTATGTTGTGGTGGTGATGGTTTTTCTATGGTTGCTTTCTGTCAAGGTTGAAAAACATTAGTTAAATTGGCCAAAAAGGGGGGAGAGAGAGAGAGAGAGAGAGAGAGAGATGCTTTGTTCTTGTTCTCCCCAATTCACCTTGCTATTTTATTGAATGTCTACAAATTCTAGCATTATAAAAGTATTTGGTATAAGATTGTATCACTTTTCATGAAAAACAATGATGTTATATATATATATACACACATTTATAAGTCTTATGTACAATCTATATAAATATTCTACAAGTACATGGGAAACATGGAGAGGCAGATAATACCAATTTGAAGTATGAAAAAGCAAGTATTGGTACATTAAAAGCTGAAGTATTATGATAGAATTTCTCCAAGGTGAGTGTTGGAATTTGATAGAAGCTTCCAATCAAGTGTCTCTCATCTTCTTAAATCTGTTGATCATATGTCATCTTTTAATATGATAGTTCGATATTCAACATCAAATGTTGAAAAGTGTCTCCAATAAAAACAACTCCCCCAAACCCAAATATATATATATATATATTACACTTCTTTCTTATTCAATATTTCACAGGTTCATTTTTCATGTGTTTCTGACATTCCTTCATATCAGTAATGATTGCTTAGCTGATTTATGGGTTGGTTTCCAAATGCCTGAATTCCAAAAGTGGTTGTTTTTATATATTCTCATGTTTGTGCAGTTCACAGTGGTTGGAGTGCACTCCGCAAAATTTGACAATGAGAAGGATTTAGAAGCCATTCGCAATGCTGTATTACGCTATGGCATCACTCACCCGGTAAAGCTTTATGTTTGGAACTTGGTATGAGCAGAGTTTTGATCTTTCAAAAGCATTTAGGGTGTTTTAAAACTGGTACAACCTTTTTCAGGGTAAATACTGGCCATCTTTTAATGTGATTTGGGTGCATTCCTGTTTTGCTTGTTCCCATGCTCATAAACATGGTGTTTCTTACATTCTACTTGCATAGTGGGACAAGAAATGTCCCTTTTGGTATTTATCTTACATTTTTATTCTAGTATTCTCTTTAAAATCATTGAATTTTGACCTCTTCATCCATGGAAGAGATTAATAATACTTTTCAAAATGATGCTCTTAATCAAATTGGAATATACCATCTTCAGTAATATGGTGAAGCTCACTATATTCTTTGATTGTTTCTAATTCTTTTTAACAATTTAGGTAGTCAATGATGGAGATATGTATCTATGGCGAGAGCTAGGTATAAATTCATGGCCAACTTTTGCTATTGTTGGCCCCAATGGTAAGCTCCTTGCACAAATAGCAGGCGAAGGACGTCAAAAGGTACTGATGACCGCTTCTAACTTTTCTTATGAATATTTTAAAAGCCTGATTTCTATTCTTTAGTAAATGCACTATGGCTAGTTTTAAAAGTGTCAATCCAAATGATATCTGATTGTGGCACATGTTTTCGTCTCCATGCATGTGTTTTAATTAATCAAAGTTGAAAGACACTCATACTGACTGGATTTGTTGGAAACAATTGTTTTAGGCAATATGGTTCTGCTTAAGCTGACTAATATTGAGTTGGGGCAAACTAGAATGATGCAACTGGAAATCAAAGAAAAAGAAAAATAAAGATTGAAAACCTAGGAGTTAGCACCATGCGGGGAAAAAATATACCACTAGGAGTTAGTACGTAGTTGGAGTTAGCATTAGACCATTAAGACAATTTTAATAGAAATTTTATTCATCAAAATAATCCCCTGCTCAAAGAAGTACAACTTTGCTTATATAGGCTACTAAACCGTAATCCAAACAGAAATAGAAAACCCTAATTCTAATTAGCTTGGGAATCTCTATTATTGAATTACAAAAATAACCTTGAGTCTAATAAAACAAGATACTAGTTAGCTAAATAACTACTAGGACCTAAAATAAAAAATAAATTTAACCAATAAAATACAATTGACGTTAAAAAAATTAAAATAAATCTTTCCTTGTACTTCTTGCATCAAATATCCATTGCTATATTGAATAAAAAAAGAAAAAGTTCAAGCATATCTGTAATTTTTGAAAATGTAAACTGATGGCATGTAGTACACGACCTGTGTCATTATTATGATGTAGTTGCCTTTCATGCTAAATGAACAAGGACTCTTAAAAAGATGGGAAAGAAGGGCAACCAAAAGTGTGAAAAAGATATTGAAATTTTTGAAAGGTGCAAGAACTTGAGATATGAAGGAAAATTGATGTCTGATTTTTGGAAGTTCTTCAAAGATACAATATTTTTACAAATACCTTTATCAAATAATAGATTTTCCCTTCTTTTTTTTTTTTCTTTTCTTAGTGGAATTCTTTATATCTAAGGCAGTTTATGTGAAAATCAGTACGGTTGGGAGCAACTGTCTAAGTTTATTCCATAACTATGGTATTATTTTAAATACTTTTTTTTTTCATTTATAATCTCCATCCCATTAATTAACTTCATATTGACATCTTAACATGTGCTAAATCACCTACTTTGTGCTATATTTCAATGTAACTTGTTCATAACAGCAAATAGCATTTTTTTCAGAATTGTATTTTTAACTGGCGCGCAGATGGTTATTCTAGTTCATGATTCTATTTGCTTAAAATTACTCATTAAATAGTCATATAATAAGGAAATGTAGTCTTTTCTTTTGCTTTGTTTTGAAGGATCTTGACAACTTAGTGGAGGCAGCTCTTCTATTTTATGGCAGAAGGAAGATGTTGGATTACAAACCAATTCCTTTAAGTTTGGAGAAAGATAATGATCCTCGCTTATTTACATCTCCATTGAAGTTTCCTGGAAAGCTAGCAATTGATGTCCTTAACAACAGGCTCTTCATTTCAGACAGTAACCATAATCGCATAGTGGGTTCTCTCTCTTTATCTCTGATGCACATGTGCAGACATTCAACATATGTACTTTTTTACTGAATCCTGATCTTAAGATGAAAAGTATGGTACAGTAAGCATATTAAAAACTAAGAACCCCTCTGTCTCACAGCAAGGCTGTCCAACAATCCTGACCTGAACACATGCTTCATAATGAAAGAACTTACCAGAATCTGGGTCACTAAGACTTGAATCAAAGACCTGAACACATGCTTCATGTCAAGCTTATAATAACAATAGTACCTGTGAATTCGTTTATCTTTATCCTTTGTGACAGGTCACAAGTGGAATGTGAACCTGTTTTGATGTACTCAGATTGTTATTTAGCTATCTTTCCACTTTTGGAGTTCAGGTGGTAACTGACCTTGATGGAAACTTTATTGTCCAAATTGGGAGCACAGGAGAGGAAGGTTTACGTGATGGTAACTTTGATGATGCCACCTTTAACCGCCCTCAGGTGAGAATTAAGTTAATACGTTACTCCCACCATCTGAATTGAGAGCCATGATTTCCTTTTTAGGATGTTTCAGAATGAGTGTCCACCTCCAGAATGTTAAAAAAAACAATGATACCTTTATCTTCCCATATCATCCTCATCAATTTAAAAAATAAAATCAAGATACTAAAAGTAGAGGCCAGCTTTGGACTTCATAGTAAAAGTAAAATACTTTTTCTTCTTCGTTAAACATTGTGTCATTTCAAACCACAACACTCTATTTAAGAGAGTAGTATTTGTATCTATTGTTTTGACTATGCTGCATATTCATTCAGTATGCCATTAATCTTGGTAATTTATTTCATTTGTGAATGGCTGCATGCGTTTTGAGGTTTGTCATCCCATGTCTCATTTTCAATATTGCCTGTATTCACAGTAACTTTGTAGCTCTTGCTTCTTTAGGGCTTGGCTTACAATGGAAAGAAAAACATCCTTTATGTAGCAGATACTGAAAACCATGCTTTGAGGTATGTTTTGACTTCAGAACTATGCCCCTAGTATTTAACAGGCTGGCTGGTACTCTTTCCAGTCATTAAAATGGCTGTATATTCTCAATGTCTTTGTTTTAAGTTGATCGTTGCTTTCTAAAGTCAGGTTCAGTGCAAGATCCATAATAATTATGTGTATTCATATAACAAACATTTACAAAGTTGAAAGACCACTGATTCATCCAAAAATATTTATGCCTGTGCTTAAAAAATTTCAAAAACTCAAATCCGCCCAAAATTTAGGGTGTTGACTATGGATCCTCCCTAGATTAGTCAAATCTACACTTTAATGCATAAAACAGTGAAAATGATTTGGGTTAATCTGATACATAACAGCTCTTTTAGCTGCATTGGTCATAGAAAATAGAATTCATAGGCTCGCTTGTACAAAGGACTGGTTTGGCATATTTGTAATCCAAGTAGCACAATAGTATTTGGACTGTGCAGAAACTGACATATGTGAGGCAAAATGAAGGAACGAATGCTTGGAATTAAAATTTAGTCAATAATCTACTCGGCAAGTCTAAATAGTAACTATAAAACTCTTCTTTTTTTTTTTTTTTTTTTTTTTTGAACAAGGTAAAAGTTAAAGGAACTTTTTTCTTTTTTCCTATTTCCCATACTTCTATCAATTCAACATACACAATCGTGTACATTCAAGGTACATAATTTTTCAAAGAATGTACAAAATTATATATATTCAACTAACACATTTTTCAATAAATATATACAATTTAGTACACTCAAATGACTCAAATGTACAAAATTTTTCAAAGAATGTACACAATTCAGTACACTCAACTTATACAATTTTTCAAGGAATGTACCCAGTTCATAATTATTCAAGGTATACAATTTTTCAAAGAAAGTATACAATTCTGCAATTTCAACGTACATATTTTTAAAAAATGTATACACAATTTTTCAAAGAATATACATAATTTTGTACCCACATCATACATAATTATCTACATAATTCGGTATGTTCAACATATACCTTTTTTAATAAATGTACTCAATTTTGCATGCTCAACGTATACAATTTTTCTCAGAGTATGCCCAATTTTGTACTTTCAATGTACCCATTTTTCAAATAATGTAAACAATTTTGTACATTCAATGTACACAATCTTTCAAAGAATTTATACAATTTTGTACATTTAACTTAAACAATTTTTCAAAAAAAATATACCCAATTCTATATAGTCAACATACACATTTTTCGAAGAATGTTCATTTTGTATAAACATTTTTCAAAGAATATACACAAAGACATACATTCAACGCACACATTTTTCAATGAATGTATACAATTTTGTACATTCATGAGAATTATTTGAATCACAAGAAATACTAAGCATGCTAATAGCATCAATGTGGAAACCTTTCATTTCTAACAATTTTAAATTTTATCATTGTTACATGAGAATTATTTGAATCACAAGAAATAGGAATCACACTAATAGCTTCAGTGTAGTAACCTTTCGTGCATGAGTTTCTAACAATTTTAAGTTTTATTATTATAGGGAGATTGATTTTGTCAATGAGACTGTGCGTACTCTTGCCGGAAATGGATCCAAAGGTTCTGACTACAGAGGGGGAGATAAAGGAACCAATCAGGTAAGATTGCAAAAGATGAAATTTGAGGATCCACTTCAAAATCACATCCACATTAGTTTCAAATAAAAAATAGTAATAAGGCTCCTTGTATATGCTATATCAGTATGCTTCAACAACTTGGGTTCACTAGTGTTAATTGATCTTGTTGACGAATAATAAAAATTTCCTGGTACATAAATTTTAAATTGAAATTTTCTGAACAAATATCTCTGCATAATGTTGAAATTCTTAGTATCTTTTTCCAGCTCCTTAACTCTCCGTGGGATGTCTGCTTTGAGCCAGTCAGTGAGAAGGTTTACATTGCCATGGCCGGCCAACATCAGATCTGGGAACACAATACAATAGATGGAGTTACTAGAGCATTCAGTGGTGATGGTTATGAAAGAAACTTGAATGGATCAAGGTATTGGAAACAATAAAATTAATTTTATTTTTGTCACTGGTTATAATTTACTTGGGTATGTTCATATCAAATTCTCCCAGAATTTTGACAATGATAACTTTTACGTTTAAATATTGTGATAGCTCTACAAACACGTCATTTGCACAACCTTCTGGGGTTTCACTATCTCCTGGTAATATTTTACCTGAAAGAATTTTAACCATCATTTAAAATGTTTATTCTTAATAATAAATTTTTTTACTCTATTGCACATTTGAAGATTTGAAGGTGGCATATATTGCGGATAGTGAGAGTAGCTCCATTCGAGCACTTGATCTAAAAACTGGAGGATCAAGATTGCTAGCTGGAGGTGATCCTATCTTCTCAGACAATTTGTTTAAGGTACTTTTGTTTTGAGTTAAGTAATCATTTCCTTTGTAGCCAGATATTACTCTTTTTTTTATTCATGTACACCATATACAGACTAAACAAATCTCAAATTTTATTGTTTAGAATTTAACCTTTTCTATTTATCTGTTTCCTTCTCATAATTATTATTGTGTTTAACCCTCGCAGTTTGGAGACCATGATGGAATAGGTTCAGAAGTACTTCTTCAACATCCGTTGGGTGTCCTATGTGCAAAGGATGGTCAAATTTATATAGCAGATAGCTATAATCATAAGGTATTTAGATCATGACTGGAGATACTTTAAACAAAAAAATAAATAAAAATGGACTTCTCTAAAATGCAGTATAAACTTTTGAGGACATCAATTAACTGTCTAGCTAATTTCAACTTTAATAGTTTTTTGGAGGGTGTAAATAAACTTCAAAAATATTCCTCCATCCCTCCTATTAGGCTCAGTCGACAGTTAGGCTGATATTCACATCGCTCATATTAAAGTTGCACCTAAGTAGCCAATTATACTGCTACCTATTCATGCTAGGATATAATATCCCTGTTGTTCCTCAGTATCACTCATGTTGCTGGTGAAAATAATTGCAAACTATAGGGAGACCAAGTGTTACCTTTGACTAATTTTTGTTCTGAATTTTGACATTTTATACATGGAAAACAATTGTAGCAGTAAAATTTGTTTCATAAAATATTTTACAAAGTAATATATTTTATTCAAAAAATCAGGTCTAGTTAAAATTCTATGTTGCAAGTTTTTGAGGCATCAATGGGTGATTCTCATGGCACATACTGGACTTGTTAATCAGTTAACTTTTACTATGAGGAAATTTCTATGGTCTAGATATTCAAATTATTTCTACGAACTTTTACTTTGTTGGATGACTATTAAAATTGGTTCTTATCCCCAAAATTTTCTCCTATGGTTGAATCACATACTGTTCATCAAATATTTATAACACATTACTCAAGGTGCTCCACTGGTTCTGTTTACATATAATTGATACTACCTGTATCCACTTCCTTTATGTATTAGTTTTAGTATGTAGATTTATTATGATAACATGCTGGTACAATTAACTGCTTCAGTAGGGTTGAACTACTCTTCCTTGTCCCCCAAATTTCAGATCAAGAAGCTAGATCCAGCTAGTAAAAGAGTAAGTACCTTAGCAGGGACAGGGAAAGCTGGTTTCAAGGATGGAACGGCCCTTGCAGCTCAGGTTGGAAAATACTTATAATATTCTTATTTGATGAAAAATATTTTTTTCAGTTATGTAAGCTGAATTGCTTGACTAAAATGTCAACTTTTAATGTATTTATTTGTTTCTGCAGCTCTCAGAGCCATCGGGAATCATTGAAGCAGAAAATGGTGATTCTCAATCTATTCATACACGACAAATAATATTTTAGCCTTAGTCTTGTAACACATCTCTGAATTTACAAATCCTTGTCAACTTTCTAAATGGGTTCCCCTAAACCCCAGCCATGTACATTTTCCCCCTATTCATTCATTGTAAGGAAGTTGCGTAATGTTTGATTGTTAGTTGGATTGAGCTGTACTGCCTCCTAAATCATGTAAATCCATGTATATCTGGGCTATCATTCTGTTATTCAATAACTAGCTGAATTGGTACAGAATGTCATAAGCCATTTTGATGGTATGAATTATGTTAATAGCTAAAGAGAGAAGACTTTTGCTTGAGTTCTTGCGTCTTTGCTTGCATTGGTAACTATTTTATAATGGAAGTGGTTCTTGTCATTTTGCAGGAAGACTTTTCATAGCTGATACAAACAACAGTGTAATCAGATATCTAGACTTGAACAAGGAAGAAGCTGAACTTCTTACTTTGGAGCTGAAAGGTGTTCAGCCTCCTGTGCAAAAATCCAGATCTTTAAGGCGCCTTAGAAGGCGATCATCAGCTGACACACTGACTGTTACTGTTGAGGGTGGTTCATCCAAAGAGGGAAACCTGTCCCTTAAGATATTGTTACCTGAAGAGTACCACTTCTCAAAGGTTCCACCCCTTCTCTCTCTGATATACCATATGGGTTCCAACTCTCTAATACTGTCTCATTCAGTAGGGTAAAAAGATCCTTTCTGTGTTTGTTCACTTGTATATCCTATGATCTACTGCCCTGTAATTCGTAATGCAGGAAGCACAAAGTAAATTTAGCGTCGAAAGTGAGCCTGAAAGTTCAATGGTTATTGATCCTTTGGATGGATATCTTAGTCCAGAGGGATCAGCAATACTCCATTTTAAGAGATCCTCCCCCTCAGCTTCAGTGGGGAGAATAAGTTGCAAGGTATGCCTCATTTTTTGGTTGCAAACTTTGCTGATCTGCTTTGAAATGTTTTAATTTAACTTCCAATATTAGTTAACTTTGATCTCACTAAAATTCTACTTCCTAATAATGCTATCATTCTGGCACTAAAGGGGGATTAGGTGACAATCATGTCTTTGTGACAACCAAGACAGCCTCAGGCAGATGCATGTAGCACCAGAGAGTTTATAATTCTGGTTTTGGGGACCTTTACCATGTGGTGTTCCACTCATTATCTTGCAGGGCACAATAGCCTTTCGCTTTTGCTAAAAATAAGCATAAGAACCTCGAAAGAGGTTGATACAAAAGAGCATTTAAGGGGAAGTTGAATTGTTTGTGGACCAACTATTCTCAGGAAATAGGTTGAAGCTACCCTTAGGCCTAAGCTATCAAAAGTCAAGTAGAATCTTCTAAGAGTGACACTGAAAAGAAAGATGTTTGCTATGTTCTTCTCTGCCCCCATTTGTCTCACAATATATTTTGCCGAGCATGAGAAACAACTTGATGATTAGATGATACATTTTAAAAAAAAACCTTGTGTCTATTTGCTCTAAATCACCCCCACTGGATTCCAAGCTCAATTTTCTAAAAATGAAAATTGGAGCTCAATTCAAGAACAAGATTTCCTTGTTCAGGCACTAGTGCATTAAAGAATTTACAAGGAAAAAAAAAGTCTAAAAGAAAAATAACCTCCAGATTAAGCTCACAATCTGTGATTTTTGTTATAAAATTAATGTGGCTTGTCCTCTCAGGTTTACTATTGCAAGGAAGATGAGGTATGTCTATACCAATCTCTGTTATTTGAGGTACCCTTCCAAGAGGAAATTCCGGACTCTTCCCCAGCAGAAATCACACTTACATATGTTGTGAAGCCCAAAACTCCAACAAACACCTTACAGCTATCAGTTTCCCGCTGACACAAGCACCATGAAAACAAGTTGTAAGTTCCCTTACTATTCTTTTCTCTTTCTTTCATGAAAGTTTGATATTCAGTTGGATGCAGCCATTAGTTACATACATTGTATTTTTTTGCCCACTGATTAAAGTAAGTATAATGAGCAGTGAAATGCATCAAATCATGGTTCAAGACTGCTTCATGGTGCTTTTCTTTTGTGAAATAACATGTCAAGAAAACATGAAATTCATTGTTTTATAAAATATTAGTTAATGATCAGTTACTTTAAATTTCTCAAATCATGTTGAAATGTAGAATTTATATAACTTAATAACAATAAAACTTCTATATTCAGTGAGATAAGAAGTAAACTATCTTTCCTGCTTCTACCAGTTAGCATACATACTATTAAGCCATTGAATGCTCCAAACACTACTTTTCGGTGTCAAGTGGCTGATGAGAGCAGCCAATTCGAATCAACCAATCAATTTTCATGATTATATGAATGAAATTGTGATACTTAATAGGTGAGTGCTGTCCTTTGAAGTGTACAAGGCATCCTCAAGTCTGTCCCAGGCCCATATGGTGCTTTTGTTGTAATGATGTGCCAAACAAACAATCGCCATTTTTTTGTGTAAGGCCCTCCATTGGCTGCCTTTCAGGTGTCATTCCCAATTATATATTTGTATTCGTATAATTATTGTTCTTGCTATCAGTGATTTAATATTAATCACAATCATCATTGTCTTAGGGATAAGCAAGGGATGGATTGCATACCAAGGCACACACTCGTGCGCACTTTTCTTTAATTGATTAAGTGATGACAATGTGGTCAATCATTTGTATTTTTACTTTGTTTTCTTAATGAGAGGAGCAGATTAGCCCCCTACATACTTAGCAAAGAAATTATGTATTAAATAGAGACAATCTTTGATAAGTTCCAATCAAAGCATGTGAGAGGAATGCATTTGTTTAATTGATTTATGCATTAGATGCATTATAAAATTAACTATTAATAAAATGACAGCATAAAACGCGTTTTTTCCACCAAATCCCATGTTTATCTCTTTCCAACATTTTTGTCTGAATATTTTGTACAATTCACTATTTAAGTGGGTTTATGATCTGGCTTGTTCCTTATCTATTTGTCCATGGGGGGTGCTTGGTCATGCCGGCATAGGTATGGACCAGGTTTATGACTCTATAATTAAGTGGTTTGAATTTAGACAGGAGCATGAATCTGTATGGACTAAACTAATGGGAGGAGACTAGATTAATGAATCTGGAATACCTCAGAAACAGTACTAGTTCGTGACCGTAAGGGCGTGTCGGTTTGCTTCACGTTTGGAAATTCTGCTGCATTATTAGAGAGTCAACAATAACCTAACCATTTAGAAATCAACATCCGTGAGTGATGAATCAAAGAGACAGTTTGCTTGTCGTATTCAAGCATTCATTTAATTAGTTATTAATTGAAAAATAAACTATAGTTTACTCAAGTAAATGGCAAACATGTTATATTTAATTCAAACACCATGTTAGGGAGTAATGCATAGAAACTAATCAAAGTTATTTGTCGTTTATAATCCCAGGTTTTAATTAATACATTCTATCCAGTTATGAGCTTCAATCAAATTTTCTTAAGAAATATTTTAATCGATGGTCTAAACCAACTGGACCCTTTATTGGTTCTTCTTAGAAAGTGGTTAAAAGAGAAGGGATAAGTAAGAATTTCATTGGAAGGTTCATTAGAAATCATGTGGTCAATCAGAGAAGCCAAATTGCTTTCAAATAGGACTTTTTCATTATTATAACAAAAGGTAAATCTTACTTTCTGACTTAGATAACTTCAGAATCTGCATGTAACCGACCTGTTATATACCCCAACATAAAAATCTAAAATTCAGAGCAGAAAATCTATGAGAGAGAATAAAACTACATTAATTAGTAGCAGAGGAAAGTTCATTTCCTTACTAAGATAACTTTAAAAATCTGTGACGCTACAAAGTGTAATAATTTTAAATCATTTAATATTACATGCTCAGAGTAAGTCTTATTTTCTCAGTTGGATAACTTTTAAAATTGCTGAATTAGCACTCCATAATTGAGAGGTAGAGAGAGATATAGAAGTCAAATGTTAATTTTTTTTTTTCTTTTTTAAACCTAAATGTTAATCTTTCTAAGCCTTGATTGGCTCAGTGTGACATTGAAGCTTGTCTCACTCAAGGAGGCAAGCTCTCTGGCATGTCATTGGTGATGGGGCTTATCCTGGATCTTCAAAGGTTTTTTTTTCCCCCTGCTAGCTATGATATCACAGATATATGTTACTCTTATTAGAGGCTCTATTTACTAATGTTTGTGTCAGACCATGGCACATTTTACTCTCTCTCTTAACTAGTATTTTTCAATAATTGAAAGGCAAAATAAAGTTGTAATGAATGCACTACCATTGAGGGTAACCTCAACAGAACAAAGAACAAATTTAGTTATTAGAAGGAAAAAAAAAATGCATTCAGACTGACTATTAGAGAACCAAAAAGAAAGAAAAAAAGAAGTTGATGTACCAATCATATAATAAGGTTGTATTCAGTGCATAAAACTTTCATTTTTGTGAAGTTTGAGAGAGATTATTGATAAATAGTCTAAACCAATCATATAATAAGGATAATTGATACTACTAAAGTTTGGAGAGGAGAAGGGAAATTGCATTAAGGAGGCAATGTGGATCAAACCTGGCCGCATCCATCAAGTGGGGGTGAGTCCAAAGCTTCCATATAAATAAATAAAAAAAATACAAAAATACAAAATAAAGGCTCAGATGATGGAAAGTGCCATGAAAACAACCACATGCTTTCCTTTTCTCTGCCTTTAATTTCTATTTGGTGCATCACCCACTAATCATTGCTCAGCAAAAATACAAATTCCATTGGTCCCACACTCTCATGGAAAAGCCAATTGGCAGAAGAGAACACATACTTTATTATCCAATCAGACTTTTCCACAATATCAAAAATTAAGAATCCATACCTTTTTTTTTTTTATTTTTTTTATTTTTATATTACTTATTAATTAAATAACACACTGAAGGTTTAATAGACTGGTTCATTGTTTGTTTCCATGTTTTTATTGCATGGCATTACAAATTCACAATAGGACATGCCATAAAGGCTGTGCAAGACAATGGTAAAGTAATTGTTTCTGGCATGCTGATGCTACACGACATGTTTTTTCTTCCTACAATTCAAGCATTTTGTTGGGCTTTCACCCACACAATCAATTTCTGATAGAAAAATAATGTAAGACCCCGTTTGATTCGTCCTTTTCAGTCTGCATCCTTGGTGAAAAGCTAAACCAAGGAGTAAAAGTTTTCACTCCCTCCGATTGGCACATTTATAATGTTTTTATGTTGAGCTGAGACTTATAAAAGAGTTGAGACAACATGAATTGTTTCACCTGCCTTGTGACGGACAACTCAAAACATTTATATCACCAAACACTTCCTTATGTCCCTTCATGTACTACTACGTCACACCAAATGAATATTTAGCCGTTTTGGTTGACGTAATTGATATTTATATTATTGTTATAATAATAATTATTATAATAATATATTTTTTTTCTTCTTCTTAACTTTGTATGCAAGGTAATATGATTGTTTCACAAGAAATAAAATAAATTGATAAGAGGTGCCCTTGTTTTCTTTCAATTTTTCTCTTTATTCATAAAGGTTTATGTTTCAAGTGAGAAATGAAAATTATTCTTAGCATCTACCTTTGTCATTCTTGTTCATTTCTTTATTTTCTTTTCATGTGAGCCTTTTTCAAAATGTCCTGCCATGATTTTTAAGAACTCACATGGCAATGAACTTTCTCATTGACTATGCAATAAAGAACTGAGAAAGAAAAATCCTTCAAGTGAAAGAGAAAAATACATAATTAATTGGCCAAGTTATCCACTGGCAACATTCTCTAATCAATAAAAGATTGAATTTGCTCATGGGTGAGGCAATCAATACTATTTACCAAGATCAATATGAGCTTTCTCTTGTTCTTTACTTCTACCTAGAATACTAGTCTAGTACTAGTATATGATTAAACTTCAAAATCAAGCTAATTCAATCCAAGGTGACAAAATTTCAAAAAATATCTCAACTTGCACTAATTTTGAAGTCCACATCATTTGCTACATTCCTACCTGATTATCTGCTACTTGCAACTTAACCACCGGACCTAAGAAACAGTGGCACTAATTTGACTACTGGATACTGAGGAATGAATCATGTGACTATAAAGAAAAAAACAACCCAAAGATATAATTTTAAGTGAAAAGGTCATTGAATATTGGTTGGCTAGTCAAATTGATTTAAAAGAAATTTTTATTTTTTTGAGAATGAGAATTAATATTTAAGTTACTAAAACTACTTCTAAGAGTTTTGTAGCTCAATTAGCATATGATGTTTTCGATGGAAATGTCTAGAGTTCAAAAAAAATTGCTTCTCTCTCTTCTTTTCTTATTATTTTGTTTCTTTATTCTTTTTTTTTTTTTTAAATGAGATTGGAAATCATATAAGACTACCAAAATTTAAATCATATATGACTACCAAAATTTAAGTATCCATTGTTTATTTATTTATTTATTTTTTTTTAAAATAGTATTAAAAGTACAGTCGGCAAAGGTTGGAGAGAAAAAACACAAAAAGAACAAATATCTCAAGGGAGCAACTCCCATCTTCCAAGGGTATGATACTTCTATTTTAATCAAAGATATTAAAACTTTCAAATGACAAAAAGGTGTGCAATTCACGGAAGGGTCACAAGGTGGAGTTCCAATTTATAATTATAGCATCTCTCTTAGAACTCATGCTCAAGATGAAAACACAACCCTTTCTCACACCAAAAAAAAAAAAAAATTCACACTCTCTCTCACACACACACAATTTATTTAACTATAATTCCTCAACTGCTTAAATTTATAAATTCTATCTTGAGATTTGTTAAAACATCTAGGCCCAAACTCAAGGTCTATTGAATACACACACACACACACATATATATATATATATATATATGTATGTATGTATGAGAGAGAGAGAGAGAGAGAGAGAGAAATAATAATAAAATAGAAATATAATCACGTGAAGCATTAATCATGTGATAAGTTTTCTTCTGCAAAAGTATTAATCATGTGAAGCACGAGTATCGGCCTAATCTAGGCCCAAACTCAAGGTCTATTGAATACACACACACACACACATATATATATATATATATATATATATATGTATGTATGAGAGAGAGAGAGAGAGAGAGAGAGAGAGAGAGAGAGAGAGAGAGAGAGAGAGAGAGAAATAATAATAAAATAGAAATATATTCACGTGAAGCATTAATCATGTGATAAATTTTCTTCTGCAAAAGTATTAATCATGTGAAGCACGAGTATCGGCCTAATCTCGTTGAATCAGAATTATTCGATTCGGTATCAATCTTCATCAAATAAATCAAAATAATTCAAGCTTTTCACTATTTAGTATTAGAAAAATTAGCGTTGCAGAAGTATTAATCATGTTTTTTAGTGAGGAGAAGTATTATTGGAATTTTTACTTTTTTTAGTCTCAGTATCAGAAATTATATATATATATATATATATATTTTTTTTTTTTTTTTTTTGGCTAATTGTAATTCTTGTAATTCTCTGGTGTAGTAGAGTTTGGTTAATGTGCCAATATAAAGGCCTCTCTATACAATTTTATGAGCGATTGAATATTGTAAAATGTGTCGAAGCTCAATGTTCATTGTAGCTTGTACGGGTTAATTGTATTTCCCCCAAACATGTGGTGAAGTTTCCTTGAACTTTAAAATTGTTAATAAGAACTTTATCTCTACTGTTAGAATTTCCGTCAAACTTGATTCTAAAATTCCATCAAATTTAATGAAAAGGTAAAAAATTTTATGGAAAATATGCCTAAAGAAATTTGATGAAAACGGTATAGGAAAAATCGTTTATTACCAATATTTAAAGAGAGAGAGTATTTAGTTTTTTAGTTTAATTTATTTTGTTCAAGACCTATGTTGATTTTTTATATGAAAATTGCAATTATATACTCTTGTTAGCAATGCAACATGTGGGGACATGGGCCCAGAATCATATTTTGGGCCTTAGGCCTTATCTGAGGACGTTATCATGTTTGAGGAGGAATCAATGGTTAAGGGTGATTTTAGTTTAAAGTCTCATAAATAAGAAAGAAGAAGAAGGTGGACCAAGGAGAAATTCCTCCTCGGACATAACATACAAAGCCTAGACATGCACCCCAATGACGAAAATAACCTCCCTAGAAGCCCTAATGTTAGAGATGTGCCTCAAGAATACACAAGAATGAAGAGAGCCCGAAAATATCTAAGGAAAGGCTGCTACCTTCGCATTGAATGCACTGCAACTACTTTTCTGGCCGCATTTATGTGGAGAAGAGCCCTGAACAATACTGTCTTGGCTACCACAACTCATAGAGAGCCAAAAGAAGCGTTTGATGGGACATGCACTCAAGTGAGGGCTCAAATGACCAACAAATGTAGGATCGAGATGGTCCGAAGGGAGCTATATAATGTGATAGACTCCTCATGAGAAAGGAGATTAGAGAAAATAGAAAAAAAAAAAAAAAACACTGTAGCAACTAGATTTATATTTGTAATCAGTTCCATTGGTCTATAAGAATATTTGTCTCCTCGAACAATACATTCACCTAACCTTAGGTGTTTTGCTCTTGCATGGTGGTCTTTCAGACCTATCCTAGCCATTGTTAAACTAACTAGGGCCTAGTTCTTTGACCTATTCTCTACAAATTTATTGTACTAGGCTTATTAACCCACAATCCTATACATACTGGGCTTGGGTTGCAAATCCTGCCCCTACACAACATATATCAGTTTATTCTATTTTAATAATATTAAAAATAAGATCTATGATTTGAATCTTATTCTATACTAGTGTGTAGTTTCGTATATATGCATGGATACAATTAAAAATAATCATAATTATACATTTTTTTAAAAAGATATTCAAATTATACATAGTATTAGCTTACACTTTTTTTAAAATTATATATATATATATATATATATATATATATTGTGCGGCATCCAAACCGTTGGGCCCACTCAGCCCCTAGCCTCCGCTTCGAGTGTACAGTAATTGGGCCCAACTCTCATTCATCCTAAAACCTAGCCCTCACTACCGCAACCCAGGGGCCAAAGTTTCACTACTAAAGTTATGCTCGGCATATATTTACGGAGCATGTTCGGAAAGGTCACTGAACGGCGCGTCATCTTTGTTTTGCTCAGAGAAGTCCCTCTAGACGCCGCTGCCGAGCTATAAACGGAAGTGGACACCAAGTCCCAAAGCCATCCAAGCCTAGATTCTCACTTACCATCCCCCTGATTGGACCCTCCGTAACACTAAGCACGCGCCGACTCAGCCGAGCTGCCAACGGGGGTGGGAATCAATTCCCAAATCCACCCATACCTGACCTCCCACTTATAGAAAACGTTACTGGACCCTCTGTGGCACAAACTATGAGAGCATTGATGACCTACGTCCGAGATAGGAACTATAAATAGGAGAGGAGGATAAGAGGGAAGGGTTGGTTGAGAAGAGGGGGGAGAAGAGAGAAAAAAAAAAGAATTCAAAGGGAGAGAAGATCTTAGGGAAGAAAGAGGAAGTAGTGTGTTGTTGAAAAGGAGAAAAGTAATCTCATTGAGCCTTTAGTTAGAGAACGACCCATAGTAGGAAATTCAGCCCAACAAACAAATAAGTTGTGAGCCCAAGTGGGGCTGAGCCCATCGGCCTCATTTGCGACCTGCACAATTGGCACCGTATGTGGGAAATCCTACACTGCTGTAGTTCAGCTAAGGCTCGCACACAAGATAGATGTCCGGAAGTCGTTCGGGGAGTGACGCCGTAAGTGGCTTGGTCGGATCCTCTCAGGGGTTGTCTTGGTGAGAGCGAAGGCAGAAGAGGCATGAAGACAGGCGTCATGAGAGGATAGAAGAAAGTCCCGGGCTCGGAGAAGGCTCGTACCAAACGCAATGAACGGTATCCGGTGCCTCGGGGCATAGGCGACTTGATGAAAGGGACGAGGAGCTTGAACTGTTGTGAAGGTTGGTGAGAGATTTAGAGTTGGAGGCAGAAGACAAGCACAGGAGGATGGATCACGGCAACCGAGCAAGAAGACCAGGTGCCGAGGAGGAACGACAAGGAGCAGGATCCAATCAATCTGGATACCGCCATCGCCGAGAGCGCTCGCCGTCACGTGAATCTCGCCTACGCAGGGGTCGGCATCGAGATCGCTCATGATCGCGGGATTATCACGATCGAGGCTCTGATTCTCCGGATGAGAAGCGGAACCATAACGCGGCTATGGACGCAATGAGCCGTACGTTGCGCAGAGCTGCTCGATCACCGTTCTCAACTGACATCGAGCACGCCCCAATGCCGGACAGATTCACAAGGCCCCCGTTCAACTCTTATGACGGAAGGACTGACCCGGTGGAACATGTCAGCCACTACATCCAAATGATGTCATTGCATACCCGGAATGACGCGCTGATGTGCAAGGTGTTTCCCTTAAGCCTGGGCCCTACCGCTCTCAGATGGTTCAACGGTTTGCAGAAGGGTTCCATCCGTAGTTTCGCCGAGTTAATTCAGGAGTTCGGGGTCAGATTTGTTACTTGTAGCTGTGTACCACAACCGGTAGATGCACTACTGTCAATAAAGATGAGGGCGGGGGAGACCCTTCGTAATTACGCCAGTCGGTATTGGGAGCTTTACAACAAGATTGGTGGAGGGAACAAAAAAATTGCTGCGAGTACTTTTAGGATGGGGTTGCCCGAGGAGTCAGGCCTAAGGGAGTCATTGACTAAGAAACCTCCCGAGGACATGAGACAGCTAATGAGGCGCATAGAAGAGTATAAACGGCTAGAGGATGACCGGCTGCAAAGCAAAGGTAAGGCGCCAATGGTAAATCATCCCTAGTAAAACAGTTTCCCACCAAGGATACGAGGGAACGTGAGGATTCAGGAACCAGAGGCGCCGGCAGGGGAGGTAAATATGGTGTTCAAAGAGCCGGTGCATAAGATCCTAGACAAAATCAAGCATCAACCCTACTTTCGATGGCCGAACAGGATGGGTGACGATCCAACGAGAAAGAATCAGAACTTGTACTGCACTTACCATAAGGATAAAGGACATACCACCGAGCAATGCCGAGTACTGAAAGATCATCTTCGGCAGCTGGCCGAAGCCGGGTACTTAAAGGAGTTTGTGACGGGCACAGGGGACCAAGGAGCAGGGCAAGGCACTTCGCATAAGGGCAACATGCTACCCCCCCCCCCCCCTCTTGAGATAATTGAAGTCATCCACGCTCCCACCAAGAAATGTTCCACGGCAAGAGGGAAGGGGGTGTGGGCATTAGTAACGGCCACGGGAAGTCAGGACAAGCCGTCACTCGGGAAAAGGATGAAGCCCACCAAAGAACCGATTGCCTTCGACGATAGCGATTTGGAGGGAACGGTCCAACCACGCGACGACGCACTGGTAGTCAATGCCCGTATAGGCGGTTTCTTGGTGAAAAGGGTGATGATAGATCAGGGAAGCGGGGCAGACGTGATGTACCCAGACTTGTTCCACGGACTCGGACTGAGAAGTGCGGACCTCGCCGAGTATGGTACACCTTTGGTCGGTTTTGACGGTAAGGTAGTGATCCCTGAAGGTCAAATCTCTCTGCCCGTGAACATGGAAGGTAAAGAAGTGGTGGTAACCTTTATAGTGGTAGCTTCCTTCTCCCCGTACACTATGATATTGGGAAGACTGTGGATCCATGAAATGGGGGCTGTCCCATCCACTTTACACGTGAAGGTGAAGTTCCCGTCCAAGCGAGGTGTGACAGTGGTAAGAGGAAGCCAGCAGACGACGAGACAGTGTTTGGTCGCACTAGTTGATTGGAGGAAGGAATCATTCAAACAGGGGAAGAGTACCGAGGAAGAAGAGGTGCAGCAAAATGTCCCATTATAGCAACTACAAAGTCCCCGAGGTGAGAAGGGGGACAGACGCGCCAAAAAGATGATGAAAGTACGGATACTCCCGGATTCCGACAAGTGTTTTCGTATAGGGGAGAGTATGGATGCTGAAGATAAGGTAGAAATGTTGTTACTGTTAATACAGAACGTGGACGTGTTTGCTTGGAGCCCTTATGAGGTGCCCAGGGTGGATCCCGAGTTCATCGTTTACAGACTCAATGTTGATTCCTCGTATCCGCCTAAGAAACAGAGGCCGAGGAGATCGTCCAAAGAGCATGCCGAGGTTGTAAAAGATGAGGTCCTAAGGCTGAAGGAGTCGGGAGCAATAAAGGAAACTTATTTCCCAGAGTGGTTGGTAAACACCGTCGTGGTGAAAAAGAAAAACGGCAAGTGGAGGGTTTGCGTGGATTTTACAGACCTAAACCGAGCATGTCCAAAGGACCCATTCCCCGTACCCAAGATTGATCAGTTGGTTGACGCCACGTACGGTCATCCTAGATGAGTTTTCTAGATGCTTTTCAGGGGTACCACCAGATCGCCCTGGCAGCTGAGGACTAGGAAAAAACTGCATTCATCTCCCCGGAGGCCAATTATCATTACACGGTGATGCCCTTTGGGCTAAAGAATGTCGGGGCGACTTACCAGCGAATGATGACAAGGATGTTCCGCGACAAAATAGGATGCATGGTCGAAGTCTATATTGACGATATGGTGGTAAAGAGCAAACGAGAGGAACAACACACGGGCGATCTCCGGGAAGTATTCGAAACACTGAGGCGGCACAAGCTATGCCTTAATGCTGAGAAGTGCGCGTTTGGAGTGAAGGCTGGAAAATTCCTGGAATATCTGATCACGAGCCGGGGAATAAAGGTCAATCCCGATCAAACCGAAGAAATAAAGAGGCTGAATCCACCGAGCAATCCAAAGGAGGTACAGGTCCTAACCGGGATGTTAGCAGTACTTAACCGGTTCATCTCCAAATTCGTGGATCACTGCCGCCCATTTTATCAGCTTTTGAAGAAATGGACAGGGTTTTTGTGGAACGAAGAGTGCAACAGGGCCTTTCGGGACTTGAAGGAGTATTTGGCGAGGTCGCCCATGCTAACTGCGCCGGAGCCAGGTGAAGATTTATTTATGTACTTGGCAGTATCTGATCACGCCATGAGTGCCGTGCTATTGAAGGATGGGGGGATCCAACAACCTGTGTACTATATCAGCAAGACCATGGTCGATGCCGAGAAAAGGTATTTGCCTCTGGAGAAGTTAGTATTGGCCCTTATCCATGCCACGAGGAAGCTGCCGCATTATTTCCAGGCCCACACGGTCTATGTGTTAACCGAGTATCCTTTACAGTCACTTTTGAGAAGATCTGACTTCACAGGACGGATAGCGAAATGGGGAACCAGGCTGGGCTCCTTCGACATACGGTACCGACCACGACATTTGGTGAAGGGCCAAGTCCTCGCAGATTTTGTGGCTGAATTCTCGCCTAGAAACGGTGGAGAAATGATCTGCCGCGTAGAAGCTTGCCCGTGGAAGGTTTTCGTGGACGGAGCCTCAAGCTATCAGGGAGCCGGTGCCAAGATCATTATCTTCTCTCCTGAAAGGATCCGGCTGGAGCACTCTTTTAGGTTGGGATTTAAGGCCTCCAACAATAAGGCCAAGTATGAAGCCTTGCTCGCCAGACTAAGGACAGCGTTGAAGCTTGGTGCTCGGAACGTTGAAATACACTCAGATTCTCGGTTGGTTGTAAATCAAGTCTAGGGAAGTTTTGAAGCAAGAGATCCTCGGATGAAGGCATACTTGTGCGCGGCAAAACTGATCATGAGAAAGTTTGTCTCAGTGAGAGTGTCCCAAGTGGGACGGGCACGGAACAGGCACGCTAACTCCTTAGCCACGCTAGCATCATCAAGCGTCGAGGATGTGCCTCGGCTGATCAGGGTAGAGCTTATAGCTGATCCAACATACAGGTCCCCGACGACATTACAGTCAGGGTGGACAGCGTCGACACAATTCCATCGCCGGCATCGTGTTGGATTGATCCCATCATCGCTTTCCTGGCCGAGAATTAAGTTCCGGAGGATGAAAAGGAGGACGTTAAGATACGAAGGACGGCAGCTCGCTATTGGTTGTCAGGAGACGGCAGGTTGTACCGAAGATCCTTCGGAGGACCGTACCTTTTGTGCTTGCACCCCGAGAAATTTCCTGAAATTTTAGCCGAGCTTCACAATGGGATATACGGGAGTCACGTGGGGGGGCGTTCCCTGGCACATCGGGCGATGACCGAGGCGTTTTGGTGGCCAAAGATGCAAAGGGACGCAGCTGAGTATGCTCTAAAATGTGAACAATGCCAAAAGCATGCCCCCTTGATTTACCAACCCGCCGGCCAACTCAATCCGATCAGCTGCCAATGGCCGTTTGCACAATGGGGGCTGGATATCCTTGGTCCATTCCCGCGGGCTACGGGGAACCACTGGTTCGTGATTGTGGTCGTCGATTACTTTACCAAATGGATTGACTTTACCAAATGGGTGGAGGCTGAGGCCCTCGCGAATATCCGGGACACAGATGTGAAGAGATTCATTTGGAAGAATATAGTGACTAGGTTTGGGGTGCCGGAGTCGTTAGTATCCGATAATGGGTTACAGTTCGACAGTAGAGCTTTCCGCACTTTCTGCGAGGATCTCGGCATAAAAAACAAGTATTCTACCCCGGCGTACCCTCAGAGTAATGGTTTGGCGGAAGCTACGAACAAAGTAATATTGAACGGGTTGAAGAGAAGGCTGGACGGCGCAAAGGGCAGTTGGGCCGAAGAACTTCCGAACGTGCTGTGGGCTTACTGAACTACCCCCAGGAGATCCACGGGGGAGAGCCCATTTTCCTTAACTTACGGATTAGAGGCTGTCATACCAATTGAGATAAACCTATGTAGCGCATGGGTTGTGGGGTTCAACCCCGCCCAGAACGAGGAGATGATGATCGGGCAGCTAGACAGCTTGGAGGAATGCCGTGAGGCAGCCACCGTGCGACTCGCAGAGTACCAGCAAAGGCTCGCCAGGAGATACAACCTAGGCATGAGAGTCAGGGAATTCGGCGCGGGAGACTTGGTCCTGAGAAAGGCCTTGGGAGGGATGCGAGATACCAACTCCGGGAAACTGGCTCAAACATGGGAAGGGCCCTACAGGTTAACCGCAATCGCAGGTGCGGGAGCATATTATCTGAAAGACCTGGACGAAAGACCTCTGCCGCGACCATGGAACGTTCATAACCTAAAAAAGTTCTATCATTGATCGGCCGTGTAATAAAAAAGAAAAAGGGGGAGGCGGATGTTTGAAGCACCACATGTATATGAAGGCTAATGAAAATGATGGTTCATACTGATTACTGTTATCCCATTTTACGAAAATATGGCAGCCCTACTGTATCTATCCTAAGGACAGAAGCCTGACTCTCGGCTCGATCTATATCGCCAAACAGGTGTAAACCTTATAATCTCTATCCTAAGGACAGAAGCCTGACTCTTGGCTCGATCTATATCGCCGAATAGGTGTAAACCTTATAATCTCTATCCTAAGGACAGAAGCCTGATTCTCGGCTCGATCTATATCGCCGAGCAGGTGTAAACCTTATAATCTCTATTCTAAGGACAAAAGCCTGACTCTCGGCTCGATCTATATCGCCGAACAGGTGTAAACCTTATAATCTCTATCCTAAGGACAGAAGCCTGACTCTCGGCTCGATCTATATCGCCGAACAGGTGTAAACCTTATAATCTCTATCCTAAGGACAAAAGCCTGACTCTCGGCTCGATCTATATCGCCGAACAGGTGTAAACCTTATAATTTGTCCTAAGGACAGAAGCCTGATTCTCGGCTCGATCTATATCGCCAAGCAGGTGTAAACCTTATAATCTCTATTCTAAGGATAGAAGCTCGACTCTCGGCTCGATTTATATCGCCGAGCAGGTGCAAACCTTATTAGTTCCTAAGGACAGAAGCCTGACTTTCGGCTCGATCTATATCGCCAAGCAGGTGTAAACCTTATTATTTCTTAAGGACAGAAGCCTGACTCTCGGCTCGATCTATATCGCCGAGCAGGTGTAAACCTTATTAGTTCTTAGGGACAGAAGCCTGACTCTCGGCTCGATCTATATCACCGAACAGGTGTAGACCTTATAATCTCTAAGGACAGAAGCTTGACTCTCGGCTCGATCTATATCGTCGAGCAGGTGTAAATCTTATAATCTCTATCTTAGGGACAGAAGCCTAACTCTCGGCTCGATATATATTGCCGAGCAGGTGTAAACCTTATTATTTCTTAAGAACAGAAGCCTGACACTCGGCTCGATCTATATCGCCGAGCATGTATAAATCTTGCTGTTTCTATCCTAAGGACAGAAGCCTGACACTCAGCTCGATCTTTATTACTGAGCATGTGTAATCCTTATAATTTCTACCCTGAGGACTAAGGCTCGATCTTTTCGAGGATAAAACCGGTAAACAGGCCAAATCCCAGCCTTATGACGAAATGGGACTTGGCCTACCGGTAAGTATCGCACAAACACAGAACAAAAGAATAGAGAAACAATGAGAATTAATTGCAAAAATTAGGAAATCATTGTCTCGGCTGCGAAACAAGGCGGCCATTTGAGTTTCAAGACCAGCAAAAAAAAAAAAAAAAAAAAATTAAAATTGTTCAATCACCACAACCTGGTGATATGGGCAAACCGAAATGGGAAAGCAAACAAAGAAAGTCTCTTTAAAGCAAATGGGGCAAAGTTCGGTAATCATGATGCGGAGGTTACAGGGCGTTCTCGGGCCTCGGACTCGGATTGTTGCTGAAGGACAGGATTGTGAACGGGAACTTGGCCGAGGTGATCTCCAAGGCAAGGATGGCTGACCACTTCTGGTTCTTCCATCCCCACGTGGGAATCAATCTGTTCCACCAATTCCCTTAGGCTGGTCGTTTCTTCCTCGTCAGCATGTCCGGCTGCGGTCATCGGCTCCGGCAGGGGGACTGGAAATGGGATCTGGCCGGGGTTCCTCAAAGGAGAATCCTCGAAGACCCCCAAAGCCTGCAAAGCGGCCAACCAACCCTCCTCAAAGCCAAGCCGCCGTGCCTCGTGAATGACCGACTCTGCCGAGTTCTCCGCATCCGCGAATCCCTCCTGGTACCACTTGTTCTCGCTCTCCTCCAAAGCCGCCCTCATATCACCTAGCTCCTCGGACCGTGCACTGAGCTTACTCTCAGCCTTTCCCAACTTGAGCTCGGTCTCCCCTAGCTGAACTTCCAGTTCCTTGTACCTCTTTTCCACGGCCAGCCTCGCCTTCTCCGCGGCAGCAGCTTTCTTCTCGGATGTCGCAGCAGCCACCGCTTTCTCCTTCGCAGTTACCTCGGCCACGTCCTTTAGAGCTCTCTCTCGGCCAACATCCTCCGCCAGATCTGTGACGCGCCGGTCAAGGATGTAGGCCAGATGTGCAGCCTAGCAAATCATATGTACGGAAACTTCAAAAAAAAAAAAAAAACTTAGTCTTACCGCGACAGTGTGCCATTACAGCCGTCACCCCATCGATTCGTCGGTGCCATCTTCGAAGGCACGCACATCCTCAGGCAAAAGAAGCCCCCGAGCCAAAGTCTGGGCGATGTGGCCACCGGCTCCTTTCCCCCAGACGTGTACACATGCATTCGAGGGAAGAGGTTTACCGTCCAGCATAAAGGAGGGCTGCCACGCGGGCACGGCACGGGAGGAAGACGCCACGTTCAGCCCCGTCTGGGTCACGGGTTCACGAATCACGATGCCGCTCGAGGGATGCGGGGGCGTTTTTGACCGCGCATAAACCGGGTCGGCCGGAGTTTGTTCGGTAGTGCGCGACCTCTTTCTTTGCCGTGCAGGAGCTGTCGGCGGTGTTGGACTAGGCTGGGTGCGACCTTGAGTCTGTTCTTGTTGCTGCTGATGCCCGGCAGACCGGGCTCCGGGGACAAAACGAGTGATTGACATTACTTTTCGAGTCACCATAACTTCACCTGATGACTCACCAACTACTTCGGTATCTGTGGGTGGGGGTTCCTGGTCAACTTGAACTTCTTGTTGGGCGGGGGCTTCTTGCTCGATCTGTTCGTGTGCGCGTCCTCTTCGTGCTCGGGAGACACGTTCGGCTGATTCGTCCCTCACTGGTGGAATCTCATCAGAACAAATGTGCCGGGGACCGAGTTCGCGTGCCTCGCCTGCTGTGAACTTGGGGGGAAGAAAGTTCGCGTGCCGAACGTCTATATAAGAGAGAAGGGGGCTGTCAACTAGCAGAGATTGACTAAAATTCTGCCAAGTGGTATACACAGGGTCGACTCCGAGTATAAGATGAGAGGCCCGAAGCTGCCCGTCTGTGTGAACGAAGATCTCGGACCTGAGAATGAAATTAAGATCCCTTACGTGCACGGCTCTAACGTTCGGGGCGAACACCCTGCCGTCTGAAATAACCAATAAAAATGAAAGTCAGAGTAGGCAAAATACTTGTGCATGTATGTCCGAGCATAAACTCAAACAAAAATGTACATAATAATGAAAAGGAGAAAGAGGATTAATGATCGGGATGAACCCACTTCTCGCCTAGTAAGCGGACACGGAAAGTCACCGACAAACCAATTGCCGCACACCATAACGAATTCTCCGGCAGAGTTTCTATTTGAATCGGGCAGGCAGGATATCAGCCGTACCCTCATGTCTCTCACTTTGAGGTAGTAATTCGTTTTCTTACTTCCACATAGACTGTACATATGGTTTATATCATGCTGGTTTAGCTGTAAACTGAAGGTCTGGTTTAATCTACTCACACAACTCACTAACTGGTAAAAATTGGGTGGAAGTTGGTCCGGGCACAGGCCGTAGTACCTAAGTGTGTCTATTATCAGGGGGTCTATGGGAAACCTCACCCCACCCTCCAAGATGGCCATTAAAGGGAAGAAGGCAGTATTGCCCCCCTTATGAAGTGCCATCTTGCTTTCGTGACAATACGCAACCTCCACATCGCTAGGGATGTCAAAGGCCTGCCTAAAGGTAGCCAAGGCCGCAGCCGTATCTAAGAGGTATGAATACCCCATCCTAGGACCCTAAAATTTAAGACGAAATGGAGATATGGAAAGAAGAAGTTAGAAAACTTACTGTGGGCTCTAAGAGGAGAGAAATTCCTGGGCTGGAGTATGAAGACGCAGATGAATGCGCGGCAGAGAAGAAGTTGCAGAATTTAGAGTTTGTAAAGTAAAAGAATAGTTTTGAGTGTACCTTTTATAGTGAACCCAAAATGGATGGGCAGCGGTTAACCAGCCATTATGGAGATTGATTAGCAAGCTTTGATGACTCCAGCACCCGATACAAATTGCGCCTCCTCGGTTCACGAAGCGTCAGGCAATGATGAGGGTTGTAACGCATGGCCAGATCCAGCGCCCCTTTTTAGGGCGCATTAATGGAGCCCTGCAACGCCCCAGACGTCGCTTCACTGAACTCGTAACGTGCGCCCTTTGAGTTCCTTGATTCACGCTTGGAGCCGAGCATAAATCAAGGGGGGGCTAATGTGTGGCATCCAAACCGTTGGGCCCACTCAGCCCCTAGCCTCCGCTTCAAGTGTACAGTAATTGGGCCCAACTCTCATTCGCCCTAAAACCCAGCCCTCACTATCGCAACCCGGGGGCCAAAGTTTCACTACTAAAGTTATGCTCGGCATATATTTACCGAGCATGTTCGGAAAGGTCACTAAACGACGCGTCATCTTTGTTTTACTCAGAGAAGTCCCTCTAGGCGCCGCTGCCGAGCTATAAACGGAAGTGGGCACCAAGTCCCAAAGCCATCCAAGCCTAGATTCTCACTTACCATCCCCCTGATTGGACCCTTCGTAACACTAAGCACGCACCAACTCAGCCGAGTTGCCGACGGGGGTGGGAACCAAGTCCCAAAGCCACCCATACCTGACCTCCCACTTATAGAAAACCTTACTGGACCCTCTGTGGCACAAACTATGAGAGCATTGATGACCTACGTCCGAGTTAGAAATTATAAATAGGAGAGGAGGATAAGAGGGAAGGGTTGGTTGAGAAGAGGGGGGAGAAGAGAGAAAAAAAAAGAATTCAAAGGGAGAGAAGATCTTAGGGAAGAAAGAGGAAGTAGTGTGTTGCTGAAAAGGAGAAAAGTGATCTCATTGAGCCTTTAGTTAGAGAACGGCCCATAGTAGGAAATTCAGCCCAACAAACAAATAAGTTGTGAGCCCAAGTGGGGCTGAGCCCATCAGCCTCATTTGCGACCCGCACATATATATATATATATATATGATTTAGAATTTAATTGGATTTAAACTCTTTGATTTTTTTACCCAATAATTCATTTATCACAATTTTTTTTAAAAAAAAATAGACGTATTGTAAAATTAGACTTCAATTGAAATCCAATTTAAAATCTAATTGGATTTGGATCTTTCAATTTTTACATTTAATAATTCACTTGACACAAAATTAAAAAATAAATGAGCCAGGTGGTAAAATTGAGACCAATTAAAATTTAAGTAGATTATCTTTAAGTTTTGGCAATTAATATATATTAGCCTCATCACACACGCTTCGCGTGTTCGATGAGGCTTTTTTTTAGCCAAAAAAATTTAAAAAAAAAAAAACTTGTGTTTTTGTCTTATATATATATATATATATATAATTTTTATTTTTAGAATCTAATTTATAAGTGGATAAAGTAATTTGAAAATTAATAGGAGAGTTGTCCTATCTTTTAGGCAATATTTTAGTGGAAGTTAGAGTTGCAGATTTACCAAATTATCCTTTAGTTTTGTCTCTACTTAAACATAGGGGTGTAGAGGCATTATTGAACTAAAAAATGAGAAATCCAAATAAGAGAAGCCCCTTAAATAGTAGTATAGATATATATATATATATATATAAATTGTTGTAATTGTCAAATTATAAAAATAACTAGAGCATAATTTTATTTAAATCGTATTAGAAAAAATTTTTCTTATTATTAATTACAAAACATTTTAAGAAATCATACGTTTAAAATACAATTAAAAAAAAATCTAAAAAATCATTACAGTATTAGAAGGGGAAAGATATTTCATATATCCTCCAAACTAATTAATAAAAATAAATTCCATTGAATTTAAAAAATAAGAGAGAGAGAGAGAGAGAGAATTAAAAAGAGAAGATTGGCTCACGTAAACGAGAGAGAAGCAAATAAGAGGAGGGCATGTGAAATTGTGAATATAGTAAGGACGCGTGGTTCCCTCTCCCTTATTTGCGATTGCTTTTAAGCCCTTCTTCCCACTCACCTTCCATTTCCAATTCCATTTAGAAAACCTTTTCCAGACCCATTTCTCTCTGTCTCTCTTTGATTCATTCTTCAATTTCCACAAGCAAAACCTTCACCATTCTCAACCATCTCAAAACCCAAAAAAACCAAACCAAAACCTCCTACACCCATACACAACAACAACAACAAAAACAACAGAAACAACAAGGTATGCATATTACATACTTGTCTCATGTCATTTCCTCAATTCATGTTTCTTTCCTTTTTTTCTTTTTTCTTTTTTTGTTTATCTAAATAATTCTATGATCACAAGAAATCCAATAATATCACTGAATTACAAGACACTGTTTTAAATTACGGCCACACATCATGTAACTTTTTCAAAATTTATTGTACATTTTTGTATTTCACGAGAAATCTCGTGACTGTGTTACTGAACCACGAAACTATTATCAATTTTCACAAATTTTTAAATTTTTTTTTTCTGAACACGAATATCTCGTGTTCATATTATCGATTTCCACAATTTTCTTTTCTCTTTTCTTATCTTGTATATTGAATTACAAGACTCTGGATTTGATTATATTTTTCTTTCAATCCACAGGTATATTGTGAAATTGTTTTCTTCAATGGAGTCGGCGATCTCAAACCCGGATTTCAACATAGAAGAAGAAGAGTTGAAGCGAACGAAGCGTAGAAAAACCGAGGCGCGAGATCCGGAATCGGATCCAAAACCCGAGACGATCAGATGGAGATCCGAATCGGAGCAACGAAATTACTCCACAAAGCTCGTCGAAGCTCTCCGCCAAGTCCGCCGCAATTCCTCCTCCTCCTCGCCGTCGTCAGCCAAGCTTTCCGTAGGACGACACCGCGAGATCCGAGACGCGGCGAACCGAGTTCTCGCCGTATCGGCCAAAGGAAAAACCCGGTGGAGCCGGGCGATTCTGACGAGTCGACTCAGTTCGAAACTCGCTCACAACAACACGAAGCACAAGAAAGGAGCGAACAGAGCCGGCGCCAAGGTGACCGGCTGTAGCCGGTTGAGTAGGCCGGAGAAGAAGAGGTTACCGGCTGTGCAAAGGAAAGTGAAGGTATTGAGCCGGTTAGTTCCCGGTTGCCGAAAAGTCTCGCTGCCGAACCTTCTAGAAGAAACCACTGATTACATAGCGGCTTTGGAGATGCAAGTCCGAGCCATGACCAAAATCACTGAGATTCTAACCGGCGCTCCGGTTAACCGGCTCGGTTTGAGCTGACTCTAAAAATAAACGTTGTAAACAAAGGTGTTTTTTACCTTTTTTTTTTTTAATTTTTTTTTTAATTTTTAATTTTTTGTTTTTTGAAATCTTTGTTTTTTCTTTTTTTTGGTGGATTTATAAATTCATGTATTTTATTGTATACATGACTTTTTCTTTCTTTTCTTTCTTTTGGGGTTACTCTATCTTCTTTTCTTTTAAATTTTTTTTAATATCATTTAAAAAATATTTTATTCTTTGATTGAATTGAACATGGTACCTAATTTGATGCTATTTGGTATTTAGACAGGTAGGATAGGATGATGATTGATGGCTCAATAAGGGTTTGTTTGGAAAGTTTTGGGGTTTTGATGAAAGGCACTATTGGCACACCAAAAAAACAAAAACAAAAATCAGTTTAATATTTGTTTCTTTATTTTCATGTTGTTAATGAAAATGAATAAATTTGGGTTCAAAGTTTGCAGCTAGTTTCATACATTTGTTAAATATTATTTTTTGGGTTTAAAAGAAATTAATAGCCGACATAAAATTTAGTTACTTTATTAAAAAATGAAAATGAATCTGTTGAAGATAAACGTTGTTGGTTCAAAGCGACAAATAGACAAACAACACCATATGATAACATGTGTGTGTTTTAACTTTTTAACGTATATGAAAAAGAGGCTGAATGGTGCATGTTCACGTTATAAATTTTATAAATCATAAGACAAAATTATAAAAATTAAAAAAATTGGAAAAAAAAAAGTATAAATAGTTCATCGTTTTTGTGCATGATTTCTGTATTTTGGAATATTCTTATGGAATTTGTGCTACATGGAACATAATCATTTGGGTTCAAAGTTGTGCATGGCACCACGTCATAAACGTTGTGTTTTTTTTTAAACATTTTTAACATTTTGTGTGAGTTGGGAAGGAACAGAATAAAACAAGTTGACATTATAAATTTGAAAAATCAGTAGATATGAAATTATAAAATTGGATAAAATGTGTGAAAAGTATCAATAGTTCATTGGTTTTGTGGTTGATTTCATATTATAAAGAGACATTTTTACAGATTTTGGTGCAGTAGGAAAATAAATAATTTTGGAGGTTCAAGTGCTTTAAGTGGGAAGAGAATAATGCGAAATAGTTGACATTGTAAATTAAAAATTTTCACCAAACAAGGATTTAAAAAAAAAAAAAAAAAAAGCAAAAGAGAGTGCAAAAACGATTAACAATTCATTGCTTTGTCCTTGATGCCCATAGAATTAATGGATCTTTCTGTAGGATTTGGGACAATTGAAAAGGTGAATTTTTTTGGGGTCCAACTATGTTCATTTGCCACATGCAAACAACACGTTGCCCTTTTTATTTATTCAAAGATACCTTGGCCTAAGTGGGAAATGGTGGAGTAAGAATTGATTGGCATTGTGAATTTCAAAAAATCACTAAAAAAACCATCAAAGTTAAAATAAATAACCAAAAAGCAAAGTGTCAAAGGAAGGGATTCAAGGTTGTCTCCATGTGAAAAGCACCACATGCATGTTCTTGAGCTCAAAATCTATGTATGTTTTACTTTTTCTCCTTTACCAATCCTTGTAGTTTTGTGTCAAAAGTGAATCTTATCCTTTCAGTCAAAACAAAGATCATTGTCCCTATCTTGCCAACCATATAACAATCTAAAAATTTATCCTCTACTATTTTCACTTGTATTGATTAGCTAAATTTTACTCTACATTAAGTTTTTACTGATTCTTTTCTACTTCTACTAAAAAGAAAAACAAATAAAGTTGCTTTACCTATTTTTGATGGTAAAATGTTTCCTGATATGGTGTTGACAATTAGATTTTGATGTCTCATTGCTGCTTAACAAGCATTTACAACATAACATGTTTTTGGTGTTAAGACTTCCAAAGTCCTTTTTGTTTATTCCCCACTAGGGAAGGAACAAAGATTAGAGGGCAGGTGAATCTTCTGGCAAAAGATAATTCCTTCCTGAAATATTTATTGTCCCCTATTGCTTACAACTAGTCAAAATAAATGCATTCTGAGTTGTTGTAACTTGTAGTCCTAGAATAATTTGCACAAGATTGAAAAAAAAAAAAAAAAAAAAAAAAATTGGAGGGGACGGTGAAAGTTAAGACTGAGATCCTTTGGTAGATTTGGATAAATTGAAAAATATGAATTGGTAAGAAGTTAACCCCACATTCCCAAAAGTTAGCACATATAGGCCAAATTGGTCTTACGAAAGCCAGCCTCACTTCATGTGCCTTAGAGGCCCTACAGTTTCAAGTGCACTGAACCTTAACCCCACCCTCCAACAATGGCATGCATGTGAGTATTGAAACCTTCACATGCTATTTTAAGAATAGGGAAATGTTTGGCTTTTGAAGAAGTTGTTGCTTCTGCTGCTTCCACATTGTTCTAAGAGTAGAACATTATAGGTCCTATCCAAGACAGTGCAGTTTTGGGGACCCAAACCCCACCATCATAGAGGTAGGAAATTGAAAAAAAAAAAAAAATTGGTCACTCTAGGACAATGCCTTTTTCCCCAATTTTAAGGGCTTACACGTGCACAACTAAGGGTAGCTACCCCATCTGTCAATTTTCATAAATCAAAGATAGATAGGTCTTGAG
This sequence comes from Quercus variabilis, assembly GCA_030445155.1. Taxonomy (NCBI): domain Eukaryota; kingdom Viridiplantae; phylum Streptophyta; class Magnoliopsida; order Fagales; family Fagaceae; genus Quercus; species Quercus variabilis. The sequence continues at coordinate 5,554,264 of CP129447.1, forward strand.
TGGCATCCCTATCAAAAGGGTTTTTTTTCTTTTCCTTTCAGCCAAAATTGGTTATGATTGTTGAAGCAATTTAAGGACCACATATGTTGTTTTGTTTTTAGGCACTGCCTATCTTGACATTATTTGTGGTGCGTTCTTCTCTCATTCATTTCTTCCTTTCAAACATGTACACCATAATTCCACACATGCATCCATGTGCCTTCATTTAACAAGCCATCTTTTCCTTTTTCTTGTTCTTTTGTTTTCCTTTTCTTGAATAAATCTACAGATGCACCCAAACAGTTTTTTTTGGGCCATGGGCATCACTACAGTGGGAAATTTCCAAAAAAAAAAAAAAAATGGTCCACTTGCCTAGTTTGTATGGGTTGGCTATCTTTCAAGAAACTTTTTACCCCTAGTTCATGATGACACCCATTTTAAAGCAAAATTTCTGGACTTTAGGCCAAGTGCTCTTGCATTATTATGGTTTCAAAGGGTGGAAAGTAATAATAATTCTATAGTCATAACTTTTCTCACAAATGTTTTCATAATTGCAAAGGTGACGAGTTATTACTGGTAGATAATGAAATAATATCATTGATGTGCTTATACAAAAATCAATAATAACTTATCAACTTAACAATATTGATAAAATGTCTTTTAGGCACCCTTATGTTCTTTGGCCTCAAAGAAAATTGTCCATTTTTAGTCAAACTTTGAACCATACAAGGAATATTAGGTTGTCCTAGAAATGCTCATTTTTTTCCATGGTTTTGTTTGTCAAAAAATTGGGATGAACCTTGGGATCAATTAAATGGGGTAACTGATTTCCTTACCCATGTTTTTCAAGTACAAGTTTCATTCTCATCATCATGTCATGGTACTTAATCTTTAATTGTGTCTTAAGCTGTTTATTTGTGGTACCCATGATGTTGACCTATCTATATGTTGGGGGTAGTATCAATAATTAGCAGAGGAGCCTTAGTCCCAAAAGCACCATAAACTCATAATCTATCACATGACCCATATTTTGAACTTTTGTATGAATCCAAAGTTAAGATAATTAGATGATCAAGCTGTCAAGTAAGTTTGATATTTATGCCTTTTCTTTTATGGTAGATTTTGGTCATTTATCTAATACTTACCTAGCAATTGCTATTAGATAACTAATAATTAAGGACTATTGAAGAGTAAACCACCAAAATTGCCATTAATTTCAAGTCTCAACCCCACCAACTACTAATGGTTTCTTGGAAGAAAATCTTAGGCTTTGCTTTTGACTTGTTTGAATCTATGATCTATCATATTATTGCCACCTTGTATAGTAGCATTAGTCCTCATCAGCCACCACATGCTTAGGCCTTAAGGCAGGTACATTATATGATTTCAATTGAGCCAAGTTTGAATAGTTGAAACCCATAAAAAAAAAAAATCTTTCTGAAGAATGTCTATATCTTTTTACTGACAATAGTATATTAATGTCTGGTTCTTAGGTGCACAATTTAAAGCCCCCATGTTAAAATTTATGTCGGTCTTCTCTAACGTTAGTTTGGTTTTATATTCGTACATTTTTTATTGCTCTTCCAGGACATTTAGCTAATATAAAGTATACAAGACTTTAAGGTGGCCACCAGCAGTATCTTCCACACATTCAATTCCGAGTTAGGATGCCTTTGATTTTTCTCACTATATATCTCTACGGTTAACTTCTTCTTTTTTCTTTTTCTTTTTTCTTCTTTTTTTTTTAATTTAATTTTAAGGACATTTTATGTGTGTGATAATTCTATTGTTACAACAAGGAGGGGAGATTTAAATTTTATATGTTTTCATTAAAAACATTAAAAGATTTCAATTAGTTGAGTTACAAAACTCTTGACTTAAGGATATTGATTCTTGACATATACCGTATCTACAACCAAATGAGAGACAATAACTTAGACAATGTGAGACACTAATTTTATATAGATACGATAGAATTTCAACCTTATAATTAGGCCTAATGAGCTAAATTCTCGTTGCGTTACAAAAATAGGTCAATAATTATTCGTAGGATGATGAGATAAGGACAAAGACTGTTCAAACCAAAAAAAAAAAAAAAAGGAGTACAAAGTCTTATTTGCATGTGATTTGATTGGAATTAAAGTCTGAAATTTGACCCCAAGGAAAAATTCTTTGGATCCTAGTGAGGCTGGTTCGAGACTTCAAGCTTTGGTTAAACCCATTTAAGAAAGGGTCTCCACCCATCGTATCCTTTCTTTTTAGGGAAACAGTGTCTATTTTGTTTTAATGTCTGTCTACTTGCTTTTAGCATAAGGTCTCCACACACTTTTTTTTTTTTTTTTTAAAGGAATAAAAGTCTTATCATGGAGTATTTGTTATAAAGTATATGCCAAAATCGCTTCTCTTTCAAGGTTTTTTTTTTTTTTGAAGGGCTCTTTCAAGTTTTTAAACCACCAATATTAGGGTCAGCAGCCGGTTTTTTTTTTTTTTTTTTTTTTATTTTACACTCAATTTTGTTATTAAATTTCAACACATGCATTTTCTAGGGTCACAAGCCACATGTCAATTTTTGAGCGGTACTTGATTATGACAAGTTGGCACCATGTGGCATCTTTATTGCTCTTAACGAAGCCAAGTCACATGTCACAAATTTCGATCAAGACTCTCGTATTCCTCAGCGATAGCCCAATATTCTCAGTTTTCTCTAAAAAAAAAAAGAAAAAAAAAAAGAAATTTTAAAATCTAAACCAATAATTAACATAACATATATACACTTGGGGTGTTCTTCACACGTCCAACAATTTAGGTAGAGTTTCTCTTTATTTAATTTAATATTATAAGCTTCTAGATGCGACTCACTAATAAATCAATAATCATTCAAAATCACATTGTTTTGCTTGGAATTGAATGTTTTCATTCCACATCTGTAGACTTTTCTTTTTAATAGCTTTTTGATTGGTCAACAACCAAGGAAAGACTGTTGAATTCATTATTTTTCATCTGGGTAGTGTTTAAAACTTTAAATCGATCTTACTTACCCAATAATATTAAGGGGTGTAAAAATTTTCAGGGATATGGGGTTTTGATTTTATCATTAGGAAGACTAAACTTGGGTTTGGATTAGCCTTTGCATCCCTATTTGATACAATTGAGAGAGTGTTAATTAAAAAAGAGGCACAAAACGACAGCATAGAGATGATTTTTGAGTTGTCAAAGGCCCCCACAAAAGCATTGGTCACATTTGGGTTGGGCCCCAAGCAAACTTAGAGACAAAACTGTGTGTCAAATCAGGGTTTTGATAGTTTTTGCAACATTGTATGTGGTGCAATAAATAAATTAACCCCGTGGCAAAACCCAATAGCAAATTTTCCTCAATAATGAATCCCTTGTGACCCCAAAAGTAAAATGTTGACTCTCATACATCAAGTTGTGTTGTTTTAGGGTCCCAATTGTCACTTGCCACACGTGGTTCCTTGGTGGCTTGGAAAAGGACCCCAATGCGGCTTGACCAAGTTTACCACTTTTTTTGCTTAGATTCACAGCTTAACATGGCATGAAGACCTTCTATATATTTGCATTTTCCATATCTAGCTTATATTTGACTTTTTTTTTAGAGATAATTTTAATCTATAATCGTATAACGTATGTTCTTGATGATTACTTTTTTTTATCAAACCAAAACGTCAATTAGTTTTTTGATGTAAGTGGAGATCAAATTGAACCCATATTTGAGTACCTTTTACTTTGTTATCACTACATCAAATCGTTATTTCGGTTAATAGTCCAATTTGACAATTTCTATCATGTCTAAATATTTTCAACTTAATTTTTAAGTAAAGTCATCTTAGTAAGAAAAATTATCTATAACATAACCGTTATATGCATTCACATTCTTACAATGTGTGGACCCTCATAACATGTGAATCTCATATAATTCAGTGGGTGGCTAGTTGGCTTCATACAATCCTACCATAAGATATCCTTTCCTTCTAGTAAAATATGTCACTTGTTGACATTGAAGTCATAAAACGGACCGAAGCTCTCAAAAGCACGTGAAAGAGAGTTAAGATGTAAAGAAATTCATAGTTTTGATCCTACCATATAGACTAAGACAAGTCGGAGTTGACTTTAAATTTTGAAACCATTTATGAAATTAAACGTGACAACTGGCAAGGATTAAGAACTAATCATCTTAAGTTTCTACATCAAATTTCGAATTGCGTTAAAGGGCACATATTAAAAACATCACACCTGTACCACAAAACAATCTAATTATTTTAACGTACATTCATATCCATAGTCAAAGCTAAAGATTCTGTATGTGTTAGTCGGTAAGAACTTTTCAATGCAATTATTTTTTTAATGAGAATTTCAACTTAAGATATTTGCTTTTGATGATAGTTTTTTTATCATTAGTCCAAGACACCAATTGCTTTTTGGTGTAGGTGGAGATTAAACCCTAAATCTCTTATTTAACCATCAATAACTTTACCAGTTGAGTTAATTGGAACCCATTTTTGTCAGTAATTATTAAGCACAAATTGGAAAAGGCTGAATATTTTGGAAATCAATTCCATGTGTTTCTAAGGACTTTGTGACCCATTGATATTATCTGGTATCTTCATAGGTAGAGTTTGAGTTTGAATCTCTCACATAATGTAAGTAAAAAAAAAAAATACAGTCCTTGTGTTTTGTTTATCTTCTTCATCTCTGTTTGACAAGATTGTTGAGATATCTTCCCTAGCCCATTTTTTAAATGGTTCTGGACGATGTCTCCATAGACCAAGATTGATGTATAATACGCCATTTTGTGCTGGATTTGAGATTGAGAAAATGCCAAACAGCAAGTCTGTCATTAGTCTAACTTGGGCCTAGCCTGGTTTTCGGGTTTCATCTCTAACTTGGGCCGAGCGTGGTTTCAAACCCAGTAGCTGTATTCGGCTCTATTTTTTTTTTTTTTTTTTTTCCATGTAATACCATTATACCATCACACACTAGATCCAATAAATCATGATTCAATTTTTCTCATGTCAAGGGCAGTATATAAGAAAAGGAAAAATATCTAGGGAGCAACTATATATTTTTAAATTAACATAATTTTTTTTAATAGCATAAATCATTCCATAAACTCTAGAACAGATTTTCTTCTTTTCCTTTTTATTTTTTTCCTTACTTTTGTGGGTATTAAGAAACTTAGAGTTGATCATGGAGGAAATGACATAATAGATAATATTTAGTCAGAACATGAAATATGTTATGACAAGAAATTTAGAGTTATGGGTACATAGTGGGTTCTAGTTAAAATAATTAATAAAATATCTTGTTGTCGAATGATAATCTTGGAATAAAATCCTGTCAACGCTGAGAGAGAGATTATGTATCTTATTCTGATAATAATTTAATTTCTTAGGTTAAAAAAAAAAAGGAAAGAAAAAAAAAATCCTTATAGATCTTATTCTGTTAATTTCTTAAGATTCATTTTTATTGCAAATAACTCACACCAGGGAAACAATAAAAGTTACCAATGCTTCTTTTAAAAATTAAAAAAAAAAAGTAAAAAAAAAAAAAAAAAAACCAGAAAACAAGTTCCCAATGCACGTTTTCTCCAAAAGAAAAAAATAAAAGCTTTCCCAATGCATACAGTGCAACTGGCAAGATTAAAATTTAAATGCTTTCAATTTATTTATTTATTTTTGAGAGGATGCTTTCAATTTATTTTGGAAAGGAATAATCCAATATAGGATAGATAATCCTAATTTGGAAATATACTTGGTAACATGGTTGGGACCATTTCACTTACATTAAATAGTATATTTTATATGAAGACAATATAAATGCACTTCACATTTATGTTAAGAAATCCAATTTGTGATTATTTATTTTTTTTTGAGAAATGATATGTCTACAATATTTTTACAACAAATCCTAAATGACAGGTTGTTATTGGTTACTATTGTTAGGACAAAAAAGTAATTTTAGTGTTAGGTTCAAATTTGAACCAATAACAACTAACTACTTGTGATTTGTTGTAAAAATGTTGTAGACGTAGCACCTCTCTTTTTTATTTGCATGCCAACATTTTCACAAGGCATGTTGTTGTGGTATATACATTTATAGATGTTGAGAGTAATTATTCATAAGCAATTTTGATTATAAATAGACCCACTTCAACCTTTTCGTTAATTAGAAACTTTTTTTTTATTAATGTAGCCCCATGAGATTGTGTATTAGATAATATTGATCGATCGGATCAGTGGTTTACCAGATTTGGACATTATGTTTAGGTTGAAGATACTTTGGGTAATGCATGAATATAACCCGGTTCATCTTCAATCGGGTAATTAATAAGTTTATCTTGCTAAATTTTTCATGTCACATTTTGTTTTGTCAGTCTGCTTTGACTTGTAGTTAATGGATTTCGAATGGTGATGTAGAGCTTGTAAGGCTGTAAGCTATATATGGGTGCGGCTAATAATGGTTTGATTTCATAATCAACTTGTCTCCTGTATGAAACCCAGATTATAAACAATGTAGCTTCTTTTAATTGTGCTCTCTATTAAAGTAGTATAGCTTTTTACCCATATAAAATTGGATAACTTGGAACTACTAAACTACAATCCTTTTTGATTTTATAGCCATGACATAGGTTTTTTAGTTTTTGTATAAAAACCCGTACTTTGACTCTCTCTCTGTCTCTCTCAATTATTATAACAAGCAAGAGATAGAGATTCAACAGTAGGTTTCTCTTGATAATTCAATTATTATAATAGGCTAAATACGAGAGATTTAAACTATGATTCTCCTTATAAAGGAGACCAAATAATGCCACCAAGTTATAAAACTCTTAACAGATAACTCTACCTTTTATGTTTCCATTAAATTCAGTGTTGGTTTTAATAAGCAAGCTATTGAGGAAATTGATTTATAACAATTTGATACTGTACGTCAACGGATTCTCAAAATAAATGTATGTTACACATCAATAAAAAAATGTACAAAAAATTAAATACTATTCCGCCTATACGTGATTAGAAAATTTAAAACACAGAGAATATATGTACACGTATTTTACCTTATAAAATAATGTCACCACCAGGAAAATATCAAGTGTGTAAAACTTTTAGTACTAACTAGCCAAAAAAAAAAAAAAAAAACTAGCGGTGATTCGCAAGATGGGCGGAATTAGGATCTTTATTTGGAACAATACTTTGGTTTGTCTAGGATCTGCACGAACCCAAAAATACATATTGGTCGAAGCAGCTTAATTTACTTGAGCCCAACCTAATATAATCTGTTGTGAGCAAACCCAGGTTTAATCAAATCATTGACATTTATAGTGAAAGTGTTGAATTAATATAGCTAATTATTATTGACTTATTTTGTTCAAAAATAAGTTGGATCAGGATAAAAGTATTTTTACATCTAGAAGAAATGAAGTTTAAAAATCTGTACATAAATTAAATAAGAAAAAAAAAAATGAACAAAACAAAACAAGCACAAATGTATTCTGGTAACATTTTGAAATAAATTAAGAAAAATTAACGAATCGTGTTTGCTTTTTATTAATTTTGGCAATAAGATTTCGATCTATACACTCTTTGGTCAAAAGAAATATTCTATAAGGGTTATTAAAATGTTGGTGAAATCTATGCCAAAAGAAAAAGGAAAATCTTGTATATTAAAATTTAGAAGGATATCTTCATTTTTAAATCATGCAAGTGTGGTCCATGTGGACAAGTTCTACTATAATATATATAGAATTATATTTAAGATTTATGCATGGACCAAATAGAAGATAGATGCTATTTATATAAAAGAACAATGGAATATCCCTTAACTTATTCTTTAAATTTTCATTTCTCTAAACAAAGTTCGAACCTAAGAACCACCTCCAGTCCCATGCAAGGACTAATTAATAACCTCATAAATCACGCATATCTTAAATAATAAAAAAACACATAAATCCCATAAAATAAATGTACCACAGAAAACTTTTAAAGATATACAATCCTTACAACATATATAACCCTAGAGCAAACTTAAGAGATTGTTTGCAATAAGATAAGAAGCATAAGCATCATGAATGGCATACTTGACCTGTTCATGTGAAAAAACCCTAGCACCCCAATCTGAGAAAGTAACACTTTTTGGCTCCTCATAGCACACCCCAACTTCACTGGCTAACTCAACTAAACCACACCCATCAAGGTTAGGCTTCTTCAGCACCCTAGCAGCCAAATGACCCAGTTCCACACCAGTCTTACAACCGAACATCTGGGGCCATTGTAGTATTTTCTTGACCTTATCCTTCACTCCAATGCCAACGAAACACACATTTGAATCACTCAAAAATTTCTTGATGGATTCAGGAAATGAATCCAAGTAGTATAATTGAACTATAAGACAGCGAGTCCCAATACAAAGGATCAATAACATTGCACCATTGACATTGGGTTTGCACTTGATATCAAATGCCGCAATAGGTGCAACCAAAGGCTTTTCAAAGGAAGACCTTAGCTCATCAATATGACCATCTACTAGAACAGCACGGTCCACTACACTTGCCTTTACATAAACTCCTTGTATTTCTATTTCATACAGGCACATTTTGGATAGGAGAGAAATGGGAATCATAGTGTTTTTTTAGCTTCTAACCTTCACCCTAGCTAGGCATGATGAGAAAGCACTAGCTGCATTGTGTTAGTTTATAGAAGTGAGAGTTTGGTGGTTTGGTGGCAACTGAACTTCAATTACTTTCTGCTAATGTAAGTTGTCTTATTAGTTTAATAAAGACAGTAAAATGTTTTATTATATAGTTGGTAAAGTTTCTTGACGTTACACCTGAATTTCAAAGTTCTTTCATTTTTATTGAAACAGATAATGAAGAGCTTCGAAATTTTAAAAATAGTAAATATTGAGTTACTTGGTAAAGTGTTTTAGCATCACACATGAATCTTTCAATCAAATAATACTTTTGAAATGTAAATTCATAAAATGTCTTATTAGTTGGTAAAGTTTTTTGACGGTACACTCAAACCTTAAAATTCTACTTTATACTAAAATGACTTAGTTGGACAACTTCCAAATATATAGGCAATGAAATGTTAAATTACTTTTCTCTTGGCGTTTTACATAAATCGATTCCCTTCAATGCAATGATATATTCTCAAATATATTGAGAAATTAGGAAATGAACATTGAGGTGCTTCCCAATATAAGAGTCTAATGAGACTTCACTGATTAAATAAAGAACACAATAATGGCTTGTTAAGAAATTCATTGGAACTGGTTCAATTGACAAACAGACCAAATGCATGCACAAATTTCTATTCTGATTGTTTAATGAACAAACTTCACTTCTTGGTATCCCTCTATAAGCAACTCAGAAGGCAAATTGTATGAGTATCAGAACTTATCAAGAAAGCTGAAGTTCACATTTTACCTTCAAATTAATATTTTACATAAAGCTAATACTCATGAGATATTGCAACACTGAATATCGAAACTCAACATTTTATTTCCATCATATCCAACTCAAGGTACATGAGCTTTGATAGAAAATTTAAATAGTTAATTCCCAAGATTGATAAAGGCTACCTCTAAAATGTTCATTTAATAAAAAAAATCCTCAGCATCATGCAGCTAGCAAAGGCATAAATTAATATACCAATATATTTAAAGGAGAAGATTAAAAAAGAAAAAAAGAAAAAAAAGAAAAAAGAAGTGACTTACATATGTTGTTGAAGATAGTAAAGGGACCCAAAATCATAAACACCAAAATAGAAGCCCACGCTTATTGAATGATAGAACCCCTCTCATAAAATGATCTTAAACTGTAAACCTAGAAAAAAAAAAAAAAAAAGGAAAGAAGAAGAGAGAGAGACTTCAAAGGTGAGGTATTTAAGTAAATCTTTCTGTGGGGTCAATTTTATAATTAATATTATTAAAGGAGTTTTTAGAAAATTAGGTTAAAATCCTAGTGCTATATATAAACTAATTAAATCCGCATATAACTATAGATATTTTCAAAGGAGGAATTTTTGGTATATTTATGTAGAGAAGGATTGACGGTAAATCTCATCCTTTGTCAAATCTAAACTTTATATGAAATTAGAATATTTTTAGGTGGGTATTTTTGGCCAATAATGAGACTATCTAAATATCCAACGAGTTTTATGTTATAAACAAAGAAGGATTTAGATTAGATTTTTTGTAGTTTGGACGCTAAGTAACTGTTATTATCTTGGTAACTTAATATATTTTCTTTTTCTATGCCCATTGTTGCGTGTAAGTGTAGATAGAATTGCAGATTGTTAGGCATAGTAGGTCCAATTTCTGCACAAGCTTCTCTTGAAGAAGTTGTACCGAAGTGTTGGATTGGGTGAGTATGAAAAGTCTACTAGTGTAGGCTTGAAGTCTAACAAGCAATCAAATGTAACAAAAACAAACCCAAAAAAAAAAAAAAAAGGAAAAAGAAAAAAGGGAAGGTACATTCGTATAGAAGAAGTCGAGTCTAGGTGGTGTTCTTTTACAATTGACTTTTAAGTTTTAACCATATATGGCTATATGTATTCTATAGGCTTCATTCCTAGATAACTATTAATGGCAAAAGTTAAGGATATATATATATATATATATATATATATATATATATATATTATTGATGGTTCCAAAATATGGATAGGCCATATGTGATGCTATTTTGTCCTATATGAGGAGAGTTAATAATGGAAAATCATTAGATACTTTAGCAGTTTCTCTTTTGATCAGGTACCGTTATAAGTTTTTTTTATAAATTATTTGATTGTTATTGAGTAAATGGTACTTGGGAAATTTTTTTTTTTAAGTGATATCTAAGAATTTTAGAGGAATTGTTAGGGAAAAGTTCTTTTATGGTGAGCTAGTTGAGGTAAATAACATTTCTCTTAATTGGTTTTACTTTTGCATATATTATTGTATTTTAGCTACTGAAAATTGTTATACAATTGTTACAATTTTATTTTTAATTTTTAGCTACATTGATTTAAAGTAAAGAATTTTAGCTACTGAATATTGTTCTACAATTGTTACAATTTTATTTCAATTGTTAGCTACATTGATTTAAAGTAAAGAATAAAGAATTTTTCATAAATTTATTTGATTACTACATATATATAGTTTTAAATATGTATTTGAATGAGATATATTTTTGTTTGAACTATGATTTGATATATATGATTTTGGACAATTCAACTATGTTTTGACTCTAATATCCAGCCAATAGAGGTTATTCATTAGTATCGAAATTAGTTCTATCTGGGGTATCACGAGCCTATCGTGTTTCTCGACCTAGCTCATGGAAAATATACGTTAGCACAAAACTAGTTTCTTTTGAATCTAATGCCTAATCACCATAGTCATAAATATATAAGATTGTTAAGAATGTGAATATGTTTGAATTTATGAATTATTTTAAGTCTATGAAATTTCTTTAGTTTATTTTTTGAAAACCCATAATATATTATAACTTTGACATAAGTGAAATATTTTGATCCCATAAATTTATATTATTTTGTCAATCTATATACTTGTTTCAACTAGTTTGGTATTTAGTTACTTATTGAGTTGTCAACTTACTCTCATTTTCCCCTCCAGTTTCAGATTGTGAAGAATAACAAGTTTTGAGACTTTTGCTGAGCGTGTACACTTGAATGGAGATTAGGAATTTTTGAAATAAGATGATCTTGTAAGAATTAGTATATCTTTTGTTTAACGGTCATGAGGTTTGGATTGTTGTTTCTATTAGTACTTTGGAGATCTTTTGACAACTGCATTATTGAGGATGATTGTGGATTTATTGATGAAATTTCCTTTAAGGATAATCTTTAGTTGCTAAAAAGGTCTTGCACATTTGTAAGGTGAAAACTTAATAAGAGTGCGGTCAGTGTCACGTGCCTACCTGTATTGTTGGGTTCAGGGCGTGACATAAACCCTAAACATCACAATAAAATGCTTTGACCTCTCTCTGCAAAATTAACAACCAAAATTAACTCTGCCAATCCCTAGACATTAAGACTTAGCTTCTTGACAAGGCAACTCACCCATAAACACAATATTATTGCTCTCATTGGATATATATATATATGTGTGTGTGTGTGTGTGTGTGTGTGTGTGTGTGTGTGTAGGTTTGAGAGACAAGGAACCAGATCCAAGCTTGATGCATCTGAATGATTATGGCAATGGGGTCCAAAACAAGTTTAATATTGGAGCACCTAGGTAACTAGGCACTGAAGCTTGACCAGCAACCAGCTTTCCATGCAATAGCAAAGCCACATGTAGAGCCGGGAGGGCATGGCCCTCCTAAAGTTCAAAAGATTAATCCCATGCCATATTATTGTTAGGGACTTAAGCGTGCTAACTTTCTCAAACAGTGAAACCTTTTGATTATGAATTTATTATATCTCTGTGAATATATTGACATTTTATATATACCACAGAGACGTGGACTATGATTTTTTAGAGAACTATGGGTTACAGTTGTTTTAAGAACTTATAATTATATATATATACATATATATATATATATGTTCCATGTATTGGGTTTATTGTAAAATTCAATTCAAAATTCAAAATAATAAAGATATAGCATTTACAAGTTTTCATTATAGACTAAGATGTAAGCTGGTGGTTAAACTACAATAATTTTTTTCTCTAATATTTTTTTCTTTTTACTTTAACAATTAATATGGTATTGAAATTAATGATTTGTTTGAATTGAGAGAGAGAAAAGGTAATAGAGTAGAATTAACAAGAAATTAGCTTATTTTTTGCCAACTCTGTTTTCTTTATTCTCTTCCACTGCCTCCTCAATCCAAACAGCCCCCAAGTTCCTATTTGGTTTCTTTTTGGCTTTTTTCGGCCTCCATTCTAATAGTGATGCTTCTTTCCAGCATTATCAAAGTCGTTCAAGCACTACAGTACTATCTAGATCCATCCCCTCTAGATATTGTTTCCAACCACACACACCCTCATATGCACAGCGCCACAGAAATCACCCACGCACACGCCCTCATATGCACTTCATCTGATATCTCCAGCCTTCGCACGATATCATGTGTTATGTACATGTCCACATGTGCCTCCGTCGTTGTTGGTGTCAATTCATTTTTTGGCAATTAATCAGTGTCAGCCATCACCTAGTCGTACCAACTCTCCCTTGGCCCGCAGTTGTTTGTTTGCGCCAATATTTATCTCATGCATGTGTTCACACTGTTGGGAATATACACGAATTCCCATATATTTGAGAGAAGCAAAAAACATATAGAAAAATAACACGCATACAAAACAATCACACGACACAAAAAATTATGTAATTCATTAATTTATCTAAGTTCATGGAGTTACAATAATTTACTATTTATTAGGAAAATTACAAAATATGACAGTATAGTATTTCTCCCTCAAAACCACATAACAAACCCTAATTTAAAACAACGGTATTTATATTCTACATAGAGGATTTATAATAGGCTAAAAGTGGGCTAATTTATTTTTTATTTTTTTTTTTTTAACCCCAAGCCTCCGCTCAATGGACTAAGTCTTAGAAAATCTCTTATTAAAATCATAGCACTTTTACATAGAGTCGGATCACAATCAGGATCAAACACAAACTAAATTTCACATAGCCCCAACACGCATTCTATCTAGTCTAACATTTTTATATTTTCTTTGATGATCTTACCGTCTAACCTCTAGGTATTTTCATTCAAACTTTGGGGTTAAGGGATGTTAAAATATATTAAGAGTTTATCATATAAATATATCAACGGTCTACATGACTTTGTAGAGAATGTGGATAATGTGTCACCTCATAATAGAGTGATCATAATTGAGGGCCACTAAATGTTTGTTCATGTAGTGGCAGTTGGGCCTGTTGAGGTCCGGGTGACAATATAAAAAGCCTTCCTTTTAACAATTGGTTTGCTCGATTAAATTAAAAATTTTAATTCTTTTTTTTGACATTCAAACATTTAAATTATTTAAATGTCCTCTTCTTTATGCTTTTAACTTTTTTTTCTTCTTCTTTTTTTCTTTTGTTTAATTTAACGGCCAAAAAATAAAAATAGGAGGTGACTAGTGAAACACCTAGACCTTGTTTAGATGTGAATCATGTGATCATACTAATTTCTACCTGCTTCAAAACACTGTATATTCTTTACGCATTAAGTTCTTATATTTGTTCTTCTAAAAAAAATAAAACAAAAAGTTTTTATATCATCGTAGCAAAACATAAGTACAACCAATCTTAGCTTGTAAATGAGTGAGTCAAGTTGACTATTAAACTATTAAAAATTTATTGGATTATGAGTAATGGCTAGTTCATTTAATTTTATTTTGTACACATATTAGGCTTGACTTATTGCCAAAGCAGATTAAAAGATATATTTAGTATAAAAAATAAAAATAAAAACTTCCTTGTGCTTTGTTTGTCTCATTCATCTCTGCTTACAAGATAGTTGAGATATCTTGCCTACCCATTTTTATTCTGGAAGATGTACAAGTAGTCCAGGATTGATGTATAATTGGCCATCTTGGGCTGGGTTTGAGATTATATATTCAGCAAAGGTCAAACAGAAACTCTTTTATTAGGCTAACTTGGGCCGATCCTGGTTTTCACCTTTCATCTCTAACGAGCCTGTATTGAAGTCTATTGGTTTGCTGCATTCATCTCTAGTTTTCTTTTCTTGTTTTTCATGCAGAGCAACGCCCGTGCGTATAAACATTAAACACACAAGGTCCCAAGAATCATGATTCAATTTCTCATCTCATGTCAAGATCCTAAAAATTAAAAAATTAAAAAATAATAAAAATAAATAAATAAATAAATAACCTCTCATGTCAAGGGCAGTATATAATAATAATAATAATAATCATCATCATCATCTTATTGTTTCATGTCTAGGAGCAAACTATATATTTTTAAATTAAAATAAATGATTTGATGATAAACTCTAGGACACATTTTCTTCTTTTCCTCTTTTCTACTTTTGTGAGAATTAAGAGCATTCACGCCAATCTCCTCAAATATTCATCATCTTATTGTTTCATGTCTAGGAGCAAACTATATATTTTTAAATTAAAATAAATGATTTGATGATAAACTCTAGGACACATTTTCTTCTTTTCCTCTTTTCTACTTTTGTGAGAATTAAGAGCATTCACGCCAATCTCCTCAAATATTTAGTTAAACTAAATCCAAAAAACTCTAATTTTGCTAGTTTAGCTATCTATTATTTTCATACACATACATCAATCTCAATACTTTATCAACAGTGAAATTTAATGTAGCGAGGATAGATTATCCTCTTTAAAAAATTTAGTTAATTCAGTGAGGCTAATGCACACTTGTTTTGGTTGAGTTTAGATAAATTTTTATTGAAATATTAAATTAGTGAGACTGGTGTGAATGCTCGAAGAAAGTTACAATTGACCATTAAGGCACTGACATAATAGATAATATTTAGTAGGAACATGAAATATATATGTTATGTGAAAAAAAAAAATCTAGAGTCATGAATTCTAATTAGCTTAACTAATAAAATCTCTTATTTGTCAAATAATGAATCAAGGTTATTTTTGCCTTGTGGTCAAGAGTAATTATTATAAAATAGTTGTTATAGATTCAAATCTTATTTTTTAGCAATGTTATACCACTAAATATTTGTTTTAGAGAAATGATATGTCTACAACATTTTTACAATATTTTTACAAAAATCCTAAGTGGCAAGTTGTTACTGGTTGTTATTATTGGGGCAAAAAAGTAATCTGTTAGTTTCAAATTTGAACCAATAATAACTAACCACTTGTGATTTGTTGTAAAATTGTTGTAGACATAGTATCTCTCTTTGTTTTATTGTATGTAAATTTTAACAAATCTACTGTTGGATATACCTTCCATACTTGCAAAAATTTAAGACTATTTGATAACAATGACTATCTCATCTACAAAATGTTTAAAATTCAAGTTTTTGTACATACTTTCATAATATGTACTATAAAAGTATGCATCAAAGTTAAGTTTATAGATGTAATAATAAATAGCATTCAATTGATATGAAATTTGTTATACGTGTTAAAAACATAGAGAATATGTAATTCAACTATGAGATTTCCAAAATATTAATCACATAAAGTAGAACATTTATTTATTTATTAATTTGTGGGCTCCTGTTAGTTCAACTGGTAAAATTTTTTATGGTTAAATAAGAGATTTGGGGTTCAATCCCCACCTACACCAAAAACCAATTAATGTCTGGATCTGATGATAAAGAGCATAATTAGGAGCGGACGTCATAGGTTGAAACTCTCTAAAAATATTATTTATTTATTTATTACATATACGAGATAAGATTTGATCTAGTTCCAGCAATAATTTTATTTTCCTAGTTTAAAAAAAAAAAAAAAAAATCCATTGATCTTATTTTGGAAAGCATATAATTTCCCATGATTCAAATAACTAATACCAAGGAAACAGCTAATTACCAACGCATATAGGGGCAAGATAAAAAATTAAATGCATACAATTTATTTTGGTAAGGAATCCAATATATGATAATGATTTGGAAATATACTAGGAAACATAGTTTATCTTGTACTACAAATTTGATAAACTACAAATTTGGTCACTATCTTTTATATCAAATGTCAATTTGATCCATAATATTTCAATTGTGTTAATTTGGTCCATAACATTTTTAGTACTATGTCAATTTAGTCCCTACCGTTATCCCATGGATAGAAAAATCTGATGTGCCAAATGGAATTATAAAAAATTATTTTCCATGCCATATCAACTGCCAATTGTACTACCATGTCAAATTAAAAAAAAAAAAAATTAAAATCTGCACACAATCGGATTCATCTCATAAATAATACTGCAGGAACATTTTACAGCATTATTGCCTTTGAAGAAATATAACCTTCAGGTCTGTCCTTTGGCCCATTAAAATAATATAAAATAAAATAAAAAAATGTCTATCCTTAGGTGCATGAGAGTCCTCCTGCAAGACCATTCGTCTTTCTTAATTGACCCTACGCTTTCCCATACTTTCTTCTTGGCCAAGAACAAAGGTTTGGGTGGATTCAGTGACTTTGGTTCCATTAACTCCAGGAGCACAACAGGTGTATTTTGTGGCCCATGCGGTTCTTCTCCCATGATTGCTGTCTTTCCAATGTTGACCCTGTCACCCTAGATTGCCATGTATTTTCCTCATGCCTAATTGTCTTACTGACTTTGGTCTCGTATCTCTCTTTTTGGTCTAGAGGGTCCTCCCTCATGGCTATTGACCTCTTGAAGTTGATCCCAGAAATCACGAGATAGAGAAAACAAACCTGCTGCTGCCAGAAATGTTGTCTGCAACTTGATCTTGACCCAAGTGAAAGTAAGAGTGAGGGTGAGGGATATGAATCTGGCGGGAGAGGAAGTTAAGAATTTCGGTTTTTTACCAAATTTGATCTCATGTGGAAGTTAAGGAAGTAGAGGAATATTTTTATCTTTTTTAATCTGATATGGCAGTACAATTGGCAGTTGATGTGACATGGAAAATAATTTTTTACTATTCTATTTGACACACTAGATTGGAATAACTCTAGAAATTAAATTGATATCTATATTTATACTATTATTTAAGGGGCTTCTCCTGTTTGGATTCTTTATTTTTTTAGTTCAAAAATACCCTTATTGCCTTATGTTTAAGTAGAGACAAAACTAAAAGATAATCTTGTAAAAATAAAACTTTAACTCCCACTAATTAAGATATTATCTAAAAAATAGGACCATTCTCTTGTTAATTTTTAAATTTCTTTATTCATTTATAAATTATATTTTCAAAATAAAATTATATATATATATATATATATATATATATATATATATAATCTACAAAATAGGACTACTAACGAAAAAAAAAAAAAAAAAAAAAAAAAAAAAAAAAAAAAACCTCGTTGCACAAGCAAAACACATGTGATAAGGCTAGTAACACTAAAAAAGTAAAAGACCAAATTAACACAATTAAAAAATTAAGAATTAAATTAACATTTGGCGTAAATGATAAGAACTAATTTTGTAATTTACCCTAGATAATATTTAGTCGAAACATGAAATATGTTATGACAAGAAATCTAGTGTTATGAGTATTATTTAAGGGGCTTCCCCTGTTTAGATTCCTCATTTTTTTTAGTTCAAAAATGCCCCTACAGTCTTATGTTTAAATATAGACAAAACTAAAAGACAATCCTGTAAAAATACAACTTTAACTCCCACTAAAATATTGCCAAAAAAATAAGACCACTCTCCTGTTAATTTTTAAATTTCTTTATTCATTTATAATTAGATTTTCAAAATAAAATATTATATATATATATATTGTGGGGCCCGAGGGCCCAGAATCCCCGGCCCACCCTTGGGCAGGCCCAGGGCCCAAGCCGAGGAGGGAGATCTTCCCAGATGGTCGGCCTAAAGGTTTCAGTCCTTCCAAGGCCCGAGCCGAGGATACACCTATCCTCGGCACACCTAGCCTAATCTAGTTAGGGGGCAGACTTACTGCATGTGGTCACATCCACACTTAACCATCCTGCCAGGCCCTCCAGGTCCCATCAATGCTGACAAGACCCTTCACTGAAAAGCCTTGGGGGCAGCAACCCCCGGCATGGGAAAGAACCTGTCTGATGGGACAAGTCCTGAGCCATTAGCCCGGATGGCCAACAGCTGTAAGGCCAGGATCAAGCCAGAGAGAGTATATAAGTCAAAGAACCCCCCTGGTGAAGGGGGGGCCTCCTCGGACCCCAGCCGAGGAGCAACCCCAGACGGAGAGCAAATGGACGAAAAGTTGGAGGAAGACCGGCTAAGGGCCGGCCGGAGCCAAACCCTTTGCCCCACTCTCTACAAATTCATTGTCAGGGGGCCCACCTCCGAAAAAGGAGCCCCTACAATTGGCGCCGTCTGTGGGGAGGGTTAGTGTGCCGGCCGGTGCGACCGGCGATCATTCTAAGGCAGTTACCACTCGAAAGTTGGCGATGCAAAAAAAGGGGGAGAAAGCAAAAGAAAAGAAGAAGAGGAGAATGGCAGTGCGAAAAGAAAATTCAGCAACAAGTAAAAGAAAGGTCTTTTATTAATTCAGAAGAGATTACAAGAGATTACAACTACAATTCTCATTATTTCATTAAAAAAAACTACAAATACAATCAGAGGCTCAGACAGGCATGTTTTACAAGAACTTCTACCAGCTAATCCTACAATCGGAGGCTCAGGCGGACCGGTCCCGGGACTGGCTGGGCAAGAGACTCGCAAAGAATTGCCGTCAGGAATGAAGGAAGTGTCAAGCCGTGCTTTTATTGGCGTCAAGAGAATGGGAGAACTTGACGGTAAAAGCACAGGCAGGGGGGCTAGGGGCTGGCTCACCTTCAAACCAAAGCTTGAACAAAGTGAGGAGCCCCTAGACCCCGGGACACCCTCCCTCGTGATGCTTCCTCGACCCCCTCCGAACTACACGAGCATTGACCGTTGGAGACGGCAATACTCGGGCACCGGCCATGACGAGAGTTCGTGTGCTCCCTCCGTCGGAGGTGCACTCTGGAGGAGGACGTTAGGTATTTCAACGACGTCCCCCCTGGCCACCATGAGAGACTCGGCCAGTGTTACGCCTGAACTCTGCCGCGCCGGCAGCCCAGTGGGGACTGCGGCCACGGCGGCACTTGGCTCCAGGTCTCCTAACTGCGGTCACAACCCTGGTGACGGTATCAAGGGGACTCAAAAGGGCGAAGGTGTTTACGCTTGTTTGTGGGGGAGAATTCATGGAATGAGGAGAAACGCTCCCCCCAGAACGCCTTTTATGGAGGGCGAAAACCAGCGGGGGCTGAACCGCGCGGAATTCGAAGGGAATTGTCAAGGGAAATTAATTCCCACCCAGTTCCAAGGGGATTGCCAGCTGCCTGCTGCGTGTTGATTCACGAGGGCATTAATGGAGGCGCGTTACGGACACCGAAGCGTCAAACAGGAAGCGCGGAAGGCCAAGCGACGCCTCGTAAACCAGAAAGATGAGGAGCACGAACCAGAACCAAGGTTAGCCCCACGTGCAAAGTTACAAGCCGACCTGAGGAAAGACAGCTCACGGAAAAGACCCGAGGATAACCTCCCGCCAAAAACGAAGTCCTCGGATCCGAGGACAAAATCCTATTGGAGACAACAGCGTAATCGTTGTACAATAGCTCTTGCTCCAGCTTCCTGCAAGGGGTTAGGGGAGTGGACCCCTACCCGATGTGAGACTGAGTTGCCCAGAGAGGTGAGCACTGTGTCCTCACGCTCGGGAGCCACATGGAAACGATGGCGGCAATTGTACCTAGGTCTTGCATGGTCCTCGGACTCAAGCCTACGGGGAGCTGACCACTCGTACTTAAAAGGCAGCAACTGTACCTAGGTCTTGCATGGTCTACGGACTCAAGCCTATGGGGAGCTAGCCACATGGAAACGATGGCGGCAATTGTACCTAGGTCTTGCATGGTCCTCGGACTCAAGCCTACGGGGAGCTGACCACTCGTACTTAAAAGGCAGCAACTGTACCTAGGTCTTGCATGGTCTACGGACTCAAGCCTATGGGGAGCTAGCCACATGGAAACGAGGGCGGCAATTGTACCTAGGCCTTGCATGATCCTCGGACTCAAGCCTACGGGGAGCTGGCCACTCGTACTTAAAAGGCAGCGACTGCACACGAGGAGCTATCCATTTTACGACAGAGTCAGAGCACTGCTCGGTCCGAGGATCCATTCCCGTGAAGAAATTAACTGCCTAATGAAGGGCCTAATGGTCGATCCGACCACTCAAGAAAGGGCCAGCCAAACCGACGGCCTTCCGGACCATAAGGGCCGAGGTTTGCAAAACCCTCCTCCCCGTCCGAGGGTACGTGCAGCCGGGTTTTGAGGGGCTATTGTGGGGCCCGAGGGCCCAGAATCCCCGGCCCACCCTTGGGCAGGCCCAGGGCCCAAGCCGAGGAGGGAGATCTTCCCAGATGGTCGGCCTAAAGGTTTCAGTCCTTCCAAGGCCCGAGCCGAGGATACACCTATCCTCGGCACACCTAGCCTAATCTAGTTAGGGGGCAGACTTACTGCATGTGGTCACATCCACACTTAACCATCCTGCCAGGCCCTCCAGGTCCCATCAATGCTGACAAGACCCTTCACTGAAAAGCCTTGGGGGCAGCAACCCCCGGCATGGGAAAGAACCTGTCTGATGTGACAAGTCCTGAGCCATTAGCCCGGATGGCCAACAGCTGTAAGGCCAGGATCAAGCCAGAGAGAGTATATAAGTCAAAGAACCCCCCTGGTGAAGGGGGGGCCTC
Organism: Quercus variabilis; assembly: GCA_030445155.1. Lineage (NCBI taxonomy): Eukaryota > Viridiplantae > Streptophyta > Magnoliopsida > Fagales > Fagaceae > Quercus > Quercus variabilis. The sequence goes on from CP129447.1 coordinate 5,575,614, forward strand.
CTCGGACCCCAGCCGAGGAGCAACCCCAGACGGAGAGCAAATGGACGAAAAGTTGGAGGAAGACTGGCTAAGGGCCGGCCGGAGCCAAACCCTTTGCCCCACTCTCTACAAATTCATTGTCAGGGGGCCCACCTCCGAAAAAGGAGCCCCTACATATATATATATATATATATATATATATATATATATATATAATCTACAAAATAGGACTACTAACAAAAAAAAAAGGCCTCGTTGCACACGCGAAGCGTGTGTGATAAGGCTAGGAGCACAAAAAAAGCTAAGGACCAAATTAACAAAATTAAAAAGTTAAGGATTAAATTAACATTTAGCATAAAGGATAAGAACTAATTTTGTAATTTACCTTAGATAATATTTAGTCGAAACATGAAATATGTTATGACAAGAAATCTAGAGTTATGGGTATTATTTAAGGGGCTTCCCTTGTTTGGATTCCTCATTTTTTTAATTCAAAAATGTCCTACAGCCTTATGTTTAAGTAGAGACAAAACTAAAGGATAATCTTGCAAAAATACAACTTTAACTCCCACTAAAACATTGCCTAAAAAATAAGACTACTCTCCTGTTAATTTTTAAATTTCTTTATTCATTTATAAATTAGATTCTCAAAATAAAATTATATATATATATATAATCTACAAAATAGGACTACTAACCCAAAAAAAAAAAAAAAAAAGCCTTGTTGCACATGCTAAGTGCGTGTGATAAGGCTAGTAGCATTAAAAAAGTTAAGGACCAAATTAATGCAATTAAAAAGTTAAGGATTAAATTAACATTTAGCATAAAGGATAAGGACTAATTTTGTAATTTATCTTAGATAATATTTAGTCGAAACATGAAATATGTTATGACAAGAAATCTAGAGTTATGGGTACGTAGTGGGTACTAGTTAAAATAATTGATAAAATATCTTGTTGTCGAGTAATAATCTTGGAATAAAATCCCGTCAATGCTAAGAGATAGATTATGTATCTTATTCTAGTGAGAATTTAATTTCTTAGGTAAAAAAAAATTTAAAAAAATAAAAAAGCCTTATAGATCTTATTCTGGCAAGAATTTAATTTCTTAAAATTCATTTTTATTGCAAATAACTCACACCAGGGAAACAATAAAAGTTACCAATGCTTCTTAAAAAAAATATACAAAAAAAAAGTACAAAAAAAGTACAAAAAAAAAAAGAAAAAGAAAAATTAAATGCTTTCCCAATGCATACACTGGCAACTGGCAAGATTAAAATTTAAATGCTTTCAATTTATTTATTTATTTTTGAGAAGATGCTTTCAATTTATTTTGGAAAGGAATCCAATATAGGATAGATAATTCAGTAATTTGGAAATATACTTGGTAACATGATTGGGACCATTTCATTTACATTAAATAGTATATTTTATATGAAAACAATATAAATGCACTTCACATTTATGTTAAGAAATCCAATTTGTGATTATCTATTCTTTATTTGCATGCCAACATTTTCACAAGGTATGTTGTTGTTGTGGTATATACATTTATAGATGTCTGAGAGTAATTATTCATAAGCAATTTTGATTATAAATAGACCCTCTTCAACCTTTTCATTCATTAGATTTTTTATTTTATTTTATTGATTTAGCCCCATGAGATTGTGTATTAGATGATATTGATCTATCCGATCAATGATTTACCAGATTTGAACATTATGTTTAGGTTGAAGATACTCTGGGTAATGCATGAATATAGCCCTATTCATCTTCAATCAGGTAATTAGTTTATCTTGATTTCTACTTCTTTATGACAATAAATATTAAGTCATGTCTTTCTCACTCTTTATGTTTGAATTTTTGATTGCAGATTGTGTTAGGCGATTTAAATAACCCATTCAGAAACTCTAGAATCTCCACCTTGTACTACCAATTGCAATCACTTATGCAGTGTAACACCCGTGCAAGACATAAGAGTGTTCCTTAATGAAAATTAATTACTTTATACTATGTAGCAGAAGCAACTTCTGCAAAAATAATAGTTTGGTTTCTCACATTTTGTTTTTTCCAGTGTATAGACTTCGACCTGTAGTACTAATAGATTTGGAATGGTGATGTATAGCTTGTGAGAGATGGGTGGGGCTAATAATAGTTTAATTTCATAATCAACTTGTCTCCGCTATGAAACCCAGATGATGAACAATGTTGCTTCTTTTAATTGTGCCCCCGTATCGCTTTTTCCCCACATAAAATTGGATAACTTGTAACTATAGCCCTACGTTTTATATATACTAGTCGCGGAGCCACGCGTTGCGCGTGATAATTATTTTTATGGTAATTTTATTATTATTATTATTTTTTTTTACAATTTAAACTAATCTAATAATGAGTAATGCATTTCGTAATTATATTTTTATTTATTATAGGAACAATCACGTATGTAACATAGGAACAATCTAAAACACTAAAAAAATGTAAACTAAAAAAAAATTAATAAAACTTAACAATGATTAATTGAATCAATATTAGGATAAGATTTTGTTTTTGATAATCTATTAAGGTTATTTTTTTTGTAGAAATTATAATTTCCGCCACCTAAAACATATTATCAAATAAACAATTATTGTATATATACAAATTTTAACTTTTGCAATTTGTCACATATCCAATTATTTTCATTTGGCTAACCTTTGTTTTTCTTTAAATGAATGGCATTATAGAGTACTTCTAATACAACTATTAAAAGTACTTTGTTCACCACAAAAGATTAGAAAATAAGCAAAAATTAGTAAAGTCTCATAGTTTAACATCCTAATTGAGCATTATAAAAAATCATGCTATGTAACAAAATAAATACCAAATTATTCAAATCATGCTATGTAATAGAATAATATTATATTTTTATACGCTTTATTTAATTCTTTAGATCGCAATAGGATAACTGTAGGGGCTCCTTTTTCAGAGGTGGGCCCCCTGACAATGAATTTGTAGAGAGTGGGGCAAAGGATTTGGCTCCGGCCGGCCCTTAGCCGGTCTTCCTCCAACTTTTCGTCCATTTGCTCTCCGTCTGGGGTTGCTCCTCGGCTGGGGTCCGAGGAGGCCCCCCCTTCACCAGGGGGGTTCTTTGACTTATATACTCTCTCTGGCTTGATCCTAGCCTTACAGCTGTTGGCCATCCGGGCTAATGGCTCAGGACTTGTCCCATCAGACAGGTTCTTTCCCATGCCGGGGGTTGCTGCCCCCAAGGCTTTTCAGTGAAGGGTCTTGTCAGCATTGATGGGACCTGGAGGGCCTGGCAGGATGGTTAAGTGTGGATGTGACCACATGCAGTAAGTCTGCCCCCTAACTAGATTAGGCTAGGTGTGCCGAGGATAGGTGTATCCTCGGCTCGGGCCTTGGAAGGACTGAAACCTTTAGGCCGACCATCTGGGAAGATCTCCCTCCTCGGCTTGGGCCCTGGGCCTGCCCAAGGGTGGGCCGGGGATTCTGGGCCCTCGGGCCCCACAATAGCCCCTCAAAACCCGGCTGCACGTACCCTCGGACGGGGAGGAGGGTTTTGCAAACCTCGGCCCTTATGGTCCGGAAGGCCGTCGGTTTGGCTGGCCCTTTCTTGAGTGGTCGGATCGACCATTAGGCCCTTCATTAGGCAGTTAATTTCTTCACGGGAATGGATCCTCGGACCGAGCAGTGCTCTGACTCTGTCGTAAAATGGATAGCTCCTCGTGTGCAGTTGCTGCCTTTTAAGTACGAGTGGCCAGCTCCCCGTAGGCTTGAGTCCGAGGATCATGCAAGGCCTAGGTACAATTGCTGCCCTCGTTTCCATGTGGCTAGCTCCCCATAGGCTTGAGTCCGTAGACCATGCAAGACCTAGGTACAGTTGCTGCTTTTTAAGTACGAGTGGTCAGCTCCCCGTAGGCTTGAGTCCGAGGACCATGCAAGACCTAGGTACAATTGCCGCCATCGTTTCCATGTGGCTAGCTCCCCATAGGCTTGAGTCCGTAGACCATGCAAGACCTAGGTACAGTTGCTGCCTTTTAAGTACGAGTGGTCAGCTCCCCGTAGGCTTGAGTCCGAGGACCATGCAAGACCTAGGTACAATTGCCGCCATCGTTTCCATGTGGCTAGCTCCCCATAGGCTTGAGTCCGTAGACCATGCAAGACCTAGGTACAGTTGCTGCCTTTTAAGTACGAGTGGTCAGCTCCCCGTAGGCTTGAGTCCGAGGACCATGCAAGACCTAGGTACAATTGCCGCCATCGTTTCCATGTGGCTAGCTCCCCATAGGCTTGAGTCCGTAGACCATGCAAGACCTAGGTACAGTTGCTGCCTTTTAAGTACGAGTGGTCAGCTCCCCGTAGGCTTGAGTCCGAGGACCATGCAAGACCTAGGTACAATTGCCGCCATCGTTTCCATGTGGCTCCCGAGCGTGAGGACACAGTGCTCACCTCTCTGGGCAACTCAGTCTCACGTCGGGTAGGGGTCCACTCCCCTAACCCCTTGCAGGAAGCTGGAGCAAGAGCTATTGTACAACGATTACGCTGTTGTCTCCAATAGGATTTTGTCCTCGGATCCGAGGACTTCGTTTTTGGCGGGAGGTTATCCTCGGGTCTTTTCCGTGAGCTGTCTTTCCTCAGGTCGGCTTGTAACTTCGCACGTGGGGCTGACCTTGCTTCTAGTTCGTGCTCCTCATCTTTCTGGTTTACGAGGCGTCGCTTGGCCTTCCGCGCTTCCTGTTTGACGCTTCGGTGTCCGTAACGCGCCTCCATTAATGCCCTCGTGAATCAACACGCAGCAGGCAGCTGGCAATCCCCTTGGAACTGGGTGGGAATTAATTTCCCTTGACAATTCCCTTCGAATTCCGCGCGGTTCAACCCCCGCTGGTTTTCGCCCTCCATAAAAGGCGTTCTGGGGGGAGCGTTTCTCCTCATTCCATGAATTCTCCCCCACAAATAAGCGTAAACACCTTCGCCCTTTTGAGTCCCCTTGATACCGTCACCAGGGTTGTGACCGCAGTTAGGAGACCTGGAGCCAAGTGCCGCCGTGGCCGCAGTCCCCACTAGGCTGCCGGCGCGGCAGAGTTCAGGCGTAACACTGGCCGAGTCTCTCATGGTGGCCAGGGGGGACGTCGTTGAAATACCTAACGTCCTCCCCCAGAGTGCACCTCCGACGGAGGGAGCACGCGAACTCTCGTCATGGCCGGTGCCCGAGTATTGCCGTCTCCGACGGTCAATGCTCGTGTAGTTCGGAGGGGGTCGAGGAAGTATCACGAGGGAGGGTGTCCCGGGGTCTAGGGGCTCCTCACTTTGTTCAAGCTTTGGTTTGAAGGTGAGCCAGCCCCTAGCCCCCCTGCCTGTGCTTTTACCGTCAAGTTCTCCCATTCTCTTGACGCCAATAAAAGCACGGCTTGACACTTCCTTCATTCCTGACGGCAATTCTTTGCGAGTCTCTTGCCCAGCCAGTCCCGGGACCGGTCCGCCTGAGCCTCCAATTGTAGGATTAGCTGGTAGGAGTTCTTGTAAAACATGCCTGTCTGAGCCTCTGATTGTATTTGTAGTTTTTTTTTAATGAAATAATGAGAATTGTAGTTGTAATCTCTTGTAATCTCTTCTGAATTAATAAAAGACCTTTCTTTTACTTGTTGCTGAATTTTCTTTTCGCACTGCCATTCTCCTCTTCTTCTTTTCTTTTGCTTTCTCCCCCTTTTTTTGCATCGCCAACTTTCGAGTGGTAACTGCCTTAGAATGATCGCCGGTCGCACCGGCCGGCACACTAACCCTTCCCACAGACGGCGCCAATTGTAGGGGCTCCTTTTTCGGAGGTGGGCCCCCTGACAATGAATTTGTAGAGAGTGGGGCAAAGGGTTTGGCTCCGGCCGGCCCTTAGCCGGTCTTCCTCCAACTTTTCGTCCATTTGCTCTCCGTCTGGGGTTGCTCCTCGGCTGGGGTCCGAGGAGGCCCCCCCTTCACCAAGGGGGTTCTTTGACTTATATACTCTCTCTGGCTTGATCCTGGCCTTACAGCTGTTGGCCATCCGGGCTAATGGCTCAGGACTTGTCCCATCAGACAGGTTCTTTCCCATGCCGGGAGTTGCTGCCCCCAAGGCTTTTCAGTGAAGGGTCTTGTCAGCATTGATGGGACCTGGAGGGCCTGGCAGGATGGTTAAGTGTGGATGTGACCACATGCAGTAAGTCTGCCCCCTAACTAGATTAGGCTAGGTGTGCCGAGGATAGGTGTATCCTCGGCTCGGGCCTTGGAATGACTGAAACCTTTAGGCCGACCATCTGGGAAGATCTCCCTCCTCGGCTTGGGCCCTGGGCCTGCCCAAGGGTGGGCCGGGGATTCTGGGCCCTCGGGCCCCACAACAACATTTAACAATCAAAGAGAATAAAAAATAAAATAAACAACAACAACAATTTAAAAAACAAAACTAAATTGCATTAACCCAAAATAGAGTTTTAAAGAATATAAAAAATTATCAACCTCAAGTAGAGATGCAATAATATAAAAAAAAAAAAAAATCCACCAAAAAATTTAGAGAGAGAGAGAGAGAGAGTACCTTTTTTTTTTTGTGAGGAAAAACTATGCATAGAATAGAAGAGATAGTGAAAAATTTATAGTAAGAGGGTGTGAATAAGAAGTAGCAAAAATAAAGGAAGATGAAGGGAAAAAGGAAGAATGATATTAATGTAGAAGATAGTGGGAAGATGAAAAGGTAAGGGAGAGAGAAAGATTGAAGAAGTAGTAGGGAGATGAAATGGTAAGGAAGAGAGAAAGGTTGGAGAAATGTAAATATTAAAAAAAAAATGTTAAAAACAATTATAGGAAAATTCGAAAAAAAAAAAACCTAAAGCTTGAAAGGCTTCAACGTTTTTTATTTTATTTTATTTTTTCCTTTAAGCTGAAAAAGCTCACACAAAATCCTAAAGCTGAATTGAAAAGGTTTTGGGTTAGATTTGATAATGGAACTAAATAAATAAGAGGTGAGCTAGATTAATTATACAGATTTATTATATGGTGATAGTGGAAGTAAATAAATAAGTAGTGGGTTGGATTTATTATGGAGTGATAGTGGAAGTAAATAAATAAATAGTGGATTGTATTTATAAGGTTGAAAATTGTAAAAATCATTTTAAAATTGTAGGACAAATTATATATATATTTTTTAAAAATGACGTGGCAGCTGATGTGGCGCAACGTGAGAGCAGCAACATTAAACGCTACGCTTCAGCTTTTAGTAATATATAGATATATATATATATATAGCTATGACATAGGTTTTTTAATTTTTCTAATTACAGCCCCTGTGATATATAATTATTCTTTATATATATAGTAAAATATCCAATTATTATAATGAACTACTTTAATCTACCTTTTAAAAAAAATAATAATAAATGGAATTAGCCACATATAGGATGGGAGATTCGATTGTTATAATTAATGGAAAATGAGAGATTCGAACAACAGTTCTCTTTATAAAGAAGACCAAATAATACTACTTAGGCTATGTTTGTTTCGGTGGTAAAGGAAATCAGGAAAACGTTTTACACCCTTGAGGATGTTTGGGTGCGCAAGGAAAATTGGGTCAAACGGAAAATCATTTCCGTTGATCGTGAAATATGCCCTCTGACCCTGTAAAACCATTTCCGTTTGTATTTTACCTTCAAATCAATTCCGCCTCAGGAAAACAAAAGAGAGAGAGAAACAGCAAGGAAGAGAGATCGCACACATCCAAGCTACCCAAAGAAACATAACCCAATCCCCATTTCGACAAACCCACACCCACCTTGCTCGATCCACACCAACCCGATCTTGCTTGTCGCACCCCAACATCGACTCACTTGTCGCACCCAAGCACGGGCTTGTCACACCCCAGCACCAGCTCCCTCGTTGCACCCCAGCACTGACTCGCTCGTCATCGATACCAAACCCACCCACCAATCTCGTCGCCGTTGCCTTCAGACCCACCCATCGATCTCGATGCCGTCCCCTTCTTCATCCCCAATCTCATAGCCGTCGCCTCCTTTAGATAACCCAACCTTCACTGGTATCAGACCCAACCCAGTCGCCTCTCTCTCTTCCTTCTTCTCTCCATTTGACCGATTGAGACTGAATTTGATGAATTTTTTGGTTTGGTTTGATATTATATATTTGTTTGGATGTTGAGAAAATGTAAGTATCAAGTAAAAAAATGTGTTTTTACTAGTATTTTCAAGAACACAACCAAACACTAAAAAATATTTTCCAAAGTATTTTTTAAAATGTCACCAAACATCTGAAAATATTTTCACCTGAAAACATTTTACACTTGGAAAACATTTTACATTGAACCAAACACAACCTTAGTTACAAAATTGTTGAGACATAACTCTCTCTTTTATGTTTCTATTAAATCCCTTAATGGTACGGTTTTAATAAGCAATCTATGGAATATATACATGTGTGTGTGTATATATATTAATATATGTTTCAAGATTCCCTTTGTTTTTAGTCAAAAATATGACTGATAAAGTGATTCTTGATTTGCCTTTTATAAATGCTTTGTATCCTTTTCTTGTTAAACATAATGGCATTACTACTGACCCTTTTGGTCAAAAAGTAAAATTCAAATTTATTTCAAAATCTGAGATTAATATTGATAATGCTTCCAATCTGCTTTATGCTAAAATCAAACATTTTAACTTCCTTCAATAAGAAGTTAAATACAAAAAAATTACTGAACAACTTTCCAATAAATTGTTGCAGTAAAAAATTGATAATTTTAAAAAATTGTTAGTTGATGATGTTTGCTCTGATATTCCTAATGCCTTTTGGCATAGGAAGAAACATATTGTTGATTTGCCTTATGTTAAAGATTTGATGAGAAAAACATTCCCACTAAGGCTCGTCCAATTCAAATGAATGCCAAAACTGTTGAGTTTTGCAAAAAAGAAATCCATGATTTGTTAGAGAAAAAACTTATTAGGAATAACAAGTCCCCTTGGTCTTGCTTTGCTTTCTATGTTCAAAAGAATGCTGAAATAAAAAGAGGAACTCCTCGTCTAGTTATTAACTATAAACCTTTGAACAAGGTTTTGGAATGGATTCAGTATCCTATTCCCAACAAGAATGACCTGGTCCATAGATTGTGTGAGGCTGTAGTATTCTCAAAATTTGATATGAAATCAGGATTCTGGCAAATCCAAATTAGTGAGAATGATAGGTACAAAACTGCTTTTACCACTCCTTTTGGACATTATGAGTGGAATGTTATGTCTTTCGGTCTTAGGAATGCCCCTAGTGAGTTCCAAAACATTATGAATGATATTTTCAACTCCTTTAGCCACTTCACTATTGTTTATATTGATGATGTTCTTGTTTACTCCAATTCCATTGATGAATACTGGAAACATTTGTATTCGTTTCTAGATACTATTAAAAGAAATGGTCTCGTTGTCTCTGTTAAGAAAATCAAACTATTTCAAACAAAAGTTCGTTTCCTTGGCTATGACATCTCTGAAGGACAAATTCGTCTTATTGATAGAGCCATTCAATTTGCTGATAAATTTCCTGATGTTATCACTGATAAAACTCAGCTCCAAAGATTTCTTGGGTCATTAAATTATGTTCCTGATTTCTACAAAGATATGAGAAAACAATGCAAACCTCTCTTTGATTGGTTAAAGAGCAATCCTTCACCTTGGTCTGATGTCCATACCTCTATTATTAAATAAATCAAGTCTCATGTTAAGACACTGCCATGTCTTGGTATTCCAACTGTTGATGCTTTCAAAATTGTTGAAACCGATGCCTCTGATATTGGTTATGGTGGTATTTTAAAACAAAGAGTTTCTCCAGAGTCACCTGAACAAATTGTCTGTTTTTATTCTGGAATCTGGAAAAATGCACAATTAAATTATAGTACTATTAAAAAGGAGATTTTATCTATAGTACTATGTATTTCAAAATTTCAAAGTGATTTGTTAAACCAAAGATTTTTGCTACGTATTGATTGCAAAAGTGCTAAATATGTTATTGAGAAAGATGTTGAAAATATTGCTTCAAAACATATTTTTGCTAGATGGCAAGCTATTTTAAGTGTTTTTGATTTTGATATTGAATATATTAAAGGATCTCAAAATTCCATCCTTGATTTCCTTACCCGTGAATTTCTGCAGTGTCTCAATGGCAAGTAGAAGGTCTAAAGACAAGACACCTGCCACTCCTAATTCAACTGTTAAAACAGAACCTGTTTCCTCTTTGGACATTGTTAACTGTTTCACCCCACTAGGTACCATCCCTAAGCCCAATTACTCATCTGTTCTTGCCTCATGTTATGATCCTTATGCTATTACCCTTCTTAACCAACTTATTAAGACTGTTTTCCTAAAAAGCTCCAACATCCCTCAATACATCAAGAAACAATATTTTCAAAACATGTTTTATATTGAACCCAACAGAGCCTCAATTTCTGATCCTCTCAAACTTGCTAAAAGCTATTTTCCTCCAAGATTTCACTAGATCCCTGAGCATAAAGATAAGAATTTAAATTATTATTCTGATCTCTTGCGCAATGAGAAATCTATCATTATTAACACCATTTCTGACAAAATTGATACCTCCAAAATTATTTATCACAGTGTTTACATTATCAATGTTATAACTGAAGAAAAATGGGGTCCTTCCCCCAGTATTACCAGAACAGTGTCCTCTTCTCTCATCCCCTATTCCTACTTTGATTACATCAATGCTTGGTCAAGATTTATGCTTCACCAGAATGAAAACATGTCTCATTCCTGGTTTGTTAACTTTGATAAAAATTTCACTGGATCTCTGCCTCTTTGGTTCATCCGTTGGTGGTCTCAACATGGCCCTCTTGATGAAATACTTCCTGAACCATTACTTAATGCTTTTGAATGTTTCAAGAAATTTTACAAGGTTGATGCTCATGGTGCTAAGTTCCCTCCTTTGCTTCACTTTGTTAAACACTTCAAGATACCTTGGATATTAAAATGGCAGTATGAAAAAGATGGTGATATTCTCTCTAGACATTGGTATGTGAAATGGTGGGGTAAATTCCCTATGCTCAGAAAATTATTGCTACAATCTCCAGAGATTCTTCATCCCCGGCTGTTCTCCCCATTGCTAAGGATTGTTTACTTGGTCAATCCCCTGTCCTTGAGGCACCTGCTTCCTCTTCTAAATCTATTAAATCATCAACTAAACCTAGAAAAGTGAGTTCTCCTTTGAATGAAATCCGCAAGGACCCTGAAGCTCTTAATGCTCTCATCAAAATGTTAAAAGTAAAAAGAGCTAGTTTGGATGATGAACGGTCCTCTGAAGGTTCTGTTACAAAAGATCCTTACTACCCTTACAATGAAGAGTCATTTGGACATGATGAAGATGGTGATGATGACCTAGCACAAAATTGATTGATTCACCCTATTGGTCTGGCCTGCATAATGGCCAAGATGTTACTGTTCCTTCCCATGCCAAAAATGCTACTCTTGAAAAGAAGATTCTTCATGTTTTCAAGACTGCTCTAATAATGTCCTGAAAAGAAGATTCTTCATGTTTCCAAGACTGCTTTCAAATATTCCGAACTTCACTTTCGGCATGTGTTTTACTGGCTATTATTTAATTTTACTATTCACCTATCACTATTTATTTATCACTATTCACCTGTCACTATTCACCTGTTACTGTTCATGACACTGTTCACTCTGAATTTTGCCTATTTAAGGGGGGTTGTCCCTTAAGTTAAAATTAGAATTTTCTTTAGAATTCTCAGAATTTTCTTGAGAGAACTTCCCTTCTAGAGAGAGTTTTCCTCCTTAGAAGCTTTCTTTGAGAGAATTCATTGTTTCTACTACTACCTTGTTTATTACTTTGTTCCTACTACTACCTTGTTCCTACAAACCTTGTAACTAGGACTAGTTCAAGCTTTGTAATTGTTAATCTGTTTTGAGATCTTGTATTCACTACTACTACTGTAAGTGTTTAACTCTACTTTCAATAAAGAAGTATTTTCAGTTAATTTTATGTTCATTATACTACTTGTTGCTACCATCACCTTGGACGGATTACCGCCATACCGGACGGTTCTAAATTGCTTTCATTTACTTTGAATTATCTTGTTATAAATTGCTTGGCTGGTTCTACCGCCTTATTATTGCTTTCATCTATTTTGCTTACATTATTATTGCTTTCTCTTATTTTGCTTACATTACTTTCAACATATATATTACTGTGCTTCCGTCTCCATCTCTTCCCTTCAGCTGTGCGACCCCTTCCCCCTTTTATGGTAAAACTATGTTTAAATCACAGAGAACCTTCTGGTAAAACTATGTTAATTCAATGTTCAACTCCTGATGCTAAAGTTCAAGTTTCAAAAATGATTCAATGGCAAGATGTCAAGCTTCCCATTGAATGGTTGTTGGAACAAAAATCCCCTATTTCTAAACCTGTATTTGATGAGCTAGATCTCACAAACATTCAACAATATCTTGATGGTACTGTTAAAATAAATTTTCAAAATATTCAACCACCTTTGAGGATCAACGAAGGAAGACATTCCTTTGCTGGATCTGAAAGTATTTCGAAAAGAGATCATCAAGATCTCAATGATTTTTTGCAAAAGAGTTTTTTTGCAAAAGAATTTTGAAAACGTAGATTAAAAAATTACATAAAATTAAATACTTCTGTACGTGATTAGAAAATTTTAAAATACAAAGAATGTCAATAAATCTAAATTAAATTACAGGAAGACTACACGTATTTTACCTTATAAACTAATGTCACTACTAGGAAAATTCCTAAGTGCGTAAAACTTTTAGTATTTACTAGTAACTAGTAGTGACTCGCAAAGACGGGTGAGAGATCTTTATATATTTTGAACAATACTTTGGTTTGTCTATGATCTGCACGAACCCAATAATAAATATTGGTCGAAGCAGCTTAATTTAAGGAGCCCAACCTAATATAATCTGTTGTGAACAAAACCAATTTCAATCAAGTCATTGACATTTATAGTGTAAGTGTTGCATTAGTATAGCTAATTATTATTGACTTATTTTGTTTAAAAAGTAATTAAGTTGGATAAAAGTATGGTTACATCTAGAAGAAATGGTTTGAAAAGATGTACCCAAAAACGAAAAAGGAACAAAAACAAAAAAGCACAAATGTGTTATGGTGACATTTTGAAATATAAATTTACGAAACATGTTTGCTTTTTATTATTAATTTTGACAATAAGATCTCGATCTTTATCCTCTTTGGTCAAAAGAAATATTCTGTAACAGGGTAATTAAATGTGGCTGATCAATCAATCAAAAAAAAAAAATTGCTGAAATCTATGCCAAATATCAAAAATCTTGTATATATTAAAATTTGGAAGGATATCTTCATCTCAAATTCAGACTATAATATATATGAAATAGGCAAGGATTTGTTGCAAACTAAGTTGCAGCAATTCTTACAAAATGCACACGTCAAGTGGCCATTTGGTGAAAATTTCAATCTTGACAAGGTTTAACAAGTGTCTATTTGAGGTGTTGACACGTGTGCATTTTTGTAGAAGTTGCCACAACTTAGTTTGTAGAAAATTCTTGTACATATTATATATTAGGTATTATGCATAGAGCAAATAGAAGATAGATGCTATAAAGTGAAAAGCATAATGGAAGACCCTTATTCTTCTTTCAATTTTCATTTCCCTAAACATTATTTGAACCTGTTAAACACTAGTCCCATGCAAGGACTTACAACCAAACATCTGGAGCCATTGTAGTATTTTCTTGACCTTATCCTTCACTCCAATATATGCCAACAAAACACACATTTGAATCACTCAAAATTTCTTGATGGATTCAGGAAATGAATCCAAGTAATACAATTGAACTATAAGACAGCGAGCCCCGAAACAAAGGATCAATAACATTGCACCATTGCAATTGGGTTTGCACTTGATATCAAATGCCATAATAGGTGCAACCAAAGGCTTTTCAAAGGAAGACCTTAGCTCATCAATATGAGCATCTAGTAGAACAGCACGGTCCACTACACTTGCCTTTACATAAACTCCTTGTATTTCTATTTCATACAGGCACATTTTGGATAGGAGAGAAATGGGAATCATAGTGTTTTTTTAGCTTCTATCCTTCACCCTAGCTAGGCATGATGAGAAAGCACTAGCTGCATTGTGTTAGTTTATAGAAGTGAGAGTTTGGTGGTTTAGTGGCAACTGAACTTCAATTACTTTCTGCTTATGTAAGTTGTCTTATTAGTTTAATAAAGACAATAAAATGTCTTATTATATAGTTAGTAAAGTTTCTTAACGTTACACGTAAATCTTAGAGTTCTCTCATTTTTACTGAAACAAACAATGGAGAGCTTCCAAATTTTAAAAACAGTGAATATTGAATTACTTGGTAAAGTTTTTTAACATCACACACGAATCATTCAATCAAATCATACTTTTGAAACGTAAATTCATAAAATGTCTTATTAGTTGGTAAAGTTTTTTGACATTACACTTAATCTTGTAATTCTACTTTATATTAACATCACACACAAATCATTCAATCAAATCATACTTTTGAAACGTAAATTCATAAAATGTCTTATTACTTGGTAAAGTTTTTTGACGTTACACTTAATCTTATAATTCTACTTTATACTAAAATGACTTGGTTGGACAGCCTCCAAATATAGAGGCAATGTAATGTTAAATTACTTTTCTCTTCTCTTCTCTTGGTGTTATACATAAATTGATTTCCTTCAATGCAGTGATATACTCTCAAATATATTGAGAAATTAGGAAATGAACATTGAGGTGCTTCCCAATATAAGAGTCTAATGAGACTTCACGGATTAAATAAAGAACACAATAATGACTTGTTAAGAAATTCATTGGAACTGGTTCAATTGACAAACAGACCAAATGCACGCACAAATTTCTACTATGATTCCTTAATGAACAAATTTCACTTCTTCGTATCCCTTTCTTTAAGCAACTCAAAAGGTAAATTGTATGAGTATCAGAACTTATCAAGAAAGCTGAAGTTCACATTTTACTTCAAATATTTTACATAAAGCTGATACCCATGAGATATTGCAACACTGAATATCGAAACTCAACATTTTATTTCCATCATATCCAACTCAAGGTACATGATCTTTGATAGAAAAACTATGCCAAAGTACCAAAGTAAATTTAAATAGTTAATTCCCAAGATTGATAAAGGCTACCTCTAAAATGTTTATTTAATAAAAAAAATCCTCAGCATCACGCAGCTAGCAAAGGCATAAATTAATATACCAATATATTTATAGAAGCACAAACATATATATATATATATATATGGAGGGATAGATAAGTAACATAACTTACATTAAATTTATTTATTTTTTTAAAGGAAAAGATTAAAAAAGAAAAGAAAAAAGAAGTGACTTGCATATGTTGTAGAAGACAGTAAAGGGACCCATAAACACCAAAATAGAAGCCGACACCGATTGAATGATAGAACCCCTCTCATAAGAAGATCTTAAACTGTAACAGCGAGAAGAATAAGAAAAAAAAAAGAGAGAGAGACACTTTAAAGGTGAAGCATTTAAGTAAATCTTTTTTCTGGGGTTAATTTTATAATTAATATTATTAAGAGAATTTTTAGAAAATTAGGTTGAAACCCTAACTATATATATATGCTAATTAAGTCCGTGTATAACTATAGATATTTTTGACGAAGGAATTCTCAATATATTTATGTTGAGAAGGATTGATAGTAAGAGTTTAAGAAATCTTATCGTTTGTCAAATCTAAGCTTTATATGAAATTATAATATTTTTATGTGGGTATTTTTGGCTAATAGTAAGACTGTCTAAATATCCTGAGTTTTATGATGTAAACAAAGAACGATTTAGATTAGGTTTTCTGTAATTTGGACGCTAAGTACATGTTCTTGTCTTGGTAACTTAATATTTTTTTCTATGCCCAATTGTTGCGTGTAAGTGTAGATAGAATTGCAGATTGTTAGGCATGGTAGGTCCGGTTTCCCCACAGGTTTCTCTTAAAGAAGTAGTACTGAAGTGTTGGATTGGTTGAGTAGGAAAAGTCTACTAGATAGGCTTGAAGTCTATCAAGCAATCAAATAAAAATAATAAAAAATAATAAAATAATAAAATAAAATAAAATAAAGGAAGAAGAAGAAGAAGAAGAAGAAGGAAGGCACTTCCGTATAAAAGAAGTTGAGTCGAAGTGGTGTTCTTTTACGATTGCCTTTTGGCCCTATAGACTATAAGGTGAGGCTTCAAGTTAAGATAGTGACATGTGTTCAAAAGTAGACATATATTATAATATCAATTAATCCAATGCAACTGAACATTGGACCTAAACTTCACCCATAACTACATGCATTCTACAGGCTTTATTCCTTAAGAACTATTAGTGGCACAAGTAAAGGATATATATATATTTATATTATTGATGGTTCCAAAATATGGATAGGTCATCTTTGATGCTATTTTGTCCTTTACAAGGAGAGTTAATAATTGGAAAACATTGAATATTTTTAGCAATTTCTCTTCTGACCGGATACCATTATAAGTTTTTATTAAATTATTTGATTACTAAGTAAATGTTACTTGAAAAAAAAAAAAAATTGTTCTAGGTGATATCTAAGGATTTTAGAGGAATTGTTAGAGAGAGATTTTTTTTGTGGTGACCTAGTTGAGGTAAGGAGCCTTTCTCCTAATTAATTTTACTTTTGCTTATATTACTGTATTTTAACTACTGAATATTGTTATATAATTGTTACAATTTTATTTTTAATTGTTAGCTACATTGATTTAAAGTAAAGAATTTTAGGTACTGAATATTGTTATACAATTGTTACAATTTCATTTTAATTGTTAGCTACATTGATTTAAAGTAAAGAGTAAAGAATTTTCATAAATTTATTTGATTACTACATTTTTATTTGAACTATGATTTGATATATATATGATTTTGGACAATCTAATTATGTTTTGACTCTGACACCCAGCCAATGGAGATTATTCATTGGTACTGAAACTAACTCTATCTCGGCCCTCTGGGGTATCACGAGCCTATTGTGTTTCTAGACCTAGCTAATGGGGTATATACATTTGCACGGAACTAGTTTCTTCCGAATCTAATGCCTAGTCATGGGAATATAGCGTGACAATATTCATAAATATATAAGATTGTTAAGAATGTAAATATGTTTGAATTTATAAATTATTTTAAGTCTATGAAACTTCTTTAATTAGTTTATTTTTTGAAAACCCATAGTATATTATGACCTTAACATATGTGAAATATTTTGATCTCGTAAATTTATATTATTCTCTCAATTTATATACGTTTTTTCAACTAGTTTGGCATTTGGTTACTTATTGAGTTGTCAACTCACCCTCCTTTCCCTCTCTAGTTTCAAATTATGAAGAATAACAAGTTTTATAACTTTTGCTGAGGTTGTTTGCTTGAATGGAGATTGGGAATTTTTAAAATAAAATGAACTTGTAGTAAGTATATCTTTTGTTTAATGGTCATGAGGTTTGGATTGTTGTTTCTATTGGTACTTTGGAGATTTTTTGACAAGTATATTATTGAGGATGATTGTGGATTTATTGATGGAATTTTCTTTGAGGATAATTTTTAGTTGCTAAGAATGTCTTGCACATTTGTAAAATGAAAACTTTATAAGAGTGCGGTTGTTGTCATGGCGTGACATAAACCCTAAACATCACACTAAAATGCTTTGGTCTCTCTCTGCAAAAATAACAACCAAAATCAGCATTAGTTCCCAATTAACTCTGCCAATCCCTAGACATTATGACTTAGCTTCTTGACAAGGCAACTCACCCATAAACACAATATTATTGCTCTCATTGGATATATATGATATATGATATATATATATATATATATGTAGGTTTGAGAGACAAGGAACCAGGTCCAAGCTTGATGCATTTGAATGATTATGATGGCAATGGGGTCCAAAACAAGTTAAATATTGGAGCACCTAGGTAACTAGGCACTGAAGCTTGACCAACAACCAGCTTTCCATGCAATAGCATAGCCACATGTAGAGCCGGGAGGGCATGGCCCCCCTAAAGTTCAAAAGGTTAATCCCATGGCATATTATTGTTAGGGACTTAAGAGTGCTAACTTTCTCAAACAGTGAAACCTTTTCATTATGGTACTACTATTAATTTTCACATGCATTTTTGTACGAAGTGTATATGAATTTATTATATCTCTGTGAATATATTAACATTTTATATATACCACAGAGACGTGGACTACGATTTTTTAGAGAACTATGGGTTACAGTTGTTTTAAGTTTCTATATTAAACTTATTTGTATTTTTATATATATGTTCCACGTATTGGGTTTATTGTAAAATTCAATTCAAAATAATAAAAATATAGTCATTTACAAGTTTTCATTATAGACTAAGATGTAAGCTGATGGTTAAACTACGATAATTTTTTCTCTAATATTTTTTCTTTTTACTTTAACAATTAACATGGTATCAAAATTAATGATTTGTTTGAATTGAGATAGAAGGATAGTAGAGTGAAATTAATAAGAAATTAATTTATTTTTGACCAACTCTATTTTCTCTACTCTCCTCTACCACCTCTCAATCCAAACAGCTCCCAAATTTCTATTTGGTTTCCTTTCGGCCTTTTTCGGCCTCCATTCTAATAGTGATGCTTCTTTCTAGCATTATCAATGTCGTTCAAGCACTACAGTTCTATCTAGATCCATCCCCTCTAGATATTGTTTCCAATAATGAACCAACCACACATTTCAATCACATGGAAGTCGATCTACACAATGCCACCCACACGCCCTCATATGCATTTCATCTGATATCTCTCCAGCCTTCACACGATACCATGTGTTATGTACATGTCCACATGTGCCTCCATCGTCGTTGTTGGTGTCAATGCATTTTTTGGCAATCAGTGTCAGCCATTACCTAGTCATACCAACTCTCCCTTGGCCCGCATTTGTTTGTTTGCGCCAATATCCATCTCATTCATGTGTTCACACTGTTGGGAATATGTACGAATTCCCATATATTTGAGAGGCAAAAAAAAAAAAAAAAAGATAGAAAAACAATATACATACGAGTCAATCACATGGCACAAAAAATTATGTGGTTCATCAATTTAGCCACGTCCATGAAGTTACAATGATTTATTATTTATAAGGAAAATTACAAGATGCGACAATATAGTATTTCTCTCTTAAAACCACACGAAAAACTTTAACTTAAAATAAACGGTATTTATATCCTACACAGAAGATCTATAATAAGCTAAAAGTAGCCAAAAATTTCTTTAAAACCCAAAATTTTTACTCTATGGACTAAGCCTAAAAAAATCTTTCATTAAAACCATAGCACTTTTACATAAATTTGGGTTATAATCCGGATCAAACACAAACTAAATTTCACATAGCGGAACACACACTCGATCTTTTCTAACATTTTCAAATTTTCTTTGATGATCTTACCGTCTAACCTCTAGGGATGTTAAAATAATTAAGAGTTTATCATATAAATATATCAACGGTCCACATGACTTTGTAGACAATGTATATAATGTGTCACCTCATAAATCATAATAGAGTGATCATAATTGAGGTCCGGGTGACAATATAAAAAGCCTTCCTTTTAGCGATTGGTTTCCTCGATTAAATAAAAAATTTTAATTATTATTGTTTTTGACATTCAAACATTTAAACTATTTAAATGTCCTCTTCTTTATGCTTTTAAGTTTTTTTCTTCTTTTTTTCTTTTGTTTAATTTAACGGCCAAAAAATAAAAAAAAAAGAAGGTGACTAGTGAAACACCTAGACCTTTTTTAGATGTGAATTATGTGATCATACTAATTTCTACCTACTTCAAAACACTGTATATTCTTTATGCATTAAGTTCTTTTATATATATATATATATATATATATATTTTTTTTTTAGGGTCCAACCATGAAATTTATTTTATTGAAATATGCATACAGAGTTGGCTTGAAGTACATTTTGAAATTGTGATGGAACTTCCTCTATCCATACTAAAAAATTTAGTATGCTTATGGCATATCTTGCCAGATTATGAGTTAACACATTACATTTCCTCTTTGTATGAGATGAGAGTAACATAATTCATCAAAATTGTGTGACAATCTTTTTGCATCCTCAATTAATAAACCCAGTGGTACCAACATTCTTTCCTCCTCCATCAAACCTTTAATCACACTCAAAGAATCTCCTTCCAAGATGGCTCGTTTAACACCAACCTCCAGTGCAAATGAGAGAGCACAACCAGCTGCCAATGCCTCAATCTTATTGCTGCAGAGTTGTTGATGAACCAGCTTTGAGCAAGATGCGATGATCTGGCCTCTGTGATCTCTAATCACAACCCCAACCCCTGTTTTCTTCTCAAGTGGAAATACCGCACCGTCAAAATTAATTTTGTAAAAAACATAAAACAAAAAGTTTTTATATCATCGTAGCATAACATAAGTACAACCAATCTTAAGCTTGTAAATAAGTGAGTCAAGTCGACTATTAAAAATTTATTAGATTATGAGTTATGACTAGTTCATTTAATTTTATTTTGTACACATGTTGGGCTTGACTTATTGCCAAATCAGATTAAAAGATACATTTAGTATAAAAATAATAATAATAATATAAACTTCCTTGTGCTTTGTTTGTCTCATTCATCTCTGCTCACAAGATTGTTGAGATATCTTGCCCACCCATTTTTATACTGGAAGATGTATAAGTCGTCCAAGATTGATGTATAATTGGCCATCTTGGGCTGGATTTGAGATTCAGCAAATGTCAAACAGAAACTCTTTCATTAGGCTAACTTGGGCCGATCCCGGTTTTCACCTTTCATCTCTAACGAGCCTGTATTTAAGTCTATTAGTTTGCTGCGCATTCATCTCTAGCTTTCTTTTCTTGTTCTTCATGCAGAGCAACCCCCGTGCGTATAAAGGCGCTAGTTTTCTTTTCTTGTTATTCATGCAGAGCAACGCCCGTGCGTATAAAGGTCCAAGAATCATGATTCAATTTCTCATCTCATGTCAAGATCCTAAAAATAATAATAATAATAATAAATAAATAACCTCTCATGTCAAAGGCAGTATATAATAATAACAATAATAATAATCTTATTGTTTCATGTCTAGGAGAAAACTATATATTTTTAAATTAAAATAAATGTTTTCATGATAAACTCTAGGACATATTTTCTTCTTTTCATCTTTTCTATTTTTGTGAGAATTAAGAGCATTCACACCAGTTTTCTCAAATATTTAGTTAAACTAATCCAAAAAAACCTTTAATTTTACTAGTTTATTTATCTATTATTTTCATACACATACATTAGTCTCAATACTTTATCAACATTGAAATTTAATGTAGCGAGGATAGAGGCTCACTATATGTAGAGATGAGATTATCCTCTTAAAAAGTTTAGTTAATTTAGTGAGGCTAATGCACACTTGTTTTGGTTGAGTTTAGATAAATTTTTGCTTAAATATTAAATTTGTGAGACTAATGTGAATGCTCTAAGAAAGTTACAATTGACCATTAAGGCATTGACATAATAGATAATATTTAGTAGGAACATGAAATATGTTATGAAAAAAATCTAGAGTCATGAATTCTAATTAGCTTTGTAGGGATAAAGGCCTAAATTTGTATATTGGGCCTTGGGTCTTATCTTGGGATGTGGGCGTGTCCGAGGAGGGGTAAGTGATTGAGAGAGATCCCAAGTTTAAAGTGTCATAAAGAAGAAACAGGTGGAGAGCGGTCCGAAGAGTAACTCCTCCTCGGACACAATAAATACAATTCGAATCTATATTACAGTAACCTAGGTGACCTACTAAGAGGTTTCCATGATAAGGATGAGCTTCATGCATGTATAGGAGTGATAAGAACTTAGAAATATTTAAAGGAAAAGTTGCTACCACCACATTAAATGCATTGCAGCTACTTTTCTGACCGCATTTATGTGGAGAAGATCCCTGAACAGAGCAATCTCAGTTACTGCAATTCACAGAAAGCCAAAGATAGCGTATGATGAGACATGCACTCAAGTGAAGGTTTAGATGATTAACAATTACGGGTGGATCAGGAAGGCTTGAGAGGAACTATATAATGTGAGAGACTTTCCACAAGATGGGAATCAAAAAAAGGAGAAAGAAATACTGTAGCAATCAAAGTTGTACTTGTAAAATAGTTATATTGATTTATACTCCGAATTATCTCCTCGGACAGTGAATTTATCCAGTCCAATGTGTCATGTTCTTACTTGATCATCTTCTAGATCTATACTAGCCATTATTAACTTCATTAGGATCTAGCTCTTTAACCCACTTTCTACAAATTTATTGTATTAGGCTCACTGGGCCATCACCCCATTCATCTTTGGGTTTGGGCCACAAATTGTGTCCCTACAAGCTTAATTAATAAAACCTCTTATTTTTCAAATAATGAATCAAGATTATTTTTGCCTTTAGCATGACAAAAAGGCAATTTCAAGATACTATGTTTCTCCTTTTCTCATTATTAATAAAGTTTTGTCTTTCCCATCCCCCCCCCCCCAAAAAAAAGGATTATTTTTGCCTTATGGTCAAGAGTAATTATCATAAAATAGTTGTTATAGATTCAAATCTTATCTTTTAGCAATATTACACCACTAAATATTTGTTTTATTGTATGTAAATTTAACAAATCTATTGTTGGATATACCCTCCATGCTTGCAAAATTTTAAGATGATCGGATAACAATGACCATCTCATCTATAAAATATTTAAAATTCAAGTTTTTGTACATACTTTTATAATACGTACTATAAATGTGTGTATCAAAGTTGAGTTTATAGATCTAATAGTAAATAATATTCAATTGATATGAAATTTGTTATACATGTTAAAAACATAGACAATATGGAATTCAACTATGAGATTTCCAAAATATTAATCTAATAAAGTGGAACATCTATTTATTTATTAATTTGTGGGTTCCCGTTATTCCAACTAGTAAAGTTTTTGATAGTTGAATAAAATATCTGGGGTTCAATCTCTACCTACACCAAAAACCGATTGGTGTCTTGATCTAATAATAAAGAACATCATTAGGATTTGATGTCATATATTAAAACTCTCTAAAAAAATTATTTATTAATTTATTACTTATACGAGATAAGATTTGAACTAATTCCAGCAATAATTTTATTTACCTAGTAAAAAAAAAAAAAAAAATCTATTGATCTTATTTTGGAAAGCATATAATTTCCCATGATTCAAATAACTAATACCAAGGAAACAACTAATTTACCAACGCATATAGTGGCAAGATAAAAAATTAAATGCATTCAATTTATTTTGGTAAAGAATCCAATATATGATAATGATTTGGAAATATACTAGGAAACATAGTTGGGAACATTTCATTTACATTTATGTTAAATAGTCTATTTTATTTGGAAACATTATAAGTACGCCTTACATTTATGTTAAGAAATCCAATTTGTGATTGTCCATTCTTTATTTGCATGCTGAAATTTGCATATGGCATGTTGCTGTGGTATTTACTTTTATAGATGTCAAGAGAAATGATATTCATAAGCAATTTTGAAATTAATAGACCATCTTCCACCTTTCCTTCCACTAGAAATTTTTTATTGATGCTTCTCAAAAAAGAAATTTTTTATTGATGTAGCCTCATGAGAGTGTGTGTTAGATGACATTTATCTATCGGATCAGTGATTTACCAGACTTCAACATTATATCTAGGTTGAAGACTTTCTGGGTAATGCATGAATATAGCCCCGTTTGTCTTCAATAAGGTTCGTTTATCTTGAATTCTTTTTCTTTATGATAATCAATATTAAGCTATGTCTTTCTTACTCTTTATTTCTGGATTTTTGGTTGCAGATTGTGTTAGATGATTTCACTCATCCATTGAAGAACTTTAAAATCTCTAGCATGTGCTATCAATCACAATCACATATGGAGCATACCTACCTTGAAGGACATAAGAATGTCCGTGAAATGTAAATTGTTAAATTATTATACCTTTGTAGTAGAAATGGCTTAATGAATATTGTGCAAAAGCCTTATTCTTATTATACATTCTCCATGTGCTAATTGTTTATCTTGCATTTGTTGTGCCAATCTACTGTACATTCACCGTATACTAATTGTTTATCTCGCATTTTGTTGATTTTCATTGACTTATTTTTCTTAAAAAATAAGTTGGATAAAGTATAGTTACATCTAGAAGAAATGAAGTTTAAATAGTTTCACATATACAAATATATTGTAATAAAAAATAAAAAAAAAATAAAAAAAGGAGAACAAGTAACATTTTGAAATAAATAAATAAATTTACGATAATTTTTTATTTTTTTATCAAGTTTGGCAAATAAAATCTCGATTTATATACCTCTTTCTCAAAAGAATTCTTCTCTAACAGGGTTATTAAATGTTGGTTAAATCTATGCCAAGAAGAAAACTCTTGTATTTATTAAAATTTGGAAGGATATCCAAGTAGTCTACATTTCAGATCGTGCAATATTAATGTTTCATAATGTGAACAAGTTCTGCCTAATAAATATGGAATTGCATATTAGATACTATGCATGGAGAAAATAAAAGATAGATATATTATGTATATAAACTTATAAAGTGAAAAAGCATAATGGAAAAAACAATACAATCGCTTATTCTTCTTTCAATTCTTTTTTTGTTTTTTTGAAAGGATTTTTCATCAATTCTTATTTCTCCAATCCCATAAGCATCATGAATGGCATACTTGACCTGTTCATGTGAAAAAACCCTAGCACCCCAGTCAGAGAAAGTAACGCTTTTTGGCTCCTCATAGTACACCCCAACTTCACTAGCTAACTCAACTAAACCACACCCATCAAGATTTGGCTTCTTAAGTACCCTGGCAGCCAAATGGCCCAGTTCCACACCAGTCTTACAACCAAACATCTGGGGCCATTGTAGTATTTTCTTGACCTTATCTTAACTCCAATGCCAACAAAACACACATTTGAATCACTCAAAAATTTCTTGATGGATTCAGGAAACGAATCCAAATAGTACAATTGAACTATAAGGCAACGAGTTCCAACACAAAGGATCAATAACATTGCACCATTGCTATTGGGTATGCACTTGATTTCAAATGCCACAATAGGTGCAACCAAAGGCTTTTCAAAGGAAGACCTAATTAGCTTATCAATATAAGCATCTACTAGAACAGCACGGTCCACTACAAATGCCTTTACATAAGCTCCTTGTATTTCTATATCATACATGCACGTTTTGGATAGGAGAGAAATGGGAATCATAGTTTTTTTTTTAGCTTCTATACTCTTCACCCGAGATAGACATGATGAGAAAGCACTAGCTGCATTGTATTAGTTTATATAAGTGGGAATTTGGTGGTTTGATGGCAACTGAACTTCAATTACTTTTTGCAAAGGCACTAAGTTGCCTTATTAGTTGTATAAAGACAGTAAAAAGTCTTATTGGTAAAGTTTCTTAATGTTACATCCGAATCTCAGAGTTTTCTTATTTTTATTGAAACAGCTAATGAAAAGCTTCCAAATTTTAAACACAGTTAATATAATTAAGTTACTCGGTAAAGTCTTTTAACATTACACATAAATTTTCAATCAAATCATACTTTTGAAATGAAAATTAATAAAATGTCTTATTAGTTGGTAAAGTTTTTTGACATTATACTGGAATCTTGAAATTCAATTTTACACTAAAATGGCTAGGTTGGAAAGCCTCCAAATATTAGAGGCAATGAAATGATAAATTTACTTTTCTTTTGCGATATACATAAATCATTTTCCTTCAATGCAATGATATTTTCTCAAATATATTGAGAAATTAGGAAATGAGCATTGAGTTGCTTCCAAATGTAAGTCTAATGAGACTTAACGGATTAAATAAAGAACACAATTATGGCTTGATAAGAAATTTATTGGAACTGGTTCAATTGACAAACAGGCCAAATGCATGCACAAATTTCTACTATGATTGCTTAATGAACAAACTTCACTTCTTGGTATCCCTTTTTATAAGCAACTCAGAGGGTAAATTGTATGAGTATCAGAACTTATCAAGGAAGCTGAAGTTCGCATTTTACTTCAAATATTTTACATAGAGCTGATACTCATGAGATATTGCAACACTGAATATTGAAACTCAATATTTTATTTCCATCGTATCCAACTCAAGGTACATGAGCTTTGATAGAAAAACTATGCCAAAGCACCAAAGTAAATAAAATAATTAATTCCCAAGATTGATAAAGGCTACCTCTAAAATGATTTTTTTTTTAAACCTCAGCATCAAGCAGCTATCAAAGGCATAAATTAATATACCAATATATTTATATATTTATATATGCACACACACATATATATATATGAAGGGATAGATAAGTAACGTAACTTACATTAATTAGCACAAAAAAAGTGAAAAAGATAAGTGACTTACCTATATTTGTAGAAGATGGTAAAGGGACACATGAACACCAAAATAAAAGCCCACATAACAACCGATTGGATGATGGAACCTCCATCACAAGAAGATCCTGAATAAACCCTAAATATCACAATAAAATGCTTTGACCTCTCTCTGCAAAAATAACACCTCACCCCAACAAATAAAATCACCATTATATTAGTTCCCCCTAATTAATTAACTCTGCCAATCTCTACACATTAAGACTTAACTTCTTGATAAAGGCCACTGATCACCCATAAACACAATATTGTTCTCATTGGATATCTGATATTTAGGCCGGTTTGAGAGACAAGGAACCAGATCCAAGCTTGATGCATCTGAATGATGATGGCAATGCGGTCCAAAACTAGTTTAATATTGGAGCACCTAGGCAACTAGGCACTGAAGCTTGACCAACAACCAGCTTTCCATGCAATAGAGTAGCCACATGTAGAGCCGTGAAGGCATGGCCCCCCTAAAGTTGGAAGGATTAATCCCATGCCATATTATTGTTAGGGACTTAGTGACATCTTTTAAAAGCAGTGTTTATTTTTCACTGGTGTACAGTTATGTGCTACAATTAGCGTTCACTAGTATTTACCAATCTTTTAAATTTTACATTGGGTTTATTAATACCTACCATTTGGAATAGTAAAAATATAGCTATTTGGAGTTTTTTTTTTTTTTAATCTTACATTGGGTTTATTATAACCTACCGTTTGGAATAGTACTAAAGATATAACTATCTGCAGTTTTTTTTTTACTGTAGACATCGACCATCAGTCCAAATTACTTTTGCTTTTTCTTTATACATCATATAATACACTTCTTTCTATTTTAACAATATCATTTATATTCAACTAAAAGAAAAATGTAACTTTCTCCAAAAAAAAAAAAATGTAAAATACAAAACTGACCCTTTAAGTGTTTTTAAATTTCATTTTAGTCCTCTAACTTTATTTTCATTCATTTCAGTCTTCTAACTTTTAAGTTTATTTAATTAAGGCTCTTTCAACAACTTTTGTTATATGTTGTAGTTAATTTTTCAATTTTATAAATTTTTCTTCAAATTTTTTAAATTAAAAAAAAAATCAATAATGATTAAAAAATATTTTCTAGATTTTTTTTTTCAAAAATTTTTAACAAAAGTTAACAGAAATGCCTTAATTGAATAAATTTAAAATATAGAGGATTGAAATGAATGAAAGTAAAGTTAGAGGACTAAAATGAAATCTGAAAAAAGTTAGAGAGTCAATTTTGCATTTTAGCAAATATATATATATATATATATATCATTTATATAAGTTCATTAGTATATTAACTCTTTAACAAAATCATTTATGGTGATTATCTTTTTTTTTTTTCCTCTCACATTTTATCTCTCTACTTTCTTTACATGAAATTAAGAAAGAAATAGTATATGGAATTATATAATCCTATCTGCGTTGGTTCTTTTCATTTTCTTGTTGTTGCTTGAACACAAATTTTCACTCTATATAATTAGCAATTAATTTCTTGCTCTAGCACTGTTTTCCATGCTTAGAAATGAACAGGACAATGCAAATGTGTCTGCTATAACTCATAACGTTTAAAAACCGTACTTCCATGACCTTTACATGAATAGCTAGTACTAATTGATCATAAATGAATTTTATATATAACCATTGATGATGGGCATGCCAAAGTATATATCATCCTTCCCTGTTCTATTTCAATCTCACACTTCAGTTGTTAGCTTATCTTTATCTTACTCTCTCTTTGTTAATAACGTTGCTGGTTGTTTTGAGATGTTGGTTTTTTTGTAAAATTTGGTTCAAAATTTTGAGGAATTGTGAAATTGTTGATATTGTTATAGATTAAAAATAATTTCATTGAGCCATTTGATTGGCGTGTTGTTCCTCCACTTTGTTCTCATTGAAGTTCATGAGCAATGAAAACCCTAGCTTTTTTATTCTTATTATATTTGTTTTTTTCCTAAAAATGTGTTTTTCTAATGGCAAACAGAAAGGTGGGTTACAGCTAACGAGACTAACCTCAGGTGGGTAAAGTGTAAATGATTAAACCACGGGTAAATAAAGTGAAAACGAGTCACACCACAAGTGGGTTTACTGTAATTATCTCATACAAGAAAGAGGGGTGAAAAAAAAAAAAAAAAAAAAAAAAGGCCCATCCTTGTGTTTTGTTTCCTCTTTATCTATGCTTAACAAGATTGTTGAGATATCTTGCCTAGTCCCTTTTTTAGGGCCAAAATGGACTTTTACCCATTTCTCACAAACTTTTCAACAAAATGCCCCACGCCTGAAACTAATTAAGGAAATGCACCTGTTTTAAAACTCAATTTTCTAAAAATCGAATTTTAAATGTAAAACTCGATTTTTGGAACATCGAGTTATAGCAAATGTGGACTTAGAAATTTTTTTATTTTTTTTTGGAACTCGAGTTCCATGTAAAGTACTCGAGTTCCACTTGAATATTTTCAAGGAACTTAAGTTCTAGAAATTTTTATTTTTATTTTTTAATTTTCAATTTGCTATAATTCGATTGTCCAAAAATCGAGTTTTAAATTGAAACTCGATTTTTAGAAAAAAAGAGTTTCAAAATAGAAGTATTTCTCTAAATAGTTTCAGATATGGGGCATTTTGCTAAAAAATTTTAGCGAAAGAGAAAAATGCCCATTTTGTCACTTTTTTTAGAAATGAAATACTATGTTTGCAACATTTTTACAACAAATCTTAGATGGTAAGTTATTAATAGTTTTTTTTTTTTTTTTTTATTGGCACCAGGTGTCTGGAGCAG
Organism: Quercus variabilis; assembly: GCA_030445155.1. Lineage (NCBI taxonomy): Eukaryota > Viridiplantae > Streptophyta > Magnoliopsida > Fagales > Fagaceae > Quercus > Quercus variabilis. The sequence goes on from CP129447.1 coordinate 5,604,949, forward strand.
AGCCCCAACTAATCCTAGGGCTACACAAGCCCTTGGCAAGGAGTTTCCCGCAAGTGAAGCTCCAGTAATTCAAGGGGCAATTAAATTCCCCCAATCCGATGGCCTTAAGAGAGTGAATGCATGTATGTCTGTTGGAACCCAAGACATCCAAGTTTCACAGCTCATTCTAGAGTATGCTTGACCAATGCACCACACCCTTGGGGTTTATTATTAGTTTTAATTTGAACTCACTATTAAAATTAAATTCATATCCACTACTAACAGCCAGTATTAATTTATCATTTAAGATTTGATATGAAAATGTTGTGTATTATATTTCTCTCTCTTTTTTTTAAATGGTTCTAACAGATATCTCAATCGTCCAAGATTGAAGTATAACACGCCATCTTGGGCTGGATTTGAGATTGAGCAAATGTCAAATAGCAACTCGTTCATTGGGCTAACTTGGGCTGAGCCTTATTGACCTCTGTTGGGTTTGCTGTAGTCCTCTCTTATTTCTTTTCCTTGTTTTTTTTTCACATACCAACGCAACGGCAGAATATATATATGTATATTCTCATGTCTAGGGAGCAACTATATATTTTTTGTTGGATATATTTCGAAATAATTTACTTTTGTGATTATGTAAACCAGAACAATGCACAAATCTAATTATAAATAAGAACATGATTAAATTCAATATATAAAAAGAAAATTGTACAATAATTAAATAATTCTCGGATCAAATACGTGAATAATAAATAATGTAGAACTAGTCAAGTCTTGTGTTTGACAGAATTTCCTTAAATTAGATTTCACCCCTCACACATTCAATGGTGCTTAGAGACTCACGGATGTCTACCTTCCATGATAAAATAATCAATAACACATACAAGAAGCACTATAAAATTCATGCTTAGTGAACTAAATTGTCTCTTTCTCTCTTTTTGATTCTATGTTTATGCACAAAAATATATTCTCTCAAAGAAAGTTTCTTGGTTAAAAAAAAAAAAAAAGTTTTTATGAATGAGAGACTATTAATATATACATTGATAGTCTTGTAGAATTGATCAAGTCTTGTGTTTGATAGAAATTCCTTAAAGCATATTTCACCCCCTCACACATTCAATATTGCTTAGAAACTCGTGGATATCTATCTCTCAGGATAAAATAATCAACAATACGTACATGATGCATTACAAAATCCATGCTCAACGAACTAAATTATGTCTCTTTCTCTCTTTTTGATTCTATGTTTATGCACAAAAATATATTCTCTCAGAGAAAGTTTCTTAGTAAAAAAAAAAAAAAATGTTTTTATGAATGACGGACTATCAATATATACATTAGTGAATAGATACATTGTTCAAGAACAACTGTTATGCATAGACTTACTGACTAAAAAAAATAAAATAAAAGTATTTGGACTAAGCCCAATCCAATGTCTATACATGCCTATGCCCAATCTAACGTTCAACTCATGAGCATATAAAATCATATATTACCTCTTTCCTTTCCTTTGTGGGGCTCAATCCATGTTCAACTAAACACATTAAGAGTCAATTTCTTAATATTTTTAAACTAACATAAATAATTTCATAAACTCTAGGAACATATTTTCTTCTTTTCCTATCTTCTACCTTTGTGGGAACTAGGAAAATTACAATTGATCATAATAGATAACATTCACGAAATATGTTATAAAAAGAAATCTAAAGAGCTATGAGTTTCATAATAAATCAAGTCTTTTGTTGTTACATAATGAATTTGGAATCAAATCTAGTCTAGGATATTTACCCCAAAAAAAAAAAATGTTATTTTTGCTTTATGGTAAAAAATAATCATTTTAGGGCAGACATTATAAGTTCAAATCTTATCATATATGTGAGTTCCTATTAGTTGAACTAGTAAAGTATATTATCATTGAATAAGATATATGAGGTTCGAACTCCAAAAAACTTATAAATCGATTGATGTCTTAATTTGATGATAAAAAGCAATTATCATGAAGCGAAATCTTATCCTAGTAAGAATTTAGTTTCCTTGGTTTTGAAAAAAAGGCTATACATCTTATTATGGCAAGAATTTAATTTCTTATGCTTCATTTTTATTGCAAATATTGAAGTTATATTTTGTTCTTAAAAAATAAAATAAAATAAAATAAAACTCTAAAGAAATAATACATTTGTTTACCAATGTGTGTGGTATTTAAATACGAGATAAAAATGAGTAGTTTTTATGTGAGGTAGAAATTTTTTGGGAAAAAAATAATTTTGTATTTTTTCTATAAACATAATTGAAGTATTTAAATTGAAATAGATAATGAATTCAAATAGGTATCAGAAATTTGAATATAAATGAGAATAATGGTTTTTTTTTTCCCCTTTTTTACATGAGATAGTATTACTCTTTTAACATTTTTTTTGTTTTTTTTTTTTTTTCTGTAAGAAAAAAAAAAATCAAAGAGTATGTTATTTCAGAATTTGTATAAGGATATTTTGGTACACTAAAAATTAAAGACAAAATAAGAGAATCCTCTTATTAGTAGTGGTAATTGTAGTAGTAGTAGTAGTAGTAGAGTGTATACACACACACACACACACACACACACACACACACACACACACACACACACACACACATTAGACTCTTCACAAGCACTTTGTGTGTGCAATAATACTCTTTTTCTTTATTTATTTATTTATTTATTTATTTTGGTTTAGTGTTATAATACTTAAAAGTGATATATAAATAACTATGTGTATTTATTTATTTATTTTTAAAGAATGAGGTAAAGTAATGTGGAATAATATTTAAAAATGAGATAGAGAACCATAAAAAGTTGAAACCAATGGGACGTTTGAATTTATTGATTGGGATAAGAATTGTGATAAGTAAAAAAATTTGAGATTTGAACAAAAGAAAGATGATATCCATTAGTGTGGATAGATGAGAATTTGTGATAACTATATAAAATTTGGATTACAAAAATTTTGGAATGTTTTAAAGAATTAAAAAGCAAAAAACTATAGAAATTTCGGATAAGAATGAGTAGTTTTTACGAAAGGTAGTGGTTTTTTTTTTTTTTTTGGGAATAAGTAATTTTGTATTTTTTTTTATTAAAAATAATTGAAGTATTTGAATTCAGATATATAACAAATACAGATACGAATTAGACATTTGAATATAAATGGGTGGTGAGAATAATAGTCTTTTTTTGTACGTAAGATAGTATTACTATTTTAATCTTTTTTTGCTTTCTTTTTTGTAGGAAAAAAAAAATTAAACTAAAGGGTATGTAATTTCAAAATTTGTATGAAGATATTTTGGTACGCCAAAAATTAAAGACGAAAGAGGAAATCATCTTATTAATAGTATTAGACTTATCACATGCGCTTTGTGTGTACTGTGGGAGGACTTTCGTCTCGGCCCCCAATCAGGTATTGTCCTTTTTGGAAATGGCGTTGAGCCTTAATCCTCAAGGATGTAATAGTGTAGTAGTGGTACACTTATCCTTAGGCCAAAGGCTTATAAGGCATGAGTGGAAAGCGTCTCTCCCCAATGTGAGTAGTAGTGATACACTTATCCTTAGACCAAAGGCTTATAAGGCATAAGTGAGAGGTGTCTCTCCCCGATATGAGATAGTGTAGTAGTGGTACACTCATCCTTAGGCCAAAGGCTTATAAGGCATGAGTGGGCCCGGAGGCATCTCTCCCCGATATGAGATTGAGTAAATCCTTGAGGACTAAAGCTTAACGCCATTTCCAAAGAGGACAATACTTGATTGGAGGCCAAGACGAAAGTCCTCCCACACATACAATAATGCTTTTATTTATTTATTTATTTGTTTTTTTGGTTTAGTGTTATAATACTTACAAGTGATATATAAATAACTGTCTATTTTTTTTTTTTTTTTTTAAGGAGGCAAGCTAATGTGAAATCATGTTTAAAAATGAGATAGAGAATCGTAAGAAGTTGAAACCTAATAGGACATTTGAATTTATTGATTGTGATAAGAATTATGATAAGTACAAAAATTTGAGATTTGAACAAAAGAAAGATGATATACGTTAGTGTGAATGGATGGAGATTTGTGATAACTATATAGAATTTGAATAACAAAAATTTTGGAATGTTTTAAAGAATTAAAAAAAAAAAAATAGAAATTTCTGGATAAGAATGAGTAGTTTTTACTTTTTACGTGAGGTATTTTTTTTTAGAATAAGTAATTTTATTTTTTTTTATATAAAGATAATTGAAGAATTTGAATTCAAATAGATAACAAATACTTATAGGAATTAGGCACTTGAATACAAATGGGAACAGTTTTTTTTTTTTTTTTCCCTTTTGTACGTGAGATAGTATTACTGTTTTAATATTTTTTACTTCTTTGTAGAAAAAAAAAAAATTAAACTAAAGGGTATTTTATTTCAAAATTTGTATGAGGATATTTTGGTACGTCATAAATTGAAGACAAAACAGGAGAATTCTCTTATTAATAGTGCATGTGTGTGTGTATATATATTAAATATAATATTTTCAAACCAAACGGGATAAATCGGCTTCACCAAAAAAAAAAAAAAAAAACCAAATGGGATAAATCATAGGGCAAAGGTTGCTAATGTACCAAACTAAACCAAACATTTTCTTAAGATTTACAAATATTGCTTCCAAAAAGAGGGGAAGTGGGGGAAGACAAATTTTTTTTTTTTTTTTTTTGGTGGAGAATCAGCAAAAGTTCTAATAGTTAAAAAGCAAATAAAATAAATATAACAAGCTGTTCTAGAGGTCATGATCATGATTCATGAATAATCAATCACCACTCTAGCTAGCGATGCAACTCATGATTTTCCAATTCCCATTGCCCTTAGTTAATAAAGGCTCTCCAATTGGTAATTTCTAATGGGAAATTTTATGGTAAGGGTTTGGATTCAATTGATCAACCATGTAATAACATCCCATCAAACTTGTCTAGACTTGTCATGAGCCTTGTAACTTACTATTGGCACCTCATCCATGCCTCCACACTTTAAATCACCCCTCGCCCCTTGTAACTATTGAAAAAAAAAATCACCTGGACTCATGCAATTAATTCCAAGCAAAGTCAAGGTCTTTTGTTAGTTAGTATATCCTTAATTCTAGTACTATTACGACCATTTCCTTGATTGAGCTCAAATCAAGGACTACCCTTGATTTTAGTCTCAATCAAGGATCCCTTTTCTTCTTAGGCCAACTATTCAAGCCTAAGTATTGAGGCCTTCTCATGTATATTCAGTTTTTACAGAAATACCGAAAATACACAGGTCAAATACAGCTCTTTCATACATTGTTTCTTTTTCTCTGTGTGTCCTCATTCATAAGCATCCTTGCTTTTCTTATTAGTTTTCTCGTAAGTACAAGAAGCACTACCTTGAATTACTTCAACATGTTCAGGTTAAATTGTATAAATTACTTCATTCATGATGGGTTCCCCCCCCCCCCCCCCCCCTCTTGGATCCCAACTATTAACTGCAAATTTGGGCTTTTTTTCAATGAAATTTAGTTTTCTTCACAAGTGCGAGTTTGGGCCTCATTCTAATTATATTTATAATTTTACCATCATATAAATTTATAATTTTTTTTCACAATTTTTGTGTGATGATCTTGTTCATCCAAAATATTCGGAGTTTGGTAGCAATGAAGCATATGCTTTGCACGTGCCAAGTGAGTTTTGTGGGTTTTTTTTTTTATTAGAATCATGCCTAGTGTTTCTATGACATTTTTTTTTCTTTTTCTTTTTTTTAATGAGAATATTGTAACTTTATTAAGAAGAAGATAAATTTATACATTTTGAGCCACAAAGACAATCATATTAAGATTTTTCTTTATCCAAATTACATAGCAGTCAAATCTCTAGGCATACTGAACCAATATATTTCATTTGTTGGTGGATTTCCTTCCCTCTTCAGATGTGAAATTTGCACAAATCTAGAATCTTGCAACCTCTAGCATATCACTGAGATGATCTTGTAGATGGCAACTGGTGGGCTGTTTGAGCTGCTTCATCCAATGTCTTCCTCATTAGATCACAGCACTAGGCCCACCAAGTTTAGGAACATTTAAAAATAAATAAATAAACAACAACAACAACAATAACAACAACAACTTAATAATAGACAAAAAGTCACCAAATGAACCATGAGAAGTCCACCATGTTCCCTTAAATTGTGATTCCAAATCCACTCAACAGATCAAAGAATACAACTGCCTGTGCCTATGTTGCTTAGCAGCGTGGATAAATTAATTGGGATGAAGCTTGAAAAAGGAAAATTTTGAAAATATTATTAATTTTATTAATTTTATTTTTAAATAAAATTTATAAATTGATGCAACAATGAATGCGATTAGTAACACATAAACATCATAAAATAAATCCCTTTATTGTTATTTATTGTACTTAATTTGTTAAAAAATTGACACATTAGTAAGTAAGATGTATGTAGTAAAGTTTATGATATTTCTAGCATTACCAAAAATATGTATATATATATATATATATATATATTGTTAATAAAAAATTAATCACACTCATTATCATATTAGTTTGTAATATATTTCAAAGTACAAAAATTAAAAGAAAATAGGAATCTTCACCATCACTGGACTGGAGATCAAGAATGATCATAAATCAATCAATTCACCTTTTCTAACATTGCAACTTTTGACTTGAAGGCTCTCCATTTTCCAATGGGACTATGCTATATGTATTATAGGTTGGATTCATTTGATCACTCAACTCAATGTAAATAAATCCCACCAATTCACCTAGACTTTCTTATGCAATTAATTCCTAGAGAAATGCAACCCTGGACTCCGCATATAAATACCTATGACCGTGCAAGTGCATTCGTTATGAGTTTTCTTTCTAGTGCGAGAAGCACTTGTTTGAATAAGTTCAACATGATAAACCACTTACCAGTGTCACTCCTGTCAAAAATGGGAAACTATGAAATTAAAATACATGGTGAAAAGGTTAAGGTTAGTCTAGTCAACAACACTGCTATTGTTGGTGCTAAGATAGATGAGTTAAAATCTTTGTTACAAACTCAACAAAATCCTATTGTTGGATTGGACTTTTTAGATTCCATTTGGATATAACTTATTGGCGAAAATGCACTTTTGGTCCCTACATTTTGGGCCTATTTTCAATTTGGTCCCTAAATTGATTTAGCTCCTAAGTTAGTCCCTGATTTTTAAAAATCGTTTTTAAAATAGTCCCTACCGTCAACTCAGTGACAGAAAATGCTGAGGTGGCAAACGGCGTGTCCTACTTACTGACATGGTGCTGATGTGGATATTAAAATATTATTAAAAAGTACCACGTCAGCGTTTTAATGACAAATCAACATTTTAATTAATAAAAAAATAAAAATAATTTTAAAAAAATTAAACTGAAAAATTCAAAATAAAAAAAAAAAAAAGAAAAAGAAAAAACCTTTTAGATTCTCTCTTTCTCAGTGTTTGTCTGTATCTTTCTTCTTTTCATTTCCTTTGTTTTTTTTTCTTCAGATCCTCTCTTTCTTTGTCTCTTCCATTTTCTCATTGGCCACGCGAACGAGGTACTGAACGAACCCTGGCGAGACCATGACAGACTTTAGATCTAAAAATCGTTCTCTTTCTTTGTCTCATCACGTGGTTCCCAACGGAACCTCCAGCCGGATCGAGCAGCGGATCGCGACGATCACGCGCTTGTAGTTCGCGTTGGTTATGCCGGATTCCCTGAACCCGGCCGACCTCGCCGTGGAGACTAGCGACTGAGCCGAGGCGAGGTCTTTGCACTCCACGGCGACGATGAGCGGTTCGAAGCGGAGGACGAGTTTAGACTCGGGTTCAGGTTCGAAGTGAGTTGGTGAGTCGGGGAAGAGGAGGGAGATGACCGAGTCGCCAGGTCGCGGTGGACGAAGAGCCAGGAGCCACCGTTGGATTTTTTGTTGGGTTGGGTTTGGTGTATGGGTTGGGAGATTGTAGGCATCGCCGCTTTTTTCTGGGTTTCTGTAGGGATGGGTGGTCGGTTATGGAGGTGGAGATTGGTGTGGCCGTGTTTGTGTTTCGGAGATGGAGTTGTCTCGGTGAGATTGGTTTCGTGTTTGTGGTTTTTTTTTTTTGATGTGAATTTGTATATTTATTTCTTGGATTTCTTGGGTTTGATTTACTAGAGGTTTATGGATTTGATTTCTTGGATTTATTGGGTTTGATTTACTGGATGTTTATGGGTTTGATTTCGTAGATTTATTGGGTGGTTTATGAGTTTGATTTCTTGGATTTATTGGGTTTGATTTGGGGAAGAACATGAAGCATGATGTTCATGTCCTGGGAAAGAAGAAGAACAATGTTCTTCCGAAAAATAATGAAAAGCAAACCCAATTTTCAAACTCAATTTTTTAAACTGAAAAAGCTTTTTTTTTTTTCTTAATTTAATTAAATTAATGTTTATTTATTTATTTATTTTAAAACTTCTAACGTGGATTTTTGTTTTAATTTTTTATTAATTTAAATCTGACGTGGCATTTCAAAAATGCTAAATAAGCTTTTTTTAATAATATTTTAATATCTACGTCAGCGCCATGTCAGCAAGTAGGACATGCCGTTTGCCACCTCAGCATTTTCTGTCATTGAGTTGACGGTAAGGACTATTTTAAAAACGATTTTTAAAAATCAGGGACTGACTTAGGAGCTAAATCAATTTAGGGACCAAATTGAGAATAGGCCCAAAATGTAGGGACCAAAAGTGCATTTTCGCCTAACTTATTTAACTGAAAACATTGTAACAAAATAATTTTTAAATAAGTAAAAAATTACCGTTCACTCTTTTTTTACTGTTCATATGCCTTGGTGCACTGCTCATGTCCCATGAACAGTGCACCACGCCCTGATCTTTTTTTTTTTTTTTAAAAAAAAAGAAGCTGAAAACGCAAATGCGCGAACGCGGACGCTAGACCCAAACGAGAACTAAGTTTGTAAAGACCAAAGAAACATCATATAAAGGAAAATTTTTGGTACTGTGTGTTGGGACTCGTTGCTTGATAATCCAATTACACAGCTTGACCTTTTTTCCTAGAACCATCGCGCAGTTTCTGGAACCGCAATGAGTGAGATAGTTCAAGAGCTATACCGCCACAAATACTATTATCTAAGCGATACAGGAGAGGTACCCGTAAATTGTAAAACAGGTGTTGAAATTGGCTATTTGGCTGCTAAAGTTCTGAAGAAAGCCAACATCGAGAAGTCTAATTTAGTATCTTTGGCAGAAGAAGTTGGAATGGATATAAAGGAGCCAATCAGCCGATGCCCTGATTGGAGTGCTATAGTGTTCTCAGATGAAGAGATCAAGTATGCAGTATACAATGCCTATACTTCCTATGTTATTGGGAAAAAGCTCTTACCTTCAGAGATGCAAATCATTCTCATTCTTCATTGACATCCATGAATCTAGGACTCAAATCTTCAATGGCATCTATGTTTTGAGAGAATTCTCTCGCCACACTATGCACTGAATTAAAGAATATTCTCGTAATTAACAAATAAATGTACAAAATATCAACTATTATAAATATAGAAGAATGAATATTTTTTATTAAAAATAAAAGCTGAAAATTTGTATATCAATATTGTGCTTGTCATATATAAGAATTACAACAAACCAATATATAATCACGAGAGATGATGATCCAATTTTCATACCTATACAAAGACAAACTTTCAATTATCAAAATTTTATCTCTAAAAAAAAAAAATCAAAATTTTCTATCCCTACGACAATAAATTTTTATCACTAAATTCTGACTACAAAGTTGAAAGGCAAAGATTAAAACACTACAGTTTAAATACAATGAGAACCTAAAAGCAAAGAATTCAAGCAATGTAATAGTAAAATAGGGATTTTATACATCTGGATTTTATCCATACGAGCTTTAGCAAGCCAATTTATTGACTCAATCATCTTCTTTGGTTTATTCCTTATTGTCTTGTGCTTAAAACTGTTTTCCTCTTTTCCTTTATCTTACAAATTCCACCTTATAATTTTCATTCTTTTTAGAACAATCACCATCCCATCCATTATCCTTTATTCTGAATCCTTATTTTTCTCTCAAAGACATTTTAATATTTTGAAGCATTCTGCCTTTCTTTTCATTTTTATTTTAGTATATACAGAAGATTGATTACCAAAAATGGGCAAAAGGTATAGTCTTGATCTCTTAAGTGGATTATCCATAACAAACAACATTAGAGACAACATTTTCGATAGAACTAGAACAAGAGGGATATGGGAAATACCTGGAGAATTGACTGAGAGAGAAGAATAGAATAGAAGTCTTAAAAATCTTCCAAAGATCATTTCCACAGTATTTCCTTGTAGCAGGTCTCCATATATCATTAAGTGATATCCTTGATAAGAGAATAGGCCTGGGTGAACAATTTTTTTGTTACTTGGTCATTCAAAGGTTGCTTTTCACTTAAATAGCATCTGATTAAAAAGAAACTTCAGAAAACAAAATGCTAACATGGCATGAATATGCAATTACAAAAGAGCTTCAGTTCCCAACTAATTTTTGGTCCAACAAAATTCTTAACTTTCTAGCTCTCTGGCTTTGCATGGAAATGCCAACTTTTGAAGTGCACTCATATCTGCACTATTAGTTCAGCAAAAATAAGTATTGACAGTTTAATTTTCTTAAATCAATCCAAAAATGAAATTCTAGAAACTACAAAATAATTTTATTCTTTGAACTCTGAGAGAATCCTAGACCCTACCCCACCAATGGTAGCGTGAACAAGGAGTTAAATGCAGAACCTCCTTGAGAGATAGGCACTCTAACAGAAATAGAACTTCCATTTTTTTTTTTTGGTCTGTAAATGCAGCAATTTGCATGAAAATATCTTTATCTAGTGAAAGAAACCAAGTATAATTAAGGCATAAGACTCTAATTTTAAACTGCAACACTTAAGTTAATTCTTTGTTTATTTTAAGGAACCCAATATTTGGATAGGTTATTCTCCTTAACAGGATGAAAAGCAGCAAATGAGAGGCCAACATGATTTCAAATAATTAAAAATAAAATAAAAAATAGACCACTACAGCCACATTATGAGAAGAAAGGGATTTAATTGGTGCCAACCTCTTGTAAAGTTCAGGAGCATTACTGTCACTATCAAGCTCATGCAGTGTTTCAGGTGTGGGTGGAATTAGTCCACTCCATGAAAGCAGTTTCCTCAAGAGCCTTCCATGAGGACCAACTGGTGACAAAATCCCTTCATAACAACTTACCGCCCTCTGCGCTGCCAGCCAAACAGGAAGCTCTGTATCTGATAATTGATCCACTCCTAGCAGATCATCAGAAGCATGTTGATTATTGAGAAATAATTGCTGAAAAACTGAGAGCTCTTTAAGCCAAAGCTTTGTTCTCTTGGTCCACTCTTGAACTTCTTCTGTCTGACTAGCAGTTCTCAAAGCCTGTTCTACAGCAGAAGAGAAAACATCCGTCAAAACTAATATGGACAATGATTGAAAAGAAGAACACAAAATGGATGTTTTTAAGAAACTAAAAATTTTAACTGCATCAAAGCAGAAATTAATATCAATTGGAAAGAACCTACAGTTCCTTTTCAATGTAAAAGACCTTAGGAAGATTGTTCTGACTCATCAGAATTAGTTTCACACATTTAGTGCTTATCATACCAAACTCGTTTGAAACTACTAACAAGCCATGCGGTTCATTATGCAGTCACATTTATCAGATGCATTTAACATTTGAATTATACGGTTTTCCAAGTCAGATCAATATAAAATTACGACAGGTGCTGTAATCATGCTAAGAAATATAATTACCTTACATAAGCAACCAAAGTAATATGGTTTCATGCAGCGACATAAAAGAGTTTTGCCCAATCTATGGAAATTCTACGGATAGGTCAATAGAAAATTATGACAGACAGTATAAACATGCAAAGCCATATAATATAATTAGCTAAGATAAGTAACCAAAGTACTATGGTTTCAAGTAGAGACATAAAAAGTGTCTGCCAAATCTATGGAAATTCTACTGATAAACATTTAACCAAGTTAAAAAAAAAAATAAAAAAAATAAAAAAAAGGTCAGTATTCATCCCTGAAAAAGTTCTATATGTGAATAGAAGAGTTGAAAGGAGAAAAAGATTAAAACATGTAGCACTGGGAAGTTTCACGGACCAGGGAAGCAGAAAACAGTGACAGCATTTTAAAAGCTCATTCCTTGTTAACAACCAAATTGCACATATGTATCCATATGAGTATGTTGGTACATGTAAATGTGTATAAATGCCAGTTTCTAATTTTATCTTTTCATGCAAGATAAATGCCAAATTAATGTATTATCTATGAGATTTACATATTCAAGAACCATCAAAAAGTTTAACCATGAGACTGCCTCATAATGGAGGAAACTAAAGTTAAAAAGAAAGAGAAAAAGAGTTACCTCATTTATCCAGGTTCCAAGTTTCCCTAACGGTTTTGGGAAGAAGCTCTTACCTTCAGAGATACAAATCATTCTCATTCTTCATTGACATCCATGAATCTAGGACTCAAATCTTCATTGGCATCCATGTTTTGAGAGAATTCTCTCACCACACTGTGCAATAAATTAAAGAATACTCTTAAAATTAACAAACAAATGTACAAAATATCAACTATTACAAATATAGAAGAATGACTATTTTTCATTAAAAAAAAAGAAAAACTGAAAATTTGTGTACCAATATTGTGCTTATCATATATAAAAATTACAACAAACCAATATATGATCATGAGAGATGATGACTCAATTGATAAAGGGCAGTTTCAATCTAAATATTTTTAAGAAACGATTAAAGTGTATTGTACCTATACAAAGACAAACTTTCAATTATCAAAATTTTATCTCTAAAAAAAAATTATCAAAATTTTCTATCCCTATAACAATAAATTTTTATCACTAAATTCTGACTGCAAACTTGAAAGGTAAAGATTAAAACACTATAGTTTAAATACAATGAGGACCTAAAAGCATAGAATTCAAGCAATGTAACAGTAAACTAGGGATTTTAATAGTAAGCAGAGAGAGAGAGAGAGAGAGAGAGAGAGAGAGAGAGAGAGAGAGAGAGAGAGAGAGAGAGAGAGAGAGAGAGAGAGAGAGAGAGAGAGAATTTTGATTTTATATATGAAACTTTTTTGATCTTTAAAGCCAACCAAGAGAAAACAATTCATTACGCTACAAGATCGTTCAAAACTTTTTTGATTTTATATATGAAACTTTACTTGGACTTAGCTGTGAAATTTTTTGAGAGTAAAATAGTCTTTTTGCTATTTTTGAGGTGTCAAAGATTTAAGCCATTAGATTAAATCTATGGCTGAGAATTTAGGTATTGGGCTTAGAAACAACAACTGGGTGAAACATCATATTCCTTCCTTCTCGTCAAACGAGAAAAAGGGCTCTGAACGAAGTTCGAATTCCTTGCTTCGCTCTCCGATCTGCCACTCCGCCACCATAATTTCTCCTTTCGAAGCTAAGCTGAGACTGTCATCATTGAGAAATGGGTAAATCAACATCCTCTCTTCTTTTTATATGCAATCGTTTGATTATTAGAGTAAGCCTTCCATTTCGTGCCTTTACTTCTCATTATTGTTCTACTATTAGAGAAAATGCGAAAACCCCATGTCAGAATCGGAATCAGTTGTTGAATTCTGTGAGAGATCACTGTAAATCTCGAACCTTTAAGAATCTTGATCATGCCTTAGGCCTGTTTGATACAATGCTTCACATGCACCCTTTGCCTTCCGTTGTGGATTTTAATAACATGTTTGGTTCCATTGCAAGAATGAAGCATTACTCTGAAGTCATTACTCTAATTCCACGAATGGAATCATTCGGAATCTCGCCCAATGTTTGTACTCTCACTGTTTTGATTAATTGCTACTGTCGTTTGAACCGGGTCGATTTTGGATTCTCTGTCTTAGCAACAATTTTGAAACTTGGCTATCAGCCAGACTGTGTAATTCTAACCACACTTGTCAACGGCCTCTGTCTTCAAGGTAATATTTCTGGAGCTGTGAGTTTGGTAGAGGAAATGGAGAACAAAGGGTATGAGCCTAATGTGATTACTTGTGGAACAATAGTAAACGGTCTGTGTAAGATTGGCCAGACTGGTGTGGCTATTAGGTTGCTCAGGAAGATTGAAAAAAGGAATTTTGCACAAAATGTGGTGCTGTATAGCACGATCATTGATAGTTTATGTAAGGACAAATTGGTAACTGAGGCTTTGAACCTTTTTTCTGAAATGATGAGTAAAGGCATTCAGCCAGATGTTGTTACTTACAGTTGCGTAATTCAAGGATTATGCAATTTTGGCCGGTGGAGGGAGGCGGTTACTTTGTTCAATGAGATGGGGCAAAGGAAGGTCATGCCAGATGTACAAACATTTAGCATGTTGGTGGACACACTCTGCAAGGAAGGGATGTTGATTGAGGCAAAAGAAGTTTTTGAAGTGATGATTCAAAGAGGCATTGATCCTAACCAAGTCACTTACAATTCTTTGATTGATGGTTATTGTTTGCAAAACCAAATGGATGAGGCAGTGAAGGCATTTAATATGATGGTTGAGAAGGGTTTTTCACCTGATGTGTTTAGCTATAACATATTGATCAATGGATATTGCAAAAGTAAAAAAATTGATGAGGCAATGCGTCTCTTTCATGAAATTTCCAACAAGGGAATGATTCCTGATGTAGTGACTTACAACACTCTTCTAGGTGGGTTATGTCAAGTGGAGAGAGTTCAGATTGCACTAGAGCTATTCAATACAATGCGAGCTTGTGGCCAACATCCAGATCTCCAAACCTATGCCATCTTATTAAACGGCTTTTTTAAGAATAGACGAATTGCTGAGGCAATGGCATTGTTTCAGGAGATGGAAGACAAAAAGCTGGATTGTGATACTGTGATATATAACATCCTGATTGATGGTTTCAGCAATGTTGGGGAATTTACAACTGCAAGAGAAATCTTTAGTAGTCTTCTTGCAAAAGGGTTGCAACCTAATGTTTGGACTTACACTATAATGGTCAAAGGGTTTTGCAAAGAGGAGCTAATTGATGAAGCGATTGAGCTACTTGAGAAAATGGAAGGCAATGGTTGTTCACCTAACGAGCACACATATAACACATTAATCCAAGGGTTATTGCAACATGGTGACACAGCAAAGGCAATGAAATATCTCAAAATGATGGTTGACAAGGGATTTTCAGCAAACGCAACAACTGCTTCCTTGTTTATTGACTTGCTGTCGTCTAATCAAGTAGATGAAAATATTCGAGAGCTGCTTCGAAAGTCTAGGTGAAGGTTATTTAGTTTCTCAAGATCAAAGACAACTTTTATATTTTAACCTATCACTAGTCATTATGTGAGTGGTATATTTGCTTTGAGTAAAATTCTATACTTCTTAAGGGATGGTATTTCTTTTCATTTATGTGCCCAAGATTGTTTATTCCTTTTACTGTTCGATCTTTTGTTGCAATTTTCTTGTGTACGCATGTTGTTGCTAAACCTTTTGACTAGCCATTGGGTGTATTATACTGTCCTCTTAGGTGGATACTTAAGAGTCCTAGTTTGAGACTAGATTCATAGATCTTATTTCTTGTACTAGTTAGCTAGACTATGTTCCAACCATTATTCAAAGTTTTCCAATCATAAAAACTAGTATTCCAATTCAAATATAGCCTAAATATCAAACCTTCAATAGGTATCCTCCTCTTCCCAAACCTGCCCCAAAATTCTTAAATGCTTAGCAATTAGGTTCTGGACCAAATTATATCTTGAATCAGTTTCAATTTTACAAAAGTAATCCAATTGTAATTAGCTGATCAAATTTAGTCTTAAAACACGTCATGGGTGCTTGCAAGTTAAACTATTGTTTTAAAACAACTATGGATTGAGTTGTTAGACCTATGGAATATCAATCAGTTTAAGATACTTTCTGTTTTACTTTCATATCTTTCAGTTTCCTTTTGTCAAAATGCTGGATGAAGTTTGTGTCAACCCTTACTAATTTTGATTCCTGTCCAGTTTGCACTTACCACTATTTGAGTGTTACTAGGGATTCTTGAAACTTTATTCATTTGAGGGTACATAGGATAATAGTTTATAGTAAGAATGCCATCATTAGTAATTTTATTTATTTTTATATCATAAAGCAGTTGTGAAACAAATAATAATTAGTTTGGCACTTTGGTTGCTTCATGCCTCACTCCCTTTGGGATAAAGCCATGTTGTTTTACTTTGTACTGTAATCATATTAGCATATTGACTAATGATTAATGGGACCTACCAATGTTAAAGTGCATGGGAAATCTTGAAGATATATATATATATATATATATATACTTAAGAAAGGCTAGAATGGCCTTGTAGACAAGCCAATCTGTCCTTATTCTAGAAAATGATAGTAATAATATGAACTACGAAATCTTCAGATATTTCCTCTTCTGTAGACAATTGACTGAGGGAGATTAAAATCAAACCATGTTTGGGGATAGTATTGAGTGAAAATGGTTAAGGTTGTGGAGGTTCAATAGTTAAAGAGAAATCTATTAATTTGCTTGGAATATTTGTACAAAAGGCATTACTTATTATCAAGAGCCCAGATTACAACGATCAATAAGATCAGAGAGAAAAAAAAACAAGAATAAAAAGGCAAAACTACACTCCAATCAAGGAGAGTATGGAAAAAGAAAGATTTAATATCAAAAATAGACC
This sequence comes from Quercus variabilis, assembly GCA_030445155.1. Lineage (NCBI taxonomy): Eukaryota > Viridiplantae > Streptophyta > Magnoliopsida > Fagales > Fagaceae > Quercus > Quercus variabilis. The sequence continues at coordinate 5,621,730 of CP129447.1, forward strand.
ATTCACAATCCTCAAAGCATCTAGCATTCCAAGCAAAATCTATTATTTTGTTTGGAATATTTGTAGAAAATGTACTACTTATTAGATCTGAACTCTCAAGAAGGAAAAATTATATTAATACCTATTGTCTTTTTTGTGGTAATGAAAAATGAAACTCTTGACCCTTGTAGAGGCTTGTGGTTTGGCTTGGAGATTAATATCATAAATATTGTATGTCACCTCCATCCCTACAGCAGTGGAGGATAAAAGTGGTTACTGGGGGGAATGATAATCGTAAGGAGTATCTTGATTTTTCATTCATTTTTGCAGGGGAAGTTGTAAAAATTGTCGCATTTCAGGAACAGTTCTGATTTTTAGTGAATGCTTGTCAATGTTGAGGCTATCCCCAAGCATCTACTCACATACACGTAAAACACTTTTGTGTCTTTAGCTGCTAGGATCACTGCCTTATACTCACTTTCAAAAGTATTTCCTATGCCGTAAGTTTTCTGTTTGCTAGTTTGTGGCCTTGACTTATATTTATAAATAATAAATAGAAAAAACTAGGTAATATTTTTGTACAAATTTGTGGTAAAAACTAAAGTGTGTTGTAAGACAGAAGTGGGCTGGGTTGTTAACAGATCAGTGTTTTGTGGTTTCTCTGTGTTGTTACAGGCTTAATAGTTCCAAGATTTATCTTACAATTGTGTCACCTCGGAAATACTATCCATATTTGGACTTAAGTGTATGTTTTAAAGAAATCTTTTTCTGAAGGGATCTATTGTACTTCTGTATAGAGATTCATACAAGTTGAATACTGTCCTCTACATTTTGGTTTGAATAAAAATAGGCATAAATTTGTAACTGCCTAAGTTGCTCTCTTGCTATTAGGTAAGCACTGTACTGCTTTCTTGATATGATAAATCTATGTCCTCAGGTGTTCATATTGCCTTAATTATTAACTGGTAGAGGGGCTATACCATTACTGTAAATCATGCTCAGGACCCATTGGAGCATATATTAATGCATGATAACCCATCTATTGCTAAATATACATTTTCATTGAGACTACAAATGTAGTATAGCTGGTGTGAGTCTTAAATTTTGACTTCAGTATGCTTTTGTATCATCTGCATTCATTTTTTAGGGTTGGATTTGAAGCTTAATTTCTCCATAATCTCTCTCTCACACACACCCACACCTACAGTATTCATGTGCCTAACATTTATTTCCTATTCTATTAAGAGATGATAATTAAAGATTCTGTTTTTTTTTTTTTTTTTTCCTTCTGGAACTCAACCCTGCAGGCCAGTTGGAGAAAACTATGGGGGAAACTTGCACATGTCATTGAAGGATTAATGCTGCACTTATTATGTGATTCTCTGCTTGATTAACCTTGTTCCAGTGTCCAAGCAGTGCACTGTGCAATTCATGAGGGATAATTACCCTTAAACCACAATGCAAAATTTGGGGAGTGGTAAGATTTCTTGAGAAATATACTTACCAATTTTCTTAATGATTTATATATATATGAGTTTATCAATGCATTCCCTTGGTCAGTTTTCTAATCATTCTAAATGTATGTGCATCATACATTGAAACTTGAATTTTATGCTGCAATCATTAAGGACTGCGCTTTTGTGTTGGAAATACATGCCAAGATTTACGGAGGATTATGTCCATTCTATGTACTTGGGGTTGGCTACGCAAATTTTATGAATCTTTTTGTCTCTCCATTTTATTTCTGACTAACATTTTTATTATATTGAAATCTTCATGTCCTGCCCCATAATATTTTATTCTTTACTCATGTATGTTTTCTTTTATTTTTAAATGTAATCATTTACTTTTATTTTCAGATTCAAGTGGAGAAGCATTAAAAGAAACTAAACATGGATGTTTAGTTACTTGTAACCTTTACATCATTATGTAATTTATAGAGTTGTGATTTATATTTTTATATTAAAAAAAAAAAAATTGTGATTTTTTCCCCTACTATGCATCAAAATTTTTATCCTTTCCCCCCTCTTTGTTAGATAAATCACTGAACTCATCTATGGTAATGTGATTTTAGCCATCAAAATCTTATAACTTTTGATCAACTAGCAATTGCTCAACTGGCACTTCCTTCTCCCATAATAATTGGTTGGAGGGTGAGGTTGACTTCTAGACCCACTGAGTATGTGTAACTTACCAATTAAAAAAAAAAAAAAACATTAGCTTTAGAGATGCAAATGAGCCAAGTTAATAGTACTAGTTAACTATTTATAATTCAGAGACCTTGAGCTAAACTGTTGCCAACAATCAATGCTTAATTCAGTTTGTTAAAGTTTGATAAAGTAGCCAGATCTGCTCGGTTTGTTAAAATCAATCACTCATAGCCTGTGTCAATTTTTTATTACTATGTATTTAAAATTCAAAAGATCTTAGAATATGGTTGATTGTACTCTATCTTTGATGACATAACCTGTCAATTTGAAATACATGTCCTTTAGGCCTTTTTTGTTCTGACACACACACAGACAGACTTTTTCCCTATTCAGGGCTTTTGTTTCTATAAATCTTATAAAATTTTGGATGACAAAAAACCATAAATTGGAGGTCTGTATTAAAGTGTTATGCTTGCGAGCCAATGAGCTCGTTTTCGAAACCAGCTATATTAGGCCCAAGCTTCATTAACTTCATAACCGGGCCCAATCCAAGCATAACAAGTTCACATTCCAACTCATGAATAAATTAAGTTTATTATATTTGTAGGTAAAATTAGAGACCTTAATTAAATTTTTTTTTTTTTTTTTTTTTTGGTCCTGTTGAAGTTCCTGAGACACAGATGGGACCTCCCTGATAAGATTCTTACACCCAGATCTTGGAAACATTTACAAGGTTCGTCATTAGGCTTAATTGTGAGTATTTGAGTAAAGACATGTTCTAAATTACTCAAAATGCTGGATACTATGTGATATCCAAGATCATCTCATTCATAAAGTGCATTTGAGTAAAGACATGTTCTGAATTACTTGAAATTATTTTTGCTTACAGTTCTGTTGGTGTTGAAGTGTATGGCAGTTAAGTTATTGGAAATACTTGATTGTAGTAACTTGTGAATTGCCACTGCCTCTCCTGCTCCGAATTTGCACCTTGTGTTGAAGTTTGAAAATCTGTGTATTTAACACATGAAAGTCCTGTCTGAAATTGTGAGCTCTTGTTCCATTTGGGTTTTGTTGGGTTTAATATTTTGTATAGTATTGCACAGGTCGTAAACTAGAGGTGAAGTTACTTACTCATTAGTTTCCTCATGTCCACTTGCTCTCCTTAATTGGGTGATTGCAGGCACTTCAAATTATCAACAAAAAAAAAAAAAAGGAGCAGGCACTTCGAATTGTATGATTGCCAGTCTGCAGTAAAAATGATAAATGTAGGTCTTCCCTTGCTCAATTACTTGTAAATATAAAGGCATGATATGATTATTGTTGTTAGATTTTGAAATCCCATGATGTATATTACTTGTATTAGTTTGACTCAAGTGTTACGATGCATGTAAAAATTAGATGTATCAACATAATTTGACTAAGGGATTCAGTTTTAATTGTCTCAAAGTTTAACACACTTTGACATTTGTTCCATTATGGAATGAAATAGCAGGCGTCATGTTCTTGAAATGTAGACTCTTTTTGTTCCATTATGGATTCAGTTTCAATGGCAAAACATTGCATGCAAGTTACGACTTACAATACGTGTCTTGATGACTTTTTCGATCTTTCCTTGTGTGAATACTGGCTAGTGTGGCTTTGGCCTTTGACTTTGTGCAAACATTTCTTTGTTTTTGCCCTTGTGTTCGTCACTTTACACAAATAAAAGTGTCCACGTGTTTGTGTTCATTTTGCTGATTAATAGAAACCTATGATTCTCTCACCAAATTCTTGGCTTAAAGGTAGTGGTGACATTCTCTAACTTCTTAAGTTACAGTATTTCAGGCAAAGATTTAGCAACTTAGATCATGGTGAGGACTGAGGAGGGTCAAATTAATACTAGCAACATTATTTTTTAAAATAATTATATTGAAAAATATGTGATATTTTTTTAATTAATGAATTGAAGAGAAGGAAAAAATTGAAAGGAAAGCCATAGACAAGAAATCAATACCATCAACTCAAAATTTTCTTTTTAATAAAATTTTTATATTTTATATCATTGCTAATGTTTTATGGTGACTGGTAAAACATGTCAATTTTTTAGCTAGGTGGACATAAATCCTATATGAAACGCAAAGTATGTCTATGTACACTAAATTATTTGTCCCATTTTAGTAACTAGTCGGTTGTCAAAACATTAAAATGCTCATTTAAGGGTTACACGTGTTTGACAAACCTCTTAATGTGAAAAGGAAATTGGATATTAGACTCACACCTTTTAACAACTCACCTCACCTCTCCTCTCCTCTCTATCACCTTATATATTAGACTCTCCTTTCACTCTATACCACATCAAAAACCTTTAAGCCTCCAAGATTACTAAAAATAATGAAGGGACATTCTCTTACATGGGCTTTCAATATCTTTTTCATCATCATCTTCACCCTCTTGCTCTCTTAGTCCATGCATGTTGAGGGTTTGAGAGTTCTCAAAGATCAATCTTCTTCTTCATCCATGAAAAGTTTTATTATAAACCAAGCTTATTCTGGACCCAGCAAAAGTGGAAGCGGTCACTGATCACAACCATGGTCAGTTTTAGCTATTTTACTTACAATATAAGGTTCAACAATTTTGCAAGAAAGGAATGTCAACAAACATTTCCTCTCTACAAGGGATCTACTTAATGGAAAATTCTTTGTACAGAAATCTTCCATTAGATACTGGGTTTTCTTGTCCTAATCTTCAAACTCTGTATTTAGAAGTGACAATAATCTAAATTTATTGCAAATTTACATGGAAAAGTCATTAATTTAGTCCTCATCACATATACCCACAAACCACCACAATTCATTCCCAACATGTTCACTGATATATTGAAAAGGAAAACAAAGATTGACCTTAAAAAACCAATAAAAATTAAACTAACTAAATACAACAACCAATGTAATATGAAACTCCAAAGAATGTCAAGATATTATTTTCTCGCAAAAATATGAATGATATTGCAACTCCAAAAACATAATTTCAAGATGCTAAACTGCATAAAACACATGTAACACCTTAACTACCACTATTAATATGGTTTATAATCAAAATTCAGACCAACATAATACAGCGACCAACTTAATACAACAGCCAACATCATATAAAACTTAAAAGAACCTGAAGATAGTATCTTTCCCTCTAAAAAGCAGAAATATGATGCAAAATATTGGCATATATCCACCAATATCATCAACCAAATGAACCCAACAAAATCAGAAGCCCAATCAAATTCCCACAGTAGGCTTACATTACAAGTTTACAAATACACCAAGGAAATACATCTACTTATTGATCCTAATGCAAAGGAAGCTAAATAACAATTCAAAATCCAAAATAAGCAACTGGGTATTCCCCTAAACTTCATTAAGAAGCACAAGATAAGAAAAAAAAAAAAAAAAAAAAAAACCTTGGTGGACTTGAAGAGAATTGAACAACTTGGACTTTTTCTTTTTCTTTTTTTTTTTTTTTTTTTTTTTTTTTTGAGAAACAACAACTTGGACTTTAAATAGGGAAAAAGTGCAAGACCAACCACAACAAATTAATAGCTTTCCTGATATTTAGTTTTCTAAAAGTTGGCAATATCCTATAAGGTCATCAATAATGGTCATTACTTAAAAATTAGGACTCATATTCATTAACTTAAAATTAGAAGCTTTTTAATGCAGCACCTACCAAAATGAATACTCATGGCTGTCTTAATTTTCAATCAATCTTGTCTTCCCAAAATTAGGCTACATTGAACAAAGTGACAATCTAACAAAGAGGCAAATGAAAAGATGGGAAAAAAAAAATGAAATCAACACAAAGAGAGATGTAAGCAAGAATCTACCTAAAAAACCCTATCTCAATAACTGAAATATAGCAACCAAAAATAGGAAAGAATTATAGCTAGATTCAAAATTGGAATCACATCTATTATAGCACTTGCAATTCATGTTAATATAAGAGTCTTAGGATGCTTGGACTATCCTCTGACAAAATTTAAAATTGACTGAAAAAGATCGCATAAAGAAACTAAAACAAATCCTTCAACAATGACGAAACCATAACCTATATAAAGAGAATTTAAACACTCACAATCAGAAATAAAATAGAAAATTAAGTAAATAAGAAAAGGGTACGAAGAAACGAACTGGTGCATAATTTTGAAGCATTTTTTATGTTAGAATTAAATGATTTCAAATTTAAGGGGCAAACAAAAAGAAAAACAAAATCTTACAAAATTCTATTAAATAGAGAAAAACATTTTAACAAAATAACAATAATAGACAAAATAGAAACCAAAAAATTGGAAAAATAAAATGGGAAATTAGGTTACCTTTAACCTTGATTCAATAATTTTTTTGGCATAATGACTCCTAGAAATGTATTACAAAATTTAAAAGATAAGTGACTGATGGGAAGCCAAATATTTTTCTCTAATCAAAACATAGTCACTAACCAAATTGAGTCTTAAGAATTGAAAGTGGTCTCTCCCATATTTAGATGTACCAAAATCAAGAGTTCAAAATATGGTAATCCAATAACAATAATTAAATCCAAGATCGTAAATAAGCTCATAAAGTATTGTCTTTTTTAATTTTAACTGTAATGTAAACTTCTAGGCATATAAAATTTAGGTATAAACAGCACTTCATGTGTGGGAATCACTAAATTTTTTCGTAAAGCATAAATCATGCATTTTCAACACTTACAAAATATCACTAATAGAACTCAAAACCATCAAAAGCAAGGCAATGTAATCATTGAGTTAGACTGAATTGGAAAACTTCACAAACACAAATAAGTCAACTTGATTACAAAACATAGCAGACAAAAAAAATCAAAGAGAACTCTATCTATTTGGCTATTGGAAGAAGATTGAAAAAGATTAATGGAATCATAATAGGGTTACTAGTCAATTGAATCCAGAACAAAAACCAATTCAAGCCCAAATACATCAATTGAAAAATTTAACCGAAAATATGAGATAAACAGAGAAAAAATCAGACTATCCTAATCTTTCATTTTGATTCAGTAACTCTTCTTAAAAAACATCCAAACATCTTATCTAAAAGAGAACTCTATAAATTTGTGCTTCAACAAAAGGATGGGAAAAGGAGGTTTCTTAAATTATAGAAAATAAATTGAAGTTGTAATCTAGCTTGAATTGAAAATTGTGCAAGATTGATCCCATAGTACCATTGACTGCTCATGGGACACCAAGACTGAACTGGTTCAAAACATATTTCTAAATTTATCCACCTAAAAAATATTAAATTCTTAGTACTCTGCATATCAAGAAAAAGAATAAATATGTATGGATTTAGGAGTAAGCATTGTTCTAAAAAAATTACTTAGAAACAGATGGACTGTGGGTAAGAGTTCTGAAGACTTTTCCAAAAGACACCATCTCTAGATAAATGGTAAAATTTATAATATTTGACCAAATAGAATAACATCCCAAAACAATAACTAAATATATCCTTCTCCGTCACTCTTGTAAACAACATCCATCTCATATAGGATCTTGCCAAAGACAACATGGCATTCCATCCAACCTTTTAAAGGAAGCAAAAAGCAAGCATGTAAGAAAGAAAAAAAAAATCCAGGCTATAAAAACTGTGCACTAAACAGATGGTACAAATTATCATTGTTCAAATACATTTTAAAAATGATATAAAAAATCCTCCACACCATTAATGCAGCCAGCAAATGTCACCAAGTCTTAGTCTTCTTCTCCTATGTTATCTCATGTAAAGATATTTCCTTAAGGTGCACACATGTTGCTAATTCAGCACATGGACACTCAAATTCATGTAATGAGTCTACCCACACCTAAATATGAAAAAAGATCTTGATCTACCTTAATCGATAAAATCTTCAAATTAGCACTTGAATCAAACCATTCACTTACAAACCAACAACTTTGAGAACAACACTACTTATTTAATAGGAAAAGATGAGGCAGTTGCCCTTAGTTCCTACAAATAAAACAAAAGCACTCAAATTGCATGGAGTAAGAAAATGTAAATATTAAGTATTCTAAATGGCACAATGGATTTTGCATAGCCACCTTGCCTAATCATATCAAAATATGCCCACAGGATACAAAAGCCAAGACAAAGTATTCAAATTAAAAACTTTCACCCTTGACCATAACACTGTTTGCCTTATAAATAATTTGCTTTATACAAATGAAAATCCGAAATGAACATAAGTCAAGTATTCCATTGCAATGAACATCATCAACTTCTTCAACAAATTTTAACACCTTCAAAACAAAAGCAACCAAATTTTTAACAGTTATCACCTTTAAATTAAAAGAAACAAAATTTTTAACAATTATCAAGGAAAAACCATATATATAACCCAAAGAAGCAAAGCAAAAATCATTAAAAAAAAAAAAAAAAAAAAAACACATACATAGATCTACTAGTGCACCCAACCCAAATTTGCTTATCTGCACAAAATCCTCCACTCTAAGAACGCTCACCTGCAAAGAGCCCCACAATATCGAAAAAACCATTTCCATTATTTCTCCGCTTTCTCCGCTTCTTCTCTAAGTGGGTTTGTAGATGTCTTCGATCGTGTATACATGACAATAATTTGTGTAGCCACGTGGCACAATGAGAAGTAGTTAACAAAGAGTCAAATGTTTCAGCTATTAGTTATTACTAACCGCTAACCCGTGCAATGCACGGGATAGTTAAATAAAAAGATAAGAGGTTGATTTGCCCATCAAGAAAAAGCTAAGAGAAAAAAAAAAAAAAAAAAAAAAAAAACCATTAAAGACAATGGGAAAACTATTTTAAAAAAATTGCAACCATTATTTGTTTACCTAGTTCAAAGCTAGAATCCAAATTCAATTTTGCAACAATAAAAACATACAACTTATTAATTGTAAATCACCTAACTACACAAATCTAATTTTCACTCTAACGTATTTTGCAAATCATGCACCTAAAAACACTCAATTGTGTCAAGAATTTCAATAAACACTATTGCCGCTTTTATCTTTGTTCTAGACATTTAATTTACACAAAAGCCAATAGCGCAATCAGTTATCATGGTTGCTCAATACTATGACAAGCTTGACCTCTTCTCTTTCCTTTAGATCTGCATGTCCAAAGCAATTTCAACTTTTGAAGTAAAAATTACATTTACACAAAATCTAAGCAACCTAACTCACCTTACACCTTATAATCTTACAACTGTAGCTTCTTGCTCATTAAAAGGTCGTACTCAATGCACAAATCTTCTGCTCATTAAAATGCATAATATGTGTAGGTTTTCCTTTCGTAGTTGTGTTCTCTTAGTTTGCCCCAAAAAAAAAGAAAAGACCTTTCATGGATTTTGACATCTTATAACATTGCACATCATCAAACAACATCTGTATGAGATGATGTTATTTCAAAGAAGTGAACAAATCTGATACAAAATCAATGCATAAAACTCTAAATAGAATTACAATTCAACCGAGCATTAATAATTGCATGCAAAAAAAAAAAAAAAAAAAAAAGATTCAAAAGTGAAACTAAAAGCTTTTGGTCATAAAATAAAATCATGAATTCTTTTTTTAAATAGCCTGCGCTCCCTACTTTTTTACACTAGTTGAAAGAATAAAAAAGAATAAAAAGGTTCTAATTTATTTAGATTTAGCTGCATGTTAGAGGATATTCTTCTTAGTAATATCATGCTTTACAATTTTGTCAACATCATTCACATTTTTTTAATATATATATATATATATATATATGACATACCAATCAATAGCTTTTGGGTGTGAGTTCCTCCAAGAAAAGGAAGTGATATACAGGGAGCAAATTTTAAAACCCAAATGGCATTGGTTTGAAATACAAAAATGTTCCCAAAGTCAAAGCTAATCTACAAAAATCTATAAAACCCAATCAAACACATTAGATTACTATAAAATTTGGAACCCATTTCACATTCAAAAACAATTCTGGTAAGTAGGACTTTAACCTACCTAACCTGGTGTGCTTTCGTTTAAAGTTCTCATTGACAAACTTCACACCAGATATTGAAACTCTACCTCTAGCGTCACCAAGAGTAAAATCACCTACTTGGATCATAAAGGGAATAATTTTTTTTTTTTTTTTATAAGTAGTTGGGAATAATTTTGTTGGATGTGCTCCCTTTGTAGAGGCTTCCCATTCTTCTCAATTCCTTTCTCCACTATTATGAGAGGGCTTATCAAATTTCTAACCAAAACCATAAAAGGCTACTGGCCATGGTAATAAACTCAAATCATAAAATGGCACAATGAAGGGAGAAAAAAAAAATCCAAAATACAGAAGTAAATTTCATCTAATTAAAGATATAAGCAGGGATTAAAAGTTACTTGGCTCTACCCATGCAAGAGCTTAAGAGCTTCCTTCACCCAAAAAAAATATAAAAGTCAGTAACTTCCTTTAATAAGGAGAGAGATAATTGGGATGTGTATAAGACATTGGCTTGTAGTTTACTTGGGAATCATACTTATAGTTTTAGGAATTGTATTACCAAAGAGTTCTTTAATCTTAGGTTTTTTTCACTTAGTCTTTAATTTGAATTTTTATGCCACTAAAGTGTCTCTCTCTCTCTCTCTACTGTATCTAAGGTTAGAGTGCTTATGTTAGCGATTTTTTAGGGAGGGTAAATAGTAAACACCTAAGCTATCATCTACTCCTAGTGTCTAGGCTACATTTGATCCAAAATGCATAAACCTTTCACTCACATTCTTTAAAAATCCCTAAAGTTTTTTTTTTTTTTTTTTTTTTTGAGAAACCTAATCCACTCATTAAACAGTAAAAGTTCCAACTTAACTTATTTTATAATTTGTTATGCTTCAACAGAATGCAATATTTTTTGCTTCAAATTTATTTCTACTAAGGTGACCCCACTATTTGGACACTTAAGGTAAAGAGCACTGAGCACATAAACTTGTGGAGTATATATTCCACTTCAAAAGTTCTTATGTGATCATTTAATATCAAAAAGTCTACCAAATAATTTAATCAAAACCAAATCTAACCCAAATACCAAAATCAAAACCAATCCAACCAAAATACCCAAACCTAAATAATACATATTAACACCCAAAAAAAAAAAAAAAAACCTTTATTGGTAGTGGCAAATTTTTTGGTTATGGGTTCTATAATGAGTAATTGGAAACTTTATAGTTGGCATGCTTTTCATAAGAATAACCCACCAAAATTTTCAAACAAATTTTCAAAGGAAGAAATCATAATTAACAAATAATAAAGGCGCAGATAATAACATTTAGCATCTCTATAAAATTATTTTATGATTTCTCAAGTTTCTTTCTTGACTGTTCAAACTACCAACCCATAGTAAAATATTTACTGCTTAAGCAACCAATTAAAAAATGTTGCAAATGCAAACAATAACTCAATTGAGCCCCCAATATGATGTGAGAAAATAAAGATCCAAAGCTTCAAATCAGCAAACTATGATGTGTGAAGATAAAGAAGTGAAAGAATGGAAGTCATATTCAAAAAATATAATATGGTCACTCAATTTAGTGCCATTGATCTCCAATTCTATCGCGGTACATTTATCAAAAACTGATAGGCATTTTTGACTAACATTGTTCTTTTTAAAGAAAGGAAAATAACCTCCAAAAACTTTATATGCTTTCTCACCAAAGCATCTCTAATGATGCCAACACAAAGTGTGCAGAAAATTATGAAAGGATTAAATGATTATAAACCAACTGAAGAAAAATGATCCATATAGGCTAAGAACTACAATAATATAGCAGAAAAAATGTCCAGATATAGTGGGGATATTGCAAGTAGAAGAACAAAGACAAAGGCAAACACAAAACTCAAAGGATATGATCCATACAGGCTAAGAATTGCAATAATTCTCTGCATTGGAGTGGTAAAGGTTGGGCATGAGAAAATCAATTCTTAGCTATAAATAATTATAGATATAAACATTTTTAGAAGAATATTTTAGAAGAATCCAGCCACAAGAAATTACAAACAGCTGCACATATAATTCCTATGTCATTATTTGTTGTTGAAAATGTAACTTGGGCTGTGTTTGGTTGCCATAAAATATTTTCTGGAAAATAGCCTATTTTCTGGAAATGCTATTTTCAGGAAATGAAAAGATTTTCAAGTGTTTGGTTGCATTATGAAAATTGTTGTAGAAAATATTTTCATGTGTTTGGTTCTATTATGAAAATGTTATTTTCCTACACATTTTTCACATTTTCTTAACTATTTTCTCAACATTCAAACAAATTTTATTACAAAAAATTTCAAAATCACAGCCAAATCCCAACACCACACACCACTGAAACTCTATTTCAACCCACGACAACAAATTTTGGCAATCAAAAGCCATAAAAGAAACAAAACCAAAGAAAAAAAATCATCAAATCCGGTCAGATCGTTGCAGTCAAGCCCCATGGTTTGATCAGCGCGGTGCAGTGTGACTCGCTTGGTCTCGCCGGCGCGGTGTGACTCACTGGGTCTCGCCAGCGTGGTGCAACTCGTGGGTTCGTGGGTCGAAGGTCGCCGACGATGGGTTCTGGGCTTGGAGCGGCGATTCATGCTCTCTCGTGCTCTCTCTCTCTGACTCGCTGGGTCTCTCTCTCTTCGTGCTCTCTTTACTGTTTTCCGAAAATGGTTATTTGAAGTGAAAATAAAAACGAAAATCCTTTTCACCCTTGACTCACAGTCAACTTAAAAGGATTTCCGGAAAATTGATTTTCCATGCACAACCAAACACCCGAAATTACAGAAAAGCATTTCCGGAAATGGTTTTCACCCAAAACAAACGCAGCCTTGTTCTAAAATATAACTCAGTTAAATATGATTATGCAGGATGAGAATGGTATTAGATATTATTTTAAAATAAGTAATATTGCAAGACTAAGTAATTTCTACTTGGACATACCAGCAATATTTCATGACCAAAGAAGATATTGTCGTTCATCTCTTTGAAGGCTTATAAGATGCAAAGATAAAGTGCGTATAGTGAGGCTAAACTATCTACAATACAAAAATAAATATGAACATAGTTAGGCTACAACATCTAAGTTGCTCCACATCAAACACGTGGTGAGGGAAACTATCTAAACAAAAGCTAATTGTAAAATCACATTTCAAATAAAACATACATACACATGCATTTATGTCACCAATCTCAGCATGTAATACAAAGTTTGAAGAGTATCAATCCAGACCCACAAAGAAAAAGTAAACGATTGCTGTGTTCTATCCTCAGTTAATAGGTTGAGTCAAAATAATAAACAAATAGATAACATATATTTCCAATTTCAATGCCTTAAAAACAAAGATTTACCAAGCAACTAACTAAATTTGAATGCTTGAAACAACTGAAACTAAAACTCTTTTTGATTCTCAATGCATTCGTTTAGTTGCATTGAACTTAAAAAAAAATAACATTGACTCAAAATTCAATAGAATTCACCCCCTCACATCATAATCAATAATTGTTCAACAACTATAGTTTTACATTTAACTAATTATTTATGTAGATTTCTGTCAACTGTGTTTCTTTTGTAAAATAACTCCAAAACAAATCATAAATTAATCTCAAAAACCAAATCTTGTTGGAATTTGAACATATAGCACAAATTAATCAACCATTTATTAACAAAAGAATAAATTAAGAACTGGACAATTAAGGGGAAAATTCATAAAAACTTACCTTTCAAAATTTTTGGTACTCATTCTAATGCAATGCCTCAATCACTATAATCTGTGAACGTTGTAGCCTATTTATCACATCCGCAGAGAAAAAATTATATTTTATTTTAAATTTTTAATAAAAAGCACTCAAATCACATAAGTAAAAAGGCATGCATGTTGATTGTAAACAAATACCCAAAACGAATGCAACCCAAATTAGACAAAAACAAAAACAATTCTAATCCAATTTCTTTAGGCAAAACCCAATATAACCCAAATACCAAAAATAAAAAATAAAAAACAAAAGAACCAATTCTAAACTGAATTCCAACGGTTTAACGATGGTGGGAGGTCGTGCTGACAGTGGAGGTGGCCCACAGATTTCAATCTCTACCTTATAGACTCTGACTCTCTCTCAATTTTTTTTTCTAGATAATTTTCGCTACTTTGTAATGTTGTATCTGTTCAATTGTAATGTGTTTACGGCAAAAATTGTATGGAGGAATTGTTTTAGAGTTGTTGCAAGAAATTAGAAATATATTACGGAGAGAGAGGGGGAGAAGACTGAAGTGCATGTGTGTGTGTGTTTTTTTTTTTTTTTTTGGGAAGAAATATGAGACACACCAAATTTGTAAAAAAAAGGGGGGGGGGGGGAATTGTCATTTTTAAATTTGGACGCTTTCTTTGGAGAAATTGACTCAACGTTTTCCACAAGAAAAGTATTTCAGAGAGAGAGAGAGAGAGAGAGAAAGATAGAAAAGGATTGTTTGTTATATCGTGTCTCTAAATTAATATAGGCAATTGAACTGTATTAAAAATATTGTTTCATATTAACCATAAAATGAAAAGACACATATTTTGGGAGTTTTTTAATGTAAATATGGCAGTAACTTATGTTGTCACGTGGCACAATAAAGAGTGGTTAACAAAAAGTCAAACGTTTCAACTATTAATGATTATAGAGATATAGATGGTCTGGATCCATTTGATCACACAGCACTCTAGGAAGTTAAAGACGCAGGGGAGGGAAGTGCCGCTAGAGGTGAGACAAGGCTGACGGCTACCCTTTATGCTAACGGCAAAGACGACTATAGGATGAAGTTGGAGCAAGTTTGCAAGTGGAAGCAAACATATCGGAGATGGTCAGGTTTCTACTTCCATTTTGTGCCCTACCAAAATAGATGATGAGAGTACAGTTGAAGCCATATATCTTCTCATTAAGAGATTTAAGAGGCAGCTTAGATTCCAACACTACTCCTTGTTGCAATCTAAAGGAAGAAGTCATATGAGTATGAGAACATGGCAGTAAAGGAGTTGTTGGATATCATCACTTGCACATTGATCACTATTGGTAATTATGAACAAGTTGATCTTTATAATGTTGTAAATATGAGTGTGGAAATTGTTGTCTCTAAAAAATAATAATAATAAAACAAATTAAAGTATAAAGAACAAAGATTTCCTGCAAACATGGTTGTAAGAGTTACTGCATAAAAGAATAGTGACAAAAGACTAAAGTGACACAAATCCATAAACCATGTACAAGGCACATGACTTGTTTGTGGTTTAATTCTCCGTTAACTTAACGTTTCTCTCTATCCCTCTCCTCTCTATGTGTCAAACAGTTTAAGAAAAGTCAAAATCAAAATCATCCTCTTCTCTCTTCAAAACCTATTAGACATTTCTCTCTCCTCCTCCTTCCATTCCTTTCATTGGAAAGACGGAAAGTGGCGGAGCTAAGAATATGTTTTCGAACGGATCACATAAAAAATGAGACGATTGCAACTCACCTTGGTCCAGCTTATGCACAAACTATGCCCCATCTTCTGAAACTTTAGTCACGTGCCCATGGCAGGCGCAGTTGCTATAGAAGAGTTACAGCAAACAAATATGATAAAGCAATAATAGAAGAAACTTATCATTGTTAGGCGAGGCAAGCAAGAAATCCTTAGCCAAAAACAAGGAGAGAAAACACATTCTAAATGAAGTTGCAAGGATTAGATGAGGAGCAATAATGATTAGCAATAAATTAAAGCGTAAAAGATCAATTTGCCTCATTTGATCATGCTACAGGGCTAAGGCCAAAGGGGGAGCCACTCCCTCAACATAGGTAACCTCACAGGATGATCCTGCTATGGAGATTATCTACTTTGAGGGGATGGGCCTGAATGGCTTGTGCCCGAACGAGTCCCTTTTCCTTAACAGAAGGTAGGCTTTTAGAGGGAAAAAATGGACTAGCCTATTGGTACATGTTTGCCATTCTATGCTCTCTATTTCTTTTCTTTCTCTCTGTTTTTGTTACTTTTGTTCTTTCCCTCCACTCTCACTCTTTCTTTCTTAGCACTTGTAGTTCTACAGTGAAGGTGATACTATGATTCTCTCTCGATAATTGTTACTTTTCCTCTGTGCACAGTAAGGGTCCTTTATATACTGCTTGCCATGACTGGCTTTTACAATTTTAGCCTTTAACTACCTTTGTCTAGTTTGGATGTCCTTGCCAACCACCGTTGATGAACCCACTACTACTTACCTATGCTGATTGCACCACTCTCCATTACCAAACAAAGAAGGTTATTTTATTTGCTTGCTCACAGTGGCATCCTTATCTGCCACGGTGTAGGTGTTATCTCTTCCTATCCCTCATGGCATGCACCAAGTGGTTCTAGCTCATCCTTGCTTCTTTTGGGTATTATGTCATCCTAGCAGGACATTTTTCCTAAAAGAACCTGAGCGGGAACCCCAGAATAGGCTTTCCCCTCTCCCCACCGCCAAACCATACCTTTTCTTACCTCTGACCCATGACCCACCACTTCCTGTATTAGTTGGGTATAGGTTGGTGATGTCTAGGCTTTGCACGTGCTCCACTCTTGAGTACATCCAAAACTTGTTCGTTGCTTTATGCGTTTGCTGTGGTCTGGAGGCTCGTCTGTCCATTCTGTCGTTTATTCTTGACTCATTATGGCGTGAACTGCTTTCTGATTTCTCATTCCTTATAGCTTGCTTTTTAAGGGCTAGGTCTTGCCAGGTTGTGGGCTTTCTCTTCTTGAGCCCATTCGTTGCTCTTTCCGTAATCCTGCTGCCACTATTTGACATACCATTTTTGTTTTTCCTGTCGTGGTGTTATTTGACTTGTGCCTATTGGGCCTCTTTGGGTCTACTGCTTATTCTCCTTACAATGACTCAATATGGTCATATTGATTTTAAACTCATGCTACTTTGGGCTTTTCTTGACCAATTCCATTGTTTGTAGGCTCTTTTGTCCCATTTCTTTCTCCTTGAGAATCCTTGACTCATTTGTTTTTCTTGGGTATTCTTGGTCCATTTTCTAATTCTGCATACCCATTGGCTTTTACTAACTCCCTTGGGCTTCCCTAACCCAATTACCTTATTTTTCACCCTTGAGCTCATGGGCTTCCCATCAACCCCTTACTTTTTTACTTCATTACTTCAGGCCTACTATGACTCATTCTTACTTTGTTGCATCACATAATGCTCATGGATTTACAATCTCTCTCTCTGGGCTCTTTTAGGCCTGTCTACTTTCCTCAAGGCCCACTTGTGTTCTTTATGAGCTTGTGAACCATTATTCCTACCATTCACACTTAATGATTTTTCTAGCCATTCACTAACTCTTCTTTGCCCATATTGTTGGGTTTCTTCTTGCTATTGGGCCTCAAAATGAGCATCAACAACGATTAATCAACATTTTTTTTCTCTGACAATCAACAATAGTCTAACAATTTTTCTACAACCACACACTTTTGTTACTTTTTTTTTTTCTACAATTTGATGATATGTGGGACTACTTTTCATTAACCATTACTTGTACATGAATTTATAATTTTTTCTTTACCATTCACAAACATATATATCAAAATTGTGGTAAGAATATGATACAAAAGCTGTATCTATCAACTTTTTCATAGTCTAAAGTAAAATTTTGAATACAATCCAACAATCATTTGCATCAAATAATATAATCATATGTTATATAATATATATTTATCAGTTTAATAAAAAAATAAAAGAAATGTTTAAGAAAAGGCACTATAGCTGAGTTTTTTAACCATACACGTGTGTTGACTCTTTGGAAAGTGTAGCAAATTGTACAAGATTTTTTTGCTAGAAATGTGTGGTCACCGGCCTCTTCGAAAGTGGAGCAAATAGAACAATGATTTTTTATAGAAATCTGACTTTCTGTAGAGCACCTTACTTTAAACACCAGTGTAAAGATAAAGGAAGGTAAAATGGACAAAGAGGGAGAGAGAAAAAAATTTGAGAAAAATTAAGGAAAAACTCACACTGGAGAGGAGAGACAGAGTTTGAGGAAGGCCAAACGAGTCTCATTTTTCGAAGGGGAATAAGAAGAGAGCACGGACACAGGAAAGAGAGAAGTTAAAAAAAAAAAAAAAAAAGGAATGAGCTAAAATTTAAAACTATTTTTCTTTTGATGAAAAGATTGCTAGGAACCATCTTTCTTTTTCCTTGAATTTTATGAGAGAATTGTTAATTAACTGAACATAAATTTTAAACTGAAGGATTGGAGGGCTAAAAGTGTATATGCCCAGAAGAATTTACAATTTTTAAGATATTTCATGTATAGGTTTATATATTTAAATTTTTCAAAAATAAAAATTTGGAGGGCCAAGGCCTCTCTCAGCCCCAAAGCACATGCGTAGATTAAATATTAGTACATATAAAAGTAAGGACCTCATATTGGAGAGTATAAAGTTGTACCATATGACATATTCCTTAAAATTTCTTTATTTAGTTTTCTATCTTAATAAAGTTTGCATTTATATTGAAGTATCAATTCATTGAATTAGTCAATTATAGAGTAAATGCATATATTAATTATCTATTTTTATACATTAATTATTTATATTAAATAATTTATATGATTATTTTTATAAACTCTATATAGAAAATAATTTTTAATTAAAATAATAATAATAAATTTAGAATATGATATTCTTACTCATGTTTAGTTACTTTGACAAAAATTGTCACAAAAGCCATAAAAAAAAAATTAAATATTTGTGAATTCACTAAAATTAATCTTAATCCTTTAAATTTCTTTGAATGCCATATAGTGAGTTCGAGGGAAAATTATGTTCCAAGCAAAATCCCTCTTTTGATGGAATCATTGTGTTTTCCTCACCATCACTATGCCTCTCTTAGCTGTCACACAAAAAATGCTGAACATCTTCATCTAAGCATCAATTGTCCAAAAATGGCTTTATGGTGGTTGCGACTAGTGTTTTAGGACTTCATATGCATTAAGAGTACAAGATGAAGTTATCATCATGCAAGATGAAATTATCAACATGACAAACTCATTATTCTCAAATGAAAATTAATCTATAGGAAACCATTGGATCAATTTCCTGTAGAAATGTTATTTCTTTTTTCTGAATTTTGGCGGCATGAGCTCCCAATTACCAAGTAGCTAGGAAATGTTGAGTTTAAATATGTACTTTTGCCAATTTTGTCACATTATTTATTTTATGTAATTGCTAACCTTATTTCCTTGTTAAATGATTGCCTAGTTGGACAATTGTATGAGGTAGCTTGATGTTATATGATTGCTTTATCAGTTAGGTGAATTGTTGAAATTGCATAATCTGAGACAAAGGTTTCTTCATTCTATTATTTGGAAAGTGGGAGGCCACTGATCTATAGTCTGTGGCTACAATGTTATTAAAAAAAAAAAATTTATGTTCTCTCTTTTTCTCTTAAAGAATTTTTGTTCCTCTCTTCTTTCTTCTCCAATTCTCTCTCTTTCTTCCTTCTTTTTTTTTTCTTTATTTGCTCTATGTTCTTCTCCTCTTACTTAAACTCTCTAAAATAAAATTTGCATAAAGATCAACCCCAGCGTTGGTGTACGGTGGTGATTGAGAACGGCGACGATGTGGGTGTGTGATGGTGGTTTGGGTTTTTGGGTTTTATGAGTTTTCGATCTATTGGTGGTTTTTTGGTTTTTTTTTGGCAATGGTTGGTGAAATTTGGGTGTTCTAAGCTGGGTTTTCTTAGGTGTATGTTCATATGGGTCTGTGTTTGATTGGATGTGGGTTTGGTGGCTGTGGTGCTAGTAATTGATTTGGAGTTGTGGGGTTGGTGGTTGTGATGGTGATGGTTGATTTTGTGTTGTAGGTGTGGAGTTGTGTGTTCCTGACCACCCCCCCCCCCCCCAAATTTTTTTAAAAATGTTGTAGAATAGGTAAAATTAATGCCCCAATTTAGTCTTTTCATGATGTGGTCATCCCAGCACAAGATTTGGCCCCCCCTAACTTGTCTATGTCCTTTAGTTTTTTACATGTTTTCATTTTTTGCCCATTAGTTTTTCGCCATCTCCCTCTCCACATGCTAGCCACCCATATTTTACTAGCTTCTTTAGTTGAACTTTTCCTAAAATACTTTATAGCTTTTATCTTTTGGTCACCCAAAAACTTTTTATCGCTCAATACTCTCACATTCTCTTCAATTACTTCATTAAAACTCTTCCTTAACAAAGCATATCCTAAGAAAGAAAAAATAATAATTCTTCCTTAACAGGGAGTTTTATAATATGAAGCTATGTGGATTTTGAGAGGTACACAATTCTTGTTTTACCTTTTCATTTCTATTATAGTTCAATCTTTATTTACTAATCTTATGATTATGGTTTATGGTTTTCTTATTAAGTTAAATTTCTATATACTTGAGAGGTATAAAAGTGACCTTGAATTTATTTTTTCACTATAGTAATCTAATTTGGTTGAATTTTGATTTAATTTAATTTATGGTTGCTAAAAATTATTTTGTTATATTTAATTTCTATTAATATTTTATGTTCTTGCAATGTAGTCTAGCTTTATTATATACTTATATTTTATTTCTATAAATGTTAATGGACTTATAACTGTTTAAAGGAATAGGAGAAACTCAAGTAAAAAAATGGCCTTAAAATGATCAATTGGTTGTTTAGTTTTATTAGTATTTTAGGTACTAATAAGAATTACATTGATTAAAAATTTCTAACAAAAATTTTGCACTATTATACATACTTGATACTTCCAAGTTAATTGAAACACTTTTCTTCTTTCTTTTTTTGAAAACTAATGCATGACATATTTATGAGAAAGTTTATAAATACAAAAAATTTCACATTTATTGATGTGACTAATTGTTAGTTATGGTAAAAAAAATAATGTTAATAGTGGGCATAGGCCTAAAAGAGAACTAATAAACACTAATATGATAGTTTTGCCTCGGTCCTCTCAAAGCAAAATGACCACCAATGTGAATGATTTAAGGATAGAATAATGTTATAGTCATAAACTATTTTACAATATTTTTACAAAATATTGATGTGACAAACCTCTTATTAGTTTTCATCTAGGCTCATAATTAATATCACTTTTTTTATTTACCAATAATCACTCACCACATCAGCAGTTTATAAAGTTTTCAGTAAAATAATTTGTATCTCTAACATTATTCTTAAGGATATCAGTTAACATGACCCATAATGATATCAAACCAAAATTTTTTTTTTAATAATTAAAAAAAATTGTTTTGTTTTGTTTGGGCTCTTTTAACTAGTTCCAATATTTTTTTTTCAAAAAGTAACGGGTTTGAATGGTTTTCCAAATAATTCTCTCACTCTTACTCTCTCACTATTAAAATAATAATAATAAATTTTAATTTACATTAAATAATTCCAGATCAACTTTTAAAATAAATAATAAAACAAAAAGCAAAAAAGAAAAAAAGTCACTTTCTGCTCAAAACAAATTGTAAACATCTCACCACTACTCAATCCCCTCTTGCAAGGTCTTACGAGTCACATCAACTTTGATGCTCTACTCTACCATTATGAATTGCATTTCATCTAGAGTGTTAGATTGGGGATTCCTCAAAATTTCCACCAAGGGTTTCATGATTTTGGTGTATACTAGATTGAGGACTCTTTTTTTTTTTTTCGTCAAATTTTATTTTGCCAATCTAACCTGTAGTTGTTGGGTTTGGGATGGACAATTGGACATGCGAAGCTTGTAAGCTCCAGCTAGGGTAATAATTTCATGGCCAACATGCCTTTGGTCAGGTTATGTGCATGTTTTGTTCCTTATAAAATAGAATAACATGTAACTAATTCATAATTTTGAGTTTTGATAGCTAGTTCATAGGTATTCAATTTTTCTGATTGTTACCTATAGGATAAAGTTTAACTATAAAAATTGTCGTCGCCTAAGACTACAACCTTACTCAATATCATTAACATTACTACATATTTCAAAAATCTAATCATTGAATTGAATATTCTTTACGCTCTTAAAACACATATCAAATTTTATGCCAATTGAATATTTGCTATATAATCTATAAGATTACATTTTATGCATAATTTTAAGTCACAAAAACTTGCAATTTAAATAATTTATTGATAATATAGTTATTGATCTTTAATTTTTTAGAAATTTTACAAGCATAAAGAATATAAAAATCAAATATAATCCAATAATGAATTTGTCAAAATTCACCTTCAATAAAAAGATATTGAATAATTTCAAAGCCTTAGGTTACAACTAATTTTGTAACTAACTTTGTCATTATCTATATTTGTTTAAATCCATTATTTCATCTATTTTTGTTAAAATCATTAATGAAATTAGGCACATGAGATGCATGCACTCACTCAAGAACGGTTATTATTATTATTATCAAACTCCTTTTAGTATCAAACTATTCTCATTGGACTGGTTTCCAATATTCCATTAATCATTTTAATAGGATAGTGCATGGAAGCATTTATGCTTATAAGGCCTAAGGGAGAGGAAGATTCTTTCGATGTGGGACAGCAACTAAGCCAGAGATTACAAGTGCAACACTTGATTTAAAGGCAAAAAATGCTCCCACAAGAATAATTTCCAATCCATTCATGATGGGTTTTACCCCCACTCTTGGATCCCAACTATTAAGTGCGAGTTTGGGCTTCTTTCCAACGAAATTTATAATCTTTTTCACTAGTGCGTGTTTGGGTCTCGTTCTAATGATATTTATAATTTTACCAACATATAAATTTATAATCTTTTTTCACAATTTTTGTGTGATGATCTTGTTCATCCAAAATATTCGGAGTTTGGTAGCAATGAAGCTTATGTTTTGCACGTGCCAAGTGAGTTTTGTGGGTTTTTTATTTTATTTTTTTAAGAATCATGCCTAGTGTTATGACATTTTTTTTATGAGAATATTGTACTTTATTAACAAAAAGATAAGTTCGTACATTTTAAGCCAACACAGATACAATCATATTAAAATTTTCCTCTATCTAAATTACGTGGTAGTCAAATCACTTGGCATGCTGAGCCAATATATTTCATTTGTTGGTGAATTGCCTTCCCACTTCACATGTGAAATTTGCACAAATCTAAAATCTTGTAACCTCTAGCATACCACTGAGATGATGTTGTAAATGGCAACTGGTGGGCTGTTTAAGCTGCTTCCTCCAATGTCTTTTTCATTAAATTACAGCATTAGGCCCACCAAGTTTAGGGACATTAAAATAAAAAAAATAAAAAAATTTATAGTAGACCAAAAGTCACCAAATCAACCATGAGAAGTCCACCATGTTCGCTTACTTAAATTGTGATTTCAAAGTAGGGGTGGCAAAATAAGCTCAAACTCATTTGATCACCCAAACCCGTCCACTCTAATTGAACACAAACCCACCCAATTATTAGTTGAGTTAAATGGGCATCAACCCAATTAGACCCAATACTTATTAGGTTTTAACTAAAAACCCATTGAACCCTGTTTAGCCCAAAAATAATATACCTAAATTCAACCCAACCCTTTCCATATATTAATTAAAAAAAAAAAAAACCAACCCTCAGACAAAATTAGACTTCAATTTTCTTATTTCTGTTTCTTTAACTTTCTTGGCAACCAAACACATTCCAATTTCGTTAATATCTTTAACAAAAGCATTAAAAGAGAGCTCATCAGAGTCCATTTCTAGCAACTTTGAATCATCGAAGGAAGCATTTTCCAAACCTTGAGAGAAATTCAAGACCCAGACAACCCAGATACGAAACGTTGTGTTTGGTTCAAGCCCGAGGAAATGCGAGGGATAGTCAGGCTAGACCAAACGGTGAAGAAGAATAAGGCGAAAGATAACAAGGGAGATCATTTGGAGGAGGAAGAGGCAGAGGAAGAGGAGGTTCTGATTCTTCCTCCGATGATGATCTCCGACGACACCTCGAAGTTCTCATACACGAACCAGTAGAGCCACTGGTCCGTGATTCGGATCTTGCGAATCGTGTCGAAGACACTCTGTCTCGGGCTCAAAGGCGTGCACTAGTTCGTGATGGGCGACAACGATGAACATGGACTCATTGAGGCATCCCCAAATGTTCTCCAGCAAGTCAACAAGGTACTTGACTCAACACGCAATGCCGTAGATTCAGGTCCGGGATGGGCTAGGGTGGATGATGAGCTTGGGGGTTTCAGAGGAGGAGGAGGAGAAAGCTTTTTTTTTTTTTGGTTTTCGGTTCATAAATAATTGGAATTCAATTTTCAAGATTCATTTTCTTATTTTTCTAAATTTTCTCGGCAACCAAACGATGGACATTCCTCTATTTTCCTATTGCTGTGTTTATGGGCATTTTGATAATTGGGTTGGTTGGGGTTTACTCATTATAATTGGGTTAGGTTGGGTTTGGGTTAGCAATAATTAGTTAAATGAGTTTTAATGGGTAAATGGACTTTATATATCCAAACCCAATTATATTCACCCCAAACCCGCCCAAACCCACCCATTTGATGCCCTATTCCAAAGCCACTCAACATATCAAAGTATACAACTGCCTATGCCTATGTTGCTTAGTAGCTTAGATAATTTAATTTGGATGAAGCTAGAAAAAGGAAAATTTTGAAACTATTATGAATTTTATTTTTAAATAAAACTTATATATTGATGAAACAATGAACGTGATTAATAACACAAACATCATAAAATAAATCTCTTTATTGTTATTTATTGTACTTAAATTTTTTTTAAAAAAATTGACACGTTAGTAAGTAAAATGTATGTAGTAAAATTTATAATATTTATAGCATTACAAAATATATATATATATATATATATTTATTTATTTATATATTATTTTGTTAATAAAAATTAATCACACTCATTATCATATTAATTTGTAATTTTTTTTTAGTGAAATTCTTCATTGGCATCCATGTTTTGAGAGAATTCTCTCACCACACTATGCAATGAATTAAAGAATACTCCTGTAATTAACAAACAAATATACAAACTATCAACTATTATAAATATAGAAGAATGAATGTTTTTCATTAAAAATAAAAACTGAAAATTTGTGGACCAATATTGTGCTTATCATATATAAGAATTACAACTAACCAATATATGATAATGTGAGATGATGACCCAATTAATAAAGGGCAATTTCAAGCTATTTTTTTTTTTTTTAAGAAACGGTTAAAGTGTATCATACCTATACAAAGACAAACTTTCAATTATCAAAATTTTATCTCTAAAAAAAATTATCAAGATTTTCTATCCCTATAACAATAAATTTTTATCACTAAATTCTGACTGCAAACTTGAAAGACAGAGATTAAAACACTACAGTTTAAATACAATGAGGACCTGAAAGTATAGAATTCAGTTAAAACACTACAGTTTAAATACAATGAGGACCTAAAAGCATAGAATTCAAGCAATGTAACAGTAAAATAGAGATTCTATACATTTGGGTTTTACCCATACGGGCTTTAGCAAGCCAATTTATTGATTCAATCATCTTCTTTGGTTTATCCCTTATTGTCCATTTTGTTCTTGTAAGAAGGTTCCTATCATTTTATGAAAACACTTTTTTTATGAATATTATTTTGTAAAAGGAACTTGATACAACACGAAGAATCCAATCCAATGCAAACAAGGATGAACATTTATGTCTCTCTTTTCTTTTGGTACGAACTTGTGATGGAAGTATTATACTATTTTTAAAATAATATTAATCAGACAAAACCTCATAGTATAAAGATTTGTATGGGGAAAGTGAAAGAAAAGGTCAGGGCTGAAACAGTGGGCGGGCTGGGCTGTGAAATTTTTCAAGGGTAAAATAGTCTTTTTGTTATTTGGTGAGGTGTCAAAGATTTAAGCCGTTAGATTAAATCTATGGCTGAGAATTTAGGTTTCTTTAGACAGACAGAAACACCAACTAGGTGAAACATCATATACCTAGCTTCTCGTCAAAAGAGAGAAACGGCTCTGAACGAAGTTCGAATTCCTTGCTTCGCTCTCCGATCTGCATCTCCGCCACCATAATTTCTCCTTTCGAAGCTAAGCTGAGACTGTCGTCATTGTGAAATGGGTAAATCAACATCCTCTCTTCTTTTTATATGCAATCGTTTGATCATTAGAGTAAGCCTTCCATTTCGTGCTTTTACGTCTCATTATTGTTCTACTATTAGAGAAAATGCGAAAACCCCATCTCAGAATGGGAATCAGTTGTTGAATTCTGTGAGAGATCACTCCAAATCTGGAGCCTTTAAGAATCTTGATTCATTTTCTGAAATGATGAGTAAAGGCATTCAGCCAAATGTTGTCACTTACAGTGGCGTAATTCAAGGACTATGCAATTTTGGCCGGTGGAGGGAGGCGTCTACTTTGTTGAATGAGATGGGGCAAAGGAAGGTCATGCCGGATGTACAAACATTTAGCATATTGGTGGACACACTTTGCAAGGAAGGGATGTTAACTGAGGCAAAAGAAGTTTTTGATGTGATGATTCAAAGAGGCATTGAGCCTAACAAAGTCACTTACAGTTCTTTGATTGATGGCTATTGTTTGCAAAACCAAATGGATGAGGCAGTTAAGGCATTTAATATGATGGTTGAGAAGGGTTTTTCACCCGATGTGTTTAGCTATAACATATTGGTCAATGGATATTGCAAAAGTAAAAAAATTGATGAGGCAGTGCGTTTGTTTCACGAAATGTCCAACAAGGGAATGATTCCTGATGTAGTGAATTACAACACTCTTATAGGTGGGTTTTTTCGGGTTGGGAGAGTCCAAACTGCACTAGAGCTATTCAATACAATGCGAGCTGGTGGCCAAAATCCAGATTCCCAGACCTACGCCATCTTGTTAGATGGCCTCTGTAAGAACAAACTGATTGGTGAAGCAATGGCATTGTTTCAGGAGATGGAAGACAAAAGGCTGGACCATGATATTGTGATATATAACATCTTGATTGATGGTTTCTGCAATGTTGGGGAACTTACAACTGCAAGAGAACTCTTTTGTAGTCTCCCTACCAAAGGATTGCAGCCTAATGTTGTAACTTATAATATAATGATCAAAGGGTTTTGCAAAAAGGGACTAATTGTTGAAGCGAGTGAGCTGCTTGAGAAAATGGATGACAAAGGTTGTTCACCTGATGATTGCACATATAACACAATAATTCAAGGGTTATTGCAACATGGTGAGACAGCCAAGACAATGAAATATCTCAAAATGATGGTTGACAAGGGATTTTCAGCAAACGCAACAACTGCTGCCATGTTTATTGACTTGCTGTCATCTAATCAAGTTGATGAAAATATTTGAGAGCTGCTTCCAAAGTCTGGGTGAAGGTTATTTAGTTTCTCAAGATCAAAGACAACTTTTATATTTTAACCTATCACTAGTCATTATGTGAGTGGTATATTTGCTTTAAGTAAAATTCTATACTTCTTACGAGATGGTATTTCCTTTCATTTATGTGCCCAAGATTTAAGTGATGTGTATTGGCTTCATATAAAACAAGTTGATATATCTTTCCATTTATGTCCGTAAGACTATTTTGTTCCTTTAACAGTTTCATCTTTTGTTGCAATTTTGTCATGCACTCATTTTATTGCTTTGAACCTAATTTCACCAATATTGGTTTTCAAATTTTGGTTGATTGGCAGTTGCTAAGTGTTATCCTGTAAAGTGTGGCATTTTTGTAGTTATATGTCCATTGGCTACTCGAATTAATGCATTTGAGACTCACATCTAGTGATTCCCTTTCAGTGTTTATAGATTATCTTCTCTTATGTACATAGTATTGAGTTTTCTTTGTAATTTGTTTGCTGCTTTGTGTCCTTTTTGCAGGAAGTAGTCCTTTTATTTTCAATAAAAAAAATCTCTTATTAAAAAAAAATGTCTAGCTGTTGCATGTTAAAATGTAATTCAATAAACTATATATTATGCTTAAATGTTATATATTATTCTTTATGATAAGGTGCTGTGAATGCCTTACTCATATTTCTAAGCTGAACATAGCCTACTTTCATAGGAACCGATTTAGACCAGTGTAGCTTGAATAGCTTCTCAACTTAAGGAAGTTGCTTCTTTGTCCATCAACTAGGAGATAGGAAATTTAGATTTCATTCTGGTACAAAAGTAACATGATAGTTTGTTGATCATGAAATCCAGTGTCAATATCTTTTATGAATGTGGTAGATGCTTTAACGAAGCAGCAACAAGACCCCTACAAAAAAGAAAAAGAAACATGAAAACTGTTTTTTATTTGGCATGTAACAGAAAAAGTGCTGACATTGGAGCTTGACTAGTGGTCGGAGAATATGCAACATGCTATGGTTGTTATTTTGAAAAGCTAATGAGTTTTATCTCAAATGACACTTCCTCCTCCTTTAATTATGGGATGGAGGGTAAGGTCTTGGGTTCAAGATCCACGAGGTGTGTGTGTAACTTATCAATAAAGACAGTTTGTTATTGTGAGGAACAGATTTGGCATTTTGTAATGTTAAAATTTAAGGAAGACTAGTTACTTAGTGAATAGCTTATTTACCTAGCAGTTTACCAGCCATTTAAGTAACCTCTTATGATTGTCTATGTAAGGGGCTCTAATATAATATTTCTGGTTTTGGAATTTTTTAGAAGAATTGCATGCAGCCTGACCTTTAGGTGTGATACTCAAGAATACTAATATATACTTGGTTCATAACTTCATATAGCTTCTTTCTAACTACAGCTAGCTTTACTATGTTCCAACAATCATTCAAAGCTAACCTATCACAGACCGCTAGTTGTCCAAATCACATGTGACCATCCAGCTTGGACTTTATATGGGAAAGACCCAATATTTATTTGCCAAATGGAGGATTGTCGTGTGTCACACAAAAAAAGGGTTCTGAACAGTTGTGAAATGAAAGTAGGGAAAAATGGAATTAGTTTGATGCTTTTATGAAATGATAGAAAGTTTATTTGCAATTGGTGATATTATGTGGGAAGGGGAGGAGGTACCAGTTGAGCTTGAGCTCATTGGAAGGAGAATTGACAAGTCTTTGTAATTTTTTGGACTTGCATCTAAATTTTGAGAAAAGATTTGTGATGTTTAAAGTCAGTGGACAAAATCTCTAACAAACTCCACAACTGGAAGGCCAAGATTTTAACCCAGCTGGTAGGCTAACTCTAATTAATCCCCTTTATCTCTTTTCTTGTTTAGAAACTCTTGATTGGAAAACCTGTGAATTCTGATGGGGTCATACTGGCAGTAAAAGGAAAATTCCGAAATTCTCACTACAGCTAGCTTTTTGAGTTGAAAAACTCGATGCTTGACTAGGAGAGGGGGGACCTTGGGTGTAGGAGCAGTGCTGGGTTTTATAATTCCAAAATTCCTTTCTATATGAAACACTTAGGGCCTATTTGGTAGTGTGTTGAAGAGCCTTCTAAAGAGCTTTTAAGTTGTAAAAGCTTTTTAACGTTCACTCCTCTTCTACTATTTCAGTTTTTTGAAATTAAAAAAATAAATAAATAAATTGAAAATGACACCCGATGGCCCTCCAATCTCTAATGTTAAGTTAATGTGATCTGTCCTTATTCTAGAAAATGATAGTAATAGTATGAACTATGAAATCTTCAGATATTTCCTCTTCTCTAGACAATTGACTGAGGGAGGTTAAAACCAAACCATGTTTGGGGATAGTATTGAGTGAAAATGGTTAAGTTTGTGGAGGTTCAATAGTTAAAGAGAAATCTATTAATTTGTTTGAATATTTGTACAAAAGGCACTACTTATTAGATCTGTAAGAAGGGGAAAAAAAAATTATACTAAGCTTGAGCCTTGTGTTTTGGCTTGGAGATCATTCTCATAAATATTGTACATCACCTCCATCCCTACATCAGTGGAGGATAAAACTGACTAATGGGGGTAATGATATTTGTGATGAATATCTTGATTTTTCATTCATTTTTGCAGGAAAAGTTGTAAAAATTGTGGCATTTCAGGAATAGTTCTGATTTTTAGTGAATGCTTGTCAATGTTGAGACTGTCCCCAAGCATCTACTCACATACATGTAAAACACTGTTGTGTCTTTAGCTGCTAGGATCACTGCCTTATACTCACTTTCAAAAGTATTTCCTATGCCGTAAGTTTTCTGTTTGCTAGTTTGCGGCCTTGACTTATATTTATAAATAATAAATAGAAAAAACTGGGTAGTATTTTTGTACAAATTTGTGGTAAAAAAATAAAGTGTGTTGTAAGACAGAAGTGGACTAGGTTGTTAACGGCATCAGTGTTTTGTGGTTTCTTTGTGTTGTTACAGGCTTAATAGTTCCTAGATTTATCTTACAATTGTGTCACCTCAGAAATACTATCCATATTTGGACTTAGTGTATGTTTTAAAGAAATCTTTTTCTGAAGGGATCTATTGTACTTCTGTAAAGAGATTCATACAAGTTGAATACTGTCCTCTACATTTTGGTTTGAATAAAAATAGGCATAAATTTGTAACTGCCTAAGTTGCTCTCTTGCTATTAGGTAAACACTGTACTGCTTTCTTGATATGATAAATCTATGTCCTCAGGTGTTCATATTGTCTTAATTATTAACTGGTAGAGGGGTTATACCATCACTGTAAATCATGCTCAGGACCCTTTGGAGCATATATTAATGCATGATAACCCATCTATTGCTAAATATACATTTTCATTGAGACTACAAGTGTAGTATAGCTGGTGTCTTAAATTTTGACATCAGTATGCTTTTGTATCATCTGCATTCATTTTTTTAGTGTTGGATTTGAAGCTTAATTTCTCCATAATCTCTCCCTCACACACACCCAGTCCACAGTATTCATGCTCCTAATTCAGAACATGTCTTTATATATATATATATATATAAAGACATGTTCCGAATTACTTGAAATTTTTTTTGCTTACAGTTCTGTTGGTGTTGAAGTGCATGGCAGTTAAGTTATTGGAAGTACTTGATTGTAGTAACTTGTGAATTGCCGCTGCCTCTCCTGCTCCGAATCTGCACCCTGTGTTGAAGTCTGAAAATTTGTGTATTTAACACATGAAAGTCCTGTCTGAAATTGTGAGCTCTTGTTCCATTTGGTTTTGTTGGGTTTAATATTTTGTATAGTATTACACAGGTCGTAAACTAGAGGTGAAGTTAGTTACTCATTAGTTTCCTCATATCCACTTGCTCTCCTTAATTGGGTGATTGCAGGCACTTCAAATTATCAAAGAAAAAAAGAAAAGAACAGGCACTTCGGATTGTATGATTGCCAATAGGGCCAAAAGGCTCTGCAGTAAAGAGGATAAATATAGGTCTTCCCTTGCTCAATTATTTGTAAATATAAAGGCATGATATGATTATTGTTGTTAGATTTTGAAATCCCATGATGTATATTACTTGTATTAGTTTGACTCAAGTGTTATGATGCATGTAAAAATTAGATGTATCGACATAATTTGACTAAGGGATTCAGTTTTAATTGTCTCAAATTTTAACATACTTTGGCATTTGTTCTATTATGGAATGAAATAGCAGGCGTCATGTTGTTGAAATGTAGACTTCTTTTGTTCCATTATGGATTCAGTTTCAATGGCAAAACATTGCATGCAAGTTACGACTTACAATATGTGTCTTGATGACTTTTTCGATCTTTACTTGTGTGAATACTGGTTAGTATGGCTTTGGCCTTTGTGCAAACATTTCTTTGTTTTTGCCCGTGTGTTCGTCACTTTACACAAATAAAAGTGTCCACGTGTTTGTGGTCATTTTGCTGATTAATAGAAACCTATGATTCTCTCACCAAATTCTTGGCTTAAAGGTGGTGGTGGTATTCTCTGACTTCTTAAGTTACATGATTTTAGGCAAAGATTTAGCAACTTAGATCATGGTGAGGACTAAGGAGAGTCAAATTAATACTAGCAACATTATATTTTAAAATAATTATATTGAAAAATATGTGAAGTTTTTTTAATTAATGAATTGAAGAGAAGAAAAAATTTGAAAGGAAAGCCATAGACGAAAATCAATACCATCAACTCAAATTTTTATATTTAATAAAATTTTTATGTTTTATATCATTGCTAATGTTTTATGGTGACTGGCCAAACATGTCAATTTTTTAGCTAGGTGGACATAAATCCTATATGAAATGCAAAGTGTGTCTATGTACACTGAATTATTTGTCCCATTTTAGTGACTAGTCAGTTCTCAAAACATTAAAATACCCATTTAAAGGTTACACGTGTTTGACAAACCTCTTAATGTGAAAAGGACGTTGGATATTAGACTCACACCTTTTAACAACTCACCTCACCTCTCTATCACCTTATATATTAGACTCTCCTTTCACTCTATACCACATCAAAAACCTTTAAGCCTTCAAGATTACTAAAAATAATGAAGGGACATTCTCTTACATGGGCTTTCAATATCATTTTCATCATCATCTTCACCCTCTTACTCTCTTATTCCATGCATATTGAGGGTTTGAGAGTTCTCAAAGATCAGTCTTCTTCTTCTTCTTCATCCATGAAAAGTTTTATTATAAACCAAGCTTATTCTTTTTTTTTGATAAGTAAGAATGTTACATATACGAATGACTACTCTACGCATGAAAAACATAGAACGAACCCAAAAAAAACAAGAAGAAGAAAACAGAAATAACAAAAAAGAAAACTAAATAACAGATTAAATACAAAGAGAAAGAGAGCTAAGAAAAGAGGGGAGAGAATCACTAGTCGTGATTTCCCAAGCCTGAGACCAATAAAAAAGAGTCCTACTAAACGAGGCAATCATCTGAACACCTAAACTATCCAAATCCTCAAAAGTCCTCCGATTCCGTTTCTTCCAAATACACCATAGGATGCACAATGGAACTAAGTTCCAAATCTGAGACGAATGCTTCCCCAACCAATTCCACCAGCCAAAAAGTAAATCTAGGATCGATCTAGACATAACCCAAGACAAACCAAAAGTTTTTAAGACAAAGCTCCACAACCGATAAGCCATCTCACAATGAAGAAGTAAGTGGTCTACTGTCTCTCCACAATGTTGGCACATAATGCACCAGTCTACAAAATCTAATCCCCTCAATCTTCTCAAGTTATCACCCGTTAGGATCTTGTTCCAAGCTACACACCAAACAAAGAAAGAAACTCGCCTAGGAGCCTTTACTCTCCATATTCCTTTCCAAGGAAAGCCAATTGAGGGAGAATCCTGCAATTTGTTATAATATGACCGGATGTCAAACTCCCCGTTAGTCTTCAACTTCCATCTCATTCGGTCTCTAACATCCATTGAAGGAGTATTAGCTCCCAATGTACGAAGAAAATGCAACCCTTCATCCATCTCCCAATCATTAAATTCTCGAATAAAACGAACATCCCAAATTCTTCTATCCTCTGCACCTTGCCTTGACAAAGAAGCATCTACAGATGCCTCCTTATCAATGGCAATTCCATACAGCCTTGGGAAAGCCATTTGGAAAGGTTGATCCCCATACCACCCATCTTGCCAAAATCTCACTCTGTTCCCCAACCCAACAACAAACTGACAATTCTTGCTAAAATCCTCCCATCCCATGCGAATACCTCTCCACAAACCACACCCATGAACTCCCCTACCTAGCTTTGAGGTCCATCCCCCCCCATTCTTCCCCATATTTCGATGCTACCACCCTCCTCCATAACCGCTCCTCTTCCTTCCCAAACCGCCACAGCCATTTCCCCAATAAAGTCTTATTGAAAGTAGTAATTTTCCTTATCCCCAAACCACCGTTAGCTATAGGCGCACAAACTTTATCCCATCCTACCAGATGATTCTTGTTATCACCCCAAAGAAAATCCCTTTGTAGCTTTTCAATCTTATTAGCCACATAAGTAGGAATGGTGAATAGAGATAGAAAATAGGTAGGAAGACTAAATAACGTACTCTTGAGTAATATCAATCGACCCCCCTTAGACAAATACAACTTCTTCCACCTGACCAATTTCCGCTCAATTTTTTCCAAAATAGGATTCCAAATTGAAGGGAAGTTATGTGAAGCCCCCAACGGCATGCCAAGATAAGACATAGGCAAAGTTCCAACTCTACAGCCCAAAATTTTCGCCAAGGCATGCACATCATCAACCTCCCTTATTGGAACCATTTCACTCTTGTGCACATTGACCTTTAAACCTATTACCGCCTGAAAACTGAGTAAAAACAACCGAATATGAAGAATTTGCCCCACATCTGCATCACAAAATAGGATAGTATCGTCTGCAAACAATAGATGTGAAACGCATTCCCCACCACCCCTCTTACCCTCAACTTTAAAGCCACGAATCAAGCCAGCTCCCTCTACCCTTCTCAACATCCTACTAAATACCTCCATCAAAATCAAAAACAACATAGGAGATAGCGGATCCCCTTGTCTTAACCCCCTTGAACTACCAAAAAAATCAGCTGGAGACTCGTTAATCAAAATAGAGAACTGAACTGTGGAAATACAAGTACAGATCCACTTACACCACTTCACTCCAAAGCCCATTCTATTCAACAAATACAGCAAAGCCTCCCAGTTCACATGATCATAAGCTTTCTCAATATCAAGTTTACAAATAACTCCAGGAACCCTACTCTTCCCTTGGCTATCCACACACTCATTCGCAATAAGAACCGAGTCAAGGATTTGTCTCCCACCCACAAAGCTATTCTGAGTCTCAGAGATCAACTGATCTAAATCACTCTCAAACGATTTGCCAAAACCTTAGCCAAAATTTTATACACACTCCCCACCAAGCTAATAGGCTGAAAATCTCTAATATTAGAGGCATCATTCTTTTTAGGAATTAAAGTAATGAAAGTAGCATTAAGAGATTTTTCAAACTTACAATGTTGAAAAAACTCTTCAAAGACTGCTAACACGTCTTTCTCCACTACTCTCCAACAATGATGATAAAACGCCATAGTAAACCCATCCGGACCTGGAGTTTTGTTGATGCGAATCTCAATCAACACGCTTTAAGACCTAACAAAAATATTGAAATTGATGCGAACCTCAATCGACATGCTTTGAGACCCAACAAAAATGTTGGAATACTAACCCAAGAAAGCTAAAATTCAGTTTTTTAATAGAAACCTTGACCCAACGTTTATAATCGAAACACGAACCAAAGGTGTAAGTGTAGCACCTTAACCCAATGATTATAATTGAATCACGAACCAAAGGTATAAGTTTGAACGCCACAAAGAAGAATCCTTGATAAGTTCACAGTTTTTGAAGAACCAAAAGAATAGCAAAGCCTCACCTTTTCTGATTTTTTATTCAATAATTCTCTTAAAAACGTTTACAAACTTAGGAGCCTATTTAAGGGCTCCATAAAACTTGACAGACAAGAAAATATATTCTAAAATAACTCCTAATTAATACCTAACCATATCAGGAATCAAATTTGACCTAAAAAGCATTAAATGCACCTAAAAACAAGGAAATAAATCACCTAAACCTAAAATAACGTTTTTTACATAAAAATACCAAAAATAATAAATTACAATAATTAAATAGTAAATTGTGTCGTTCATCAGACCCCTCCACTTGAATCAAACTCGTCCTCGAGTTCATCTTTGACATCTGAAATCTTCCGCTCCAAATAAACAAATACTTCGAATGCTTTAATAACTTGATCAGGTTCTGTAACTTGAATCCTTCATAAAGTGTAGCATAAAATTTCTTCTCATCTACTTTCAATTTATTTGCAACATCAATCAACAAAGGGTTGATAATAAAATTAAAATTTTCTACTCCAAGAAAATCAACATATTGTATAGTCATCTTCAACAAATCAATTGAGACTTGAAGATTGTGAGTTGTGGACTCATCCTTATATTTAACCTCAATTGAATCTTCCACAATGTTTTCAATAATTACCATCTCTTTTTTTTTTTTCACTTTTTTTTTTTTTTTGGGAGCTTGGTGCACGATTTTAACCTAGTGCACGTCACAAAAGAAGAATGGGGAATAAAGAACACAAAAGGAACAAGACAAGATGATAACAGAAAACAAAAGATAAAGGGAAAGAAAACTGATTTTAGAACCTGTGCTCTGATACCAAATGATGCGAACCTCAATCGACACGCTTTGAGACCTAACAAAAATATTGGAATACTTGCCCAAGAAAGCTAAAATTCAGTTTTTTAATAGAAACCTTGACCCAACGTTTATAATCGAAATGCGAACTAAAGGTATAAGTGTAGCACCTTAACCCAATGATTATAATTGAATCACGAACCAAAGGTATAAGTTTGAACGCCACAAGGAAGAATCCTTGATAAGTTCACAGTTCTTGAAGAATCAAAAGAATAGCAAAACCTCACCTTTTTTTATTTTTTATTCAATAATTCTCTTAAAAACGTTTACAGACTTAGGAGCCTATTTAAGGGCT
This sequence comes from Quercus variabilis, assembly GCA_030445155.1. Taxonomy (NCBI): domain Eukaryota; kingdom Viridiplantae; phylum Streptophyta; class Magnoliopsida; order Fagales; family Fagaceae; genus Quercus; species Quercus variabilis. Next base: position 5,658,288 of record CP129447.1, read on the forward strand.
CCATAAAACTTGACAGACAAGAAAATATATTCCAAAATAACTCTTAATTAATACCTAACCATATCAGGAATCAAATTTGACCTAAAAAGCATTAAATGCACCTAAAAACAAGGAAATAAATCACCTAAACCTAAAATAACGTTTTTTACATAAAAATACCAAAAATAATAAATTACAATAATTAAATAGTAAATTGTGTCGTTCATCATTTGTCCCCCTCCAAATCACTTACGACTTGAAGTATCTCCTCTCTCTCAAACTTCCTTTCAGGCCAAACCCTCTCCATATCCCCGATACAATCAAACTCCAAACCCTCCACAAAAGGCCTCCACCCCTTAGACTCTTTGTACAAAGTTTTATAAAATTGGACTACCTGAGTAGTTACCTCAGATTCCTCCTCAAAAACCACCTCATTCACCTCCAAAGTCCTCAGATGATTATACTTTCTATGGGAGTTAGCCATTCTGTGGAAGAACTTGGTGTTATTATCCCCTTCCTTGATATATAACATCTTAGATTTTTGTCTCCAGGAAATTTCCTCCAACAAAAGAAGATGCTCCACTTGGGACCTCAAATCTACCCTTTGACATTTCTCCCCATCAGTGAGACCAAAATCCCCTTCCTTAGTGTCTAATTTTTTTAACTCCTCCAATAATTGTTTCTTTTGATGCTCTAAATTACCAAACTCTCGACGATTCTATTCTACGATGTCCTCTTTCAGAGCCTTTAATTTTTTCGCAAGCATGAAACTAGGTGTACCTACAAAAGAATGCCGATTCCACCACAATTGAACTCTATCCATAAACCCCTCCGTCTTCAACCACATTTTCAAATCTGAATGGACTTTTCCCCCTTGCCATTCCCCCTGCCTCCAAGAGAATTGGACTGTGATCTGAGATAGGACGGGGTAAAATCTTTTGAATAATATCTGGGAAATGTTCCTCCCAGTCTGGAGTGACCAAAGGTCTATCAATCCTAGACATTGCTGGTTGATTAGTACCACTTGACCATGTATAACTACCCCCTTCCAAAGGCAAGTCAACCAAGTTAAGATCCTCAATAAATTCAGAGAATTTTTCCATAGCCAAGGTCAAACGAGTCTCACCCCTACGCTCACTAGGAAAGCGAACAATATTAAAATCTCCAAAGCAACACCATGGAATCCTCCAATACTGCTGAGTACCCACCAACTCATCCCACATGTGACCTTCTCCAAAACCCTTTTATCCCACATAAGCAAAATACCACCAGCAGTCCGATCGGCCTCCAAAACAGCCCAATCCACATATGGACAGCTCCACAAACTACAAACCAGCTGTCTATTCATGCAAGCAATTTTCGTCTCTTGTAAACAAACAACATCACACTTCCACTCTCACAGCAAATTCTTTACCACCAGTCATTTCTGAGGATCATTTAAACCTCTAACATTCCACGAAATCATTTTTATCTTCATAAACACAAAACTATCCCCAACTACTGACTCCAGCACAAGATCACCCTCTATCTCCTGTCATAATTCACCGAACAAATCAAGTTTTGCAACTCTCTACGTCCCTTGTTTTTAGACTTAGCCACTTTTTTGCTACCCGTTTCTTTCCTGTGTAACACATTGGCTGCTTCCATCACAGTTTCTAGCCTCTATAATAGAGCAATGCACAACTTCTTATGTCGAATCGTTGACAACCCAACCAATTTACTGAACCCAGGAATTCTGTGTTTCACCCACCCAGAAATATCTAACTTATTCTCAATGCTCAATACCTCAGTGGCCTCCTCCAACTCTGCCGAATTTGTTGACACACTCGGAGCAATGGTTTGCAAAGGTAAACAATCTGACACTTCTGTTTCACCAAAACCCACAGAAAAACCAACTGCATCCTCCACAAGCATGACCTCCCTAGGAAGACTAAAAAGTTCCTTACTAGAAAAAGAATTAACCTCCTGACCCAATACTCCAAAATCCATTGCAAAAGAAGGAACAAACAATCTCGGCACAAATTCGAGAATCACCGACCTCTTACCTTCAAAAATAAACCTAAAACCCATCTTTAAAAGAGACTCGGTGCACCCCGACACACCCACCAGCGAAACCCAACTGTTCCGGTCAGCGTTACCCAGTGCCTTTGGATGCTCCTCATGACTGTTAGGGAAAAACCCAGCAAAGAAAAAGTGATTAATCACCTTCGGAGCCACCACTAGACCGTCAGAGCTGGTAACAAGCTTCAGCCCAGCCACCGCGGTGTTGTCGGAACTTTTCCTCTGAAGACAGTTGTTAAAACTCACCATCAGCCTCGCCGTGAGAGCATCGGAGTTGAACCCAGTCCCTATCCCAACCACTGTGAGCCTATCGGAGCTGATACCATCAGACCCACTGCAGCAAACAAGCAACGGAAGCTCAGCTTGTCGCTCAGGCACCTTAAAATTGGACCTTAATGGCTCGGGCTTGTCTGAGGGAGATATAAAAATTATCACCAGGTGGGCCAAGGGTGTTGGGCTAGGCAGAGAGGAGGGCTTACCCATTTCGTAGACACTTGGGCCCGAGAAGCAAAACACATTTGACTGAAGAGAGCCCAGACCAGTTTGGGCTGAAGAGGGACACAACCTTTGATCCCGTGACCCACTGGAAGGACCCACTGCCAACTTCCTTTGATAACTTAAGACCCAATTAGAATTCCTCCAACCACCTTTATTAGAAATCCCTGTATCACACCTAAACTGGGCAGAGCCTATCACATAATTTTTTTGTGCTCGTGACCCACTAGGAGGACCCACCATGTGCTCCCTCTGACTCCTTGTGACCCATTTAGAAGTCCTCAGTCCACCTTTATAAGAATTCCATGCTACACGCCTTTTCCCTTTCTCATTCACCTCTACTATCAAGCCTTGTCTTGTCCAGTGAGCCTTCCTCAAATCACCATTTTTTCCATAAACAGAAACATTCACCTTTGATTTGAATTTCAACGGAAAGCTCCTTTTATTTTCTACCGGATTTGTCTTTCCTAAATTAAGTTCCACATCACTGTGCCAAGGACCCAACTCAAGTAAGTTCACCGGCATTTCGCTCAACCTCCTCTGATCAATGACTGGTTTCTGCTTCTCCCCCCTATTATTTCTGCCCCTGACCTGCACTTGATACCCACGCACCGTATCGGCAAAAGTTTTAAATGGTTAAACCCCTGACTTATCCTTGTGAAGCTGAGCTACAAATCTCAACTGACCAGAACCGCCATTCACATAGTTTTCAGGTTCCAACATCTTCCTTAACTCTAACCCAAAAACCCTCCATCCATTCTTAATTCTGCCTTATGGAATAATAATGGACCTCCTAGACCCACCAACTTTAAGTTCAGTCAATAGAAGGAACAAGCCAAAAAAGTTGGAGCTCCGTTGGAGGGTGTAAGCTACATCACCTTCCCTAAACGTATAAAAATACTTCAGACTAAACCCAACAACAATCTGTTCTAAACTCTTTTGCAGCCATTGTGCCGCAATCTTACCCATGAAGACTGACTTCATGAAGTACCTACTCCGTTCAAAAATCCTAATAGAAAAATACTGTCCCCCTTCCTCTACCACCAGTTGAAAAAATTTGGATTCAATACAAAAACAACGAGAACCACCCATAATAGAAAGATCGAAAGAAGAAAACCGCAAAATATCTTGCTAAATTTGAGGTAGCCTCTTAACAGAATATGGAATTAGTTCTCAGTTCATTGGCATCCTCAAAGCTAATACATCACAAGTACTTCCAAGCTTATTCTAGACCCAACAAAGGTGGAAGCAGTCATTGACCACAACCATGGTCAGTTTAGCTATTTTACTTACAATATAAGGTTCAACAATTTTGCAAGAAAGGAATTAGTCAACAAACATTTCCTTTCTACAAGGGATCTCTTTAATGGAAAATTCTTTGTATGGAAATCTTCTATTAGATACTGGGCTTTCTTGTCCTAATCTTGAAACTCTGTATTTACAAGTGACGATAATCTAAATTTATTGCAAATTTACATGGAAAAGCCATTAATTTAGTCCTCATCAAATATACCCCCAAACCACAATTCATTCTCACATGTTCACTGATATATTTAAAAGGAAAACAAAGATTGACCTTAAAAAACCAATAAAAATTAAACTAACTAAATACAACAACCAATGTAATATGAAGCTCCAAAGAATGTCAAGATACTATCTTCCCGCAAAAATATGAATGATATTGCAACTCCAAAAACATACTTTCAAGATGCTAAACTACATAAAACATGTGTAACACCTTAACTACCACTGTTAATATGGTTTATTATCAGAATTTAGACCAACTTAATACAGCGACCAACATCATATAAAACTTAAAAGAACCTGAAGATAGTATCTTTCCCTCTAAAAAGCAGAAATATGACGCAAAAGATTGGCATATATCCACCAATATCATCAACCAAATGAACCCAACAAAATCAGAAGCCCAATCAAATTCCCATAGTAAGCTTACATTAGATGTTTACAAATATACCAAAGAAATACCTCTGCTTATTGATTCTAATGCAAAGGAAGCTAAATAACAATTCAGAATCCAAAATAAGCAACTGGGTATTCACCTAAACTTCATTAAGAAGCACAAGATAAGAAAAAGAAAGAAACTTGGTGGACCTGTAGAGAATTGAACAACTTGGACTTTAAAAAGGGAAAAAGTGCGAGACCAACCACAATAGATTAATAGCTTTCCTGATATTTAGTTTTCTAAAAGTTGGTGATATCCTGCAAAGGTCAACAATAATGGTCATTACTTAAAAATTAGGACTCAGATTCATTAACTTAAAATTAGAAGCATTTTAATGCAGCACCTACCAAAATGAATACTCATGGCAGTCTCAATTTTCAATCAATCTTGTGTTCCCAAAATAAGGCTAGATTAAACGGAGTGACAATCTAACAAAGAGGCAAATGAAAAGATGGAAAAAAAAAATCAACAAAGAGAGATGTAAGCAAGAATCTACCTAAAAAACCCTATCTCTATAACTGAAATTTGGCAACCAAAAATAGGAAAGAATTATAGCTGGATTCAAAATTGAAATCACATCTATCATAGCACTTGCAATTCATGTTGATATAGGAGTCTTAGGATGCTCGGACTATCCTCTGACAAAATTTATAATTGAATGAAAAAGATTGCATAAAGAAACTGAAACAAATCCTCCAACAATGACAAAACCATAACCTATATAAAGAGAATTTTAACTCTCACAATTTGAAATAAATAAGAAAATTAATTAAATAAGAAAAGGGTACGAAGAAACGAACTTGATGCATAATTTTGAAGCATTTTTTATGTTAGAATTAAATGATTTCAAATTTAAGGGGCAAATGAAAAGAAAAAAAAAAATCTTACAAAAATCTACCAAACAGGGAAAAACATTCTAACCAAATAACAATAATTGACAAAATAGAACCCATCAAATTGGAAAAATAAAATGGGAAATCAGGTTACCTTTAACCTTGATTCAATAATTTTTTTGGCACAATGACTCCTAGAAATGTATTACAAAATTTAAAAGATAAGTCACTGATGGGAAGCCAAAACTTTTTTTCTAATCAAAACATAGTCACTAACCAAATTGAGTCTTAAGAATTGAAAGTGGTCTCTACCATATTTAGATGTACCAAAATCAAGAGTTCAAAATATGGTAATCCAGTAACAATAATTAAATCCAAGATTATAATTATAGCATTTGGCAATCATAAGCTCATAAAGTATTGTCTTTTTTAATTTTAACTGTAATGTAAACTTCTAGGCATAGGTATAAACAACACTTCATGTGTGGGAATCACTAAATTTTTTTGTAAAGCATAAATCATGCATTTTCAACACTTATAAAATATCACTAATAGAACTCAAAACCATCAAAAGCAAGACAATGTAATCATTGAGTTAGACTGAATTGGAAAACCTCACAAACACAAATAAGTCAACTTGATTACAAAACATAGCAGACAAAAAAAATCGAAGAGAACTCTATCTATTTGGCTATCGGAAGAAGATTGAAAAGGATTAATGGAATCATAATAGGGTTACAAGACAACTGAATCCAGAACAAAAACCAATTCAAACCCAAATACATCAATTGAAAAAATTTAACCGAAAATATGAGATAAACAGAGGAAAAATCAAACTATCCTAATCTTTCAGTTTGATTTAGTAACTCTTCTTAAAAAACATCCAAACGTCTTATCTGAAAGAGAACTCAATAAATTTGTGCTTCAACAAAAGGATGGGACAAGGAGGTTTCTTAAACTATAGAAAATAAATTGAAGTTGTAATCTAGCTTGAATTGAAAAATGTGCAAGATTGATCCCATAGTACCATTGACTGCTCATGGGACACCAAGACAGAATTGGTTCAAAACATATTTCTAAATTTATCCATTTAAAAAATATTAAATTCTTAATACTCTGCATATCAAGAAAAAGAATAAATATATATGGATTTAGGAGTAAGCATTGTTCTAAAAAAAATTATTTAGAAATAGATGGACTGTGGGTAAGAGTTCTGAAAACTTTTCCAAAAGACACCATCTCTAGATAAATGCTAAAATTTATAATATTTGACCAAATAGAATAACATCCCAAAACAATAACTAAATATATCCTTCTGCGTCACTCTTGTAAACAACATCCATTCTCATATAGGATCTTGCCAAAGACAACATGGCATTCCATCCAAAAAAAAAAATACAAAAACAAAACAAAACAAAAAAGACAACATGGCATTCCATCCAACCTTTTAAAGGAAGCAAAAAGCAAGCATGTAAGAAAGAAAAAAAAATCCAGGCTATAAAAACTGTGCACTAAACAGATGGTACAAATTATCATTGTTCAAATACATTTTAAAAAAAATATAAAAAATCCTCCACACCATTAATACAGCCAGCAAATGTCACCAAGTCTTAGTCTTCTTCTCCTATGTTATCTCATGTAAAGATATTGCCTTAAGGTGCACACATGTTGCTAATTCAGCACATGGAAACTCAAATTCATGTAATGAGTCTACCCACACCCAAATATGAAAAAAGATCTTGATCTACCTTAATTGATAAAATCTTCAAATTAGCACTTGAATCAAACCATTCACTTACAAACCAACAACTTTGAGTACAACACTACTTATTTAATAGGAAAAGATGAGGCAGTTGCCCTTAGTTCCTTCAAATAAAACAAATGCACTCAATTTGCATGGAGTAAGAAAATCTAAATATTAAGTATTCTAAATGGCACAATGGATTTTGCACAGCCACCTTGCCTAATCATATCAAAATATGCCCACAGGATCCAAAAGCCAAGACAAAGTATTCAAATTAAAAACTTTCACCCTTGACCATAACACTGTTTGCCTTATAAATAATTTGCTTTATACAAATGAAAATCCGAAATGAACATAAATCAAGTATTCCACTGCAATGAACATCATCAACTTCTTCAACAAATTTTAACACCTTCAAAACAAAAGCAACCAAATTTTTAACAGTTATCACTTTTAAATTAAAAGAAACAAAATTTTTAACAATTATCAAGGACAAACCATATATATAACCCAAAGAAACAAAGCAAAAATCATTAAAATTTTTTTTTTTTTAAAACATGTACATAGATCTGCCAGTGCACCCAACCCAAATTTGCTTTATCTACACAAAATCCTCCACTCTAAGAACGCTCACCTGCAAAGAGCCCCACAATATCAAAAAAACCCTTTCCATTATTTCTCCACCTTTTCTGCTTCTTCTCTAAAGTGGGTTTGTAGATGTCTTTGATCGTGCCCTGCTTTTCCTCACCATTCAACCTTAATCAAAACCAATAACCCAACCTCAATCAAAACCAATAACCCAAAAAAAAAAAAAAAAAAAAAACCAATTTTTGTTGTTTAAAATAGCTGTATTGGTAGCGGTTCCAACGGTATATGACAGTGGCAGAAGGCTGGGCTGAAGGTGGGTGATGGTTTGACATGGTTGCAGTTTGACACTCCGACAGCTCCTCTCTCAGTCTCTCTCTATCTGTCTCTGGCCGCTGGGTTCAGATTTACATTCTCTCTCTATGGCTATTTTATTTCTAACAGAGAAACAGTAGACTGTGCCATTTACAGAGAGGGAGAAAGAGAGAAATGCGTATAGAGAAAGAGATAAAGAAAGAAGTGTTTGGCAAAATAACTACCACAGATCTAGAACGTTGTGTTTGTAAATGTAGTTAGTGTGTTATTTTTTAAAGATAACTTAATAGGCAAAGCCAAATTCAGGTATTGCACCTAATGCAATAGTAATACACAGTTGAGATTGAAAGTTTAAAAAAGAAACTTTCAATCTCAACCATTGAATAAAAAAAGTTCAAAAGTTAAAGTCAAAAAATGAAAGTGGTGAAAATTAATGTGAGTGGATGTAGTGTAATTGTACCCAATGCAATACCCTAGGTATTGCACCGGATCCAAATCCAGCAAAGCCAAAAAATACAATTGTTCAATGTCAAAAGTGAAAGGACACTTGTTTCTTCAAAAAAGAAAAAAAAAAAAAAGAAAAAGAAAAAAAAAAAAAAGAAAAGACACAACTTTTCAGCTTTTTAAAATGTATACATGAAAATAATTTGTATAGCCACATGGCGCAATGAGAAGCAATCAACAAAAAGTGCACATTTTGGCTATTAGTTATTACTAACAGCTAACCCATGCAATGCACGGGATAGTTAAATAAAAAGATAAGAGGTTGATTTGCCCATCAAGAAAAAGATAAAAGAAAAAAAAAAACCATTAAAGACAATGGGAAAACTATTTTAAAAAAATTGCAACTGTTATATGTTTACCTAGTTCAAAGCTAGAATCCAAATTCAATTTTGCAACAATAAAAACATACAACTTATTAATTGTAAATCAACCAAACTACACAAATCTAATTTTCACTCTAATGTATGTTGCAAATCATGCACCTAAAAACACTCATTGTGTCAAGAATTTCAATAAACACTATTGCTGCTTTTATCTTTGTTCTAGACATTCAATTTACACAAAAGCCAATAGCGCAATCAGCTATCATGGTTGCTCAATACTATGACAAGCTTGACCTCTTCTCTTTCCTTTAAATCTGCATGTCCAAAGCGATTTCAACTTTTCAAGTAAAAATTACATTTACACAAAATCTAAGCAACCTAACTCACCTTACACCTTATAATCTTACAATTGTAGCTTCTTGCTCATTAAAAGGTCGTACTCAACGCACAAATCTTCTGCTCATTAAAATGCATAATATGTGTAGGTTTTCCTTTCATAGTTGTGTTCTCTTAGTTTGCCCAAAAAAAAAAAAAAAGACCTTTCATGGATTTCGACATCTTATAACATTGCACATCATCAAACAACATCTGTATGAGATGATGTTATTTCAACGAAGTGAACAAATCTGATACAAAACCAATGCATAAAACTCTAAATAGAATTACAATTCAACCAAACATTAATAATTGCATGCAAAAATAAAAAATAAAAGATTCAAAAGCGAAACTAAAAGCTTTTGGTCATAAAATAAAATCATGAATTCTTTTTTTAAATAGCCTGCACTCCCTACTTTTTTACACTAATTGAAAGAATAAAAAAGAATAAAAAGGTTCTAATTTATTTAGATTCAGCTGCATGTTAGAGGATATTCTTCTTAGTAATATCATGCTTTACAATTTTGTCAACATCATTCACATTTTTTTAATATATATATAGATATATAGATATATATAACTTACCAATCAATAGCTTTTGGGTGTGAGTTCCTCCAAGAAAAAGAAGTGATATACAGGGAGCAAACTTTAAAACCCAAATGGCATTGGTTTGAAATACAAAAATGTTCCCAAAGTCAAAGCTAATCTACAAAAATCTATAAAACCCAATCAAACACATTAGAATACTATAAAATTTGGAACACATTTCACATTCAAAAACAATTCTGGTAAGTAGGACTTTAACCTGCCTAACCTGGTGTGCTTTAGTTTAAAGTTCTCATTGTCAAACTTCAAACCAGATATTGAAACCCCACCTCTGGCATCACCAAGAGTAAAATCAGCTACTTGGATCATAAAGGGAATAATCCTTTTTTTTTTTTTTTTTGATAAGTAGTTGGGAATAATTCTGTTGGATGTGCTCCCTTTGTAGAGGCTTCCCACTCTTCTCAATTCCTTTCTCCACTATTATGAGAGGGCTAATCAAATTTGTAACCAAAAACATAAAAGGCTATTGGCCATGGTAATAAACTCAAATCATAAAATGGCACAATGAAGGGAGAAAAAATCCAAAATAGAGAAGTAAATTTCATCTAATTAAAGATATAAGCAGGGATTAAAAGTTACTTGGCTCTACCCATGCAAGAGCTTAAGAGCTTCCTTCACCAAAAAAAAAAATATAAAAGTCAGTAACTTCCTTTAATAAGGAGAGAGATAATTGGGATGTGTATAAGACATTGGCTTCTAGTTTACTTGGGAATCATACTTATAGTTTTAGGAATTGTATTACCAAAGAGTTCTTTAATCTTAAGTTTTTTTCACTTAGTCTTTAATTTGAGTTTTTATGCCACTAAACTCTCTCTCTCTACTGTATCTAAGGTTAGAGTGCTTATATTAGCGATTTTTTAGGGAGGGTAAATAGTAAACACCTAAGCCATCATCTACTCCTAGTGTCCAGGCCACATTTGATCCCAAATGCATAAACCTTTCACTCACATTCTTTAAAAATCCCTAAAGTTTTTTTTTTTTTTTTTGAGAAACCTAATCCGCTCATTAAATAGTAAAAGTTCCAACTTAACTTATTTTATAATTTGTTATGCTTCAACAGAAAACACTATTTTTTTGCTTCAAATTTATTTCTACTAAGGTGACCCCACTATTTGGACACTTAAGGTAAAGAGCACTGAGCACATAAACTTGTGGAGTATATATTCCACTTCAAAAGTTCTTATGTGATCATTTAATATCAAAAAGTCTACCAAATAATTTAATCAAAACCAAATCTAACCCAAATACCAAAATCAAAACCAATCCAACCAAAATACCCAAACCTAAATCATAAATATTAACAAAAAAAAAAAAAAAAAAAAAAAACCTTTATTGGTAGTGGCAAATTTTTTGGTTATGGGTTCTATAATAAGTAATTGGAAACTTTATAGTTGGCATGCTTTTCATAAGAATAACCCACCAAATTGATCAAACAAATTTTCAAAGGAAGAAAGCATAATTAACAAATAATAAAGGCGCAGACAATAACATTTAGCATCTCTATAAAATTATTTTATGATTTCTCAGGCTTCTTTCTTGACTGTTCAAACTACTAACCCATAGTAAAATATTTACTGCTTAAGCAACCAATTAAAAAATGTAGCAAATGCAAACAATAACTCAATTGAGCCCCCAATATGATGTGAGAAAATAAAGATCCAAAGCTTCAAATCAGCAAACTATGATGTGTGAAAATAAAGAAGTGAAAGAATGGAAGTCATATTCAAAAAATATAATATGGTCACTCAATTTAGTGCCACTGATCTCCAATTCTCTCGCAGTACATTTATCAAAAAACTGATAGGCATTTTCAACTAACATTGTTCTTTTTAAAGAAAGGAAAATAACCTCCAAAAACTTTATATGCTTTCTCACCAAAGCATCTCTAATGATGCCAACACAAAGTGTGCAGAAAATTATGAAAGTATTAAATGATTATAAACCAACTGAAGAAGAATGATCCATATAGGCTAAGAACTACAACAATACAGCGGGAAAAATGTCCAGATATAGTGGGGATATTGCAAGTAGAAGAACAAAGACAAAGGCAAACACAAAACTCAAACGATATGATCCATACAGGCTAAGAATTGCAATAATTCTCTGCATTGGAGTGGTAAAGGTTGGGCATGAGAAAATCAATTCCTAGCTATAAATAACTAAAGATATAAACATGTTTAGAACAATATTTTAGAAGAATCCAGCCACAAGAAATTACAAACGGCTACACATATAATTCCTATGTCATTATTTGTTGTTGAAAATGTAACTTGATCTAAAATATAACTCAGTTAAATATGATTATGCAGAATGAGAATGGTATTAGATATTATTTTAAAATAAGTAAGATTGCAAGACTAAGTAATTTCTACTTGAACATACCAGCAATATTTCAAGACCAAAGAAGATATTGTCGTTCATCTCTTTGAAGGCTTATAAGATGCAAAGATAAAGTGCGTATAGTGAGGCTAAACTGTCTACAATACAAAAATAAATATGAACATAGTTAGACTACAACATCTAAGTTGCTCCACATCAAACACGTGGTGAGGGAAACTATCTAAACAAAAGCTAATTGTAAAATCACATTTCAAACAAAACATACATACACATGCATTTATGTTACCAATCTCAGCATGTAATACAAAGTTTGAAGAGTATCAACCCAGACCCACAAACAAAATGTAAACAATTGCTGTGTTCTATCCTCAGTTAATAGGTTGAGTCAAAATAATAAACAAATAGATAACATATCTTTCCAATTTCAATGCCTTAAAAACAAAGATTTACCAAGCAACTAACTAAATTTGAATGCTTGAAACAACTGAAACTAAAACTCTTTTCGATTCTCAATGCATCCATTTGGCTGCATTGAACTAAAAAAAAAAAAAAAAACATTGACTCAAAATTCAATAGAATTCACCCCCTCACATCATAATCAATAATTGTTCAACAACTATAGTTTTACATGTAACTAATTATTTATGTAGATTTCTGTCAACTGTGTTTCTTTTGTAAAATAACTCCAAAACTAATCATAAATTAATCTCAAAAACCAAATCTTGTTGGAATTTGAACATATAGCACAAATTAATCAACCATTTATTAACAAAAGAATAAATTAAGAACCGGACAATTAAGGGGAAAATTCATAAAAACTTACCTTTCAAAATTTTTGGTACTCGTTCTAATGCAATGCCTCAATCACCATAATCTGTGAACGTTGTAGCCTATGTATCGCAACTGCAGGGAAAAAATTAAAATTTATTTTAATCTTTTAATAAAAAGCACTCAAATCACATAAATAAAAAGGCATGCATGTTGATCTTAAACAGATACCCAAAACGAATGCAACCCAAATTAGACAAAAACAAAAACAATTCTAATCCAATTTCTTTAGGCAAAACCCAATATAACCCAAATACCAAAAAATAATAAAACAAAAGAACCAATTCCAAACTGAATTCCAACGGTTTAACGGTGGTGGGAGGCCGTGCTGACAGTGGAGGCGGCCCACAGACTTCAATCTCTACCTTACAGACACTGACTCTCTCTCAGTTTTTTTTTTTTTTTTTTCCAGATAATTTTCGCTTCTTTGTAATACTGTATCTATTCAATTGTAATGTGTTTAGGGCAAAAATTGTATGGAGAAATTGTTTTAGAGTTGTTGCAAGAAATTAGAAATAGAGTACGGAGAGAGAGGGGGAGAAGACTGAAGTGTGTGTGTGGGTGTGGGTGTGTGTGTGTTTATTTTTTTGGGAAGAAATATGAAACGCACTGAATTTGTAACCAAAAAAAAAAAAAAGGGAATTGTCATTTTTAAACTTGGACGCCTTGTTTGGAGAAATTGACTCAACGTTTTCCACAAGAAATGTATTTTAGAGAGAGAGAGAGAGAGAGATAGAGAAAGAATTGTTTGTTACATCTTGTCTCTAAATTAATATAGGCAATTGAACTGTATTAAAAATATTGTTTCGTATTAACCATAAAATGAAAAGACACATATTTTTAAAGTTTTTTAACGTAAATATGGCAATAACTTATGTTGCCACGTAGCACAATAAAGAGCGGTTAACAAAAAATCAAACATGTCGACTACTAATGATTATATAAATATAGATATAAATATAGATGGTCTAAATCCATTTGATCACACAGCGCTCTAGGAAGTTAAAGACGCAGGGGAGGGAAGTGCCTCTAGAGGTGAGACAAGGCTGACGGCTACCCTTTATGCTAACGGCAGAGATGGCTATGGGATGAAGTTGGAGCAAGTCTGCAAGTGGAAGCAAACATACCGGAGATGGTCGGGTTTCTACTTCCATTTTGTGCCCTACCAAAATAGATGATGAGAGTACAGTTGAAGCCACATATCTTCTCATTAAGAGATTTAAGAGGCAGCTTAGATTGCAACACTACTCCTTGTAGCAATCTAAAGGAAGAAGTCATATGAGTAAGAGAACGTGGCAGTAAAGGAGTTGTTGGATATCATCACTTGCACATTGATCACTATTGGTAATTATGAACAAGTTGATCTTTATGAACGTTGTAAATATGAGTGTGGAAATTGTTGTCTCTAAAAAATAATAATAATAAAACAAAAAATAAAACAAATTAAAGTATAAAGAACAAAGATTTCCTGCAAACATAGTTGTAGGAGTTACAGCATAAAAGAATAGTGACAAAAGACTAAAGTGACACAAATCCATAAATCATGTACAAGGCACATGACTTGTTTGTGGTTTAATTCTCTGTTAACTTAATGTTTCTCTTTATCCCTCTCCTCTTTGTGTGTCAAACGGTTTAAGACAAGTTAAAATCAAAATCATCCTCTTCTCTCTCCAAAGCCCATTAGACATTTCTCTCTCCTCCTCCTTCCTTTCCTTTCATCAGAAAGACGAAAAGTGGCAGAGCTAAGAATATGTTTTTGAAGGGACCACATAAAAAATGAGACAATTACAACTCACCTTGGTCTGACTTATGTACAAACTATGCCCCATCTGCCGAAACTTCAGTCACGTGCCCACGACAGGTTCAGTTGCTATAGAAGAGTTACGGTAGACAAATATGATAAAGCAATAATAGAAGAAACATATTACTGTTAGGCAAGGCGAGCAAGAAATCCTTAGTCAAAAACAGGGAGAGAAAACACATTCTAAATGAAGTTGCAAGGATTAGATGAGAAGCAATAATGATTAGTGATAAATCAAAAAGTAAAAGATCAGTTTGCCTCATTTGATCGTGCTACAGGGCTAAGGCCAAGGGGGGAGCCACTCCTTTAACGTGGGTAACCTCACAGGATGATCCTGCCATGGAGATTATCTACTTTGACGGGATGGGCCTGAATGGCTTGTGCCTAAACGAGTCCCTTTTCCTTAACAGAAGGTAGGCTTTTAGAGGGAGATAAGGGACTAGCCTATTGGTGCATGTTTGCCGTTCTATGCTCTCTATTTCTTTTCTTTCTCTCTGTTTTTGTTACTTTTGTTCTTTCCCTCCACTCTCACTCTTTCTTTCTTAGCACTTGTAGTTCTACGATGAAGGTGATACTATGATTCTCTCTCGGTAATTGTTACTTTTCCTTTGTGCACAGCAAGGGTCCTTTATATACTGCTTGCCGTGATTGGCTTTTACCATTTTAGCCTTTAACTAACTTTGTCTAGTCTGGATGTCCTTGCCAACCACCACTAATTCGTCAGCTGTCCAGTCACCACCACTTACTTGTGCTGGCTGCACCACTCCCCATTATCAAACAAAGAATGTTATTTTGTTTGCTTGCTCACAGTGACATCCTTATCCGCCATGGTGTGGGTGTTCTCTTTTCCTATCCCTCATGGCATGCATCTAGTGGTTCTAGCTCATCCTTACTTCTTTTAGGCAGTATGTCATCTCAGTAGAACATTTTTCCCTAAAGAACCTAAGCGGGAACCCTAGAATAGGCTTTCCCCTTTCCCTACCGCCAAACCATACCCTTTCTTACCTCTAACCCATGACCCACCAGTTCCTGTATTAGCTGGGTATAGCTTGGTGATGTTTGGGCTTTGCATGTGCTCCATTCTTGAGTATGTCCAAAACTTGTTTGTTGGTTTATGCTTTTGCTATGGTCTGGAGGCTCGTCTATCCATTTTGTCATTTATCCTTGACTCATTATGGCATGAACTGCTTTTTGATTTCTCATTCCTTATAGCTTGCTTTTTTCAAGGGCTGGGCCTTGCCAGGTTGTGAGCTTTCTCTTCTTGAGCCCATTCGTTGCTCTTTACGTAATCCTATTGCCACTATTTGACATACCATTTTTGTTATTCTTGTTGTGGTGTTATTTAACCTGTGTCTGTTGGGCCTCTTTGGGTCTGTTGCTTATTCTCCTCACAATGACTCAATATGGTCATATTGATTTTATACTCATACTCCTTTGGACTTTTCTTGACCCATTTGCTTTCCTTGGGTATCCTTGGCCCATTTTTTAATTTTGCATACCCATGGGCTTTTACCCATGGGCTTTTACTAACCCAATTATCTTATTTTTCACCCTTGGGGCTCATGGGTTTCCTATTAATCCCCTACTTTCTTACTTCATTACTTCGAGCATATTGTGACTCATTTTTACTTTACTACATCACATAATGCCCATGGATTTAGTATCTCTCTCCCCAGGCTCTTTTAGGCTCGTCTACTTTCCTCAAGGCCCACTTGTGTTCTTTATGGGCCTATGAACTATTATTCCTACCATTCAGGCTTAATGATTTTTCTAACCATCCACTAACTCTTCTTTGCCCATATTGTTGGGCTTCTTCTTGCTATTGGGCCTTAATATGAGTATCAACAACGATTAATCAACATTTTTTTTCTCAGACAATCAACAATAGTCTAACAATTTTTCTACCACCACACACTTTTGTTACTTTTTTTTTGGTTACAATTTGATGATATGTAGGACTACTTTTCATTAACCATTACTTGTATATGAATTTACAATTTTTTATTTACCATTCACAATCATATATATCAAGGTTGTGGTAAGAATATGACACAAAAGTTGCATCTATAAACTTTTTCATAGTCTAAAGTAAAGTTTTAAATACAATCCAACAACCATTTGCATTAAATAATATAATCATATGTTATATAATATATATTTATCTCGTATAAAATATATATATATATATATATATATATATTTATCAGTTTAATAAAAAATAAAAGAAATGTTAAAGAAAAGGCACTATAGCTGAGTTTTTTAACCATACACGTGTGTTGACTCTTTGGAAAGTGTAGCAAATGGTGCAAGATTTTTTGCTAGAAATGTTTGGTCACCGGCCGCTTGGAAAGTGGAGCAAATAGAACAATAATTTTTTTATAGAAATCTGAATTTCTGTAGAGCACCTTACTTTAAACACCAGTCTGAATTAAGGAAAAACTCACACTGGAGAGGAGAGACAGTTTGAGGAAGGCCAAACGAGTCTCATTTTTCGAAGGTGAATAAGAAGAGAGCACGGACACAGGAAAGAGAGAAGTTTATTAAAAAAAAAAAAAAGAGGAATGAGCTAAAATTTAAAACTATTTTTCTTTTGATGAAAAGATTGCTAGAAACATCTTTCTTTTTCCTTGAATTTTATGAGAGAATTGTTAAATAACTGAACATAAATTTTAAACTGGAGGATTGGAGGGCTAAAAGTGTATATGCCTAAAAGAATTTACAATTTTTAGGATATTTCATGTAAAGGTTTATATATTTCAATTTTTCAAAAATAAAAATTTGGAGGGCCAAGGCCTCTCTCAGCCCCAAAGCGCTACTGCATGCATTGCACAGATTAAATATTAGTACATATAAAAGCAAAGACCTCATATTGGAAAGTATGAGATTGTGCCATATGACATAGTCCTTAAAATTTCTTTATTTAGTTTTCTATCTTAACAAAGTTTGGATTTATATTGAAGTATCAATTCATTGACTTAGCCAATTAGAGAGTAAATGCATATATTAATTATCTATTTTTATACATTAATTATTTATATTAAATATTTTATATGATTATTTTTATAAACTCTATATAGAAAATAATTTTTAATTGTAATAATAATAATAAATTTAGAATATGATATTCTTACTCATGTTTAGTTACTTTGACAAAAATTGTCACAAAAGCCATAAAAAAATCAAATATTTGTGAATTCACTAAAATTAATCTTAATCCTTTAAATTTCCTAACTGCTTTGTGTGTGTGCGCGCGCGTGTGTGTATGTGCTCACATGCGTGTATGTGTGTGTGGAACTACCTTTGTAGTATGTATTCTATGTAATTAGAAAGAAGCTAATAAAATAAATATGTTTATTTTGTTATATCAATTATTTTAAGCATAATAAAATTTTAATATCATTTTTCTAAGATTTATATGAGAAACAATTGATTTTTTTTTTTTTTTTTGTGAGAAACAATTGATTTGAAATATAGCATTTTTACTCAAATTTAGTTGTTTTTGCAACAATTGAAACTATGTCCAACAAAAAGGGGGAAAAATTTTAGTAACACAAAATCAAGAATGTAAAAAAAAATATAAATAAATAAATAATTGAAGGGTATATGCATTTTTTAGTAGGCATGAAACATGCCTATCTATATTAGCTACTATATCACTCAATTTTCAATTTGTAAAACACATATATATAGTATGATCAAATCATTATACTACTCTTAGTGTATTTCTATTTTGTCTATGTATAAAATAACTAAAGATTACAACTTTTTACAATGAAATTTATTGAAATATTTTTTTTATACATCGATAGTTAGGGGTGGGTATCTGAATCCTAAATGTTTCTAATGAAAATTGAGGTGTCAATCAGTTAAGTTATAAGATTTTTGGTAAAACTTATTAAAATATTGGAGAAAACTAATAATAAATTACACCGCACATTATATGGGAACTCAACTAGTAATACTATTATGGCCAAAGCTCCGTTATTCTGGTGGTGTGGTATATCTTGATACTGGAGACAAGGATTCACAACAAAAGGATATTCGTGAAGTGGAAAAACTAATTACTGAACATGGAGTTACAGAGAGGAACAAGGAACATACTCTCAAACTTTCTAAGATATCTAAGATGTCTATTATGCTCACTGTTCAAACAATCGCTGCTCTCGTTGGTTTCTGCCTAACCACCCCATCTTCCTCAACTAAGGTTTTGTTGATTGTTGTGTTGGTTGTTTAGTTGGTGGCTTACCTTTGCGGCTTGACTAGCATGTTGCTTGAACATTGGAATCTAGGCACTACTCAAGCTTTTGCACCCATTGGATTTGCATTTACTACCTTAGGCTACATGCTGATGGTAGCCAGTGCATTAGTATCTTATCATGATTATCATACTCCTTTTTGGTGTTGTCTGGATTATCTTTTTTCACCGCATTTGGTACCCACTCTTTATCAATGCATGCTTTTGGTTGGTCAACAATTGCCTGTTACCACGGTGATTAACCCAAACCTATTGCTAAACCTTTGTACCTTATTTGCATTTGCACCAAAAAAAAAAAAAAAAAAAAAAACCCCGCAATCCCTTTTCAAGCAAAAGCAGAGGCCAACAAATGGTCAATCCAGTTGCTTTATTTGATTGCTTTCATTAGGGCATTGGGCTTTTAGTTGTATGTAGTTATTGCTACAGAGTTGTTAAAGAAGAAAAAAATAATGGGGCTATGAATTTGTATTCGAATTAAAGGTGTGTGTAAGCCTTAGAATGTGTTTGTTTGTTCATTTAGAATACTTAAACCAGCTTGTTTAACCTAATTAATTAACCAAGTTTATTATTAGATTTATTATTCCGATCTATGTTAAACAACAATAAATCATATCATGCATGAATGCGGAAAAATAAATAACACCACAATATAATCACCAAGGAAAAACGATGAAACGAATCGTTTCATGGTAAAAACTTGGGGAAGATTTGATCTAACTATCCTTAAAGTGAAGTAAATCCACTATTAGAGAATTGAAGTTTTTACAATCAGATTTAACCCTAAATCTATTGCTGCCTTATGTAGTAACTTACTGACACGACTACATGCAAACTCTAAATCCACAGACTCCTTCTCTTTTCGGATTTACACCAACACAAGCACCCTTGCTTGTGACTTTGAGATGCCACTCAAAGGTTTCAAATTACCATCAGTAATAATCTTGATGCAGCAACTATGTTCTACCAACACTTGATTATAGATCTTACTCCAGTAAATTTTTGTGTAGTTAAAAGGTACAAAACCTCTTAGATCTCACAAAGAGTAATACATAAGTCTTCCAAAAGTTTGAAAAACGTAGCTAGGGTTTTCCTTTTATATGTGGAGAAGTTGGAATGAAACCCTAAATGTTTTTGCGGGCTTGGGCCTGATTTAAAAATTCTACAGAATTCTGTTCCTGCAATTTTTGATCGGTCGAGCCTATTTCTCGATCGGTCAAGCAAGGCAAAAACTATCTTCCTTTTTCTACAATCAGCTAGCCTTAAAACTTGAAACCAACACTTTTAAGCATTGCCTTACACCTAGACTAGACATGTTTTGTTCTTGGTTTGCCAACACATTTAAAATATGATTCTAAACATTTAAACCTAAATTTTTAGAACCTAACGGTTTTAAAAGAAAAGTGAGCTCAATTTTGAATTGTTTTTCGGTTTATATACAGTTTACTTAATTGGTAATTGCGTTTATAGATTTTCCTGTAAATTGTGTACCAAATTTCAAATTCACATAGCAATATAGTGTAGCAGGATGCTTCTCACCTTACCTGTTTAAAATTAAAATGGTGTCTTTTGCCAAAAAAAAAAAAGAATTGGTGTGGGAAATGCTTTATGACAGGAAGAATTTTGGTCTATTCGGTCCATTACGGTTCAATTCAGTCCATTTCTCAAAAAAAAAAAAAAAGATCCACTTCAGTCCATTCAGTCCTTATGGTACACTTTGGTCCATTATGGTTTATTCGGTCCACATTGGACCAATTCAGTTCATTATGATCCATTTCGGTCCATTTTGTCGATTATGGTCCACTTTGGTCCATTTCTCTCCTCATCAGTCCATATTGGTCCACTTCACTCCATTACAGTCCAATTCAGTCCATTCGGGACACTTTAATTCATTCAGTAAACTTCAGTCCACTTTGGTTCACGTTGGTCCATTCGATCCACTTTGATCTATTAGATCTACTTCGGTTCATTTCAATCAATTTTGTGAGTTTTAAATAAAGTCAACTTCATGAGTTTCTAGATCTATGATGTGGCAAATCTTGTAAAAAAACCAAAAAACTTGTCTCGTCTAGAATGAAGAGGATTATTTTTCAATTCATTATTGGTTTTTTTTCCCTACCACATAATGGAGTATAATTCAATAGTTACAATGGAGTCTTGATATTTTGAGGATATCTCAATTGAAACACCAAGAAGTATTTGTTGAGAAATAAGACAATTGGCAATGTAATCAAAATTTATCATTTTAATAAATTATAAATAAACAAAAATTGTGTATTTTTTTCTAAAATATTAAAAGTTGATAGTACTATTAAAAAAAAGTATTATCAATTATATTACAAAAAGATTGTAAGAAGATCTGGTATGTAATTATTATGGGCTTAATTAAGAGAAAGAAAAATAAGTAAATGATTGGAACAAAATTATCATTTGCTTAAGAAAATTGATGGGAATGGTTGCTTGTGATTTCAATGGTTATTGATTTCTATATCTACATTTACAAATTTGATTTATGAAGATGGAATCTAGGTATTAGTTATTTACATTCACGTACTTAAGGAGATCATGGCATGTCAGGCTTTCTGATACTAGACGTCAAATTTGTTGTGATCGGGCTGCATTGCTCTTTGAATCTATTAGGAGATGAAGTTCTTCACTAGTAATAGGAAAGATCATATAAAATGTTCAAAATATGCTAAAGAGTAATATAAACTAATGTCACAAAAACATGAATAAGTTTTTATTGAATTAAATTAATAGGAAACTAAGAGGATAAAAAAATTTTATCTAAAGAGGATAAAGAAATAAAGCACCTTATAAAAATTAGTTGAAGTAATGAATTCATCATAAAAAAAATAATAAAAAAAATACTAAAACATTTTGTTATTAGGATTTGAACTCTAATGCTAATTTATTAAATGAGACAAATTCATTAAATCAAATATGTGTTTTCTTTAACTTTTTTTTTTTTTTTTGAGAAACATGTTTTCTTTGACTTTTGTAAACTAGAAACTAAAAACAAGCTTTTGTATGTTTTCAGTTTCCTTTACAAATTGAGAGAACAATTTTTGTTTTCTGTTCCTTTGAGTTGCCAAACAAACTTTTTAGTTTCAAAATTAGAAAATTGTTTTTGAAAACAAAAAATAAGAAGAAAAACAGTTACCAACATACCATAAGTTTTTCACTTGGGCCAACCTTTTCTTTTACTTGAAATTGAAGAGAAAAGATGCGAGAAAATGAGATTTTGAAGAAAAATACACGACTATCTCTATTTTTTTCATTTTCTACTTTTAATAATAAGGATATGATAATAATTTACGCATATGACACGTAATATTCTCTCTACCAAGCACACATGATGAAAAACACATGTATTTTGATTTTCTATCATCCTATTTTTATTTTCTCTTAGCAGCTCCTATATATCCTTCCACTTTTGTAACTACTTTATATTGATTTACTAGTTAGTTTGGTTTAGTAGGAATTCCAAATGTACTAGGTAGTTCTTTCAATAAAGAAAACAAATGACTAATGAATGGAATTTCCCCAGGTGAAGGCACCAACTCATGCTCCTCCAGCAAAGCCACCCACTTATGCACCATCGATCGTCCTCACTGATGAGAAAAGGGTGTACAAATCATACATGCCTTTCTTGTTAGAATAATGGTTATTGGTTGAATGCAACAATTCCTCTTAGTTTAAATTTTAACAAGAAGTGATTATTTATCATAGTAAAAATAATGTATTTTAAGCTTAAATTCTATAACTTAAACTTTTGGGACAAGTAATAATTTATCATTTCCTGGTTATACAAAAACTGAACATAAAATACTTTTGATATATATATATATATATATATATTTTCGCGGTGTTCTTCTGCTAACCATGTTATTGTTGATTTGGTGGACAGAATGTGGGCGCATATGCAATGTGAAATGCAGCAATGTTCATGGGCACGTATAAAGAGTGCTATAATGTATGCAACGAATGTTCTTTCGCCTGCGAGTGTGTTGCAGGTGCCTCAACAGGAACCTATGTTAACAGGATGGACATTGTAATATGTATCAGTGCATCAATAAGACGAAAACAAAATACGACGTATGTTGTTACACTATACCTTAAAATTAACAGCCTATTAGCCTATTTCACTTGCTGGTAATATTAAAGTCTGTAATAACTAATAAGGATCACAATGGTGTGAAAATAATTTGTACAATCTGAGTGTTCTATAATTTTTTTTTTTATACAGTAAAATTAAGCCAAGATACTAATGTGTTTCTCTCTTTAGTGTTAACGGGACAAAAGTTGATTTCACGTCTCTTATTTGACAATAAAAGCTTTTAGCAATTGAGCAAGCTAGAGAAATACATTCTCAATATTCATGAATTTCCCTTTTACTCAAAACTAGTGTATAACCCATGCAAACAAATGGTACAATTAAAAAAAAATTACAATTACACATATATATAGATTCAAATTATACTCTCTCTCTCTCTCTCTCTCTCTCTCTCTCTCTCTCTCATTTTTATATTTTAATTTCTTTTGGATATACACATGAGTTTACTTTTTTTTTTTTTTGATGATTTATTTATATTAAACCCTTTGTCTTTTGCATCTCATTAACTCACCTAAAACAAAAATTTTATTAAAAAAAAAAAAAGAAAACTTAAATAGGGCACGTGATGCAAAGTTAAACAACAATTAGAATCTAATTTAAAACCTAATTGGATTTTATCTCAGCTTTACATATATCTATACTTACTATTTAAGGGGCTTCTCATGTTTGGATTCCTTATTTTTTAGTTCAAAAATGCCCATACACCCCTATGTTTAAGTAAAGACAAAACTAAAGGACAATCTGGTAAAAATGCAATTCTAACTCCCACTAAAACATTGCCTAAAAAATAGAACTACTCTCCTGTTAATTTTCAAATTACTTTGTCTACTTATGAATTAGATTCTTAAAATAAAAATTATATATATAAAATAAAAACACAAGATTTTTTTTAGCTAAAAAAAAAGCCTCATCGCACGCGCAAAGCGCGTGTGATGAGGCTAGTATATATATAATTTCTTTTGGATATACACATGAGTTTACTCTTTTTTTTTATTGATTTTTTGATGATTTATTTATATTAAACCCTTCATCTTTTGCACCTCATTAACTCACCTAGAAAGAAAGAAAGAAAAAAAAAAAAAAAAAAAAAAAAAACTTAAATAGGACACATGGTGCAAAATTAGACAACAATTGGGTTGTTTATGAACATTTTGAGCTTGGCTTGGGAAAATATTATTTTATTTTGTTTGTTTAGCAAAGAAACCAAGTTTAGGCTCGAATTTCAAACAAGTAAAGCTTGCAAGTATTAACGTGTTCATAAATAAGCTTGTGAACAAGAGACTCGATTTGAGTATATATAATATTCTATGTTTTATAGTTGTACTTGTGTAAAAAAATATAGTCATATAGACTTATGATTAGACTGTGTAAAAAATGATTATATGATAACAAATTTTTTTTTTGGTAATTAATTTTATTGATAATATTAAAATAAATTCATAGTAAAAAGAATAATATATTCGTTTTAACAATTCAAGGTTGAAGAATATATATTTTTTTTATAAATTCATAAAAAAATCATTTTATGTAATTAGCTCAAAAATATAATTTCACTTATAATTTAGTAATTAATTATTAGCATAAATTTGTGAAAGGATAAAATTTTGGCGAAAACCACATTTTCGGCCCTACATTTTTACGCGATTTTCACTTTGGTCCCTATTTTTTATTTTCACCGCTTTTACTCCCTAACCTGAAAAAAGCGTCTCATTTTTGTCCCTGCCGTTACATTAGAGACAGAAAATGTACACGTGACAAACGGAGTACACGGTAGGCACACTAAAAGCTGACGTGGCCATTAAAATAATTATAAAAAATGTTATTTAGCATTAAAAAATGTCACATCAGCATCTAAATTTAAAAAACTAATTTATCAATTTTAACTAAATAAGAAATTAAAAACATAATTAAAAACCAAAAATCACATGAATTGAGATCTAAGTGTGTCTGAACAACAATAACACAAACCCAGATCTAAGAACACAAACCTATAAATTAAAAAAAAACAAACACTTAGATCTGAAATGCAGAGGCACCAAATCCATGAATAAGAACAATGGGAAACCCTTCTCCTTGCACCACATAATGTATTCTATGACCCCACCATGTCCAAAAATTGTACCCATCAAGCTTAAAAACCAAAAATTACATAAATTAAGATCTAAGTTTATCTTGAACAAAAACACCAAGAACAAAAACCCATAATAAATACAAGAAATTTTTTTTTCCCTTTTCAGTCTCCTTTTCATTAAACCCACAAAATCCCATTCCTTTCTCCAGTCTCTTTTTTCCTCAGAATCATCGGTGCGATTGTTTGAAAAATGGAAGAAGCAGCTTTCTTAAGCTTTCTTCACTCAAATTCTTCAGTCTCTTTGTTTTTCTCGCACTCTCTTCTCTTTGCTTCAGATCGATGAAGACCAACTCTACTAGATCTCTACTTCCTTGATCTTCGTCGTATATCTCAGATTCTCATATAATCGGTGATTTTTTTTTTTTTTGCTGTTATCGAAGTTTTGGTTGAAATTTTTTACTCTTTAGGCTGTGTTTGTTTTGTTTTGTTTAGATTGTGATTTTTTCAAGTGAACAGTGATTTTGCTTTAGAGTCATATGTGTGAAAAGGTTTGACTAATCGGTGGGTTTGGAGACTACTTCGATGGGTTTGGTTACTGGTAAGTGGGGTGGATCATTGGTTTGGTGACTAATTGGTGGAAGGGGTGGTGATTGGTGGTCTAATTTGTTCATGTGGGTTTTGGATTGCAGGGTTGGTTGGTTGATTGGGTTCGTTGTTGTTGTGGGTTTCAGACTTGCTTGAGGTGGGTTTGCTGGGTTCAACTTGCTTGAGATAGGTTTTTCTGAGTTTGAGATTTTTTTTTTTTTTTTTGGGTGTTTGGATTGGTTGTGTTGTATTTTTGGATTGATTTGGTACTTTAGGGCTTTAAGATTTGATGATTTTGATAGGTTTGAGAAAATGGTGATTTTGAGATTTTTAATTTTTGGATTTTAATTTCTAGGTTTGTGTTCTTAGATTTGAGTTTGTGTTCTTGTTCAAGACACACTTAGATCTCAATTCATGTAATTTTTTGTTTTTAATTTTTTTATTTAGTTAAAATTAATAAATAATTTTTTTTTTTAAATTTAGATGATAACGTGGCATTTTTTAATGCCAAAATAAAATTTATTATTATTATTATTATTTTTATAGTTCCATCCATTAGGGCATTGATGGTAGGGACAAAAACGAAATACATTTTTCAAGATAGAGAGTAAAAGCGGTGAAAATAAAAAATAGGGGCCGAAGTGGAAATCGTGTGAATATATAAGGACAAAAATGTAATTTTCGCCTAAAATTTTTTAGTAATTGTTTCATTAGAGCATTAGCATTGGAGAATGTTAATGCTATATCTAAGGTGTTTTTAGCACTTCAACCCCTAAAAACTGCTACATCAGGAAATGCTAAAGGCAAGAATTGCAAAATTTTTGCAATTCTTGCTACAGTGCAATTCTACTTTTAGAATTGCATTGTAGCACAATTCTAAACCGAATAAGTATTTTTTTATTCCATCTCTCCTTCAGTCCTCTCTCCCTCTCACTCCCACTCTGTCTCTCCATCTCCCACTCCATCTCTCCGTCTCTCTTTCTCTCATCTCACATCTCTCTTTCTCATTCAAGGCTTGCAGCGGAGATGGTGGGTTTGGATCGGCGTGGTGGTGGGTTGGGTGTGCTGGAGATGGCTCGTGGTGGTGGTGGGTTCGTGGTTTGATCTAGGCATGGTGGTGGGTTGGGATCGATTGATGGTGGGTTTGGATCGGTGTGGATCGGCAGGTTGGGTGTACTGGAGATGGCTCTGATGGCTTCGATGGGTTTGACAAAGGTTTGAATCGAAGAGGGTGTGGGTTATTGGAGATGGCTTCGATGGGTTTGACAGAGGTTTGAATCGGAGAGGGTGGGTTGCTGTGTTTGACCGTGGGTTGTTGTGTCGTGCTTGGTTAGCGAGGTCTGGGTTGTGCTTAGTCGGCGAGGTCTGGGTTCTGTGTTTTGGTCGGCGTGGGTCACAGAGTGGGTTTTTTTTATTTTTTTTTTTTGTGGGTTTTTGTTCCGGTGGGATTTTGGTGGGCAGTGGGCAGTGGTGGGCGTGATGGAGGTGTGGTGGTGGTGACTGGGCAGTGGAGGAGCGGTGTAGAGGTTGAGGGAAGGTGGAGAAATTCTTTGATGTTGGTGGGTTTGCTCCAGTGGGTTTCAAATTGGCGATTGTTGTTGATGGGTTTGCTCCAGTGGTTGTTGATGGGTTGAAGTGTTGATGGGTTGAGGTGCCGTGGCTGTGGTTGTTGATGGCTTGTGTGTTGCTAGAGGTTGAGGGAGAAGGAGAGGAAAAAAAAACTATTGGAAAGCGCAGGAAACATGAGTCTGAAAAAAAAACAGTTATAAAGAAATAGTAAAAGATTAAAAAATAATATTTTAATAAAAATAGAGTTTTGGGATGTATGAGGTATTGTAAAATTGAATGGTATAATGATAAAGTGAGGTTTTAGAATGGTAAAATAGAGTAGCATTAGCATTTTCCAATGCTAATGCTCTTATGGTCATTCTGCTATATCCCATATTTTTTTTAGTGGGTACGTACCCACCCAAATCTAAACCCTTAATTAGTGTTATTTTAATTTTGACCGTGGATTTAAGTTTAGTGTGAAACCTGTTACCGGTAGACTAGGTTAGTATATAAAAGCCAAAAAAAAAAAAAAAAGGAAAAAAACTTAGATTGTTTCCTTCTCTTAAAAAAAGCTCAGATTGCTTCTTCTTCTCCCATCTCCGTCAACTTCACTTCATCCCATCGGCGTCCTCATTACTCACCGCTGAGGGTTTTTTAAGGGATTAACTTGTTTTGATTTTGTTTAAGGTAAGAATCAAACAAAACCCTAATTTCTCTGTCATTGTTTTGCGCCCCTTTTTCTTTTTTGATTTTTGAGAAATTTTTGGAATTTTGCTCTTAAATTTCATTTCACTGTAACGTTGATAGATTTCTGTGCTGGTGAGGTACCGATTTTGTTCTTTCATATATTGGCACAGAAAGTGCTTGTTGAAATGTTTCTTAGGGATTCAGTTTTTCCAAAACTTGTGGCTTTGTGCTCTGCTCATCAGGGGTGTGGGTTCTTGTTAGGGTGGTGTTGAATTTTTTTTTTTTAATGGTTAGCAGAGGAAAAAGGCAACACCTATGTATAATGTATTTAAGGTGGAAAAGTTTTTAGAAAGAAATAAATTTTTTCTTTTATGTCCTAGGGAGGACACGGGTATAGAGTTGCTATTTCTTTGTTTCTATTTCATTTATTTTCTATGTGGTGTACATCTAAGTTGTAATTTTGTAGCTGTTGCAGCATCTCAGATTCAAATTTTGAATTTTGTTTCAAGTGTTTTCTAGTGTAAGAGTTTTAGAGTTTGAGAGCTTTTGTGTTGCATTTTGGCTAGTACAGAATTGGGTTTTTTGTACTTTTTCTTGCTATTTGCATCTCAAGTTGTTTCCGGTGTTTTTGCAAATAAAATTTAAGAGATTGTAGATCATTTGATGGAAAATAATTTCGGCATAATCTCTCTCTCTCTCTCTCTCTCTCTCTCTCTCTCTCTCTCTCTCTCTCTGTATATATATATATATATACTCCCTCCGTCCCAATTTTTTTGTCTTGTTTGAAAAGTCAAACTTTTTAAGGGAACATCATTTATTATCTTGTCTACCTTTTAAAAATGTATAAGTTTCCAAAACTACCCTTAAAAAAATTTATTAAAAAATTGAATTAGTAAATTAATAGGAGTATAATAGGAACATTAGTAAATTAATGACTTTTATTTTTAGAAACAGAACAATATTTTGGGACATCTCAAAATGGAATAGAGGACAAAAAAAAATGGGACGGAAGGATTATATTAATAGGTAAAATTTAATTAGATTTCAATTAGATTCTTAATATTGTGCCACGTGCACCACCTAATTTTTAATTTTTGTGCCAAATTCAATTATAATCCAAATTGGAAGTCCAATTTTATGCCACTTATCTTGTTATATTTCTTAGTTTTGTTGCAAAGTATTTATATTGAATTCAAAAACCGAGGAGCCAAATGAAACAAACCTCTGAGTGGCAACACAATAACAATTTGTTTTCAACTTTTACACAAAGGCCAGCACAACACGTAGTTGACTAAGTCTCACTGAGAAAATTGGAGGTGCTTATTCTGATCTGCCATTTTTTTTTTTAATTATTTGGCTACTAATTATGTTGTTTTCAAAGTGGTTCCGTTGTTGAAGAAAATGGAACAATCACCGCCTATTGTGATGACAGTACAAAGACGAAACAACTTTTGATCTTCACTCCTTTTTTTTTTTTTTTTTTTTTGGCCTACATTACAGATATCCACTTTTGGTTCAGCATTTGGAGAGAGACATCAAAGAGGCAGAGGTTTGGAAGGCCTATAGAAATATTTGTTTGCCCCATGCCTCCATCTATGGCTTTCATAGTTTTACACTTTTACTCCTACATCCTAATATTTTCTTTTATTATACAAACTAACCTCAATTCACAAGGAAATGCTTGAAATCATTATTACCCCCTTTTGTTTTCTAGGCTGTTGGATAACTCTTTGTTTGTTTGTTTGTTTTTTTTTTGGTTTAAAGTTGAAATGGATATCTACTGTGTTACCAATTTGTTAATGTTGCAGCTAAGAATTTGACTTAGTTTGCAATTCACCAAAGTTAATGTTGCAGCTCTAGAGCATTTTCCATTGTTATATTTCAAATAAATGTATTATTGTAATGGGTTGACAAATTTTTTTCAATATATTGCTGAAAAAGTGGTAGAACTCTTTGTATATTTAAAGGATGCGTTTATTCACACTCTCTGTTGCATTAACATTTTTATTTGAGACTCCAAAGACAAACTCGAAAGGAGGAGTAAAAGAAGTAGTCATTACTAATCTTTTTTGAGTGAAGACTGAAGAAATCTAATCTACTTGGAGTGAAGAAGTCTATGGAGTAAGATCCATCGGCTTTGATTTTTTTTTTTTTTTTTTTTTTTTTGTGTTTCTTTTATTTTGGAATAAATAGATTCGTATAGTAGCAAATTTATTTTTATCTTATTTTGGTATACATAGATCTGTATAGTAGTGAAAGATTGATGAAATATAAGTTAGGTCTCACATTTGTTATTCAAATATTAACAATAGCAACAACATTATTAGTAATCAATATTTTTTCAAGAATAATATAATAATAATAATAATAATAATCCTACAAAAATATTGACACAATTATTCAATTTTTCCTTTTCAATTATAGTTCAATGTTTCCGTGCATAAGCATGGATTACAAGCTAGTTAAAATTAATAGGCCCCAAATTAGTTTCCAATTAACATTAATAGGCTCCAATCATTTCCATTTCAGATTTAATTAGTTCCAAATTTACCCCAATTAAAAAGATAATTACACAAATTACTCATTAAATAATTAATGTTTGATTATTTAATTAATCAGGTTTATGCAACCTTACTATAAGATGTAGTCTTAGCCAATTAAATTATGACACGTTATTAATCTCAAATAGATTATAATTATAACTGTGGGACTACAAAGAGTCAGCCAGCCCCGGCCCACTTCGAACCAGGCCCAAAGGCCCGCGCCGAGGATGCGTCCAATGTCCGAGGACCAAAGTGTAGAAAGCCCAGTTGCCTAAGAAACAGTGCCGAGGACGATCCCGTCCTCGGATGCCTGAGATCATAAAGTGGAGAAGCAGCACACCATCAAGGGGAGCCTTCCGAAGCATCCAAAGAGCAAATAGCAAGTACCAAGCGCCGGCAATGGAAGCATGGTGGAGGAGTAAGTCCCAGATGAACTGTCACCTTTACATTAAATGCCCTCAACTAACGCCCTAGCCGCATTAATGAGGATAGGACTCTTGAACAGTGCTGCCTTGGGTGCCGCAACCCACAGGAGGAATGGGAATGCGGCTGATGGGACAAGCTCTCAAGTGGTGGCCTGGCTAATCAACAAATGTAGGGATAGGATCAATTGGGAGAGAGATATATAATGTAAGAAGTCCCTCTTGAAAGGGGGATGGGCGGAAAAACCAGAAGTAGGAAGTACCATAGCGACTTGTGCTCTCTAAAACCTTGTAATCAGTCTTCAAAGAAATAATAAGAACTTCAAGCTCTGAAAGGCACGTCTGAGGAGTATTGTGGTACACCCTAATTCACGCTTAAGTTATTATCCTCACAAACAACCATGCATGGCCGTTGCATTCCTCACTAGGGCCTAGTTCTTGAACCCATTCTCTATAAATTCATTGTAGGGTTAGCTGGGCTTGGGTCCACTCTCTCATAACAGAAGCGCCCAAAACCGGTCCCTACAATAACCAACTAGAATCAATTGTTCATAATCACATATAGTTGGACTCAAATTTTTTTTTTTTGTTAATTTGTTTTTTTTTTTGATAATATTATATATAAAAAATTGTTCAAGATATTATTAGAAAAACGAATTGTTCAATATGAATGTATAAAGTTAATCGGTTAATATATTTAATATTATTAAAAAATTAGAATAAAAAATCAATAAATAAAAAAGTGGTAGGGTGGCACATGATTCGGTCCACTTTGGTCAATTTTTTCTAGTTTGGTGCATCTTGGTCTATTTGGTCTAATTCGGTTAATTCGGTCCAATTTGGTCTATTTATATCTAATTCAATCCGATTCAGTTCACTTTGGTCTATTTAGGTATATTCAGTCTACTTCCTTCCATTTCGATCTATTCGGTCCACTTCAAATTATATCGGTCTATTTCAATCCAATTTGGTCTTCTTTGACATATTTGGTCCAATCCGGTTCACTCTATTTTGGTCCTCTACGATGAAGAAAATTTATCAACACTGGTTAAGACTTAAGACACTGGTTAACACATATCATTTTTTTAGACAGATTTCACTTTTTTATTGGGCTTAGAAACACGAACTAGGTGATACATCATAGAGAAAAAGGGCCCTGAACGAAGTTCGAATTCCTTGCTTCGCTCTCCGATCTGCCACTCCACCACCATAATTTCTCCTTTCGAAGCTAAGCCGAAACCAAACCCGACCCGATTTGGTGTAGCTGAGACTGTGTGTCGTCATTGTGAAATGGGTAAATCAACATCCTCTCTTCTTTTTATATGCAATCGTTTGATTATTAGAGTAAGCCTTCCATTTCGTGCTTTTACTTCTCATTATTGTTCTACTTTTAGAGAAAATGCGAAAACCCCATGTCAGAATCGGAATCAGTTGTTGAATTCTGTGAGATATCACTGCAAATCTGGAACCTTTAAGAATCTTGATCATGCCTTAGGTCTGTTTGATACAATGCTTCACATGCACCCTTTGCCTTCCATTGTCGATTTTACTCAATTGTTGGGTGCGGTTGCAAGAATGAAGCATTACTCTGTAGTCATTACTCTAATTCAACGAATGGAATCATTCGGAATCTCGCCCAATGTTTATACTCTCACTGTTTTGATTAATTGCTACTGCCATTTGAACCGGGTTGATTTTGGTTTCTCTGTCTTAGCAACAATTTTGAAACTTGGCTATCAACCAAACTGTATAACTCTAACCACTCTTGTCAAGGGGCTTTGTCTTAGAGGTAACATTGCTGGAGCTGTTAGGCTGATAGAAGAAATGGAGAATAAAGGGTATGAACCTGATGTGATTACTTGTGGAACAATAGTAAACGGTCTGTGTAAGATTGGTCAGACTGGTGTGGCTATTAGGTTGCTCAGGAAGATTGAAAAAGGGAATTTTGCACAAGATGTGGTGTTGTATAGCACGATCATTGACAGTTTATGTAAGGACAAATTGGTAACTGAGGCTTTGAACCTTTTATCTGAAATGATAAGTAAAGGCATTCAGCCAGATGTTGTCACTTACAATTGCGTAATTCAAGGACTATGCAATTTTGGCCGGTGGAGGGAGGCTGCTACCATGTTGAATGAGATGGGACAAAGGAAGATCATGCAAAATGTGCGAAGCTTCAACATATTGGCGGACACACTATGCAAGGAAGGGATGTTGAGTGAGGCAAAAGAAGTTTTTGAAGTGATGATTCAAAGAGGCATTGAGCCTGACAAAGTCACTTACAATTCTTTGATTGATGGTTATTGTTTGCAAAACCAAATGGATGAGGCAGTTAAGGCATTTAATACGATGGTTGAGAAGGGTTGTTCACCCAATGTGGTTAGCTATAACATATTGATCAATGGATATTGCAAAAGTAAAAAAATTGATGAGGCAATGCGTCTGTTTCATGAAATGTCCAACAAGGGAATGATTCCTAATGTAGTGACTTACAACACTCTTATAGGTGGGTTTTGTCGAGTGGAGAGAGTTCAGGCTGCACTAGAGCTATTCAATACAATGCAAGCTTGTGGCCAACATCCAGATCCCCAAACCTATGCCATCTTGTTAGATGGATTTTGTAAGAATAGACGAATTGCTAAGTCAGTGGCATTGTTTCAGGAGATGGAAGACAAAAGGCTGGACTGTGGTATTGTGATTTACAGCATCTTGATTGATGGTTTCTGCAATGTTGGGGAACTTACGACTGCAAGAGAAATCTTTAGTGGTCTTCCTGCAAAAGGATTGCAACTTGATGTTCGAACTTACACTGTAATGGTCGAAGGGTTTTGCAGAGAGGGGTTAATTGATGAAGCGATTGAGTTGCTTGAAAAAATGGAAGGCAATGGTTGTTCACTGAATGAGCACACATATAACACATTAATCCAAGGGTTATTGCAACATGGTGAGACAGCAAAGGCAATGAAATATCTCAAAATGATGGTTGACAAGGGTTTTTCAGCAAACGCAACAACTACTGCCATGTTTATTGACTTGCTATCATCTAATCATGTAGATGAAAATATTCAAGAGCTGCTGCCAAAGTCTGGGTGAAGGTTATTTAGTTTCTCAAGATGAAAGACAACTTTTATGTTTTAACCTATCACTAGTCATTATGTGAGTGGTATATTTGCTTTGAGTAAAATTCTATACTTCTTACGAGATGGTATTTCTTTTCATTTATGTGCCCAAGATTTAGGTGACGTGTTTTGGCTTCATATAAAACAAGTGGATATATCTTTCCATTTATGTCCATAAGACTATTTGTTCCTTTAACAGTTTCATCTTTTGTTGCAATTTTGTCGTGCACTCATTTTATTGCTTTGAACCTAATTTCACCAATATTGTTTTTCAAATTTTGGTTGATTGGCAGTTGCTAAGTGTTATCCTGTAAAGTGTGGCATTTTTGTAGTTATATGTCCATTGGTACTGGAATTAATGTGTTTGAGACTCACATCTAGTGATTCCCTTTCAGTGTTTATAGATGATCTTCTCTTAGGTACATAGTATTGAGTTTTCTTTGTACTTTGTTTGCTGTGTTGTGTCCTTTTTGCATGAAGTAGTCCTTTTATTTTCAATAAAAAATTTCTTATTAAAGTCTAGCTGTTGCATGTTAAAATGTAATTCAATAAACTATATATTATGCTTAAATGTTATATATTATTCTCTATGATAAGGTGCTGTGAATGCCTTACTCATATTTCTAAGCTGAACGTAGTCTACTTTCATAGGAACCGATTTAGACCAGTGTAGCTTGAATAGCTTCTCAACTTAAGGAAGTTGCTTCTTTGTCCATCAACTAGAAGATAGGAAATTTAGATTTCATTCTGGTACAAAAGTAACATGATAGTTTGTTAATTTTGAAATCCAGTGTCAATATCTTTTATGAATGTGGTAGATGCTTTAATGGAGCAGCAACAAGATCCCTACAAAAAAGAAAAAGAAACATGAAAACTGTTTTTTATTTGGCATGTAACAGAAAAAGTGCTGACATTGGAGCTTGACTGGTGGTTGGAGAATATTCAATATGCTATGGTTGTTATTTTGAAAAGTTATTGAGTTTTATCTCAAATGATACTTCCTCCTCCTTTAATTATGGGATGGAGGGTAAGGTCTTGGGTTCAAGATCCACGAGGTGTGCGTGTAACTTATCAATAAAAACAGTTTGTTATTGTGAGGAACAGATTTGGCATTTTGTAATGTTAAAATTTAAGGAAGACTAGTTACTTAGTGAATAGCTTATTTACGTAGCAGTTTACTAGCCGTTTAAGTAACCTCTTATGATTTTCTATGTAAGGGGCTCTAATATAATATTTCTGGTTTTGGAATTTTTTAGAAGAATTGCATGCAGCCTGACCTTTAGGTGGGATACTCAAGAATACTAATATATCCTTGGTTCATAACTTCATATAGCTTCTTTCTCACTACAGCTAGCTTTACTATGTTCCAACCATCATTCAAAGCTAACCTATCACAGACCGCTAGTTGTCCAAATCACATGTGACCATCCAGCTTGGACATTATATGCGAAAGACCCAATATTTATTTGCCAAATGGATGATTGTCGCATGTCACACAAAAAAAGGGTTCTAAACAGTTGTGAAATGAAAGTAGGGAAAAATGGAATTAGTTTGATGCTTTTATGAAATGCTAGAAAGTTTATTTGCAATTGATGATATTATGTGGGAAGGGGAGGAGGTACCAGTTGAGCTTGAGCTCATTGGAAGGAGAATTGACAAGTCTTTGTAAGTATTTGGACTTACATCTAAATTTTGAGAAAAGATCTGTGATGTTTAAAGTTAGTGGAAAAAATCTCTAACAAACTCCACAACTGGAAGGCCAAGCTTTTAAGCAGGCTGGTAGGCTAACTCTAATTAATCCCCTTTATCTCTTTTCTTGTTTAGAAACTCTTGATTGGAAAACCTGTGAATTCTGATGGGGTCATATTGGCAGTAAAAGGAAAATTCCAAAATTCTCATTACAGCTAGCCTTTTGAGTTGAAAAACTCGATGCTTGACTAGGAGAGGGGGGGATCTTGGGTGTTGGAGCAGTGCTGGGTTTAATAATTCCAAAATTCCTTTCTATATGAAACACTTAGGGCTTATCTGGTAGCATGTTGAAGGGCCTTCTAGAGAGCTTTTAAGTTGCAGAAGCTTTTTAACGTTCACTCCTCTGCTACTATTTCAGCTTTTTGAAATTAAAAAAAAAAAAAAAAAAAATTGAAAATGACACCCTATGGCCCTCCAATCTCTAATGTAAAGTTAATTCGATCTGTCCTTATTCTAGAAAATGATAGTAATAGTATGAACTATGAAATCTTTAGATATTTCCTCTTTTGTAGACAATTGACTGAGGGAGGTTAAAATCAAACCATGTCTGGGGATATTATTGAGTGAAAATGGTTAAGGTTGTGGAGGTTCAATAGTTAAAGAGAAATCTATTAATTTGTTTGGAATGTTTGTACAAAAGGCACTACTTATTAGATCTGCAAGAAGGAAAAAAAATAATTACACTAAGCTTGAGCCTTGTGTTTTGGCTTGGAGATCATTATCATAAATATTGTACATCAGCTCCATCCCTACATCAATGGAGAATAAAACTGACTAATGGGGGCAATGATATTTGTAAGGGATATCTTGATTTTTCATTCATTTTTGCAGGAAAAGTTATAAAACTTGTGGTGTTTCAAGTACAAATCTGATTTTTAGTGAATGCTCATCAATATCGAAGCTGTCCCAGTCTTCTGCATAATTTTTGTTTTTGCACTTGCAGGGAATCCTTTGATAGGCAACAATAATCTATAAAAGGGAAGCTAAATCAAGGCCTTGTGAAATGAATGAGCTGACAAGGTATTCTGTTAGTGTCAGATTGTACATCAAAGAACACTAATCACAACTTATCATCTCATAAAATGAAAAAGCTTTTAAAATTTGTTATGAATCTAAAGTTTGTCATGAAAAAAGTTTGATTTTAAACATATGTGGAGATATCTTTTTTCAACACGCTATATAACTATAGAAGGGATGGTGAATATGTCATTTTTGTCACATAATTTTATTTAGAAAATATCTAAACATGTTTGGAGCGGATCTTTATCGTCAACTTTTCTCTTATAAACACAAACACTGCCTTTGTTTTGCTAGACACAAAATCACAAAAGAGAAACACTAATTTTTACTTGTTACTCATGAGTGGCATATACTAGTGTGTGTGTGTGTGTGAGAGAGAGAGAGAGAGAGAGAGAGAGGGCAAGTGATATACATAACACTTAATGATATCAAAGGTCCATGTATATAAGCACACATGCACATGATGGAGCTGTCTGTTACATATGAGTTTTGATAATAGAACCCTCCCAATATTTAGTGCAGAGACTTTGTTGTTTGTAACAAAAAGGTCCCTTGTTTATAAGTGTGTGCATGTCTTTTTTATTAGTGAGGTTTTATATATACAGCTTATGTATGTATTTATGTAAATTTTGCTGATACCAGCTAGTTCTTAGTATAAGTCCTAGTGTTGGTTTCACCAATTCTAATTCTTGAACCACATTGCAATTTGTGTGGTCTGCACTCTGCAGTAAGAATTTGTGGGGATGTACTAAATTTTTTTGTGAATTGTCAATAGTACTGGTAGGCTAAAGTGGGTTGCTTATCCAGATGTTTGGAAGAATCAAGTTTAGAAATTTATTGGTGAATTTTTTAAAATTTTGGGTTCATGTTGCTAGCTCCTGTTGAATTTCATTAGGCCAACTAGTTGTCCATGTTTATACAATTATTTTAGTCTTAGGGACGTGTTGTGACTTGATGAGTTTGATGCCGCCTATGTGAGTGAAATTCTTGGATTTCATAAGCAAGTTCTAGCACAAGTATTCTCTCCTTTGCTTAATTCTGTAATTAGAAAGGGAGGAATGGAAGTAGTGGAAAAATTTAAAATCAATAGTTGTCAAAGATATCAATGCTTAAGGAAGTACTGGTTTATTTTGGTTTTAATGTGAAATTTTTGTATGTCCATGCTCTTTGTTTTTGCAGGAAGAGCTTAAGAATACTACTATTAAAATGGCTGAACAGAGTAAGGTTCTTAACAACCCTGGGGCAGAGAAATAAACCAAAAGAGAGTTGTTTGATGCGCTAAGGCAGGAACTTGAGTAAGTTTTAGTGTTTTTTGTCCATTTTTCATTTGTCTTTAGAGGTAGAAATAGCCTCACAGGTGCGCACTAAAGGCATTCACTTACTTTTTGGAAAACTCATAGCTTTTATGTGGTTGTGAAAAGGCTTTGGCCATCTGTTGGACAATTGTCATTATCTTAAAGTTATCTTAGCAGTATCAAATGTTAAAAATAGTGACTGTGTTTTCAGTACCATGAAATTTCCTTAACTTTGTCAAAAATTAATAAGATGACCAATCCAGTGTAACCAATTTTGATGATTAATGTGGATGGATATATGAAAATAATGAATGAAACTTGAAAGTGGGTTTAGCAATTTTGAGCAGATACCCTGTATGTGGGCTGAATCCATGTGGGTAGATACCTTGTATGTATATACCTTAGGTGGTTCAAAGCTTAAATCAACTCTCTGTCAAATTTTAGTAATGCACATGAGGATAGAGCTTTCTTTGTCCATTGCCACTTTTTTTACTCTGAACCTGGGATCTCTAAGTGGATCTGTAAGAACATCTCACATTGCCAGCATGTGTGGTTTGTTACAATGTCATGGTTTAGAAGGGGCTTCCAATGTGTGACAATACTAATTTTATGGCACTTGTGACTACTGAAGCTTCTGTAACTTATAATTTTGTATCGATTTCATATAGAGCTCCAGTACTGGAGAAAGCTTATAAATCAGTTTGGGAGCTAATTTTGACAGTAATGGTCTGGGGAAGGAAATTAGTGAGATGGTTTAAAAGGTATTTTCTTGATTGAGTAGCCGGGAACCTCCATTGTTTCCCCTGCCAGACGGTGAGACTCATACTAATAAAGAAATTGAGAATGAAAAAGAAAAAGGAAAAGGAAAAGAATGGGCTAATGAAAACAAAGAAAAGGAGAATTCTCCCTCTTCATTAAAGAAAAAGGAGTTTTAGTGAATTGAATGCAGGAGGTGCATGTGAAGCTGCAAGCATATCTGGTGATCCTCCAGCCATACTAGAGATTCTAGTAAATCACCCAACCAAGTTTGAAGACACGAGTCAGGTTCAAACATCTCCTCCCCCACTTGAAAGTTACAAAAAAGGCCACTATGCTAGTTCCCTTATCACTACTTATCAACAAGAGTAACTTTGTCAAATGAGCTATTTATAACAGATGTGGGGTGGTGCAAATCTGGTTATTTAGTCTAGATTTTGATTTGTCATCAATTTCTCAATTCATTTTAATGGAATAAAATTAACATTATTAGGCTATCTAATTCTTTGGTTGCAATTCTTTAGGCTATCTAGTGTTTCGTATTATTAATGAGGTACTTATTTGGAATAAAATCATTTACTTATTAAAAAAAAAAAAAGTGAACTTGGCAACTGATGTCTGAAACTATGTTTGCACAACCATTGTGCTGTATGATGTTAACTTGATTCATGCAGTTTATACCATAGAAAAGTATTGTGAATATTTCTATGAGGGATGGTTGTATTTGTTACTTGAATTATTTAGTGCAGAATTTAGATGGACTTATGATATTTAAAGATTCTGATTTTTTTTTTTTTTTCCTTCTGGAACTCAACCCTGCGGGCATTGGTTGGAGAAAACTATGGAGGAAACTTGCATATGTCATTGAAGGATTAATGCTGCACTTATTGTGTGATTCTCTGCTTGATTAACCTTGTTCCAGTGTCCAAGCAGTGCACTGTGCAATTCATGAGGGATAATTACCATTAAACAACAATGCAAAATTTGGGGAGTGGTAAGATTTCTTGAGAAATATACTTAACAATTTTCTTAATGATTTATATATATATATATATATATGTATGTGAGTTTATCAATGCATTCCCTTGGTCAGTTTTCTAATCATTCTAAATGTATGTGCATCATACATTGAAACTTGAAATTTTATGTTGCAATCATTAAGGACTGCGCTTTTGTGGTGGAAAGACATGCCAGATTTACAGAGGATTATATCCATTCTATGTACTTGGGGTTGGCTCCGCAAATTTTATGAATCTTTTTGTCTCTCCACTTTATTTCTGACTAACATTTGAATTATATTGAAATCTTCATGTCCTACCCCATAATATTTTATTCT
This sequence comes from Quercus variabilis, assembly GCA_030445155.1. Classification (NCBI taxonomy): domain Eukaryota; kingdom Viridiplantae; phylum Streptophyta; class Magnoliopsida; order Fagales; family Fagaceae; genus Quercus; species Quercus variabilis. The sequence continues at coordinate 5,698,543 of CP129447.1, forward strand.
TTACTCATGTATGTTTTCTTTTAGTTTTAAATGTAATCATTTACTTTTATTTTCAGATTCAAGTCGAGAAGCATTAAAAGAAACCAAACATGGATGTTTAGTTACATGTAACCTTTACATCATTATGTAATTTATAGAGTTGTGATTTATATTTTTATATTAAAAAAAAAAAAAGAATTGTGATTTTTTCCCCTACTATGCATCAAAATTTTTATCCTTTCCCCCCTCTTTGTTAGATAAATCACTGAACTCATCTGTGGTAATGTGATTTTAGCCATCAAAATCTTTTTACTTTTAGCTTTAGAGATGATCAATTACAATTGCTCAACTGGCACTTCCTTCTCCCATAATAATTGGTTGGAGGGTGAGGTTGTGGGTTCTAGACCCATTGAGTATGTGTAACTTACCAATTTAAAAAAAAAAAAAAAGCATTAGCTTTAGAGATGCAAATGAGCCAAGTTGAATGGTACCAGTTGACTATTTATAATTCAGAGACCTTGAGCTAAACTGTTGCTAACAATCAATGGTTAATTCAGTTTGTTGAAGTTTGATAAGATAGCCAGATCTGCTCGGTTTGTTAAAATAAATCACTCATAGCTTGTGTCAATTTTTTATTACGATGTATTTAAAATTCAAAAGATCTTAGAATATAGTTGATTGTACTCTATCTTTGATGACATAACCTGTCAATTTGAAATACATGTCCTTTAGGCCTTTTTTGTTCACACACAAACACAGACTCTTACCCTATTCAGGGCTTTTTGTTTCTATAAATCTTATAAAATTTTGGATGATAGAAAACCATAAATTGGAGGCCTGTATGAAAGTGTTATGCTTGCGAGCCTATGAGCCAGACAAGACAGTTCAAGCATTGAGCTCGTTTTCGAAACAAACTATATTAGGCCCAAGCTTCAGCTTCATTAACTTCATAACCGGGCCCAATCCAGGCATTGCAGGTTCACATTCCAACTCATGAATAAATTAAGTTTATTATATTTGTAGGTAAAATTAGAAACCTTAATTAAATATTTTTTTTGTCTTGTAGAAGTACCTGAGACAGAGATGGGACCTCCCTGATAAGATTCTTACACCCAGATCTTGGAAACATTTACAAGGTTCGTCATTAGGCTTAATTGTGAGTATTTGAGTAAAGAAATGTTTTAAATTACTCAAAATGCTGGATATTATGTGATATCCAAGATCATCTCATTCATAAACTGCATTTGAGTAAAGACATGTTCTGAATTACTTGAAATTTTTTTGCTTACAGTTCTGTTGGTGTTAAGTGAATGGCAGTTAAGTTATTGGAAATACTTGATTGTAGTAACTTGTGAATTGCCGCTGCCTCTCCTGCTCTGAATCTGCATCTTGTGTTGAAGTTTGAAAATCTGTGTATTTAATACATGAAAGTCCTGTCTGAAATTGTGGGCTCTTGTTCCATTTGGGTTTTGTTGGGTTTAATATTTTGTATAGTATTGCACAGGTCGTAAACTAGAGGTGAAGTTTGTTACTCATTAGTTTCCTCATATCCACTTGCTCTCCTTAATTGGGTGATTGCAGGCACTTCAAATTATCAACCCAAAAAAGAAAAAAAAAAAAAAAAGAAAAAAAAAAGAGAGAAAAGAGCAGGCACTTCGGATTGTAGGATTGCCAATAGGGCCAAAAGGCTCTGCAGTAAAAAGGATAAATGTAGGTCTTCCCTTGCTCAATTACTTGTAAATATAAAGGCATATATGATTATTGTTGTTAGATTTTGAAATCCCATGATGTATATTACTTGTATTAGTTTGACTCAAGTGTTATGATGCATGTAAAAATTAGATGTATCGACATAATTTGACTAAGGGATTCAGTTTTAATTGTCTCAAATTTTAACATACTTTGACATTTGTTCCATTATGGAATGAAATAGCAGGCGTCATGTTGTAGAAATGTAGACTCTTTTGTTCCATTATGGATTCAGTTTTAATGCCAAAACATTGCATGCAAGTTATGACTTACAATACGTATCTTGATGACTTTTTCGTTCTTTACTTGTGTGAATACTGGTTAGTGTGGCTTTGGCCTTTGACTTTGTGCAAACATTTCTTTGTTTTTGCCCATGTGTTCATTACTTTACACAAATAAAAGTTTCCATGTGTTTGTGGTCATTCTGCTGATAGACACCTATGATTCTCTCTCACCAAATTCTTGGCTTAAAGGTGATGGTGACATCCTCTGGCTTCTTAAGTTACATGATTTCAGGCAAAGATTTAGCACCTTAGATCATGGTGAGGACTGAGGAGGGTCAAATTAATACTAGCAACATTATATTTTAAAATAATTATATTGAAAAATGTGATTTTTTTTAATTAATGAATTGAAAAGAAGAAAAAAATTGAAAGGAAAGATGGACAAGAAATCAATACCATCAACTCAGATTTTTCTTTTTCTTTTTTTCTTTTTTTAATAAAATTTTTATGTTTTATATCATTGCTAATGTTTTATGGTGAATGGTAAAACATGTCAATTTTTTAGCTAGGTGGACATAAATCCTATATGAAACGCAATGTATGTCTATGTATTCTGAATTATTTGTCCCATTTTAGTGACTAGTCAGGTTGTCAAAACATTAAAATGCTCATTTAAGGGTTACACGTGTTTGACAAACCTCTTTTTATTTTTTTTTGAGGATGAGACAAACCTCTTAGAGGCTGTTTGGATGGGCAAATCTCATGACTCAATTTTCAGTTTTCATAACTCAATTCTCAAAAATGGTGGGACCAATAGCAAAATACTCGTTTGCCTGCACCAATACTCTATTTCTATAACTCTGTTTCCAATACTAAATTCTCTACTTTTTAAGTTATGAGTTACATAAATTGAAAACAACTTTTGGCTGTTTTCAGTTTCCAATTCTCATAACTCAATAGCATTTTTGTAAATAACACTATATGAGGGATCCACTGTCATACTTTTAGCCGCAACTTTTGACCATCTTTTTTTTTTCTTCTTCTTTCTTTACCGGGGTTCACCGTCTCCCCCCCCCCCCTCCTTTTTTTTTCTTCTTCACGTCTCCTTCCTTTTCTTTCTTTTTTTTTTTTTTTTTTCCTTCTTCACCTGGGTTCACGTCTCTCCTGTTCATCCACTTTTTTTTTTTTTTCTTCTTCACCTGGGTTCATGTCTCCTTCCTTTTTTTTTTTTTTTTTTTTTTTCCTTCTTCACCTGGGTTCACGTCTCCCCTGTTCTTCCTTTTTTTTTTTTTCTTTTTTTCTGGGTTCGGGTTTGTGGGTACTCTGAAAAAAAAAAAAAAAAAAAAAAAAAAGCTGCAGTGGTGACAAAAATGGGGCCTACAAATAGTGTGAAAAATATTGAGTGATGTGTCAAACGGGTATTAATTTTAGAGTGATGGGTGATGAGTGATGAGTATTGAATTATGAGTGATGAGTGACTGAAATTGAGTGAAGAAAATTGAGTGATCAAAAAAAGGTGGCCAAACAACCTCTTAATGTGAAAAGGAAGTTGGATATCTAAGAGTAGGTTGAGTGTTGGTCGGACCATTGGGAGAAAAGAGAAACACTTATTCGGTCATAAAAGCAATCAGTCGGAGAGAAGGGGTACTAAAATGTATTTGAGAGAGAGAGAGAGAGAGAGAGAGAGAGAGAGAGAGAGAGAGAGAGAGAGAGATTATACATCAAAAAGTAAAGGAAATGCCGTATCCTAACAATTTTTTAGCCTACCAAATTTGGCGAAAATGGCCAAATAGCATCTTTTTGCAAATTATGTTGTAATTTATCACTGTTTTGGAAATATGTAGGAATCTACCACTTTTTGGGTATTTGAGTTTGGCGAAATCGAGTTTTTCATGGTACTTGAGTTCATGAAACTCGAGTATCATGGAAAAATTTTGAAATTTTTTTATGATACTCAAGTTTCATGAACTCGAGTACCATAAAAATTTTTCTAGAAAATTTAAAGTATATTTTTTCAAAAAACTCAAGTTTTTGGAACTCCAGTTTCACGACAAACTTGAGTTTCACATACTCGAGTTTCAAAAACGCGGTTGATCCTTGCATATTTTCAAAACAGTGGTAAATTGCTAATTTTTTTTGCTAAATAGTGGTAGTGGACTATTTTCGCCCACCAAATTTTATGCGTCTTTTGTCCCACAAATTGACTTCATACCTTTCATCCTCCACGTCGCTAGCCAAGCATGCATTTCAATGGTCAAACCGTGGGCTATACGTTTTCAAACTCAAAACATCAAAGAAAAAAAACACAACCCATCAACGCTAACTATATCCTACAATAGCCAAAGTCAAAAAAACAAAAACACACCTTTTAACAACTCACCTCACCTCTCTTCTCTCTATCACCTTATATATTAGACTCTCCTTTCACTCTATAGTCTATACCACACCAAAAACCTTTAAGCCTCCAAGATTACTAAAAATAATGAAGGGACATTCTCTTACATGGGCTTTCAATATCATTTTCATCATCATCTTCACCCTCTTGCTCTCTTATTCCATGCATATTGAGGGTTTGAGAGTTCTCAAAGATCAATCTTCTTCGTCTTCTTCATCCATGAAAAGTTCTATTATAAACCAATCTCGCCCTAGTAGATTTTGCAATAAACTTACTCTCTGGACCAATACCCAGAAGTCTTGGAAACTTGAAATACCTTCGAAGTCTTAATCTGATACTAAACATTTTGAGCATTTTGGAATGTTTATATATCTTTGAATTATTGGAGAATTTGATGATCTGACCATGTACACAAGTTTTCAATGACTTGTAAAACTTAAAGCTGTGAAGCAGTCATTAACAAAACAATTATGCATGTACAGCCGTATTAAAAGCTGTCGACAATTTTGAAGACCCTGCAAATAGAAAAAGAACATTTGTAGCACTTTAAAATATTCAAACTAATAAATTTGATCTTCCTGCTTTGCTAATTTGTTCTACTCCTAAACCACAATGATAATGATAACAAATCCAATTTATCAATCCATTCCCAAATGCCAATCACAAATATAAAAGATCCAGTATCCCCATCACTCTACTCAATCAATAATCAAATCTCAAACTTCCAAGCCTTACCACAAAATAAACAATTCAACTTTCGTTTTCTTGCCCACACTCCTAATTTCACATAACATTATAACCAAGAAAACAATTCTACCATATGAAGTTCATTACACATAAATCAAAAGAAAATCTAAAATAAATTGATACAAATGTGAAGAAGGAAGAAAACCTCTTGCTAATTTATTGACTTTGGTCAGACCATGTATATACTATAGCAAGAAGAATGCATGTCTACTTATTAGACCTGCAAAATGTACACTGTACAAAATCAATCAAATTCTGGAAAAAAAAAAAAAAAACAGTCAGGTATTAAAGCAAATTACTGAGAGAGGAAGAAGGAAGGGCAGAGTGAGAGAATCGAATTGAATTAGAATAATACAATTGGATTTGGGAATTGGGGTTATTCCAAAGAAGACTATTATACATATTCAGAGAGAGGGAGAAGAAAGAAGTGAAGCTTTGGTTGTTCTATTCAAAGAAATATAAAAACGACATCAAGTGGTTTTGCTGAAAGGAATGAAGTTATAAAGAAAACGGCAGCCTATTGCTTAATGAAGGCACGTGGACATCATGTGCGTGGATGCAGGAATAAGGCAGTTAGAGGGAAAGCACAAGTGTCACTCATCCAATGGTGCTGATAAGAGTTAGTTAGATCAAAAAGTTAGTTACGATATTTTTTATTTTCCCACCTTTGTTGTGTATATATAGAAGAGGAAGTTAATTATTTTGTGCCTTTCGACATTTTCATTTGTGAATCAATAAGAATTCTCTCAGTTTTCAGAAACTTCATTCTTTTCCATCTCTTTCAACTATAAAATTTTCATTATATTGATGTAGCCATATAAAGTGGATCTAGATGACAGTGGTCCATCGAATATTGGACTAGTGATTTACAAGATTTGTATGTTACCTCTAAAATGAAGACTAACAGGTTTAGGCTTGAATATAATGTAGTAAGCCTTCAATCAGGTTTGTAAATCCATAATTATTCTTCTTTATCTCTTTCAAATTATCAACACTATAGAGTCTGTTCAACAAATCAGATTGGAAGATTCAATTCCCTCTCTGAGATAAACTTTTTTTTACATTTAGCCGACCATGTTGGCTTGCTAAACTTGTGGTACTAAGGTACTGATCATTGAACAATTAAGTATATCATTACTACAAGAGTCTTGTAGTTCAATTGGCTTGCAGTTCTTAGTATTTCCAATTGAGATATCTAGAGTTTAAATTTTTCTTGCCCCAATTATTAATTTATCAAAACAAAAAAGAAGTATGCCACTACTGTTGCCTATGCAGCTGTTTATATGATTGTCATCAAGTTATGCCATTAAAACTTGATTAAATGCCCGTGTTACTATAACACTTGCAAGTACAACTGTACAAGAAGCATTGGTTTGAAGACGTTCAACTTCCACAAACTACGGCACTATCTTTTAAAAATATGTATATCAGTGTATCTGTATTTGCAATACATGGTGCAAATTTAAAGTCAAGTTTATTCAATATTTTTTCTGTGGTTGTTGCTAAGGTAATTAAATGAGTTGAAGTCTTCATTGCAAAACCATATACAAAGGCGAAGGATGACAATTTCTGTTAATGTGTATAATATATTGTGGGTTTTAGGCTCAGTTAGGTTACTTGTATAACACACATATTTACTTGTACCACACACATATGCCTCCTATATAAAGGTACACTTGTATATTCTTTGATTATGAAATACAATACAATCATTCAGTATTTCTAACATGGTATCAAAGCCACTGCTCTAATCTTTTGGTGTGTCGCTCTTAAGCAGTCTTGTCTTCTTGGGTGTCATCTGCAGCCGTTGTTGTGAGCAACACCACTGCCTCCACCGCGACTCAAGTACATCAAAGACCACTGCCTTGCCGCCACCATCGCTTCCGCCTCTCCGATCAGACCACAGATAGTACTATCGGAAAGCAATATCTCCAATCTACTTTTCTGTGAAATTTCATCTTCATCGGACCACACATACACCCCCACACGCCACTACAATTCTTGGCGTCACAACCACGCGCCTCCACGCGCCGCCAACATCCTTCATGCGCCTCCACATGCCTCCGCGCTCATCCACGCGCCATACGCGCCAAACACACGCAGGACACGCGCCAGACACAGTTTGTTGACATCATCATCTTGCCACGTCAGCCCTAGTGACGTCATCATTGCTTATGTCAGCAACACGTCAGCTTGCTTACGTCAGCACTAAGCAGTGATTACGTCATCATTCCAGACCGTTGACCGTGTTGACTTTGACTGTCGACTTTTTTAGAGTTGACTTTTTTGCAGTCTAGGTGCTCCTTACCCAGTTTTTCGCGTAAATTTCATTTTTTCAGTCTATTTTTGCATATTTTGCTTCTAAATGAAGAATAAGGACATGTCTTCTTCTTGTTGCAAAAATCGTAGTCGACAATCCAGCAAACGTTTTTGCAACTTTTGCAAACGTTTTGACCACAATATTGAGACTTGCTTTTATCGCAACAAATCAGTTGTTTCAATTTCTACTGCTACTGTTGCTAACACTGAGAGTGTCCAACCAATGGCTCCCATATTTGCACAGTCTAAGTCTTCTGGATCCACTTTCTCCATTTCCAGAGATGACCTTATAAATATCATTGCTAATGTCATTTGTATGGTTGGTAATGCATCTTATTCCTCTTCTCTCTTAGCTTTATCTGGTATGTCTCCTACCTCTTGGCTTATGGATTCTGCTTGTTGCAATCACATGACACCTCACTCGTCCTTATTTTCTGACCTTAAACCTGCACCGCACCCTCTTAATATTCGCACAGCAAATGGTTCCACAATGTCTGGTCATAATATAGGTTCAGTTTCAACCTCCAACCTCTCGGTTCCTGGAGTCTTTAATGTTCCTGACCTTTCTTATAATTTATTTTCTGTGGAACAATTAGCTGAGTTGGGTTATCGCATTACATTTGATTATTCTGGGTGCATTGTGCAGGATCCTAGGACGGGACAGGAGCTTGGGACCGGGCCCAGAGTTGGGCGTATGTTTCTTGTGGACAACCTTCGTCTTCCACTTGTTGCTCCTATTTCTATTGCTGCAGCTGCTGCAGTTTCTTCCACTCCTTCCCTTGCACTTTGGCATGCTCGACTTGGTCATGCATCTTCCTCTCGAGTACAACAATTGGCTTCTAGAGGTTTGTTAAGTTCAGTGTCTACAGAAAACTTCGATTGTGTTTCATGTCAGTTAGGAAAACAACCAGTTTTGCCTTTCAATACTAATGAATCAATATCCACTGATATCTTTGACCTTATTCATTCTGATGTTTGAAGGCCGTTTTCTGTCTCTAGTATTGGTGGGTCTAGATATTTTGTTGTCTTTGTTGATGATTACTCTCGATATAGCTGGATTTTTAATATGAAACATCGTTCTAAATTATTAGAAGTCATTCTAATTTTGCAAAAATGGTTGAAACTCAGTTTTCCAGACGCATCAAAATTTTTCGATCTGATAATGCTCTTGAATATACTCAATATGCTTTACAAGCTATTTTGCATTCCTATGGCATTGTTCATCAACTAACTTGTCCAGGTACCTCTTAGCAAAATGGTATAGCCGAACGAAAACTTCGTCATATTCTTGATACTGTTCGTGCTCTCCTTCTCTCTGCCAAAATTCCTGCTCCTTTTTGGGGTGAAGCTGTTCTTCATACTATTCATACTATTAATCGCATTCCGAGTCTTGTTATCGAAAATCAGACTCCATATGAGCTCCTTTTTGGGTCACCTCCAGATTATCACCACCTTCGCTTCTTCAGTTTTGCTTATTTCGTTCTTCTTCAGCCACATGAACATAACAAACTTGAGCCTTGGTCAAGGCTTTGTTGTTTTCTTGGCTATGGCGAAACTCAAAAGGGGTATAGGTGTTATGATCCTGTCTCTCATCGTCTTCGTATCTCCCGCAACGTTGTCTTTTGGGAACATCACCTTTTTGTCGAGCTCTCTCATTTTAGTGCTTCCCTGTCTTCCTCCTCTGTCTTAGATCTTTCTCCAGATGAGGCATATATTCCTTCTGTAGCTGCTCCTAATCCTTTTATAGTTGCTCCTGATTCTATTTATGTAGACTTCTCTGTCCAACCACCAGATATCACTGATCCCTTTCTTAGTTCACCCTTTAATGAATAGTTGGAAGATGAACAGGTTGAAGATGAGCTACTCAACCCCAATTCTGAGCTTAGGTCTCCTGCTCTTGCTCTGCCTGAAGATCTTGCACAAGACATTCTACCTCGTCACTCAACTCGGTTAAGATCTATTCATACACATTTACTTGACTATCATTGTTACACTGCCCTTGCTACACTGCATGAGCCTCACACCTATCGTGAGGCTTCCACTGACCCTTTATGGCAGATTGCAATGAAAGAGGAACTTGATGCATTATCTAAAAACCATACTTGGGATTTGGTGACACTTCCTCCTGGGAAATCTATGGTTAGTTGTAAATGGATCTACAAGATTAAGACTTGCTCTGATGGGTCCATTGAGTGCTACAAAGCTCGTCTTGTTGCAAAAGGTTTTACACAAGAGTATGGAATTGATTATGAAGAGACCTTTGCTCTAGTTGCTCGTATCTCATCTGTTCGTACCCTCTTAGCTGTTGCTGCTACCAGTAAATGGGACATTTTTCAGATGAATGTCAAAAATGCATTCCTTAATGGAGATTTAAGTGAAGAAGTGTATATGCAACCTCCTACTAGTCTCTCTGTTGATTCAAATAAGTTTTGTCACCTTCAACGTGCACTTTATGGCCTTAAACAAGCTCCACGAGCTTAGTTTGCCAAATTCAGCTCTACCATCTCTCACTTGGGTTACATGGCCAGTCATTCTGATTTTGCCTCATTTCTTCGTCGCACTGACAAAGGTACTATTTTGCTTCTCCTATATGTGGATGATATGATCATAACTGGTGATGACCTCAGTGGCATTCAAGAACTCAAGGTTTTTCTCAGTCAACAATTTGAGATGAAAGATCTTGGACATCTCAGCTACTTCTTGGGTCTTGAAATCATTCATTCTACAGATGGACTTTATATTACTCAAGCCAAGTATGTCTCTGAACTCTTGTCTCGAGCTGGACTCACTGATAGCAAGACTGTTGACACTCCAGTTGAGCTTAATGCGCATCTGACTCCCTCAGGGGGGAAACCGTTGTCTAATCCCTCTCTTTACAGACACTTGGTTGGCAGCTTAGTTTATCTCACTGTCACTCATCCAGACATTTCCTATGATGTTTACCAGGTGAGCCAGTATCTGTCTGCACCACGATCGACTCACTATGCTGCAGTTCTGCGCATTCTTCGATACCTAAAGGGCACTCTCTTCCATGGTCTTTTCTACTCTACTCAGTCTCCTCTTATTCTCTGCGCATTTTCTGATGCTGATTGGGCAGGAGATCCCACTGATTGCAGATCCACCACTGGTTATTGCTTTCTTTTTGGTTCTTCTCTGATTTCTTGGTGAAGTAAGAAACAAACTCATGTGGCCCACTCCAGTATTGAAGCAGAATATCGTGCTCTTGCTAATACCACATCTGAGCTCCTTTGGCTACGATGACTTCTCAAAGACTTAGGTGTGTCTACATCCTCTACTACTCCTCTTTATTGTGACAACCAGAGTGCTATTCATATTGCTCACAATGATGTCTTCCATGAACGGACTAAACACATCGAGATCGATTGTCATTTTATTTGTTTTCATATTGTCCATGGTGCTCTCAAGTTGATCTCAGTCTCCTCTAAAGATCAACTTGCAGATATCTTCACCAAGTCATATCTTAAGAGACGCCTTCATACTTTGGTTGACAACCTCAAGCTGGTCTCACATCCACCTTGAGTTTGAGGGGAGCTGTTAATGTGTATAATATATTGTGGGCTATAGGCCCAGTTAGGTTACTTGTATAACACACATATTTACTTGTATCACACACATATGCCTCCTATATAAAGGGCACACTTGTATATTCTTTGATTATGAAATACAATACAATTATTCAGTATTTCTAACAGTACCATACCTACCAGTATGATTGGTATTTGTTGTTTTGTAGATAGCTCAATATATAACACTGATGTTTCGTGCATGCCAGTTCAAATACTGGTTGTATTGGACTCATTTTGGTAATACTGGTTGTATTGGACTCATTTTGGTTGTACAAAAGAATATATCAAATTTCGGCTAATAAATGCATACCGGCCAAAATTAGATAAACACTTTCCTTTGTATTTTTCTTAATTTGATATCAAACTTGTCCCCCATTTTCAGGGTAAAACCCCTTTCTCTCCTCTTCTTCTTTTTCTTTGTTTGTTCTCTACTTTTTCAAATTTCCATATGTCTTCAGCGTTGCACTTTTGCATGTTATCCATCTCTCTCTCATTGTCTCTTTAATGTTTCTTTTATTATTATTATTTTTTTTTTAGGATTCACGTCAAAGATGCTAAAATAGCTAAAATGTATTTTAGCATAGAGCATCTCCAGCAGAATAGCCAAATTTTTGTATTGTGAACAGTGACATTTAATTTTTGCCTATCAACTTTTCAAATCACTTTCTAACAAACTCTCTATCCTATTCTCTATCTCATTTAAATATTATTTTTTATTCATTATTATTATTATTTTTAATAACTACACATCTTTCAACATTTTTTTTACTCAACACCTAATTATTATAATAAAAAATAAGAATTTGAAAAATGAACAGTAGCCCATCAGACTAACACAGCACATATTCTCCAAAATTTAGCTAATATACGTGGATGTCTCTATTGCAAGAGATGCTAAAGCACTAAAAAAACCCACTACATTAAAGTTGCCAAAAATCAAAATCTTTTGCTTTCGCACTTTATCTTCGCTGGATGGTAAAGACGCCAAAAAAAGAAAAAGGAAAAAAAAAAAAGAAAGGAGAATAATTTGTGTCACATAAATTGAGAAAGCTTGGGGAATTATTGTTAGTTTCACTGTGGCATATAGTGCGTATGTTACATGGACCCACCCAATATGGATGAATAGATAGGCTATCATTTCATATCCATAATCTTGATTCTTGAGGCACCAATCAGTGCTCTTAGTGTCATTTTCCTAGTGATAGGTTACAATGATTAATAAAGTAGAATTGTTAGGCTAGACATGGTTAATTCCTACTTTAGGACATGAGTACACAGCACTAGCGGCTCCACGTTGAGTCAAAGGTGGTCATGATCACCTGACTTGGAAAACAAAATAATTATTATATAAAAATTAATTTTTTTTGTATCCTTAAAAAATATTTGGGTTCATTTTAATTTGGGTAAATTGTAAAACATATCCCTCAAGTTAGGGAGTATTTGAATTTTACACACTAACGCTTCAAAAATTAGATTTTACATCATAAAGTTACATTCTATTTGCATTAGCAGCCCCTCCCATTAGTTTTTGCTGACATATCTATTAAGTGCTACATAAGTTTATGATGTGTACTAATAATCCAATTGAAATATGACACGTGGACTTGCGCCTATTTTAATTATTCCATCTCAAATAAATAACCAAAAACACTTTAAATAATTAAAATTAAATTCTTTAAAATTCAAATTCACATAAACTTAAAACAAAAAATAAAATAATTCAAATATATTTTCTTTAACATTTTATGGGCATCCCAAAAATTCCTAACATCAAGTCCAACCGAATACAATCTCAATTAATACCCACATAGGCCATAGAAACTATCAAAATAATAAAAGAACTAAACTAAAACAAAATTCACAATTACTCCAAAAGTCGGTGAGGCCGAGAGAGAGAAAGAGAGAGTACCAGTACTCAAAGCGCTGGGCTACTAACTATGGCTACTGTGGTTACTCAAGATCGTCAACCTTTCATTTCATCCCCAAGTTCTTCAACTTCTTCCTTGCTCTCTTCGGCCTCGCTATTGCTACCCATCTCAATTTGGTGGTGGTTTCAAAGATTGGTGGCTAGGAGATTGACATTGAGATTGGAGAGTCCATATCTAGAATCATGGTCTCTCATCGGTGGCTTGGCAAACACTAAAGAAGAGTGGGTGATGGGCATTTTGGCTTTGTTTTGATAGGTCACGACAGTTAGTGGGTAAATGGGTTGTTATGCCCTGATGGCTATGGATTGGGTTATTTGGCGAAGTGCTCTTAGATCTCATCAATTGAGATTGAAAGGAAAATGCTCGTTTGTTTTTTTTTTTCCCCCAACATTCTTGTTCATTACATCTATTTCAATTTTAATTCAATTTTCCTAGGTTTGATTATTTCTTCATTCCAATCTTATGTTTGTGTTTTTTTTTTGGGTTTGAATCTATTGTGGTAATTTGCTTTTTTGCTGATTTGAATTTTTGTGTTTGATTTTTCTGGTTTGTTCATCGTGTTCTTCATTTTTTTTTTTTTTTTTCTGGGTTGTTCGCTAGTGTTCATCGTTTTTTATTGTCTAGGTTTGTTAATCCTATCAGGTAAAAAAATTAATTAATTAAATTATTGTATTTTTTGAGGTAAAAGATAGAATTAAATTATTTAATAGTTTGGTAGAAATAATTTAAAGTTTTTTAGGTTATTTATTTGAGACGTAAAATTAAATCCATGTGTTGTTTTTCTCCCCCAAAAAAAAAAAAATCCACGTGTTGTGTTTCAATTGAATCATTAGTACACTTCATAAGCTTATATGCCACCTGACGGACATGTTAGCAAAAACTAACAGAGGGGCTGTTAATGCAAACGAAACATAACTTCAGAGTGTAAAATTCAATTTTTGAAACATTAGGGTATAAAATCCAAACACTTCCAAATTTCAAAGATGTGTTTTGCTATTTACCCTCCTGAAAAAAATTAGGACAACAAACTTGGTTGTAAATTAAGGCTACAACTTCACTCAATATTATTTTTATTGGATGTGAATTTTGATAAATCCACCATTGAATTATATTTTCTTCTTATATCCTTCATTCTTGCAAAATTTCAAGAAAATTAAATATCAATAACCATGTCATAAATCAAATCTTCAAATATCAAGTTTTTGTGGTCTAAAATTATATATAAAAAATAAGTTTATGGATAAAATAGTAAATAATAACCGATAGACATGAAATTTGACATGTCTTTTAAGGACATGAAAAACATGCAATTCAAAATTTAGATTTTCAAAATATATAGCAATATTAATTTGTTTAGCGAGAGTAACCTTAGGCTACAACTTAGTCTGTAGCCAAAATTTTCCATAAATTTTGATGCCCTTAACAATATATTAGTTCCTTACAAACAAACAGTTTCTCAAAAAAAAAAAAAAAAAAAAAAAAGTCCTTACAAACAAGAGAAAAAGCCCAAGAATTTTTTTTTTAAACTAAAATTTTGAAAAAGATGTAACTTAAAGTATTGATAATGAGACTATCATATACATTTTTCAAAATAAGAAAATTAGTAAAAAAAATTGTAAAACTTTATATATTTGTATGTATGTGTGTGTGTGTTCTTTTTTTTTTTTTTTTTTTTGGTCAATATATAAATTTCTAATTTTATGAAATTTTGTATAATTTAAATTTTTTAATGACTACCCTAGAAAACATTTATGGGGCATGATTTCTCTCCAATGAGTGTGAGCTCTTAACTAATAAATTAATAAATACATGGACTTGATATCTAGATATAAATGAAAAAAAAAAAAGTTTTTGTTATATTATATTAGGATTAATATTTCACTCATTATCCTGTTTAGAATTAATATTTCACTCATTATCCTGTGATAGACCTGAGCAGTAAAAGAAATAATAAAAAAGAATAATTAAATGAAGTTGTAAAATAATAGAGTCCTTGATACTAAGTGTATTATAAAGTAAGGTGTTTTCATAAAATAATAATAATAATATAAGATGCTAAAATAGATAAAGTAACATTTTAAATTGTTAAAAGTTTAAATTTTTAGTACATTTTTTACGTTTGACATTAGTTTATAAGTTCAATTTTCAGCTTTTATGTATAATATTTTAAAACCACTTTTTTTTTTCTTCCATATTTTCCAACTGTTTTCAAAATTTTTTAATACACAAGTATATTTCAGCACATTTTCAATAAAAAGCTAAATTTGCTGTTTGCAAAAGGGCATCCTTGTGATTGACAGATAAATGACTCTCACTTGGTGTGAATACGGACTTAATAGTCTTCAATTTGATAAAGTAGTAGACAAAGACTTAGACTCGTTTGGTAAAAGATTTTCAGTAACGTTGTTTGTATTTTTTAAAAATATGTGTGAATGAAAAAAAATATAAAAATACGTGTAATGTTATTTAAACATTAAAAAATATTGTTTAAATAACAGTAACGAAAAAATTATAAAAAATTAAAAGATTAAACCTTCTTATTTTTTGAATTAAAAGAATAAATGGCATTGCTTCTTTTTTGTAAAGGGCCCAAAGATAAAGCCCAGTTTATGCTTTTTGAATAAATTAGTGATTGTGTTTGGTGGGACTCTATATACGAGAGCCTTGTATTAGGTGTGGTTTCACACTTTCACTATAATAAATGTCTAATTTTAGCACGATTGATTTGATAAATTAAACTCCAGACACAGATTTCTTCTTTTCCTCTTTGTTTTCCTTTCTTTTCCCCTTACTAGTTACTACAATTCGGAGGAGAGGTTGAACCCCTCATTCTTTCTATAGAAAAGATTGGAATAATCTTAATAAACTACAAGACGCGTGATCTTTTGTGTGAGTTCAGAATGTTACAATACACCATTGACACTTAGTGTCCGTTCTACATCCTATAATTTGGGTAACTTATTTGCTAAAGGTGAGACAATAAGATAAAAGTCAATTTATTAAATAAATAACAATAATTTTGTTGTTTATTTGGTAAAAGATGAGACAAAAAATAATTTAGTGTCCATTTTCCAGCCAAATGGACACTAAATCTAATAATATCATGCACTAAAGTATAGCACATGAGATACCAAGTTCCACCTACCATACTATGTATGGGTTTGGATACAGAGGTTTGTCACGGCGCGTTTTCCCTTCTGCGTTTTCTCCCTTTTTTTTTTTTTTTTTTTTTTTTTTTTTTTTTTTTTTTTTTTTGCAGTGGTTGATTTTGGGGGACAAATGTTACTGTGCATGCACTGTTTATGTACTGTTCACGTAATATTTAATATTAAAAGTGGGTCCCACAACACTATTCACACATTTAAAAATTATTTTGCTACAGTATTTTCAGCAACAATCAGTTTTTATCAACTTTCAACAACAATAAGTGCTATCCAAACGGACCCTATAGGTCTATGAGAGTTTTTGGGTGTCTTTTAGACAAGAAGTGAAATAATTTGGCTAAAGGATGAAACACCACTTCCTTTCATTAAAAAATAAAATTAACTAAAAAAAAAAAAAAGTAGCATGAATAACTTCAAATGGCCCTTTTCTTTGTTATAAAAATTGACCCCATTTGTTTTAGAGATTTGAATGACCCATTGATATTATAATTATAAATAATTTTGTAACAGGGAAACAATAGAAATTATATTGATATTTTTTTTTAAGAAACGAAATTATATTGATATGGTCGCAAGAACTTGAATTTTTTTTTTTTTTTTTGCTGAAATAAAAAATTTAATGGCATACAATTTAATTAGTTTTGGTAAGGAATCAAAATATAGGGTAATGCTTTAAAAATGTGCCCTACGTAACATAATTACAGTCCTTTTATAAATGTTAAATACTAAATTTTACTTGAAAATAATATTAATTCACCTTACATATATGCAAAAAAAAAATTCAAAAGTTCAGATTCTCCACTCTTATAATTAGTAAGCCGTCAATTGCAATGCACTTGTGATAGATACATTTATAAATGCCAAGGTTCAAGAGGAACTATTTCTAAGGAATATTATTGTTCATTATTTTTTATTTTTGTGATAGTTGCAATATGCTGTTAAACCTACATCTCGAATCATTTCCTCCTAAACACTTAAGCACTTTGTGCATAGAGAGGTGTAAATAGCCAGTTTAACATCTCTTTCAACTATGAGATTTTCATTATATTGATGTAGCCTTATAGAGTATATCTAGATGACATTGGTCCATCAAATATTGGATTAGTGATTTACCAGATTTGTATGTTACCTCTAGAATGGAGATTAATAGGGTAGGGCCTGAATATAACGCATTTGTATGTTACCTCTAGAATGGAGATTAATAGGGTAGGGCCTGAATATAACGCAGTAAGCCTTCAATTGGGTTTGTAAATCCATAATTCTTCTTCTTTATCTCATTCAAATTATCAACACTGTAGAGCTTGTTTAACAAATCAGATTGGAAGATTCAATTCTCTCTCTGAGATAGACTTTTTTTTTCAAGAAGCCCATGATGTTGGCTTGCTAAACTTGTGGTACCAGGTATTGACCATTGAGCAATTAAGTATATCACTACTGCAAGAGCCTAGCTTGTAGCTCAATTAGTTTGTACTTTGCACTTCTTAGTATTTTTAATTGAGATATCTAGAATTTAAATTCTTCTTGCTTCAATTATTGATTTATCGAAACAAAAAAAGAAGTATGCCCCTGCTGTTGCCTATGCAGCTGTTTATATGATTGTCATCAAGTTATGCCATTAAAACTTGATGAAATGCACGTGTTACACGAGAAAACTAAACTTTAGTACCACACTTGTATAACTAGATATCAAAAGTTTTAGTGTATATATTAAAATCATGATCTTTGGAGGTTAAGAAGAATAATCACGAATCAATACCTTGCCTTTGCCTCAATATATAAATCCCCATGCAACTATGCAAGTGCTTTTCTTACTATAACTCCTGCAAGTACAAGTAGCATTGGTTTGAAGATGTTCAACTTCCACAAATTACGGCACTATCTTTTAAAAATATGTATATCGGCGTATGTGTATTTGCAATACACGGTGCAAATTTAAAGTTGAGTTTATTCAATAATTTTGCTGTGGTTGTTGCTAAGGTTATTAAATGAGTTGAAGTCGATCTTCAATATTGCAAAACCATATATAGAGGCCAAAGATGACAATTTCGTACATACCAATTGGTACGGGTGGTTTTTATAGTTCCAATAGATAGATCAGTACATAATACTAATGCTTCGTACCGGTTCATATACCGGCTGTATCGAACTCATTTTGGCTGTACCAAAAAATATACAAAATTAGACAATCACTTTCCTTTGTATATTTCTTTTTCTATGTTTCTTCCGCATTGCACCATTTCACGTTCTCCATCTCTCCCTCACTATCTCTTTAATGTTTTCTTTTCCTTTCTTTTATCATTTTTTTAGTGGATTCATGACAAAGATACTAAAATAACTAAAATGCATTTTAGCATTTTAGCACACAAAACACTAAAAAACCCACTACATTAAAGGTGCCAAAAATCAAATTATTTTCCTTTTGCACTTTATTGTAGCTGGATCTTGGATGGTAAACACAAATATATATATATATATATATATATATATATATATATATATATATTGTTGGGTTCAAAAGATTTAGGTTTAAATGTTTAGAATCATGTTTTTATTGTGTTGGTAAACCAAGAACAAAACGTGTCTAGTCTAGGTGTTAGGCAATGTTTAAAAGTGTTTGTTTCATGGTTCAAGTCCAGTTGACTGCAGAAAAAGGAAGTGTGTTTCTGCCCTGCTCGATTGATCGAAAATTACAGGAATAGAATTCTGTAGAATTTTTAAACCGGGTCCAAGCCCGCAAAAACGTTTAGGGTTTCATTTAAACTTTTCCACATATAAAAGAGAAACCCTAGCTACGTTTTTCAGACTTATTGAAAGACTTGTGTGTTACTCTTTGTGAAATCTGAGATGTTCTGTACCTTCTAACTACACAAGAATCTAACAAAGCAAGAACTACAATCAAGGGTTGGTAGAACATAGTTGCTGCATCAAGATCATTATTGATGGTGATCTGAAACCTTTGAGTAGGATCTCAAAGTCACAAGTAAGGGTGCTTGTGTTAATGTAAATCCAAAAAGAGAAGAAGTCCGTGAATTCAGAGCTTGCACGTGGTCATATTAGTAAAAATCTGATTGTAAAAATTTCAATTCTCTTATAGTGGATTTACTTTATCTTGAGGATAGGTCAAATCCTCTTCAGATTTTTACCTTGAAACGGTTTGTTTTGTCGGTTTTCCTAGGTAATCATATCGTGATGTTATTTACTTTTCCACTTTTATGCATGATATGATATATGCTTGTTTAACTTAGATCTAAATAATAATTCTAATAATCAACTTGGTTAATTAATTAGGTTAAATAATCTGGATTAAGGGGTCTAAATGAACAAACATATATATATATATATATATATATATATGAGAGAGATAGATTTAATATGCAGTAATTTATGTCACGTAAATCGAGAAAGCTTGAGGAATTATTGTTCGTGGCACTATGGCGTATAGTGTGAGTGTTACATGAATCGCTCAACATGGATGAATTTATAGGCTAGCATTTCATATCCATGATCTTGAGGCACCAATTAGTGCCCTTATTGTCACTTTCCAAGTGATAATTTACCATTATTAATAATTGAAAATTTTCATTTTAAGTCGAATTGTTAGGCTAGAAAGGGGTAAAGTATAGAATTTGTTTGGACATGGGATGGTTAATTCCTACTTTAGGACAGGAGTGCTCAATCCATAGCACTAGCGGCTCCACGTTGGGTCTAGGGTGGTCATGACCACCCTAACTTGGAAAAATAATTATTATTATATATAAATCTTATAAATTTTTTTTTACCCTTAAAAAATATTTGGGATCACCCTAAATTTTTTTAGGCTTAACATAATTACACTTTGGACAAAAGTTGACAATAAACTTGATTGTAAATTAAGGCTACAACTCCACTCTTTTTTCTTTTCTTTTTATGTGAATTTTGACAAATCCGTCATTGGATAACATTTTTTTTTTTTTTATATCTTTCATACTTGCAAAATTTCAAGAAAGTCAAATATCAGTAGCTATATCATCAATCAAATTTTAAAATTTTGAGTTTTTGTAATCTAAAATTATAAATAAATAATAAGTTTATGGATCAAATATTAAATAACATCTTATTAACATGAAATTTGACTTGTACTTTAAAAACATAAAGAACATGCAATTCAACATTTAGATTTTGAGAATGATAAAGTTTAGCTACAAAATTGGTTGTTGCTTAAGGCTATAACTTTACTCAATATCTGTTTACTGGAGATAAATTTTGACAAATCTATTATTGGATTACTTTTTCTTCTTATATCCTCCATGCTTACAAAATTTAAAAAAAAATTAAAAATTAATAGCTATGTCATTAATAAATTATTTAAATTGTAAGTTTTTATAGTTTAAAATTATGTATAAAATATAATCTTACAAATTATATAGTAAATAATACTCGATTGACACAAAATTTGACATGTGTATTAAGAGCATAAAGAATATGCAATCCAATAGTTAAATTTTTTTAAATATAAAAAAATATTAATGATATTAAGTAAGGTTGTTGTTAGGACATATGTGATTCACTTGTTAAGAGCATATGCCATTCTTTTATGTAATTGGCTAATCCCTTGACAAAACGCACTTTACTTGTATTTGGGTAGATCTAGGATGTGTTGAAATACTTCAAAAAATCATGTTTCAAGATCACGTATTGAAGCCTTCACGTCTGTTCAAGAAAACAAGCTGAAAGTGCAAAGTTACTAAAACTCGACAGCTATCTCGACAGATGCTCGACAGCTTTTATCTATCAAGGTTTACAAAATCAGAATTTCTGATTTGATTTCTTGGGATTCGTGAATGTGTCTTTGGGCCATCTTTTCTCCTAACTCTAGACATATAAAATGATTGTTTTAAGAGCCATTAAAGGATTCACAAGTTGCACAAGCATTGAGCAAACTCTGTTCAAGCAAATTATAACCGGAGACAAAGTTTTGACCTAGTTCACCTCTTCTGAAGAAGTTGCTGTGTATGTGCACCTTTGGGTTTTGTGACCAAGTATCTTCTTGATTTTCATCGTAGATGAATTGAAGAATTTTGCAACCAACAACTCTTTCTAGTTGGTGATTGAAGTTGTGTACTGGGATCCGCACTTTGGTTAGTCACGTACTTGGGAGCCGTGCATCAAAAGAGGAAATTGTCACTACAGAATAAGTTCAATTGTGTATTGGGGTAAGGGTTTAACTGTATGTTGATAAGGTACTTGGAATTTCTTTACTTATAACTACTTGTTGTGATAATAGTGGAGTTTCGGGAGTGGTGACCTGAAAATCACCCGGTGGAGTTTCTGCCTTCAGGTTTTCACCATTCGTAAACAAATCACTGTGTTATTTATTTTTCGTTACATAATTAGTTTATTGGTGATTTGTTTGTGCTACCACGTGTTTGTATGTTAAATTGATTAATTAATAACTTGGCTAATTAATTAATTAATTTAATTACAAGGGGTCAATATGTTTTTGGCCTATTAGTTGTCTTCTTAGGTTACAACCAATTTTGTAAGTAAACTTTGTACTTTTCAAAATATGTAGCAATGTTAATTTGTTTAGTGAGAGTTGTAGCCTTAGGCTACAACTTAGTATATGGTTGGATTCAGCTGATTGCATTTGCGTTTCACGTTTCACGTTTGGCATTTGGCATTCCTTTTTTTTTTTGGATGCACGTGTTTCAGGAGACATTATGCACTGTTCAGTGGGTCTCGTGCACTGTTCACGAGATCCACAATACTTTATTTAGAAAAAAAAATGTTAAAAATGGATCTCACGACACTATTTACACATTTAAAAATTATTTTGCAATAGTATTTTCAGTTTTCAGCAAAATAAATGGTATTCAAACGGACACTTAGTATGTAGCCAACATTTTCCTTAAACTTTATTCCCCTTAACAATATATTAGGTCTTCATAGACAAAATTTTTATCACGTTAAAATTTTAAAAAAGATGTAACTTGAAACATTAATAATGAAACTATTACGCAAATATTTTAAAATGAGAAAATTTGAAAAGGAAATTGTTACTTTATGTATTTGTATGTGTGTGCACATGTGTGTATTTTTTTTTTTTTTGGGTCAATATATGAAGTTTTCTATTTTTATTAAATTTTTTATAATTTAAGTTTTTTAATAACCATCTTTAAAAATATTCATGAAGTAAGATTTAATAAATACATTGAATTGACATCGATTTATAAATGAAAAAAAAAAAAGGAAGTATTTGTTATACTATATTATAATTAATATTTTACTCATTATATATCCTGTGAGAGACCTGGGTGGTAAAATAAAGAATTTAAAAAATATATGCAAATGAAGTTGTAAAATAATAGAGTATTTAATACTAGGTGTATTATAAAGTTTAGCAAAAAGGTGTATTATAAAGTCGGTAGGGTATTCTCATAACAACAATAATAATAATATAAGATGTAAAAATAGATAAAATAATATTTTAAGTTGTCAGAAGTTAAATTTTTTAGCTTTTTACATTTGATATCTGTTTATAAATTTATCTTCTAGTTTTTATATATAACCTTTTCAAATTTTACTTTTTTTTCTGCAGTTTTTTTTTTTTTATTAATAATTTTCGAGATATGACTATACTTGACAAATTTTCAGCAAGAAATTAGATAAGACTTTCCAAACACACATCATTGTGAATGATTGACAGATGACTCTCAGTTGGTGTGACTACGGACTTCAAGTAAGTATTGAACTGTCTTCAATCTGATAAAGCAGCAGAGAAAGACTTGAGAGTTAAGGCGGGGTAAAGACTTGAGAGCTAAGACGCGAACCTTCTTCTTTTTTGAACAGACCCAAAGATAACCTTCTTCTTTTTTGAATTAAAAAGTTAAATGGGACTGTTACTTGTTTCTCTTCTTTTTAAATAGACCCAAAGATAAGGCCACTTCATGCTTCTTTAGTCTGTACACTATGCTCTGTATATCTCTAGCTCTCTCTTGCTTTCCCTATAACTTTACTCCATAGCCAAACGCTTTTGCAGGAGCGATCGAGAAAGATAGAGAGATCTCTCTCCATTCTTATCGCAAGAAGTGAGTGTCTCTGTGATCTCTCTATATTTTGTGTAGTATTTTAGCTTGTGAATTGTTTGAATATCAGGTTTCACTTGAAGCATGCATATGTAGTCAGTTAAACCTCTCTCATGGAAGGGTTCGTTAATCTTTCCAGTAACATGTTTGATATCTGCTACAAAATTTTGTTTATATAATGGGCACGTACTTTTTTATGATGTGTAATCCTTTTAAAACAGCTTGTGTAAACACTAAATTTCAATCTTTCACTCTCTACAGCTAGCTTACCAAAGAATTGAAGTAGTTTTTAGTGCTTGAAATGAAGAAAGATCAAATTTGGTTTTAGTTCTATGATTGATTGGCTTATCAAATTTGCTACTGTTGACTAGAAAAAGATATTATAGTTGCCACCAAAATGATTTATACTTCATGTCAACTTAATTTGCCCCATTGAATTGCTGTTCTTATTGCGCCTCGTTCAGAGAATTTGTTAATTGACCATTTAAAAAAAATTGTTAATAAATTAGTTTTTTTTTTTTTTTTTTTTTTTAACACAAAAGTTTATAAAAATATAGTTTCTAAAACATTGCCTTAGCGCATCTGTTAAAATTATCCTTTATTATATGAGTTTCTTTTTATGTGCAGGCAACACTGGTTTGAATTAGTTCAACATGATGAACCTCATACCACAATCATTCCGATCAAAAATGGGTATGTACGACATTGAAATAGAAGGTGCAAATGTTAAGGTAAGCATAGTCGATGATCCTGGTTTGGTTGATACTAAGATGGATGAGTTAAGATCTTCATTACTACCTCAAAAAAATAAAATAAAAAAGTTCATTACATACTTCAGAAAGGCGTTTCTCAAAAAAAAAAAAAAAAAATCAGAAAGGCAAGTTGTTGGACTCGATATTAAGTTTGTCAAAACTGATGGGAATTTAAATGTTGGTAAGTATTTGCTTCTTTGTGTTGGGAGTTATTGCTTGATGATCAAATTACCCGACTCGGATTACATATCTGATACCCTTGGGCAGTTTCTGTCTGATGAGACTATTTGTTTTCTGGGTACCGGAATGAGCAACAAAGTTTCAGAGCTAGGCAACTTTAATTTTTATACATACGGAAAAATGTTTCGCAGATATACGGTCAGAGTGGAACAAAGGCTGTCTGTAAACACAGGTGTTGAAGTAGGCTTTTTGGCTGCTAAAATTCTGAAGAAACCCAATGTTGAGAATTACGGATTAGCAGAGTTGGCAGGTGAAGTTGGAATGGATATAAAGGAACCAATTGGTGAATGTCCTGACTGGAATGCTAAGGTGTTCTCAGATGAAGAGGTCAAGTATGCAGTGCACAATGCCTATACTTCTTATGTTATTGGGAATAAGCTCTTTGGTATGCTCTAAGCCTCTTAAGGCCATCTTGTCTATGGGTTTGACTGCTTTAATTCTGTGTTGTTATATATGTTATATATGTTAATGTTACATGTGATGTGTGTAATTCGAACTACTTTAATGAAATTTCTGGTTGTGCTCGGTTTGTCCTAAATCATGTGTAATAATTTATTCTGCTTCAATCTTCTCATAAGGTCTCAAAATTTCTGAGTTAATAATTATTTGTCTTGGGATTTCTCCAAAATTGTGGAACAATAGAAATCCAACTCAATTGAAATCTTCAATGAGTGTATCGAATCATCATTGATTATCATTTTGACAACTTGAAATTTGAACTTTTTAAAGCTGGTTTAGCGCATAGCAGATTGTCAATGTTTGTCTCCTAATCTCTCATATGGACATGCGCCAAACAATTTCTCTCTTTCTCTATACCAAAATCAATTTTGGAAATTATATTTCAACTGGCCTTCAGCATGTATCACTTCACTCAAGGTTAATTAAAATCATTTTTTTATTATCTCTTTTTATTATATTTTATATATGAACCATATATTTGATTCTCTGTACAAAATCAATTTTAATTTTGTTGTTGAATCTGTCTTCATTTGAGCAAGTTGAGACAAATTGGTGATAATAATAAAGTTGTAATGAACTAATAGTACATATGATAAATTAGATTATATTGTTAAACGCTTTAAACTTTATATTACTTTTGCCCCATTTTAATTTTATTTTGTAGATAATGTTTCTTTTATATGTAAATAGTTTTTAGTTAGAAGTGTATTAGAAAATATCAAATTGAATATGATAAATTAGGGGCTGGAAAAGCGAGAATAGAGAACCATTTGAATATGATAAATTTGTTACTTGGAACATTAAAATATAAGATAAAACTTATATGAAGAATTCACTAAAATAAAAAATTTAGAAAATAATGAAATATGAAAAGATCACAATAGAAATAATCATAATGATATCCAGGCTTTTGATATAACCATTCTAAATTCTTTTTTCCTAGTGCATGTCACTTACAAAATTTCACTAAACTACAAATGGAAAATATTGCTAAATTATAAGATTCATTATCTTTCATGTGAGTTAAGAAAGTAACAATAGACCATTGACATGATAGATCAGTACATAATACTGATGTTTCGTGCCGGTTCAACTACCGGCCATATCGAACTTGTTTTGGCAGTGCCAAAGATTATATCAAATTTTGGCCGGCAAATGCATACTAGCCCAAATTAGACAAACACTTTCCTTTGTATTTTTTTCCTTACCTTGATATCAAATATGTCCCCTATTAGGATCTGGCCTCTCTTTCCATGGAGAAAATTGGCAAATGCATCTTTAAAAAAAAAAAAAAAATCCAACATTTTGCCATTTTTTTCAAACTAATTAAGGAAATGCCCTTCTTTTGAAACTCGATTTTCTCAAAATCAAGTTATAAAAAAAAAATTATGGAGCTTTATAATAGCATTTTAAGGAGCCTATAGTGACATTTTAAGGACTTATAGTGGTGTTTTGTAACTCGATCTCCATGAAGTCGAGTTACATGCAAATTTTTTTTTTTTACCTATAACTCGATTTCATGGAAATCAAGTTACAAAACACCATTATAGGTTCTTAAAACGTCACTATAGGCTCCTTAAAAACGCCACTATAAAGCTTAACTCGATTTTGAGAAAATCGATTTTCAAAAGAGGGGTATTTCCCTAATTAGTTTGAAAAATATGGCAAAATGTTGGATTGTTTTTTTAAAAATGGCAAAGGCCAATTTTTTCCCTCTCTCCACTTCTATTTATTTGTTTGTTCTCTACTTTTTCAAATTTTTGACTCTGCATGTGTCTTTGGCATTGCACCGTTGCATGTTCTCCATCTCTCTCTTACTATCTCTTTAATGTTTTCTATTTCTTTCTTTTATTATTTTCTCAGAGGATTCGTGTCAAAGATGCTAAAATAGCTAATTAGCACACAAAACACTAAAAAAACTTACTACATTAAATTAAAGGTGCCAAAAATCAAATTCTTTGCCTTTGGCACTTTATTGTTGCTTGACGGTAAAAACACACACACACACACACACAAAATTAAATAAGAGAGAAAGAGAGATTTAATATAATTATGTCACATAAATCGAGAAAACTTGGGGAATTATTGTTAGTGGTATTGTAGCATATAGTTAATTTGTATGTTACATAGACCACTCAATATGTATGAATGGATAGGCTAGAATTTCATATCAATGATCTTACCACACAAGATGTGGCTTGATGGTAAGAATCTTTGTTCTAGTACCCAGAGATGTGTGATTTGAGTGATAGCCCCAACAAGAATTGTATGGTACATGTGATATTATCCATTACCGTTATATGACATGAGGTCGATGAGCCCATATTGAAGATCTCATTTTTTATTCAGCAAATATATATATATATATATATATATATATATATGATCTTGAGGCACCAATCAGTGCTCTCCATGTGTCACTTTCCTAGTGATAGCTTACCATGATTAATAATTGAAAATTTTCACTTTATGTCGAATTGTTATGATAGACATGGGTAAAGCATAGAATCTGTTTGGACATGGGACGTTTAATTCCTACTTTAGGATAGGAGTGCTAAATCCATAGCACTAGCAGCTACATGTTGAGTCAAGGTTGTGACATGACCATTGGACATGGAAAACAAAATATTATTATCCTTAAAAAATATTTGGGGCCACCCTAAATTTTTTTACGCTCAACATAATTACACTTTTGACAAAATTTGGCAACAAACTTGGTTGTAGACTAATGGCATGTTTGGATGTTTAAAAAAGGAGGGGGAGTAGAGTAAAGGGAGGGAGAGTAATGCAATTACCTTATTTGGAAGTTTTTTAAAGAATGAGGGAGAGGGGTTGAAGGAGTTTGGAGGGGTTTGGACTCCCTCTAGCCCCCCAATTTTAATTCTCCCAAATTAGAGAGATTTGGAGGGGGAGTAGAGTACATAAACTATTGATCAAGTAAATTACCTAATTTACCCTTATTATATTAACAAAATTACACAAGGAGAAGGGCTAATTACCCCCCTTCCCCCTTACTAATTTTAAAAACATCCAAATAAGGTGGAGGTGAATCATTTTCCTCTACTCTCCTCCCCACTACTCCCCTTCCCTCTACTCTCCTCTACTCTCCTCCCTCTCTAAACTTCCAAACAAGCCATAAAACTATAACTTCATTCAATATTTTTTTATTGAATGTGAAATTTGATGACTATTGGATTACATTTTCTTCTTATATCCTTCATACTTACAAAATTTTAAGAAGATCATTTATCAATAGCTATGTCATCAATCAAATCTTTAAATTTAGAGTTTTTATACTCTAAAATTTTGTATAAAAAATAAATTTATGGATCAAATAGTAAATAACATCCAATTGACATGAAATTTAACTTGTGTTCTAAGAATATAAAGAACATGCAATTCAACATTTAGATTTTCAAAATATATAGTGCTGTTAATTTGTTTAGTAAGAGTTGTAGCCAAACTTTTCCTTAAACTTTGATCCCCTTTAAAGTATATTCGGTCCTTACAAACAAACAGTTTCTAAAAAAAAAGGGTCCTTACAAACAAAAGAAAAAGCCCAAGAAAATTTTTACCAAAATAAAGTTTTGAAAAAGATGTAACTTGAAGTATTGATAATGAGACTATCATGCAAATATTTCAAAATAAGAAAATTTGAAAAGAAAATTGTAAGACTTTATGTATTTGTGTGTGTGTGTGTGTGTGTGTGTGTGTGTGTTTGTCAATTATGAAGTTCTATTTTTATTAAATTTTTTATAATTTAATATTTTTAATGACCATCCTAAAAAATATTTGTGGAGCACGATTTTTTTCCAATGAGTGCGAGATTTTAACTAATAAATAACTAAATACATGGACTTGATATTTATAAATGAAAAAAAAAAAAGTATTTGTTATACAATATTACAATTAATATTTTACTCATTATCCTGTGAGAGACTTGAGTGGTAAAAAAAAAGAATAAAAAAAGAATATTTAAATGAAGTTGTAAAATAATTGAGTATTTGATACTCAGTGTATTATAAAGTAGGGTGTTCTTAGAAAATAATAATAATAATAATGTAGAGTGTTAAAATAGATAAAGTTATTTCTTAAGTTGTTAAAAATTAATTTTTTTAGCACATATACGTTTTGTGTATAGCCTTTTAAAACCTCATATTTTCCTGTATTTTCTTACTTTTTTCAAAAAATTTCAAGGTATAAGTTTATTTTAGTACATTTTCATCAAAAAAGTTAGATAAAATGTCTTCAAAATACATTGCGAATGATTGATAGATGACTCTCACTTGGAGTAACAACGGACTTGAAGTAAATATTGAATAGCCTACAATCTGATAAAGCAACAAAGAAAGACTTAAGAGTTAAGACATGGGCACATGTGGGGGAGAAAAAAAGAGGTTAAAAAAATTATAAAATATTAAAAGATTAGGGGGTGTTTGGTAGAGTAGTTTGAGAAAGGTTGTTTAGTTTTTTTAAATACGTGTGGGTAAAAAAGTGTGTGAAAGTATATGTAATATTGTTTAAAATATAAAAATGTGAGTTTGAGACTAAACCTTCTTATTTTTTGAAATTAAAAGTTAAATGGGATTGTTCCTTTTTTCTCTTCTTTTTAAATGGGCCCAAAGATAAGGCAACTTTATGTGTCTTTCTATATATTTTTCTTTTAATGTTCTCTTTAGTCTGTACTCTGTACATCTCTCTCTCTCTCTCTCTCTCTCTCTCTCTCTTTAAGTATACTCTATAGCTAGCCAAATGTTCTTGCAGGAGCGATCGAGAAAGATAGAGAGATCTCTTGATCCCACATCGAAGAGCCTTAGTCCTCAAGGTTTTGCTCAATCCCACATCGGAGAGAGACGCTTCCCACTCATGCCTTATAAGCCTTTGGCCTAAGGATGCATGTACCACTCCCACTCATGCCTTATAAGCCTTTGGCCTAAGGATGAGTGTACCACCACTACACATGTGTAGTGGTGGTACACTCATCCTTAGGCCAAAGCATGTGTAGTGGTGGTACACTCATCCTTAGGCCAAAGGCTTATAAGGCATGAGTGGGAAGCGTTTCTCCTCAATGTGGGATTGAGCAAAACCTTTAGGACTAAGGCTCAACGCCATTTTCGAATAAGACAATATTTGATTGGGAAAAAATTCGTTCCTTCCATAATAATAATAATAATAATAATAATATATTTATATATACTTAAAAAAAAAAAATGTGCTACTCATGGACTTATCACTAGTATATATAAACATCCCCATGTAAACAAGAGGCACAATCGTTTCAATTATTTCCACATTATAAAAAACTAGGTACTTACAATTCTGCAGTAAAAAATGGGTAACTATGAAATTGATATAGATGGTGCAAAGTATTAAGCAAGTGTAATTAATGGTTATCATGTGATCAGTTGGAAGCGGGTAACTATGAAATTGAAATAGATGGTGCAAAGTATTAAGCAAGTGTAATTAATGATTATCATGTGATTAGTTGGAAGCAAGGTTTTCAGATCCGGACCATTCATTGAACCGTAAAAGAGAGAAGTTCAAGGTTTTTGAGGTCGAACCAAGGTCGAACCGGGATCAAACCGTGATGACGTCATAATTAATTTAATAATTAATTAAAACCTAAATATAGATATTAAATTTATAAAACTAGCAAAATTAACTAATATATCTATATATGTAAGGGAAATTTAATGATTTTCAAACATATATTTAATAATTAAATAAGAAAGTTAACAAAATAAAATAATAACCATAAAAACATTAAAATTTATAATTAATTTTTGAAGTAAAGTTGAATATCTTCGAAGGATTTTAATTATAATTTTTTTTTTATTCCTCATAAGAGATGGATAATTTAATTAAGTAGAATAAAATTGTGTTAAGTTGTTTTTATATAAAAAATAAAAATAAAAATAAAAATTGCTAAGGGGTTGGACCGCATGGTTCTCACCGGTTCGTGTGATCCAACCCCGGTTTTAGAGGTTCACAAAATTAACAAAAAATTCGGTTCTTTAGGCTTAAAAAACCAGTTTTCTTCCCAATTCTTACAGTTCGACCTCCTGATCCGGTTCGGTTTTAAGAACCATCCAATATTGATGAATTAAAGTCTTTGTTACAAACTTCAAGAAGCCGTGTTGTAGGTCTAGACGTTAAGAGGGTATATAACATAACCAACAAATCATACTAACCTGAAATGGATTGAATGGACCGAATTAGACCAAATTGGATAAAATGGCCGAATTGAACCGAATTAGATTAAAGTGGACCAAATGGACTGAACTGGACGGAATGGATCAAAATGGACCGAATTAGACCAAATGGACCTAAATGGACAAAATTGTACCGAAATGAGGGTTTATTATCTCTATCTCTTAAAGTTTATGAAAATGACATATGATTCTCTAAGTAGAAGTAGAACAGGACCCTTCAACCTAAACTTAACTATTGCATTAGCATACGGATATGAATACAATTATGGAATATGATTTATTTTAGGGTAAGTATAAACTAAAAATAAATAAATGGTGTCTCCACCCAAGCTATTTGTATTATACGTATTTTCTATTAAAAATTACATTTAAGGTCAAGAATGTGTAAAATTATGGTAGTGAAAAGTAATGGTCCTATCATGATTGGTAAGTTACAATTAGTTTTGAGAATATATACAAGTATAATACATTATATATAAATGATGACATGGTCGTTGCTAATGTGACTCAACAGAAATATAATAACAATAAGTGTTACACTTCAGTTTTTAAATATAATATAAATAAGATGTTTTAAGTGGTATCTATCACTTTAACAAAACAAAAAATTTGCAATGTACCATATAGTTGTTGTGTTGACTCGTTGTGCAATACACTTGGCCCAAGCATTCTACCTTTCCATACAATATTTTACAAGTAAAAAGATTTTTAATTTTTCTTTTTTAGAAAGTTTTAACTATTAGAAACTTTACCAGTTGAATTAACTGGAGCCCATAGATCTCTAAATTTAACTTCTTTAAATACCATACTACAACGTTAGTTTCAGCCTTTGAACAAACGTGAATATATATCGTATTTCCTAACCAGTAGTGAATAAAAGGTTCAAGCCTATAAATCTATATCAAAAGGTCTATGAGGGTTTCTAGGTGTCTCTTAGGCAGGAAGTGGAATAGTTTGGCTCAAGGGCGGCTTTACCTTAAGGCCAGGGGGTTCAAATGAACCCCCTCACCTGGCCATAATTATATATATATATATATATATATATATTCCTTTTAATAATTTTTCTCTAGCTCATAAAATAAAATTTTGAACCTCCTAGTCCTAAATTTTGTTTAAACTCAATTGACATAAGTTTGAATAAGATTATCTTAATGCTACTTTTATAATATTTTTACAATAATTTAACAAGTGGCAAGTTGTAACTAGTTTTTATTAGAACCCACAACGAACATCACTTTTTTCCTACGTGTAACAACTTGCCACTTAGGTTTTGTTGTGAAAGTGTTATGTCAAATAGCACTACAAAAAAAATATTTAATGTTATAAGAATGTTCCAACTTTTGCTCATTCATTAAAAAAAAAAAAAAAAATCCTTTTTTTTCCAAGACTTTGGCTTATTTTCCCATATAGTAGAATAAAGTTGTTTTTCCCTGCACTTTTCTTCTTCATCAACTAAAAATTACACACTATTACAACCAATAGATCTATATCTATGATTCTTTTCTCATTCTCTATATCTTTCTTTTTCCCTTCCATGTTTTCTCAGTTTTTCTCTCTATTTGATCAAGTAGTTTGATAAATGTTCTAAAGATTCCAAAATCCAAAAATTATTTTAGTGCTTGCTCCAATTTCAAGGGACTAACAACGTGTACGGTTAAGAAGTCATACACTTCAAAAGTTAAAACTTATATCAGTTACTATTTTTTTTCTTCTTAATTTTACATTTACAGTTAGTCTAACTCCAAGAGACTGACCACATATGTTATTAGTTATTTAATTTTTTTTTTTTTTTGCATTTAATGGTTGTTTTCTTATCAATATTTATACTAAATTATATTTAGAATATTATCTCAAGCTATTATATAATGTATATAATATGGAAGTTGCGCATATCAAAAAAAGTTAATGAGTTTATTGTTTTACTTGCCCCTATGACAAATTTCTAGCTCCACCACCGCTGAACCCCCTAAAAAAAATCTTGGAGCCACCACGGGTTTGGCTAAAGGATGGGACACCACCTCATTTCATAAAAAATAAAATTAATTAAAATAATTTAAAAAGTGGAGTATATTTAACGTATTCTGGCATGAATAACTTCAAATGGCCCTTTTCTTTGTTATAAAAATTGACCCTATTTTTTTTAAGAGATTCGAATGACCCACTGATATTATAATTATAAATAATTTTGTAACAAGGAAACAATAGAAATTATATTGGGAGAAAATGGGCTTTTGCCCTTTTTTTTTTTTTTTTTAAAAAAAAAAAAATCTAGCATTTTGCCCCCTTTCCCAAACTAATTAGAAAAATGCCATTGTTTTGAAACTCAATTTTCTAAAAATCGAGTTTCAATAATAAAAAAAACTCGATTTTTGGACAATTGAGTTATAAAAAACTGAAAATTAAAAAAAAAAAAAATTCTAGAGCCCTATAGTGGCATTTTAAAGACTTTATAGTGACATTTTGGAACTCGAGTTCTATGCAATTTTTTTTTTTTTTTTTTAATTTTAAAGTTTGATCGCTCCATACCTATAATGGCGTTTTAAGAAGCCTATAGTGACATTGAAACTTGATTTTGAGAAAATCGAGTTTCAAAACAGGGGCATTTCCCTAATTAGTTCGGCAAATGGGGCAAAATGCTGAATTTTTTGTGTGAAAGGGGCAAAAACCAATTTTCTCCAATTATACTGATATATATATATATATATATATATATATATATATTTGGAGAAACGAAATTATATTGATATGGTTGCAAGAACTTGAACATATATATATATATTTTTTTTGCTGAAATAAAAATTTAATGACCTACAATTTAATTAGTTTTGGTAAGGAATCAAAATATACGGTAATGCTTTAAAAATGTACCTTACGTAGCATAATTACAGTCCTTTTATATATGTTAAATACTAAATTTTACTTGGAAAAAATATTAATGCATCTTACATATATGCAAAAAAATATTCAAAAGTTCAGATTATTCACTCTTATAATTACTTAATTAGTATGCCGTCAATTGCACGAGGCATGCATGCACCTGCGATAGATACATTTATAAATGCCAGGGTTCAAGAGGAACTATTTCTAAGATTTTTTTTTTTTTTTTTTAAATAATTACAATATACTGCTAACCCCATATCTTGAACTCTTACTTTCTAAACCCTCAAACAACATCTCTTTCAACTATGAAATTTTCATTATATTGATGTGGCCTTATAGAGTATATCTAGATGACATTGGTCCATCAAATATTGGATTAGTGATTTACCAGATTTGTATGTTACCTCTAGAACAAAGACTAACAGGGTAAGGCTTGAATATAATGCAGTAAGCCTTCAATTGGGTTTGTAAATCCATAATTCTTCTTCTTTATCTCATTCAAATTATCAACACTGGAGAGCTTGTTTAACAAATCAGATTGGAGGATTCAATTCTCTCATTGAGATAGACCTTTTTTTTCAAGAAGCCCACGATGTTGGCTTGTTAAACTTGTGGTACCAAGGTACTGACCATTGAGCAATTAAGTATATCACTACTGCAAGAGCCTAGCTTGTAGCTCAATTGGTTTGCACTTTGCACTTCTTAGTATTTTTAATTGAGATATCTAAAGTTTAAATTCCTCTTGCTTCAATTATTGATTTATCAAAACAAAAATAGAGTATGCCACTGCTATTGCCTATACAGCTGTTTATATGATTGTCAACAAGTATGCCATTAAAACTTGATGAAATGCACGTGTTACACAAGAGAAAACTAAACTTTAGTACCACACTTGTATAACTAGATATTAAAAGTTTTGGTGTATATATTAAAATCATGATCTTTGGAGATTAAGAAGAATAATCACAAATCAATACCTTGCCTTTGCGTTAATATAAAAATCCCCATGCAACTATGCAAGTGCTTTTCTTACTATAACTCTTGCAAGTACAAGAAGCATTGGTTTGAAGATGTTCAACTTCCACAAACTACGGCACTATCTTTTAAAAATATGTATATCGTTGTATGTGTATTTGCAATACATGGTGCAAATTTAAAGTTAAGTTTATTCGATAATTTTGTTGTGGTTGTTGCTAAGGTAATTAAATGAGTTGAAGTCTTCATTGCAAAACCATATAAAGAGACCAAGGATGACAATTTCGTACCATTCCAGCCAGTACAACTAGTACATAATACTAATGTTTTGTACCGATTCATATACCAGCTATACCGGACTTATTTTGGCTGTACCGAAAAATATATCAAATTTCGGCTGGTAAATGGATACAGGCCAAAATTAGACAAACGCTTTCCTCTGTATTTTCTTACCTTGATATCAAATTTGTCCCCCATTATCAGGATCTAATCCCTTTCTCTCCTCTTCTTTTTCTTTGTTTGTTCTCTACTTTTTCAGATTTCCATCTCTGCATGTTTCTTCCGCATTGGCACTATTGCATTTTCTTAATGTCTCTCTCACAGTCTCTTTAATGTTTTCTTTTCCTTTCTTTTATTTTTTTTTAGAGGATTCACGTCAAAGATGCTAAAATAGCTAAAATGCATTTTAGCACACAAAAATACTAAAAACCCACTATTGTTGCTTTCACAATAAACACTTTATTGTTGCTAGATGGTAAACACAATATATATATATATATATATATATATATATATGAGAGAGATAGATTTAATATACAATAATTTATGTCACATAAATTGAGAAAAGCTTAGGAAGTTATTGTTTGTAGCACTGTGGCATATAGTGTGCATGTTACATGTACTGCTCAATATGGATGAATGGATAGGCTAGCATTTCATGTCCATGATCTTGGGAAAATTATTAGATACTCCCGGAGTACCATAAATACGTACTCAATTTTCTCACATAAATAGTGAGTCTTACTGTGAATTTAATTAGTGAGACCCACCATTCATGTGAGAGGAGGGAGCACGCATTTATGGTACTCTAGGAGTACATAATAATTTCTCATGATCTTGAGGCACCAATCAGTGCTCTTAGTGCCACTTTCCTAGTGATAGGTTACCATGATTAATAATTGAAAATTTTCATTTTAAGTCGAACTGTTAGGCTAGACTGGGGTAAAGTATAGACTCTGTTTGGACATGGGATGGTTAATTCCTACTGTAGGACAGGAGTGCTCAATCCATAGCACTAGCGGATCCACGTTGAGTCTAGGGTGGTCATGAGTGACCACCCTAATTTGGAAAAAAACTAATTATTATATATAAATTTTATAAATTTTTTGTGTTTTTATCCTTAAAAAATATTTGGGATCACCCTAAATTTTTTTAGGCTCAACATAATTACACTTTGGACAAAATTTGACAATAAACTTGACTGTAAACTAAAGGTACAACTCCAGTCAATTTTTTTTTTTTTTTTTTTATATGAATTTTGACAAATTCATCATTGGATTACATTTTCTTTTTGTGGGGATGCAAGCCCAAATGTATATTGGGCATTGGGCCTTTTCCAAGGAGGCCCCTTGGTCCGAGAATAGATCAAAAGCAAGGAAGGCATAATACTTCGAACTTTACAAGCAAATTGTGACTATAGAGGGTGTGAGAGGTTGTCCGAGGAGGAATATCCCCTCAGCTTAACGCAATGAAGATTAAGATGTACCTCCTACCATCCAGGGTGACGTACCAAGATGTTCTATTGATAAAGACATGCATCATGAACATACAGGGAGGATGGGAGCTAGGAAATATCTAAGGAAAAGCTGCTACCATCATATTGACTGCCCTGCATGTAACTTTTTGATTGCATTTATGTGGAGAAGACCCTTAAACAGTGCTGCTTTAGCTATCCCAACTCACAGAGGGTCAGAGAAGGTGTCTAATAGGACAAGCACTCAAGTAGTAGCCTGGATGATCAACAAGTGGAGAGCCAAGGTCATTCAAAGGGAGATATATAATGTAAGAGACCCCTGATAAAGGGGAGACCAAAACAAATAGGAGGAGAAATACTGTAGCAATCAAGAACTGAACCTGTGACCTAATTTGAGAATCAATATCAGAACTAATCTAGCTCCTCGGATTGTGCCGATGACGATTTTACTTAGAACAAACAAGTCTGTCTTCATTTGCTTGTCATCTGAATCAATTTTACTTGTAGTCTGGTTCACTAAGGCCCAGTTTTCCAACCTACTATCTATAAATTCATTCTATTGAGCTTTTTGGGCCTAAGTCCATTGATCCTTTGGGCTTGAGCCTCAATTGCATCCTTACACTTTTTATATCTTTCATACTTGCAAAATTTCAAGAAAATCAAATATCAATAGCTATATCATTAATCAAAATTTTAAATTTTGAGTTTTTGTAGTCTAAATTATACATAAATAATAAGTTTATGGATCAAATATTAAGTAACATCTAATTGACATGAAATTTGACATGTATATATTAAGGAACATAAAAAACATGCAATTCAAGATTTAGATTTTGAAAATGACAAAATTTAGCTACAAAATTGGTTGTAGCCTAAAACTATAATTTTATTCAATATCTTTTTATTGGAGGTGAATTTTGACAAATCTACTATTGGATTACATTTTCTTCCGATATCCTCCATGCTTGCAAAGTTTCTAGAAAATTAAAGATCAATAACTATGTCCTTAATAAATTATTTAAATTATAAGTTTTTGTAGTTCAAAATTATGTATAAAATCATACCTGATTGACACAAAATTTAACATGTGTATTAAGAGCGTAAATAATATGCAATCCAATAGTTATATTTTTAAAATATATAAAAATGTTAATGATATTAAGTAAGGTTGTCTACTTAGAGTATAACCAATTTTGTAGCTAAATTTTGTCATTTTCAAAATATGTAGCAAAGTTAATTTGTTTAGTAAGAGTTGTAGTCTTAGGCAACAACTTAGTATGTAGCCAAACTCTTCCTTAAACTTTGTTCCCCTTAACAATATATTAGGTCTTTACAGACAAAAAGAGTCTCAAAAAAAAAAAAAAAAAGTCCTTACAAACAGAAGAAAAAGCCTAAGAAAATTGTTATCACACTAAAATTTTGAAAAAGATGTAACTTGAAACATTGATAATGAAACTATCATGTAAGTATTTCAAAATAAGAAAATTTAAAAAGGAAATTGTTAGACGTTATGTATTCGTATGTATGTGTGTGTGTGTTCTTTTCTTCTTCTTCTTCTTCTTTTTTTTTTTTGGGGGGGGGGGGGGGTCAATATATGAAGTTTTCTATTTTTATTAATTTTTTTTTTTTATAATTTAAGTTTTTTAATGACCATCCTAGAAAATATTCGTGAAGCATGATTTTTCTCCAATGAGTGCAAGCTCTTAACTAATAAATTAATAAATACATTGAATTTATATCAATTTATAAATGAAAAAAAAAAGTATTTGTTATACTATATTATAATTAATATTTTACTCATTATCTTGGGAGAGACTTGATCGGTAAAAGAAAAAAAAATATTTAAATGAAGTTGTAAAATAATAGAGTAAACGTAGGGTGTAAAAATAGATAAAGTAACATTTTAAACTCAACTTTTAGTTGTTGTTGTTGTTGTTGTTGTTTTTTTTTTTTTTTTTTTTTTTTTTTTTTTTTTTTTTTTAACAAAAATAATAATAATTTAGGGTGTAAAAATAGATAAAGTAACATTTTAAACTCAACTTTTAGTTTTTTAGCACATTTATGTTTGATATTTGTTTATAAATTCAACTTTTAACTTTTATGTATAACCTTTTAAAATTTTACTTTTTTTATAATTTTTTTTAAAATTTTTTTCAACAATTTTTAAGATATAGTAATACTTTGGCATATTTTTAACATTAAAAAAAAAATTAAATAAACTTTTCCAAACACACATTATTGTGAATGATTGACATATGACTCTCACTTGGTATGACTACGGACTTCAAGTAAATATTGAATTGTCTTCAATCTGATAAAGCAGCAGAGAAAGACTTAAGAGTTAAGGAATGGGAAAGGATTTTATTAAAAAATAACAAAATCCTTCAAACTATTGTATTAGTAAGGCAAGGTTTGAAACATATTTGGTTTATAATAATTCGACTTTTCTGGAGTCGACTTTGTCCCTTGAAAATCCATTGGGAAATCGACTCTAGAAAAGTTGAAGGGCGAAATCAACTCTAGAAAAGTCGATTTTCCAGTGGATTTTTAAAGGGCGAAATCGACTCTAGAAAAGTTGAATTGTTATAAACCAAATATGTTTCAAACCTTACCTAACTAATAATATAGTTTGAGATTTATAGTTATTTGTAAAATTGTGATTTACAACTATGTTTTATATTGGCTTTATTCCATGACAAAATGTGTTGTAATTACTTTAATTGATTTCCTTGTATTTTGTGGGATTTAATTGTATTGGGTTTAGTATCAAATTGGTGAAGACTCAAGCTTTATTGAAGATCTGTGGATCTCTCGGGTGTGTCGCTGGAAGCTAAGCCGCGAAAGAGTCATGTGAGAAGCACATGACTGGAAGCTGAAGAGTCATGCCAGGCTGTTGTTTTCGCGAGTGTCTCGCGGGTAAGGCCTTCCCGCGAGACAGTCGCGAAACATTCTGCCTGAAGGATTTTAATGAGTGACTTTCTTACCCTTCACCCATACTATATATACCCTTATTACCCACAAATGTGATAGGAGACTATTCAGATAGAAAAACCCTAGATAGGTTTTCTACAACACACACACACCCATCTTTTGAGAGAGAGCTACTCCTCCTTAGTGAGAAATCATTGTAGCCTCTTCTTCATCCCTCTCCCATTATCATACCTTGAAAGGAGATTTGTACCCAAACACAACCCACACCTATTCAGAGTGTAGAGAGTGCTTTGGAGTTGCTGGGAAGCATTGGAAGAAGCCAAGGATGGCAGATGCAACATGGAGCTTGTTGCGGGATCCGGAGAACTAAGACAAGACACGGTTCCGAGAAGCCTTGTTGGAGTAGGAGCTTGGAGGGCTTAGGTACATCAGGTAGATTAGGCTTGGAGGGTCTCTTGCTAACCCATGTATCCCAACTGATTGTCTAGTGGATCGATTTCCGCTTGGAGGGCGGCGGAGAGGTTTTTCGCCGAGTTCTTCGGTTTCCTCTTCGAGAACACGTCTTGGTGTTTTCTGTGTTTGCATCCTTCTTCCCTACTCTTGTTTTATTCCATTATACTGCTGTGTTGCTTAGTTTATGGATTAGAGTAGCTTACTTGTTCATCCGCTCGCTTTTACACTATTCCACACTTTATATCAAAGTTGTGTAAAATCTATCGAGCCGTAATTTTAATTAGGGGGTCTAAACAGCTCTTGTGTTTTCAACACGTTTTTGAGCTTTCATTATTTTTTAAAAAAATCCCATGGGAAACACTTGAGAGCTAAGACGTGAACGTATGGAGGAGAAAAAAAAAAGGTAAAAAAAGTTAAAAGATTATGGTGGTATATATATTTAAAAATTAAAAATATATGTTTAAAAATATATATAAACATACATTTAGATAAAAAGTGTATAAAAATATATAATATTGTTTAAAAATTAAATACATGTATCTGAGTGGTATACCAACCTAAACCTTTCCTTTTTTTTTTTTTTTTTTAATTAAAAAGTTAAATGGGACTGTTCCTTGTTTCTCTCCTTTTTAAAGAGGCCCAAGATAAGGCTACTTCATGCTTCTTTAGTCTGTGCTCTACACACTGTACATCTCTAGCTCTCTTGCTTTCCCTATAACTTTACTCCATAGCCAAACGCTTTTGTAGGCTCGACCGAGAAAGATAGAGAGATCTCTCTCCATTCTT
This sequence comes from Quercus variabilis, assembly GCA_030445155.1. Taxonomy (NCBI): domain Eukaryota; kingdom Viridiplantae; phylum Streptophyta; class Magnoliopsida; order Fagales; family Fagaceae; genus Quercus; species Quercus variabilis. Next base: position 5,739,140 of record CP129447.1, read on the forward strand.
ATCCAAAGAAGTGAGAGTCTCTGTGATCTCTCTCTATTTTGTGTAGTATTTTAGCTTGTGAATTGTTTGAATATCAGGTTTCACTTGAAGCATGCATATGTAGTCAGTTAAACATCTCTCATGGAAGGGTTCGTTACTCTTTCCAGTAACATGTTTGATATCTGCTACAAAATTTAGTTTATATAATGGGCACGACTTTCAATCTTTCACTCACTACAGCTAGCTTGCCAAAGAATTGAAGTAGTTTTTAGTGCTTGAAATGAAGAAAGATCAAATTTGGTTTTAGTTCTATGATTGATTAGCTTATCAAATTTGCTACTGTTGACATGAAAAAGATATTATAGTTGCCACCAAATGATTTATACTTCATGTCAACTTAATTTGCCCCCATTGAATTGCTATTCTTTTAAAAATTCTCCTAAAAAAATATATGTAGAAGTTTTTTAAAATATAAGGGTACTTGTTAGATGCACTTAAAATCTTATCTATTTTACTATTTAATTTTATAAGGACAAAGTTTAGCTACAAAATCGATTGTAGCTTTAAGCTACAAACTCACTCAATATCTTTTTATTGGAAGTGAATTTTGACAAATCCACTATTGGATTGCATCTTCTTCTTATATTCTCCATGTTTGTAAAATTTTAAGAAAATTAAAGATCAATAATTTTGTCATCAATAAATTTTTAAATTGCAAGTTTTTGTAATTTAAAATTATGCATAAAATATAAGATTATAAATTATATAGTAAATGATATCCGATTGACACAAAAATTGACACGTGCATTAAGAAGATAAAGAACATGTAATACAACGGTTAGATTTTCTAAATATGTAGTAATATTTATTTTATTGAGTGAGTTTGTAGCCTAAAGCTACAACTAATTTTGTAGCTAAACTTTGTCTATTTTATAATTCACCTGATATGATTTTATTTTTATTTACAACTCATTAAAATAATATAAAATATAACATTAAACGATATAATCAATTCACTCTCACCTGTTTCCCCTTTTCCCTTTCCTGTCTCTCTCCAGTAAAGCTACACATCCACCTTCCACCAAAAATCAGCCACAAACACCAATTCTTCACCACCAAAATTACCCCCCAAAAAAAAAATTCTTTTGCCACCAACACCACAATCAATACCCGTCCCAAAATCAAACCCAATAAAAAAAAAAAAAAAAAAAAAAAAACCACAGCAGCCACCATCCCCACAGGCCATAACCACCACCACCATCAACGACAGCCAAAATCATAGAGAGGGAGACCCAAACGAGACAGAGAGACAAATCAACAACCACTGCTGCCAAATCCACCACCGCTGCCAAATCCAGCCACCACCGAAACCCCCCACCAAACCAGCCATCACCAAAGCCCACTCAACCCCACGGTCCCCACCACCACCACCTCCAATACACAAAAACCTACAAAATTGACCTAACCACGCTCAAACAACCTACACCAATCTACAAAAACCCACAAAATTGATCTTTACCGATCTACAAAAACCCACAAAACCAATCAACACCAACCCAACCACGCTCAATCAACAGACCCAAGCCTCGCTCAGCCCACGGACCCACCTCACGCTCAGCCACCGCCAATCTACACCTGTTTGAGGGAGAGAGCAAGGTCTGAGAGAGAGAGAGAGAGAGAAGAGAGATGGAGAAAGAGAGAGGAAGGTCAGAGAAATGGAGCTAGAGGGAATAGTTGGTAAGAAAGAGATAGATGAGATAGAGAACGAGGAGAGAGCAAGTAATTTTTTTTTTTTTTTAATAATTTATATGGGGAGAGAGTGAGAATAAAATATTATTTTCGGTTTTACATGCGAATTTTTTTTCTAAATAACAATAAATATTAAAAAATTTAGTTAGTTGTCACGTTGGAGAAGAATATTGAAAACTAGCATCTCGAGTGTTTAAAACTCGAGTTCCAATATAAAAATCAAGATTTTAAAGCTTGATTTGTTAAAAAAATCCAAGTAAAAATCGAGTTTTAAAAACTCGAGTTCAGAAAACGCCGCTATAGGGATCAAAAACGTCACTATAGGCCTTAAAAATGGAGTTATAAAAAAATTTAGCAGAAAAACGCCACTATAGGGCTTTAAAACGTTAGTATAGGGCATAAAAACGCCACTATAGGGCTCCCTAAACCTGGTATTGTACGCTTAAGAAAAAATTTTGCAGGAAAACGCCGCTATAGGTCTTTAAAACGTCACTATAGAACTTAAAAACGCCACTATAGGGGCGATAAAACTAAAAAATTTTTTGCATGGAACTCGAGTTTGTAAAACTCGATATTTATGCAAATGGATCTCGATTTTCTAAAACTCGAGATGTCTACTTTTCCTTATTGTTTCAAGCATTGCCTAACTAACTATATAGAAATCCTTTCTATAGTTATTCTGCCCATTCTCCCTTTTACATGCATTGCTATAGTAAGTTCTATATTTAAGAACGGACTGTTCATGGGTTGTAAATGTTTTTTTGAAGTACATACCCGGATGGAGCTGTGTTTTAGCTGGTTGGTGGGCAAAATAGCAACTGGGGGGTTACACTTACACCCCCAAATGCTAATGCTTAGCGCATCTGTTAGATTTTTCCTTTATAATATGAGTTTCTTTTTATGCACAGGCAACATTGTTTTGAATTAGTTCAACATGATGAACCTCATACCACTATCATTCCTGTCAAAAATGGGTAACTATGACATTGAAATAGAAGGTGCAAACGTTAAGGTAAGCATAGTCGAAAATCCTGCTTTGATTGGTGCTAAGATGGATGAGCTAAGATATTCATTACAAACTTCAGAAAGGCAAGTTGTTGGACTCGACATTAAGTTTGTCAAAACTGATGGGAATTTAAAAAATAAAGGCAAGTTTTTGCTTCTTTGTGTTGGGAGTCATTGCTTGATGATCCAACTACCCGACTCGGAGACCATATCTGATACCCTTGGGAAGTTTCTGTCTGATGAGACTATTTGTTTTCTGGGTACCGGAATGAGCAAAATAGTTTCAGAGCTGGGCAGCTTAACTTATGGTCGACATATTACAGGCTCTGAAGTAGCTTTCGGGCAACCTGTAAATTTAAGACAGGTGTTGAAGTAGGCTTTTTGGCTGCTAAAATTCTGAAGAAACCGAATGTTGAGAATCATGGATTAGTGGAGTTGGCTGGTGAAGTTGGAATGGATATAAAGGAACCAATTGGTGAATGTCCTGACTGGAATGCTAAGGTGTTCTCAAATGAAGAGGTCAAGTATGCAGTGCACAATGCCTATACTTCTTATGTTATTGGGAATAAGCTCTTTGATATGCTCTAAGCCTCTAAAGGCCATCTTGTCTATGGGTTTGACTGCTTTAATTCTGTGTTGTTATATATATGCTATATATGCTAATGTTGCATGTGATTTGTGTAATTTGAACTACTTTAATGAAATTTCTGGTTGTGTTTGGATTGTCCTAAATCATATATAATAATTTATTCTGCTTCAATCTTCTCATAAAGAAAGGTCTCAAAATTTCTGAGTTAATAATTATTTGTCTTGGGATTTCTCCAAAATTATGGAACGATAGAAATCTAACTCAATTGAAATCTTTGATAAGTGTATTGACTCATCATTGATTATCATTTTGACAGCTTGAAATTTCAACTTTTGTAAGCTAATTTAGCACACAGTAGACTGTCAATGTTTGACTCCTAATTAATCTTTCATATGAACATGCGCCAAACAATTTCTCTCTTTCTCTGTACCAAAATCAATTTTGGAAATTATATTTCAACTTGCCTTCACCATGTATCACTTTACTCAAGGTTAATTAAATTCACTTTTTTTTACTATCTCTTTTTGTTATATTTTATACAGGAACCATATATTTGATTCTCCATACAAAATTAATTTTAATTTTGTTAGTATTAATTCATTGAGTTATGCATTGAATTTGTCTTAATTTGAGCAAGTTGAGACTAATAAGTGATTATAATAAAATTGTAATGGACTAATAGTACATAAGATAAATTAGATTATATTGTTAAATGCTTTAAAACTTATAGTATTTTTCCCCATTTTAATTTTATTTTGTAGATAATGTTCATCAACCATGCAGAAAATTAAATGCATAATCTTCAAACAACATGAAACTATAAATTCTAATTCCAAAATTCACAAAACATGTTATACAATTCGAAATTGATGACCGCTTTGATACCATTTGATGGATTTAAAGATAAACGCAGCGAAAAATTAAGTTTAAAACGGATCTACATCATTCGAAGTTGATAATGTGCGTTAAATAAAATTTCAGAATTAGAGAACAAGTGAGCGTACCTTGAAGCAATGAATTTCAAAACCCGAAAATTGAAGCACTTAGGAATACTTTTAGTCTTCACTCCAATTCCACTAACGCCTAAGAAGCGTGGACTCTCAATTGGTTACAAAGGGATAATAAAAAAAGTGACTTACACTCTCATACACACTACCTTTCAATAATGTTTTTCTCACTTTAAAATTCTGTACGTTTTTCCCTTTTTATTTAACCAATTATCTAATTGGGCTGGCCTTTTAGGCCTTTCCAATTGAGCTTAAGTATGTGGCTTGGAGTGGGACCAAAATAGACCAATAAGTCATTAGCTCCAATGGGTCTTAGGCTTTTCTGTCAACTCTTGACAAGTTCAAAATTACCATTAACTATATTTAATACCACTATATAAATATAGTTACACTTTAGACCTTACCTATAAATTATATCCCAAGACTTTATTATATATGCAACCCCTTCATAAAATATTCGAAGTAATACAAAATCATTAATGTAGACTGCCACTTTGTAAATTATTACATCTTAATCCTTGAGTACTCGGTTTAATCCTTTAATGTTATTCATTATATATTTATGAAATCCAATTCCATAAATATATACTTTAGTCTTACTAAAGTGGTTAGGCCTAACTCTCTGAATAACAAACTCATTAAACTTATCTCAAGAGAATACTTTATATCTCCATTAAGAAACTATGAATTCCATTTTGAGAATACATGTTCCATCGACACTAAATGTGACTGCCCAACATATTGAGATTTTGACCATTACTATAGATCCCACTCCTGATATATCAAAGCAATCTACATCTTATGATCATGTCCATTATTCTCTCAGGATCAAGAGTTCATGCAAATACAAGTCGTGAAATTTATTATTCATATGACAGTCATTAGGAAAATAATAAATCTCACAGCGGTCCAGTTCAATATGTTTTAACTTTTAAAACATATTAACACATCAATTAGAAGTTTTCACTCCTATGATCAAAACAAATCATCATGATTGATATGTTATAGTCTTCGCAGATGAAATGCCCAATTTCATTACCGACTACGAACTATAATTCTGAGTTTACAAAAAACTTGTAATTTATATCTTCTGTGACTTTTCACATAAATCACATATTATGCATCTCGTAGACTAAATGATAATATCCGAACATTCATGTTATCATTACTTCAGATAACAATAAAACAAATTCATTAAGCACAATATTAAGTCATACATAATGTCATACACAATGTCAAACTTAATATCATATATAGCATCATACAATAGGATTTAAAGGCACTAATCCTAATAGTGCCATGGTCGGTATTGTTGATGGGTTTGTGGGTTTTGTTGGTGGTCGGTGGTTTTAGGTTTGTGGGTTTTGTTGATGTCGTTGCTTTGCGGGTGGTTAATGGTTTTGTGGGTTTTGCTAGAGGTTGGTGGTCGTAGGGTTTGTGGGTTTTGCTAGTGGTCGGTTGTTGGTGGTCGCTAGCTTTTGTGGGTTTTGCTGGGTCGATGGTCAAGCGTCGGTGGTCACTGGCTTTGTGGGTTCCGTTCTTCAATTTTTCTTCTTCTCGGAATTAGAGAAAGGGAGAGAGAAGACTTAGGAGAGGGGTGAGAGAGAGGACAGGGAGTATGCAATGGTGTTACAAACCGTTTGGGAATAAGGACCAAAATGGTCACTTTTTAAATGTTGTGAACTCTATTGGCATTAGCCCAAATCTTAGGGGAGGTTTGTGGAATTTATCCTAAAATTTATATGAAAGCTCAAAGAATTCATTAAAATAAAAAAAAAAAAATTTAGAAAATAATGAAATATGAAAAAATCACAATGAAAATAGTCATAATGATATCCAAGCTTTTGATATAGCCATTCTATTTTTTTTTTTCTAAATGCATGTCACTTACAAAATTTCACTAAACTACGAATGAAAAATATCGTTAAATTACAAGACTCATTATTTTTCATGTGAGTTAAGAAAGTAACAATAGACCATTAACAGGATAAATTATACTTAGTGTTTCATTAAATAATATTTCAATTTGTGGTATGAACAAAAATAAACATGAAGTTTTAAGGAGCCCAAGCTAATAAAATATTTTCTTAATAAAAACCAAGTTTAAGCAATCACTGATAACCGTAACTTCTATGAATTCTCAATTGAACATGAGTTTTACTTGGGTTGGGATAGAATCAGTATACCATATTCTTACAGAACTTCCATCAATTGTAATAGAATCAGTTCATTACAATCACTCACCCTCCGAGTCATACTTTTACCTACCATATTCAGCAATTAAATACAATCTATACCATGATTTTTGTAAAAATTGCTGATATTTGTCCGCGCATGGATGGTGTATGTTTTGTTGCTTTGCATACCATACATAGATTCAAAAGTCATTAGATCAAAAGGGTATCAAAATAGGCCTGCTAGTGTCGGCTTTAGGATTAATTAGGCCTAAGATTTCCATCAAAAAGGCTGCACTCCCTTTATAAAAGAGCTTCATCCTGGTTATAACAAAGCCAAAAATTTTATGATAACAATTGGTTTATAAAATAAAAAAGGGGTTTGTACACTTTCAGCCAAAAAAAAAAAGGGGTTTGTACACTATTTTTCCTGTCGCCAAAAAGTTTTTCAAAATATAAGATTAATAAAAATCCTAAACAATTTAGTGCATGTGCGCACACACAAAGCATGTAAATGTATTCAATCATCAATACCAAATATTTTCCCTAATAGCTTGAAACTTCAATTTTTGTACACCAATATCTTACTTTAGAAGTTGTCAACATTAATCACCAATAACCTCTTATATGACCACCAACCAAATAATCTCTCTCTCAAAACTCTGAAATAAAAATTGAAAATTAGATTATAATTTTACTTAACCATATTTTGTTATATCCAAGAAAAAGTAGACCTCTTTATATATATAGGCGGCTCCAATAGGCTAATCCTACTTGGAATAGTGGATTTAGGTTAGACGGCCCAATGCCATTAATTTGTTAGAGAATGGGCTTTTGAGGTGAACTTTAGTATGCAAGTATGGTTTGGCTTTTAAGTTACGAAAAGTTAAGTGATTCTTAAAAATGGAGCGAAATTTTGGATTAACACTTCCTCGGGTTAGGTTGAGGAGCAAATGTTCATAAATTGAACAAGTCCCAATTACCGGATAGTGATGTACAATATATGTATTTATTTTTAGTTTTTTGTGCCCATATCTGGAGGGTTTCCTCTCTTTATATATCCAGCTGAATTGCATCTCAGCCTCCATTTGTACAACTACTGATTCATCTTTGGATACTTGTTCCATCAAAGTTTTGCTGGAGGTAGTAGAAGGTGTTGCAAGCTGTGAGAGTACTGTTCAAGGGCCATTCCACCATTAATGCTGCCAACTAAGTTGGTGTAGTACATTGAATGTGGAGGTGATGGGTACTATATCTAGATATTTCCTCTTTTCTTTGCTTGCACGCCTTTACCTTCTCCTTCAGTATTTTGTCTTCAGGTGCAAATGGCCTGCTCAAGGCATCTTGAGAAACGCTCGCTCTTCAGGCTCCTCAGGGGGTCGGCCTTCTCGTCCTTCCTCCTCGGATTCTCATATATGTGTTAGATTAGGATTGATATGCTGGTGGGCCATTCCATCTCCTCAAATTGGGTCCACGGGCTTTATTCTGTGCTTGAATCTAACCCCTCCCACAATACACACACACATACATACATTTTTTGGGTTAAATTTTATACTTGAACAATGATTTTGATGCTCTATATAAAATTAAACTCGGTTAGTTTTAATTCATGTTTTTAATTCATCAAAATAATATTACTTTAGTTAGTATTAGATAAATTTATTTAATTAAATATAAAATATTTTATTTACATTTATCATAATAGATCTCAAATTATATCGAGCTGATCTATATCCTTTATGTGTAAGTCTTACACATATGAGATACACATATGCTGAGAGATCTTTATAACTATCTTATAATATATTTTACCATGAGATTGGTGTGTATCACATGGCAACAAAATTAAATTCCAAAAAAAAAAAAAAAAAAAAACTAAACCAAAAAGGCAAAAGAGCCAACCACAATAAAATAGACAATCTAGGAAGATTACGTCTCCATTTTATGAACTTAAGCCAGCACCCCATTTTTGGTGTTACACGAGCCAAAAGAAAACACTTTTTTTTTTTTTTTTTAAGAATAATCAAATGCAAACTTTAGAACCATATTTTTGTAACAGAATCAAGATAATATAAATTCTATTGGTAAAAAAAATAATTTAAATAACTTGCCTAAGTTAATAAAGTCTCTCCATTTTCCAATAGGGAATGTTAATTTGGTCTTGATTCATTTGATCACTCAACTCTATGTAAATTAAAATCCATCAAATTCACCGACTTGATGCATTTAAGTCCTAGAAAATCCACCTAGACTCAGCCTCTATATATATAAACATTTCCATGTAAACAAGAGGCATAGTAGTCTCAATTATTTCAACATTATAAAAAATTGGGTACCTACAGTTTTACATTAAAAAATGAGTAACTATAAAATTGAAATAGATGGTGCAAAAGATAAAGCAAATGTAATCAATGATTATCGTGTGGTCAGTTGGAAGATTTTTTTTTTTCTTTTTTAGAATATTAAATATTTTTAACACACATATGGGAAGAGGTGAGAAGATCTTAAAGAAACTTACAGTGGTATATATTCAAAAAAGATGTTCAAAAAGGCCTACCTCTTGAATATATAGCACAAATTTTAAACCTCTTTAATTCACACTTATTTTTCAATATGGGATTAACCCACTGTTTTTTTTTTTTTTTCTTTTGAGAATACTAAATATTTTTAATACACACACATATATATATATTTGGTATACTATATTATAATTAATATTTCACTCATTATCCTATTAAAGACCTGAGTGGTAAAATAAAGATAAAAAAAGAGAATATTTAATATAAGTTGTAAAATAATAAAGTACTTGATAGTAAGTGTATTATAAGGTAAAGTATTCACATAAAATAATAATAATAATATAGGGTGTTAAAATAGATAAAAATAACTTTTTAAATTGTTAAAAGTAAAATTTTTTAGTACATTTATATTTGGCATCAGTTTATAAATTCAGTTTTTTGTTTTTATGTACAATATTTTAAAATATCACTTTTTTCTTATTTTCTTACCCTTTTTTTTTTCCAACAAAAATACTAACACATTTGCAACAAAAAAAGTTTCAACAAAAAGTTTAATGGGCTGTATGCAGATGAACATCCTTGTGAATGACTGACAGATGACTCTCACCTGGTGTGACTACGAACTTGAAGTAAATATTGAATAGTCTTCAATTTGATAAAGCGGCAGACAAAGACTTAAGAGTTAAGGCATAGGCACATGTGGAGGAGAAAAAACAGAGGTAAAAAAAATATATAAAATATTAAAATATTAACCTTCTTAATTTTTTGAATTAAAAAGTAAAATGGGATTGCTCCTTTTTTTTCTTTTCTTTTTAATGGGCCCAAAGATAAAGCCCACTTATTATATGCATCTTTCAATTTCTTTTTCTTTTAACGTTCTCTTTTCTCTCTACTCTGTACATCTCCCTCTCTGTCTCTTATAACTATACTCTATAGCCAGCCAAACGCTCTTGCAGGAGCGATCGAGATAGATAGAGAGATCCCTCTCCATTTTTATCCCAAGAAGTGAGTGTCTCTGTGATCTCTCTCTCTATTTTGTGTAGTATTTTAGCTTGTGAATTGTTTGAAAATAGAGCTGTAGGTTGTGTGGGAAATGCTGACTGGCAGGCAGTAGCGTTCTCAGATGAAGAGGTCAAGTATGCAGTGCACAATGCCTATGCTTCTTATGTTATTGGGAATAAGCTCCTGGATATGCTCTAAGCCTCTAAGGCCATCTTGTTTATGGGTTTGACTGCTTTGATTCTGTGTTGTTAGTGTCCACATTAGAGCTATATATATGTATATGCTAATGCTACAAATCACATTTGTGTATTTGAACTATAATGAAACTTCTGGTTGTGTTTGGTTTGTCGTAAATCATGTATATTAATTAGTGATTTGTGTATTTGAACTACTTTAATGAAACTTCTGGTTGTGTTTGGTTTGTCGTAAATCATGTATATTAATTAGTTGTCCTCTTGGGGGGGGGGGGGGGGGGGGGGTAGATTTTTTGGTGAGCTCTCTCACTCTAAGAATGTCTCCAAAATTGTGGAACCATATAAATCTAGTTCAATTGAAATCTTATTTAAATGAGTACCAAATCATCATTGATTATCATTTTTCCTTAACAACTTGAACTTTCGACTTTTGTAACCTAGTTTAGCACACAGTATATTGTCATTTATTTTCCTTAAAAATTATATCATTTTTATTTTACTTTTCTCACTTACTTAACATAAAAGTTACCAAAAACTAATAAACTACTCCCAAATGCAGTTACATAGTTTGGATCAAGATATTTATGCCTATAACAGTTGAAGAAAGCCAAGCATGTGCTACACGTGCCAAAAGTAAACTTCAGAACTATATTTTTGTATCAGGATAATATAAGTTTTATTAGTTAAAAAAAAAAAAAAACAATTTAAATACATTGCCTAAGTTCATGAAATCTCTCCATTTTCCAATAGGGAATGTAAATATATATGGTCTGGATTCATTTGATCACTCAATTCTTTGTAAATTAAATCCATCAAATTCACCTAGGATTGATGAATTTAATTCCTAGCAAATTCACCTAGACTCAGCCTCCATATAAACATCCCCATGTAAACAAGAGGCGCAGTAGTTTAAATGATTTCATCATGATAAACAACCAATTACCTGTAGCTCTCCAGTCAAAATTGGGCTGTAACTATGAAATTGAAATAGATGGTGCAAAGGTTAAAGCAAGTGTAGTCAATGATTATCATGTACTCAGTTGGAAGACTGATGAATTAAAGTCTTTGTTACAAACTTCTTGAAGCCGTGTTGTAGGTCTCGACGTTAAGAGTGTCCAATGGAAATATGCTAATATGGTCTAGATTCGTTTGATCACTCAGCTCTATATAATTAAATCCCATTGAGAAAAAAAAAAAAAAAAAACCTTCGAATTCACCTAGATGAATTAATTCCTAGCAATAAACTCACCTTGATTTTTTGTTTTTTAATGAATAAATTCAACTTGACTTGGCCTTATTTTTATTTATTTATTTATATTTTTTTTTACCAAATAAGACTTGGCCTTTATTTGATTTGGTTAGGACATAACAATGGCCAATACCATTAGAAACTGTGAAAAAGAATGATACAAATTTTAGTTGTGAAGTAACCATCATGCCAAGAGTGCTACTTTTTATTTTAAATGATTAGTGTTTTTTTTTTCTTTTTTTGGAGAAATTTAAATGATTAGTGTTGATTACACTTTTTCTTTTTTTCTGAACAAATTCACCTTGACTTGGCCTCTATATTTTGATTCTAATAAGAGCCGTATGACCAAATATAAACATTGGCAGAAGCTTTAAGGCGTCCAAGCTAATAGTTTTAACAAAACCAAGTTTAAGCAATCACTGATAACCCAAATTTCTATGAATTCTCTATTGAACAGGGATTTTACTTGAAATAGCATCAGTGTACCAAATTCTTACAGAACTTCCATCATTTCTTCACTCACCCTCCAATTCATTGGAGTGAAAGGTTTTGTGTTTTATAGTGTGACTAGAGTTGAAAAGTTTTTCACAGGGAAGGCAATATTCTTGAGAGAAAGTATACCATATTTCGGTAATACCAACTCAGCATCTGTTTTGGTATTTCCTACCCAATAAATGAATTATACTTATTTCAAAAAATCACATCAAACCATACCATGTTTTGGTATATTTTCTCTATTCTTGGACTGAAAAATGGTTGAGCTCAAAGACCAACAGCCGGTTGAGACTTGACTCTTGAGACTTGGGAGTGCCTTTTGAATTGGGAATGGTAATTGCTTTTAAGCTTCTTGGATTAAGTTTCTTCGGGATTACACAGCAAATTTCCAATGAAGAATGCGAGGTCAGCATTAATAAGCCCACCATGTCGGGTTGCTAAACTTGTGGTACAACGTACTGACAGCTGAGCAGATCAAGTATGTCACTATTAAACTTTAATGATATATATATATATATATATTTTGAGAAACCAAGTTGCTTAGCTTTTATTAAGATATTTCTTAAAAAAAAAAAAAAAAAAGGCTTTTATTAAGATAGATCGGCTGAATTAACCAGAATTACATCATAAACTGGTAATGGAACAGTCTCTATCTACACAACAAAATCATAAAATTTTTAACCATGAATAATCACAAATCACAACCATTCTAACATTGCAACTCTTGACTTTCCATCCCTTCAATTAATTCCCATAAAAAATTAAAATAAAATAAAATAAAACCTTCGGATTCACCTACATGAATTAATTTCTAGCAATAAATTCACCTTCCTGGACCTTTTCTTTTTCTGATAAATAAATTCACCTTGACTTGGCCTCTATATAAACATCCCCAGGCAATTTCTTTCTTTACTTGTAGTTTTATTGCTAGTAAAAGAAGCGTTGTTTTGAATATGTTGACTATGTGGCGCTTAGCGGGATACCTTTCAAAAATAGGTTTACGTGAAATCTATATATATAATAATATGTGAAGCAGAGAAAAATTCAAATAGAATTCTAAATTAGAGTTTCAATTTTGTGCCATTTGTCATTCCAATTGTTCAATTTGAATTTGAAATTAGAGTCCGATTTTACTATACACGTGTACAAAGAAAATAATCAGAAGAATATAATATGATTTGGGGTTGTTTTTGAGAGAACCATTACTCTGATTCATTGTTTTTATTTATTTTTACATAGGTTCATTGTTTTCTTGGTTCAAACTTCAAAGTTCTAAGGAACTATAACAGGAAGCCAAATATGGAAAGTGACCTTGGGAATTGAAAATAAATTTCAAAAAATTAATTAAAAATTAAAAATGAAAGAATATTGCAAGAGATGCACCACTTGGAAAATTGAATTCCAATTAAAATTCATTGGACTTGGTAATGAGATAAGATGAAATTAATAACACATTATACACTCATACTTTGGGAATTGGTAGTACTAATCTAAATCCATTGGACTTGCTTCGTGATTATACAACTATGAAGGATGTATAAAAATACGCACAAATCCATCTCTCTATAAAAAGAGATTGGAGAGAATTTCTTTTATCAGCCATGCAACTTCAAAGGTTTTTTCTTCATACAAATGCCTATCATGTTACAAAATAACCCATTGAAAAACTACAAAATGAGTACAACTCTGAGGGTTTTTTTTTTTTTTTTTTTTTAATTTTTTTTTAATTTTTAAGCTACGAAAATTTCAATCACCAATAGAGATTGAAGATTCAAAAGCGTGAATGAATCTTTTGGATAAACATCATCACCAAGGTTTATCTTTCTATGTAATATTTTCATTTTGTTTTGATTCCCTTAATTGATATAGTGATAGGTTTGTGTGTATGTGCATACATTGAATCAATATTAACATTTTTTGAAAGCCTTTGGTCCTTACTTGATGATTGACTTCTCTTACAGATATCAATCTTGCACGAAGATGGCTTTCAACTTATTTGGTGTGACCTTATTGAAAACAATATTTAGCACATGGGAAGAATATCCAATGTCAACCTTGTGAATTCTTAAACCTATTAATTAGTCTCCTTTATGGCAAACACCTCTCTCTTAGTAGCTTCATGGCTGCCAATTTAGTTTCATATTACTCTATTTTGGCTTATAGTTGTGCTACTTTTGAACATTTTTTTACTTAAGTTTGATTGCTGTGCCAAATGTCTCTAAAATTTTATTTACTTAAGAACCAATTAATTGTATGGGCTTAATTGCCCTTTAATTACCCTTTCAATATATGCATGATTGTGACTGTAACTTGTATACTATATCAATCTATTGTAGTTTAACTCGCTTTCTTTTATACATATATATATATATATATATATACTACTACTATTAAGTTTTGTTAATAATTTTATGGTTAATAATATGGATTTAGACTTAACTGAGCCTTTTAAATATGAATAAACTTATGATTAATAATATATCAATTCCCATGCAGTAGCATGGGTTACATACTAGTTGAAATAAATGGTTCCAAAGTAGAGGTATACGTGGCCGATAATTAATGATTTTTATGATTTTTAGTATTCATCACGTGAGAGGCGTGTTGTTGGACTCGACTATAAAAATACACCAACAGGCAAACTGTTGATTCTTTGTATTGGTGATCATTGTTTGATCATCAAATTAAGCTGCTTGGACTCATGGACTGTGTTCCTAGGACTCTCAAGCAGTTTCTGGCTGATGAGACTTACTGTTTTCTGGGTACAGGAATGAGTAACACAGTTCAAGCACTACAATCTGATGATATACAATGTGGGACAGGCATTGATGCTGGTTATCTTTTTGCTAGGATTCTGAGGAAACCCAACATCGAGGGGTATGGATTAAAAGAGTTGGCTGATGAAGTTGGAATGCATATAGAGGAACCAATTGGCGAATGCCCAGATTGGAATGCCAGAGTGTTCTCAATGGAACAGATAAAATATGCAGTGCACAATGCCAATACTTCTTATGTAATAGTGGACAAATTGTTACGTAAGGTGGACCCCAATACCGATGATGATGATACATGAGTTTTGGGATTCAAACTATTTTTTGAATAAGTTTATGTTTGTGTTAAACATGGGTTAAATCAAAGTGAATATTTATTTGACTCCGTATTGCAGACCTTGCATATGTATTTCAGCATATGAGCTTGACTGGTTTTAGCTTTTATAAGGGGAAAAACTATGGTCTCAATTGCTTGGCAATCCAATTAATTTAAAGATCTAATGCAGTTTGTCAACTTATCCGTAGCATAATCTTGACCTCAACAACAATGTAGATTTCAAATTTTGTTTTTCTTGAGATAAATGCATATGAAGCTGAAGTTCAAGATATTAAAATTCAACGTAATATCTATTACGTGTCCATTTAAGATTCGTTTATTTTGTTAAATCTGAAAACTTTTTATTAAAAGTATAGTAAATAAAAGTAAAAGTTAGGATGGGACCCATGAAGTAGTAATAAAAATAATCAGAATAGTAAAATAAGTTGGTGAAAATAATCCATACCAAACGCAGACTGCAAATTTCACTAATAGGGCAATAGTGTATATAATTGGGCATGTTTCTTTTTCTTTTTCTTTTCTTTTTTGTTGTTGTTGTTGTCTTTTTTGAACTAATTAAGTATTTGAAAAGAAATTTAACATTTCGATAGTTTACTGCGAGTTTCAAAAGCCAATGAATTTTACTCAAATGATCTTTGTTTTCTTGTGATACTTCCACTCCAAATATCAAAGTGAAAATAAAATCTTGGATTGAGAATTAAATGTTAGGTTACTGAATATATGCTAATTGATAACTAGATGCATGAGTTACTTGTACATTGTTAGTTAGTTAGGCCTGGCTTAATTGGGTAGTACTATTGTCTAACTGTCAAGTCCAGCTGTAATTCTGTTAGACTACTAATTCTGTTAGACTACTATAGCCAAGTATAAAGGCTGATTTGATTGTAATCATTTGGGAGGATAATAAGAATACAATTGATTAGCTTCTCATTGAGATTCTGATTAGGAGGACGATTCCCTCGAAAGAATCATTGGAGGCCTAGTTCCCTCTAAAGAACTACAATAATTGTGAGATTGTGAGGATAGTACAAGCAGGTTCTATCATTTGGTATCAGAGCCAGTTCAGTCATGGTGCAAGAAACAAGATATTCCCTGTTGAGTGAGACGGTTTCAGCGGTTCAGCAGAGGCTGGATGATCATGCCTCTACCATGGAAATGATTTCTCGAAGGTTAGAAGCTTTAGACAACAATTTCAAGGGATTGCAAGCTGTGTTCGAAGAGAGACTACCAGCAAGGCGACAACACGACGACTCTGTTCCGCAGCCAGGAAACAATCAAGAAACAGAGGTGCGATCAAATCAAGCTCACCAAAATCAAGTTCATCAAAGACCTGAGGTAGGAGTTCAATTCCCTAAATCTATTAGATTGGAGTTTCCTAGGTTCAGTGGAGGTGATCCTTCAGCTTGGATTTTTAGAGCTGTGCAGTTTTTTAGCTATTATAATATTCCTGAAGATGAGAGAATCATGAATGCTTCTTACCATTTAGATGATGAGGCTCTAATTTGGTTTCAAGATTGTGAAAGATCTTTAGATTCTTGGGAAACCTTTGTTAGAGCTATTCAAACCAGATTTGGTCTTTCCCCATATAATGATCCTATGGAAGCCTTAACCAAATTGAAGCAGAGCACCTCTGTTGCAGCTTACAAAAGCCAATTTGAGATGTTGAGCAATAGGATAAGAAATTTGCCCGAATCCCATAAGTTGAGTTGTTTCATGAGTGGTCTTAAGGATGAAGTGAGATTAGCTGTGAAGATGCAGAATCCAAGATCTCTAAATGCAGCTTTTGGGTTGGCCAAGATTCAAGAAGAATATTTGCAGTCTTGTAGGAAGGTTTATAAACCTGTCTATGAGTTTAACAAGAACAATTGGCAATCATCATCATCATCAGCTGTAGTTAAAACTGATAACAAGGGTGATATTAGATCAAGGGTGCCGATACAAAAAGTATCTTCAGCTCAGATGGAGGAGAGACGAAAGAAGGGGCTTTGTTACTATTGTGATACCAAATGGCATCGAGGACACCGGTGCAAGGAATTAAAATTGTTCCTCATGGAAGGCATGGAGGTTAGTGGTGAAGAAGAGGTGCTAGCAGTGGAGGAACAATCAGAATTTGGGCATGAGCAATCTGAGATTACACTGTATGCTTTGCTGGGTAGTCCCTCTCCAGGAACTATGAGGGTTTTGGGACAGATTAGGGGACATTGGGTTGTTATTCTCCTTGATACAGGAAGCTCCCATAATTTTCTGGATTTCACCTTGGTACAGACACTGAGTTTACCCTTAGATGCCACAAGAATTCTTGAAGTTAGAGTAGCAAATGGTGCCTTAATCAAAACCAAGGGAGAGTGTAGAGATGTATCAATAAGCATACAAGGAAGTGATTTTGGGTTGAATTTACATGTGCTGACTTTGGGGGGGTGTGATGTGGTGATGGGTACTCAATGGCTTAGTACTCTTGGTCTCATCAAATGGGATTTCAAGATCATGGAGATGTCTTTCTGCCTTCAAGACAAGCAGGTTACATTACATGGTGTAAAGCCAACGGGGTCCCTTATGCAAGATGGAGGGGAATTCTTCAAGAAACCAGCTAGAAAGGGTCTTTTATTGCAGATTATGCAGCAAACTAGTGCAGATCAGATGCAACAACTTGTACCAGAGGTGCAGACTTTGTTAGATGAGTTTGCTACAGTTTTTGAAGAACCAAAGGGACTGCCTCCTTCTAGAGGTCATGAACATCAGATTGTGCTTAAGCCAGGTACTCAGCCCATTTGTCAAAGACCTTACAGGTATCCGTATTACCAAAAGTCTGAAATTGAATCTATTGTTAGAGATTTACTTAAGTCAGGTTCAGTTAGATGTAGCCAAAGTCCATTTGCATCTCCTGTTTTGTTAGTTAGAAAGGCTGATGGGAGTTGGAGGATGTGTGTGGATTATAGGGCTCTTAATAAGGATACTGTGAAAGATAAATTTCCCATTCCAATTGTTGATGAGTTATTGGATGAGTTGAGTGGAGCCTGGGTGTTTTCAAAATTGGACCTTAGGTCTGGTTATCATCAAATTCGAATGAAGGAAGAAGATATTGAAAAAACAGCTTTTAGGACTCATGAGGGCCATTATGAGTTCCTAGTCATGCCATTTGGCTTAACAAATGCCCCTTCCACTTTTCAATCCCTAATGAATGAAGTGTTTAGACCATTTCTTAGGAAGTTTGTGTTGGTTTTTTTTGATGACATTCTTGTGTACAGCAAAAATTTGCATGATCATGTAGCACATTTGAGACAAGTTTTACAGATCTTACTTGATAATAAATTGTTTGCCAAAAGAAGCAAATGTGCCTTTGCTTGTTCTGAAATCGAGTATTTGGGGCATATTATTTCTGGTGAGGGAGTCAAAGCAGATCCTAAGAAGACAGCAGCTATGCTAGAATGGCCGGTTCCTAAAACAGTGAAAGCTTTAAGGGGTTTTCTTGGTTTGACTGGTTATTACAGAAAATTTATCAAGCATTATGGTCAAATTGCTTCTCCACTTACTGACTTACTCAAAAAGGATGCATTTGAGTGGACTGACAAGGCAACTAGAGCATTTGAGGATCTTAAACTAGCTGTCTCTCAACCGCCTGTGTTAGCACTGCCTGATTTCTCAAAACCATTTTTGATCGAATGTGATGCTTCTGGTTATGGACTTGGAGCTGTCCTGCTGCAAGGCAATAGACCCTTGGCTTTTCATAGTCAAGCTTTAAAAGGGAAGAGTGTTCATTTGTCCACTTATGAAAAAGAGTTGTTAGCTTTGGTCCAAGCAATTAAAAAATGGCGACCTTATTTGCTTGGCATGCCCTTTGTAATCAAAACAGATCATCAAAGCCTTAAACACTTATTGGAGCAGCGGATTGGCACTCCTATGCAGCAAAAATGGGTCACTAAGTTGTTGGGGTACTCATTTATTATTGAATACAAGAAAGGAAGAGAAAATGTAGTGGCTGATGCCTTGTCTAGGCAAGGGGAAAAGGAGGAACAGGAGGGTCAGTTGGGTATCTCATTGGTTCAACAACCAGATAGTTGCTTGTTTTTCATCTCTCACGGCAACTCAACACTTGAGCAAGATGCTGGAAGCATGTTTTTAATATCTTTCCCCAGCCCCACTTGGATTGAGGAGCTTAAGGCCAGTTATGCAGATGATCCAGGAGTCCAAAAGATTTTGCAGTCTATTCAAGATGGTACTGCCAGTACAGGGAAGTTTAGTGTGACAAATGGCTTATTATTGTACAAGGGACGAATTTACTTGGGTGACAGATGCAAGTTGAAGAGTAAGGTACTTGAATTGGTCCATGATAGCCCTTTAGGTGGCCATTCCGGTTTTTTAAAAACATTACATAGAGCCAAGAAAGATTGGTTTTGGTGGGGTATGAAGAAAGATTTGAAGGACTACATTAGGTGTTGTGAGGTGTGTCAACGAATCAAACATGAGACAACTAAACCAGCTGGGTTGTTACAGCCTTTGGCTATTCCTTATAAGCCTTGGACTGACATTAGCATGGATTTTGTGGAAGGTTTGCCCAAATCTCAGAAACAGGATGTTGTGTTGGTAGTAGTGGATAGGCTAACCAAGTTTGTCCATTTTATTCCTCTCTCCCATCCTTATTCTGCAGCAAAAGTTGCAACTCTGTTTATGCAGCATGTGTTTAAGCTACATGGCATGCCGGTTTCTATTGTGAGTGATAGAGATCCGGTTTTTACTTCTACATTTTGGGGGGAGTTGTTCAAAAAGCAGGGTGTTGAGTTGTCTATGTCATCATCCTATCATCCACAATCTGATGGGCAGACAGAAGTAGTTAATAGAAGTCTTGAGCAGTACTTGAGGGCATTTGCAGGTGATAAGCCTAAGATGTGGGTTGAGTGGTTACCCTTGGCTGAGTTTTGGTTCAACACAAATTTCCATACATCAGCTAAAATGACTCCGTTTGAAGCTCTCTATGGCTTTGAACCACCAAAATTACTGGATTATATCCCTGGAATCACTAAGGCAGCAGCTGTGGATGAATATTTGTTGAACAGACAACATGTCCTGAGCCTTCTTAGGAGCAATTTGATTGCTGCACAAGACCGAATGAAATTGCAAGCTGATAAGCATAGACAGGAGAGGTATTTTGCGGAGGGAGACTGGGTTTTTTTAAGGCTACAACCCTTCAAGCAGAAATCCCTTCGACTAAAGCAAGTTGGCAAGCTAGCACCTAAGTTCTTTGGCCCTTTTAAGGTGTTACAAAGGATTGGAACAGTAGCATACAAGCTGGAGTTACCACCTGATTCTGGCATACATCCAGTCTTCCATGTGTCATGTTTGAAAGCCAAACTCCGACAGCACATCACTCCAATTCCCACTCTACCACCGGTGGATGGTCAAGGTCACCTCTCACCTGCACCCAAAGGAATTCTACAGCAAAGGACAGTCCAACTGAGGAGGAGGCCAGTAACCGAAGTCCTAGTCCATTGGGATGGTTCATCATCCGAGGATGCTACTTGGGAGCTACTACCTCAGCTGCAACAGCAGTACCCACACCTTGTGGGCAAGGTGTTCTAAAAGAGGGGTGCAATGTTAGGTTACTGAATATATGCTAATTGATAACTAGATGCATGAGTTACTTGTACATTGTTAGTTAGTTAGGCCTGGCTTAATTGGGTAGTACTATTGTCTAACTGTCAAGTCCAGCTATAATTCTGTTAGACTACTAATTCTGTTAGACTACTATAGCCAAGTATAAAGGCTGATTTGATTGTAATCATTTGGGAGGATAATAAGAATACAATTGATTAGCTTCTCATTGAGATTCTGATTAGGAGGACGATTCCCTCGAAAGAATCATTGGAGGCCTAGTTCCCTCTAAAGAACTACAATAATTGTGAGATTGTGAGGATAGTACAAGCAGGTTCTATCATTAAATCCAATCAAGAAATTTCTAGAGTTTATGTCTGCTAGGAGAGCAGTCCTTTTTGTTTTGGAAATTGGACCTGGTAACTTAATTTTTGAAGGTGATTCAGACCACAGAGGTTGTCGTTAATGCCTTAAAGAAACGTGATATGCTTAACTCCATCCTTGGTCATTTGATAAAAAATACTATATTCTTTATCAACTATCTTCAGAGTTGTTATTTCTCTCACATATATAAGTAAGGCAATGCGGTAACACATGCCTTAGATAGAAGAGCTAAATTATCTTTTTTGCTTTTAGTTTAGATGGAGTCTATTCATCCTAATATTAATAATTTTGTAACTGCTGATGTATCATCCTTTGATTAATATGATGGTCGACTTGTTTCTCAAAAATAAAAAATAAAAAATTTCTTCATTATTTAGTTAAGAGCTTACATAATGGATCGAGTATTGGAAGTTTAGAATGGCCTTTGATTGGTCTTTGAATTTAGACTTTCAGTTAAATAAAGATTAATTTTGACTTCCTAGAATTTGTCAACAAATTAGCAGAAGCTCTAATGCCAATTTATTGAGATGTTGGTGATTTTGCTGCTATGTAAATGAAGAAACCCAACATTGAAAACTATAAATTAGCGGAGTTGGCAGGTGAGATTGGAATGGATATAAAGGAACCAATTGATGAGAAACGAGATGGTGAATGGCCAGACAGGAATGCTTTATTTTTCCCAAAGGAAAAGATCAAGAATGCAATGCACGAGGTCTATACTTCTTATGTCATTGGGAACAAGCTCTTGGATATGTTATAGTCTAAGGCTTTGCTTTCAAGCATAGGCATTATTTAAACCTCTAAGGCCATCTTGCCAATTAGTTTGACAGTTTTATATATTACTTGGGGTTTTGGACTTACGGAGTTATTTTGAATTAGTTTCTGCTTGTGTTTAGTTTTTGATACATCAAATAAAGAATCTTTTGCTTCATTTTTCTCTATCATCGACGTTATATATGTTGACTCTAGATACAACACAATTAATTTGACATGATATCTGCAACCTGATTTTGAATAAGTTTTTTCATGTGTTAAGTTAAGGTTTCTTCAAATTAATGTATGAGTTTTACTAACTATATATGCAACACGCTTGGCCCAAGAATTATATATACTTTTACCTACCACATTTAGCAGTTAAATACATCTACGCCATGATTTTTGTAAAATTTGCTGATATTTGCCTGCTCATTCATGGATAGTGTATATTTCGTTGGTTCTTTACATACCAAACATAGATTCAAAAGCTGTTAATATCTCATAACACAGTTTTGTGAGTCATCCTCTCATAACACGTGTGGATCATGTCAGTGCTGCATCTAGGACTAAGCCTAAGGGGGATTACAATAAGGCCACACTCCCTTTATAAAAAGGTTTCACCATCATTATAAAAAGTCCCAAAATTTTTATTAAAACAATTGGTTTAAAAAAAAAAAACATTTTGATATGTACACTATTTTTCCCACCTCCAAAAAGGTTTTCAAAATATTATATCAATAAATACCTAAATTGTTTAACACAATAAAGAAAAACAATTATTAAATGTGTCTAATTATTAGTAATGAATAATTTTTCCTAACAGTTTGAAATTTCAATTTTTGCACACCAATATCCTACTTGGTAAATTGTCAACATTAGTCACCTATAATCTCTTATATGGGCGCACACCAAAAAATCTTTCCCTCTCTCTCTCTTAACTCTAAAATAAAAATTGAAAATTGGATTATAACTTTACTTATCCATGTATTGCCTTATCCAAGATAAACTAGACTTCATTTTTAAAAAATAAATATTCTTTTTGGTTAAATTTTATACTTGAACCGTGATTTTGACTCTCTATATAAAATTAACCTTGATTAGTTTTAATTCATTAAGTTATGTGTTTAATTCATCAAAATAATATTAGTTTAGTTAATATAGGGTCTGCGTTTGAGCACTTCTACTATTGGATGAGTGAACTCAGGCCCAATTAGCCCAATACAATAAATTTATAGATAATGGGTTTAAGAACTAGGCCTTAGTGAGGGATACAACCGCTAGACATGGTTATGAGTGGATTGAATAACAAGGACGTGGACTAAAGTGTGAAATTTTGTCTTCGGCGCTCATCTGAGGAGCTGGTTGTTCTTATTGTTTCTTCAGTGCTTGGTTACTAAGGTTTCAAAGATGATACAAATTGCTAACATATTCTCCGTTTTCTAATTCTCCACCCCTTTTTCTGAAGGATTTCTTACATTATATACCCCATTCCAGTTGATCTTAGCCCTCTATTTGTTGATCATGCAGGTTACTACCAAAGTGTTTGTCCCATCAGCCACCTTCTCAAACCTCCTGTCAGTTGTAGCAACTAAGGCAGCACTGTTCAGTGGTCATTTCCTCATTAATGTGGCCAGGACATTAGTTGTGAGCATTTAATGCGGATATGACAGTTTCTCCTTATATTGCTCCTCCACCATGCTCCCATGGTTGATCCATTGTACTTGTCCTTTTTTCTTGGGATGCTCTAGGAGGCTGCCTTTGATGGTATGCCATTCTTCCCTTCTATGATCTCGGTTGGCCGAGAACAAGATTGTCCTCGGTAATGTCTCTTAGCAATTTGGACTTTCTTCATTCGTCCTCGGACATTTCTTCCTCCTCGGCGTGGGCCTTGGGCTTGGTATAAAATGGGCCGGGGTTGCCAAATTCTTTGACCCCATAATAACTCCTCAAAATCCTGCTATCCGGATCCTCGTTCAAATCTCCAACCAAACTCACATCTCTTTTCAGCATAAAAAGCCTGTCTGAGGAGCTTTTCCTCATTCCTGTAAGTTTTCTTCTCCTTTTAATTCATGTTTTCTCTCTTTCTTTCGTCCTTCCCTGAGTCTTTTAGCCATTCCTAGGGATGGGTAGGTTTAAAAAGTTGATTGAGTCTGAGAAGGCAATGGAGAAGTTTATCGTCGATTATAGGATACCCCGTAATGTAGGCTTAAGATACTGTGAAGAAGGGGAATGGCATTTTAGGAGGCAAGAGGGTGAAGTAGTGATTCCCATAATCGCCTTCCTAGAAGGTGGTTTGAGAATCCCTATGGGGCCGGTGATGAAGGACTATCTTAGGCATTTCCGGTTAGCTCCCACCCAATGCACCACCAACGTGTTTAGGATCATGGATTGTGTGGACGTCTTAAATGAGAAGATGGGGTTGAGGTTAACCCATCACGACGTAAATTGGTGCTACAACCTCCAACACCTAAGGGGTAAATCCTATTATATGAAGACAAGGGACGATAGGGTTTGGCTTATTCAGTGCCTTCCCAAGTCCAGCAAGGGGTTAAATAAGGACTTTCTCATTATGTCCGGGGAGTGGCATAGCGGCCTTCATTGTTCGACAGAGGTGGGGGTACCAAGTGGGGTATTCAAAGTAGGAGAGGGTTGATTTTTTTGTGTCATCACAGTCTGCATTGTTCGGTTACTAATATGAATATGTTTTCTTTTTTGCAGATCCACATGCCTTTGAATGTCACCTTCACTTAGTCAATCGAGAGGATTTGGAAACCATCCTTAGGGCAGAGGTCTTTGTGAACGAAGCTGACAACCAAATCAGAGCCGCTCACAAGATCCTTGGGTACGATCCCATCCAGAAGTCATTCTCGGCTCCGAAGTACATGATCAGAGCCAAAGATCCTCGGTTTCACAAGATCACCATAGCAGAACACGGGTTCTTGAAGGATCTCCCATCCCAGAAGGCGTTCCGTTGGTAGGCCCTTCTTCGTCCCATCAGGCTGTAGAGGTCGAGGGAGGAAGACTAGAAAGAGAAGAAGAAGTTGTTGATTTGGGTCCATCCAAGGACAAATTTGGTTTTTTCGACCAAGTCAATCCATCCGAGGATCCCTCTTGTGACTTGGGCGACCTCAATTTGACCGAAGCAGATCTCTTGTCAGTAGGGATTTCTTCTCAAGCCGAGATAGGTTTCAAGAGAAAACCTCAAACTAACCTGCTCGACCTAATTGAGGGCCAGCTGAGGAAGGACACATCGGGGAAGCCACAATCCAAGTTTCCTCCTCTTCCACCAAAGCTTTAGCCTATTCAGACTAAGTCATCTTCCACCCAGCCGACTTTGCCTCCTCGGCCCGAGCTCGCCGATCCAAAAAGGAAGAGGGCTTCCAAAGGCAAAGAGCCAATGGATGGAGGGAGATCTCGCTCCTCTCAGGAGGAAGATGAAGCCCGACGAGCTTCAAAGCAACTAAAAATTGGGCACCAGGGCCAAGAAAATGAAGTTGCTACACGGTCCGAGCCTCAGGCCTGGCTACTTGCCCCAATGCTCTATGGGGAGCCTTTGATGGACAACGCCTCCCTCAGGGACTTCTGAGGGGGTGAAGGCACTTATGTGGCCAATGTTCTAGAGAGATCCCTGCTACTCCCTGCCAACATGGCCGAGTTGGGGGATTTGAGAAGGCAGGAGGTCTTCCTTAACCTCAAAAGGTACTTGGACATGGTAAGACTTCTAACATTTGTGACTTCGTTGATTTTTGTTCTTTGGTTTCTAACTCATCGAGTACTTGTTTCAATTGGCAAGCTATCCAGGCCACTTATAGGTTGGAAGAGGTAGCCAACAACCAGAGCAGGGCCCTAGATCTCGAGCGTGACAAGTGCCTGGACGCTACACAGACCCTTAAAAACTCTAAGGCCGATCTCCTGAAGGCAACGGAGGATCTGAAGGAGATGACGAGGGCCAGAGATAGCGCTGAATCCAGCCTAGTTGGTGTTTAAAAACAAGCCGAGGACCAGACAAGGCACCTACTGGAAGCTGAGGATTAGCTAAAGATTGCCAAGGAGCAAATCACTGATTTGAAGAAGAAGCTGACTGAGGCAAAAGAGGCCAAGAACATCGCGGAGTAGGCCAGGGACAAAGCCCTGAGGGTTAAGGAAGAGGCGAAGTTCGCTAGGACTGAGGCTGAGAGCTCCAAGGAGAAAGCCGAGGATGAGGCTTTTGACTTGGGAGTGGCCGAGACCCAAGCTATTCTCAAGGCTCATGTGCCTGGGGTATGCAGGCTCTACTGTTCTCAGATTTGGAATGAAGCCCTCAAATAAGCTGAGGTTAAGGCTTCATCTGACCTTTGGAACGTAGAGAATGTATATTACCCTCCTGCCATCTGAGATCCAAGCCCTCCTAGCTCTGAGACTGGTACTTCTCTCGAGGTGGTTGAGGTAGGCCATCCTAACACTGCTCTTGCTTCAACTACTCCTGATGAGCCTGCCAAGGAAGTTGAGCCTTTTGGGGTAACTGAAACAGACAAAGGCCTTAACCAGGAAGCACCCCAGGATGCTGCAAAGCCCTCAGCTGATGCTCAGGCCCCCCATGCCGTGGAGACAGCTCTCCTTGTGGTGCCACTGCAGGCTACTCCCCTAGGTGAAAGCTCCGAGGACCCTGAGGCCACTTCAGACCATCCTCCCAAGGGGGGAATAAAGATCAAGTTGAAAAAATAGGTTGCCTCTGTTGTGCTTTTGCCTCATGTTTCTTTCTCTTCTCCTTTTTATTTTATTTTATTATTTTTATAGATATTTGAACTATTGTAATGGAACACTTGGACTGAATGTATGCAATTCCCTTTTCATGTGTTAATTGTTGCTATGATGGGTTTTGCTATTTATATAACTTGTGCTTTGATTATTAGTTAAACAGTCTCAACAGTATGACTTGTTTTCCATTTTTGAAACAGTAGCCAAAAAATGTAAAGTCCATAATAATAATTTCCACTTAGACTTTGATTAACAATTGAGCCACCTCATTACTACGACTTGCTTTTGTTGAATAGGCTATAAAAGGCAATAACCTTATAATATGAATCTCATACCTCATGAATTGGTCATCATAATGGGTAAAAAATGCTAAGCACGCAGCATTTATAAAGATAAACCTTTAAATCCTAAGATCAAATGCCATAGCACAATATGCAAAGGTACCCATAGGAATGTTCTCAAAATTTGCTGACCTCAAGGAAACGATTAGCTATTGACTATACAGGAGAGTTAAGTTCAATGTACCTTAAAGTGCCTTAAGTGATGCTCATGGGCTTGTGTTTGTTTACTTCTTTATCGAATGAGGACAGGGCAAGTGGTCCGAGATGCCAGGCTCCACTTTGGCTGTATTTGTAACTCAGATGAACACTCGAGCTCGTTAATTTCCTCAAAGGTTGTGGTCTGAGGAGTCACACAACACCTAGAATCTATTTAACGCTCAGGCTTTTGTTGAAAATAGTTAGTTTCTCCATAGGCTTGAGTTCGAGGACCATGCAAGACCTTGGTTCTGTCTAACACTTAGATTCTTCTTGAAGTAACTAGTTTCCCCATAGGTTTGAGTCCGAGAACTATGCAAAACCTTGGTTCTGTCTAGTACTTAGATCTTCTTGAAGTAACTAGTTTCCTCATAGGTTTGAGTCCGAGGACCATGCAAGACCTTGGTTCTGTCTAGTACTTAGATTTTTCTTGAAGTAACTAGTTTCCCCATAGGTTTGAGTCTGAGGACCATGCAAGACCTTGGTTCTGTCTAGTACTTAGATTTTTCTTAAAGTAACTAGTTTCCCCATAGGTTTGAGTCTGAGGACTATGCAAGACCTTGGTTCTATCTAGTACTTAGATTTTTCTTGAAGTAACTAGTTTCCCCATAAGTTTGAGTCTAAGGACCATGCAAAACCTTGGTTCTGTCTAGTACTTAGATTGTTACCAAAATACAAGACACATAATCATAATAGACTTAAAATTTGAATTAGAGAAATGCTTTTATTAATAATAATACCTTCTCATGTTATTTACATACCACGGACGAGGTACAGCTTTTCCATCTAAGTCTTCTAAGTAGTATGCACCTATCCCTGCTACTGAAGTAATTCAGTATGGTCCTTCCCATTTGGGTCCTAGCTTTCCAAAGGATGGGTTCTTGGCAGCACCCACAACTTTCCTCAACACTAAGTCCCTTGGTGCTAGTGATCTCAACTTCACATTGGCATCGTATCCCTGCTTGAGCTTTTGGTGGTAATAGGCCAACTGGATCATTGCCTTTTCTCTTTGTTCATTGATCAGATCTAGGCTCTTCCCCAATAGTTCATCATTACTGCTTAGGGTGAAGGAGCTCGTCCTTAGTGTTGGGAAATTTACCTCTAGAGGGATAACAACCTCAGGCCTATAGGTCATGGCAAAAGGTGTTTCCCCTGTTGACAGTCGTGCTGTAGTCCAGTAAGTCCATAAGACGTGTAGCAGCTCTTCTACCCATCTTCCCTTGGCGTTATCCAGTCTATTCTTAAGCCCATTGACTATGACCTTGTTGACAGTTTCGGCTTGTCCATTTCCTTGAGGATAAGCTGGAGTTGAGTACCTGTTTGTGATCCCCAATTCACAATAGTACCTTCTGAAGGTTTTGCTGTTAAATTGGAGTCCATTATCTAAAATGAGGGTATGAGGGACCCCGAATCGTGTAACAATATTTCTCTAGATGAATTTCTTAGCATCCACATCTCTAATGTTGGCCAATGGCTTAGTTTCGACCCATTTGGTGAAATAATCTGTGCCGACCAACATATATCTCTTATTTCCTGTTGCCTTGGGGAAAGGGCCTACAATATCCAGGCCCTATTGGGCAAATGGCCATGGTTTGGACAAAGGGTTGAGGACCCCTCCTGGCTGATGAATATTTGGGGCAAACCTTTAGCACTGGTCACATTTCTTAACATATTCTAAGGCTTCCCTCTACATCCCTGACCACTAATATCCCTGGGTAATTGCTCGGTGCAACAGAGATTTTCCTTCTGTGTGACTCTCATAAATCCTTTCGTGCAGCTCTTCAAGCAGTAATTCTGATGCTTCGAGGTGAATGCACAGTAAATATGGCTTAGAATAGGAGCGCTTATACAATTTGTGGTCCTTTGACAACTAGAACCGAGGAATGTTTCTTCGTATTTTCTCAGCCTCTGACTTCTCCTCGGGCAAAATACATCTTTGAGGAATCTCACTATAGGATCCATCCAGCTAGGACCCACTCTAACTTGGTGGACATGAACCATGCCTTATGCAACCTCGTTTGCCCTATCCGGATGCTCGACAAGAATAATCCAAGGCAGATCCCCTACCGAGGAAGTAGCAAGCCTGGCCAATGAATCAGTATAGGTGTTTCCACTTCTAGAAATGTGTGACAAGCTGAAAAGATCGAAGTCTGACTGCAAGCGTTTAACCTAGCTTAAGTACACTTGCATCCTCACAACTCTGGCTTCCAACTCTCCCTTTACCTGGCCCACTACCAATCTCAAGTCCGAGAACATCTCTACTGCTTTTCTCCCATTTCTGCACCATGGCCATTCCTTGTAACAAGGCCTTATACTTGGTTTCGTTATTTATGGCTAAGAACCCAAGTCTCAGGGATTTCTCTATCATGGTCTTCTTAGGACATACTAGGACTAGCCCCACTATGAACCCTTTTTAATTCGTCGCGCCATTAACGTACACCTTCCAACATAGGGGTCCTAGCATAGAGATTACCCCAATGGATTTTCCATCCATGTTTCACCCCTCTACTACTATTTCTACTAGTAGTTCAGCAAATTCGGCCACCAAGTCAGCCAAGACCTGGCCCTTTATAGAGGTCCGAGGCATATACTTGATGTCAAATGCCCCCAGAATTGTGTTTCATATGACAATCCTTCTAGTGTAATCAGCAGTCCAAAGTACAGACTTCAGGGGCAGTTGAGTTAGAATAACCACTGTGTGGGCTTGGAAATAATGGGGAAGCTTTTGCGTAGCATGGACCACAACTAGTATGGCTTTCTCCAAGGGTAAGTATCTGACCTCAGCTTCATGTAGTGACTTGCTCATGTAATAGACTGGCTTTTGAAGGCCATTGTCATCCCGTATTAGCACCAAGCTCACAGCATGAGGGGCCACTACAATATATGCGTATAGGACATCATCGGCCTCAGGACTAGACATGATAGGTGGTTAGGATAGGTACTCCTTGAGTTATTGGAAGGCCACAATACAATCCTCGGACCACTCAAATCCTTTCCATTTATTGATCAAGAGATAGAATGGTCTGCATCTATCCGCTAACCTGGAAATGAATCTATTCAATGCTGCGATCATTCCATTGAGCTTTTGGACCTCCTTGGCGTTTTGCAGTGGTCTTAAATTATTAATAACCTTGATCTGGTTAGGGTTAACCTCAATTCCCATATGAGTAACCATGTAGCCTAAAAACTTGCCTGATCCCACGCCAAATAAGCATTTGGAAGCATTTAGGCATAGCTTGTGCTTCCTTAAGACATCAAAGGTGCTGCCGAGGTCTCTTAAATGCTTGGACACCATTTTACTCTTTACCACCATATCATTGGCATAGATTTCGATGTTCTTGCCCAACTACAGCTCGAACATCCTTGTTATCATCCTTTGATAAGTGGACCTTGCGTTCTTCGGAGTGAATGACATTACCTTGTAGTGGTAGTTCCTAATAGGTGTCATGAAGGCTGTCTTCTCCTAATCCTCTAGGACTAGTGGTATTTGATGATAGCCTTGAAAGGCATGTAAAAAGCTCTTCTGAGGATGGCCCGCAGTTGCATACACCAGCTGGTCTATCCGAGGCATGGGGAATGGGTCTTTTGGGCATGCCTTATTTAGGTCAGTAAAGTCTACACAAACCTACCATTTTTCACTTTTCTTCTTGACCACCACAGTGTTGGTTAACCATTCGGGGTAAAAAAACCTTTTTGATAGCCCCTGCACGCTTAAGCTTCTTCACTTCGTCCCTAATTGCCTCAGCGTGCTCCCTTGATGGGCGCTGAGGTGGCTACTTCTTGGGAGTGATGGACGGGTTGACATTGAGATGGTGACAGATGATGGTTGGATCAATCCCTGGAGCATCACAGGCATCCCATGCAAATACATTAATATTTCTTTTGAGAAACTCAACCAACTCCTCCTTCTCCTGAAGAGGCAGCTGAGCCCTGACATGAAAGATTTTCTCTAGGTCACCACCAATGATCACCTTTTCTAGATCTTCACATTTTGCCTCCTCGGCAGCTATATCAAGAGGCGACACCGGGGCCTTTGATTGCTATAAGTTCCTTTCAACTGAGGCCGAAGACTCCACATCGAGCTGATGTGAAGTGGCAGCCACCATACACTGCCTTGCCGTGGATTGGCAACCACGGATTTTGAGAACTTGGTCCCTTGACAGGAATTTCACCTTCTAATGTAAGGAGGAGGCAATAGCTGCCAAGGTATGGAGCCAGGGTCTACCGACAATAGTTATATATGGAGAGTAGGTGTCCACCACGATGAAGTTCACCTCCACTATCTTCGGGTTGGTCTGGATGAGTAATCTCATGCCCTTTGGAATAACAAGCTTCCCGTCGAAACTCGTCAAACGAGAGCTATAGGGTATCAAATCTTTCGGTTTTAACCTCAGCCTTTTGTAGAGGTCGATGTACATAACCTCGGCACCACTGCCATCATCCACCATCACTCCTTTCACATCATAGTCCCCGATTCTGAGAGTGATCACCAGCGCATCGCCATGGGGCTGGGTGGTTCCAATCCTGTCTTCTTCTAAAAAACTCAGAATCGGGTGAAACTTCTTTCTGGCCCTCTTTGGCTCTGGTTGGGACTCCTTGGCTGGCAGTTGAGCCACAGATAACACTCGTGAAGGGCGTGAACCTGTTCTTCCTGGTGCGGCCAAGATTACATTGATCGTCCCTACAGGTGGCCTTAGGGCAGTATCTCTCTAAGGCTCCTGATGGGTTTAGCCCTGATGATCGCTAGAATAATGCAGAAGGTGCTTCAACTTTCCTTCTCGGACTAGCTGGTCTAGATAATTCTAGAGGTTCCTGCAGTTCTCCATGTTATGTTCATGGTCCTGGTGGTATTGGCAATAAAAGTTCTAATTGCGCCTCGTGGATTCTCCCGCCTTCTTATTTGGCCACTTAAAGTATAGCTCATTCTTGATTTTCTCCAATACCCGATGTACTTGTTTTCAGAATACAGCATTGACAGTCTGTGTGTTAGCTGTTCCGGGTTGCCCTACGAAATCTCTCCTTGAGCGGTTGCTATTATATCGGTCCGACTTAAAATCCCTCCTTTCTTGAGGGATAACCTTCTCTTTTCCCTTGCCTTGTAGCTGGTCTTCCTCTACTCGTTTATACTTATCGATTCGATCCATCAATTGGTGCACATTGGTGGCAGGCTTGCCAGTCAAAGACTTCCTCAAGTCATGCTCGATTGGGAGACTAGTTTTGAAGGGGCTGATGGCGACATCATCAAAATTGCCATCCATTTCATTATACATCTCCCAATATCTGTCCGAGTAAGCCTTTAGAGTTTCTACATCATGCATGGATAAAGACAATAATGTGCTCAAGGGCCGAGGAGCTCTGCTGTTTGTAACAAAACGGGAGCCGAAGGCTTGGGTTAGCTGCCTATACGAATCTATGGAATTCTTCTTTAAGCTATTAAACCACCTCATTACCACTGGTCCCAAGCTGGATGGGAAAACCTTACACATTAGCAACTCGTTTTTAGAATGGACAACCATCCTTTGGCTAAACTAGCTCACATGCTTCACGGGATCTGTTTTGCCGTTATAAATGGTAAAGGTTGGCTATTGGAATCGCTGAGGAAGCGTAGCCCCTTCTATGTGGCGTGTGAAAGGTGACTTGGAGAGTTGATCCAGTGCCCATGTGCAAACATTTCTTTGTTTTTGCCCTTGTGTTCGTTACTTTACATAAATAAAAGTTTCCATGTGTTTGTGGTCATTCTGTTGATAGACACCTATGATTCTCTCTCACCAAATTCTTGGCTTAAAGGTGGTGGTGACTGTTAGGATTAGTGCCTTTAAATCCTATTGTATGATGCCATGTATGATATTAAGTGTGATATTGTGTTTGACATTATGTATGACTTAATATTATGTTAATAAATTTGTTTTATTATTATCTGAAATAATAGTAACATGAATATTCGGACATTATCACATAGTCCATGATATGCATAGTATGTGATTTATGTGAAGATTCGCAGAAGATATAAATCACAAGTTCTTTGTAAACTCAGAATTATAGTTCGTAGTCAGTGATGAAATTGGGCATTTCATTTGCGAAGACTATAACATATCAACTACGATGATTTGTCTTGATCATGGAAGTGGAGACTTCTAGTTGATGTGTTAATATGTTTTAAGAGTTAAGACATATTGAACTGGACTGTTGTGAGATTTATTATTCTCCTAAAGACTGTCAAATGAATAATAAATCTCACGACTTACATTTGCATGAACTCTTAATCCTGAGAGAATAATGGACCTGATCATAAGGTGTAGGTTGCTTTGATATATCAGGAGTGAGATCTGAAGTAACGGTCAAAACCTCATTATATTGGGCAGCTACATTTAGTGTTGATGGAACATATATTCTCAAGATGGAATTCATAATCTCTTAACGGAGATATAAAGTATTCCCTTAAGATAAGTTTAATGAGTTTGTTATTCAGAGAGTTAGGCCTAACCACTTTAGTGAGACTAAAGTATATATTAATGGAATTGGATTTCATAAATATATGATGAATAACATTAAAGGATTAAACCGGATACTCAAGGATTAAGATGTAGTAATTTACAAAGTAGCAGTCTACACTAATGACTTTGTATTACTACGAATATTTTATGAAGGGGTTGCATGTATAATAAAGTCTTGGAATATAATTTATAGATAAGACCTAGAGTGCAACTATATTTATATAGTGGTATTAAATATAGTTAATGGTAACTTTGGGCCTGTCAAGAGTTGACAGAAAAGCGCAAGGCCCATTGGAGCTAGTGTCTTATTGGTCCCTTTTGGTCCCACTCCAAGCCACACACTTAAGCCCAATTAGTAAGGTCCAAAAGGCCAGTCCAATTAGATAAATTTGTTAGATACAAAGGGAAAAAAGTTCAGGATTTTTCAGTGTGTAAAAAAGAACATTGAAATGGTGTGTATGAGAGTTCTAGTCACTCTCTAGTCATCCCTTTGTTACCAATTGAGAGACCACACATCTTGGGCGTTAGTAGAATTGGAGTGAAGATTAAAAGTATTCCCGAGTACTTCAATCTTTGTTTATGAAATTCACTACTTCAAGGTACGATCTCTTGTTCTCAAATTCTGAAATTTACTTAGTACGTGTTATCAATATCGAATGAAGTAGATCCGTTTAAAACTTAATTTCCGCTGCATTTATCTTTATTTCCATCAAAGACATCCTCTGGCTTCTTAAGTTACATGATTTCAGGCAAAGATTTAGCAACTTAGATCATGGCGAGGACTGAGGAGGGTCAAATTAATACTAGCAACATTATATGTTAAAATAATTATATTGAAAAATGTGATATTTTTTAATTAATGAATTGAAAAGAAGAAAAAAAATTGAAAGGAAAGACATAGACAAGAAGTCAATACCATCAACTCAGATTTTTCTTTTTCTTTTTCTTTTTTTTTTTTAATAAAATTTTTATGTTTTATATCATTGCTAATGTTTTATGGTGAATGGTAAAACATGTCAATTTTTTAGCTAGGTGGACATAAATCCTATATGAAACGCAAAGTATGTCTATTTATATTGAACTAGTCGCAGACCCACGCGTTGCGCATGATTATTTTTTATGGTAATCTCATTATTATTATTATTATTATTTTGTAATTTGAACTAATTTAATGAAAAGTAATGCATTTCATAATCATATTTATCACAAAATAATTTTTTATTATTGTAGAATTGTTTTATTTAAAATTTGAAACCTTAATTCTACCAGTTGGTTGACTAATTTTTACATCTCTAAGTCAATTAAATATGTTTTGCATACTACATGTAAACCTTCTTTTCCATAAGGGTTGAAATAATGTGTGTAATATTTTTTTTCTATGGAAGTTAAAAAGAATAAAATTCACCTTGTCTTGATGTTTTCTAAAAATTAAATTTGGAGATTCTCTTTCAATAATTGTGAAAATTCCAAGCAATAATTCAGAAGGTGATACATGTTACATGTTCATGCTTTGATTGTGTAATTGTATGATTGATTTGGGTTGTAATTTATAAGTTACATCTCTAAGTCAATTAAACATGTTTTGCATGCTACATGTAAACCTTCTTTTCCATAAGGGTTGAAATAATGTGCGTAATATTTTTTTTTTCTATAGAAGTTAAAAAGAATAAAATTCACCTTGTCTTGATGTTTTCTAAAAATTAAATTTGGAGATTCTCTTTCAATAATTGTGAAAATTCCAAGCAATAATTCAGAAGGTAATACATGTTACATGTTCATGTTTTGATTGTGTAATTATATGATTGATTTGGGTTGTAATTTATAAGTTGAATATGCTAGTGTATATCCAAAAGGGTCTAACTATGTTGTTTAGGATATTGAATATAGTGTTATATGTGATTTATAGAGTAGTGATGGTTGTAGTAATTAAAAATTGGTTTTTCATTGTCTTTTAAGTTAATAAAAACCTTACATATTTTTTTTTTTTTTAAGCTTTACATATTTTTTTAACGTGAATCTTTACATATACCTTAATAAGTAAACCCTATACATTTCATTTTCTTAGATGCATAAAAAAAGACATCTATTCCATTATAATAGTGGTAATTAGTTTTTTCATGTTTTCATTTATAACGTTTCTTACTATTATCATACTTTACTGGCTTTTGATTTTCATAATAGAGGCATTAAATAAGAGTTAAATTCTTAAAACCTTTCATTAGATTTTAAAAGTCATGGTATGTGAAGAATATAAGCATTTAAGGAATTTTTTTTATTATTTATAAATAATGTTAAATGAAATATGAAAAAAAAAATATTTTGAAAATTTTCATCTTTATTTCTTATATATTTCTATTGTTATTGAAGAACATTTTCCTTTTAGTTTTGATAATAAATATGATTTTCTAGATTAGAGTTTGATTAGTTTCAAGTTTAAATTTTGTATGATTTTATTTAATTGTTGATTATATGATTTAATTAAGTGAATTTAACGATTTATTTATTTGCATTGTAAAGTTTATAATAACATTCATAAGGTCATCTTTAATTAATTTTTTACTCTTTTAGCCGTCGGTCTCTCTTTGTTTTTCAATTTACGGTCACTAATTAAATTATTTAATTGACGTTTGATTTCTTTTACTAGTCTCTTTCTCTCCCTTTTTGTTAACATCCTAATGTTTTCCCAAATTTGATGATAATTCTAATGTATTAAATATGCATATTGTAACTTTTATTTTTATTTTTATTTTATTCCATTTTGCTGCCATGAAATTAGTACATCCATAACTATTAGTTTATTAATTTATGATATGTTTGGTTTGATATTATTATTATTATTATTATTATAAATTTAGTGTTTCTAAAATAGCATGTGTTTTGCATTCTCTTTTTCTATTAATGCATTGTAACGTTTTATGGAAATACTTTATAAGAAAATTGTTTTTTCTTTTCTTTTCTTTTCTTTTCTTTTTTTAATTGAGTGTTTCTAAATTGATATTTGTTTTGTATTTCATTTTTCCATTGATGCATTGTAGCATTTCATGGGAAGACTTTATAAGAACAATTTTTATTTATTGAATAAAATATTATGCGTTTAATTTTTTTTTTTTTTAAATGAGACAAAATATAAATAATTATGATATGGAGTATGTTGCTAAATTTAAATGTTGAATAAAATAAGATGAGAATAAAATAATAAAAATGAAATGTATAGCAATAAACACCATATTATTTTAGTTATGCTATGTAATAAAATAATATTATATTTTTATATTCTATCTTTATAATGAATTAATATAACATTTAACAACCAATGAGAATAAAAAAGATAATAACATAAAATATAAAACTAAATCATATCAAGTTGGATTACTTGTCAATTTCAATTTTGGCAAACTAACTGACTTCTAGTAATGTAAAACTGATTTCTGCGATGCATTTGGTGGAGCTTTCAATATTGTATCAGTATGTTTTGATGGTCAACCTGTTACACTAAAATTAAAAAAAAAAAATATATATATATATATATATACCAAAAATTGAAGGAATATATATATATATATATAGAGAGAGAGAGAGAGAGAGAGAGAGAGAGAGAGAGGCTTTTGTGCGTGGAGAAATAGAAATTATGCATGGAATAAGAGGGAGAATGACAATTTTATAGTATGAGGATAAGAATAAGAAGAGTCAAAAATAAAGGAAGATAAAAAGATAGAGTAATATTAATATTGAGAGTAGTGGGGATATGAAAAGTTAAAATGGAATGAGAAATGTTAAATAAAGTTAAGGTAAAGTGTAGTGGGGATATGAAAAGTTAAAATGGAATTGAAAATTTAATAATAAATAAGAATAATTAAAAAGAAGATAAATTAAATATGATATTTTGATTGTAATATAATAGAGTTTTTAATTCACTTTAAATATTAAAAAATTGTATAAAAAAATGGGAAAAAAATTGATAATGAAATGGCTGCTGACGTGGCTCAATGGGAGTGTAGCAACAATAAATGCTACGCTTCAGCTTTTAGTAATATATAGATTATTTGTCCCATTTTAGTGACTAGTCGGTTGTCAAAACATTAAAATGCTCATTTAAGGGTTACACGTGTTTAACAAACCTCTTAATGTGAAAAGGAAGTTGGATATCTGAGAGTAGGTTGAGTGTTGGGCGGACCATTGGGGGAAAGAGAAACACTAATTCGGTCATAAAAGCAATCAATCGGAGAAAAGGGGTACTAAAATGTATTTGTTTTTGAGAGAGAGAGAGAGAGAGATTATACATCAAAAAGTAAAGGAAATGCCGTATCCTAACAATTTTTTAGCCTACCAAATTTGGCAAAAATAGCCAAATAGCATCTTTTTGCAAACTATGTTGCAATTTGAAGTATATTTTTTTAAAGAACTCGAGTTTTTGGAACTCGAGTTTTACATACTCGAGTGTCAAAAACGCAGTTGGTCTTTGCATATTTTTAAAACAGTGGTAGATTACTAATTTTTTTGCTAAATAGTGGTAGTAGGCTATTTTCGCCCACCAAATTTTATGCGTCTTTTCTCCCACAAACTGACTTCATACCTTTCATCCTCCACATCGCTAGCCAAGCATGCATTTCAATGGTCAAACCGTGGGCTATACGTTTTCAAACTCAAAACATCAAAGAAAAAAAACACAACCCATCACCGCTAACTATATCCTACGATAGCCAAAGTCAAAAAAACAAAAACACACCTTTTAACTCACCTCACCTCTCTTCTCTCTATCACCTTATATATTAGACTCTCCTTTCACTCAATAGTCTATACCACACCAAAAATCTTTAAGCCTCCAAGATTACTAAAAATAATGAAGGGACATTCTCTTACAGGGGCTTTCAATATCATTTTCATCATCATCTTCACCCTCTTGCTCTCTTATTCCATGCATATTGAGGGTTTGAGAGTTCTCAAAGATCAATCTTCTTCTTCTTCTTCATCCATGAAACGTTTTATTATAAACCAAGCTTAGTCTGGACCCAACAAAGGTGGAAGCGGTCACTGATCACAACCATGGTCGGTTTAGCTATTTTACTTCCAATATAAGGTTCAACAATTTTGCAAGAAAGGAATTAGTCAACAAACATTTCCTCTCTACAAGGGATCTCCTTAATGGAAAATTCTTTGTACAGAAATCTTCCATTAGATACTGGGCTTTCTTGTCCTAACCTTGAAACTCTGTACTTGGGTGGCAACAAACTTAGTGGTCATATCCAATCGGATATTTCAAATTGTTCCAATCTCGCCCTAGTAGATTTTGCAATAAACTAGAAGTCTTGGAAACTTGAAATACCTTCGAAGTCTTAATCTGATACTAAACATTTTGAGCATTTTGGAATGTTTATATATCTTTGAATTATTGGGGAATTTGATGATCGGGCCATGTACACAAGTTTTCAATGACTTGTAAAACTTAAAGCTGTGAAGCAGTCATTAACAAAACAATTATGCATGTACAACCATATTAAAAGTTGTCGACAATTTTGAAGACCCTGCAAATAGAAAAAGAACATTTGTAGCACTTTAAAATATTCAAACTAATAAATTTGATCTTCCTGCTTTGCTAATTTGTTCTACTCCTAAGATGTACTATTTTTTTTTTTTTTTTAAGGATAAAAGATAAAACTTTATTGATAAATTGAATATACAAATGTGTAGACAATCTCATGACAGCATAGCAAGACCATGCATTTGCTGCCAAGGAATAATATGCCACCTAAACACATGAGGCACTATGCCACTCTCTCTCATAAGAAGCAACTCAAACACAAAATTCAAAACTTCGAAATAGTAGACAAATAGTCTAGATATCTCTGCTTATATACTCCTGTTAGCCCCCAATTTTGATTATGCAAGCTTCTTGGAAACTCTTGAGAAGATTATTTGCAACCACATATATCTGTGTCAGATGCATCTGATAAATAACAATATTTGAACTTAAAAATATCCTGAACCACAATGATAATGACAACAAATCCAATTTATCAATCCATTCCCAAATGCCAATCACAGATATAAAAGATCCAATATCCCCATCACTCTACTCAATCAATAATCAAATCTCAAACTTCCAAGCCTTACCACAAAATAAACAATTCAACTTTCGTTTTCTTGCCCACGCTCCTAATTTCACATAACATTATAACCAAGAAAACAATTCTACCATATGAAGTTCATTACACATAAATCAAAAGAAAATCTAAAATAAATTGATACAAATGTTAAGAAGGAAGAAAACCTCTTGCTAATTTATTGACTTTGGTCAGACCATGTATATACCATAGCAAGAAGAGTACACGTCTACTTATTAGACTTGCAAAATGGACACTGTACAAAATCAATCAAATTCTGGAAAAAAAAAAAAAAAACAGTCAGGTATTAAAGCAAATTACTGAGAGAGGAAGAAGGAAGGGCAGAGTTAGAGAATCGAATTGAATTAGAATAATACAATTGGATTTGGGAATTGGGGTTATTCCAAAGAAGACTATTATACATATTCAGAGAGAGGGAGAAGAAAGAAGTGAAGCTTTGGTTGTTCTATTCAAAGAAATATAAAAACGACATCAAGTGGTTTTGCTGAAAGGAATGAAGTTATAAAGAAAACGGCAGCATATTGCTTAATGAAGGCACGTGGATATCATGTGCGTGGATGCAGGACTAAGGCAGTTAGAGGGAAAGCACAAGTGTCACTCATCCAATGGTGCTGATAAGAGTTAGTTAGATCAAAAAGTTAGTTACGATATTTTTTATTTTCCCACCTTTGTTGTGTATATATAGAAGGGGAAGTTAATTATTTTGTACCTTTTGACATTTTCATTTGTGAATCAATATGAATTCTCTCAGTTTTCAGAAACTTCATTCTTTTACATGCGATCTCTTTCAACTATAAAATTTTTATTACATTGATGTAGCTTTATAGAGTGGATCTAGATGACAGTGGTCTATCGAATATTGGATTAGTGATTTACAAGATTTGTATGTTACCTCTAGAATGAAGACTAACAGGTTTAGGCTTGAATATAATGCAGTAAGCCTTCAATCAGGTTTGTAAATCCATAATTCTTATTTTTTATCTCGTTCAAATTATCAACATTGTAGAGCCCGTTTAACAAATCAGATTGGAAGATTCAATTCCCTCTCTGAGATAGACTTTCTTTTACATTTAGCCCACTATGTTGGCTTGCTAAACTTGTGGTACCAAGGTACCGACCATTGAGCAATTAAATATATCATTATTGCAAAAGTCTTGTAGCTCAATTGGTTTGTAGTTCTTAGTATTTTCAATTGAGATATCTAGAGTTTAAATTTTTCTTACCCCAATTATTAATTTATCAAAACAAAAAAGAAGTATGCCACTACTGTTGCCAATGCAGCTGTTTATATGATTGTCATCATCAAGTTATGCCATTAAAACTTGATGAAATGCCCCTGTTATACAAGAGAAAACTAAACTTTAGTAACACACTTGTATAACTAGATATCAAAATTTTTAGTGTATATATTAAAATCATGGTCTTTGGAGGTTAAGGAGAATAATCACAAATCAATACCTTGCCTTTGCCTGAATATAAAAATCGCCATGCATCTATGCAAGTGCTTTTCTTACTACGACTCTTGTTAGTACAACTGTACAAGAAGCATTGGTTTGAAGACGTTCAACTTCCACAAACTACGGCACTATCTTTTAAAAATATGTATATCGGTGTGTGTATTTGCAGTACATAACCCTGATATTTCATGCCGGTTCAAATACCGGCTATATCCGACTCATTTTGGCTGTATCAAAGAATATATCAAATTTCGGCCCGTAAATGCATACCGGCCAAAATTAGACAAACACTTTTCTTTGTATTTTTCTTACCTTGATATGAAATTTGTCCTCCGTTATCAGGGTCTAATCCCTTTCTGTCATCTTCTTCTTTTTCTTTGTTTGTTCTCTACTTTTCCAAATTTTCAACTCTGCATGTGTCTTCCGCGTTGCACTGTTGCATGTTCTCCATCTCTCTCTCTCTCACTATCTCTTTAATGTTTTCTTTTCCTTTCTTTTATTATTTTCTTAGAGGACTCATGCCAAAGATTCTAAGAGTATTCACATCAATCCGTGTATAAGTGTGTATAATAGAAAAAATGTTCAAATTTACACATTTTGGTTCAAAAATAGCCCACATCAGTCTGTTTAAAATCTTGTAAAATCTTTTAAAATTATCAACAAGCTACAGTACCCGTGTAAATTTACACGGGCACTGTAGCATGTGTATTTAGTTTTTTTTTATAATTAATTTCCATTTGCACCAATTTTTCTCTCTCTTCTCCGTGCACAATGACCTTAGCTCCTTATCTTTTTTTCCTCAAATGCACACAATCACACCCACACACAAACACATCCACACAGACAAATCAACACATAAACACACCCACACACAAACAAACCCACACAGACATACTAACAGAGAGATAGATTGGTGCTCGAAGATCGGTGCTTGCTTGTAGATTGGTGCTTGCTTATAGATCAGTGCTTGCTAGAGATCGGTGCTTGTAGTATAGGTCTTGCTGGAGATCGGTGTGTGGTGGTTGTTGAGATCGGTGTTTGGGTTTCAGCGTTTAGCATTAATTTGGTAGGTTTCAGCTGTTGGGATCGAAGATTTTTTGTGGGTTTTGGGGATATGGGTTACTGGATTTCAGGGGTCATTTGGTGGAGGTGGTGGTGGTGGTGGTGGTGGGTCGTTTTGCTGGTGGTGGGTTGTAGGAGTGGGCGATGGTTGCGGTGGGTAGTGGCTGTGTGGTTGAGATTTGGTGGTGGCTGAGATTTTGTGATGGTGGTGGAAGAGGAAGGTGGATGGGTTTTGTGATTTGGAAGAGGAAGACCAGAGGTGATGGCTGGTGGAGTGATGGCCAGAGAGATGGGTGTAGAGAGAGAGAGCAACAAATCAGAAAAATAGGTAGAAAGAGAGAGAGAGAGCCCATATGTAAAGAGAGGTAGTTAAGAAAAATAATAAAAAAAAAATAGAGTAGAATGAATATTTTATTAAAATATCTTGTAAAATAGATAAATTGATGTGAATATTTTATAAAAATGATAGTGTAAAATAGAAAAAGTAAGCTTTTTGTGTAAAATAGACGAAATCTTTTTTACGAGCTAACTCGTGGATGCTCTTAATAGCTAAAATGCTTTTTTAGCAGCTGAAACAGTAAAAAATCCAATACTTGGTGCCAAAAATCAAATTCTTTTCCCTTCGCACGTTATTGTCACTGGATGGTAAACAAACAATATATATATATATATATATATATATATATATGTATATATATTGTCACGTAAATCAAAAAAACTTGGGGAATTATTGTTAGTGGCACTCTGGCATATAGTGTGTACGTTACATGGACCACTCAATATGGATAAGTGGACAGGCTATCATTTCATATCCATTATCTTGAGGCACCAATCAGTATTCTTGGTGTCACTTTCCTAATGATAGGTTACCATGATTAATAATTATGTCGAATTGTTAGGCTAGACATGGGTAAAGTATAGAATCTATTTGGACATGGGATGCTTACTTCCTACTTTAGGACAGGAGTGCTCAATCCATAGCACTAGCGGCTTCACATTGAGTCTAGGGTGGTCGTAACCACTTAGAAAACAAAATAATTATTATATATAAATTTAAATTTTTTTTGTTCTTTTATCCTTAAAAAAATATTTGGGATCACCCTAAATTTTTTTAGGCTTAACATAATTATACTTTGGACAAAATTTAGCAGCAAACTTAGTTGTAAACTTTGGTTACAATTTCACTCAATATTTTTTTTATAGATGTGAATTTTGAAAAATCTACCATTAGATTACATTTTTTTTCTTATATCCTTCATATTTATAAAAT
Source organism: Quercus variabilis (assembly GCA_030445155.1). Taxonomy (NCBI): domain Eukaryota; kingdom Viridiplantae; phylum Streptophyta; class Magnoliopsida; order Fagales; family Fagaceae; genus Quercus; species Quercus variabilis. Next base: position 5,782,614 of record CP129447.1, read on the forward strand.
TTCAAACTCAAATATTAATAGCTATGTCATCAATTAAATCTTTAAATTTCGAGTTTTTGTTGCCTAAAATTATACATAAAAAATAAATTTATGAATCAAGTAGTAAATAACATCCACTTGACATGAAATTTAACATGTATTTTAAGAACATAAAAAACATGTAATTCAACTTAAATTTTCAAAATATGTAGCAATGTTAATTTGTTTAGTAAGAGTTGTAGACTTAGGCTGCAATTTTGTATGTAGCCAAACTTTTCCTTAAGCTTTGATCCCCTTAATAATATATTAGGTCCTTAAAAACAAATAGTTTCTTAAAAAAAAAAAAAAAAGAGGCAAAAATGCAAAACTAACCCTCTAACTTTCACCGTTTTTCATTTCAGTTCTTTAATTTTCATTTTTGTCAATTCAGTCCTCTAACTTTCAATTTTTTGTCAATTCAAGATTCTGTTACAGCTTAGTTAGTGTTGCCGTCAGAACCACTAAAACGACGCCGTTTTGGGTATTTTTTAAAATTCGGAATTAAAAGAAAATAAGAAAAATTTGAAAAAAAAAAAAAAAAAAAGAAGAGGAATGACATCGTCGTTCCTCTTCCAATGAAATCAAAAGAAAACCAAATATCATTTGGTTTATTTCCGATGAGTCTCGGAGACTATCGCTTTTGTGACGTCGTTTCGATTGTCCATTTGTAGTCGCCATGGATGATGATGATGATCTTCTTGCTTCTCTGCTTCGTTCCATAAGTTTTTTCACTCTTCTCTCATCAAATCAAACTCACTCAATAGCTCAATTTCGGCGAACATCGATTCCACGCCGGAGAAAACTATCAACAAAAGCTTCCAGATTCTCCCAATTTTCCACTGCAAAAATCAACGATTCAGATTTCAAACTCTCGCAAAAGCCAAGAAAAACACAGTGAAATTTTTTTAATAAAAGTTTCTCTCTCTCTCTCTCTCTCTCTCTCTCTCTCTCTCTCTCTCTCTCTCTCTCTCTCTCTCTCTCTCTCTCTCTCTCTCTCTCTCTCTCTGAGAGTTTGCTTTCTCTTTCTCCTCTAAGATCAAAAGAAAACCAAATTTCTGTAGAAATTTGATTTGGGTGGATTATTTCAGTGGAAGGGGAAATTATTATTATTATTATTATTATTATTTCAGATTTTTCTTATTTTCTTTTAATTCTGAATTAAAAAAAAAAAAAAAAGCAAAACATCGTCATTTTAGTGGTTCTGATAGTAACATTAACTGAGCTATAACGAAGCCCTGAATTGATAAAAAATTGAAAGTTAGAGGATTGAATTGACAAAAATGAAAATTAGAGGATTGAAATGAAAAACGGTGAAAGTTAGTGGGCCAGTTTTACATTTTTGCCAAAAAAAAAAAAAAAAAGGTCCTTACAAACAAAAGAAAAAGCCCAAGAAAACCTATTTCAAACAAAATTTTTGAAAAAGATGTAACTTGAAGCATTGAAAATAAGACTATCATGCAAATATTTCAAAATAAGAAAGTTCGAAAAGGAAATTGTAAGATTTTATGTATTCGTATGTGTGTGTGTTTTCGTCAATATATGAAGTTCTATTTTTATTAAATTCTATATAATTTAAATTTTTTAATGATGACCCTAGAAAATATTTGTGGAGAATTATTTTTCTTCAATGAGTGTGAGCTCTTAACTAATAAATTAATAAATACATGGACTTGATATCGATTTATAAATGAAAAAAGTATATGTTATACTATATTACAATTAATATTTTACTCATTATCCTGTGAAACACCTAAGCAGTAAAAGAAAGAATATAAAAGAAATATTTAAATAAAGTTGTAAAATAACTTAGTATTTGATACACGTGTATTATAAAGTAGGGTGTTTTCATAAAAGAATAATAATATAGATTGTTAAAATAGATAAAATGACTTTTTAAGTTGCTAAAAGTTAATTTTTTTTAGCACATTTACATTTGACATCAATTTATAAGTTTAACTTTTATATATAGCCTTTCAAAACTTCATTTTTTTCCACATTATCTTACTTTTTTTTTTTTAATTTTAAGATACAAATATACTTTAATTAATTTTCAGTAAACTTTTTTAGCAAAAAAATTAAATAAGTAATTTTCACGCGAACATGGTTGTGGATGACGTGATAGATGACACTTCCCTGATGTGACTACGGACTTGGAGTAAATATTCAATTCTCCTGAATCTAATAAAGCAGCAGTTAAGGCCTGGGAAAGACTTAAAAAGAGTTAAAAAAGAGGTAAAAAAATTATAAAGAATTAAAAGATTAAACCCTTCTGATTTTTTTATTATTAAAAAGCTAAATGGGATTGCACCCTTTTTTTCTTTTCTTTTAAATGGGCCCAAACATAAAGGACCCTTTATGGGATCTTTTGGCTAAATATTGCCAAAATTAAAATATTTTGACATTATAGGTACTGTTTAAAGTTTATTGGCAAAATGAGGAGAGAGGTTGAATTTCGGCAACAGCGTTGCCGAAATTCAACAAAAGTAAGAGAGAGAATTAGGAAAGAGAAAAAGTAAACAGGGGCAGATGAATTTTGCCAACACTGTTGCCGAAATTCATCTGCCCATCTTTTCCACTGCCCGTAAGTGTGAGTGTGTGAGAACTGAATAAGGAGTGCCCGGAAAAAAAAAAAAAAAAAGTAATTTCGTATTACCGAAAATAGTAGAAAAAAAAAAGGTGAATGCCAAAATTTAAAGAAAAATATAATGTGCTATGTACACAATATTTTTACAATATTTTCTTTGGCTATCACAATTTAAATTTGACATTGAGATTACTATTTTAATTTAACAATAATAACAAGTAACAACTTAATACTTAGAATTTGTTGTAAAAATATTGTAAAAATTATGTGCACCTATTATTTCTTAAAAAAAATGTAATGAATTTGCCGAAAATTTTGTGGCAATTGTGACTTGCCGAAAATTTTTTTGGCAATTTCTGGGAAAAAAATTAAAGACTTTTTTTTTTTTTTCAATGGTCGAAATTAGTTAAAAAAAAAAAAAAAAAAAAAAAAAAAAAAAAAAAAAAACCCAACCAATTTCGGAAATACCATTGCCGAAATTGTGGGAAAAATTTTCCCAATTTCGGCAATGGTATTGCCACAATTGGGGAAATTTTTGTTTTTTTTTTTTTCAATTGTGGTTTTTTTTTTTCAATTGTGACAATCGCATTGTCGAAATTGTTTCAATTGTCACAATTGAAAAAAAAAATAAAAAAAAAATAATTTTTTTTTCCAAATGGTATTAGGGAAATTTTTTTTTTTTTTCAAATGGGACAATAACATTGCCAAAAGAAAAACTTATTTTTTCCTATTGCCGAAACTCGGCAATGCCATTGCCACAATTAGTTAAAAAAAAAAAAAAAAACCCAACCAATTTCGGAAATACCATTGCCGAATTTGTGGGAAAAATTTTCCCACAATTTCGGCAATGGTATTGCCACAATTGGGGAAATTTTTGTTTTTTTTTTTTTTTTCGATTGTGGGTTTTTTTTTTTTTTTTTTTCAATTATGGCAATCGCATTGCTGAAATTGTTTCAATTGCCACAATTAAAAAAAATAAAAATAATTTTTTTTTTCAAGTGAGACAATGACATTGCCAAAAGAAAAACTTATTTTTTCCTATTGCCGAAATTCCGCAACGCCATTGTCACAATTAGTAAATAAAAAAAAAAAAAAAAAAAAAAAAAAAAAAAAAACCCAACCAATTTCGGAAATACCATTGCCGAAATTGTGGGAAAAATTTTCCCACAATTGGGGAAATTTTTGTTTTTTTTTTTTTCCAATTGCGGTAATCGCATTGCCGAAATTGTTTCAATTACCACAATTGAAAAAAAAAATAATAAATTTTTTTTTTTCCAAACGTTATTAGGGAAATTTTTTTTTTTTCAAATGAGGCAATGACATTGCTAAAAGAAAAACTTATTTTTTCTTATTGCCGAAATTCGACAACGCCATTGCCATAATTAGTTAAAAAAAAAAGTGGAGAAATTTTCCCAATTGTGGCAATGGTATTGCCGAAATTGTGGAGAAATTTCTTTTCCCACAATCTCGGGCCACAATTAGAAAAAATTAAAAATAAAAACTTTTTTTTTCCCAATTGTGACAATGGTGAAATTGTAAAATTTTCTCCACTATTTTGGCAATGACATGGCCACAATTGGAAAAAAAAAAAAAAAAAAAGTTTTTCTCCTAATTGTGGCAATGGCATTGCCGAAACAGTGGGGAAATTTTTTTCCCCCTATTTCGGCAATGCCATTGCCGAAATAGGGGGAAAAAAATTTCCCCACTGTTTCGGCAACGCCATTGCCACAATTAGGAGAAAAACTTTTTTTTTTTTCAATTGTGGCAATGTCCTTGCCGAAATTGTGGGGAAAATTTTCACAATTTCGGCAATGCCGTTGCCACAATTAAAAAAAAAAAAAAAAGTTTTCTCCTAATTGTGGCAATGCCATTGCCGAAATAGTGTTTTTTCCCCACTATTTCGGCAATGGCATTGCCACAATTAGGGAAAAACTTTTTTTCAATTGTGGCAATGTCATTGCCGAAATTGTGAAAATTTTCCTATTTTTTCCAATTGTGGCAATGGTATTGCCGAAATTGTGGGAAAAAAATTTTTTCCCACAATTTCGGCAATGCCGTTGCCACAATTAGAAAAATAAAAAATAAAAACTTTTTTCCCCAATTGTAAAAGTAATACAAAGTACTAGAAACGTAATCTTTCACCTGTCACAGTATCTATCCATTTGTCAGAAACATATCTCTGAAGAAATCCAATCTTGCACACAACCCCCCTACGCAACATGCCACTTGTTGCCAAGCTTCACTTCTTCAGAGTCATATAAAGACAAGAAGATGGCAAATCCTTATCTCCCATAAGATTCTTCAAAAGCTAGACCCTACTCTTGTGATGGACACATGTATTTTTTTCTCCACTATTTCGGCAATGGCATTGTCACAATGGGGAAAAACTTTTTTTTCCCCAATTGTGGCAATGCCATTGCCGAAATAGTGGGGAAAAATTTTCCTCGCAATTTCGGCAATGCAATTGCCACAATTGGTAAAAAAAAATAAATAAATAAAGACTTTTTTTTCCCAATTGTGGCAATGTCATTGCCACAATTGCCAAAAGAAAAACTTATTTTTTCCTATTGCCGAAATTCCGCAACGCCATTGTTACAATTAGTAAATAAAAAAAAAATAAAAAAAAACCCAACCAATTTCGGAAATACCATTGCCGAAATTGTGGGAAAAATTTTCCCACAATTTTGGCAATGGTATTGCCACAATTGGGGAAATTTTTGTTTTTTTTTTTTTTTTTTTTTTGCAATTGCGGTAATCGCATTGCCGAAATTGTTTCAATTACCACAATTGAAAAAAAAATAAAAATAATTTTTTTTTTCCAAACGTTACTAGGGAATTTTTTTTTTTTCAAATGAGGCAATGACATTGCCAAAAGAAAAAATTATTTTTTCTTATTGCCGAAATTCGACAACGCCATTGCCACAATTAGTTTAAAAATAAAAGTGGAGAAATTTTCCAATTGTGGCAATGGTATTGCCGAAATTGTGGAGAAATTTCTTTTCCCACAATCTCAGGCCACAATTAGAAAAAATTAAAAATAAAAACTTTTTTTTTCCCAATTGTGACAATGGTGAAATTGTAAAATTTTCTCCACTATTTCGGCAATGACACAATTGAAAAAAAAAAAAAAACAAAGTTTTTCTCCTAATTGTGGCAATGGCATTGCCGAAATAGTGGGGAAATTTTTTTCCCCCTATTTCGGCAAAAAAAAAAAAAAGTTTTTCTCCTAATTGTGGCAATGCCATTGCCGAAATAGTGGGGAAATTTTTTTCCCCCTATTTCGGCAATGCCATTGCCGAAATAGGGGGAAAAAAATTTCCCCACTATTTCGGCAATGGCATTGCCACAATTAGGAGAAAAACTTTTTTTTTTTTTTTTTTCAATTGTGGCAATGTCCTTGCCGGAATTGTGGGAAAAATTTTCACAATTTCGGCAATGCCGTTGCCACAATTAAAAAAAAAAAATGTTTTCTCCTAATTGTGGCAATGCCACTGCCGAAATAGTGTTTTTTTCCCACTATTTCGGCAATGGCATTGCCACAATTAGGGAAAAACTTTTTTTCAATTGTGGCAATGTCATTGCCGAAATTGTGAAAATTTTCCTATTTTTTCCAATTGTGGCAATGGTATTGCCGAAATTGTGGGAAAAAAAAATTTTTCCCACAATTTCGGCAATGCCGTTGCCACAATTAGAAAAATAAAAAATAAAAACTTTTTTCTCCAATTGTAAAAGTAATACAAAGTACTAGAAACGTAATCTTTCACCTGTCACAGTATCTATCCATTTGTCAGAAACATATCTCTGAAGAAATCCAATCTTGCACACAGCCCCCCTACGCAGCATGCCACTTGTTGCCAAGCTTCACTTCTTCAGAGTCATATAAGGACAAGAAGATGGTAGATCCTTATCTCCCATAAGATTCTTCAAAAGCTAGACTCTACTCTTGTGATGGACACATGTATTTTTTTCCCCACTATTTTGGCAATGGCATTGCCACAATGGGGAAAAACTTTTTTTTCCCCAATTGTGGCAATGCCATTGCCGAAAGAGTGGGGAAAAATTTTCCTCACTATTTCGGCAATGCCATTGCCACAATTGGTAAAAAAAAATAATAATAATAAAGACTTTTTTTTCCCCAATTGTGGCAATGGTATTGCCGAAATTGGGCAGAAAATTTTTTTCACACAATTTCGGCAATGTCGTTGCCACAATTAGAAAAAAAAAAATAAAAACTTTTTTTTTTAATTGTGGCAATGGTATTGCTGAAATTGTGGGGAAAAATTTTCCCGCAGTTTGCAATGCCATTGCCACAATTGAGAAAAAATAAAAAATAAAAAATAAAACTTTTTTCCCAATTGTGGCCTTGGTATTGCCGAAAATGGGAAAAAAAAAAGTTTCAATGAGTTTGTGAGTTGAATCTTGAAAAAAAATGATTGACGTGCACATTATCAATAAAAAAAAAAAAGTAAACAAAGTACATAGATTTTTATAATATAAAAGAAAAAAATGATTGATGTGCAAGCTATAAACAAAAAGAAACTAAAGAAAGTACATAGATTTTTATGTGCACGCTGTAAACAAAAAAACAAAGTTTCAATCAACCAATCACCTCAACTTCTCATCTCATCTGATTCTTATTCTCTGCATCAAACATATTTTACCTATTCATAACTCTCAGAGGGATTTGTTTTTGTCATCTCATCTGCTTCGTATTGAATATATTTTACCTATTCATAACTCTCAGAGGGAATCGTTTTTGTCTTCCTCACTATTGTAATCTCTCTGACAGATTTTTTTTTGTTTTCTTCACTTTTGTAATCCCTCATAATCTATTCTTTTTTGTTTGCTTGTTTTTTGTTTTCTTCACTTTTGTAATCCCTCATAACCTATTCTTTTTTGTTTTCTTCTTAATTGTCCTCTCTCTGAGAGGTAGTTTTTTTTGTCCTCTTCTTGTGTGATAAAAGACTTCTTCTTCAGTGAAGTCATAAAATAGGCAAGGCAAGTCAAGTGCTAAGTGCAAGAGTCGTTTTTATTTCTCCTCCTTCACTGAAGAATTGTATCTCCTCACATAGAAGGTCATCTGATTATTCAGTTAGTCTTTTACTTTGCTTTAGGTGAACAACTAAGAATTGTAAGTTTTTTGTTAATGTATGTTTCTTTTCTTTGTAAATATTAAAAGCTAATACATTGTAAAATATTATGTATTGTTGTAGTTGTAGTTAATATTAGTTGTATGCCTATGATTATGATTGTTGTTGTTGTTATTCAAATTTTAGATTAATGAATTATTTTTTATGGTTATCTGATTGTGTTTTTTTTTTTTGGCAAGTATCACTCTATAATTCTCACTCTTTCAGTTGGTATCACAGTTGTGGTAAGCATCTCAACTCTTTAATTAAATTTGTATTTGTTATTTTTGAAATTATTTAATATTATTTATTGTTATTATTAGTACATGACCACAAAAATTGGAATAAATTGTATTATTGTGAGTATCAATATGTGTTTTGTTATTATCAATTATTACATCTATTACTTGGGAAAAATATATTGCATAATATGTTTGTTGGTTTATAATAAAGATATGTATGTGTATTATTATTATTATTATTATTATTATTATTATTATTATTATTTACTACAAATGGAAGTTGCATGGTTTAACTCATTGTAGCATTTAATGTAGGATATATTTGAAATGGAGCGACAACAATATCACATCTCCAATAATGCAATGGAAGGCAATGTACATTGCGTGATCCATATTTATTAATTACCTAATAATATCTACAATTATTCAATTTACATGAAAATAATTTCAACGTTAGTAATATAACATTGTACATTTAAAAAAAATCAGGTTTCCACGTTACGGGTGCGACCCCAACCGTTTGCACCTCCCCCGCTATTAGGCGAGCGTATTATCCCATATTTGCGGCAATGTAGACTCTACCGTGTTACTTGCCTCCCACATATAGATATTGACTGGAGTCTTATCACTTCTTTAGTGGAGCGGTGACACTCTGATACCCATACATTTCACCTACGTACTTGTGAAATGTCAATTACTCTACAAGATATAGCAATCCTTACAGGATTGCCTATTGATGGCAAAGCAGTGTGTGGGCCCACTAATTTGAATTGGAAAGAGGTTTGTAGAAGTTTACTTGGAGAGGAACCACCTGCAACAGCATTGAAATATGGTAGCCTTAAAATAACATGGGTAAGGAAGACATTCTTAAACTTACCAGAGGGTGCCAATGCTATAACAATCCAACAGTATGCTAGGGCATACATGTTCCAAGTTTTGGCTTTACTATTTGGAAATAAGAGCCAAAGTATATTGCATTGCTGTTTTCTCAACCTGTTAGCCGACTTTGGAAAAGCTGCGGAATATAGCTGGGGTAGTGCTACACTTGCTTTCCTTTATAAAGAGCTGTGTACTGCTGCTATTCAAAAAAGTACGGAGATTGTAGGCCCTATTTTCATATTACAATTATGGGCGTGGGAGCATCTTCCATATTTGACCCCAATTCCAATAAATCCAATAAATTTAAATGGCGACGAACCATACGGTTGCAGGTATAATATTTACTTTCTATTTCTATACAATATTGTATACTGTAGCATTTATCCTTGATACTTCCAAATCTTAAAATCAGTGGCAATCATTAATTGTGTATAGGTGGGATGCTAGGAGAACGTTTACGCACACACCAACGCATGTTTTGGGGGCGTACCGTTCTAATCACAACACACAATATAATGAACAGGTAATATATTACAATGCATCAATGGTTAATTTACTAGTTATATTATTAATTTTATTAATTATAACATAGTTATTGTAATTGGAGTTGCAGGTTATTTGGACACCATATGATAATTATTTGCATCCATGGTGTCTTGCAGAAAGACATATATGGACTACAAAAGCACCATTGCTATGCTTCCAGATTGTCGAGTATTACCATCCAGAAAGAGTCATGCGACAATTTGGATTGTTGCAAAGATGTCCAAAATGGCCTACTGACAATTTGAATAATTCTGTGCATTGTGTAAAGATGACAGGGAAGTCCACTGTCAATTGGCTTACGCTACATGCACAATACTACGAGCTTTGGGACGCGCGCAATGAACTTGTAGTTGGGGATGAGCATTTTGAGTTAGGTGTGGACTACGCAACATGGTACCAACAAAATGGTCACCTATTCACGACACCAGAGGCGGCTGCCCATGCATACCAGGTAATTATTTTAGCTTTTTCAAAAATATTGCACTAATATTAGAACAAATTATTTGCACAAACAGAATGCTGCACTACTTGATAACAAATTATTGTGTTATCTTTTTCAATAATATTGCACTAATAAATGTTTTTTTTTAATTTTTTTGTGGCAGCAAACTGAGATCAACAATATGTTAAATTTAGCTATTACAAACCAACAAAGAAATGATCTCACTACAGAGGAAGTCCTTACACCAATAGTAGAGGGCCTTACCCGAGTGAAGTTATCAATGGAACAAAATATTTCCTCCGTCCCTACTCAGAGGGTGACACACTTCGGGCGACGACAAAGGCAACAAAGAAGACGGCCGCAAACCTAAACTGAAATCGGACCGTCCACCTCTACACAACATGGAAATGATGAAGCTGAACCATCCACCTTTACAGAACAGAATATGTACAGCTCTACCCAAGCTGGGCTTTCAACATCTGCTGGTAATGACCCAACCACCTTTAGTGAGTATAATCCAATTAATGTCAGCAACTACTACGCGAATTTAAATGAGCAGATTGGATTACCCACTTCCATAGGACAAGGATTTGAGGGCTTATTTAACTATGACCATTATCCCCAACCTAGTTCAACACCTTCCTCCTATCACCCATCGCCACCTCCATCCAATGATGGGAAATACAATTATGGGCAAGATAGCCAGTACAACTATGATTTCTGCATACCACAACCTTCCCAACCAGCCCCTCGTGTTGGTGATTTCTGCACGCCACCAAATACATGGGCACGTGCTCCAAATAGTGAGGAAGATGCCTCCGTAACAGACTCTGAGGAAGATACAAAAGATATGGAGGTGTCTTCAAATAATGAAAGTAACGAAGGTGGTTATTATCAAACAGAAGTTGACATTAGAACGCAGCCAAGGCGCATGGGGAAAAGTCCTGTGCCAGCACGAAGGTATCCACAACGAGTAAATAGGCATCCTCCATGTTGTGGAACACAACAAAAACTTCGTGTACCCCATCAGCGCAATGACTAATCAGTGTAAAATGACTATTTGATAATAAATATATTAAAGTACTATTGTTGTTTATGCATCATTGTAGCAAAAAAATATTATGCCTAGATAATATACATAGCACATTATACTACTAACTGTAAGACCTTTGCAAAAATAAGAAACGTGTACACATTTTTTGGCATTTGAATTTAGCGCCCAATTAATCTAATCATACATCTATTTATTATGGTGTACATTTCTATTTTAATTCTCCATGGCCTCTCTTCCAAATCCTCGTAAAAGTGTCAAAGAAAAATAAAACTTTCACCATCTAATTTTCGTCCAAATTTACTGCAGCAACTTGTAAGCTAATTTCGGCCAACAAATTTTGTGAATTTAAAACAACTCAAAACATAAAAGTTGTAGATATTTAAGTTACGGTTCCATCCCATCTAGCCTTGAGTCAATTGGATTTTTGAAGAGAGAGATACATCTAAAATACTGATCAGTGCTCATATCTGATTTTTCCTCTTCAGATTGTGGCCCTTTGATTTCTTTTCATATTTGATTTTTCCTCTTCATATTGTGCTACTTAGAATTTGTTAAAATAAAAATTGACATTGAGATTAATTGTTGGGAGGAATTAAATTATTGGGTGGAATTAAAAAAAAAAAAAAAGTGATACTTACACAATATTTTTACAACATTTTTACAAAAAATCACATGTGATTAATTTTTATTAGTTCAAATCTAAATTTAACACTAAAATTACTTTTTTAATCCAACAAAAACAACTAATAACAACTTCCCATTTAGACTTTATTGTAAAAATGTTGTAAAAATTACAAAATCCGAAAATGGGAGGAAAAAAAAAGTTGCAATTGGTTTGTGGCAATGACATTGTCGAAATAGAGGAGAAAGATAGAAGAAAGTACACATATTCTTATTCTTCAGTGTTCACCTCAACTCACATTTTTGTCATATTCACCTCAACTCTCCAGAGTAATTTTTTTGTCATATTGACTTCAACTCCTCAAAGTACCTTTTTTGTCTTTTTATTCTTCAGTATTTTTTTGACTGAAGCAGTTTGGTTTTTGTGTATGTCCTGTTCTTTCCTTTCGTATTGTAAAAGAACCCTTTGAAACAAATATGGATAGATTCAAGTACAAAGCAACTTGATTCTTATTCTAAAAAAAGTACAGAGACAATACGAAATGGAAGAAAAAAATAATTGATGTGCACGTTGTAAATAAAAACAAAAAAAAGTACATAGATTCTTAATGAAGAAAAAAATGATTGATGTGCACACTATAAACAAAAAAAAAAAAGCAAAAAAAGTACATAAATTTTTACAATACAGAAGAAAAAAATGATTGATGTGCACGCTGTAAACCAAAAAAAAGCAAAAAAAGTACGTAGATTCTTATGTGCACACTGTAAACAAAAAAAGCAAAAAAAGTAAACAAAAAACAAAGTTTCAATCAATCAATCAACTAAACTCCTCATCTCATCTGATTCTTATTCTCTGCATGCTTCGAATATATTCCCCTCAACTCCTCAGAGTACCTTTTTTTGTCTTTTTATTCTTCAGTATTTTTTTGACTGAAGCAGTTTGGTTTTTGTGTACGTCCTGTTCTTTCTTTTCGTATTGGAAAAGTACCCTATGAAACAAATAGGGATAGATTCAAGTACAAAGCAACTTGATTCTTATTCTAAAAAAAGTACATAGACAATACGAAATGAAAGAAAAAAATAATTGATGTGCACATTGTAAATAAAAACAAAAAAAGTACATAGATTCTTAATGAAGGAAAAAATGATTGATGTGCACACTGTAAACCAAAAAAAGCAAAAAAAGTACATAAATTTTTACAATACGGAAGAAAAAAATGATTGATGTGCACGCTGTAAACCAAAAAAAAGAAAAAAAAATACGTAGATTCTTATGTACACGCTGTAAACAAAAAAAGCAAAAAAAGTAAACAAAAAACAAAGCTTCAATCAATCAATCAACTAAACTCCTCATCTCATCTGATTCTTATTCTCTGCATGCATCGAATATATTCCCCACAACTCCTCAGAGTACCTTTTTTGTCTTTCTATTCTTCAGTAATTTTTTGACCAACACAGTTTGGTTTGTGTTTCTTATTCCATCAACCTTCTTCTCCACTCTTATTCCCCTCATAATTCTACCAACAATTTTCAATTCATGCGTGCCACACATTCTACAAACAATTATAAGTAACAACACTTGCAAATATCTATCCGTCATTTATCTCTTAGAAGGTGAGTTACATCTCTTAAGTAGTTATTTTTCTTTTTATAATATTTCATGTTGATATGTTTTTGGGCATAACTAAGCATGGAAATCTTGTTTTTGCATTATGTGTTTTGCAACATGAACTGATTTGTATGATATGTTTTAAATTAGTTGTCCATGAATTCTTGCCAAAAATAAGAATTCATGGACAACTTAATAAAAAATATTTTAATATTATTATTATCAGTGAAATAATCCTCTTTAATAGAATTCTCTCAACTCCAGCTATTTAAACATTGAATAATTTTTAATGGATTACCTTCTTGTATTGCATTGTAATGGTTGTGTAATGTTAATATATTAATACTATTATTATGTTTTAGTGTAGATGGTAGAAAAGTTGTTCATTTTTCTCATCCATTCCGGCGGAATAATTAAACATGGAGAAAATGGAGTTTATTACGAAGGGCCACCTCCTTCTATGCTTCCATTAAGCCAGGGTGTTACATTTGAAGATCTATGTGATAGAGTAGCATCCACACTTCATATAAACAGAGAAGATTCAAAACTGACGATTTGGTATAGATTTCCTTTTCAATGTCATCCACATCCTGTGACTTACCAGCAAGTTTTGGTAGAAGATGATCATGGTGTCAATGCAATATTCAATATGTTAGACTGCCAATATGGATTTGTAGGTGCAGAGTTATATGTGGGTGTAGAGCCCATAAGAAGCCACCGAGATGTTTTTCCCATTCGATATGCCAACGAAGGACCGAGTGCATCATTTACTTATTCACATGGCGGGCAATTCCATGATCCATATGCCACTCATATTGGTCTTTATTCTGAAGATGCGGCTCATTCCCCAATTAACATTGGTGGTGCTGACTACCATGCTCCATATACTCATGGCGCAAGTGAGGACCAACATGTTCCTTATCAGTCAATGAACACCAGTGATGCTGATTATGATAATCCAACTGAGCATGTCTCACAAGAGACTACTAATGATCCCAATGATACACATCGCATAGCTGCTACTACTGAAAATGCGGTCCACACATTATCAGAAAGGATGCGAGCCATGGATAATGATGACGAACTTGATGACAACGAGGTCCTTGATGATGTTAGAGATGAACAGGAGCTTCTAAATGAAGGTAATCATGAAAGTAGTCCAGCTATGGCATTCCATCAACCTTCATCACTAAGTTTTTCAAAAAACACGTGGGATAATATGATTGATCCAACCCCACCATTTGAAAAGCCCACTCAGAGTATTTGGGACCCTACCCAAGAGTTTTATGTGGGCTTGCTTTTTGCCGATAAGGATGACTTACAAGCTGCCGTTAAACGCTATCACATCAAGAGAAACCAAACATTTTATGTAAGAGAGTCAGATCCAGCATGTTGGTCTGTAAGGTGCGAACATTGTTCTTGGCGTCTTCGAGCATGCTTTCGGGCTACACATGGGTTGTTTGAGGTTAGGAAATACAATGGTCCACACACATGTACAGAGTCCACGTTCACACAAGATCACGAGCAATTAGACACCCATGTTATTGAGAAAGAGTTGAGGGATGTTGTCAAAAATGATCCAACCATAAAGATTTCTTCACTTCAACAGACTCTTTACAATAAGTACCAATACCGGCCTTCTTATTCTAAGGTGTGGGAGGCGAAAGAAAAAGCAATTGGTAGAGCATTTGGCGATTGGGACAAATCGTATCAATTATTGCCAAAATGGTTGAAAGCTTTGACTGATTCAAACCCGGGCAGCAGGGTTATTTGGAGAACAGTACCTACTACTATGCCAGGCTGTGCAATATTTGAGAGAGTGTTCTGGACTTTTGGTCCATCAATTGAAGGTTTTCAACATTGTAGGCCAGTGATTAGTATAGATGGAACTTTCCTATATGGTAAGTACAAAGGTACGTTACTAATTGCATCAACGTGGGATGGTGAGAACAGACTTTTTCCACTTGCCTTTGCCATTGTGGAGAATGAAAATGATGATAGCTGGTATTGGTTTTTGCGTTGTATTCAGATTAATGTCACTAATCGGGAAGGGTTATGTTTCATATCTGATCGTCACCCTGGTATAATGACAGCAATACGGACTATATGTCAATCGACACGTTGGTATCATCGTTTTTGCCTTCACCATGTGGCTAGCAATTTCAATAAAAAAATTGGGAATAAAAACTTGAAGGCTATGGTAATGTGGGCAGGCATGGAGAATCAGTTACGAAAGTATCAAATAACCAGGGATAGAATTACTCAATTAAGTGCAGATGGTGAGCAGTATTTGAGGGAAATACCAGTGGACAAGTGGACGTTAGCACACGATGGTGGACATCGTTATGGGGCAATGACGACAAACTTGTCTAAAAGCTTAAATGGAATTCTAAAGAGTGCTAGAAATCTGCCCATAACTGCGTTAGTTGAACTTACATACTACCGTTGTGTAGCCTACTTTGCCGATCGGTATACTAAGGCACGCGCAGAGGTTACTGCCGGTGAACTCATTACGGCCTATGCAAAGAATAAATTCAATAAATGGGAAAAAAAGGCACCAAAGCATTCAGTTACTGTGTTCAGTCATGAAGATAGGCTGTTTGAAGTCAGAACACCAATAAACCCTAACTCTGCATATAGGGGTAATCATCGTCATGAGGTAAATTTGAGGCAGAACACTTGTAGTTGTCAAAAATGGCAGGTTTATAAGATGCCGTGCTCACATGTCATTGCCGTGTGTAAATATCAAGGCATCTCTGCAATGCGATATATCGACCGTTGCTACCATTTGGAAGAACAAGTTGCTTGTTATGCACCTAGATTTCGCATGGTTCCAGACAGTGTACATTGGAATGAGCCTGATTTTCCGGTCTTGTATCCTAATGTCAAGTTGCGACGTGAAAAAGGTCGACCAAGAACAACTCAGCTTCGAAATGAAATGGACGAAGGGGCAGAGCATTAACCAAGGCCATTGTGCAGTCTCTGTAGGCAAGAAGGCCATAATAGAAGAACATGCCCCACTCGAACTGTGGCTGGCTCCACTAGTGGCTAAACTGAATGACCTACCATAAGTATTCAATCTACTTCAGTGGATTGGTTGGACCCTTTTTTTTTTTTTTTAGGAGTTGGACCATATTGTTAGTTTGTATTATTTGAAAGAACATGGTACTAATTCCATATGCTACAATGTTTTCTATCACTGCAAGTTGGATTGGGGTATATGTTTATTTATTTTGTGTGTGTGTGTATTGTGTATTATAGTTTAGGGTTTCGATAACACCTTAAAATGTATACGTTTTATGGAGTGCTTGGGTCATTTACCATGTTTGAAAGTTTCAAAAAAGGAAAGGAATCAAAGGGCCACAATCTAAAGAGGAAAAATCAAATTTGAGCACTACTCAGTATTTTAGACATATCTCTCTCTTTCAAAAATCCAATCGACTCAAGGCCTGATGAGATGAAACCATGACTTAAATATCTACAACTTTTATGTTTTGAGCTTTTTGAAATTCACAAAATTTTTTGGCCGAAATTAACTCAAACGTTTGAGGGAAATTTTTCCCCACAATTTCGGCAATGACATTGCCACAATGGAAAAAAAAAAAAAAATTTCCCTAATTGTGGCAATGCCATTGCCGAAATAGTGGGAAAAACTCTTTTCCCCACTATTTCGGCAATAGCATTGCCACAATTAGGAGAAAATTTTTTTTTTTTTTTTCAATTGTGGCAATGCAATTGCCGAAATAGTAGAGAAAATTTTATAATTTCGGCAATGCCATTGCCACAATTGAGAAAAAAAAATTTAAAATTTTTAATTCCCCACAATTTCGGCAATGATATAGCCGAAATTGGGGCAAAATTTTGGGTTTTTTTTTTTTTTTAAAACTAATTGTGGCAATGGCGTTGCCAAATTTCGGCAATAGGAAAAAATAAGTTTTTCTTTTGGCAATATCATTGCCCCATTTGAAAAAAAAAAAAAAAAAATCCCTAATAACGTTTGGAAAAAAAAATTTTATTTTTATTTTTTTTTTCAATTGTGGCAATTGAAACAATTTCGGCAATGCGATTGCCACAATTGAAAAAAAAAACCCCACAAATGGTATAAAAAAAAAAAAAAAACAAAAATTTCCCCAATTTTGGCAATACCATTGCCGAAATTGGGGGAACATTTTTCCCACAATTTCGGCAATGGTATTTCCGAAATTGGTTGGTTATTTTTTTTTATTATTTACTAATTGTGGCAATGGCGATGCGGAAATTCGGCAATAAGAAAAAATAAGTTTTTCTTTTGGCAATGTCATTGTCCCACTTGAAAAAAAAAAATTTCCCTAATACCGTTTGGAAAAAAACAATTTTATTTTTATTTTTTTTAATTGTGGCAATTGAAACAATTTTAGCAATGCGATTGCCACAATTGAAAAAAAAAAAAAAGAAACAAAAATTTCCCCAATTGTGGCAATACCATTGCCGAAATTGTGGGAAAATTTTTCCCACAATTTCGGCAATGGTATTTCCGAAATTGGTTGGGTTTTTTTTTTTTTTTTTTTTTTTTAACTAATTGTGGCAATGGCATTGCCGAGTTTCGGCAATAGGAAAAAATAAGTTTTTCTTTTGGCAATGTTATTGTCCCATTTGAAAAAAAAAAAAAAAAATTTCCCTAATACCATTTGGAAAAAAAAAATTTATTTTTATTTCTATTTTTTTTTTCAATTGTGACAATTGAAACAATTTCGACAATGCTATTGTCACAATTGAAAAAAAAAAAAAAAAAAACCCACAATTGAAAAGAAAAAAACAAAAATTTCCCCAATTGTGGCAATACCATTGCCGAAATTGTGGGAAAATTTTTCCCACAATTTCGGCAATGGTATTTCCGAAATTGGTTGGGTTTTTCTTTTTTTTTTTTTTTTTTTTTTTTTTTTTTTTTTTCGACCATTAAAAAAAAAAAAAAAGTCTTTAATTTTTTTCCCAGAAATTGCCAAAAAAAGTCTTTCATTTTCGACAAGTCACAATTGCCACAAAATTTTCGGCAAATTCATTACATTTTTTTTAAGAAATAATAGGTGCACATAATTTTTACAATATTTTTACAACAAATTCTAAGTATTAAGTTGTTACTTGTTATTATTGTTAAATTAAAATAGTAATCTCAATGTCAAATTTAAATTGTGATAGCCAAAGAAAATATTGTAAAAATATTGTGTACATAGTACATTATATTTTTCTTTAAATTTTGGCATTCACCTTTTTTTTTTTCTACTATTTTCGGTAATACGAAATTACTTTTTTTTTTTTTTTTTTTTTTTTCCGGGCACCCCTTATTCCAGTTCTCACACACTCACACTTTTTTTTTTTTTTTTTTTTTTTTTTTTTTTTTTTTTTTTTTCGGGCACTCCTTATTCCAGTTCTCAAACACTCACACTTACGGGCAGTGCGGAAAAAATGGGCAGATGAATTTCGGCAACAGTGTTGCCGAAATTCATCTGCCCCTGTTTACTTTTTCTCTTTCCTAATTCTCTCTCTTACTTTTGTTGAATTTCGGCAACGCTGTTTCCAAAATTCAACATCTTTCCTCATTTTGCCAATAAACTTTAAACAGTACCTATAATGTCAAAATGTTTTAATTTTGGCAATATTTAGCCAAAAGACCCCCCTTTATGCATCTTTCAATTTCTTTTTCTTTTAAGGTTTTTTTTAGTCTGCGGTCTGTACATCTCTTTTATTTTATTTTTATTTTTTATTTTTTTTTAGGATTTTTGTGTGTGAGCCGTATAGGCTTTCTCTGTTTTCGTTGGGTAGGGACTATGAATACCTCACCACCTTCGCTGCACACCGCCATGAGTTTTGATACCACTTGTCGGGAAGATAAACACCTTCGAGAGTATCTTTGAGTATTTAATATAACATATAGAGACACACTTTAACCCAAAAAGCCTGAACTCAATGGGTATGTACTCAATTATGTTATATTAATTACTCAAGGAAACTCCCGAATGTGTTTATCGCCCCGACACATCTCTCGCTCTCTCTCGCTTTCCCTATAACTATACTCTATAGCTAGCTAGACGCTCCTGCAGGGAGCGATCGAGAAAGATAGAGAGATCCCTTTCCATTTTTATCCTAAGAAGTGAGTGTCTCTGTGATCTCTCTCTCTCTCTCTGTGTCTCTTGTGTAGTATTTTAGCTTGTGAATTGTTTGAAAGTAGAGCTGTATGTTGCTCACTTTGCATATCAATTTTCATTTGAAGCATGCATGAATTATGTAGTCAGTTAAACCTCTCTCATGGAAGGGTTCGTTACTCTTTCCAGTAACATCTTTGATATCTGCTACAAAATTTTGTTTATAGTATGGGCACGTACTTTTATTTGATGTGCATGTAATTGTTTTAAAAGAGCTAGTGTAAACACTAAATTTCAATCTTTCACTCTCTACAGCTAGTTTGCCAAAGAATTGAATTAGTTTTGAGAGATCTTTATGAATATCTCATAATATTTTACCATGAGATTGGTGTGTATCACATGGCAACAAAATTAAAATCCAAAAACAATAATTAAAACTAAACAAAAAAGGCAAAAGAACCAATTAACCACAATAAAAAAGACAATCTAGGAAGATTACACGTCTCCCTTTTGGGAACTTAAGTCAGCACCCCATTTTTTGGGTTATACGAGCCCAAAAAAAAAACGTTTTTTTTTTTTTAGAATAATCAAATGTAAACTTTAGAACCATATTTTTGTAACAGTATCAAGATAATATAAATAAATTCTATTAGAGAAAAAAATAATTTAAATACATTTCCTAAGTTAATAAAGTCTCTCCATTTTCCAATAGGGATAGTGTTAATTTGGTCTTGATTCATTTGATCACTCAACTCTATGTAAATTAAACTCCATCAAATTCACCTAGACTTGATGCATTTAATTCCTAGGAAATCTGATGTAGAACAGACAGCACATGCCTTCCTTGAGCAGCAGGGGCGCAAGAAGTCACAACGCAAGATCAAAGGGGGGTGCCAGTAGGGGCCATCGGGGTAACAATGTCGGAATTGCATGAAATTTGGCAGGTTGAAGGGAAACGACGTTCTGATCCAGATTCATGTCATGAACGTCGCCAAAATTTAGGCAAATTCCTTCGTTAAGGCCCCGATAACAGTGTTTTTGCTATTTATAGTATTATTTGTTTTTCCTTAATAACTTTTAGTTTAAAAGTCAGAATAGAGTCCCGTCTGTTTTGGGACGACCCTTAAGGTCAGTAGTTTATGATTTTGCATTTAACTCAATTTTGCCATTTTTGGCAAAATTCGGTAATTTGTCACCTAATCGCTTAATTAGTGCGAATTAGGGTTTTTAAACGTTTTTCTTCAGTATTTATATGTTTTGTAGCCGTCAGAGGCAAAACAGACTATTATCAATAAACACAGACTTTAGTCAAATTTTCTTCTGGTGGATTCCAGTTTTATCTCCTTGTGGATTCAGGGAAACCCCTCGTGGATTCGAGGTCTACTACCAGAAACTAACAGTTTAGTTTCTGTTTCATCAAAGAGAGCATCGTGTGTGCTTCTCTTCAGGCTTCCGCGACATCAGTTGGTATCAGAGCCTTGACTTACCCTGGTCTGATGGCTAACCGGCGAGACGGTAACCACCACAACAATGACGGCGGTGATGACGTCAACAACCCAGTCCTCACTAGGGCTGAGTTCCTTGATTTTCGTGATGAAAATCAACAATTTCGTGATGAACATCAACAATTTCGTGATTCAACCCAACAGACTCTGGACCAGATTCAAGCAGCACTTGCCACTTTGCTTAACCGAAACCCTAACCGCGTTGATGAAGAGCGACGTGATAACCGAGTACGTGGCCCTCCCTATCGTGGTCCAAACCGGAACAGGCAGCAAGACTACAACGAAGAAGACAGTGAAGATGATGAGTATGCAGAGAGAGTCTTTGGAAATCATCGTGGTCCCGCGAGGGATAATGGGCGAGATTATCAGGAGCAGAGGGACTATCGGATGAAAATAGAGTTACCATCTTTTAATGGTAATGTCTCCATTGAAGAGTATCTGGATTGGGTCAGTGAGGTTGAAAAGTTTTTCGACTATATGGGTACAGCAGAAGACAAACAGGTGTGTTTGGTGGCCTACAAATTGAAGGGAGGAGCATCTGCCTGGTGGGATCGTGTTCAATTAAACCGTACTCGGGAACGAAAGCTTCCAATACGGTCATGGAGGAGGATGAAAAGATTAATGGCAGATCGGTTCTTACCACCCGATTACCAGCAGGAGTTGTTCAGACAGTACCAGGATTGCAGGCAGGGTACTCGGACAGTTAATGAGTACATGGAGGAGTTTGACAGGTTGGCGAATCGCAATGATTTGGAGGAAACTGAAGATCAACGGATATCCAGATTTGTACACGGGTTACGAGTTTCCATCCGAGATCAGGTATCCTTACAAACTCTATATACTTTGAATGAGGCTGTAACCTTATCCAAGAAAATAGAATTTCAGCATCTCAGGACAGGTTCGAAGTTTTCCAACCGCAGTTCGGAGTCCTCTAGTTCCATTGCCAACAAAGGTAAACAGCCCATGTTTACACCACGGTCACAACCCGTGGTTAGGGAGAATAGTGGCGTCAACCAATCCACAGTGGCAGTAGCGGGTTCCACAGCCCAGCCAATAGCGAATGCCAACCCCTATGCTAGGCCAACTGGGAATAAGTGCTACAGGTGCGGAGAACCAGGACATCGATCTAGTACTTGCCCTAAGCGAGCCGCAGTGAATCTGGTAGTGGCAGAAGAGGGTGAGGTAGAAGGTGAACAGGAAGGTGAAGAGGTGTATAATGATGCAGATCCGTATGCCTATGATCTCAATGAGATCCAAGAGGACGAGGAAGGCGTGCCATTAGGGCGATCTTTGGTGATCCAAAGGTTGTTGCTCACACCAAGGGTGGAATACGGTGATCAGCGGAATGAGATCTTCCGAGCACGATGCACCATCAGTAAGAGGGTTTGTGATTTGATCATTGACAGTGGCAGTGTAGAGAACATTGCATCGAAGAGTTTGGTTACCAAGCTAGGACTGAAAACAGAAAAGCATCCCTCTCCGTACAAGATAGGTTGGATCAAGAAAGGTACGGAAACTCTTGTTACTCAACAATGTCATGTTACTTTTTCTATGGGTAAATGTTATGTAGATGAAGTAGTTTGTGATGTTGTTGAAATGGATGCATGTCATTTAATTCTGGGTAGACCTTGGCAGTATGATGTAGATGCTACGCATAGATGTAAGGATAATGTGTATGTGTTTTTTAAGAATGGCAGAAAAATTGTCCTTGGCCCTATTAAGGAAGGCAGTATACCCAAAGCTTCTAAAGTGGAGGGGAAGCCAGCACTCCTTATAGTGAACAATGAAGATGAGTTTGACAGGGAGTGTAAGGAGTTGAAACAGGTATATGCTGTAGTGGTGACAGATGGTGAGCCAAAGAAGGTTACTGAGATACCTGAGGCAATTCAACCATTGATCAAGGAGTTTGAAGAGCTGTTTCCAGAAGAGCTGCCTGCAGGTTTACCACCAATGCGTGACATCCAGCATTGCATTGATTTAGTTCCTGGAGCTAGTCTACCTAATCTACCACATTACAGGATGAATCCTCAAGAGGGTCAGATTCTACAGGGGCAGGTGGATGAGCTTTTGAGCAAGGGGCAGATTAGGGAGAGTATGAGTCCATGTGCAGTACCGGCACTGCTAACACCAAAGAAGGATGGGAGCTGGCGTATGTGTGTGGATAGTCGAGCCATCAACAAGATCACAGTCAGGTATCGATTTCCTATTCCCCGACTAGATGACATGTTTGATATGCTGAGTGGGTCCAAGTGTTACACCAAGCTGGATCTCAAGAGTGGGTATCACCAAATTCGGATCCGACCTGGAGATGAGTGGAAGACAGCTTTTAAGACAAAGGAGGGGTTGTATGAGTGGATGGTTATGCCTTTCGGATTATCTAATGCTCCCAGCACTTTCATGAGACTTATGAATCAGGTATTGAAACCATTTATTGGAAGGTTTGTGGTAGTTTATTTTGACGATATCCTGATTTACAGTAAGACAGAAGCAGCCCACTATAATCATGTGCGAGAAGTATTAGCAGTGTTGCAGGCCAATGAGTTGTATATCAACTTGAAGAAGTGCAGCTTCTTGACTGATAAGTTGCTGTTCTTAGGGTATGTGGTTAGTGCAGATGGGATTCATGTTGATGAGGACAAGGTCCGTGCAGTCAGAGAATGGCCAACCCCAAAGACAGTAAGTGATGTGCGAAGCTTCCATGGGCTAGCAACCTTCTATCGGAGGTTTGTTCGGGATTTCAGTAGCATAGTAGCCCCTATCACTGAATGTCTGAAGAAGGGGAGGTTCTCATGGGGAAAGGAGGCAGAACAAAGCTTTGCCTTGATCAAGGAAAAGTTGAGCACAGCCCCAGTTTTGGCATTGCCCAACTTCGATAAGGTGTTTCAGGTGGAGTGTGATGCATCTGTGGTTGGGATAGGCGCTGTTCTTTCTCAAGACAACAGACCAGTAGCATTCTTCAGTGAGAAAGTTTGTGAAGCTCGAAGTAAATGGTCAGCCTATGAACTGGAGTTCTTTGCTGTAGTACGGACTCTTAAGCATTGGGAGCACTACCTGATTCAGAGGGAGTTTGTATTATACACAGATCATCAGGCATTAAAGCACATCAATAGTCAAGTTAGCATTAACAGGATGCATGCTCGGTGGGTAGCTTATATACAGCGCTTTCATTTCACTTTGAAGCACAAATCTGGTGTCACCAATAAGGTGGCTGATGCACTCAGCAGGCGAGCATCGTTGTTGACCACCCTACGTACTGAAGTTGTAGGGTTTGATTGCCTCAAGGAGCTATACGAGAATGACGAGGATTTTGGTGATATTTGGGGTAAGTGTCAACAAACTCATACTGCTATCAATAGTATATACATCCAGGATGGTTTCCTTTTTCGTGGTAACCAATTATGCATCCCTAAAAGTTCATTGAGGGAGCAGATTATTAGGGAGCTGCATGGTGGAGGTTTGGGTGGACATATGGGCAGAGATAAGACTATAGCACTGGTGGAAGAAAGGTATTATTGGCCACAGCTCAAGAGGGATGTTGGCAATCATGTGAGGAAGTGTCCAATTTGCCAAACTGCTAAGGGACAATCTCAGAATACTGGTTTATATATGCCTTTGCCAGTTCCACAAGCACCATGGGAAGATTTATCTATGGACTTTATACTGGGTCTTCCTCGAACCCAGCGAGGTATGGATTCTGTTTTTGTTGTGGTTGACAGGTACTCAAAGATGTCCCATTTCATAGCATGCAAGAAGACTTCAGATGCTACTCGAGTGGCCAATCTGTTCTTTAAAGAAGTGGTGCGTTTGCATGGAGTGCCAAAATCTATCACCTCTGACCGGGATACCAAGTTCATTAGTCACTTCTGGCGGACTTTGTGGAAGCGTTTTGACACTTCCTTGAATTACAGCAGCACTAGTCATCCACAGACTGATGGCCAGACAGAGGTGGTTAATCGCACTTTGGGGAATCTAATCCGGTGTATCTCAGGCGAGAAGCCCAAGCAGTGGGATCTTGCATTGTCCCAAGCAGAGTTTGCATACAATAGCTCAGTCAGTAGAAGCACTGGTAAGTCTCCATTTGCCATCGTCTACTGCGTGCCCCCAAAACACGCTTTGGACTTGGTACCTTTACCTGAGCTTCCAGGAGTGAGTCAAGCAGCAGAAAACATGGCTGATCGTATTCAGGCTATGCAAGAGGAGGTGAGGCAGAAACTTGAAGATACAAATGCCAAGTACAAGGAAGCTGCTGATAAGAAGAGGCGTGAAAAGATCTTCAATGTTGGGGATTTAGTGCTAGTCTATCTTAGAAAGGAGAGATTTCCTGTTGGTACCTACAACAAATTGAAGGACAAGAAGTATGGACCATTCCAGATTACTAAGAAGATCAACAACAATGCTTATGTGGTTGCTCTTCCTCCAGACATGAGCATTTCTTCTACCTTCAATGTTGCTGACTTGTATGACTATCATCCTCCTGATGAACCAGATAGTGGGAACTCGGGGTCGAGTTCTTTTCAAGTGGGGGGGACTGATGTAGAACAGACAGCACATGCCTTCCTTGAGCAGCAGGGGGCGCAAGAAGTCACAACGCAAGATCAAAGGGGGGTGCCAGTAGGGGCCATCGGGGTAACAATGTCGGAATTGCATGAAATTTGGCAGGTTGAAGGGAAACGACGTTCTGATCCAGATTCATGCCATGAACGTCGCCAAAATTTAGGCAAATTCCTTCGTTAAGGCCCCGATAACAGTGTTTTTGCTATTTATAGTATTATTTGTTTTTCCTTAATAACTTTTAGTTTAAAAGTCAGAATAGAGTCCCGTCTGTTTTGGGACGACCCTTAAGGTCAGTAGTTTATGATTTTGCATTTAACTCAATTTTGCCATTTTTGGCAAAATTCGGTAATTTGTCACCTAATCGCTTAATTAGTGCGAATTAGGGTTTTTAAACGTTTTTCTTCAGTATTTATATGTTTTGTAGCCGTCAGAGGCAAAACAGACTATTATCAATAAACACAGACTTTAGTCAAATTTTCTTCTGGTGGATTCCAGTTTTATCTCCTTGTGGATTCAGGGAAACCCCTCGTGGATTCGAGGTCTACTACCAGAAACTAACAGTTTAGTTTCTGTTTCATCAAAGAGAGCATCGTGTGTGCTTCTCTTCAGGCTTCCGCGACATCAAAATCCACCTAGACTCAGCGTCTCTCTCTCTCTCTCTCTCTCTCTCTCTCTCTCTCTCTCTCTCTCTCTCTCTCTCTCTCTCTCTCTCTCTCTCTCTCTCTCTCTATATATATATATATATATATCCCCATGTAAACAAGAGGCATAGTAGTTTCAATTATTTCAACATTATAAAAAAACTGGGTATCCACAGTTCTACAGTAAAAAATTAGTAACTATAAAATTGAAATAGATGGTGCAAAAGATAAAGCAAGTGTAATCAATGATTATCGTGTGGTCAATTGGAAGATTGATGAATTAAAGTTTTTGTTACAAAATTCACGAAGCCGTATTGTAGATCTTGACGTTAAGAGTGTATATAACATAGCCAATAAATCATACTAACTTGAAATGGATTGAATGGACAAAATTGGATAAAAATGGCTGAATTGATCCGAATTAGATTGAAGTGGACCAAATGGACTGAACAGTATCAAATTAGATTGAACTAGATTGAAATGGACCAAATTGGATTGAAGTAGATCAAACTGGACTGAATTAGACCAAGAGTAATGCTACAAATATAACATTTTTACAAACTGTTGATGTGGCAAATTCTTACTAGTTCTAATATGGGCTCATCACTAATATCACATTTTTAATTATAATAACTATTTGGAAAATGCTAAAGCTACATCAGCAGTTTGTAAAAATGTTGTAAAATAGTTTGTGTCTGTAGCATTACTCTTACACCAAATGGACCGAATTGGACTAAAATGAGTGTTTATTATCTCTATCTCTTAAAGTTTATGAAAATGACAAATGATTCTCTAAGCAGAAGTAGAACGGGACCCTTTAACCTGGACTTAAACATTAAAGTAGCATACAGATAAGAATACAATTATGGAATATGATATATTTTAGGGTGAGTATATAGTAAAAATAAATAAATAAATGGTGTCTTAGACCAAGCTATTTGTATTATATGTATTTTCTATTATAGATTTCATTTAGGTTCAAGAATGTGTAAAATTACAATAGTGAAAAGTAATGATCCTATATGCTAATGTTACATGTGATTTGTGTAATTCGAACTACTTTAATGAAATTTCTGGTTGTGTTTGGTTTGTCCTAAATCATATATAATAATTTATTCTGCTTCAATCTTCTCATAGAGTAAGGTCTCAAAATTTCTGAGTTAATAATTATTTGTCTTGGGATATCTCCAAAATTGTGGAACAAAAGAAACCCAACTGATCAATTGAAATCTTCAATGAGTGTATCGAAGCATCATTAATTATCATTTTGACAACTTAAACTTTTAACTTTTGTAAGCTAGTTTAACACAGTAGATTGTCAATTTTTGTCTCCTAATCTCTCATATGGACATGCGCCAAATAATCTCTCTTTCTCTATACCAAAATCAATTTTGGAAATTATATTTCAACTTGCTTTCACCATGTATCACTTTTTAAAAGGTTAATTAAATTCATTTTTTAATCTCTTTTTGTTATATTTTGTACATGAACCATGATATTTGATTCTCTAGCAAGTTGAGACTAATAGGTGATTATAATGCAGTTGTAATGGACTAATAGTACTTAAGATAAATTAGATTATATTGTTAAACGCTTTAAACTTTATATTATGGCCCCATTTTAATTTTATTTTATAGATAATGTTTCTTCTATTTGTAAATAGTTTTTAGTTAGAATTGTATTAAAAAAAAATATCAGTTTGAATATGATAAATTTGGGGGGGGGGGGGGGGGGGGGGGGGGCCAGGGGCAGGAAGAGAGAGAATAGAGGACTATTTTAATCTCACATAAGATTTCATGATAAATTTGTTACTTGAAACATTAAATTATAATATAAATCTATATGAAAGCTCCAAGAATTCACTAAAATAATAAATTTAAAAAATAATGAAATATGAATAGATCTCAATGAAAATAATCATAATTATATTCAGGCTATTGATATAAACATTCTATTTTTTTTTTTCTAAATGCATGTCACTTATAAAATTTCACTAAACCACAAATGGAAAATGTTGCTAAATTACAAGACTCATTATCTTTCATGTGAGTTAAGAAAGTAACAACAGACCATTCACATGATAAATTATGCTTGGTGTTTCATTAAACAAAATTTCAATGTGGTATGAACAAAAATAAACATTGGCAAAAGTTTTAAGGAGCCCAAGCTGATAAAATATTTTCTTAATAAAATTCGAGTTTAAGCAATCACTGATAACCAAAACTTCTATGAATTCTCAATTGAACATGAGTTTTACTGAAAATTATTAGGTATTCTCAGAGTATCATAAATGCGTACTTTTCCATTTCACATAAATGGTAGATTCCACAGTGAATTTAATTAGTGAGAGCCACTATTCATATGAGAGGAAATAGTATGTATTTATGGTACTCTGGGAGTATGTAATAATTTTCCAAAATTTACTTGAGATAGAATTAGTCTACCATATTCTTACAAAAGTTCCATCACTTGTAATAGCATCAGTTCATTACATCACTCACCCTCCAAGTCATACTTTTACCTACCATATTTAGCAATTAAATACAATCTATACCATGATTTTCTAAAAACTTGCCGATACTTGTCTGCGCATCGATGGTGCCTATTTTTCTGCTTTGCATACCATACATAGATTCAAAAGTCATTAGATCAAAAGGGTATAAAATTAGACAGTCTTATGAGCCATCATCTCATAATATGTGTGGATCCTGTTAGTGTCAGGTCTAGGATTAAGCCTAAGATTCCCATAAAAAAGGCTACACTCTCTTTTTTTTTTGCAATCGGCTACACTCTCTTTATAAAAATGCTTTATCCTCCTTATAAAAAAGCCAAAAATTTTATGATAACAATTGGTTTATAAAATAAAAAGGGTTTCTTTACTATTTTTTCCGTTTCCAAAAAGTTTTTCAAAATATAAGATCAATAAAAACTCTAAACAGTTTAGAGAGCATGCGCACACACAGAGCATGTAAATGTATCTAATCATCAATAACGAATATTTTCTCTAATATAGCTTGAAATTACAATTTTTATACACCAAAAACTGATTGGTGTCTTGGTATGATGATAAAGAGCTATCATAAAAAATTGATGTCTTGGTCTAATGATAAAGAGTTATCATCAGAAGTAGAAACCATAAGTTTAAAACTCTCTCAAAAAAAAAAATTTGGTCCTTACAGACAAAAAGTTTCTCAAAAAAGAAAAAGTCCTTACAAATAGAAGAAAAAGCCCAAGAAAATTTTTATCACACTAAAATTTTGAAAAAAATGTAACTTGAAATATTAATAATGAAATTATCATACAAATATGTCAAAATAAGAAAATTTGAAAAGGAAATTGTTAGATTTTACGTATTTGTATGTATATGTGTGGGTTCTTTTTTTAGTTAATATATGAAGTTTTCTATTTTTATTAAAATTTTTATAATTTAAGTTTTTTAATGACTATCTTAGAAAATATTCGTGAAGCATGATTTTTCTCCAATGAGTGTGAGCTCTGAACTAATAAATTAATAAATACATTGAATTGATATTGATTTATAAACCAAAAAAAAAAAAAAAAGTATTTGTTATGCTATATTACAATTAATATTTTACTCATTATCCTATGAGAGACTTGAGCAGTAAAATAAAGAATAAAAAAAATTATTTAAATGAAATTGTAAAACAATAGAGTATTTAATATTAAGTGTATTATAAGGTGCCTAGAGTATTCTCATAACAATAATAATAATAATATATAACTTAAAACTTCACTTCTCTTTTTTTTTTTTTTTTTTTTTTTTAACAATTTTTTAAGTATAAGTATACTTGAACCAATTTAGATAAGCTTTTCCAAACACGCATGACTGTGAATAGTTGACAGATGACTCTCACTTGGTGCGACTACGGACTTCAAGTAAATATTGAATTATCTTCAATCTGATAAAGCAGCAGAGAAAGACTTAAGAGTTAAGGCGTGGGAAAGACTTAAGAGCTAAGACGTGGACATGTGGAGGAGAAAAAAAGTGGTAAAAAAAAGTGTTCTAAGATTAAAAAGTTAAATGGGACCGTTCCTTATTTCTCTTCTTTTTAAATAGGCCCAAAGATAAGATCACTTCATGCTTCTTTAGTCTGTACTCTATACACTGCACATCTCTAGTTCTCTCGCTTTCCCCAGAACTTTACTCCATAGCCAAACGCTTTTGCAGGAGCGATTGAGAAAGATATAGAGATCTCTCTCCATTCTTATCGCAAGAAGTGAGTGTCTCTGTGATCTCTCTCTCTCTCTCTCTCTCTCTCTATTTTGTGTGTTATTTTAGCTTGTGAATTGTTTGAATATCAGGTTTCCCTTGAAGCATGCATATGTAGTCAGTTAAACCTCTCTCATGGAAGGGTTCATTACTCTTTCCAGTAACATGTTTGATATCCGCTACAAAATTTTATTTATAGTATGGGCACGTACTTTTATTTGATGTGTACGTAATTGTTTTAAAAGAGCTAGTGTAAACACTAAATTTCAATCTTTCACTCTCTACAGCTAGATTGCCAAAGAATTGAATTAGTTTTTAGTGCTTGAAATGAAGAAAGATCAAATTTGGTTTTAGTTCTATGATTGATTGGCTTATCAAATTTGCTACTGTTGACTTGGAAAAGATATTGTAGTTGCCACCAAAATGATTTATACTTCATGTTAACTTAATTTGCCCCATTGAATTGCTATTTTTATTGAGCTTAGTTAAGAGAATTTGTTAATTGACCATTTAAAAATAAAAATTGATATAAAAATATAAAAATTTGTTAAAATTTTTTTTTTTCCATAAATTTTAAAAAAATATATAGTTTCTAAAACATTGCCTTAGCGCATCTGTTAAAATTTTCCTTTATTATATGAGTTTCTTTTTATGTACAGGGAACACGTTCTGGTTTGAATTAGTTCAACATGACGAACCTCATACCACAATCAGTCCAGTCAAAAATGGGTGTGTATGACATTGAAATAGAAGGTGCAAACGTTAGGGTAAGCATAGTCGATAATCCTGCTTTCGTTGATACTAAGATGTATGAGTTAATATCTTCATTACTATATCCCAAAAAAAAAAAAAAAAAAAAAGATCTTCATTACAAACTTCAAAATGGCGTTTCTCAAAAAAAAAAAAAAAAAAACCTTCAGAAAGGCGAGTTGTTGGACTCGACATTAAGTTCGTCAAAACTGATGGGAATTTAAATAAAGGCAAGTTTTTGATTCTTTGTGTTGGGAGTGATTGCTTGATGATCCAATTACCCGACTCGGAGAACATATCTCATATCCTTGGGCAGTTTCTGTCCAATGAGACTATTTGTTTTCTGGGTACCGGAATGAGCAACAAAGCTTCAGAGCTAGGCAGCTATTATTTTTATCCAGACGGACTAAAGTATGCACCTTTATTGATATCATCAAACGGAACTGTACATAGAGAAGATCCAAGGGTATCTGTAAATTTGAAGACAAGTGTTGAAGTAGGCTTTTTGGCTGCTAAAATTCTGAAGAAACCCAATGTTGAGAATTATGGATTAGCGGAGTTGGCAGGTGAAGTTGGAATGGATATAAAGGAACCAATTGGTGAATGTCCCGACTGGAATGCTAAGGTGTTCTCACATGAAGATGTCAAGTATGCAGTGCACAATGCCTATACTTCTTGTGTTATTGGGAATAAGCTCTTTGATATGCTCTAAGCCTCTAAGGCCATCTTGTCTATGGGTTTGACTGCTTTAATTCTGTGTTGTTATATATGCTATATATGCTAATGTTGCATGTGATTTGTGTAATTAGAACTACTTTAATAAAATTTCTGGTTGTGTTTGGTTTGTCCTAAATCATATATAATAATTTATTCTGCTTCAATCTTCTCATAGAGAAAGGTCTCAAAATTTCTGAATTAATAATTATTTTTCTTGGGATTTCTCCAAAATTGTGGAATAATAGAAATTCAACTCAATTGAAATCTTCAAGAGTGTATCGAATCATCATTGATTATCATTTTGACAACTTGAAATTTGAACTTTTTAAAACTGGTTTAGTGCATAGTAGATTGTCAATGTTTGTCTCCTAATCTCTCATATGAACATGTGCAAAACAATTTCTCTCTTTCTCTATACCGAAATCTATTTTGGAAATTATATTTCAACATGCCTTCATCATGTATCACTTCACTCAAGGTTAATTAAATTCATTTTTTTTTCTTTTTGTTATATTTTATACATAGACTATATTATTCAATTCTCTGTACAAAATTAATTTTAATTTTGTTAGTACTAATTCATTGAATTATTGTGTTGAATATGTCTTCATTTGAGCAAGTTGAGACTAGTAGGTGATAACAATAAAGTTGTAATGGACTAATAGTACATAAGATAAATTAGATTATATTGTTGAACGCTTTAAACTTTATATTATTTTTACCCCATTTTAATTTTATTTTGTAGATAATGTTTCTTTTATTTGCATATATTTTTTAGTTAGAAGTGCATTAGAAAATATCAATTTGAATATGCTAAATTAGGGAGGGGGGGGGGGTGTGTTGGGGAGGGCACGAAGAGAGAGAATAGAGAAATATTTTAATATGATAAATTTGTTACTTGGAACATTAAAATATAAGATAAAATTTATATAAAAGCTCCAAGAATTTATTAAAATAAAAAATTTGGAAAACAAAATGAAATATGAAAAGATCACAATGATATCCAGGCTTTTGATATAATCATTCTAAATTCTTTTTTCTAAATGCATGTCACTTACAAAATTTCACTAAACTACGAATAGAAATATCGCTAAATTACAAGACTCATTATCTTTAATGTGAGTTAGGAAAGTAATAATAGACCATTAACATGATAGATCAATAAATAACACTGATGTTTCGTGCCAGTTCAAATACTGGCTGTATCGAACTTGTTTTGACTGTACTGAAGACTATATAAAATTTCGGCCGGTAATACATACCAACCAAAATTAGACAAACACTTTCGTTTTGTATTTTTTCTTACCTTGATATCAAATATGTCTCTTATTAGGATCTGACCCCTTTCTCTCCTCTTCTTCTTTTTCTTTGTTTGTTTTCTACTTTTTTCCAATTTCCGACTCTGCATGTGTCTTCAGCATTGCACCCTTGCACGTTCTCCATCTCGTTCTTACTGCCTCTTTAATGTTTTCTATTCCTTTCTTTTATTATTTTCTTGGAGGATTTGCATCAAAGATACTAAAATAGCTAATTAGCACACAAAACACTAAAAAACACTCACTACATTAAATTAATGGTGCCAAAAATCAAATTCTTTTCCTTTGGCACTTTATTGTTGCTTTATGGTTAACACACACACAAATTATTTATATGAGAGAGAGAGAGAGAGAGAGAGAGAGAGAGATTTAATATAATTTATGTCACATAAATCGAGAAAGCTTGGGGAATTATTGTTAGTGGCATTGTGGCATATATTTTGTATGTTACATAACGCAATATGTATGATTGGATAGGCTAGAATTTCATATTCATAATCTTACCATACGAAATGTGGTTTGATGATAGGAGTCTTTA
Source organism: Quercus variabilis (assembly GCA_030445155.1). Taxonomy (NCBI): domain Eukaryota; kingdom Viridiplantae; phylum Streptophyta; class Magnoliopsida; order Fagales; family Fagaceae; genus Quercus; species Quercus variabilis. The sequence continues at coordinate 5,816,109 of CP129447.1, forward strand.
TCTCAGTATTTAGAAATGAGTGCTTTGAGCGGTATCTCCAACAAGACTCGCATGGTATATGTGGTATTACCCATTATTGTCATATGACATGAGATCGATGAGCACATACTGGATAGGTGTGTGTATCCATGATCTTAAGGCACCAATTAGTGCTCTCCATGTGTCACTTTCCTAGTGATATATTAACATGATTAATAATTGAAAATTTTCACTTTAAGTCAAATTGTTATGCTAGACATGGGTAAAGTATAGAATCTGTTTGGACATTGGATGGTTAATTCCTACTTTAAGATAGGAGTGGTAAATCCATAACACTAGCGGCTACATGTTGAGTCTAGGTGGTGACATGACCACCAAACATGGAAAACAAAATAATTATTAAATATAAAATTTATAAATTTATAAATTTTTATCCTTAGAAAATATTTAGGACTACCCTAAATTTTTTAGGTTCAAAATAATAACAATTTGGACAAAATTTGGCAACAAATTTGGTTGTAAACTAAGGGTATAACTCTACTCAATATTTTTTTTTTCATTGGATATGAATTTTGAAAAATCCACCATTAGATTAAATTTTCTTCTTATATTCTTTATACTTGCAAAATTTCAAGAAGATCAAATATCATTAGTTATGTCATTAGTCAAATCTTTAAATTTCGAGTTTTTATAATCTAAAATTTTACTTAAAAATAAGTTTATGGATCAAATCTATATATCTATATATAGAATAATAGGTGAAGCAGAGAGAAACTCAAATAGAATTCCAAATTAGAGTTTTAATTTTGTGCCATGTATCATTCCAATTGTTCAATTAGAATCTGAAATTGGAGTTCAATTTTACCATACACGTGTACAAAGAAAATAATCAAAAGAATATAATATGATTTGGGGCTGTTTTCGAGAGAACCATTACTCTGATTCATTGTTTTTATTTATTTTTACGTAAGTTCATTGTTCTCTTGGTTCAAACTTCAAAGTGCCTAGGGAACTATAACAGGAAGCCGAATATGGAAAGTGGCCATGGGAATTGAAAATAAATTTGAAAAAATTAATTAAAAATAAAAAAATGAAAGAATATTGCAAGAGATGCACCACTTGGAAAAATTGAATTCCAATTAAAATTCATTGGACTTGGTAATGAGATGAGATGAAATTAATAACACATTAAACACTCATGCTTTGGGAATCAGTAGTACCAATCTAAATCCATTGGATTTACTTCATGATAATACAACTATAAAGGATGTATAAAAACACGCACAAATCCATCTCTCTATAAAAAGATATTGGAGAGAATTTCTTTTATCAGCCATGCAACTTTAGAGGTTTTTTCTTCACACAAATGCCCATCATGTTACAAAATGACCCATCGTAAAACTACAAAATGAGTACAACTCTGAAGGGTTTTTTTTTTTTTTTTTTTTAATTTAAAATTTTTTAAGCTACGAAAATTTCAATCACCAATAGAGGTTGAAGATTCAAATGTGTGAATGGATCTTTTGGATAAATATCATCACCAAGGTTCATCTTTTTGTGTAATATTTCCATTTAGTTTTGATTTCCTTAATTGATATAGTGATGGGTTTGTGTGTATGCACATACATTGAGTCAATATTAACATGTTTTTGAAATCCTTTGGTCCTTCCTTGATGATTGACTTCTCTTGCAGATATCAATCTTGCACAAAGATGGCTTTTAACCTATTTGGTGTGACCTTACTGAAAACAATATTTAGCACATGGGAAGAATATTCAATGTCAACCTTGTGAATTCTTAAACCTATTAATTAGTCCCCTTTATGGCAAACACCTCTCTCTTAGTAGCTTCATGGCTGCCAATTTAGTTTCATATTACTCTATTTTGGCTTATAGTTGTGCTACTTTTGAACATTTTTTTACTTAAGTTTAATTGCTGTGCCAAATGTCTCTAAAGTTTTATTTATTTAAGAACCAATTAATTGTACGGGCTTAATTATCCTTTCAATATACGCATGACTATGACTGTAACTTGTATACTATATCAATCTATAATTTGATCAAAGTTTGTCTTTGTTTCTATTTTTGCTACCTTTTCTTTGGTGGAACCATTGTGGTTCAACTCGCTTTCTTTTATATATATATATATATATATATATATATATACTGCTAAGTTTTGTTAATAAAATTTTATGGTTAATAATATGAATTTAGACTTAATTGAGCATTTCAAACATAAATAAACTCATGGTTAATAATATATCTATTTCCATGCGGTAGCATGGGTTACATACTAGTAGTAAATAATATTTGATTGACATGAAATTTGACACGTGTTCTAAAAACATAAAGAATATACAATTCCACATTTAGATTTTCAAAATATATAACACTATTAATTTGTTTAGTAAAAGTTGTAGCCTAAGGCTATAACTTTGTGTGTATCCAAACTTTTCCTTAAACTTTGATCTCCTTAACAATAATTTAAATACATTTCCTAAGTTAATAAAGTCTCTCCATTTTCCAATAGGGATAGTGTTAATTTGGGCTTGATTCACTTGATCACTCAACTCTATGTAAATTTAACTCCATCAAATTCACCTAGACTTGATGCATTTAATTCCTAGAAAATCCACCTAGACTTAGCCTCTCTCTCTCTCTCTCTCTCTCTCTCTCTCTCTCTCTCTCTCTCTCTCTCTCTCTCTCTCTCTCTCTCTCTCTCTCTCTCTCTCTCTCTCTCTCTCTCTCTCTCTCTATATATATATATATATATATATATCCCCATGTAAACAAGAGGCATAGTGGTTTCAATTATTTCAACATTATAAAAAACTGGGTATCCACAGTTCTCCAGTAAAAAATTAGTAACTATAAAATTGAAATAGATGGTGCAAAAGATAAAGCAAGTGTAATCAATGATTATCATGTGGTCAATTGGAAGATTGATGAATTAAATTTTTTGTTACAAAATTCACAATGCCGTGTTGTAGATCTTGACGTTAAGAGTGTATATAACATAGCCAACAAATCATACTAACTTGAAATGGATTGAATGGACAAAATTGGATTAAAATGGCTGAATTGATCCGAATTAGATTGAAGTGGACCGAATGGACTGAACAATATCAAATTAGATTGAACTAGACCGAAATGGACCAAATTTGATTGAAGTAGATCAAATTGGACTGAATTAGACCAAGAGTAATGCTACAAATACAACATTTTTACAAACTGCTGATGTGGCAAATTCTTATTAGTTTTAATATGGGCTCATCACTAATATAACATTTTAAATTATAATAACTATTTGGAAAATGCTAAAGCTGCATCAGCAATTTGTAAAAATGTTATAAAATAGTTTATGTTTGTAGCATTACTCTTAGACCAAATGGGCCGAATTGGACTAAAATGAGTGTTTATTATCTCTATCTCTTAAAGTTTATGAAAATGACAAATGATTCTCTAAGTAGAAGTAGAACGGGACCCTTCAACCTAGACTTAAACATTAAAGTAGCATACAGATAAGAATACAGTTATGGAATATGATATATTTTAGGGTGAGTATATAGTAAAAATAAATAAATAAATGGTGTCTTCGACCAAGCTATTTGTATTATATGTATTTTCTATTATAGATTTCATTTAGGTTCAAGAATGTGTAAAATTACAATAGTGAAAAGTAATGATCCTATTGTTGGGCTTTGTGGAGCCTAGTTTATTTTTGGCTTAGCCCATTATAACCCTGTAAGTAGGATATAAAAGCCGCTTTTATAATTAGGGTTTTCTGACTACAACTGTTGTTGTGTTTTTAGAGAGAGAGAAAAACACTGTAGCCGCACTTTGTATTTTTTCCCTGATAATAGTGAAATCCCTGCAACTCCGTGGACGTAGGCAAATTGCCGAACCACGTAAATACTGTCTTATGCGTGTGATTATTTTTCTTTGGCGTGTGTTTTCTCTATTTTTTATTGTTTCTCACAGGTTGAAATTTTGGTTAAATTCCCAACAACTGGTATCAGAGCCTAGGGTTAGGTTTGAGTGGGAGCAATGGCAGAGGAAGCAGGAAAGGCATCTAGAATAGAAAAGTTTGATGGCACAGACTTCGCGTATTGGAGGATGCAGATTGAAGATTATCTCTATGGGAGGAAATTGCATCTGCCTCTTTTGGGGACAAAACCTGAGGCGATGAAGGCTGATGAATGGGCTCTTCTTGACAGACAGGTACTGGGAGTTATCAGGTTAACTCTGTCTAGGTCTGTTGCACATAATGTTGTAAAGGAGAAGACCACAGCAGATCTGATGAAGGCTTTGTCTGGTATGTATGAAAAGCCGTCAGCAAACAACAAGGTGCATCTGATGAAGAAACTATTCAATCTGAAGATGGCAGAGAACGCATCAGTAGCACAACATCTGAATGAATTTAACACTATTACAAATCAATTGTCGTCTGTAGAAATTGATTTTGATGATGAGATTCGTGCTTTGATCGTCTTGGCTTCTTTGCCAAACAGTTGGGAGGCAATGAGGATGGTAGTAAGCAATTCCACAGGAAAAGAAAAACTCAAGTACAATGATATACGAGATTTAATTCTGGTTGAGGAGATTCGCAGAAGAGATGCAGGTGAAATCTCAGGATCTGGTTCTGCCCTAAACCTTAAGACAAGAGGCAGAGGTAATAACAGAAATTCAAATCGAGGCAGATCAAAATCTAGAAATACTAATCAGAACAGAAGTAAATCTAGATCAAGCCAACAAGTACAATGCTGGAATTGTGGGAAAACAGGTCACTTTAGGAACCAATACAAAAGTCCTAAGAAGAAGAATGAAGATGATTCTGCTAATGCTGTAACAGAAGAGGTACAGGATGCATTACTTCTTCCAGTAGACAGTCCACTTGATGATTGGGTTTTGGATTCAGGAGCCTCGTTTCATACCACTCCACACTGAGAAATCATACAGAACTATGCTACAGGTGATTTTGGTAAGGTGTATTTGGCTGATGGTTCAGCTCTGGATGTTGTGGGTATGGGAGATGTCCGGATATTGTTATCCAATGGGTCTGTTTGGTTACTGGAGAAGGTTCGACATATTCCTGACCTAAGGAGGAATCTGATTTCTGTTGGACAACTTGATGATGAAGGGCATGCAATACTATTTGTTGGTGGTACTTGGAAGGTTACAAAGGGAGCTAGAGTATTGGCTCGTGGAAAGAAGACTGGCACTCTCTATATGACCTCAAGTCCAAGAGACACAATTGCAGTTGCTGATGCAAGTACTAATACAAGCCTATGGCACCGCAGGCTTGGTCACATGAGTGAGAAAGGGATGAAGATATTGCTGTCAAAAGGAAAACTACTAGAATTAAAGTCCATTGATTTTGACATGTGTGAAAGCTGCATCTTAGGAAAGCAGAAAAAGGTGAGTTTTTTGAAAACTGGCAAAACACCGAAGGCAGAAAAATTGGAGTTAGTACACACTGATTTGTGGGGGCCTTCTCCGGTTGCATCCCTTGGAGGTTCAAGGTACTACATCACTTTCATTGATGATTCAAGCAGAAAAGTATGGGTTTATTTTCTGAAAAATAAATCTGATGTATTTGAAACTTTTAAGAAGTGGAAGGCCATGGTTGAGATAGAAACAGGTTTAAAACTAAAATGTTTAAGGTCTGATAATGGAGGAGAGTACATAGATGGAGGGTTCAGTGAGTATTGTGCTGCACAGGGAATTAGGATGGAAAAGACCATTCCTGGGACACCACAGCAGAATGGTGTGGCTGAGCGCATGAACAGAACTCTTAATGAGCGTGCTAGGAGTACGAGGTTGCATGCTGGACTACCAAAAACTTTCTGGGCTGATGCTATTAGCACCGCAGCTTACTTGATAAACCGAGGGCCATCAGTTCCCATGGAGTTCAAACTTCCTGAGGAGGTTTGGAGCGGTAAAGAGGTAAAATTTTCTCATTTAAAAGTTTTTGGTTGTGTTTCTTATGTTCATATTGATTCTGATGTTCGTAGTAAACTTGATGCTAAGTCTAAAATATGTTTTTTCATTGGCTATGGTGATGAGAAATTTGGCTATAGGTTTTGGGATGAACAAAACAGGAAAATCATCAGAAGTAGAAATGTGATATTTAATGAACAGGTTATGTACAAGAACAGGTCAACTGTAGTCTCAGATATTGCAGAGATAGATCAAAAGAAATATGAGTTTGTCAACTTAGATGGATTGACTGAAAGTACTGTCCAGAAAAGGGGTGAAGAAAATAAGGAGAATATAGATTCACTGGTAGATCAGAGTACACCTGTAGCTGAAGTCCGCAGATCTTCCAAAAACATTAGACCTCCACAGCGTTATTCACCCGCTTTAAATTATCTACTATTGACTGATGGTAGTGAGCCAGAGTGTTATGATGAAGCCTTGCAAGATGAAAATTCAAGCAAGTGGGAGTTAGCCATGAAGGATGAGATGGATTCCTTATTGGGGAATCAGACATGGGAACTGACTAAATTGCCAGTAGGAAAGAAGGCTTTGCACAACAAGTGGGTATACAGAATAAAGAATGAGCATGATGGTAGTAAACGTTACAAGGCCAGATTAGTTGTTAAAGGGTTCCAGCAGAAGGAAGGCATTGACTACACAGAGATATTTTCTCCAGTTGTGAAGATGTCAACAATTAGACTGGTGCTGGGAATGGTGGCTGTAGAAAATTTACATCTTGAGCAGTTAGATGTGAAGACGGTATTCCTTCATGGTGACTTGGAGGAAGACATTTACATGATTCAGCCAGAAGGGTTCATTGTTCAGGGACAAGAGAATCTAGTCTGCAAACTGAGAAAGAGCTTGTATGGCCTAAAACAAGCTCCCAGACAGTGGTACAAGAAATTTGACAGTTTTATGCATAAAATTGGGTTCAAGAGATGTGAAACTGATCATTGTTGCTATGTTAAATTCTTTGACAATTCTTATATCATTTTACTGTTGTATGTGGATGATATGCTCATTGCAGGGTCTAGCATTGAGGAGATTAATAATCTGAAGAAGCAATTGTCAAAACAGTTTGCAATGAAGGATTTGGGAGCTACAAAGCAAATCCTTGGTATGAGAATCATTAGAGACAAGGCTAATGGTACATTGAAGCTTTCACAGTCAGAGTATGTGAAGAAAGTTCTCAGCAGGTTCAACATGAATGAATCTAAACCAGTGAGCACACCCTTGGGTAGTCATTTCAAACTGAGCAAAGAACAGTCACCGAAGACAGAAGAAGAAAGGGACCATATAAGCAAGGTGCCTTATGCCTCAGCTATTGGCAGCTTGATGTATGCTATGGTGTGTACAAGGCCAGACATTGCACATGCAGTGGGAGTTGTGAGCAAATTCATGAGTAGGCCTGGAAAGCAGCATTGGGAGGCAGTCAAGTGGATTCTGAGATATCTGAAGGGTTCATCAGATACATGTTTTTGTTTCACAGGTGCAAGTTTGAAGCTGCAAGGTTATGTAGATGCTGATTTTGCTGGTGATGTTGATAGTAGAAAGAGTACTACTGGGTTTGTATTTACTCTGAGTGGTACAGCTATATCATGGGCTTCAAATCTGCAAAAGATTGTTACTTTGTCTACTACAGAAGCTGAGTATGTTGCAGCAACTGAAGCTGGAAAAGAGATGATTTTGCTACATGGTTTCTTAGATGAATTGGGTAAGAAGCAGGAGATGGGCATTCTACACAGTGACAGTCAGAGTGCAATCTTTCTTACCAAAAATTCGGCTTTTCATTCAAAGTCGAAGCATATACAAACAAAATACCACTTTATCCGTTACCTTGTTGAAGATAAGTTGGTAACACTTGAGAAGATATGTGGATCTAAGAACCCAGCAGATATGTTGACTAAGGGTGTCACTATTGAGAAGTTGAAGCTGTGTGCAGCTTCAATTGGTCTTCTAGCTTGAGGACAGGAGGATGAGTTGCAGGGATGAGGGATTGCTTTTGGAGGATAGCGGCTGATGTTGATGATTGAACTAGTCTCCAAGTGGGAGATTTGTTGGGCTTTGTGGAGTCTAGTTTATTTTTGGCTTAGCCCATTATAACCCTGTAAGTAGGATATAAAAGCCGCTTTTATAATTAGGGTTTTCTGACTACAACTGTTGTTGTGTTTTTAGAGAGAGAGAAAAACACAGTAGCCGCACTTTGTATTTTTTCCCTGATAATAGTGAAATCCCTGCAACTCCGTGGACGTAGGCAAATTGCCGAACCACGTAAATACTGTCTTGTGCGTGTGATTATTTTTCTTTGGCATGTGTTTTCTCTATTTTTTATTGTTTCTCACAGGTTGGAATTTTGGTTAAATTCCCAACACCTATATGCTAATGTTACATGTGATTTGTGTAATTCGAACTACTTTAATGAAATTTCTAGTTTTGTTTGGTTTGTCCTAAATCATATGTCATAATTTATTCTGCTTCAATCTTCTCATATAGTAAGGTCTCAAAATTTCTGAGTTAATAATTATTTGTCTTGGGATATCTCCAAAATTGTGGAAAAAAAGAAACCCAACTGATCAATTGAAATCTTCAATGAGTGTATCGAAGCATCATTAATTATCATTTTGACAACTTAAACTTTTAACTTTTGTAAACTAGTTTAACACAGTAGATTATCAATTTTTGTCTCCTAATCTCTCATATGGACATGCACCAAATAATCTCTCTTTCTCTATACCAAAATCAATTTTGAAAATTATATTTCAACTTGCCTTCACCATGTATCACTTTTTAAAAGGTTAATTAAATTCATTTTTTAATATCTTTTTTGTTATATTTTGTACATGAACCATGATATTTGATTATCTAGCAAGTTAAAACTAATAGGTGATTATAATGCAGTTGTAATGGACTAATAGTACTTAAGATAAATTAGATTATATTGTTAAACGCTTTAAACTTTACATTATGGCCCCATTTTAATTTTATTTTATAGATAATGTTTCTTCTATTTGTAAATAGTTTTTAGTTAGAATTGTATTAAAAAAAATATCAGTTTGAATATGATAAATTGGGGGGGGGGGGGGGGGGGGGGGGGCGCAGGGGCAGGAAGAGAGAGAAAAGAGAACTATTTTAATCTCACATAAGATTTCATGATAAATTTGTTACTTGAAACATTAAATTATAAGATAAATCTATATGAAAGCTCCAAGAATTCACTAAAATATTAAATTTAAAAAAATAATGAAATATGAATAGATCTCAATGAAAATAATCATAATTGTATTCAGGCTATTGATATAACCATTCTTTTTTTTTTTTTCCCCCTAAATGCATGTCACTTATAAAATTTCACTAAACCACAAATGGAAAATGTTGCTAAATTACAAGACTCATTATCTTTCATGTGAGTTAAGAAAGTAACAATAGACCATTCACATGATAAATTATGCTTAGTGTTTCATTAAACAAAATTTAAATTTGGTATGAACAAAAATAAACATTGGCGGAAGTTTTAAGGAGCCCAAGTTGATAAAATATTTTCTTAATAAAATTCGAGTTTAAGCAATCATTGATAACCGAAACTTCTATGAATTCTCAATTGAACATGAGTTTTACTGAAAATTATTAGGTACTCTCAGAGTATCATAAATGCATAATTCTCCCTTTCACATAAATGGTGGGTTCCACCGTGAATTTAATTAGTGAGACCTACCATTCATATGAGAGGAAATAGTATGTATTTATGGTACTTTGGTAGTACACAATAATTTTTCGAGATTTACTTGAGATAGAATTAGTCTACCATATTCTTACAGAACTTCCATCACTTGTAATAGCATCAGTTCATTACTCTTTCCAGTAACATGTTTGATATCTGCTACAAAATTTTATTTATAGTATGGGCACGTACTTTTATTTGATGTGTACGTAATTGTTTTAAAAGAGCTAGTGTAAACACTAAATTTCAATCTTTCACTCTCTACAGCTAGATTGCCAAAGAATTGAATTAGTTTTTAGCGCTTGAAATGAATAAAGATCAAATTTGGTTTTAGTTCTATGATTGATTGGCTTATCAAATTTGCTACTGTTGACTTGGAAAAGATATTATAGTTGCCACCAAAATGATTTATACTTCATGTTAACTTAATTTGCCCCGTTGAATTGCTATTTTTATTGAGCTTAGTTAAGAGAATTTGTTAATTGACCATTTAAAAATAAAAATTGATATAAAAATATAAATATTTGTTAAAAAATTAGTTTTTTTTTTCCATAAATTTTAAAAAAATATATAGTTTCTAAAACATTGCCTTAGCGCATCTGTTAAAATTTTCCTTTATTATATAGTTTCTTTTTATGTACAGGGAACACGTTCTGGTTTGAATTAGTTCAACATGACGAACCTCATACCACAATCAGTCCAGTCAAAAATGGGTGTGTATGATATTGAAATAGAAGGTGCAAACGTTAGGGTAAGGATAGTCGATAATCCTGCTTTCGTTGATACTAAGATGGATGAGTTAATATCTTCATTACTTTATCCAAAAAAAAAAAAAGATCTTCATTACAAACTTCAGAATGGCGTTTCTCAATCAAAAAAAAAAAAAAAAAAAACCTTCAGAAAGGCGAGTTGTTGGACTCGACATTAAGTTTGTCAAAACTGATGGGAATTTAAATAAAGGCAAGTTTTTGATTCTTTGTGTTGGGAGTGATTGCTTGATGATCCAATTACCCGACTCGGAGAACTTATCTGATACCCTTGGGCGGTTTCTGTCTAATGAGACTATTTGTTTTCTGGGTACCGGAATGAGCAACATAGTTTCAGAGCTAGGCAGCTTCTCTTTTTATCCACACGGACAAAACAAAAGAATGTCATGGGTATCGGACGGACACGTTATATTTACAGTAGCAACGCAATCTGTAAATTTAAAGACAGGTGTTGAAGTAGGCTTTTTGGCTGCTAAAATTCTGAAGAAACCCAATGTTGAGAATTATGGATTAGCGGAGTTGGCAGGTGAAGTTGGAATGGATATAGAGGAACCAATTAGTGAATGTCCTGACTGGAATGCTAAGGTGTTCTCAGATGAAGATGTCAAGTATGCAGTGCACAATGCCTATACTTCTTGTGTTATTGGGAATAAGCTCTATGATATGCTCTAAGCCTCTAAGGCCATCTTGTCTATGGGTTTGACTGCTTTAATTCTGTGTTGTTATATATGCTATATATGCTAATGTTGCATGTGATTTGTGTAATTCGAACTACTTTAATAAAATTTCTGGTTGTGTTTGGTTTGTACTAAATCATACATAATAATTTATTCTGCTTCAATCTTCTCATAGAGAAAGGTCTCAAAATTTCTAAGTTAATAATTATTTGTCTTAGGATTTCTCCAAAATTGTGGAACAATAGAAATTCAACGATATTAAAATTTTTAATGAGTCTATCAAATCATCATTGATTATCATTTTGACAACTTGAAATTTCAAATTTTGTAAGCCAGTTTAGCACACCGTAGATTGTCAATGTTTGTCTCCTAATCTCTCATATGGACATGCGCTAAACAAGTTCTCTCTTTCTCTATACCAAAATCAATTTTGGAAATTATATTTCAACTGGCCTTCAGCATGTATCACTTTTACTCAAGGTTAATTAAATTCATTTTTTTATTATCTCTTTTTGTTATATTTTATACATGAACCATAATTCTGCTTAGTGTTTCACTAACCAATATTTCAATTTGTGGTATGAACAAAAATAAACATTGGCGGAAGTTTTAAGGAGCCCAAGCTAATAAAATATTTTCTTAATAAAAACCAAGTTTAAGAAATCACTGATAACTTAAACTTCTATGAATTCTCAATTGAACATGAGTTTTACTTGGGTTGGGATAGAATCAGTATACCATATTCTTACAGAACTTCCATCACTTGTAATAGCATCAATTCATTACAATCACTCACCCTCCAATTCATACTTTTACCTACCATATTTAGCAATTAAATACAATCTATACCATGATTTTCGTAAAAACTACTGATATTTTGCTGTATATTTTTCTGATACAATCTATACCATATTCTTACAGAACTTCCATCACTTGTAATAGCATCTGTTCATTACAATCACTCACCCTCCAAGTCATACTTGTCTGCGCATGGATGGTGTATATTTTGCTGCTCTGCATACCATACATAGATTCAAAAGTCATTAGATCCAAAGGGTATCAAATTAGACAGTCGTATGAGTTATTCTCTCATAACATGTGTGGATCTTATTTGTGTCAGCTCTAGGATTAGGCCTAAGACTCCCATCAAAAAGGCTGCACTCCCTATATAAAAAAGCGTCATCCTCATTATAAAAAGGTCCAAAATTTTATGATAACAATTGGTTGATATAATGAAAAAGGGTTTGTACACTATTTTTTCCGTCTCTAAAAAGTTTTTCAAAATATAAGATCAATAAGAACTCTAAATAGTTTAGTGAGCGCAGACACACAAAGCAGGTAAATGTCTAATTATCAATAACGAATATTTTCCCTAATAGCTTGAAACTTCAATTTTTGTACACTATTATCCTACTTTATAAGTCGTCAACATTAATTACCTGTAATCTCTTATATGACCACACACCAAATAATCTCCCTCTCCCTCTTAACTCTAAAATAAAAATTGAAAATAAGATTTACTTAACCATATTTCGTTTTATCCAAGATAAAGTAGACCTCTTTATTTATATATATATATATATATATAACTTGAACAATGATTTTGATGCTCTATATAAAATTAACTTTGGTTAGTTTTAATTCATTAATTTATGTTTCTAATTCATCAAAATAATATTGATTTTATTAGTATTAGATAAATTTATTTAATTAATATTTAAATATAAAATATTTTATTTAAATTTATCATATTAGATCTCAAATTATATCGAGCTGAACTATATCCCTTATGTTTAAGTCTTACACAAATGATATACACATCTATTGAGAGATCTTTATGACTATCTCATAATATATTTTACCATAAGATTGGTGTGTATGACACGGCAACAAAATTAAACTCCAAAAATAATAATTAAAGCTAAACAAAAAAGGCAAAAGAACCAACCATGCACAATAAAAAAGACAATCTAGGAAGATTACGTCTCCATTTTGGGAACTTAAGTCAGCACCCCATTTTTGGTGTTACACGAGCCAAAAGAAAACCCTTTTTTTTTAGAATAATCAAATGTAAACTTTAGAACCGTATTTTTGTAACAGTATCAAGATAATATAAATTCTAATAGTAAAGAAATAATTTAAATACATTGCCTAAGTTAATAAAGTCTCTCCATTTTCCAATATAAGGAATGTTAATTTGGTCTTGATTCATTTGATCACTCAACTCTATGTAAATTAAACTCCATCAAATTCACCTAGACTTGATGCATTTAATTCCTAGAAAATCCACCTAGACTCAGCCTCTCTCTCTCTCTCTCTCTCTCTACACACACACACACACACATATATATATATATATAAACATCCCTAAGAGTGTTTGCGGTGCGGTGTGGTGCAGTGCGGTTTTGGGCAATTTTTAGAACCGCACTACATCTAATTTTTGTAGTCACATGTGCAGTGCGGTGTGGTTTGGTGCGGTTTAGAGTTTAGCTAAAATCATAACCGCACCGCATCTCATTTTTTAGGTCACATGTGCGGTGCGGTATATAAGATACAGTTTGAATGGTTTGAAACCGATATATTTTTCAAATTTTGGACTTTTCCTGCCCAATCCAAGACTAATTTTTCCCTTTATTTTGGGCCAACTTTTAAACTATTGAACTAGTTTTTTTTTTTTTTTTGGGTTAGCTTTCCTAATCAATACTTGCTAAGGTTATTAAACTTTTTTTTTTTTTTTAAACTAGGGTTATTAAACTATAAATAATATATTATTATTAAAAAAATAAACATATTAATATATAGAGAGGGTGCGGTGCGGTGCAGTGCGGTTTGTATAGTTTTCTTATTATAAAATAGCAAACTGCATTGCACCATGCTGTGCGGTGCATTGTTACTTGCGGTGTGGTGTGGTTATGCCATTTTGTGGGCAGTTTTGGTGCAATTTTTGCGGTTTGGTGAATACCCCTAAACATCCCTATGTAAACAAGAGGCACAATAGTTTTAATTATTTAACATTATGAAAAACTGGGTACTTACAGTTCTACAGTAAAAAATGAGTATCTATAAAATTGAAATAGATGGGGCAAAGGATAAAGCAAGTGTAATTAATGATTATTGTGTGGTCAGTTGGAAGATTGATGAATTAAGGTATTTGGTACAAAATTCATGAAGTCATGTTGTAGGTCTCGATGTTCAGAGTGTATATAACATAACCAACAAATCATACTAACTTGAAATGGATTGAATGAACCAAACTAGACCAAATTGGATAAAAATGCCGGAATTGAACCAAATTAGATTGAAGTGGACCAAATGGACTGATGGACTGACTTGTATTGATAGACTAAACTGGACCGAAATGGACCAAATTGGATTGAAGTGGATAAAAATGGACAGAATTATACCAAATGGACCTAAATGGACCAGAATGAGTGTTTATTATCTCTATCTCTTGAAGTTTATGAAATGACATGCAATTCTCTAAGTAGAACTAGAATAGGACCCTTCAACCTGGACTTAAATATAACTTTAGCATACGGATATGAATATAGTTATGGAATATGATTTATTTTAGGGTGAGTATAAACTAAATATGAATAAATGGTGTCTCCGCCCAAACTATTTGTATTATATGTATTTTCTATTATAAATTACATTTAGGTTCAAGAATGTGTAAAATTATGGTAGTGAAAAGTAATGATTCTATCATGATTGGTAAGTTACAACTAGTTTTGAGAATGTATACAAGTATAATACACTATATATGAACTAGCTTGTAAACTCATGCATATGCATGGATAAACTTAAAGATATACAATAAGATGCATTATATAATTTAAATACTATTGATAATCATTTTTATATATTTTTTTTATTTTTTAAAAAAAAATTGTAAGGATATTATTAGGTATAAAATGAAAATTGTACATTTTTTTTTTAATTATTGTGAAGCACTTTTTTTTTTTTTTCACAATTCATTTATTTTAGACTCTTTGGCTTTTGTACTTAATAACTCACTTAAATGAATATTTATGATGTGGTCTCACATGTGATTCTAAAATTAAGAAATAAAACTCTTTAAGAATAAATAATTTAAGACACGCATAGCACAAAATTAGAATTCTAATTTGGAATTATAATTTGAGTTTCACCTATTATTATTATTATTATTATTATATAGATATATATAAATTAAATGATGACATGGTCGTTGCTAATGTAGCTCAACAAAAATATAATAATAATAAGTGTTACACTTCAATTTTTAAATATTATTGTGGGGGAGAAGAATCCAGGCCCAACATTATTAGAGCCCAATACTATGAACCAAGGGCCCACGAAACGGCTGTCTTGCATCCGAAGAGAGAGAGAGAGAGAGAGAGAGGGTGAGACATGGCTAGGAATGGGATCTTCATGAAAGGTCATCGCTATCCGAGGAAGGCATTTCCTGTCCGAAGATAGAAATACTTGTCCGAGGATGACGTATCACTTCAGCAGGAAGTCCCAAGCCATTTGGGTACAAGAAAGACCAGTGGCAGTCCGAGGACTTCATCAGATCAGGATAAGTTCAGAACGAAGGATAGGAACGATAAGAATGAAGAAATATCTAATAAAAAGGCTGCTACCACCGTATTCAATGCATTACAACAGCTTTTCTGGCCGCATTTATGTGGAGAAGACCTCTGAACAGTGCACCCTCAGCTACCGTCATTCCCAAATAACTAAAGCATACCCATGATGTGACATATACTCAAGTAGATACACAGATGAAGAACAAGTGGACGATGAAGATGGTAAGGAAGGGCACTATATAAGGGTGAAGAGATCCTGATAGAAGAGGCCCGAGAAAGGAAAAAGAACAAGAGAGGGATAACTTTACTGTAGCCCAAAACCTTGTAACCCTTGATTGTTCAATGAGACACCTCCTCGGACACAGTTAAAAGAGCTTTTTCCTTGGTGTTATTTTATGTCTCTTTTCTGTTTAATGTAATCCTTTCCGTCATTGTTTATGCCAGACCCAGTCCAGCTTTTTCGCCCACTCTCTACAAATTTATTGTGCAAGGTCCGTTGGGCCTTTGATCCAGACCTGTGGGCTTAGGTTCCAAATCCGTTCCTTACAATTATATAGATGATATGTTCTAAGTGCTATCTATCACTTTAACAAATAAATAAATAAATCAATTGCAATCTACCATATAGTTGTTTTATTGACTCGTTATGCAATACACTTGGCCCAAACATTATACTTTTCCATACAATATTTTGCAAGCCAATACTACCTCATTAGTTTCAGCGTTTGAACAAACGTGAATATCATCATATTCCCTAACCAGCAGTGAATTAATAAACAGTTCAAGCCAATATATCTGTGTCAAATTTAAAGTTGTTACTCGATCGGTATGTTTAACAACTATATATATTCAGCAATATTAAGCACAAACTGAAATGGGCTGAGTTATTTGGGAATCAACTCCACGTTTATTTTGATTTCTCTTTTTTGCTACATTAACTCCGTGTGTTTTGGTTATCTCAGTTTACGAGGATTGTTCAGAGTTCTTTTCTCAAAGAATTGCCGTTGTTCAGAGAAACGTTTTATTCGTTTGAGTATATTCTAAAACTGCAATGTTTGATCCTACATAGCAACAAACAGAAACGAAACTTTTGATTTTCCATTGCCTTAGTTAATCAAGGCTCTCCATTTCCCAATGGGAAATTATGTTAACATGGTCTGGATTCATTTTATCACTCAACTCTATGTAAAAAGAACTCCATCAAATTCACCTAGACATGAAGCAATTAATTCCAAGCAAATTCATCTTGACTCGGACTATATATATATAAACATCCCCATGTGCAAGGGCATTTCTTATGAGCATTCTTTATAGCAGTTTGAATTATTTCAACACGATAAACAACAGCATACCAGCATCTCTCCTCTCAAAAAGCGGCGACTATGAAATCGAAATAAATGGTGCAAAGGTTAGTAACTGTGGTCGATGATTTTTATGTGGTTAGTGCTAAGATAGATGAGTTAGAGTCTACATTACAAACTTTACCAAACCGTGTTGTTGGACTTGACGTTAAGAATATCACAACCACTAAATCATATGTAGTCCAAATGCTGCTACTTTTTGTTGGGACTCGTTGCTTGATCATCCAATTATGCCACTTATACTCAACTCCATCAACTCTCAAGAAATTTCTGGCTGATGAGACTACTTGTTTTCTGAGTACAAAATTTGGATGTATATATATATATATAAAATATACATTTTTTTGGTTATTTTTTTTTTTTTAGAAAAATCAAAAGTAAACTTTTGAACCATATTTTTGTAACAGTATCAAGATTATATAGATTCTATTAGTGAAAAAATAAGAGAAATGCTAACGAATGCCCTTAAAGTATTGATTAATAATCCATTTAAAAAAAATTTATGGGAAAAGAAATAAAATAATTAATATTTTGACGACTTTTTTCATTTTTCATAAAAGTGATGTCAAAACTTTTCTAAAATGAATTGTTAACCAATTCTCTAAGAGCATTCGTTAGCATAACCCAATAAATAATTTAGATACATTGCCTAACTTAATTAAGTCTCTCCATTTTCCTATAGGAAATGTTAATTTGGTTCTGATTCATTTGATCACTCAACTCTATGTAAAATAAACTCCATCAAATTCACCTAGACTTGATGCATTAAATTCCTAGAAAATCCAACTCAGCCTCTATTTATCAATCTATAATATATTATAAAAGTTAGATCTCAAAACTGATGGATGTATGCTATGATGACACACATTAATTTTCAAAGCATACTACAATGACACATGGCAACTTCCTATATTTAATTGATATGATTAGACAAACAATGCCACATGTTAAAATATTATGTGTACATCTTTTTTTTTTAGAAGATTATTTGTACATCTTAATTAATATGTTTGCCATAATACTAGACAAGTGGCATCTATAATTAAAATTTTGAATGAAATAAATGCATTTCTTCAATATGGTATTTAAGTTTACATTTTTATTATTATTTATGGTCACTAATTCTTAATTTGTCATTTGTCTATTTATTTTCCTAACCAATCCCCCTACAAAGACTTTCAAGTATTTTATTCTAAAAAAAATAATTTGTTGAAATATGTGTAATCTAATTATCTATTGAGATTAAACTTATTATGTGGAATCATAATTGAATACACATCACAATTAGAAAAGAAGCCTAGAAGTCATTTCATTTTTATTGTTTCACTTTTTCGACATATGAAATTAAAATGGTACTTATAGCTATAAAATGTATACAATATTCTCCTAACTTTTAGCTTTTGAATTTTTTTTTTTTACACAAAGGTCTGTCTATATATATATTTATATATATTTGTTTTGGATATTGATAGGAAGTGTTTTTGATTACACCATTATTTTAGCAATTACAATTACATTTACTTCAATTATTACATGTATAATATTTCATCATCTTCTCCAACCTTTCATCTTCCTCATCCCTATTTTTTTAGATATAAATATATTCTCTCTTTATCCCTCTTATAACTAACAAGCTTAGGAATTTTGATGAAAAATTTGTTTTAAAATTGCATTTTTGTTTTTGTTCTCTACTATTAGATGCACCTCTCTCTCTCTCTCTCTCTCTCTCTCTCTCTCTCTCTCTCTCTCTCTCTCTCTCTCTCTCTCTCTCTCTCTCTCTCTCTCTCTCTCTCTCTCTCTCTCTCTCTCTCTCTCTCTCTCTCTCTCTCACGCGCACATACACACACACAAACATTTTTCTATTAATCCCTAACCTTATTCTCTGATTTGCTTTAACACTTTTCATTTCACATATTGTTTTTTGTATAAGGAATTAAAGATTGAATGATATTTAAGGCAAAATATTGATTTATGTATTTTAATTTTAAAAATTTTTGTTATTATTTTAATGTTAATAAAAATATTTTTTTCTTTTGGTGTTTTGATTAGTGGGTGATTTTCTTTGTTTGTTTATTTTTTATTTTTTATTTTTTTTTGGAGAATCAATTAATAGATGATGTTTAATTTTAATATTCGTATACATTTTGTCCAATTGTGATCCAATAGTTTATTCCTATTTCATGATTGTGGAATTCATTGTGTATATGAAAGTTTCTAATAGTTATGTCAACATTTTTGTATCTAATATTTGGGTTAGAATTTTTTATATTCATTCTTAAATTATACAACTTTTTCCTTTCGTGCTTCAAATAAGAAGTTTTATCTTAGGGCAAAACTTATGTATAGTATCTTAGGTGATGTTCCTTAAGTTCTCCTCTTAAAATTTTGTCATGTGGTGACTTAACTAAAAAATATACTTCTATCTCATGAGAAAAAAACCATATGGCAGAATATTAAGATGGGAATCTAAGGAATAGTACCTAAGTCTTGCCCTTTATCTTAGTTTTTATGCAAATGTAACCTCCTAAATTATTATTATTATTATTTTTTTTTGAGGGAAAACCTCCTAAAAAATGATTACATATTTTTTAAATATTCTTATTGAAACTCACTACTAACATATATGGTGAAAATTAACATTCTACATTTAGATGAAAAATAATGCTAGAAATACTAACTATTTTACAAAAAATTTTACAAACTGCTGATGTGGCGAGTAATTATTAGTAAATGAAAAAGTGATATTAATGATGGGTTTAGATGAAAATCAATAAAAATTTGGCCACATCAATATTTTGTAAAAATGTTGTAAACTATTTTGTAGCTGTAGTTTTACTCTTAGAGGAAAACATTTTCTTAGATGTTTCATTTTCCCCTAATTTGTATCTCATTATAAAATAAGTTTTACTATCATATCTTTTTCTTTCCTTCACATTAAGAATAATATAAATATTGTAATATTAGTATTTTATATATTGTAGTATAGTCTCAAATTATATATATATATATATATAAAATAATAATAATAATATTTCTAAGTGTTTTTTATCCAAGATTATGATTATATTTCTATTAAATTGTTACTTTTATCTAATGTTTTAAATAGAAATATTTATGAGTTTCTATGTATAATAATAATAATATATTTATATATACTTAAACGTGCTACTCATGGACTTATCACTAGTATATATAAACATCCCCATGTAAACAAGAGGCACAGTCGTTTCAATTATTTCCACATTATAAAAAACTAGGTACTTACAGTTCTGCAGTAAAAAATGGGTAACTATGAAATTGAAATAGATGGTGCAAAGTATTAAGCAAGTGTAATCAATGATTATCATGTGATCAGTTGGAAGATTGATGAATTAAAGTCTTTGTTACAAACTTCAAGAAGCCGTGTTGTAGGTCTAGACATTAAGAGTGTATATAACTTAACCAACAAATCATACTAACCTGAAATGGATTGTATGGACCGAACTGGACCAAATTGGATAAAAATGGCCGAATAGAACCGAATTAGATTAAAGTAGACTAAATGAACT
This sequence comes from Quercus variabilis, assembly GCA_030445155.1. Classification (NCBI taxonomy): domain Eukaryota; kingdom Viridiplantae; phylum Streptophyta; class Magnoliopsida; order Fagales; family Fagaceae; genus Quercus; species Quercus variabilis. The sequence continues at coordinate 5,836,708 of CP129447.1, forward strand.
GAAGTAGACCGAAATAGACTAAATTAGACTGAACTGGATCAAAATAGACAGTATTAGACCAAATGGACCTAATTGGACCAAATTACAGTGGTGTATAAATAAATAATTTTGGAGAAACGAAACAATAGAATTTTTTGAATGACCTTCTGATATTATAATTATAAATAATTTTGTAACAAGGAAACAATAGAAATTATATTGATATGGCTGCAAGAACTTGAATTTTTAATTTTTTTAATATTTTTGCTGAAATAAAAATTTAATGACCTACAATTTAATTAGTTTTGGTAAGGAATCAAAATATACGGTAATGCTTTAAAAATGTACCTTACGTAACATAATTACAGTCCTTTTATATATGTTAAATACTAAATTTTACTTGGAAAAAATATTAATGCACCTTACATATATGCAAAAAAATATTCAAAAGTTCAGATTATTCACTCTTATAATTACTTAATTAGTATGCCGTCAATTGCACGAGGCATGCACTTGCGATAGATACATTTATAAATGCCAAGGTTCAAGAGGAACTATTTTTAAAGAATTTTTTTTTTTTTTTTTTTGAAATAGTTACAATATACTGCTAACTGCACATCTCGAACCATTTCTTTTTAAACTCTCAAGCACTTTATGCATAGAGAGATGTAAATAGCCAGTTTAACATATCTTTCAACTATGAAATTTTCATTTTATTGATGTGGCCTTATAGATTATATCTAGATGACATTGGTCCATCAAATATTGGATTAGTGATTTACCAGATTTGTATGTTATCTCTAGAACAAAGACTAATAGGGTAAGGCTTGAATATAACGCAGTAAGCCTTCAATTGGGTTTGTAAATCCATAATTCTTCTTCTTTATCTCATTCAAATTATCAACACTGGAGAGCTTGTTTAACAAATCAGATTGGAGGATTCAATTCTCTCACTGAGATAGACTTTTTTTTCAAGAAGCCCACGATGTTGGCTTGTTAAACTTGTGGTACCAAGGTACTGACCATTGAGCAATTAAGTACATCACTACTGCAAGAGCCTAGCTTGTAGCTTAATTGGTTTGCACTTTGCACTTCTTAGTATTTTTAATTGAGATATCTAGAGTTTAAATTCTTCTTGCTTCAATTATTGATTTATTAAAACAAAAATGGAGTATGCCACTGCTATTGCCTATGCAGCTGTTTATATGATTGTCATCAAGTATGCCATTAAAACTTGATGAAATGCACGTGTTACACAAGAGAAAACTAAATTTTAGTACCACACTTGTATAACTAGATATCAAAAGTTTTGGTGTATATATTAAAATCATGATCTTTGGAGATTAAGAAGAATAATCACAAATCAATACCTTGCCTTTGCCTCAATATAAAAATCCCCATGCAACTATGCAACTGCTTTTCTTACTATAACTCCTGCAAGTACAAGAAGCATTGGTTTGAAGATGTTCAACTTCCACAAACTACGGCACTATCTTTTAAAAATATGTATATCGGTGTATGTGTATTTGCAATACATGGTGCAAATTTAAAGTTAAGTTTTTTCAATAATTTTGTTGTCGTTGTTGCTAAGGTAATTAAATGAGTTGAACTCTTCATTGCAAAACCATATATAGAGGCCAATGATGACAATTTCGTACCATACCAGCTGGTACAACTGATACATAATACTAATATTTCGTACCGATTCATATACCGGCTATATCAAACTCATTTTGGCTGTACGAAAAAATATATCAAATTTCAGTCGGTAAATGCATACAGGCCAAAATTAGACAAACACTTTCCTTTGTATTTTTCTTACCTTGATATCAAATTTGTCCCCCATTATCAGGATCTAATCCCTTTCTCTCCTCTTCTTTTTCTTTGTTTGTTCTCTACTTTTTCAAATTTCCAACTCTGCATGTTTCTTCCGCATTGCACTATTGCATTTTCTCAATGTCTCTCTCACTGTCTCTTTAATGTTTTCTTTTACTTTCTTTTATTATTTTTTTAGAGGATTCACGTCAAAGATGCTAAAATGCATTTTAGCACACAAAAAACTAAAAACCCACTATTGTTGCTTTCGCACTTTATTGTTGCTGGATGGTAAACACAAAATATATATATATATATATATATGAGAGAGAGATAGATTTAATATACAATAATTTATGTCACATAAATCGAGAAAAGCTTAAGGAATTATTGTTCGTGGCACTGTGGCATAAAGTGTGCATGTTAGTACCGCTCAATATGGGTGAATGGATAGGCTAGCATTTCATATCCATGATCTTGAGGCACCATGAATGGATAGGTTACCATGATTAATAATTGAAAATTTTCATTTTAAGTCGAATTGTTAGGCTAGACAGGGTAAAGTATTGACTCTGTTTGGACATGGGATGGTTAATTCTTACTTTAGGACAGGAGTGCTCAATCCATTGCACTAGCGGATCCACGTTGAGACTAGGGTGGTCATGACCACCCTAATTTGGAAAAAAAAAATTATATATAAATTTTATAATTTTTTTTTTGTGTTTTTATCCTTAAAAAATATTTGGAATCATCCTAAATTTTTTTAGGCTCAACATAATTACACTTTGGACAAAATTTGAAAATAAACTTGATTGTAAACTAAGGTTACAACTCCACTCAAATTTTTTTATGTGAATTTTGACAAATTTATCATTGAATTATATTTTCTTTTTATATCTTTCATACTTACAAAATTTCAAGAAAATCAAATATCAATAGCTATATCATTAATCAAATGTTTAAATTTCGAGTTTTTGTAGTTTAAAATTATACATAAATAATAAGTTTATGGATCAAATATTAAATAACATCTGATTGACATGAAATTTGACATGTATATTAAAGAACATAAAGAATATGCAATTCAAAATTTAGATTTTGAAAAGGAAAAAATTTAGTTACAAAATTGGTTGTAGTCTAAAGCTATAACTTTATTCAATATCTTTTTATTGGAGGTAAATTTTGACAAATCTACTATTGGATTACATTTTCTTCTAATATCCTCCATGCTTACAATATTTCTAGAAAATTAAAGATAAATAACTATGTCATTAATAAATTGTTTAAATTGTAAGTTTTTGTAGTTCAAAATTATGTATAAAATCATACCCGATTGATACAAAATTTGACATGAGTATTAAGAGCGTAAAGAATATACCATCCAATAGTTAGATTTTTAAAATATATAAAAATGTTAATGATATTAAGTAAGGTGGTCTCCGTAGGTTACAATTAATTTTGTAACTAAATTTTGTCGTTTTCAAAATATGTAGCAAAGTTAATTTGTTTAGCGAGAGTTGTAGCCTTAGGCAACAACTTAGTATGTAGCCAAACTCTTCTTTAAACTTTGTTCCCCTTAACAATATATTAGGTCTTTACAGACAAAAATTTTTTTAAAAGAAAAAAGGTCCTTACAAACAGAAGAGAAAGCCCAAGAAATTTTTTATCACACTAAAATTTTGAAAAAGATGTAACTTGAAACATTGTTAATGAAACTATCATGCAAGTATTTCAAAATAAGAAAATTTGAAAAGGAAATTGTTAGACATTATGTATTTGTATGTATGTGTGTGTGTTATTTTCTTCTTCTTTTTTTCCTTTTTCCTTTTTTTTGGGTCAATATATGAAGTTTTCTATTTTTATTAAATTTTTTTTATAATTTAAGTTTTTTAATGACCATTCTAGAAAATATTCGTGAAGCATGTTTTTTCTCCAATGAGTGCAAGCTCTTAACTAATAAATTAATAAATACATTGAATTGATATCAATTTATAAATGAAAAAAAAATATTTTTTATACTATATTATAAGTAATATTTTACTCATTATCCAGTGAGAGACTCGAGTAGTAAAAGAAAAAAAAAATTTATATGAAATTGTAAAATAATAAAGTATTTAATACTAAATATATTATAAAGCAAGTATTCTCATAACAAAAATAATAATAACGTAAAGTGTAAAAATAGATAAAATAACATTTTAAACTTAACTTTTAGTTTTTAGGTATAATTTTTTAAAATTTTATCTTTTTTTTTTTTTAACTTTTTCTAACAACTTTCATGATATAATTAATATTGTGGGGTCACGAAGAGTTAGCAACACCGGCCTACTTTGAATCAGGCCCAAAGGCCCATGCCGAGGATCGCCTGGAATCCGAGGACGTGCCTTAGGTCCGAGGACCAGGCACGAAGGTCTTGTAGTCCAAAAAGACACGCCGAGGATGGATGCATCCTCGGAAACCCGAAGTGAGGAAGTACGCAAGCTGCAGTCCGTCAAGGGGAATCTCTCAGGGAATCCAAGGGGGGTATGGCAGGTGCCGAGCACCGGACGTGGAAGCATGGTGGAGGCGCAAGTCCCAGACGAACTGTCACCTCCACATTAAATGCCCCCAACTAATGTCCTGGCCGCATTAATGAGGATAGGACCTTTGAACAGCGCCACCTTGGGCGCCGCAACCCACAGAGAGATGGGAATGCGGCTGATAGGACAGGTACTCAAGTAGAGACCAGATTGATCGACAGATGTAGGGCTAAGATCATCTAAGAGAGGGATATATAATGTAAGAAGTCCCCCCTAAGAGGGGGACAGAGGGGGAGAACCAGGGAGAAGTATACTGTAACAGTGCATTTCCTTTGGAAGACTGTAAAACTTGTTCGAATAAGATAAGAGCAACTGCTACCTTTCTAACACGTCCGAGAAGCCCTGTTGCGTCTCCTCAGCCCGTATTAGGACTACCATAACCCACGAATAACCATGCATGGCCGTTGTGTCCTTTACTAGGGCCTAGCTCTTGAGCCCACTCTCTACAAATTCATTGTCGAGGGCCCACCTCCGAAAAAGGAGCCCCTACAATTGGCGCCGTCTGTGGGAAGAACTTGTGCGCTAGCAGGAACGATAGTCAAGCATGGTAGGATCAGGCCCTCACCAAAGTACTCCCAATCGACCCGAACCAGCGAAGTCGCGGCATCAGGGCAACTATGGCGACCCGGGGGGCGGTCAGAACGACAATGGGCGATTTCGGGAAGGAAGCATGCATACTTCAACGACGGGTGGAAGCCAAACCCGCCGGGAGGGGCACGTTCCCCAGGAACGTGGCAATGGCCAGGCCGCGCGATCACAAGAGGCCCACAGCCACGCCTCCCAAAGAAGGGATGACAAGGTGGCCATGCAGCGTGAGATAGATGATCTCAAGAGGAAGCTGCGCCATGTGCAGCGAAGACGGTCTGAGCCCAGCCCTGATCCATTCTCCGAAGACGAAAGTGACAATGAATACAGGCAAAGGTCAAGGACGCCCCCCAGCGAGACTTTCTCCCACGAGGAGGAGCGCTACTAGAGGCGTGGGCGTACCAACCCAACCCCCAGGGGCTTAGGAGGCGACGCCATGAGCAGGGCGCTGGACCAGCTCTCCAGGTCGCCCTTCACGCGTCGCATAGAGGAGGCGGAACTTCCTCGGCAGTTCCAGCAGCCAACCTTCATCACCTATAATGGTAAGACGGACCCCGTGGAGCACGTGAGCCAATTCAACCAAAGAATGGTTGTCCACTCCAAGAATGAAGCACTGATGTGCAAAGTCTTCCCATCTAGCCTGGGACCTGTGGCAATGAGGTGGTTCAACGGTCTAAGGTCGGGCTCCATAGACTCGTACAGGCAGCTGACCCAGGCTTTCGGTTCCCACTTTGTCACAAATAGCAGGCCTCCTCAGCCCATGAGCGCGTTGCTATCCCTGTCCATGCGCGAAGGGGAGACCCTCAAAGCTTATTCGGACAAGTACTGGGAGATTTACAATGACCTGGACGGCAAATACGATGCTGTCGCAATCAATACATTCCAGAACGGACTACCAATGGGGCATGGCCTGAGGAAGTCCTTAACTGGTAAGCCAGCCACCAGCGTGCGGCAACTGATGGATCGGATCGACAAGTACAAGCGAGTAGAAAAGGACTTGCTACAGGGCAAAGGCAAGGAGAAGGTTATCCCTCAGGAGAGGAGGGATTTCAGGTCGGACCGTTATGATAACGCCCGTCCGAGGAGGGATTTCGGTGGGCAATCCGGAACAACTACCACTCAAACGGTCGGCGCTGTGTTCCAAGAACCTGTACACAGGGTGCTGGAGCAGATAAAGAACGAACCGTACTTCAGATGGCCAGCCAAGATGGCTGGGGAGCCTGACAAGCGCAATCAGAGCCGCTACTGCCAGTACCACCAGGACTACGGGCATAATACGGAGGACTGCAGGAACCTCTGGAACCACCTGGACCAGTTAGTCCGGGAGGGAAGGTTGAAGCACCTCCTCCACCATTCCAGCGGCCAGCAAAACCAGAACTTCCAAGAACCCCGGAGGGACCTCGTCATGGGGCGACCCACAGGAACGATCAATGTCATCCTGGCGGCACCAGGAAGGACAGGCACGCAACCCACGAGGGTGCTGTCTATAGTCCGACAGCCAGCCGAGGATTCCTGGACAGGGCAGAAGAAGGCCAGGAGGAATTGTCCACCAGTCTTGAGTTTCTCGGAGGAAGACAAGACGGGGACCGCCCAGCCCCACGATGACGCTCTAGTCGTTACCCTCAGAATTGGAGGATACGACGTGAGAAGAGTGATGGTGGATGGGGGCAGTACGGCCGAGGTCATGTACCCAGACCTCTACAAGGGGCTGGGGCTAAAACCAGAGGATCTGACGCCCTATAGCTCCCCCCTAATGACTTTCGACGGGAAGCTTGTCACCCTAAAGGGCATGATAAGGTTACCCATACAGACGGGCCCAGAAGTGGTGGAGGCGAACTTCGTGGTGGTGGACACATACTCCCCCTACACAGCCATCGTGGGGAGGCCCTGGCTCCACACCCTAGGGGGAGTTGCCTCCACCTTGCATCAAAAGGTGAAATTCCCGTCCGGGGATCAAGTCCTGGAGATCCGAGGTTGCCAGCCCACGGCTAGGCAATGCACGGTCGCCACCATATCATACCGGCTGGATGCACAGCCCTCGGCTCACGCCGAGGAGGGTTTATAGCAGTCAAAGACCCCAGCGGCGCCTCCTAATGCACCTGCCGAGGGTGCCATGTGCGAGAACCTGGAAAAGGTGTTGATCGGCGATAGCCCCGAAAGGTTCTTCCAGGTCGGAGCCCAACTGCCTCCACAAGAAAAGGAGGAATTGCTTGAGTTCCTCAAAAGAAACCTTGATGTGTTCGCATGGGACCCCTGCGATGCTCTTGGGATTGATCCCTCTTTCATCTGCCATCACCTCAATGTCAACCCATCCGTGATTCCGAGGCAGCAGCCGCCTCGGCGCCCATCGAAAGAACACGCTGACGCGATCAAGGAAGAGGTCAATAAGCTTAAGCGTGCAGGAGCCATCAAAGAAGTCTTTTACCCTAAATGGTTGGCCAACACGGTGGTGGTCAGGAAGAAGACCGGAAAGTGGAGAGTCTGTGTGGACTTCACCGACCTGAACAAAGCATGTCCGAAGGACCCCTTCCCAATGCCACGGATAGACCAACTGGTAGACGCCACGGCAGGCCATCCTCGGATGAGCTTCCTTGACGCCTTTCAGGGCTACCACCAGATCCCACTAGCTCTGGAAGACCAAGAGAAGACAGCCTTCGTCACGCCCATCGGGAACTACCACTACAAGGTCATGCCGTTTGGCTTGAAAAACGCAGGATCCACCTACCAAAGGATGATGACAAGAATGTTTGAGCCAATGTTGGGCAAAAGCATCGAGGTCTACGTCGACGATATGGTGGTAAAGAGCAAGCCGGAGTCCAAGCACTTAGAGGACCTCGGTTTCACGTTCGACGTCCTGAGGGAGCACAAGCTGCGCCTTAACGCCTTAAAATGCTCCTTTGGCGTCAGCTCTGGCAAATTCTTGGGATACATGATCACCCACCGTGGGATCGAAGTTGACCCCGACCAGATCAAGGCCATCCACAATTTGAAGCCTCCCCGGAATCCCAAAGAGATCCAAAAGCTTGCCGGGATGATTGCAGCGCTGAACCGATTCATTTTCAGGTCAGCTGACAGGTGCAAGCCCTTCTACCGCCTAATCAACAAATGGAAAGGATTTGAATGGTCCGAGGAATGTGCCGAGGCTTTCTAGCAACTCAAGGACTATCTATCTCGGCCGCCTATCATGTCCCATCCAGAGGCCGATGAGGTCCTATACGCATACCTTGCTGTGGCACCCCATGCGGTAAGCCTAGTATTGATACGAGAAGACGGCGGCGTTCAAAAGCCAGTTTACTACGTCAGTAAGTCGCTGCACGAAGCGGAGGTGAGATACCTGCCCCTGGAAAAGGCTATCCTGACTGTGGTCCATGCCACGAGGAAGCTCCCCCATTATTTTCAAGCTCACACCGTGGTCGTCCTAACCCGATTGCCTTTAAAATCTGTGCTGCGAACCGCCGACTACACGGGAAGAATCGCGAAATGGAATACGATTCTAGGGGCTTTCGACATCAGGTACATGCCTCGGACCTCCATAAAAGGCCAGGTTCTGGCAGATTTGACAGCGGAGTTCGCCGAACCGGCTGTGGAGGTTATAGCCGAGGAGGGAAATCATGGTGAGAAGCTGGTTGGGGCAATCTCCACCCCTGAGGCACCATGCTGGAAGGTATATGTCGACGGCGTGGCTAACCAGCGAGGTTCAGGGGTGGGACTAGTCCTAGTGTCCCCTGAAGGTCACGTCATGGAGAAGTCCCTAAGGCTCGGATTCGCGGCCACAAACAACGAGGCCGAATACGAGGCATTAATACAAGGAATGACCATGGTGCAAAAGATGGGAGGAAAGTCAATAGAGATGTTCTCGGATTCCGGGTTAGTGGTAGGACAGGTGAATGGGGAGATGGAGGCAAGGGATCCACGAATGCAGGAGTACCTGGGCCAAGTTAAGCGCTTGCAGGTGGGGTTTGGCCCTTACAGCTTGTCTCACATCCCCAGAAGCGAGAACAGCCACGCCGACTCATTGGCCACGCTCGCAACCTCCTCGGCAGGGTCTCTGCCTCAGACAATACTCGTGGAGCACTTGGGAAGGGCAAATGGAGCGCCAAGGGGGGGAATCCCCATCCATCAGATCGAAATGGGTTCCAGCTGGATGGACCCCATAGTGGGATTCCTCAAGGATGACATCCTGCTTGAGGACAAGTCAGAGGCTGAAAAAATTAGGAGGAAAGCTACTCGGTTCTGGTTGTCCAAGGACCACAAACTGTATAAACGCTCCTACTCCGGGCCATACCTGCTATGCGTCCACCCTGAAGCGGCGGAATCGCTACTCGAAGAGCTGTATGAGGGAATATGTGGAAGCCACACAGGGGGGAGGTCCTTGTCCCACCGAGCCATCACGCAAGGCTACTGGTGGCCGGGGATGCAGCAGGAGGCCCAGGAATATGTCAAGAAGTGCGACCAGTGCCAGAGATTCGCCCCGAGTATCCATCAGCCAGGAGGGGTCCTAAATCCCTTGTCCAGCCCATGGCCATTCGCCCAGTGGGGCTTGGACATTGTGGGGCCTTTTCCCAAGGCACCAGGGAATAAGAAGTATCTGTTGGTGGCCACAGACTACTTCACCAAGTGGGTCGAGGCCGAGCCGCTGGCCAATATTAGGGACGTAGACGTCAAGAAATTCCTTTGGAGGAACATTGTTACGCGATTCGGGGCCCCTCACACCCTCATCTCGGACAACGGGCTCCAATTCGACAGCAAAGCCTTTAGGGAGTACTGTAGCGAACTGGGAATCACAAACAGATACTCGACGCCGGCTTACCCCCAGGGGAACGGACAGGCCGAGGCCGTCAATAAGGTCATCGTGAATGGGCTTAAGAAAAGACTGGACAACGCTAAGGGGAGATGGGTAGAAGAACTACCCCATGTGCTATGGACGTACTGAACCACGCCTTGACGATCAACGGGGGAAACGCCTTTCGCCATGACTTATGGCGCCGAGGCAGTGATCCCCCTGGAGACAAATCTCCCGACACTAAGGACGAGCTCCTTCACTCCAGCCAGCAATGACGGACTGCTGGAGCAGAGCCTGGACCTGGTGGACGAGCGAAGGGAGCGAGCAATGATACAATTGGCCCACTACCAGCAGAAGCTCAAACAAGGATACGACGCTAACGTTAAGCTCAGACCGCTAGCACCGGGGGACCTGGTGCTAAGGAAAGTTGTTGGGGCGGCCAGGAATCCTTCTTGGGGAAAGCTGGAACCCAACTGGGAAGGGCCCTACCGGATTACCTCAATAGCAGGGATAGGGGCATATTACTTGGAGGACCTAGATGACAAGCCTGTACCTCGCCCATGGAATGTAAATAACCTGAAAAGGTACTACTATTAATAAAGGAACTATTTCAATTCATGTTGTTGGCTTCTTTTGCTTATGTTCTTCACCTCCCAACCAATTTAAAAAGAAAACTAAGTGTTAGATAGAACCAAGGAACTGCATGGTCCTCGGACTCAGTCCTATGGGGAAACTAACCAATTTAAAAAGAAAACTAAGTGTTAGACAGAACCAAGGAACTGCATGGTCCTCGGACTCAGTCCTATGGGGAAACTAACCACTTTAAAAAGAAAACTAAGTGTTAGGCGGAACCAAGGGACTGCATGGTCCTCGGACTCAGTCTTATAGGAAAACTAGCTACTTAAGAACGCTAAGCGCTAGACAGAACCAAGGAACTGCATGGTCCACGGACTCAGTCCTATGGGGAAACTAGTTGCTTCAGAAAACTTAAGTGTTAGACAGAACCAAAGAACTATGTAGTCCTCGGACTCAGTCCTGTGGGGAAGCTTTCTACTTCAAAAGAACCTTAGTGTCTACTTCGTAAATTCTGCCTGTTCCTTAGGACGTGCTATAGAACTGATACAACCCCTGATTGGCAGGGATATAATGTAAGTTAAAAACCATTTCATTAATAAAACTTTTCCCGGTCTAAAATTTTAAGTTACGAACCACGATTGGTAAACAAAAATGAATAATATGCAAGCAAAGAAACAGCTACGACGCAGAAAAAGAAACAAAGCTTTCATTTCATTAAGTCTAAAAGGTTACACAAAAGGGGTTCCATAATAATAAAAAAAAAAAAGAGAAAGAAGAAAAGAAGAAGGGGCGCCTCAGTCTAGTCGCCCGCTTCGCTGGGAGGCACGGCAGGAACGGCCACCCCCTCAACAGGTGGGGCCTGGGTGTCAGGGGCGGACTCCACGACCTGCGGGGGATTGTCCTTATCGGAGCCGCCGCCCAATTCAATTACCGGGGAGGGGTCACTCCCTTGAACTGGCTCGCCAGTGGCCCTAGCATCCAGGGCCCCCTCCCCTGGAGTTGCAGGAGTTTCCACAGTGGCCTCCTCAACCTCTGAGCCACCTGCGGCAGCCTCGCGGATGGCGGGGGGGTAGTATACACCCTCCTCCTTCCACAGAGCAGAAGAGGCCTCCACCCCAGCTTGTCTCAAGGTCTCGCGCCAAGTTTCTGAGCAGTAGCGCCGACATAACCCGGGGACTCGGGATTTATATTCAGCTGCTGTCTCAGCTGCCCCTGCCTCAAAGGCAGCCTCCTCAGCACCCTCTTTACTTGCTAAGGCCTGCTCCCTTCCCCTCTCCGCTTCAAGCCTGGCCTCCTCGGCAGCAGCCTTCTCCTTCTGGAGGTCGTCTATCAGCTCTCGGGCGATCCTGAGCTGCTCGTCGACCTCACCCAGGCGCCTCGTCTGCTCCACGGCCTGCCTCTGGGCGCCCTCAAGGCCGGATATCGCGTTGTCCCTTTCCTTGGCCATCTCCTTCAGCTGCTCCCTGGCCTTGGCAAGGTCTTCCTCGGAGACCTTGAGGACCTTGGTGGCCTGCAAGTGCCTCTCACGCTCGGCGTCCATGGCCTTCCCATGGTCATTGGCCGCCTCTTCCAACCTGAAAGTTACCTGGACAGCCTGCCAACCAAAACAGGTACAAAGCAAAGTTAGCTCACAGAGAAAGAAAGGCAAAGCTAAAAACAGATAAAGCACAAGTGTCCAAAATCTTACCATCCCCAAGTACCGCTTGAGGCAGAGGAAGACCTCCCTACTCCTCATGGCTCCAAGCTGCGCCATGTCCGCAGGAAGCAGTAGGCACCTCTCTACCGCGTCGGCCACATACGCGCTCTCGCCCTCTTTGAAATCCCTAAGGGAGGCGTCGTCCCTCAAAGGACTCCCACGGAGCATTGGGGCGGGGAGCCATGCCTCAGCCTGAGGCTGGACCTCGACCTGCTTCTCCTGGTCTTTGTGGCCGATCTTCAGTTGCTTTGATGGCCGCCGAGCATCGTCGCCCTCCCGCGTGGGCCCAGACTTCTCCTCCATGACCCTCTTGCCCTTATCCTTTTTCTACTTAGGGTCGGCAAGTTCGCGCCTTGACGGAGAAGTCGTCTGAGGCGGAGAAGGGGGTAGCCGAGACTGGGATGAGCTCGACCTGGTATGGGCAGTGCGGGTCTTGGGGGAAGAAGGAGGCAGCTTCGGCTTAGACTTCCCCGGCTGTCCTTCGAGCAACTCGGACAAACTGGGTCGGGGCTTCTTTTTGTAACCCATCTTGGACCGAGTAGATGTCCCCGATTCTTGTAGTTCTGTTTCGGACAAGCGAGGATCACCCAAGTCTCCGGAGGGGTCCTCGGACTGTTGGAGTTGCTCGAAAACACTGAAGTCCTCCTCGGCAAAACCAGGGTCAGCTGTCTCCCCTTCTCTCTCTCTATCCTCTCCCACGGCCCCTAAGAATGTGTGGGAAGGGGGGGGATCGCTACTGTGACGCCTTCGAAAGTGGAGGGATCCTCGGGAAACTTAAACCCTTCCTCGGTCACTTCTATCTTTGACAGCCGAGGATCGTTTGCTTTGATCACGTACTTGGGGGCCGCAAACGACTTTTGGACCGGAGTGTACTTTAAGATCTTGTGAGCCGCCCTGACCTGGTGGTCTGCCTCGTTTTCAAAATCCGCCGACCTGAGCACCGTCTGTAGATCTTCCCTATTAACCAGGCTGAAGTTGGGCTCGAGGGTGTGCGGATCTGCAAAAAGAAAACACATCCACGTTAGTTACCAAGCAGAACAAAGAAGAATGATACAGTAAACAAGATAGAACCTCTGAGTCCCCTCCTATTCCCACTGCCCCACCTGGAGTCCCCTCTGTCGTCGGACAGTGAAGGCCATCGTGCCACTCTCCAGACACGATGAGAAAGTCTTCGTTCATCCCCTTGTTGGACTTGGGGAGACACTGGATGAGCCGGACTCTGTCGTCCCTCGTCCTCATATAGTAGGACTTGCCCTTCAGGTATTGAAGGTTGTAGCAATAATTCACGTCATGATGGGTCAGCCTCAGACCCATCTCCTCGTTTAGGGCGTCCACACAGCCCAGAATTCTGAACATGTTGGAGGCACATTGGGTGGGAGTTAACCGGAAGTATATGAGGTAATTCCTCATCACAGGCCCCATGGGGATCCTCATCCCCCCTTCAAGGAAGGCGATAATGGGTATCGCCACCTCGCCCGTCCGCCTCCGGAGCAACCACTCCCCATACTCACAATACCTCAAGCCCACGTTGGCCGGTATCTTGCATCTGGCGATGAATTCCTCCATCGCCTCCTCAGTAAAAACGTATTTCTTAAGTCTACCCATCCCAAACAACGCCTTAAGGGACTAAAGGGGGAAAGCGAATCAAAGAGAGAGGAAAGGAAAAGAAAAAGCTCAGAGAGGGATAGAGCGACTTACAGGAATGAGGAAGAGCTCCTCGGACTGACTTTTTATGCTGGAAGCATAGCTGGAGATTTGGCTGGACTCTGATAGAAGGCGCAAGAGCTCGTGATTGCGAATGAGAAGGGAAAAAGCGGTTCGAATGGGTATTTATACCCTAGGCGGAAGAGCCGCGCGAGTTTTCCCGCTCATAAATGCCAGGTCCATCCCCACCGTTTGATCGCCATCAGCCCGTTGAACGTGGGGAGTATAAAGCCGCCCGAATTTAATGCTAGGCACGACACCCACGTCGAAGCGCCAGTAACGCGCCTTGAGCAGGCGAAAAGTCCTCAACGCTGACAAAGAGCAGGACTCGATGGGACGTGGGACAGATCCGAGGGTGTCAAAATCCTCCTCTCCGCCCGAGGATGCGGACAGCAAGATTTTGAGGGGCTATTGTGGGGCCACGAAGAGTTAGCAACACCGGCCCACTTTGAATCAGGCCCAAAGGCCCATGCCGAGGATCGCCTGGAATCCGAGGACGTGCCTTAGGTCCGAGGACCAGGCACGAAGGTCTTGTAGTCCAAAAAGACACGCCGAGGATGGATGCATCCTCAGAAACCCGAAGTGAGGAAGTACGCAAGCTGCAGTCCGTCAAGGGGAATCTCCCAGGGAATCCAAGGGGGGTATGGCAGGTGCCGAGCACCGGACGTGGAAGCATGGTGGAGGCGCAAGTCCCAGACGAACTATCACCTCCACATTAAATGCCCCCAACTAATGTCCTGGCCGCATTAATGAGGATAGGACCTCTGAACAGCGCCACCTTAGGCGCTGCAACCCACAGAGAGATGGGAATGCGGCTGATAGGACAGGCACTCAAGTGGAGACCGGATTGATCGACAGATGTAGGGCTAAGATCATCTGAGAGAGGGATATATAATGTAAGAAGTCCCCCCTAAGAGGGGGACAGAGGGGGAGAACCAGGGAGAAGTATACTGTAACAGTGCATTTTCTTTGGAAGACTGTAAAACTTGTTCGAATAAGATAAGAGCAACTGCTACCTTTCTAACATGTCCGAGAAGTCCTGTTGCGTCTCCTCAGCCCGTATTAGGACTACCACAACCCACGAATAACCATGCATGGCCGTTGTGTCCTTCACTAGGGCCTAACTCTTGAGCCCACTCTCTACAAATTCATTGTCGGGGGCTCACCTCTGAAAAAGGAGCTCCTACAAATATTTTTAACATTAAAAAAGTAAATAAATAAACTTTTCCAAACACACATTGTTGTGAATGATTGACAGATGACTCTCACTCGGTGTGACTATGGACTTTTAGTAAATATTGAATCGTCTTCAATCTGATAAAGCAGCAGAGAAAGCCGTAAGAGTTAAGGCATGGGAAAGGCTTGTGAGCTAAGACGTGAACACGTGGATGTGAAAAAAGAAGTAAAAAATAAAGATTAAAAGATTATGGGTGTTTAATAAATACACCTAAAAATTAAAAATATGTATTTAAAAATATGTGTAAAAATATGTGTAAATAAAAAAATATATAAAAATATGTATAATATTATTTAAATACTGAAAATATGTATTTAAGTAGCGTGACTAAACTATCTCCTTCTTTTAATTAAAAAGTTAAATAGGACTGCTCCTCGTTTCTCTTCTTTTTAAATAGGCCTAAAGATAAGGCCACTTCATGCCTCTTTAGTCTGAACTCTGCACTCTGTACATCTCTAGCTTTCTTGCTTTCCATATAACTTCACTCCATAGCCAAACGCTTTTGCAGGAGCGAGCGAGAAAGATAGAGAGATCTCTCTCCATTCTTATCCAAAGAAGTGAGTGTCTCTGTGATCTCTCTCTCTATTTTGTGTAGTATCTTAGCTTGTGAATTGTTTGAATATCAGGTTTCACTTGAAGCATGCATATGTAGTCAGTTAAACATCTCTCATGGAAGGGTTCGTTACTCTTTCCAGTAACATGTTTGAATGATATCTGCTACAAAATATTGTTTATATAATGGGCTCGTACTTTTATTTGATGTGTACGTAATGCTTTTAGGATAGCTTGTGTAAACGCTAAATTTCAATCTTAAACTCACTACAGCTAGCTTGCCAAAGAATTGAAGTAGTTTTTAGTGCTTGAAACGAAGAAAGATCAAATTTGGTTTTAGTTCTATGATTGATTGGCTTATCAAATTTGCTACTGTTGACATGAAAAAGATATTATAGTTGCCACCAAAATGATTTATACTTCATGTCAACTTAATTTGCCCCATTGAATTGCTATTCTTATTGAGCCTGAATAATAGAATTCGTTAATTGCCCATTTAACAAAAAAATTTATATGAAAATGTAAAAAATGGTTAAAAAATTAGTTTTTTTTTTTTTTTTTTCATAAAAGTTTTTGAAAATATAAGAGGGTTTGGTATATGAGATTAAAAATTGAAAATATGTGATTACAAATATATGTAAAAATGTGTGTATAAAAAAATATAAAAAATACATGTAATATTATTTAAAAATTGAATACATATATTTGAATAAGTGTATCAAACGTGGTCATAGTTTTTAAAACATTGCCTTAGAGCATTCCCATTCTGTTTTAAAATGTAAAAAAATTGTTAAAAGATTAGTTTTTTTTTTCATAAAAATTTTTAAAAATATAAGAGGGTTTGGTACATGACCTTAAAAATTAAAAATATATATTTAAAAATATACATAAAAATATATGTAAATTAAAAAATATAAAAAATATGGATAATATTATTTAAAAATTAAATATATATATTTGAATGGGTGTATCAATGGCCATAGTTTCTAAAACATTGCCTTAGAGCATTTCCGTTCTGTTTTATAATTTTATAACTTAATTTATTTATTTTACCATCCAATTTTACAACTACAATGATATCTCAGTTTTTATTTTTATATACATCTCATTCAAATAATATAAAATATAACATTAATGAATATAAACAATTTCCTCTCATCTCTTTCCTCTCTTCCCTTTCCTGTCTTTCTCCGGTGAAGCCACACATCCACCTTCCACCAAAAATCAGCCACAAACACCAATTCTTCACCACCGAAATTACCCCCCCAAAAAAAAAAAAAAAAGATTTTGCCACCACCACCGCAATCAATACCCGTCCCAAAATCAAACCCCATAAAAAAAAAAAAAATAAAATAAAAAATCAACCACAGCAGCCACCATCCCCACAGGCCACAACCACCACCACCATCAACGACCGCTAAAATCATAGAGAGGGAGACCCAAAGGAGACAGAGAGACAAGTCAACAACCACTGCTGCCAAATCCACCACCGCTGCCAAACCCAGCCACCACCGAAACCCCCCACCAAACCAACCATCACCGAAACCCACTCAAAGAACCACCACCTCGCCGCAAGCACCCAAAAAAAAAAAACCCATCAATCCCACGGTCCCCATCACCACCACCTCCAATACACAAAAACCCACAAAATTGACCTAACCACGCTCAAACAATCTACACCAATCTACAAAAACCCACAAAACCAATCTACACCGGCCCAACCACGCTCAACCAACAGACCCAAACCTCGCTCAGCCCACGGACCCACCTCACGCTCAGCCACCGCCGATGTACACCTGTTTGAGGGAGAGAGCAAGGTCTGAGAGAGAGAGAAGAGAGAGGAAGAAAGAGAGAGCAAGGTCAAAGAAAGGGAGCGAGAGGGAACAGTTGGCAAGAGAGAGATAGATGAGATAGAGAACGAGGAGATAGCAAGTATTTTTTTTTTTTAATTTATATGGGGAGAGAGTGAGAATAAAATATTATTTTCTGTTTTACATCCATTGCTACCGTAAGTTCTATATTTAAGAACTGACTGTTCATGGGTTGTAAATTTTTTTGAGAAGTACATACCCGGATGGAGCTGTGTTTTGGCTGGTTGGTGGGCAAAATAGCAACTGTAACCCCCCAATGCTAATGCTTAGCGTTTCTGTTAGATTTTTCCAATCATGCCACTATCATTCCTGTCAAAAATGGGTATCTATGACATTGAAATAGAAGGTGCAACGTTAAGGTAAGCATAGTCGATAATCCTGCTTTGGTTGGTGCTAAGATGGATGAGTTAAGATCTTCATTACAAACTTCAGCAAGGCAAGTTGTTGGACTCGACGTTAAGTTTGTCAAAACTGATGGGAATTTAAAAAATAAAGGCAAGTTTTTGCTTCTTTGTGTTGGGAGTCATTGCTTGATGATCCAACTACCCGACTCGGAGATCATAGTTGATACCCTTGGGCAGTTTCTGTCTGATGAGACTATTTGTTTTCTGGGTACCGGAATGAGCAAAATAGTTTCAGATCTGGGTAGCTTTATTTATTCACAAATTTCAGGCTCTGCAGTATATAGACCTGTAAATTTTAAGACAGGTGTTGAATTAGGCTTTTTGGCTGCTAAAATTCTGAAGAAACCTAATGTTGAGAATCATGGATTAGCGGAGTTGGCAGGTGAAGTTGGAATGGATATAAAGGAACCAATCGGTGAATGTCCTGACTGGAATGCTAAGGTGTTCTCAAATGAAGAGGTCAAGTATGCAGTGCACAATGCCTATACTTCTTATGTTATTGGGAATAAGCTCTTTGATATGCTCTAAGCCTCTTAAGGCCATCTTGTCTATGGGTTTGACTGCTCTAATTCTGTGTTGTTATATATGCTATATATGTATGCTAATGTTGCATGTGATTTGTGTACTTCGAACTACTTTAATAAAATTTCTGGTTGTGTGTTTGGTTTGTCCTAAATCATATATAATAATTTATTCTGCTTCAATCTTCTAACAGAGAAAGGTCTCAAAATTTCTAAGTTAATAATTATTTGTACTGGGGTTTCTCCAAAATTATGGAACAACAGAAATTCAACTCAATTGAAATCTTTGATGAATGTATTGAATCATCATTGATTATCATTTTGACAACTTGAAATTTCAACTTTTGTAAGCTAGTTTAGCACAAAGTTGATTGTCAATATTTGGCTCCTAATCTCTCATGCAAACATGCGCCAAACAATTTCTCTCTTTCCCTATACCAAAATCAATTTTGGAAATTATATTTCAACTTGCCTTCGCCATGTATCACTTTACTCAAGGTTAATTAAATTCACTTTTTTTAATTATCTCTTTTTGTTATATTTTATACATGAACCATATATTTGATTCTCCGTACAAAATTAATTTTAATTTTGTTAGTATTAATTCATTGAGTTATGCATTGAATCTGTCTTCATTTGAGCAAGTTGAGACTAATAAGTGATTATAATAAAATTGTAATGGACTAATAGTACATAAGATAAATTAGATTATATTGTTAAAGGCTTTAAACCTTATATTATTTTTTCCCCATTTTAATTTTATTTTGTAGATAATGTTTCTTTTATTTGTAAATGGTTTTTAGTTAGAAGTGTATTAAAAAATATCAATTCGAATATGATCAATGACCCACATGCCGCGCTGGGCCGAGGGGGGGGGGGGCAGGAAGAGAGATAATAGAGAACTATTTGAATATGATATATTTGTTACTTGGAACATTAAAATATAAGATAAAATTTAGGGTAAATTTCACAAACTTCTCTTGAGGTTTGGGCTAATGTCAACATTTTGGTCTTCATTTCCAAACGATTTGTAATATCATTACATACCCTCTGTCCTTTCTCTAATTCCCTCTCTCTTCACTTTTTTTTTTCTTCTTTCCTCTTTCTTCCTTTGACCCAGAATCACCTCTCTCTCTCTCTCTCTCTCTCTGACCATCTCAGTCCATAATCTTTGACCAAAACGAGCAACCCCAGCCACCCGACTCGACCCGCCACCACTTCAAATTAACCATCCTCAGCTCAAATCTGGCGATGATCAGCCCTTCTTCGCTTAGATCCAGCAACGATTTTTCTCAGATCTACTGAGATCCGGTGATTTTGGCTCCAATCCGAAGATATTTTTCTAAAACCTGCTTAGATCTAGTAATTTTGGCTTAGATCTGACGATCTTTAAGCTTAGACCGGTAACATTTCACTCTCCTCCACTCAGATCCGGCGACGTTTAGGGACATTTCAATCTCCTCTGCTCAAATCCGGTGCCATGGCGGTGGGTTTGCAATTTCTCCTCTCTCTTCCTCTTTACGGTGGCGCTATGGTGGTGGGTTTTGTAATGGGTCGGTTTTGGTTTGGATTGGTGATAGAGAATTTGGTTTTTTTGTTGCTATGTTGGATTTTTGTGGGTTTTGGATTGTGTTTCTGGTTTTGGGTTTGTTATGGGGTGGTCGATATTGCTGATGGGTTTGTGGGGTTTGTTGGTGGTTGGTGGTCGGTGGTTCTGGGTTTGTGGGTTTTGTTGATGTCGTTACTTTGCTGGTAGTTGATGGTTTTATGGGTTTTGCTGGAGGTCAGTGGTCGCAGGGTTTGTGGGTTTTGCTAGGGTTTGTTGGGTCGATGGTCAAGCGTCGGTAGTCGCTGGCTTTTGTGGGTTTTGTTAGGTCGATGGTCACGCGTCGGTGGTCGCTGGCTTTGTGGGTTCCATTCTTCAATTTTTCTTCTTCTCGGAATTAGAGAAAGGGAAGAAAGAAGACTCAAGAGAGGGGTGAGAAAGAGGACAGAGAGTATGTAACGGTGTTACAAACCGTTTGGGAATAAGGACCAAAATGGTCATTTTTTAAATATTGTGGACTTTATTGGCATTAGCCCAAACCTTAGGAAGGTTTCTGGAATTTACCCTAAAATTTATATGAAAGCTCCAAGAATTCATTAAAAAAAAATAATAATAATGAAATATGAAAAAATCACAATGAAAATAGTCATAATGATATCCAGGCTTTTGATATAACCATTCTAATTTTTTTTTCTAAATGCATGTCACTTACAAAATTTCACTAAACTACGACTGAAAAATATTGCTAAATTACAAGACTCATTATCTTTCATGTGAGTTAAGAAAGTAACAATAGACCATTAACAGGATAAATTATGCTTAGTGTTTCATTAAACAATATTTCAATTTGTGGTGTGAACAAAAATAAACATGAAGTTTTAAGGAGCCCAAGCTAATTAAAATATTTTCTTAGTAAAAACCAAGTTTAAGCAATCACTGATAACCGTAACTTCTATGAATTCTCAATTGAACATGAGTTTTACTTGGGTTGGGATAGAATCAGTATACCATATTCTTACAGAACTTCCATCAATTGTAATAGCATCAGTTCATTACAATCACTCAACCTCCAAGTCATACTTTTACCTACCATATTGAGCAATTAAATACAATCTATACCATGATTTTTGTAAAAATTGCTGATATTTGTCTGCGCATGGATGGTGCATGTTTTGCTGCTGCCTTTGCATACCATACATAGATTCAAAAGTCATTAGATCAAAAGAGTATCAAATTAGACAATCTTAGGAGCCATCTTCTCATAACATTTGTGGATCCTGCTAGTGTCAGCTTTAGGATTAATTAGGCCTAAGATTTCCATCAAAAAGGCTGCACCCCCTTTATAAAAAAAAGCTTCATCCTCGTTATAAAAAAGCCAAAAATTTTATGATAACAATTGGTTTATAAAATTTATCAAAAAAAAAAAAAAAACAATTGGTTTATAAAATAAAAAAGGGGTTTGATTTCGGGGGTCTGTACACTATTTTTTCTGTCTCCAAAAAGTTTTTCAAAATATAAGATCAATAAAAATCCTAAACAGTTTAGCGCATGCGCGCACACATAAAGCTGTAAATGTTTTTAATGATCAATAACAAATATTTTCCCTAATAGCTTCGAAACTTCAATTTTTGTTTGCCAATATCCTACTTTGGAAGTTGTCAACATTAATCACCAATAACCTCTTATATGACCACAAACTAAATAATCTCTCTCTAAACTCTATAATAAAAATTGAAAATTAGATTATAATTTTACTTAGGCGAAAAACCCATTTTAGTCTTTACATTTTCACACGATTCCTACTTTGGTCCCTAACTTTTTTTCCACCGCTTTTTGTCCCTATCCTGGAAAACGCGTCTCGTTTTGTCCATGTCGTTACATCAGAGACGGAAATTGCACATGTGGCAAACATCATAAGTTAAAAATATTAAAATAATGTCCATAAGTCTCCACGTCAGCATCTAAATTAAAAAATAATAATAATTTATTAATTATAACTAAATAAAAAAATTAAAAACAGAAATAAAAATAAAAAATCACATAAATTGGGATTTAAATATGTCTTGAACAAGAACAACAAGAACACAATCCCAGATCTAACAACACAAACCCAGAAATTATAAATAAAAAAAAAAAAAAAACATTTATGTACGCCGATGCTTATAGAAAATAAAACTTGGAAATCCCAATTGGAAACAAAACTTGGAAAACACAAAGAAAGAAAGAAAGATGATTTAGAGAGAGAGAAGCTTACGGATCAAATGAGATCGAGATTGAGTTCATCGGGAGTGAGGAGCATATTGAAGTTGATCCCTTCATCGACGACGCCATTTTCCCTCAGAATTCCGGCCAGCATGCGCCCAAACTCGTCGCCGCCGAGTTTCTCGATGAACGCTGATTTCCCGCTGAGCCTGGAAACAGCGATCGCCACATTGACCGTCACGAATCAATGAAATGAAAAAAAAAAAAAAAAAGGATTGAAGAATTCGAAGCGAACCAAGACTGACGGCCTGTGTTAGGACCTGTCAGATCTGAAGGGATTTGATAGAGTCCATTGTCTCACCAATCTAACCCATTCTCTCTCTCTCTCTCTCTCTCTCTCTCTCTCTCTCTCTCTCTCTCTCTCTCTCTCTCTCTCTCTCTGAGTCTTAGTTACAGAAATCAAAGCAAACCCATGTTTTTTTAATTTTTGGATTTGTGTTGTTAGATTTGGGTTTGTGTTCTTGTTGTTCTTGTTCAAGACACATTTAGATCCCAATTCATGTGATTTTTGGTTTTTATTTCTGTTTTAATTTTTTTTATTTAGTTAAAATTAATAAATTAATTTTTTTAATTTAGATGCTGACGTGGAGACTTGTGGACATTATTTTAATATTTTTAACTTATGCCGTTTGCCACATGTGCAATTTCTGTCTTTGATGTAATGACAGGGACAAAAACAAGATGCGTTTTCTAGGATAGGGACTAAAAGCGGTGGAAAAAAAAGTTAGGGACCAAATTGGGAATCGCGTGAAAATATAGGGACTAAAATGAATTTTTCACCTTTTACTTAACCATATTTTGTTTTATCCAAGATAAAGTAGACCTCTTTATATATATAGGCGGCTCCAATAGGCTAATCCTACTTGGAATAGTGGATTTAGGTTAGACGGCCCAATACAATTAATTTGTTAGAGACTGGGCTTTTGAGGTGAACTTTAGTATGCAAGTATGGTTTGGCTTTTAAGTTAGGGAAAGTTAAGTGATTCTTAAAAATGGAACAAAATTTTGGATTAACATTTCCTCGGGTTAGGTTAAGGAGCAAATGTTCATAAATTGATCAAGTCCCAATTACTGGATAGTGATGTACAATATATGTATTTTTTTTTATATATCCTCTCTTTATATATCCAGTTGAATTGCATCGTAGCCTCCATTTGTACAACTACTGATTCTTGTTTGGATACTTGTCTTATCAGGATTCTGCTGGAGGTAGTAGAAGGTGCTGCAAGCTGTGAAGGTACTGTTCAAGGGTCATTCTACCATTAATCCTGCCAACTAAGTTGGTGTAGTATATTGAATGCTAGTATATTGAATGCGGAGGTGATGGGTAATTTATCTGGACATTTCCTCTTTTCTCTGCTTGCATGCCTCTACCTTCTCCTTTAGTATTTTGTCTTCAAGTGCAAATGGCCTGCTCAACGCATCTTGAGAAACGCTCGCTCTTCGGGCTCCTTAGGGGGTCGGCCTCCTCGTCCTTCCTCCTCGGATTCTCATCTATGTGTTGGGCTAGGACTAATATCTAGGTGGGCCCTTCCATCTCCTCGAACTGGGTCCACAGGCTCTATTTTGTGCTCGAATCTTACCCCTCCCACAATACACACACACATTTTTTTGGTTAAATTTTATACTTAAACAATGATTTTGATGCTCTATATAAAATTAAACTTGGTTAGTTTTAATTCATTAATTTATGTTTTTAATTCATCAAAATAATATTACTTGAGTTAGTATTAGATAAATTTATTTAATTGATATTTAAATATAAAATATTTTATTTAAATTTATCATAATAGATCTCAAATTATATTGAGCTGATCTATATCCCTTATGTGTAAGTCTTACACATATGAGATACACATATGCTGAGAGATCTTTATAACTATCTCATAATATATTTTACGATGAGATTGGTGTGTATCACATGGCAACAAAATTAAATTCCAAAAACAATAATTAAAACTAAACAAAAAAAGGCAAGAGAACCAACCACAATAAAATAGACAATCTAGGAAGATTACGTCTGGTGTTACGCGAGCCAAAAGAAAACTTTTTTTTTTTTGAATAATCAAATGCAAACTTTAGAACCATATTTTTGTAACAGTATCGAGATGATATAAATTCTATTACTAAAATATAATTTAAATAACTTGACTAAGTTAATAAAGTCTCTCCATTTTCCAATAGGGAATGTTAATTTGGTCTTGATTCATTTGATCACTCAACTCTATGTAAATTAAAATTCATCAAATTCACCTAGACTTGATGCAGTTAAGTCCTAGAAAATCCACCTAGACTCAGCCGCTATATATATAAACATTCCCATGTAAACAAGAGGCACAGTAGTCTAAATTATTTCAACATTATAAAAAATTGGGTACCTACAGTTTTTCGCTAAAGGCACGTTCGGTACACTGTAATGATTATTACATGAAAATAGAAGTAAGTATTACAAGGAATATATTAATTTGGAATGTAATAAGTATTACTATTCATTAATTTGATGACCATTTAAGAATAGAATCCTGAATATGCATCCACAATTTAGTAGAATATAAAAAGATGGTGTAAATCATTTTTAAGTCACATTTCTTAAAATACACTTATTTTAGGGTGTTCAAAATAGAGCTAATAATTAATAACAAGGAAAATTTTTAAAAAAGTTATTACATAAGGTGAAAGAATAGATATTCAGTACTTTTTATAAAGAATAGTTATTCCTCATTTTGAAGAATAGCTATTCAAAAGGAATAACTATTCATTGTAATAAAAACATAACTAAACAACCGAATAATTATGCCATAAGAATATCTATTACATTACAGTGTCTATTACAGTCTACCAAATGTGCCCTAAAAAATGAGTAACTATAAAATTGAAATAGTGCAAAGGATAAAGCAAATGTAATCAATGATTATCGTGTGGTCAGTTGGAAGTTTTTTTTTTTTTTTTTTTTTTTTTTTTTTTTTAAGAATACTGAATATTTTTAACATACACACAGGGAGAAAGGAGAAGATCTTAAAGAAACTTACAGTGGTGTATATCCAAAAGGGCTTAACTCTTGAATACATAGCACATGCTTTAAACCTCTTTAACTCACACTCATTTTCCAATACGGGATTAACCCACTGTTTTTTTTTTCTTTTTTTCTTTTGAGAATACAAAATATTTTTAACACACACACAGTGGTGTATATCCAAAAGAACTTAACTCTTGAATACACAACACATGCTTTAAACCTCTTTAACTCACACTCATTTTCCAATACGAGATTAACCCACTGTTTTTTTTTTTTTTTTCTTTCTTTCTTTTGAGAATACTAAATATTTTTAACACACACACAGGGAAATGGAAGAAGGTCTCAAAGAAACTTACAGTAGTAGTGTATATCCAAATTATCCTAACACTTGAATATATAGTATAAGCTTTAAACTTCTTTAACTCACGCTCATTTTTAATAAATTAAAGTCTTTGTTACAATATTCATGAAGTCTTTGTTAAATTAAGGTCTCGATGTTAAGAATGTATATAACATAACCAACAAATCATAATAACCTGAAATGGATTGAATGGACCAATCAGTGCCCTTAGTCTCACTTTCTTAGTGATAGGTTACCATGATTATTAATTGAAAATTTTCATTTGAAGTAGAATTGTTAGGCTAGACATAGGTAAAGTATAGAATCTTTTTGGACATGGGATGGGATGGTTAATTCCTACTTTAGGACAGGAGTGCTCAATCATAGCACTAGGGGCTTCATGTTTGAGTCTAAGGTCATCATGACCACCTTGACTTGGAAAACAAAATAATTATAATATATAAATTTTAAATTTTTTTTGTTTTTGTTTTTTGTTTTTTTTTATCCTTTAAAAATATTTGGGATCACCCCAAATTTTTTTCGACTCAACATAATTACACTTTGGACAAAATTTGGTAACAAACTTGGTTGTAAACTAAAATTATAATTCCACTTAATATTTTTTTTTATTGGATGTGAATTTTGACAAATCCACCATTAAATTACATTTTTTTCTTATATTCTTCATACTTGCAAAAATTTCAAGAAAATTAAATATCAATAGCTATGTCATTAATCAAATTTTTAAATTTCAAGTTTTTGTAGTCTAAAATTATTTATTAAAAATAAGTTTATGGATCAAATAGTAAATAACATCTGATTAACATGTATTTTAAAAACATAAAGAACATACAATTCAACATTTAAATTTTCAAAATATGTAGCAATGTTAATTTGTTTAGTGGGAGTTGTAACCTTAGGCTACAAATTAGAATGTAGCCAAAATTTTCCATAAACTTTGAATCCCTTAACAATATATTAAGTCCTTACAAACAAATAGTTTCTCCACACACAAAAAAGGTCCTTACAAACAAAAGAAAAAGCCCAAGAAATTTTTTATCAAACTAAAATTTTGAAAAAATGTAACTTGAAGCATTGATAACGAGATTATTATGTAAATATTTCAAAATAAGAAAATTTGAAAAGGAAATTGTAAGATTTTATGTATTTTTGTATGTGTGTGTGTGTTCTTTATTTTTTTATTTTTTTGGTCAATATTTTTTATTTTTTGAGAAGCTTTTTTGGTTAATATATAAAGTTCTATTTTTATTAAATTTTGTATAATTTAAGTTTTTTAATGACCACCCTAAAAGACATTTGTGGAGTAAGATTTTTCTCCAATGAGTGCAAGCTCTTAACTAATAAATTAATAAATACTTGAACTTGGTATCGATTTATAAATGCAAAAAAAAAAAAAAAAAAAAAAAAGTAATTGGTATACTATATTATAATTAACATTTCACTCATTATCCTATGAGAGACCTGAGCCGTAAAAGAAAGAATAAAAAAAGAATTTTTAATATAAGTTGTAAAATAATAAAGGGATAATTACAATTTGCCTACCTGTGGTTTGACCCGATTTCTATATGCCTACCCGTGGTTTAAATTTTGACACTTTGCCCACTTGTGATTTCCTCCGTTAAGGCTTTGTTACCCACCTCTGTTAAAAAGAAGGCTAAATATGTATTTTTGCACAATTTTTATGTCTCTCTCCTCCGAGAACATAAAACACTTAAAAATTCAAGAGAAAACAAGATCAAAATGTGCTATTGGTAAAAAAATATTATGCAATTTCTTAGAACTTCAACTTGTATTTGAACTTATCATCTCAACTACAAATAAACTAATTATACATCTGAAAGCATGATAAAGCCAAGCTGTATGAGAAAAATTAGATAAAAATTAAAACTCCTAATCTAACTCAACAACGTTCAAATAAATCAAATCAAATCTCCTGCTCCTCATGTCCAAAAACTAGAAACCCAGAAAAGTAGAAAACCCAGAAAATTTCAAACAACAAAAATTGAAACTCCTTATGTCCAAAAACTAGAAACCCAGAAAAATTTGCTCACTTCTTTATCAAAACTATTCCACTTACTACAATTATTCAACAAATCCCAAAAGAAATTCGTCAACACAGTCTCATAACACGGCATTTTCGCATAACCCGGAAAGTAGTTGATGTCAATTATAAAGTAACGTTTCGCAAACCTGGCATCTCGAATCACATTGAAGTTGAACAGGTTCAACTTCAATGCTCCCCGCAACCCATTCGCTATGGCTTCGATGAATTCCTGCAGCGGCATCTTCGTGTCGTCCAAACCCATCATCTCGTAGTACTTCTCCTCCGCTTTCTCGTCGGTGGCGATGTTCGACACCTGCGAAAACGGCAGCACCGCCGCATTGCCGGAAGTCGAGGACAAGGGTGTGACCGTCCTCGAGCTGCTTTCTGTCGAAGATCAACCTCTGCTGGTCTGGTGGGATCCCCTTCTTGTCTTGGATCTTCGCCTTCACGTTGTCGATGGTATCCGAACTCTCCACCTTCAAAGTAATGGTCTTTCTGGTGAGGGTCTTGACGAAGATCTGCATACCACCACGGAGACGGAGGACGAGGTGAAGGGTCGATTCCTTCTGGATGTTATAGTCGGCAAGGGTGCGCCCGTCTTCGAGTTGCTTCCCGGCGAAGATCAGCCTCTGCTAGTCTGGTAGGAGTGGCGTTGGGGTTTCAAGCTTTTCAGATTTGGGGATTTTTCAGACTGGGTTATATGGGTTAGTGGGTGTGAGCCTTTGAGGGTAAATTTGTCTCACCAAAACTTTTTAGTCCATTTGTTTATAAGTCTAAAAATAAATTAGTTTGGTCAGTGTCAAATGCCAGATGAACATTGTGTCTCCTTCTTCTTCAGTTTGCTTGCACGATCAAAACCCAGGAGGTTCTCAGTCCATGAGGAGTGTTTGATCTGTTTTAGGTTCTGTTTTTTATGAGTTTTGTGTTAGAGTAACGTCTGCACTAGAGGTGGGTTACGGAGGAGTAACGGAGAGAATCACAGGTGGGTAAAGTGTCAAAATTGAAACCAAGGATAGGCACATAGAATTCGGGTCAAACCACATGTTGGTAATGTGTAATTATCCCAATAATAAAATACTTGATACTAAGTGTATTATAAAGTAAAGTGTTCTCATAAAAAAATAATAATAATATAGGGTGTTAAAGTAGATAAAAACAACTTTTTAAATTGTTAAAAGTTAAAATTTTTAGTACATTTATATTTGACATCAGTTTATAAGAGCATTCTCATAAAACTTTTAAAATTTTTAGCATTTAGCATTTTAAAAAGTCACTTTATCAATTTTAACAACTTATTTTACAATACACCCAATATTAAATGTTCTATTTTTTTAACATTTCATTTTAAATAATATAAACTACTCATTCAAATAATAAAAAACTATACAAACCACCTTTTCCACCATAAGCATTAAAATAATAATATTTTTTTAAAGATTGGAGCTACAGTGAGCTTTCAAAGATGAAAGCTCACTGTAGCTCTCAGTTGCTATTTTTTTTAAGTTTAATATATTTGTTGTAACTTGTTTTTTGGTGCTCTTTACAAACTTGATGGTAAAATGTAGCATTTATAATATTTAGCATTCTTAACGAGAATACCCTAAACTCTACTTTTAGTTGTTATGTACAGTATTTTAAAATTTTGCTTTTTTTTTTCCCATTTTCTTACTTTAAAAAAAAAAAAATTCAATACACAAACGTACTTAACACATTTACCACAAAAAAGTTTCGACAAAAAGTTAAATGAGCTGTATGCATATGAACATCCTTGTGAATGACTGACAGATGACTCTCACCTGGTGTGACTACGGACTTAAAGTAAATATTGAATAGTCTTCAATTTGATAAAGCAGCAGACAAAGACTTAAGAGTTAAGGCATAGGAACATGTGGAGGAGAAAAAAAGTGGTAAAAAAAATTATAAAATTATAAAATATTAAACTATTAAACCTTCTTATTTTTTTGAATTAAAAAGTTAAATGGGATTGCTCTTTTTTTTCTTTTCTTTTTAATGTGCCCAAAGATAAAGCCCACTTTATGCATCTTTCAATTTCTTTTTCTTTTAACGTTCTCTTTACTCTCTACTCTGTACATCTCCCTCTTTCGCTCTCGTTCTCGCTTTCCCTATAACTATACTCTATAGCCAGCCAAACGCTCTTGCAGTAGCGATCGAGAAAGATAGAGAGATCCTTCTCCATTTTTATCCCAAGAAGTGAGTGTCTCTGTGATCTCTCTCTATTTTGTGTAGTATTTTAGCTTGTGAATTGTTTGAAAATTGAGCTGAACGTTGCTCACTTTGCATATCAGGTTTCATTTGAAGCATGCATTATGTAGTCAGTCAAACCTCTCTCATGGAAGGCTTTCCAGTAACATGTTTGATTATGTGCTACAAAATTTTGTTTATAGTATGGGCACGTACTTTTATTTGATGTGTACGAAATTGTTTTAAAATAGCTTGTTTAAACACTAAATTTCAATCTTTCACTCTCTACAGCTTGCTTTCCAAAGAATTGAAGTAGTTTTTAGTGCTTGAAATGAAGAAAGATCAAATTTGGTTTTAGTTCTGTGATTGGTTAGCTTATCAAATTTGTTACTGTTGACTTGAAATAGATATTATAGTTGCCACCAAAATGATTTATACTTAATACTTCCATGTCAATTTTTATGAACTGCTATTCTTATTGGCTCTGGTTAATTAACAGGTGCCTGAGTATTTATTAATCAATCATTTTAAGAAAATTTTGGTATACAAATATAAAAGAAAAATGTTATAATATTAGTTTTATATTTCTTTTTTTCCTATAAAAAGTTTATAGTTTCTAAAACAATGCTTTAGAGCATTTGTTGACTTTTCCCTTTCTTATTATGGGTTTTCTTTTTACGCACAGGCGACACTAGTTTGAATTATCAATTATGTCCAACATGATCAACCTCATTCCACTATCATTCCTGTCAAAAATGGGTATGTATGACATTGAAATACACGGTGCAAACGTTAAGGTAAGCGTGGTCGACAATCATGCTTTGGTTGATGCTAAGATAAATGAGTTAAAATCTTCATTAGAAACTTCACAAAGGCGTGTTGTTGGGCTCGACATTAAGTTTGCGCTAAGGAACGACATTGGTGATGAAGAAATTTTTCAAGCTGAAGATTATTTACCCGTAGGCAAGATTTTGCTTCTTTGTTTGGGGACTGATTGCTTGATGATCCAATTACCTGCCACCTCGATGAAGGTAACTGATACCCTCAGGCAGTTTTTGTCTGATGAGACTATTTGTTTTCTGGGTACCGAAATGCGCGAGAAAGTTGAAGAACTAGGCCGCCATTATTTTAGTAAACACACGCAACATGTGGATTGTAAGACAGGTGTTGAAGTAGGCTATTTGGCTGCTAAAATTCTGAAGAAAGGCAATGTTGATAAGTACGGATTATCGGAGTTGGCAGGCGAAGTTGGAATGGACATAAAGGAACCAATTGGTGCACGTCCTGACTGGCATGCAGTAGCGTTCTCAGATGAAGAGGTCAAGTATGCAGTGCACAATGCCTATACTTCTTATGTTATTGGGAATAAGCTCTTGGATATGCTCTAAGCCTCTTAAGGCCATCTTGTTTATGGGTTTGACTGCTTTGATTCTGTGTTTTAAGTGTCCACATTAGAGCTATATATATATATATATGCTAATGCTACATGTGATTTGTGATTTGCGTATTCGAACTACTTTAATGAAATTTCTGGTTGTGTTTGGTTTGTCGTAAATCATGTATAATAATTAGTTGTCCTTGTGGGGGTGGTGGTGGAATAGGTGAGCTCTCTCACTCTATTAATATCTCCAAAATTGTGGAACAACATAAATCTAGTTCAATTCAAATCTTATATGAGTACCAAATCATCATTGATTATCATTTTTCCTTAACAAACTTGAACTTTTGACTTTTGTAAGCTAGTTTAACACACAGTAGATTGTTACTTATTTTCTTTAAAAATTATATAGTTTTTATTTTACTTTTCTCACTTATTTTAACATTAAAGTTACCAAAAACTAATCAACTATTCCCAAATGCAGTTACATAGTTGGGATCAAGATATTTATGCCTATAACAGTTGAAGAAAGCCATGCACGTGTTACACGTGCCAAAAGTAAACTTCAGAACAATATTTTTGTATCAGGATAATATAATTTGTATTAGTAAAATAAAATAAAATAAAATAAATTTAAATACATTGGCTAAGTTCATGAAATCTCTCCATTTTCCAATAGGGAATGTAAATATATATGGTCTGGATTCATTTGATCACTCAATTCTTTGTAAATTAAATCCATCAAATTCACCTAGGCTTGATGAATTTAATTCTTAGCAAATTCACCTAAACACAGCCTCCATATAAACATCCCCATGTAGACAAGAGGTGCAGTAGTTTAAATGATCTCGATCTAGCTCAGCATCACTCAACTTCTTGATGGCCAGCTTATACAGTTTCTCATGCTTCTCAGAAACCTTGTACAACTTAGCAAAGGCTGTATAGATGTCATCTTATTCATTCATTTTCTCAAACTTGACTCCACCAAGTCCTCTTCTTCTATTTCTTCTTTTACGATCCTCTTAGTAGGATCCACTGTAGCAGTGAAGGCATTCAAGATTCCCTTGTCATCATTGTCATCTGACTCATCTTCAGACTTGATGTCACTCAGGATAGCAACAAGAGCCTTGCTTTTTCCAATTGTCTTGAGATATGTTGGACATTCTTGTTTCATGTATCCAAAACATTGACATCCAAAGCATTTTGGTTCGGAGGAATGGTGTATTGACCACCATTCTTAACATCCTTCTTTCCTCTATCTTGGCTTTTAAAATGAGATGAACTGGATTGCTTACGGTCTTTATCAAATCCTTTCGCATAGGCATTCTTCATAAACTTTTTGAACTGCCTAGTGATGTAGGATTTCATCTTGGAATCTTCATCATCAGAAGACTCATCAGTCTCATTGCTTTTGGCCTTCAATGCCATGCTCTTACTTTTGCTTGCTTTCTCGATCCTAGTCAAACCCAATTCATAGGTTTGCAAGTTTCCAACCAGCTCCGTCAAAGGAATTTTGTCAATGTCATTTGATTCTTCAATGGCAGTGATCTTGGCATGGAATCTCTCAAGCAGAGATCTTAGCACCTTTCTTATAACCTTAGGTCCGTGAATAGTTTCTCCAAAATTAAAGGCTGAGTTGACTATGTCCTTTAGCTTGGCATAGAACTCATTAAATGACTCATATTGGGGATTCAATGCTCTACTGTTGAAGTTTGCCGCTTTGATCCTGGCCCCATCCCAATCAGTTGGCGCTTCCTTTGGCTTAGTCCAGTCAATCTCCACAGCTTTCCATACTTTCTCATCTAAAGACTATAAAAAATCTCTCATGCGTACTTTCTAGTATGCATAGTTAGTACCATCAAATAAAGAATGTATAATAAGAGATTGTCTTCTATCCATGACAAACAGAGGTCAATAGATTACACAGTAAAGATTAAACCTAATCAGTGTGCTCGCTTTGATACCACTTGATAGGCCAAAAATGTATTGACCCATTTGGTAAAATTAATCAATTAATTACCCAAGTGAATTAATTAGATTCAAGTACATGTAATAAGCGTGGTAGAACAAAAAAATCACCAACTAAGTTAAATGCAGTGAAAAATAAATTTGATACAGGTGATTTGTTTACGAATGAGGAAAACCACCGAGGTAAAAACTCACCGGGTTAGTTTAAGGTCACTACTCCCGAGAATCCACTATTATAAAAACAAGCGGTTACAAGTAAAAGGAATCTCAGTACTTATTACCAACCTATAGTTGAACTTTTACCCCAATACCTAATTGGACTTGTGATGTAGCAGCAATCTCTTCGTTCAATGCACGAATCTCAGTACGTAACTAACCAATGATGCACGGATCCCAATACGTGACTAACACACCAACTTGAGAAAGATGTTGGTTGCAAAGTTTTTCAGTTCATCCAACAATAAAGATCAAGAAACTCCTTGGTCACAAAACCCTTGGCTCAAAGACGCAGTAACTTCTAGAGAGAATATGATGAACTAAGGCAATTTTGTCTCCAGTCAAAATATGAGTGTAACAACAATTGCAACAACCCTTGCATCACTTTGCATCAAGTGTGACAACTCTTAAAAAAATCCTTATATATGTTTAGGGTTGTGAGAAAGGAAACTCCACAAATACTCATGGATATGCGTGAAATCAGATTTGGAAATTCTAATTTCGTAATTCTCGACAAATACAGCTTCTGTCGAGTTTCAACATTAAACCTCGATAGAAAGTTTTCTGTCGATTTTTAATGAACAACACTTCTTCACTTGTTTCTTGGTCAGACTTACATGACTTCAATACTAAACTTGAACACTTGTTTCTTGAAGTATTAAATCCATCATAAATCTACTCAATTACAAGTAAAGTGCGTTTTGTCAAAGGATTTGCCAATTTATATAAAATATGCCTCTAACAATCTCACATATGTCCTAACACGATATATTGTTAACTCTTATATCTCAAACCTTTTTCTCCTAAGCAGGGTCGGCTGAACTATGAAAGCAACTGATGCAATCACTTAAGGCCTCCAAATAAAATAAGGTCCCACTTGTGTATATATATATATATATATATGTGGGGGGGGGGGGGGGAAGGGCCCAATCCAACATAGTGGACCGAAAGCCCATATGAGGACCACTGTGCGACCGAGAAGAAGGAGATGGTAAGGGCAAGGTCCATCTGGAAGAGGGACCCATAGAGGAAAAAGTGATTACAATCCGAAGAGGTCGCCTTCTATCCGAAGAGATCACACTCCTCTGACGCGAATAGTAGGGATCAATTGAACGTATAAAAGGTCAAGATGATCTTCCGAGGACTCCTTCTGATCAAGATAAGCTCTGAGTACACTGGGAGACGATAAGGATGAAGAAATATCTAAAGGGAAAGCTGCTACCACCATATTTAATACTCTGAAGCAACTTTTTTGGCCGCATTTATGTGGAGAAGACCCTTAAACAGTGTATCCTTACCTACCGCCACTCACACAAAGCTAAAGGAGATGCTTGACACGACATATACTCAAATAGACTCACGGATGAAGAACAAGTGGATGATGGAGATGAAGAGAAGGGAGGTTATATAAAGGCAATAAGCTCCTAACAGAAAGGGGCAGGGGAATAACTTGGCTGTAACCCTAAAATCTGTATTAACCAGATAATCAATAATATAGCTCCTCGGATATCCATTCTTTACGTGTAAATTCATGTTGGTTTGTGCTTGAGGGTTGTGATTCGTTGTTGTTGATCCCATGCTTAACCTAGCTCTTTCACCCATACTCTACAAATTCATTGTTTTGGGCTTGGGCCACAAATCCTAACCCTACAATATATATACATAATTAAGAAAAAAAAAATATAAGTACTTTTATTGGTCAATAAAATGCATTAAAAAAACTCCTTTGTATCCTAAATTGCACTACACACTGCCCATAGCATATTATCATCGTAGCATATCACAACCACATGGCTCACACACTATCACTAAAGACACTAACCTACGGTACCCACCCATTGCTCAGATGAGTTTGAGCATTTAAACTTTAAAGTATCAAGATTTTTTGAGTTTTAAGTTTTATTAACATAACATTCTTAAACCCACCCACTATACACACAGTACTCAAATATCAACCCAAAAAATCTTGAAATTTTAAATCCCAAAACCCAAAAAACATAAAACCCAAAACATCTTTAGTGATATTAATTTATTGAACCATGTAATTAATTAATTTTTATTTGTGTAGATTTAGACTTTAAAGTATAAAGTTTTCACAGTGTTAGAAAAGTTACAATAACTAGATTCTATTATTCTATATTTCAAATTTTATTTTTACTTAAATTATAATTTTTAACTATAAATTTTTTTTTATTTATAAATATTTACTCATTATAAATGTCTACTAGAAAATATTTGTCTTTGGATATTATAAACTTCAAAAAAAGAAAAATTAGAGGAACTTAAATACAAAAACTTAATTAGTAATTTTGCATCTCAAAAAGTAAGAAAAATAGATTTTAAATAAAAAATAAAAATATTCAATAAATATTATTTAATTAATATTTAAATATAAAAAAGGTCCCACTTAAAATTTTTGCCTAAAGCTCTAAAAGTTGTTGAGCCGTCCTTGCCCCTAAACATTTTGTGCATAGAGAGCTATAAATAGCCAGTTTAACGTACGTCTCTTTCAACAATGAATTTTTCATCATATTGATGTAGCCTTATAGAGTAGATCTAGATGACATTGATCCATCAAATATTGGATTGGTGATTTACCAGATTTTTATGTTACCTATAGATCGAACAAAGACTAACAGGGTAAGGCTTGAATATAACGCAATAAGCCTTCAATCGGGTTTGTAAATCCATAATTCTTCTTCTTTATCTCAATCAAATTATCAATAATGTAGAGCATGTTTAACAAATCACATTGGAATATAACCCCACATCTTGAATCATTTTTCCCTATACTCCCAAGCACTTTGTGCATAAAAAAGTGTAAATAGCCAATTTAACGTCCCTTTCAACTATAAATTTTTCATTATATTGATGTAGCCTTATAGAGTGGATCTAGATGACATTGGTCCATCAAATATTGGATTAGTGAATTTGCAAGATTTGTATGTTACCTCTAGAATGAAGACTAACAGGTTTAGGCTTGAATATAACGCAGTAAGCCTTCAATCGGGTTTGTAAATCATAATTATTCTTCTTTATCTCATTCAAATTATCAACATTGTAGAGCCTGTTTAACAAATCAGATTGGAAGATTCAATTCTCACTCTGGGATAGACTTTTTTTACATTTAGCCCACCATGTTGGCCTGCTAAACTTGTGGTACCAAGGTACTAACCATTGAGCAATTAAGTACATCACTACTACAAGAGTCTTGTAACTCAATTGGTTTTCCACTTTTTAGTATTTCCAATTGAGATATCTAGAATTTAAATTTTCTTGCCCTAATTATTGATTTATCAAAACAAAAAAGAAGTATGCCACTACTGTTGCCTATGCAGCTGTTTATATGATTGTCAGCAAGTTATGCCATTAAAACTTGATGAAATGCATGTGTTACACAAGAGAAAACTGAACTTTAGTACCACACTTGTATAACTAGATATCAAAAGTTGCAGTGTATATATTAAAATCATGGTCTTTGGAGGTTAAGAAGAATAATCACAAATCAATACCTTGCCTTTGCCTCAATATAAAAATACCCATGCATCTATGCAAGTGCTTTTCTTATTATAACTCTTGCAAATACAACTATACAAGAAGCGTTGGTTTGAAGACGTTCAACTTCCACAAACTACGGCACTATCTTTTAAAAATATGTATATCGGCGTATCTGGTATTTGCAATACATGGTGCAAATTTAAAGTTAAGTTTATTCAATATTTTTCCCGTGGTTGTTGCTAAGGTAATTAAATGAGTTGAAGTCTTCATTGCAAAACCATATACAGAGGCCAAGGATGACAATTTCGTATCTTACTGACCAGTATGACTTGTGTTTGTTATTCAATAGATAGATCAATACATAACATTGATGTTTCGTGCCAGTTCAAATACCGGTCATGTCGGACTCATTTTGGTTGTATCAAAGAATATATCAAATTTCAGCCAATAAATGCATACCAGCCAAAATTATACAAACACTTTCCTTTATATTTTTCTTACCTTGATATCAAATTTGTCCCCCATTTTCAGGATATAATCCCTTTCTCTCCTCTTTTTCTTTTTTTTTTTCTTTTTTTTTGGGGTTTGTTCTCTAATTTTTCAAAATTCCAGCTCTGCATGTGTCTTCAGCATTGCACTGTTGCATGTTCTCCATCTCTCTCTCTCATTGTTTCTTTAATGTTTTCTTTTCCTTTCTATTATTATTTTCTTAGAGGATTCAAGTCAAAGATGCTAAAATATTTAGCACCTAAAACACTAAAAAATCCACTACATTAAAGGTGCCAAAAATCAAATTCTTTTGCTTTCGCACTTTATCTTTGCTGGATGGCAAACACAAAAAAAAAAAAAAAAAAAAAAAAAAAAAAAAAAAAAAAAATGAGAATGATTTATGTCACATAAATTGAGAAAGCTTGGGGAATTATTGTTAGTGTCACTGTGGCATATAGTGTGTATGTTACATGGACCCACTTAATATGGATGAATAGATAGGCTATCATTTTGCGTGCATTTGCCCAGTAATTAAGTTGAATTTTGTGTTTTTTTTTGGTCCCATGGTACTGTTTATGGACCACTAAATCCATGAAAAACACAGCAATCACTCACAGCTACAGTGTTTTGTGTTTTAAAAATTATTTTATTACAATATTTTCAACAATAAGTTTTCAGTTTTTAGCAAAATAAACAGTATCCAAACAGATCTTTCGTATCCATGATCTTGGTTCTTGAGGCAACAATCAGTGATCTTAGTGTCATTTTCCTAGAGATAGGTTACAATGATTAATAAAGTAGAATTGTTTAGGCTAGACATGGTTAATTCCTACTTTAGGACAGGAGTGCTCAATCCATAGCAGTAGCGGCTCAACGTTGAATCTAAGGTGGTCATGACCAACGGACTTGGAAAACAAAATAATTATTATATAAAAATTAAAATTTTTTTTTATCCTTAAAAAATATTTGGGTTCGTTCTAATATTTTTAGGCTCAACATAATTACACTTGGAAAAAAAAATTGGCAACAAACTTGGTTATAAATTAAGGCCACAACTTTACTCAATATTTCTTTTATTGAATGTGAATTTTGACAAATCCACAATTGAACTATATTTTCTTCTTATATCGTTCATACTTGTAAAATGTCATAAATCAAATCTTTAAATTTCGAGTTTTTGTTGTATAAAATTATTCATAAAAAATAAGTTTATAGATAAAATAGAAAATAACATCCGATTGACATGAAATTTGACATGTATTTTAAGAACATAAGGAACATGCAATTTAACATTTAGATTTTCAAAATATGTAACAATATTAATTTGCTTAGTGAGAGTAACCTTAGGCTACAACTTAGTCTATAGCCAAACTTTTCCATAAACTTTGATCCCCTTAACAATATATTAGGTCTTTACAAACAAACAATTTCTCAAAAAAACAAAAGATCCTTACAAACAAAAGAAAAAGCACAAAAATTTTTTTATCAAACTAAAATTTTGAAAAAGATGTAACTTGAAGCATTGATAATGAAATTATCAAGCAATTATTTCAAAATAATAAAATTAGAAAAGGAAATTGTAAGACTTTATGTATTTGTATGTGTGTGTGTGTTCTTTTTTCTTTCTCTTTTTTTGATCAATATATGAATTTCTAATTTTATGAAATTTTGTATAATTTAAGCTTTTTAATGACCACACTAGAAAACATTCATGGAGCATGATTGTTCTCCAATGAGTGCAAGCTCTTAACTAATAAATTAATAAATACATGGACTTGATATCTATATATAAATGAAAAAAAAAGCATTTGTTATACTATGTTATAATTAATATTTCACTCATTATCCTGTGATAGACTTGAGCAGTAAAAGAAATAATAAAAAAAAAGAATAATTAAATAAAGTTGTAAAATAATAGAGTCCTTGATACTAAGTGTATTATAAAGTAAGGTGTTCTAATAATAATAATAATAATAATGATAATAATATAAGGTGCTAAAATAGATAAAGTAATGTGGGGCCAGAAAATCAGGTAGCCTCGACCCACTCCAAGCTAGGCCCAAGGGCCCACGCCGAGGATAAATGAGGGGTCCGAGGATGAAAGTGCGAGGACCGACCCCCGAGGAACATATCCGAGGAGGGCCCACCCTCGGGCGTCCGAGACCTCGAAAGAACACGAGGACCTCCCTACCGAGGAGGACTCCTTGAATATCCGAGGAGGAGAGGGCCCAGTGCCACGCGTCGGCGACAGGAGCACGGCGAAGGGGCAAGCCTTAGGCGAGCTGTCACCTCTGCATTGAATGCGCTCACCTAACCCCCCTGGCCACATT
The DNA here is from genome assembly GCA_030445155.1 of Quercus variabilis. NCBI lineage: Eukaryota > Viridiplantae > Streptophyta > Magnoliopsida > Fagales > Fagaceae > Quercus > Quercus variabilis. The sequence continues at coordinate 5,876,320 of CP129447.1, forward strand.
AATGGGGATGTAACCCCTTGACAGGGCAACATCGATCAGGGTGAGCCATTTGAGCACGGATAAGGCCTCTGATGGGACGGACGGTCAGAGGAAAGGCCAATGGATGATCAACAGAAGGAAGAAGGGGATAGGATGGAGAGAACTATATAAGAAAGTCGAGCAAAGAGTTTAGGAGGGGGATTTTTGGAAGGTCATTCAAGGGGAAGGACATAGAATGGCTCCTAGGCGATGTTAGTCTGATCAGAACGGAGAACCTCCTCAGACGAGGGCCGAGGAGCTACCCTCAGTTGTAAATTTGGCTTATTATCCTTCAATAAAAGAAAGTGGCCGGTGGCCCGTTACTAGTCTGTTAGGGCCTAACCCTTCGTCTCACTCTCTAAAAATGTATTGTTGGGGATCCTTCCTAAACCGAGTCCCTACAAGTAACATTTAAAATTTTTAAAAGTTAAAATTTTTAGTAAATTTTTTACATTTGACATTAATTTATAAATTCAGCTTTTAACTTTTTTGTATAGTATTTTAAACCTTTTTTTTTTTCCATATTTTCTTAGTACTTTTAAAAAAAAAAAATTTAATACACAAATATATTTCAGCACATTTTCATCAAAAAAAAGTTTCATTGAAAAACTAATTTAGCTATATGCAAAAGGACATCCTTGTGAATGACTGATCCATAACTCTCTTGACTTGAAGTAAATATTGAATAGTCCTCAAGTTGATAAAGCAGTGGACAAAGACTTAAGAGTTAAGACACGGGCACATGTGGAGGAGAAATAAAGAGGTAAAAAAAATTATAAAAAATTAAAATATTAAACCTTCTTATTTTTTTTTTTTTTTGAATTAAAAAGTTAAATGGGATTGCTCCTTTTTTTTTTTTTTTTTTTTTTTTTTAATGGGCCCAGAGATAAAGCCTACTTTATGCATCTTTCAATTTATTTTTCTTTTTCTTTTAACGTACTCTTTTACTCTGTACTCTGTACATCTCCCTCTTTCTCTCTCTTTCTCGCTTTCCCAATAACTATACTCTATAGCCAGCCAAACGCTCTTGCAGGATCAATCGAGAAAGATAGAGAGATCCCTCTCCATTTTTATCCCAAGAAGTGAGTGTCTCTGTGATCTCTCTCTCTATTTTGTGTAGTATTTTAGCTTGTGAATTGTTTGAAAATAGAGCTGTATATTGCTCACCTGGCATATCAGGTTTCATTTGAAGCATGCATTATGTAGTCAGTTAAACCTCTCTCATGGAAGGCTTTCCAGTAACATGTTTGATATGTGCTACAAAATTTTGTTTATAGTATGGGCACGTACTTTTATTTGATGTGTACGAAATTGTTTTAAAATTGCTTGCGTAAAAAACACTAAATTTCAATCTTTCACTCTCTACAGCTAGCTTTCCAAAGAATTGAAGTAGTTTTTAGTGCTTGAAATGAAGAAAGATCAAATTTGGTTTTAGTTCTGTTTTGTGATTGGTTGGCTTATCAAATTTGTTACTGTTGACTTGAAATAGATATTATAGTTGCCACCAAAATGATTTATACTTCCATGTCAATTTTTATGAACTGTTATTCTTATCGGCTCTGTGAGCAGGTGACTTTTTTTTTTTTAAAACAAACTGAGCACTTCATTCATTCATAATATTGCAACAACTGTCAACATACAATGCCTCAAGAACAGGAGGTGGGGATTCTTCCATCCATATCCTCTCACCAATTATATGTTTGGCAAATTTAGCCAAAGAATGTGCCACACAGTTGGCTGTTCTCCTAACATGACTAACAGAGAAATCTCTAAAACCCCTCCCTATACAGCAGATATCTTCATAAACATAACCAATCTAGAGCTGTTTGTACCCGGACCCATGATGGCCTTCATGACAGTAACATTGTCCCCCTCCAATATTATCTCCGTAAAGCCGGCTTCCATTGCAAACTCCACAGCCCTTCTACAAGCCAGCACTTCGGCCTCTTCACTGTCCTGCACAGAGGGTCCTCTTGCTGCCAAAGCCGCCATAACCTCGCCCTTGTCATTGCGAACCACGACACCAAATCCCAACGCATTCAGCTCCTTGAAAACAGCTGCATCCACGTTAATTTTGTATGCTGATCCCAATGGTGGCTTCCACTGATTTTGCTGCTGCACTAGTCCATTAGACACCCGAACCAAAAGATGGTCTTGAGCATCCCGATATTCCTTCAGATAGTCCTCTGCCCGTCGAACCAGCCGAGAAGGATCCTGTATATGGCCTCCATGTAACACCGAATTCCTCTGATTCCATATCACCCAACATTGAACAAAAAATAACTCCATGTCCTCCACAGTCAGTCGAGCCATCAAATCCTCAATCAGCTGCAATATATCTCCTCTAGCCGTCGTACACTTCTGCAAGCAAACTTTGCTACCCGCCCACACATCTTGGGCAACCCCACATTCCCACAAGACATGAAGAACAGTTTCAGCACCTTGCCTACACAACTCGCATGTGCTATCCTCCAGGATTTTTCGGCAAGACAAGTTCTCCTTTGTTGGCAAAATCCCTTGGCAGACCCTCCAACCAAAAACCTTTATTTTTCTTGGCAGATTATACTTCCATAGTTTAGGCCAATTCAGTTCTTTTCTCCTTTGTTCCGAGCTCCCCATCATTCCAGTAGCTTCTTTTGAAACCAATCTAGCTATGTGATAACCCGATTTCACTGAGTAAAGGCCATTCTTGTTATGGAGCCACATTATAGCATCTGGTACCACTCTTCAGCTCAATGGAACCCGCAAAATAGCTTCCATATCTTCACGGTGAAAAATTGGCAGCAATAACACTACGATTCCAGTCATGGACAGTCCAATCAATAAGGTCTGAAACTCTCCATTTCCAATCATCATCAATTGGTGGGTGCTCATCAATTGGTGGGTGCAGTACCTTGTTTGTAGGGTAGTTTGGAATCCACCTATCTTGAGTAACTCGGATTTTTGAGCCATCTCCTACACGCCAACAACATCCTTTTTTCAGAATTGGTTGGGCTGCTATTAAACTTTTCCACACATACGAGCTATTAGGTGCATCAGTAGCTTCTAAAAATGTGCATCTTGGGAAATACCTTGCTTTGAAACACTCATACAGCAAAGAACTATTATCATGCAATAATCTCCGTCCTTGTTTTGCCAACATAGCTAAGTTGAAGCACCGTATGTCTCGAAATCCCATCACACCCTCCTTAGATTGAGAAAGTGAATTCAAACTCTTCCAATGTATCTTTCGTTCATTATTAACTTGTCCCCACCAAAATCTAGCATACATTGCATTCAAATCATTGCACAGCTATGAGCAGGTGACTTTAGAATATTTATTAATAATATAAATGAAAAATGTTAAAAAATTAGTTTTATATTTCTTTTTTTCCCATAAAAAGATTATAGTTCCTAAAACAATGCCTTAGAGCATTTGTTGACTTTTCCCTTTCTTATTATGCATGGGTTTTCTTTTTATGTACAGGCAACACTAGTTTGAATTATCAATTATGTCCAACATGATCAACCTCATTCCACTATCATTCCTGTCAAAAATGGGTATGTATGACATTGAAATACACGGTGCAAACGTCAAGGTAAGCGTAGTCGACAATCGTGCTTTGGTTGATGCTAAGATAAATGAGTTAAAATCTTCATTAGAAAATTCACAAAGGCATGTTGTTGGGCTCGACATTAAGTTTGCTTTAAGGAACGACATTGGTGATGAGGAAGCTCTACAAGCTGAAGATTATTTACCTGACGGCAAGATTTTGCTTCTTTGTGTTGGGACTGATTGCTTGATGATCCAATTTCCTGTCTCGATGGAGGTAACTGATACCCTCAGGCAGTTTCTGTCTGATGAGACTATTTGTTTTCTGGGTACCGAAATGCGCGAGAAAGTCGCAGAACTAGGCCGCCTTCATTTTAGCAAACGCATGGACATAAAGGAAGGCAACGCAACGATTTGTTGTAGTGGCACGCAACGTGTGGATTGTAAGACAGGTGTTGAAGTAGGCTATTTGGCTGCTAAAATTCTGAAGAAAGGCAATGTTGATAAGTATGGATTATCGGAGTTGGCAGGCGAAGTTGGAATGGACATAAAGGAACCAATTGGTGATCGTCCTGACTGGCATGCAGTAGCGTTCTCAGATGAAGAGGTCAAGTATGCAGTGCACAATGCCTATACTTCTTATGTTATTGGGAATAAGCTCTTGGATATGCTCTAAGCCTCTTAAGGCCATCTTGTTTATGGGTTTGACTGCTTTGATTCTGTGTTGTTAGTGTCCACATTAGAGCTATATATATGTGCTACTGCTACATGTGATTTGTGTTTTGTGTATTCGAACTACTTTAATGAAATTCCTGGTTGTGTTTGGTTTGTTGTAAATCATGTATAATAATTAGTTGTCTTGGGGGGGGGGGGGGGGGGGGGGGGGGGGAAATTAGGTGGGCTCCATCACTCTTAAGAATATCTCCAAAATTGTGGAACAACATAAATCTGACTCAATTGAAATCTTAAATGAGTGCCGAGTCATCATTGACTATCATTTTTCCTTAACAAACTTGAACTTTCGACTTTTGTAAGCTAGTTTAACACACAGTAGATTGTTACTTATTTTCCTAGCTAATTCACCTAGACTCGGCCTCCATATAAACATCCCCATGTAAACAAGAGGCGCAGTAGTTTAAATGATTTCATCATGACAAACAACCAATTACCTGTAGCTCTCCAGTCAAAATTGGGCCGTAACTATGAAATTGAAATAGATGGTGCAAAGGTTAAAGCAAGTGTAGTCAATGATTATCTTGTACTCAGTTGGAAGATTGATGAATTAAAGTCTTTGTTACAAACTTCACGAAGCCGTGTTGTAGGTCTCGACGTTAAAAGTGTCCAAGACCTAGACAAAAAATCATTTGTGGTCCAAATGTTGGTTCTTTCTTGAAGAGGAAAAATTATGCATGACAGAGCTATCTGGACAGAGGTGGCACGGACAAACGTGACATGTATGGACCGAACGGCCACGTAGCATCCATCCCATTATTATGTGGTCTCCAAGTGAAAGGGTAAAAATCTTTATGAGGTGGGCCTGACGGAACATCCTCCGCGGGCCAATAGAGGACGGACCCAGGCATCCTCTTTCCGTTATGAACGGATCCGGCTCAGATGGACATGATGGCGACGGGTCCAACTACTAGCATGAAGACCCCTATTATAAGATACTTGCGGCACACTTCAAGGAATCCCAAGGTTAAAGGAATTCTAGTGATAAGAGGATTCTAGAATATACACACATTAATGAGTATCTTCCCCACAAGGAAATAACTTGTCCATCACGTTTGGGATTCTACAAAGAAGAGTCCTATAAGGAAAAGACTTCCGCGCGAAGGAAGAGATGTCAATCTTCTACTACTATAAAAACCCCAATACCCTCACAAATCAAGGTACGCATAATCAACCCTTCTCTAGCACTCTAGAGTTGTGAGAATAGTTCTAACTTAACTTTCGGAGGGTATTTGGCCGGCACCACACTGGTGCTCTTTGTTGGGTTCTCTTTCTGTGTTACGTAGGTGCTAATTTGAGTGTGCAAGGATCGTGTAGCTCACTGGTGGTTTTTTTGGCATCATCAATTGGCGTCATCTGTGGGAAACACAGTAGAGATTCGCAAATAATATTAACGTTTCCTAGACAGAAGGGTTGCATGGTACTCACTCACTCGATGGCAACCACCAACGACGTTCAGGAAGAGAAACCACACACGACTGCCCTCGAGAGACAATTTCAAACTCTCGTTGCTGCCATAGAACGCCTCACCAAACAAAATCACGACTTGGAAGAACAGCTGCACCAGAAGAACGCAGCACCGAATGACCAGCAAGGAGATCAAGGGACTAGCGCGAAAAGAAAAAATCAGGAGAAACCTGAGGGCAGCCACGCCCCAAGCAGACTGGAGAGGCAAAATTTGAACATGCCATCCCTCACGGATGCAACTCCGCCACATATTGCCGCAGAGATGCAGGCGATGAAGGAGCAGATGGAGGTTATGATGAACGCGCTCAAAGGATGAGTGTCTAGTGACCTTGACGACTTGGTCAACCACACCAACTCGCCTTTCACCGCGGCCATCAACTCCTTCCCCCTACCCCATAAGTTCCGCATGCCGCATATAGACAGTTACGACGGGGTGAAGGATCCACTGGATCATCTAGAGACCTTCAAGACCCTGATGCATCTTCAAGGAGTAGCGGACGAGATCATGTGTAGGGCCTTCCCTACAACACTGAAGGGCCCGGCAAGAATTTGGTTCAGCAGGCTGACACCCAATTCCATCAGCACTTTCAAAGAGCTGAGCGCCCAATTCACGTCGCACTTTATTGGAGGACACCGAGATAAGAAGTCCACAGCATGCTTGATGAGTATCAAGCAAAGAGAAGATGAAACACTCCGATCTTACATAGCCCGCTTTAATAAGGAAGCACTCTCAATCGACGAGGTCGACGATAAAATACTCGTAGCAGCATTTACGAATGGGCTGAGGAAAGGTAAGTTCTTATTTTCACTATATAAAAATGACCCGAAAACTATGCCAGACGTGCTTTACAGGGCTACCAAATATATGAATGCCGAAGACGCTCTACTAGCTCGCGAGGAAAAGCCCAAAAAGAGAGAAAGGCAGGAAGATGCTAGAGAGGAAAGAGGGCGGAAGATGGCAAGAACCGGAGAGCGAAGGGATAATAGGCACTCCGAGCCCCCTACGAGGAGATTCACAAGCTTCATTCCACTGACCACCCCTATCGACCAAGTCCTCATGCAAATCAAGGACGAGGGGACATTGACTTTCCTTGGAAAGCTGAAGGGAGATCCCAACAAACGGTCCAGAGATAGGTACTGTCGCTTTCATCGCGATCATGGACATGACACAGCTAACTACTATGACCTGAAACAGCAAATTGAAGCCCTCATTAGACAGGGAAAGTTGTAGAAGTTCGTCAACAAGGAAAGGACGGATCATCAACATTAAGAGCAGCCACCCCGCCGAGATAATGAGCGCCCTAGACCACTTATAGGGGATATAAGAATGATTACAGGGGGCACGACAACTATAGGGTCATCCAAAAAGGCCAGAAAAACATACCTCAGGATGGTTCATAACGTCCAGCTAACAGGCTCTGTACCAAAAATAGCACGGATGAAAAACCCGATCATAGGATTCTCAGAAGAGGATGCCTAACGTCTTCACCACCCTCATGAGGACGCGCTTGTTATCACCTTACAAGTGGAGGACTTCAACATGTACCGAGTGCTAATCGACAATGGCAGCTCAGCAGACATCTTATACTACCCGGCATTCCAGCAGATGAGGATTGACAGAGACTGGTTAATACTGAAAAATGCTCCGCTGATTGGCTTTGGAGGTACGAGGGTATTCCCATTAGGCGCAGTCACGCTTTCGGTAACAATAGGTGATTATCCTCAACAGATCACAAAGGAGATGACTTTCCTTGTGGTCGACTGCTCATCCGTTTACAATGCTATCATCGGACGACACACCCTTAACTCATGGAAGGCGGTAACGTCAACATACCACTTAATGATCAAATCTCCTATGGAGCATGGGGTGGGAGAGCTACGAGGAAATCAGATGGCCGCATGAGAGTGCTACATTGCTATGATGGAGATGGAAGGGAACCTACCACTTCAAGACGCTGGACGGGCAAAAGCCGCAGCAACCATGGAACACGGAGCACCTACGAAGATACCACCAGTACAGATGACATAAAGAGCATCGACGCCCCCTAGTTTCCCGTTTATTACTAAGTTTTTATTAGTTTTTTACTACAAACAATTTTTTTCTATTATTTAGTTTTGCTATCGCAAGTTCCTACTTCAAACGATTCTTTCTACAAGTGCCCTTTTAAGCCCAAGGGGGCAGGTACCTTTTTCTTCTACATGGTTTTCTTTCAATAAGAGAAATAGTCAGACACACTTGTGTTCTTCCTACTTGATAAACTAAGTCCAAAAAATGGACGGATATAAACTAAGTCCACAAGCTGGACAGATCATCCCAAGAGGATAAAAAATCCAAAGTCCACAAGGTGGACGAATATAAAACTAAGTCCACAAGCTGGACGGATCATCCCAAGAGGATAAAAAATCCAAAGTCCAAAAAATGGACGGATATAAACTAAGTCCACAAGCTGGATGGATTATCCCAAGAGGATAAAAAATCCAAAGTCCACAAGGTGGACGGATATAAAACTAAGTCCACAAGCTGAACGGATCATTCCAAGAGGATGAAAAAATCAAGTCCACAAGGTGGACGGATATAAACTAAGTCCACAAAGTGGACGGATCATCCTAAGTGGACGACCAACAAGGTGATGAGGTAACACTTAGTCACCTCAAGAAGTCCACGACCCCAAGTGAACGACCAACAAGGTGACGAGGCAACACTTAGTCACCTCAACAAGTCCACGACCCCAAGTGGACGACCAACAAGGTGACGAGGTAACACTTAGTCACCTCAAGAAGTCCACGACCCCAAGTGGACGACCGACAAGGTGACGAGGTAACACTTAGTCACCTCTAGAAGTCCACGACCCCAAGTGGACGACCAACAAGGTGACGAAGTAACACTTAGTCACCTCAAGAAGTCCACAACCCCAAGTGGACGACCAACAAGGTGACAAGGTAACACTTAGTCACCTTAAGAAGTCAGTCCACGACCCCAAGTGGACGACTAACAAGGTGACGAGGTAACACTTAGTCACCTCAACAAGTCCACGACCCTAAGTGGACGACCAACAAGGTGACGAGGCAACACTTAGTCACCTCAAGAAGTCAGTCCACGACCCCAAGTGCATGACCAACAAAGTGACGAGGTAACACTTAGTCACCTCAACAAGTCCATAACCCCAATTGGACGACCAACAAAGTGACGAGATAACAGTCACCTCAACAAGTCCACAACCCCAAGTGGACGGACAACAACCAAAAAAAAAAAAAAAAAAAGGCGGACGGATGCATGTCCATCCAAAAAAGTGGACAGACACACAAAAGTAAAGAAAGATGGACAGATGCATGTCCATTCGAAAAAAAAAAAAAAAAAAAAGGGTGGACGGATGCATGTCCATTCAAAAAAAAAGAAACAGATGGACGGATGAATGTCCATCCAAAAAAAAAAAAAAAGAAGATGGACGGATGAATGTCTAAAAAGTGGACGGACACACACATCCAAAAAAAAAAAAAAAAAAATGAAGAAGAAGGTGGACGTATGCATGTCCATCCCAAAAAGTGGACGGATACACACACACCTAAAAAATAAAAAATAAAAAATTTTTGATGATGAGGTAACACTCAATCACATTGGCAAGTCCATGATCCAAAGTAGACGGATAAAATACCTTAAGAATGGGACGCTAATAGAGAATTACGTGTCCTAAAGGTTGAAAGTTCCGTCACAGTGTATCAATGGCTTACCGTGCAAAAGCATGCCCAATCCTATGGATAAGCATAAGACAAACGACAAAGCTTCAATAAGACCGTAGAGAGCTAAACACTACAAAAAGGAAGCTGACGGACACCTAATCCTCATCCCAATGGGATGGATCGACAACCAAGGATACCGAAGATCAAGGATGCTAATGGCACTTGATTCTCATACAAAATTTAAGTCTTTCTACCTATGGGTGGAAGGACAAACCAAGTCACCCACGAGTGCCTTGGTGAAAATTCTAAGTCCTACTACCTACGGGTGGAAGGACAAACCAAGTCACTCACAAGTGCCTTGGTACAACATTTAAGTCCTACCACCTACGGGTGGAAGGACGGACCAAGTCACTCATGAGTGCCTCGGTACAAAATTTAAGTCCTACCACCTACGGGCGGAAGGACGGACCAAGTCACTCACGAGTGCCTTGGTACAACATCTAAATCCTACTACCTACGGGTGGAAGAAAGAACCAAGTCACCCACGAGTGCCTTGGTGAAAATTCTAAGTCCCACTACCTACGGGTGGAAGGACGGACCAAGTCACTCACGAGTGTCTTGGTACAACATTTAAGTCCTACCACCTACGGGTGGAAGGACTAACCAAGTCATTCACAAGTGTCTTGGTACAAATTTTAAGTCCTACTACCTACGGGTGGGAGGACGAACCAAGTCACCCACGAGTGCCTTGGTGAAAACTCTAAGTCTTCCTACCTACGGGTGGAAGGACGAACCAAGTCACCCACGAGTGCCTTGGTGAAAATGATAAGTCCTACTACCTACTGGTGGAAGGACGGACTAAGTCACTCACGAGTGCCTTGGTACAACATTTAAGTCCTACCACCTACGGGTGGAAGGACGAACCAAGTCACTCACGAGTGCCTTGGTACAAAATTTAAGTCCTACTACCTGTGGGTGGAAGGACGGACCAAGTTACTAACGAGTGCCTTGGTACAACATTTAAGTTCTACTACCTACGGGTGGAAGGACGAACCAAGTCACCCACAAGTGCCTTGGTGAAAATTCTAAGTCCTACTAGCTACGGATGGAAGGACGGACCAAGTCATTCACGAGTGCCTTGGTACAACATTTAAGTCCTACCACCTACGGGTGGAAGGACGGACCAAGTCACTCACGAGTGCCTTGGTACTAAATTTAAGTCCTACTACCTACGGGTGGAAGGATGGACCAAGTCACTCACGAGTGCCTTGGTACAACATTTAAGTCCTACAACCTATGGGTGGAAGGACGAACCAAGTCACCACGAGTGCCTTGGTGAAAATTCTAAGTCCTACTACCTACAGGTGGAAGGACGGACCAAATCACTCACAAGTGCCTTCGTATAACATTTAAGTCCTACCACCTATGGGTGGAAGGACGGACCAAGTCACTCACGAGTGCCTTTGTACAAAATTTAAGTCCTACTACTCACGGGTGGAAGGACGGACCAAGTCACTCACGAGTGCCTTGGTACAACATTTAAGTCCTACCACCTACGGGTGGAAGGACGAACCAAGTCACCCACGAGTGCCTTGGTGAAAATTCTAAGTCCTACTACCTACGGGTGGAAGGACGGACCAAGTCACTCACGAGTGTCTTGGTACAACATTTAAGTCCTACCACCTACGGGTGGAAGGACTAACCAAGTCACTCACGAGTGCCTTGGTACAACATTTAAGTCCTACTACCTACGAGTGGAAGGACGAACCAAGTCACCACGAGTGCCTTGGTGAAAACTCTAAGTCTTCCTACCTACGGGTGGAAGGACGAACCAAGTCACCCACGAGTGCCTTGGTGAAAACTCTAAGTCTTCCTACCTACGGGTGGAAGGACGAACCAAGTCACCCACGAATGCCTTGGTGAAAACTCTAAGTCTTCCTACCTACGGGTGGAAGGACAAACCAAGTCACCCACGAGTGCCTTGGTGAAAATTTTAAGTCTTACTACCTACGGGTGGAAGGACGGACCAAGTCACTCACGAGTGCCTTGGTACAACATTTAAGTCCAACTACCTACAGGTGGAAGGACGAACCAAGTCACCCACGAGTGCCTTGGTGAAAATTCTAAGTCCTACTACCTACGAGTGGAAGGACGGACCAACACACTCACGAGTGTCTTGGTACAACATTTAAGTCCTACCACCTACGGGTGGAAGGACTAACCAAGTCACTTACAAGTGCCTTGGCACAAATTTTAAGTCCTACTACCTACGGGTGGAAGGACGGACCAAGTCACTCATGAGTGCCTTGGTACAACATTTAAGTCCTACTACCTACGGGTAGAAGGACGAACCAAGTCACTTACGAGTGCCTTGGTGAAAACTCTAAGTCTTCCTACCTATGGGTGGAAGGACGAACCAAGTCACCCACGAGTGCCTTGGTGAAAATTCTAAGTCCTATACCTACGGGTGGAAGGACGGACCAAGTCACTCACGAGTGTCTTGGTACAACATTTAAGTCCTACCACCTACGGGTGGAAGGACTAATCAAGTCATTCACATGTGCCTTGGTACAAATTTTAAGTCCTACTACCTACGGGTGGGAGGACAAACCAAGTCACCCACGAGTGCCTTGGTGAAAACTCTAAGTCTTCCTCCCTACGGGTGGAAGGACGAACCAAGTCACCCAAGAGTGCCTTGGTAAAAATGCTAAGTCCTACTACCTACGGGTGGAAGGACGGACCAAGTCACTCACGAGTGCCTTGGTACAACATTTAAGTCCTACCACCTACGGGTGGAAGGACGAACCAAGTCACTCACGAGTGTCTTGGTACAAAATTTAAGTCCTACTACCTGCGGGTGGAAGGACGGACCAAGTTACTCACGAGTGCCTTGGTACAACATTTAAGTTCTACTAGCTACGGGCGGAAGGACAAACCAAGTCACCCACAATTGCCTTGGTGAAAATTCTAAGTCCTACTAGCTACGGGTAGAAGGACGGACCAAGTCACTCACGAGTGCCTTGGTACAACATTTAAGTCCTACCACCTACGGGTGGAAGGACGGACCAAGTCACTCATGAGTGCCTTGGTACAAAATTTAAGTCCTACTACCTACGGGTGGAAGGATGGACCAAGTCACTCACGAGTGCCTTGGTACAACATTTAAGTCCTACAACCTATGGGTGGAAGGACAAACCAAGTCACCCACGAGTGCTTTAGTGAAAATTCTAAGTCCTACTACCTACGGGTGGAAGGACGGACCAATTCACTCACAAGTGCCTTCGTATAACATTTAAGTCCTACCACCTACTGGTGGAAGGACGGACCAAGTCATTGACGAGTGCCTTTGTACAAAATTTAAGTCCTACTACCTACGGGTGGAAGGACGGACCAAGTCACTCACGAGTGCCTTGGTACAACATTTAAGTCCTACCACCTACGGGTGGAAGGACGAACCAAGTCACCCACGAGTGCCTTGGTGAAAATTCTAAGTCCTACTACCTACGGGTGGAAGGACGGACCAAGTCACTCACGAGTGTCTTGGTACAACATTTAAGTCCTACCACCTACGGGTGGAAGGACTAACCAAGTCACTCACGAGGGCCTTGGTACAACATTTTAGTCCTACTTCCTACGGGTGGAAGGACGAATGAAGTCACCCACGAGTGCCTTGGTGAAAACTCTAAGTCTTCCTACCTACGGGTGGAAGGACGAACCAAGTCACCCACGAGTGCCTTGGTGAAAATGCTAAGTCCTACTACCTACGGGTGGAAGGACGGACCAAGTCACTCATGAGTGCCTTGGTACAACATTTAAGTCCTACCACCTACGGGTGGAAGGACGAACCAAGTCACTCACGAGTGCCTTGGTACAAAATTTAAGTCCTACTACCTGCTGGTGGAAGGACGGACCAAGTTACTCACGAGTGCCTTGGTACAACATTTAAGTTCTACTACCTACGGGTGGAAGGACGAACCAAGTCACCCACATGTGCCTTGGTGAAAATTCTAAGTCCTACTAGCTACGGGTGGAAGGACGGACCAAGTCACTCACGAGTGCCTTGGTATAATATTTAAGTCCTGCCACCTACGGGTGGAAGGACGGACCAAGTCACTCACGAGTGCCTTGGTACAAAATTTAAGTCCTATTACCTACGGGTGGAAGGATGGACCAAGTCACTCACGAGTGCCTTGGTACAACATTTAAGTCCTACAACCTACGGGTGGAAGGACGAACCAAGTCACCCACGAGTGCCTTGGTGAAAATTCTAAGTCCTATTACCTATGGGTGGAAGGACGGACCAAGTCACTCACAAGTGCCTTCATATAACATTTAAGTCCTACCACCTACGGGTGGAAGGACGGACCAAGTCACTCACGAGTGCCTTTGTACAAAATTTAAGTCCTACTACCTACGGGTGGAAGGACGGACCAAGTCACTCACGAGTGCCTTGGTACAACATTTAAGTCCTACCACCTACGGGTGGAAGGACGAACCAAGTCACCCACGAGTGCCTTGGTGAAAATTCTAAGTCCTACTACCTACGGGTGGGAGGACGGACCAAGTTGCTCACGAGTGTCTTGGTACAACATTTAAGTCCTACCACCTACAGGTGGAAGGACTAACCAAGTCACCCACGAGTGCCTTGGTACAACATTTAAGTCCTACTACCTATGGGTGGAAGGACGAACCAAGTCACCTACGAGTGCCTTGGTGAAAACTCTAAGTCTTCCTACCTACGGGTGGAAGGACGAACCAAGTCACCCACGAGTGCCTTGGTGAAAATTTTAAGTCCTACTACCTACGGGTGGAAGGACGGGCCAAGTCACTCACGGGTGCCTTGGTACAACATTTAAGTCCTACTACCTACAGGTGGAAGGACGAACCAAGTCACTCACGAGTGCCTTGGTGAAAATTCTAAGTCCTACTACCTACGGGTGGAAGGACGGACCAAGTCACTCACGAGTGTCTTGGTACAACATTTAAGTCTTACCACTTACGGGTGGAAGGACTAACCAAGTCACTTACAAGTGCCTTGGTACAAATTTTAAGTCCTATTACCTACGTGTGGAAGGACGGACCAAGTCACTCACGAGTGCCTTGGTACAACATTTAAGTCCTACTACCTACGGGTAGAAGGACGAACCAAGTCACTCGTGAGTGCGTCGGTGAAAACTTTAAGTCTTCCTACCTATGGGTGGAAGGACGAACCAAGTCACCCACGAGTGCCTTGGTGAAAATTTTAAGTCCTACTACCTATGGTGGAAGGACGGACCAAGTCACTCATGAGTGCCTTGGTACAACATTTAAGTCCTACTACCTACGGGTGGAAAGACGAACCTAGTCACCTACGAGTGCCCTGGTGAAAATTCTAAGTCCTACTATCTACGGGTGGAAGGATGGACCTGGTCACTCACGAATGTCTTGGTACAACATTTAAGTCCTATTACCTACGGGTGGAAGGATGAACCAAGTCACCCTCGAGTGCCTTGGTGAAAACTCTAAGTCTTCCTACCTACGGGTGGAAGGACGAACCAAGTCACCAACGAGTGTCTTGGTAAAAATTCTAAGTCCTACTACCTACGGGTGGAAGGATGGGCCAAGTCATTCACGAGTGTCTTGGTACAACCTTTAAGTCCTACTACCTACGAGTGTAAGGACTAACCAAGTCACTCACAAGTGCCTTGGTACGAATTTTAAGTCCTGCTACCTACGGGTGAAAGGGCGGACCAAGTCACTCACGAGTGCCTTGGTACAACATTTAAGTCCTACTACATACGGGTCTAAGGACGAACCAAGTCACCCACGAGTGCCTTGGTGAAAACTCTAATTCTTCCTACCTACGGGTGGAAGGATGAACCATGTCACCCAAAAGTGCCTTGGTCAAAATTTAGGTCCCCTGCGCCATAAATAATTTCGGGCCAGCCTATCAAAGACTAACAAGTCTCCCAGGATCCAAATCAAACCATCACCCCACGGGTCCTTTCACTTCGAGAGCACGGACCCATAGGGTGAAGGGGGCAACTGAAGAGGAAAAATTATGCATGACAGAGCTATCTGGACAGAGGTGGCACGGACAGACGTGGCATGTACGAACCGAATGACCATGTAGCATCCAGCCCATTATTATGTGGTCTCTAAGTGAAAGGGTAAAAATTTTATGAGGTGGGCCTAACGGAACATCCTCCGCGGGCCAATAGAGGACGGACCCAAGCATCCTCTTTCCGTTATGAATGGATCCGGCTCAGACGGACATGATGGCAACGGGTCCAACTACTAGCATGAAGACCCCTGTTATAAGATACTTGTGGCACACTTCAAGGAATCCCAAGGTTAAAGGAATTCTAGTGATAAGAGGATTCTAGAATATACACACTTTAATGAGTATCTTCCCCACAAGGAAATATCTTATTCATCACGTTTGGGATTCTACAAAGAAGAGTCCTATAAGGAAAAGACTTCTGCGCAAAGGAAGAGATGTCAATCTTCTACTATTATAAAAGCCCCAATACCCTCACAAATCAAAGTACGCATAATCAACCCCTCTCTAGCACTCTAGAGTTGTGAGAATAGTTCTAACTTAACCTTCGGAGGGTATTTGGCTGGCACCACACCGGTGCTCTCTGTTGGGTTCTCTTTCTGTGTTGCTCAGGTGCTAATTTGAGTGTGCAAGGATCGTGTAGCTCACTGGTGATTTTTTCGGCATTATCATTTCTATTGGAACTCGTTTGATCATCCAATTTCGCCATACCAAATACACTCCCGATACTCTCATCAAATTTCTTGCGGATGACACTATTTGTTTTGTGAGTACAGGAATAGAAGACGAAGTTAATTTTGTTGTACACGATCGACATAATTTAGAACGTAGAACAGGCATTAAAGTTGGTCATTTTGCTTTCAGGGTTCTGAAGAAAGCCAACATTGTTAAGTATGGATTAGCAGAGATGGCAGGTGAAGTTGGAATGGATATAAAGGAACCAATTGGTGAACGCCCTGACTGGAGTGCTAGATTTTTCTCACCAGAACAAATCAAGTATGCAGTGCACAATGCCTATGCTACTTATGTTATTGGGAACAAGTTGGTGGAAATGCTTCAAAGTCAGTGGATTTAACAGCATTCTATGATACATAGATTTTGGTTTTCAATATATATGTAGTGAAGAAAATAAATTACTTATTTTGTTAGGTGTGACTACATACATACATATATATATATATATATACACACACACACGAGCCTTGTATTAGGTGTGGTTTCATTTTAATAAATGTTTATTTATTTATTTATTTTTAGTTACAAAGACTCGCAAAAAAAAAAAAAAAAAGTTTAATTTGATCATGAATGATGATAAATTAAGCTCTGTCACAGGTTTCTTCTTTTTATCTCTTCTTTTCCTTTTTATTTTTTTCTTCCTTTCAAAAAGTGACAAAAGAAGGTTTCAAAACCTAATTTTCTCTACATAATAAATCAGAAAATGTCACAAAATTACGAGATTCATGACCATTTGTTGGAGTTAAGAGAGTCACAATCCATTGACAAAATGGATTATGCTCGGTAGGTTTTTTTTTTTTTTTTTTTTTTTTTTGGAGATTTGGATAATGTTTAGCCGGGAACATGAATTAACTTGAGTTGTTATGATATTAAATCTCATGTGATAAAAGTTCACTACAAATCAAAAACCATTAAAACAATATAACTTTTGACTTTCCATTTTCCTTTGTTATTGAAGACTCCATTTTCCAATGGGAATATGCTAATATGGTCTAGATTCGTTTGATCACTCAGCTCTATGTAATTAAATCCCATTGAAAAAAAAAAAAAAAAAAAAAGACCCTTCGAATTCACCTAGATGAATTAATTCCTAGCAATAAACTAACCTTGATTTTTTTTTGTTTTTTAATGAATAAATTCACCTTGACTTGGCCTCTTTTTTTTTCTTTTTTTTTTTTTTTTTGATACCAAATAAGACTTGGCCTCTATTTGGTTGAGTTAGGACAAAACAATGACCAATACCATTAGAAACTGTGAAAAAGAATGGTACAAATTTTAGTTGTGAAGTAACCATTATGCCAATGGTGTTAATTTTTATTTTAAATGATTAGAGTTTTTTTTTTTTTTTTTTTTTTTTGAGAATTTTAAATGATGAGTGTTGATTACACACTTCTTCTTTTTTTTTTTCTTTTTTTTTTTTTCTGAATAAATTCACCTTGACTTGGCCTCTATATTTTGATTCTAATAAGAGCCGTATGACCAAATATAAACATTGGCAGAAGCTTTAAGGCGTCCGAGCTAATAGTATTAACAAAACCAAGTTTAAGCAATCACTGATAACCCAAACTTCTATGAATTCTCTATTGAACTTGGATTTTACTTGGAATAGCATCAGTGTACCAAATTCTTACAGAACTTCCATCATTTCTTCACTCACCCTCCAATTCATTGGAGTGAAAGGTTTTGTGTTTCAAAAGTGTGACTAGAGTTGAAAAGTTTTTCATAGGGAAGGCAATATTCTTGGACTGAAAATTAGTTGAGCTCAAAGACCAACAGCCGGTTGAGACTTGACTCTTGAGACTTGGGAGTGCCTTTTGAATTGGGAATGGTAATTGCCTTTAAGCTTCTTGGATTAAGTTTCTTCGGGATTACACAGCAAATTTCCCATGAAGAATGCGAGGTCAGCATTAATGAGCCAACCGTGTAGGGTTGCTAAACTTGTGGTACCAAGCTAGTACTGACAGCTGAGCAGATAAAGTATGTCACTACTAAACTTTAATGCCATATATATATATATATATATTTTTTTTTTTTAAACCAACTTGCTTAGCTTTTATTAACATTTTTCTATTAAAAAAAAAAAAAAGCTTTTATCAAGATAGATCGGCTGAATTATTTAGAATTACATCATAAACCGGTAATGGAACAATCTTCATCCACGCAACAAAATTAGAAAATTTTGAAGCATGGATAATCACAAATCACAACCATTCTAACATTGCAATTCTTGACTTTTCATCCCTTCAATTAATTCCCATAAAAAAAATAAATAATAAAATAAAATAAAATAAAACCCTTCGGATTCACCTACATGAATTAATTTCTAGCAATAAATTCACCTTGCCTGGACCTTTTCTTTTTCTGATAAATAAATTCACCTTGACTTGGCCTCTATATAAACGTCCCCAGGCAATTTCTTTCCTTACTTGTAGTTTTCTTGCTAGTACAAGAAGCGTTGTTTTGAATATGTGGCTCTTAGGGGGCTACCTTTCAGAAATAGGTTTATGTGAAATTGAAATAAATGGTTCAAAAGTAAAGGTATCTGTGGCCGATAATTCTGCTTTGGTTGTTACTATGATCAATGGTTTGAAGTATTCATCACGTGAGAGTCGTGTTGTTGGACTCGACTATAAAAATACACCAAAAGGCAAACTGTTGATTCTTTGTTTTGGTGCTCATTGTTTGATCATCAAATTAAGCTGCTTGGACTGTGTTCCTAAGACTCTCAGGCATTTTCTGGCTGATGAGACTTACTATTTTCTGGGTACAGGAATGAGTAACATAGTTCAAGCACTACAACAATACTATGATATACAATGTGGGACAGGCATTGATGTTGGTTATCTTTTTGCTAGGATTCTGAGGAAACCCAACATCGAGGGGTATGGATTAAAAGAGTTGGCTGATGAAGTTGGAATGCATATAGAGGAACCAATTGGTGAATGCCCAGATTGGAATGCCAGAGTGTTCTCAATGGAACAGATCAAGTATGCAGTGCACAATGCCAATACTTCTTATGTAATGGTGGACAAATTGTTACTTAAGGTGGACCCCAATTCCGATGATGATGATGCATGAGTTTTGGTATTCAAATTATTTTTGAATAAGTTAATGTTTGTGTTAAACATGGGTTAAATCATAGTGAATGTTTATTTGACTCTATTTTGCGTACCTTACATATTATTTCAGCATGTATATGAGCTTGAGTGTTTTCAGCTTTTGTAAGGGGAAAAACTATGGTCTCAATTGCTTGGCAATCCAATTAATATAAAGATCTAATGCAGTCTGTCATCTTATCCTTAGCATAATCTTGACCTCAACAACAATGTAGATTTCAAATTTTATTTTTCTTGAGATAAATGCATATGAAACTGAAATTCAAGATATTAAAATTCAGCGTAATATTTATTACGTGTCTATTTAGAATCTGCTTATTTTGTTAAAACTGAAAACTTTTTGCTGAAAGTACTATGAATAAAAGTGAAAGTTAGCTAAAATAGTATTGTAAAGCCTAAAAATAGTGCCAAAAAGTGCAGTGAGATACATAAATAGTAATAAAAATAAGTAAAATAAGTTGACAAAAATAATCCATGCCAAACGCACATTGCAAATTATTTCACTAATAGGGCAACATTTTATATTATCGGGCGTGTTTCTTTTTTTTTTGGTTGTCTTTTTTGAACTAATTAAGTATTTGAAAAGAAATTTAACATTTCAAAAGCCAATGAATTCTACCCAATTGGTCTTTGTTTTCTTATGATACTTTCACTCCAAATATCAAAGTGAAAATAGAATCTTGGATTGAGAATTGAATCCAATCAAGAAATTAATCCATGCCAAACGCACACTGCAAATTTCACTAATAGAGCAACATTTTATATTATCAGGCATGTTTCTTGTTCTTTTCTTTTTTTTTTTTTTTTTTTTTTTTTTTTGTTATGTCTTTTTTGAACTAATTAAGTATTTGAAAAGAAATTTAACATTCCGATAGTTTATACTGAGAATTCTACCCAAATGATCTTTGTTTTCTTATGATACTTTCACTCCAAATATTAAAGTGAAAATAAAATCTTGGATTGAGAATTAAATCCAATCAAGAAATTTCTGGAGTTTATGGCAGCTAGGAGAGCAGTCCTTTTTGTTCAGGAAATTGGACCTGGTAACTCAATTTTTGAAGGTAATTCAGAATATAGTGTCGTTAATGCCTTAAAGAAAGGTGATATTCTTAACTCCGCCCTCGGTCATTTGAGAAAAGACACTATATTCTTTATCAACTATCTTTAGAGTTGGTCTTTCTCTCACATATAGGCAAGGCGATGCAGTAACACATGCCTTAACTAGGAGAGTTAGGTTATTTTTTCCGCTTTTAGTTTAGATGGAGTCTATTCCCCCTAATATTAATAATTTTGTAACAGCTAATTTATCATCCTTTGATTAATATGATGGTTGACTTGTTTCTCAAAAATAAAAAATAAAAAATTTCCTCATGAATAAATGTTAAAAGCTTACAAAATGGATCGATTATTGGAAGTTCAGAATGGCCTTTGATTGGTCTTTGAATTTAGACTTTCAGTTAAATAGAGATTAATTTTGGAAGTGTATATTTTGTTGCTTCTTTGCATACCAAACATAGATTCAAAAGTTGTTAATATCTCATAACACAGTGCTATGAGTCATCCTCTCATAACACATGTGGATCATGTCAGCGCTGCATCTAGGACTAAGCCTAAGAGGGATTACAAAAAGGCCACACTCCCTTTATAAAAAGGTTTCACCATCGTTATAAAAAGTCCCAAAAATTTAATGAAAACAATTGGTTTAAAAAAAAATGATATACACACTATTTTTCCCACCTCCAAAAAGGTTTTCAAAATATTATATCAATAAAAACCCTAAATTGTTTAACACAATAAAGAAAAACAATTATTAAATGTGTCTAATCATTAGTAACAAATAATTTTCCCTAACAGTTTGAAATTTCAATTTTTGTACACTAATATCCTACTTAGTAAATTGTCAACATTAGTCACCTATAATCTCTTATATGGGCACACACCAAACAATCTCTCCCTCTCTCTCTCTCTCTCTCTCTCTCTAAAATAAAAATTGAAAATTGGATTATAACTTTACTTATCCATATATTGTCTTATCCAAGATAAACTAGACCTCATTTTTAAAAAATAAATATTTTTTTGGTTAAATTTTATACTTGAACCATGATTTTGACTCTCTATATAAAATTAACCTTGATTAGTTTTAATTCATTAAGTTATGTGCTTAATTCATCAAAATAATATTAGTTTAGTTAGTACTAAATAAATTTATTTAATTGATATTTAAATATAAAAAATTTCATTTAATAAATTTATCGTTTTAAGTCTCAAATTATACCCAGTCGATTTAAATCTCATATACGTGGGTCTTGCACCTATGAAATACAAACGTGTTGATAGCTCTTTTAAGACGATTTCATACGATATTTTACTTGTAAAAAAACTATAAGTAAACAGAAAAGGCCAAAAACCAACAAAAACGACAACAATAAAAAAAGACAATATAGGAAGATTACGTGGCACAAAGACCACCATTTTGGGAACTAAGAAGTCAGCACCACATTGGTAATAGTAATAAGGTGGTATTTACCAAACGAGCCTGATCTGCTAAAGTTTGCTGTTTGCCCATTGGTTTGGTTCTTTGTTCTCAGAAGTCTCTCTCTCTCTCTTGCTCTCTCTACAAACGGTACGTTTTATGATGATCATTGTTGTGACTCTGATTAAAAATGCTTGTGTGTTACTTTTCATTTGGTTGCTGAGAAAACCGAGGTAAAAGATAACAAGAGAAAAGAATGTCTGTGAAATCTAAATCTTATTTGTTTATGGTTTTTTGGCTTTACCTCAAAATGCAAAACCCATCTTTTGATTATGTCAATTTAACTCTCTTTTTATGGCTCATGCAAGTTCCAGCTTTTTGTTCCTTACAAAATTAAAGAAAAAAAAAATGAAAATTTTTATATCCACAATTTCTAACTTTTGCTTTCCTTACATTTCCTCTGCAACCAAATGGGGCATTTGGGTTATTAATAATGTGGTTGCTTTGTGAATTTCATGAATGTTTGTTTAATATTTATTTTAGATTGTTAATGGGTATAACTTTGTTATTTTGGGTTTCATGTCAAATTGCAGGAAGAAGAAATGGGAATGAGAAAGATCATTTTTTTTATAGTTAATATTGATGAGATTGGTATACCCTTTTGACTATTTTGGATAATGCAGCGATAGAATAAGCCTTTTAGCTTTAATTTATTATATGGAATGTCAAGAAATTAGAAACTGATGGCTCTTTGTGTGATTTTGATGGTTTCATGGTCATATTTACTTGAATTGTGAGTTCATTAAATTGTAGTAAAATGGATTAGCTGAAAAGGATTTGTGGGTTTTCCTATCTTTTTGTGAAAGTATGCGGTTTTGATATTGGGGATTTGGAGAGTCTATTCTTATGGAAAAGTTTGAATATTGATGGTATAGGGTTGGAGGGTAATTGGGTTTGTAATGGATCGTAGTGATTCAGAGGAAAATGATTCAATTGTTGATTTGGAAAGTGGTGAGACTACTAGTGAAGAGGATGGAGTTAAAAACTTGAATGTGAGCAGTATGCGTGCTAAGAAAGGCAGATTGAGGAATGGACATATTGGTTTTGATAAACCAATTTGGGATACTAATGGGTTCGGTTCAAGTAAAAATCTATTACTTTCTGGTGAGAATTTGGAGATATTGGTAGGTGAGGTGGAGGGAAGGGCAGTGAATATGGCAGACATGAAAATGGAAAAAGAGAAAAGGAAAAAGATGAACTCTAATAAGCCTCCTAAACCACCCCGTCCTCCTAATGGGCCATTATTGGATGCAGCCGATATGAAGTTGGTCAAAGAAATTTCTGAACTTGCAAGCATGAGGCGTGCAAGGATTGAACAAAGGAGGGAGATGAAGAAGATGAGAAAGGACAAGGCATCATCATCAAATACTAATCTTATTGCACTAGTCATCACCTTTCTCTTTTGCTTGGTTATAATCTTCCAAGGTAATATTGTCTCTACTAATCACAGTAACTACTTACCCCTTGAAGATTGCATGATGTTATCACTGATTGATTAGTTGACAATTCTTTTTGCTGTTTGTATTCATATCATTGTACTCAAAGGTCATCACTGAATCAGCTAGCATTTATGTGACAATTTTTAGAGGAGAAGATTAACAAAAACCGTAGTCTTACTTTTACATGAGTACTGTGCACACTTTTTTTGTCAGTGATAGCACAATAAACGCAGGGCCCTTTTGGTTTATTGAATTTTTTTCCTGTTCAAGGATGCTTTTGCTCTTTAATTCCAATAGTGATATGAATTTTTTAACCATAGGATAGTACTATCCTATCTGTAGAATTTCAAAATAGATTTAGGGAAAGCTTGTCTGTCATGTGTTAATGCCAAATATGAAAGAACAACTAGACGAGAGTGACAATATTGCAAAAGAAGAAATATAAGGTAATAATCTTAGCAAATGTATATAAAAGGTTTAAACAAGCAAATCATAAGTGTGCAAATTGAATAAGGAATATGGGGGCTAAATACTTGTGCCAATATTCGATTCCCCTATATAATGTCATTACTTTTCACTTGTAGTTTTTTCCTGCTTATATTTTCCCTTCATTTAAGAATTATAATGTGTCTCTGTATTGTCAACTTTCAGGTATCTTGGGCTCTCGCGTGTGATGCCTCTATAAGTGTCTTTCTTCAAATTGCATCAAGCCGATTCTTGTATATCTCCTTCTTAGCCCTTTGTTCTTTCCCCCTTATTATTGTTTTGGGTAGGCTAACCAATTTAGCTTACTATTCTATAAAATGTTGGTGATACCTCCGACAGTCATCACCTTTACTTGATTAGAAGTGATAACTAGCAATGCTAAATATTCTAAATTCTGTGTTAGATAGCTCCAAAAGTAGCGCTCTTTTTATACATGTGTGATAATTGAGATTTACTGAACAAAGAGAAAAATGAGAAGGCTGCCTTCACTTCCACTCTCTCCCACCTCTTAATGAAAGATAAATTATGTAGTCAAGTTTATTTATAATTCAATATATTGATTGCAGGGTTTTGCATCTTAAGTTTTCGACAGTTACTCTCCACAAATTTCCAGAGTCAGCAATACCATTTGGTGGTGTGATTCAAGATGATTAGTTTTAACTCCCAAGCTTGTGCAAGTGAACCAATGGACCTGAGTCTAGGTTTCCCAAGTATGTTGCTCTCTTTCCATCAAGTGCTGGTGTAGAAAATGTCTGTGTACTTAAAGCATTTTGAATAAGGAGGTCTTGTGCTGAATCTTGCACTCACATAGAGGCTAGAGCAGGTGTTTGCTTCCTGTTTTCTGCAAGTAATGTGTATTTTTGAGGATAAGAATTTTGCAGATAGTAGGTAACTTATCCTTGGTGTATCAGTATTAGAAAGATCTTTTTTTTAGTTCATATTGATGAGATTGGTGGAAATGATCTAAGGCATCACTGGCAATTAGTATGCTAAATTCTGTACAGCTGCAGAAAAATTTAAACTTTCGTTCAGCTGTTGTAGAAAAATCTTAAATTTTGTGCTCTTTGGGGTCCCATAAATTTTGTACAGAGCAAAAAAATTACAATTTTTTTTAGCTTTGGTAAATTTGCAGGAAAATCTAAAATCTTGTGCTTGGATCCTGCTAAATTTTTTGTTACGCTTTTTAATTCAATAAATGCTAGAGTCCCTAACAATGTGTGTTGATAATCTATAGGTCTTTTTAGTAGGGTCTATCGGAGCTCTGAACCCTGATTGAGCCTATTCATGAATTGGCCTATGTGTGGCAGTGTTCTTAAATATTTGGTATCATTGTAATATGGCCAAACTGACCACAGAAATTATCATTACTTATGGGGCACAGAGCATACGGTGGTGGATTAAGAATTATTGCCATAGGCTTGCAGTAAAGGGAGTTCCTTTTATGGTGGATATTTGATGCCTAAAGGGCTGGTGTCATCCGGCAAGAGAGGCAAGTGACTTTTGTAACTTTCAGTTTCACCTTATACACCTTGTTAAATGCCAGTGATTTTGAAAAGAATTCCGCCAGCCATCTTGAATCAGACAAAAGAAAAGATATGCAGAGGTGAGGGTGTAACAATCTGAAACAAATACGACCATTTTACCAACGGTCACCATCCATTTATCCAAGCTATCTTAAGAGGGTAAGTCATGAATTCAACTCGCTAGATGGAAAAGACTACACTCTACAAAATCTGTAGCTTGGGATTGAATCCTGCCTTAAAAAAAAATAATAATAATTAAAAAAAAAAAATGCTCATTGCCATCTTGGTCTAATGGTAAAAAAACCAGTGTATGACACAAGCCATCGGCCCAAATCTTATTATTTCTAGTTAAAAAAAATAAATACCATTTTATAATAAAACCACAATTTTTTCTAAACAATTTGCATTATTCATCTCATCAATTAATCATCTGGAGGATTAAACCATATGGGATGTATCAGATAAAACCTGAAATGACTCAAAACTTCTTTTACAATAAAATGAACTTAGTACAGCAAGCTGGAATCCAAATCCACAGCAGGGCCGCATACTGGTTAGAAGAAATTATATGATAATGCATGCAGTGATCATGCTGTTTATGCATTGAATATATAGAATTAAACCACTAAACTCGGTCCATGAGATTGTTTATAGGATTACAAACATTAAGACACCAAACTGTTCAAAACTTCAGTTTCATGCGTAAATGTTCAGCTATCACGAACTCCACCAAACAATTATCTTGTTCTTCATCCTTGAAGGACTAGCCACTCCAAAACTAATTAAGATTTTAAAGGCTGAGCTCGAGGCCTCCACAGTCCCAGCCTATACTTGTGGGCATGCTTCAATATCAACTTCCTCTGCAAAACAAAAATCAAATGTCAATGTAAGGGAGCAAAAGTCCATGTGGAGTACTGATGTCTAAGGTCATGAACTCATGCCTCTAATCCTAATTAAACACTGCAGCTTGTATTCCCTCCATTAACAAGTTTCAACAAGTACTAAGCACAGAATGCCAGGATCACTATAGAGGAATCAGTGCCCAAATAGACTTGTGTCATCGTTTTCAAGTTATTAACAGAATAAGAGATACATACACAAGACTTTATCATACCTTATCTTTTTTATCGGTTTTTTTCACCGTGCATATCTTATAAATGTCGCTGAGCCTGACTGATTCTATTAAGGATCCATAGTTGACCCTAAAAAATTTAGGAATAAGGCTTGGTTGTTGGTTTGTATATCTTTTAAATGAAATCCATTTGTGTTAAGGCTGATGTTCAAAACATAATTAAAGAATTACAGGTAGAAACGAAACCATTACCATCTATCCACCAAGTCACAAAAATGACATCTAGATAAGGCAACCATGGTCAAAAGTCCAAGTGTTGATATTCTAGTAATATTATGTGCCAAACTAGAAATCAGTTCACTAGTCCAATAGGCTTTGCAGACAATCCATTGAATTTGTTAGTGACTATTACTAGCTCAATTTCTCACACTGAAATAGGCCAAACACAGAAATGAAACAAGAGCAGACAGAGAGCACTACAGTGACATTCTCAAATTAACATACATATAAACCACTCCTATTATGTTCTGGCAGTCAAACAAGTCATATATTCTATGGATCTACCATATTTGTTGACTTAGAAGCAACATTACTAAAAGAGTAATCAAAAACATCTGAATACACAATTCAAAGTGATATTTATCAAATGCAAACTCTCCCAAATCCTAAAACTTAGTTATTTGAACAAATATATCACTAACCACAATTATGATGAAATCCAAACACACATACACATTGTTTGAAAAGGATAACTGGAGACTTTCTAGTGATTACCTGTTGGCATGGTATGCCAAGTTTCTTAAGCTTGAGAGTGCGAATGACGAGCAGCTTCTGAAAGTCACCAATCTCAGTTTCAAGCTTAGCAACATGGGCTTCAACACCTTTCCCTATCCCATTCAAAAATTCAGGTATGCCAACCTTCTCTGCAACAAAAACAGAACCTCAAATTCAATTGCAATATCTAATTTACTAAAAACCCTCAATATTCTGTTAGATTGCAAAAAGAAATAAAAGAAAATATATCAATTTCTTGATGAAAGTAGTTGTAACTTTGAAAGTAAGGGCATGAAACAACAAGACCTCCCCTCAACTGAGCCTATCACAATTCACAGCAACTCAAAAAGAAAAATAATTAAAAAAAAAAAAAAAAACTAAATTTCTTTCTTCTCTTCTCATTTCCCTAGTTTAACCAAAGGATAAATCTAGATTGGGCTGCCAAAAAAATAAAATAAAATAAAATAATCAAATGGTTGTATGATTGTATCTAATATTCTTCCAATATCCAGGATCCTAGAAGGAACGAACCTTACCCTCACACAGCCATTTATCTTGGTTGAGGTGTGTTTTTCATTACAATAGCCTAAATTCAGGTAACATAAATCATTAAACCCAGATTTATTTTTTTCACATTCCCAAGTTCTCTCAAATTTTCTCAGCAACCATATAACTATAAAAGAAATCAAACTCTTCAATCTTAGCATTAAACACCCATTTGGCTCAACTTTCAGTAAATCTCTCATCTTCACAAGAACTTCAACAACATAAATCAGAAAACCCAGAATTTCTTTCTCCTTTCCAATCGAAAGTTTCAACCTTTACAAAGCAATATAAGCTCAAACAGCACAAACTACAAAACCCAATATTTTTTTCTCCCTTTTATTTTCTTGAAAACCAAACAAAGAGAGAAAATTGAATAATGGGTATGTGTTAAACCTCAAAAATAAATAAAGCTTACCAACATACAAGGACGATTTGGAGAAGAATTTAGAGAAGCCAGGTGTTTGATATGGTTGTGGTGAGATTGAGATTGTCCTTGTTTTGAAGATTAGTTGCCTCCAAGCCATTGTCTTCTATTTTCTACCTGTGTCAATGAGAGTTTACTCAGAAACAACAAAAACCCAACAACAGTGACTCAGAGCTCAAATGTGGTTTTGAGAGTGATTCATTCAAATGGCATAAAAATGAAAAATATACTTTTGCTACTTTTAACATTACAATACATTAAGATTAAATAAACAACCAATAAAAAAATAAAAAAATTAATTTTCTCTAAAACCCAAAACCTCTATCTCTCTTTTCTCTCTATTGTGAACCCATAACCAAATCCTCCCATAACCACTGGCCACTGTGATTTCTGCAGAAATACAAAAAATCCCAAATGGAAAAACCAACAAAACCCACAAATGGTGACACAAAAACCACCAAACGGAGAGCCACAACCCATTAACGGCGAGAAAAATTGTAGCCACTTACCGAGAGCCACAACCACCGTGACGAGATGAAACCACCGCCACAACCGAAACCACCGACACCCACAGTCACAACCGGAACCACCAAAACCCACAAACACTACCGAGAGAGTGAGAGGAAACCTTAGAGAGAGAATGAGAAAGTCTGAAGAAGAGAGGGAGGAGAGAGAGAATCGTTGAGTTAAAAAGTGCTAAAAACAAATAGCTTTTGGCACATCTGATGTTTAGGTGTTTTTCATGTTTGGTGTGCTAAATGCTATATATTTAGCATTTTTAAGCACACCAAATGCAAACGGAGCATCAGGTGTTATAAAACAAATTTTATTTTTTTTTGAAACTAAAACAAATTTTATTTTGATATATCAAAAAAATTTTTTTCTTTTTTAATATATCATTTTATAATACACTTTGTGCCACATATTCTATTTTTTTGCTATTTTATTTAAATATTCTTTCTATTTTTTTGTTAATTATTTTTTTTATCACTTTATTGCTTTTTACCATACCACTTTATAATGAGCAATGTTTAGGACCACTATTTATTGCACAATTTTTGTCATTACTCGTTATGTATTGAATTATAAGTGGTAAAAGTGTGATCTCATCATTTTTTTATCACTCATAACTTATCACATAGCAAGTTGTAATAAAAGTTGTACAATAAATTGTGGTCAACTACTTAAAATATTTTTTTTTGTTTACCATTTTTTTTGTAGAGGAGAGAGAAAGTTGATTAAAAAATAAAATAAAAATAAATAGATCATATATATAAAAAAAAAAAAAAATAGAACATATGTTCGTACTGTGCCATTGATAGAACTGTATTGTAGCAAATTTAATCTCAAATGCCAAAATTTGGCATCTTACACATTGCAGACCATTTACATTTGAGTTTCTAAAATATATATATGTTTTACACTTTAAAAAGTTATTTACCTATTTTACTTTTACAATACATCTAGCATCTCATTTCTTATTTTTACGTACAACCCAATCAAAATAATATAAATTATACAATCAAAAAAAATATATAAAAAATTATTTCTCTCTCTTCTCTCCCATCTCTCTTTTACCCAAAAAAAAAAAATTGATATTTTAGTTTTACCATCAAGCTACGGTAATTCCTATATTTAAGAACTTACTATTCATAGTTGCTAAATTCTTTTTAGCAAAAGCCACCCAGGTAATTGTGGTTTTAGGAGATGTATGAATCTTTTGGTAAGAGATTTTTAGTAACGTTGTTTAAATGTTGTAGAAATACGTGTGAGTTAAAAAGTGTTGTAGAAATACGTGTCGTGACATTCAAATACTAAAAACTATTATTTAAACAATAGAACCAAATGAGCTCTAAAATAGCAATCTAGGAGGTTTTATACCCCCAATGTTAATGCTCTTAGGAGTGTTGGTTTTTGGTATTTGGTATGTCAAATACTAAAAATTTAGTATTTGACATAACTAGGAGCATTCGCATCAGTGAATGCAAAATTTTTGTCTATTTTGCAAACAAAAAAAAGAAAACATACTTTTTTTTTTTACACACCCACTTTTACAAAACACTTATATTAGTTTATGTATTCTACACTATTTTTTATTTAAATAATACATTCTCACTTTTTTTTTTTTTTTATTATTTCACACCTGTCCCACCACCTTACCAAACTCTCCAATAATATCTCTCTCACTCTCTATCTCTCTTTGTTTTCCCCCTTCTTCTTTTTTCTTTTCATTCTTCTTCTTTCTTTTTCGGTATCTTCTTCTTCTTCTTCTTCTTCTTCTTTTTCTTTTCTATTTGAGTTTGATTATAGCCAGTGATTTTGGGTTTGTAATTTTGGTGACGATTTTGGGCAGATTTTTCCACTACATGGGTGGTGATTTTGGGGCTCGCCATTGACTGTTGTTGCTGCTACTTCATGTGTGTTTGGCAAAAATTAAACTTATTTTACTATTTAGTTTATTTTTGCTACTATTTATGGGCCCCATTACATTTATTAGTACTATTCATGGGTTCTACTATATTATTTTAGCTAATTTTTACATTTATCTACAGCAGCAAAAATTTTTCAGTTTCAGCAAAATAAGTAGATCTCAATCAAACCCTTCTTCTTCTTTGACACCTTCTTATTCTTCTACTATTTTTGCATTTTCTTCTTCTTCTTTTGCAATTTGGGTTTGATTATTTATATGAGTTTGAATATATATATATATATATATATATATATATATATTTTTTTTTTTTTTTTTTTGAGGAGAGGGTTTGATGAATTTGAGATCTAGATTGATTTACATTTGAAGAATTTGATGATTTGTTGTTGGATTTAAGAGAAGATAAGATGAGAAAGAGGGTAGAGGAAGAGAGAGATTGGATGACAGAAAAAAAATTAAAAAATAAAATAGAAAGCTATAATAACCATGTAAATATGCATGGTTACTATAGCATTTTTGGAAAGGAACGGTGATTTCGAAGGACTGTGGGTGTTTTTTTTGGTAAAATGTGTAAAATCAAACAATTTTTCTATTATTCACTGTCTGATGCGGATGCTCTAATACAAATGCTACGAACTTGTTGCCGTGAAACCAGTGGCAATTTTTTAGAGTGTCAGTGACAGATAGGCAAGTGAAATGGTACAATAGGGTCATATAAAATTCTAAATAAATATATGATCCTAAAAAAACCTATTTATAGAGCATTTTTAATAATAATTTAGTGTGCTTTTTATTTTTCGAGAATCAATTTATTGTTCATTTAGAATAGCTTTTTGCTTTTGATTAATGTACTTGATATGCCCTAACAGCCACAAAAATGCCTATTCACCATGCATGGGCTCATCCAGATTTTTGTAATAGCTTTTTGCTTATTTGTTGTGGACAAAAATGCTTTTGTACTCCTAAAAATTGAGACTTTAATACGGAAACTGTAGGAAGGTGGCCCCCTAATTCTATGGTTTAAGATATTAAGCAAAAAGCAAAACACGCGTTACAATTAATTTGTGTTATGAGTCGATATTGATCTACAATAAAAAATTTGGACAAAAACACGTAAAATTACTAAAATCTTGTTTATTAATTTAAGGGTGATATGTTACATGAATCTGTCTCCAATGTTTTTCTTGCTATTTTTTCTTTTACCATCTGTTTTTCACATTCTTCTCCTCCTTTTATATGAGCCATTTTTGTATTTTGTCCTAGTTCAGCTGGACAGCTTCTGGCCTTATTGGGCCCTTCTTTCTTGATTTTTCATCATGAAAAGGAAATTTCTAAAGTCTTCCTTACTATTCTAGCGTTCACCTGGATAATATCTGGTTTTATCGGGCTTTTCTTTTGTAGGTTTTTCATCATGAATGAAAACTTCTAGGACTTTTCTTACTTTTCAAGGTTGTCCTTCTACATTAAATGTGGTGATGCCATGTAGGTGATCTTCATTTAATGCAGGGGTTGTTGTGGAATTATCTGGAACTCATAGATAGCTTCCTTGGTGCAGTTGATCTTCTCTAGTACTTACCTTGGTTGTTCAGACATTACCTTAGAACTAGGTTAGGACGTACCTCGGTAGCTCAAACACTACCATTGAACTAGGCTAGGACTTACCTCGATAGTTCGAACACTACCTTGAGGTTTAGCCAAGAAGGGGATTGGACCTGATTAATAGTTCGAGATTTTGCATCTATTACAAGAATGATCCGGTCCATGTTGGATTCGTTTCCTGCATTTGGGCTACTGCTTGAAATGGACCCAATATTTATCTTATTAGAGTAAGGCTCAATGTTTACCCCACTACCGAAACAAATAAGCTAAATAAACTCCCAACAAAAACCGAACCAAACACACGTGCACATGATGATTATTGATTAGTGATTATGCACAAGCACAACAACCATGTACAAAGCAATGAAAAATAGGCTTGGTGGCCCTGGCAAGGTATCCGTATTTATGTTTAACTGCCTCAGTTATTTGTAGGGGGGACCAATATGGCTCATTGTGCTTTTCATGAATGGGTTTTAAAGTTAGACGCTGTGGGGAAATTATTTAGTATAAAGGGAGAATCAAGAATGCCCATGTGATCCTTTTGACTAATAATAATAAGACAATTATTGTTAACTTATAATTTAAGGCGTGGTGATTACTGTACTCACCCTATTATACACACTCTGACACACGCTCAAACTGTTTCAGGAAATTCACACATTTACTTAAATCCTCAATGGTTTACCTGTATTGGTTAGGAGAAGCATGTGAATGATTTAACAAAAGGACTGGATAATTTTTTCATGCTATACTTACTTTTGTTTAATTAAATAAATTTTCACAACATGAGACTGAGAGTCATTCAAGCATTTGTGTTGACTTTACTAGAGAATGTCTATTTTATAGTAAAGGTTTAATTTTTCAATAAATATAAAATATATATGATTTAGCACATATAAAATAAGTTATTATTCTCTATTTTATGGAATGAGATTTTAAATATTGTGACACTATATACACATTTAAATTCACTAAAAAATAAAGAAAATTAAACCTTACCTAGTCCTTTTCCATTTCAACATCAAGGCATTGAGATAGCAAAACTAGATTTAGATGTGAAAGCACAAAAAATGTGCTACACCATATAAGCATGGTCTGAGTGAGCCATTAATTGAAGGGGCATGAGTTTTGGTAAAATTATTATGGAACTCCTACATGGTAGATGCAACTCCTCGCAATCCTACCTTTGATGGAAAAGTAGATAAGCTTCAACACACTTAAATAGAGTCCTTTCTTTTATAGGGTACAGAGTAGTGCATCATTATGCAGAGTAGGCCCTACTTTTTTTGTATGGTATGCAAAGAAACGAGAGCATGATTGGGGATAGACCAGACTTTTTCTTTTGAAATGCATGTGCTGATTACAAAGTTTTATTAACAGTACCTGATTATGTCACAAAATAATTATGTGGGTTAGTCACATTATCAATGGAAAATGAGGTGTTAGCTAAACCTAAATACAGAAACCTTAATTAGAAAATTTGCATCTCAAAAAAGACAATAAAAATTTAAAATATAGAAAGTTGAATAAATACTGCTTAATTATTATTTAAGTATTAAAAAAAAAAAAAAAAAAAAACCACTTAAAATTTATCGCTCTCAAACTCTATCTAGCCAGCCCTGAATGGAGTTGAACTGAGGGCTCTGACCAAGTTTCCCAATTTCAGTGCTCACAGATTTACTCAATATGGAAGTGAGCACTGGTTTTTCATCTTTGAAGTCCAACTTCTAAAAGAAGCTCCTCCAGAAATATAGATAAATTACAGGTAGTGTCTCCCATATTTTTGCATATCAGCCATACAATAGTTTCTCGAATCTTTGACCTCTTAAGATTAATTTTCAATACTTTTAACACTGAAGGTGTTTTTGATCTTCAGGGAAGAAATAACTTGTGTTGGCCAATAAAAGAGTTATCAGCAGCCTATTACAGGCATTTTGTTTGAAATATTGAAACCAATGACACAAATGAAACGCAAACATTTTGTTTCTATGCCAACCTCCAAAATACCCTTATAGCAAGGTGATACTCACTTTTACATAAATCAGCCCCTATAAAACAAAATGGACACTACTACATGTTATCATCAGAAATGGTAATTAGTCATTACTCACTTAAGCTTCATTGGAGACATTAAAGATTCAAAGGGAATTAATTCCCACTGTAAAAATGGCTGCCTATTCCAAGACATTGGGAATCATATCAGAGAGAGAGAGAGAGAGAGAGAGAGAGAGTAGATCCAACCAAGTGTATAAAAAAAGCAAGTTTCTCATGGACTATAGGATACTGATGTAGAAGAATTCTCAAAATAACAGTGTTCTTATCATATCATTTTACAGAAATTACAAAACAATTGTTTAGTATCAAAAGAAAGCTTAAATCAAAATTATTTGTAATCAATTCTTCTTTTAGAATATTCAGGAAATAAAAATATGAAATAAACATATACCAAGCTATGCTTTCCCCTCATTGCCTGCCAACATCAAGTACTTGTCTTTCCTTGTTAAGTTGGTGCACTCAAATCCTAAGGCTTCAGCGATCTTTGCCTGCACATAGTTGGCTACTTCAAACTTGGACTTACCTCCAACCCCACATGTAAATTCTTTTGGTAACTTCTCAAGAATCTTGACATCGCAGTTTGTAAATGGATTCAAAACTATGAATAGGGGATCTAAACATTTTAACCCACTAGCTGTTGTTCCATAGAACATGCTAACATGAAAGTCTATGGCAATAGGAACTATATCATCAGTTGTCTCTGCAAATAGAGGACTGAAGCGAAGTAGATATGGTTCCCTACAAGTAGTTCCCTCTGGACAAATCACAAGGTTACCTTGGCTCAGCCGCTTCTCTATCATCTTTGAGTCTTCCTCCCTCTTTCTTGCTAATCGAATTGTCTTGATGGGTGAAACCAGCTCAGAAGTCTTACTTACGCTGTATGTGACTGCAGTGACTGGTTTCCTTACAGCCGCTGAAACATAGACTGGGTCTATAAGAGTTTTGTGGTTGCAAACATAGAGTATGCCCTTTGATTTTTCTCCATCAATGATTGGAGTAGGAAGGGAGTTTGGCGATGGTGCAGAACCCCGCATTCCAATACAGCTCAAGACTGGGACGCATATATGGAGAGGAAGTAGCGAGGTAGCAAGGACTCTGAGTATGGCAAGCAACAAACCAAATGGAACCCACATTAACATAACTAAAGTCGCAACTGGAGTTGGCCTAAAAGCCAATCTTCCATCATGGAAGATCAATGGCTTTGGGTATTTCTCCCTTGGAAGGACTTGCCAATTCTTCTTCTCAGCCTCACTTACCAAGTAAATTTCCTGGAGCAACACAAAACATTCAAGTGTTAGTAGTAACACTTATCTTTCACATAAAAACACAGAAACTGATAGAGATTGAGAGAGAGAAAAAAAAAAATTCCAACCTTGCAGTGAGAAAATAGTTGATGGTCAAAAGACACATCGAAGCAACCAATACCTATGACATGAGCACCTTCTTTTTCCTCCTCAAATATCTCTTTCAAAACCACTTTAGCTGACTTCTTTTCCTCCATCAAACCCAAATAATACCCACAAAATACCTTCAACTCTCTTCCCACAACAGCCTCAACCCCCATGTAATCTCTCAGAAAACAATCCACCATCACTTCAGGCAAATTAGTCACTCCTACCTTTTTCCCACATCTCATCACCACATCAAAGCATTCATAGCCAACATCCTCTAGGAAGAACTTGGGCAAGACAGATCTTCCAATCACAAATCTGTCCTTTTTAATCCCCACAAAGCATACGAAAACCATAATCTTTAATCCCACTTCTTCACAAACCAAAGAAAGAAAACTTACAAGAGGGTACAAAAGAAGCAGAATAAGAGCTCTTAAGAGCCATCCAGCTTCAAAGGCCACTAGCATGAAGTAAGAAAAGAGTGATGATGATTTCAACAGTGCTCCCTCCACATGAAATAATAAAGTCTGGTTTTGA
Organism: Quercus variabilis; assembly: GCA_030445155.1. Lineage (NCBI taxonomy): Eukaryota > Viridiplantae > Streptophyta > Magnoliopsida > Fagales > Fagaceae > Quercus > Quercus variabilis. Next base: position 5,912,445 of record CP129447.1, read on the forward strand.
AGCTCCTCTGATCTATGGGCTAGATAAGAGTACTTCTGAAATTTTAAGTGGGGTGCATGGACATTGCTAAGCCTTCCTGGGATGTTGAGATGGTTCTCTATTTTTCTGAGGAAAGTTTTGGACATGAAGAAAAGAGTTTTCATATTGAAAGGTTTTCCAGCCATATTTTGGTTTTTGTTTTGTAACATTGATAAATAGAGGCTTCATTTGTTAGGAAATGGTGAGGAAAAGACGACTTTAACACTAGGGTAAATAATAGAAATGACATTATATGGTGCTCTGTTAAATGGTAATCAATTAGGAAAATTATTAGGCCTTTCTCAAAAAAAAAAAAAAAAAAAAAAAAAAAAAAAAAAAAAACCTCGAAATATTATAAATGCGTACTTCCTTATCTCATATGAATAGTAGGTCATACTATGAATTTAATTAATAGGACCCATAATTTATGTGAGATGAAAAAATACACATTTATAGTACGTATGCAATAATTTCTCAATCAATTATCCAAGTCCACATTTATCCACTTCTAAGATATTAGTCCATGTCCAGAACATTGCTTTCCTTTGAAATTCTAAAAAGCATTAAATTCATCTTAACAAAGTCTTAAATTCCAACTAACACTCATATTGAACATGCTTCCAGCTGAAGTTTTCTCCCTTTTTTTTTACTTTGGCAAAAAGTTAGGTGCTATTTCTTAGATGTTATATCTTAAGTTATTCAATTAAATTCAATCACCTGTATAAATTGAGCAATGAAGCACAAACAGTATTATGTTTCTCAAGTATAATAAATTTAATGCAATCATGTGTTCAAATTTAATTAAGGAACTTAAGATACAACATCTAAAAAATTATACCTAAATTTTATTGGTTTTACTTTTTATTTTTGCATGTTATTGACACATGTAAAGTAAACCCAATGGAACCTCAAAGTTCCATCTATTTATGAATGGGCCAAAATGAGACTTTACCTTTAATTTGAAAACTATATAGCAAAATGTCTATATTTTAAAACTATTTAGCAAAATACCTCTGTTTTTGGAACTCGATTTTAACAAAATTGAGTTACGTGGAACTCGACATTAGCAATGTTGAGTTCTATGCATATTCTGCCCCTTAATTTTTTTGTTGAAAATTTTAGTGGCACTCGTCATTAGTAATGTCATGTTCTACTTAAAAATACACATAGAACTTGGTTTTGAGGATAAAAAATTTCAAAATAAGAACGATTTGCTAAATAGTCTCAAAATATAAGTTTTTTGCTACATAGTTTTTAGAATAAAATGCAAAACTGATCCTATAAGTTTCTTAAAATTTTATTTTAGTCCTCTAATTTTACTTTAATTCATTTTAGTCTTCTAACTTTCAAGTTATTCAATTAAGGCTTTTCCATCAACTTTTCTTATATGTTGTGGTTAATTTTTAAATTTTTAAATTTTTTTTTTCAAAATTTTTAAATTAAAATGTTCAATTAATGATTGAAAAATATTTTCCATTTTTAAAAAAAAATTTTTTTTTTAACAAAAGTTGACGAAAAGACCTTAATTAAATAAATTTGAAACTTAAAGCATTGAAATGAACGAAAGCAAAATTAGAGGAATGAAATAAAATCTAAAAAAACTTAAAAAGTCAAATTTGCATTTTAGCCTAATTTTTAAATTAGGGGTAAATACTAATTTTTCCCTTATGAATGTATACTTTTTAAGGAAGTAAAGCTCTCACTATGGTAGATGTGAACAGTGTTGTTTGTGATTGCGCGATCGTAGATGGAGTATGTGCACTCTCTGCCCAGCGGGGGGTAATGAGACTAGTGAAAATCTGTTTTTCTTTTAAGATAAACACATTTTTAATTGTCTTGTCTATCTGTCCCTCTTCTTGCATATTTTTGATTCCCTCTTTGTTTTTCCCATCACTTGTACCATCTAGAACATTAATGCAATAATCGTATCCTCTCTTTCACATTAATTTTGAAGTCCATACCTCAACTTGAACCATTAAAGCACTGTCTTTTCGCTTTCAGCTTAACTTTTGAAGCATCCTTTCTATGTGAAGTTATATTATGTTTCCGGTGCATGGTACTCATGAGGGTGGACCCCACACATGTGGGGTCTACCCTTATGTAAGAGAGAAGTAACATACACTAGAAACATGATAGAGTTTTTCCCTCTTTACAATCTAACTTGACAAGCACCAAGGCCATTTCAACTTATGTCCTATAATTTATTTATATGTGTTGTTCAAGAAAATGATACTATAATTATCCTTTTTTTTTTTTTTTTGATGTGGATACTATAATTGTCTTTCATTGTTATAAATAGCCTTTAACCACTTGTTTACTCAATAAAAATCACAAGCTTGAATTCAAATGAAAAAAAGGAAAAGAAAGATAACATATCAGTTAACTATGTCTTATGAAGTTATAGTCAATAAAATTGATATGGATATGTAATTTAGAAAAGTGTTGCTGAGTTAAAGTACTACAAATTTTACTATATAAATTTTACAAACTAAATAATAACGTAATTAGTAAATTTTATTTATCATGTTGTCAGTGTAAAAATAGTGAGTTGATTCAATATTAATAGAAATAGTAAATAATGAAATGTCAATTATGAAAGTAACAGGAAGTATAACTTCGGATAGAATAGGATGGCAAAAAAAGAATACATGTGGCTAACCTTGATGTAAGGTTGAATTTAATCAACCATCTTGTTGGTTTTATTCTATGCCAATTTGCTTGTAATTTAGCACTTAGTAACTCTATATTTATGTGGGAAACTTGCAAGAGTAGTGAGTAAAAAAGTATGAAGAAATGCTCAAGATTGTGCAAAGAAAACAGAGACTCGCGACTGGATCTCGTAGGTAACTCGCGGCTTGCAAGTCGTCAGAAGTTGCACACATGCCAAGCATGTCAGAAGCTGAAGAGTCACGCTAGTTGTTACATTACAGGACAAAATTCCTAGGCTGGCCAAGCTGTTAGCTCACGGCTTAAACTCGCGACTCAACCCAGTCGCGAGGTCAAGTCGCCAGAATGCCCTGTTTGGGAAAAACTGACATTTCACATTCTATTCTCATCCTAGTATAACTACCCCTCATTCCCACGAAATGTATAGAGCTTCCAGAGAAAGAATTTTTGTGAGAGAAACCTTAGAGCAAAACAAAATTACCTCATCCCCAATCTTCATCTAAAAGACTCTACAAATTCCTCTACTCTCTTCCTCTCCATTGTTACATCCTTAAGAGGTCATTGACCAAATCCTTTTCTCATCACACCCACGTCTGTGAGAAGATTCATTTGGTGCTAAGGGAAGCAGTTTGGAAGGAACCAATATTCATTGGTTGATGCTATGGTTTAGTAGCGGAATTCGGTAAGCTAGAAAAGAAAAATGTTCGGCGCAACCTCGTTAGAGTAGGAAGTTTGGAGAGCTTAGGTACATGGGTAGATTAAGTTTGGAGGGTCTATTGTTGTTCGTCCATCCCAACTACATTTTCTAGTAGATTATTGACCGCTTGGAGGATGGCGGAGATGTTTTACGCCGAGGGTTTCGGTTTCCTCTTCGATAACATATCGCGTGTTGTCATTGTGTTTGCATCTCTCTTTCCTGTATCTTTATTATTTAATTACTACTATGATTGTAATTATTTATGGTTTATATTTTCTATCAATTCTGTTATAAGCTTGTTATCATTTTCCGCACATACATTGTTTGATATAAAATTTGAATTGGTAATTTTGTAATTGAGGGTCTAAACGTTCATAGTGTTTTCAACGCTATTTGAACTTTCACTTGACTAATTTGTTAAGAATTCATAGTCAACCCAAAATTTTGGAATCAAAGTTTTGTTGTTGTTGTTATATGTTGTCAATGTGACACCAATCAAGTTGATTGTCATATTAGTCTGTAAACATTTTAGTAGTATAATTCATATTATTTTTAGTGTTTTCTTTTTGTGAAACTCTTGTTTCAAATATAAATAAACTTAACTAGCTAATATGTCTTACATGTCTTAGCCTAACGGTGGACAAACTTTTTTGATGAATAGGATAATATTTGAAACTTATGGCATCTGCTCCATCATGATTACTCTCTTTAATTACCATTAGGTTAAGATATTATGGCGTCCACATCTTTATTCAACCAAAAAAAAAAAAAAAAAAACTTTAAAAATTGAGTTAATTAGAAACCACCACAACCATGGATAAACTTAATTAACAGGCCTCCTAGCCCAACATATTACATATAAAATTACAAATTTTGGAGTTTCATGATTATCATTTTCTAAAAAGAACCTAACTTGGGCAAGGTTCTACCCTATCAATCACTCTCAAATTTGTTCGTTCCATGCATGTAACGTACCAATATGATTTTCTGGTAAGGATTATTTGACATCTAAATTCCTAATTATGAGCCTACATTTATATCTTGCTTGTTAACTAAAAAAAATGGGGACATTTCCTTTTTATTGATTTCAATGGATGTGGATCAGTTGAAGCATTAATGATTTTAAATTATTAATGTTAACTTAAACCCTTTTATTTGATTGTAGAGAGAGGGGATGCTAGAAGGGGAAATAAATTTACATGTAGCTAAGGTTTTGTCTTAATTTGGTACAATGATTATAGATACCATTTGATTGAGAAATTATATAGTCCTCTGGTGGACCATGTCACTTGTCCATCATTCTACTAAAAGACTCCTACTTGTTTAAAATTGCTGAGGTAGTAATTAGTTTTTGTTTAAAAAAAATTTCTAACTCAGCAATTTTAAACAGGTAGGAGTCTTTTAGTAGAATGGACCACGTTACTTGTCCATCATGAGGACTTTATAATTTCTCCATTTGATTTGATTAATAGATAGGGGCAATGCTATAAGGGAAAATAAATTTACAACTAAGGTTTTGTCTCAATTTGGTACAATGATTATGAGTCCAAATCTTTTGTCTCACTTTTTTTACTTCACTTTATACTCCACCAATAAATACTTGCCACATGTTCACCTAATTAATTAAATACTACTCTCTCTATCTTACTTTTTTTGTCTTGTTTGAAAAGTTAAATTTTTTAAGGGAACATTATTTTATGTCTTGTTTACCTTTTAAAAATATATAAATTTTCAAAACTACCCTTAAAAAAATTTATCAAAAAATTGAATTAGTAAATTAATAGGGGTATAATAGGAACATTAGTAAATTAATAACTTTTATTTTTAGAAACTATACAATATTTTGGGACATTTCAAAATGGAATAGATAACAAAAAAAGTGAGACGGAGGTAGTATCATTATTGACTTATTAATACTCTAGTTATTAATTAATAGTAGTATTCAATTAATTAGGTGAACACGTGACAAGTATTTATTGGTGAAGTATAGAGTGGAGTAGGAAAAGTGAGACATAAGATTTGGACTCAATGATTATAGATACCAACCTACCCTCTAGGTTAAATTACCTACAGCATATTGTTCACACGGTTTGTAGTTTTGCACCTTGGCTAGCCACTTCTGTGCAGAGTTAAGGATATGTCATTATGCCAAGAGACCATTGACAAGTTCATAAAATTTTACTCGATTCTTATAAACCCCAAGGATGGCACAGTTGGTTAAAAAGCACATCTTTTATATACATACATATATATATATATATATATATATATATATATTTTGGGGTAACCAAAAAAATAAGTCAGAGGAGGTGACCTGTGTGACTACACTGTCTATAAGTTACCATAACAGCACCCAACTCACCTCAGGGTGCAAATGGATAGGGCACCCACAAAGTGCTGATGGGCATGCTCAAACCCATGCAATGTGCATGGAAGCTCGAGTCGTTTTCCATCAAGCCACCATCCGTGTGGGCATATAATTTTTTACTCCATTATTCTAAACCCCAAGGATGGCATTGTTGGTTAAAAAGCACATCTCATATATATATATATATATACACACACACACACATCGGTTGCATGCAATTTCTCATAGTTAATGGAGACCACACACCCATAAACTCCATATATTATGATATACTGATTACATACAATTTGGGGTATGCATGGCCAAGAGCCTTGTAACTGAATTAAAACATCTCCAAGTACAAAGTGTTTGGAGGTTTACGAGGAAAAGAGTTCGAGTTGCGGAGTTAACAACATATTGTAATTAACTCCAAAAAAAAAAAAAAAAAAAAAAAGGGTATGCATCAAACCTAGCAACCCGACAAAACCGACCTGACCCAACTCAACACCATGGATTGGTTTTTGTGGGTTGATGGGTTGGAATTCTATTTTGAATCTTGGGTTGGGTAGGGTTTGGGTTAATAATTTTTTAAACCCATCTAACCCAACTTGACTCACCATATACGTAAGTTTATTTTATTACCTTATTTGGCTTTTTTAGTTTGATTGATTTTGCTATTTAGTTTTGATGAATTTAGAAATTTTCAATATAATTTTAGCATATTATATTAATAGTAAGATTTTTTTTTTTTTAAAGTTTAAATTTTGATGAAAACTCGATTTTTTACAATAAATAGAACATATATGAACAATCTATCGACCCAACCCATCTAGGTTGGGTAAAGTTAGTTTTCAGTTTTTACACATGTGAAAAGTTGAATTGGATTGATAATTTCTCATGAGTTGAAAATACCCCCAACCCAACCTATGCACACCACTGCATACAATTGTTAAGTGGAGATCAATAATTTAAATATCTCTTTCTCTTCTTCCTTTTTGGAATCATATATTTTATGATAAAAGAATGCATACCCTACGAATTTTATTGTTCCAAGTAAATGATTTCGCATTTTTTATTAGTATCTTTTTTTTCCCTTAAGCCAAATAGAAAATCGTTTTGTCCCTTTTATCACAACTAACAAAAAAGTGCTCACCACACTATTAAATACACAAAATTATTGAAGTATTCTACTCTTGGTGAAACTTTGTTATCAAAGTTAATAAAGCTGACAGAAATTTGATCTTACCCGATAGTACGTCTTCTATTATATAACTTCAGGTATTTTTATAAACTATTTTGTTGTTTAATTTTTATGATATTTGCAAATCTTTTATTAATTTTTCCTTATATTTGAAGATAAGTAATGCTACAGTTATAAATTATTTTACAATATTTTTACAAACTGTTGATGTATCCAATTTCATATTAGTTTTCATCTGGGTTCACTATTAACATAACTTTTTTTTTTTTTTTTTTTAATTTCCCTACCAATAACTAATAACCAATAATCACTTACTACATCAGTAGTTTGTAAAATTTTTTATAAAAAGGTTTGTATCTCTAACATTACTCTTTAAAGATTCATTTATACATCACAAAAAAATAGTGCTAGTTTTGCATAACGCAATTGCAATGAAAAGTTGTCAATATATACTTTGGTTGCAAGTCTATGAAGAAAGAGTGAGATCCTCTACTCCTTGTGAGTTCTTCTATTACTGCACACTTGGGTGTACACTTGGTCACACCTTATTTGGGTATGAATTGGTGATTGGATTATATTATTTACATATGAATCTACTACTTAAAGCTCTTCAATCACTAGTTGTGACAAAGTGTGTGCCTAAATGAGTGTTCCTCAACTATTTGACCCCCTTAATCCGCTGATGCAATGTCTTCACCTAGCCTCCATTTGGCAGTTCATAAAAGAATGAAATGATCATAAAATAATAAAAATGAATTGAATGTATTTAAGTAAAGAAAATGAATAAAATAAAATTAAGTAATGTTATTTGGAAGTTTAAAAATAAAAGAAATAAAAAATGGAAAGTATGTAATCTTGTTTGGGAATAATAAAGAGGAAAAATAATTGAATAATTATATAACGATATAGGTGTATTTAGCAAAAATATTCATTAAATATAATTTTATTCCCTCAAATTCTTCTCAATTTTTTTTAAAAAAATAAAAATTTAAGATTTTAAGAGAATAAAAATGAATGAAAGTTTTGTCATACTTATTTCATTCCATTTCCCTTAAACTGCAAAATAAGAAAATGAATTTTCTATTTCTTTTATTAAAACTCCTAAACATAAGAATGTAAAAAATATTTTTCTTAAAAAAACATAAAAAAATATTTTTAAAAATATTCTTTTTATATTATATTCTGTTACTTTCTATTTCAGTCTTTTTCCTTCCTCTGACACGAGCAGACAGGAAAACTATGAAAACAAACTGAGATCGAACAAATAGTACACAACTTCTATAGGGAAGGGCAATCGCATTTATTAAGTCATAAACATCCACCACCAAGAACCAGCTCAACAAAAGGCTTTTATTTTCCTTCATAATTAAGACATCCTCCTTTTAATTTAAAAAAAAAAAAAAAAAATCAAACGATCGAGGTTATGTATGGTACACGTATTGTGTGACAGAAGGCAACATTTTGTGCTAAATTCACATATTATGATAGGTCACATTACATTGCTGTGAGATTGTAGAGGGCAACGGGCCCCATAGCCCAAGCTATAGTACAAGGTGTCCAATAAATTAATCTATAAATTATTGAGTACTACATTTGCTAAATTTCATATTTTAAAATAAATAATAAAGTATTTTTTATATATTAAATACTAGTAGCTAACTCGTGCCATTTGAAAGTTCAACATTTTTACTTTTATATATTACTAATAAATAAAATGTTAATGAATTTCAACTTAATCATGATATAAATATACAAAAACTCACATTGTTATATATGTTATCTCTAGTTCGACACATTGTTGTAATTCACAATGAGGACATATGAACAAATAAATTAAGGGTAAATAGTAACCTGAGAGTTACCGTAGGTTTATATAACAATTTCCATGTTTAATTTGCAATAATTTCAACTGAAACTCACATACAAATACGTACAAAAATAATTGGTTTATGCTTGTTTGTTTTTATCTTTGTATGGTTACCCATTCTGCAAAAAGATTGCATCTTTGTAAAATGAAGTCTCATTTTTCACCTCAAGACAAAGCAAAGTTAAATCATGGTCTCCTGACATTGTTCTTTCTTTTCCATGGTCCCTAGATACTCCCAAATGTGTTGTCTCATTTTTCACCTCAAGACAAAGCAAAGTTAAATCAGGCTCCCTTGACAATGTTCCTTCTTTTCTATGGTTCCTTAGATACTTCAAAAAGTGCTGCTCACATACCTTGAAAAATATAATTACTTCTTATTAACTTCTTCAGAAAGTTACAAAGAACTTCTCCTGAAAATGTCCACATAATAGAATAACAATTATTTAGTTTCACCAATCCAAAGTTGAGTTTAGTAAGGAATCACATAATAGTCAAAAGACTTTAATTTACATACATCATCTTTCCCATAATGACTTACCATCCTCTCCCCATACTTTGAGCATATTGGGTGATTCTATTATTAAGTGAAATTGCAATAGTTTCTTTGAATAAATCAAGTTTTATTGTTCATACTTTTAAATACATTTTATTTTTATCATTTTCTAATTTTATATTGTAGATAGTGTTTCTTTTATTTATAAATATATTTAATTAAAATGTTTATCAGAAGGTATTAATCTAGATATGAAAAATTAAAAGGAAAAAGAAGAATAGAAAACTTAATTGATTTTTAAAAAGGATCTCTTAATAAATTTGTTACTATATATATATATATCCTAAATATTGTCTTAATCTTGAATGTTTTCTTAAACATAATATTTATTTTGATATTAGCACTTTTGATTTATTTTTACAACTAAAATTTTTAAATGAAGTTTTGCAAATAGAAAAAAAAATATTCCAGTTGACATACTAGATCTGAAAAGACTGTATCTCTTTTTTCCCAAATGTATTTTTGGATAAAATAATTTTACTGAAAATACTTGTTACAATTACTTTTGAAGAAAAAGTGTTTTAAAACATTAAAAATGTTTGATATACTGGTGCGGTTTGGATTGCACATCTGCGTCTGGCGTTGGCGCTTTGGTTCTTCTTCTTTTTTTTTTTTTTTTTTTTTTAGCCACTTATGTTGACTTTCAGAGACAAAAGGTGCAGTTTATGAACAGTGCATGCATTGTTTATGTACTGTGCATGTACTAAAAAAATATTAAAAATCGTTTCTACCGGCACTATTCACAATTTAAAAATTATTTTGCTTGTTTTCAGTTTTCAATTTTTAGTTTCAGCAACAATAAGTTCAATCCAAACGGACCCACTACCTAAGGTTGACCATGTCGTGAGAAAAGTAAGCATTATCAATATTATTAATTAAAAGTGAGATATAAGTAAAACTTTAACACATAATTTTGATTATTGATTTTGCATACTAAAATTAAGAAGAATAAATTTTACTATAAACTATAAGATATAAATAAATGAAATATTATATAATTGATAATAAATATTTTTAGAAAAATATCACTTAAAATGTTGCCTTAGGTCTCAAACTTTATCCCGTCAATCCTAGATGTTGGACAATTATTAACATTATTTTAGCGAAGATTAAAAGATAATAATTTTTTTTTTGAGTAAAAAAAGACAGTGAATTTAAATTGCCTTGTATTGAGATTCAACAATCATAAAATAATATTATATCACATACTATAAAATAAAAATTAAGTCATATAAACCGTAGTTGCATCAAATATTGTATGTATCACATATATAGCAAACCAGTGCATCAAAAAAGATGGATGTTGAGTATGAGAGAGAACTCAAAGTTCTAGCAAAGAGGACGAGATGCTGGAAAGAAACGTTAAAAAGCTAAAAGATAATAGTAAGGAAAGAGCTTTCTCCCAGCCACGTAAATAGGTGAGCTACAAGGATAGTCTGATAGGGGATATTCCAGGGGCATATGCACAGGCAATTCGTTTTGATAAGGACATTGAAGTTGCTGAGGTGTCAGATGATGAAGTAGAGTAGTTATCTGAAGGAATGGTGGAGGTTTTGCTGTTTAGAGGAACAAAATCACGTATTAGAGCCCCTTGGTCCAAGACATTGATAGTGAAAGTGTTTGGAAGGTCTGTGGGCTTCAACTACCTCACTTTCAAGATCAATGCCATGTGGAATCCTAAGGGAAAGATGGACTGTGTTGCCTTAGGTAAAGACTTCTTCTTGATCAAATTTTATGACAATGAAGATTATGATAAGGTGCTACATGGAGGACCATGGTTTGGGGGGGGAGCATTTCCTAGCTATCAAGCCTTAGGAGCCTTACTTCAAGGCCTCAGAGGCAAAGTTCACATCAATAGCAGTATGGGTAAGACTCCCAGAGCTACCCATTGAATTTTATGATGCTACGGTATTGAAGGAGATTGGCAGCACATTTAGGCCAGTTTTGAGGATTGATTCATTCATGACTACTGGCTCTAGAGGTAGTTATGACAGATTATGTATCCAAGTGGATTTGGATAAGCCCTTAATTGACATTATAAAAATTGGAAGTTTGAAACAAAGGGTCATGTACAAGGGAATTAGTTCACTGTGCTTCTGCTGTGGAAGAATAGGACATAAGAAAGATAACTGTAGCTACCAAGTCCTTCCCAAGGTGGCCGAAACAGTAAGGGTGGATAATACTCCTACACCATCCAATGAAAGGAAAGCTGAAGACATATCAGAGTCTAACTATGGCTCGTGGATGATTATAACCAAACGAAAAAATTCAGTTAGGAATGGCTGGGCCCGTTAGCCAAACCAACCAACACACCAAGGCGAGAGAGTTACTAAGGGTAATTTAGTAATATCAAGAGGAGATGTGATACAAACCACTCTTCCTGAAAACGTCAAATCAGTATCTATGGACTTAGAAAAATCCACTCATACCACTGTGGCTAGAGGAATCACAGTTCATCCAATGGTAGGAATGGAGCATGGAAATGAAATGGAGATTTGGGTGCCTACATTGAGTAGTGAGAAGGATAAGATGGCAGTGTTAGTGAGCCGTCAATCCAAAGGCCATAGAGAGAAAAAAGCCATAGGAACAAAAAACACAAATGCGTTCAAAACGTTCAGCCACACAGCATGGAACAAAACCATTTCCTCACTAAAAGTGTTAGAGAAACCTACCAAAAAAGAAAATGAACCCTCTTCGTCCAACACCACACAACTTGGCCAGCTCCAGTTGGGCTATTTGGTTCAGGAACAAGGCCATTCCAATACCCAACGAGATGATTGCCCAAATCAGAGCATCACCCACAGACACGATGGGCTGGTTCGATTTGGATCATCCAGCATGGGCCTTGACTCCCAACCCATGGTGGCGGTTCCTCACAGACACCCACCTAATAACGGAGAAGGATGCCGATCTCTTGAACATGCAAAGGAGGCCATTAATAGTGCCTCACTTGGATGAATCGAGGTGGCTAATTCAAGACAGGAAGGTCATCGATTTCAAGGGGACGGTGGCAGTGCACATGGGGAACTTTCCAACACTGAAGCTGTTTCAGATCCTAGCCCCAATTCGGAAATGTGATCTATTGATTAGCTGCAGGAGGACATCACTGGAATTCTGAAGTACATGGCGATATGGAGACCAAATTGAGTGGCTTCCAAGGTCCTATTGAGGAAACTAGGATGGAGTATGATGAAGGTGACAGCATTGTTGCCTAGTCCGATTGAAGTACCAATTGGTGGATTAGTCAAGATGAATATCCTAATGTGGAACTGTAGAGGTGCTCTGAATGTTGATTTCAAGAGGAGAATCCTTGAAATGGTAGTGAATCACCATCCAACTATCATGGTAATTACAGAAACGAGAGTTAGTGGAGAAAGGGTTAACAGGATTGCAGAAGGTTTGCCCTTTGATGGATTTTATGCTACAGACATCAAAGACTATGCTGGTGGTTTATGGTTACTTTGGAAAAAGGATGAGGCTGAGGTCTTTGTCCTGTCAACAACAGAGCAAGAGATTCATGCCTTGGTGAAGGTCTCTCCTTACCAACTTTCATCAAATCAAACTGAACCATACCTATCAAGAAGCGAATAGCTACGCAGATGCCATGGCGAGAATGGGGTGCTTACAACAGGATAATTTTGTAGTGTTTAACAATCCGCCAATGCTTGAAATTTCTTCTTTTGTTAACTCTGATGCTACTGGAATGTATTATATAAGGTGCTATGCCAGAACAATGCCTAATATGGCTTTGTAACTTTTGTGCTTTAATATAAGTTCCCTGTTAACCCAAAAAAAAAAAAGTATCACATATATAGCATATAATGGACTATTGTCATATCACTCATTAATTATTAAGATGATTTGCTTTGGATGAACTTTCATATCAAACTAAATAGCATATAATGGACTTATGTCAAATTACTCATTAATTATTAAGATAATTTACTTTAGATAAACTTTCATATCAAACTAACATGTAACTTATTAATTATTAAGATAATTTACTCTTTAAGTTAAAAAAAAAAAATTAAAATTAGAATGTTACACCAACTATACTCTAAAGCCAAAAGTTTCAAGAACTTTAGAGTAAAATATATTTTTTATTTTAATTATTGCTTCTTCTTTATTATTTTTATTTTTTTATTGTCGAAACTTGAATGGGTGTGTCCTATCCTCTTCCTAACGAGAATTTAGTGACCCATTTTCCATTAAAAGACGTAATTATATGTGGATCATACTCCACCAATAAGGTGGGTAAATTGTCTATTTTTTAAGGTACATCTCAATAACCAAAAATATACAATCTCAGTTAATTAATCACTTAAAAAAAAAAAAATTAAAACAAACACTTTGCTAGGTGTATTGCCTATTTTTTCTGTTTTTCTTTTTTTGAGAATCATGTATATTATTGCCTATTCTAAATGGCGCATCAAAGGTCAATCATGCAAGATACAAGTAAAATCACATTAATTATAAGAAAATTCCAATCTAAAAATTACAAGGAAAGAAAAATAATAAACTCTTTAAGCATAGATGCGAATTGACATCATCATTTTTCACTAGACTTGATTATATATATCACAATTTTCAGTATTTCAAACTCATGCACCATTGTCACCAACAAAATTAGTTTTCCCCATTTCTAATCAACAGGACCTTGTGAAGTCAGATTTCCATCCATTTCAACTTTCAACCGCCCTTAATTAATTGGAAAGCAGTTCTCATTCTCATTAAAACTTGTTGCTTAATCATAACCACAGACCCACAGCAAGTTATGGTTTTCAACGCGCACTTATGATGGACTGGCCCAGGAAAAGGAAAAATCATTTATTACCATTCTTGGATCTTGAGTACCTTACTACTACCATATCATTTTCGAAGAAAATGACTGGAATCATGTTGGGTTGAGGGCTTGGCCAGGATTTTCAATAATTTCATTTTGTTATGCACCATAACAAAATACTACAACAAGAACTTGGCTCCTGCCCTCTTAGCAGAGGTCACATATCTACAAAACAATCGATTATCTAATGAAAATCTAGATAGTACTTTAATCCGAGCTCACTTTTACTTCATTTACTTGAAGCAAAACCAATAAAATAAAGCTGTGATTACAATAATTTCACAACATTTTTCAATCTATTTTTTTGAAGAAAAATTTACATGGTATTTTAATTTTCTTTTTTTGATGGCCCATGTAAGTAGGCCGATTTAGTGTTGTTGCAAAGTTTTTATTTTATTTTTATTTTTTATGGACACGCACTTTACAAAACTTAGACATTGGTTAATTTACGATTGGATTATATCACTTACGGGTCCATTATTGGAAATTGGTGAAAAGTTAAGAGCATTTACTATGAAATATTTGCTTTGCTGTCACAAGTCTCAAACTGCTTTGTTTCTTGGGTTCCTAGAACGGCAAATGGTGCAGCTCATGACTTGGCCAAATGGTTTTTAAAGAACAAGGTGTATGGTTCTTTTATTATGGCCTGTGGCCCTCCTTGTTTTGAACTGTAACCAGGGAGGACTATCTTCCCCTCCTTGTATCTTTTCTTGTTTAGTAATAAAATCTTTCCAGTTCATGAAAAAAAAAATGGTGAAAAATAATACAATCATTCTTTGACACGTGTTTAACCATCTCAATCCAAAACCTGAATAACCAAAGGTGACAAATTAGAGATGGGTACTAGCCCATTCCAATTCAGAAGGGCAGCCCATCTAGTTAAAAGATGTGTTACTTCATTTATTTCTCTAAAAACAAAAGAAAAAAAATTACATTATCAAAATCTTTAACAAAATATAAAATGTCCTCCACAACAGGCTTAATGCTCCAATGAGGCACTAACTCTTGATTTCTCAAGGGCTCAATTACATTCCATGCATCTCCTTCAATTACAACATTCTTAAAACCTGTATCTGCTGCTCGTTGAATGGCCAACAAGGCTGCATTTGCCTCACCAAATAAAGGGCTACCTAGGCTCAGCTACTCTGCCCATGCAGCTACAAGTTTACCTCCCTGGTCTCTTCCTACTACTGCCATAGATGTTTTTCCTTCTCTTATTACAGCATCAAAAGCATATAGCTAGCCCATTATGTTACCATGCTTGATGATTTATTTTTTCCGAAATAGTGTGATAAGTGAGATTCAAAAAAAAAAAAAAAAGTATTTTTGCATCACCAAAAACTACATTTTTAAAAAAAATAAAAATTACATAACTACTTTAATCTCAAGCTCTCTCACAAGTCTTAAACAAATGGTACCCCATATTACTTTCATTTAAAACTCTTTCCATTCACCACCAAACATAGTGACATGCTTCTTTTACTTTCCAAGAAACACTTAATCCTTACTACATCAAGAAGGGGAAAGTGGGGTATATGGCCATTAAAGTGGACCTAGAGAAAGCGTATGATAAGCTTGAGTGGAGCTTTATAAGAGGTATGCTTATTAGAGCCAATTTTTTCATTGATTTGATAGAGCTCATTATGAGCTACATTTCTACAATTTCAACCTCAATATTGGTGAATGGAGAAGCTTTGGACCCCATTTATCTATCGAGAGATATTAGGCAAGGAGACCCGCTATCCCCATACTTGTTTATATTGTGTATGGACTTCCTTGGTCAACTTATTCAAGAAAAATGTGAGGCAAATTTGTGGCAACCTATTAAGGCTTCTTAGAGTAGGCCATCTTTTTCACATTTATTCTTTGCGGATGATTTAGTTTTATTTGGAAAGGCAGATGGGAGGAGTTGTGCTGTTATTAGAGATGTTCTTGATGAATTTTGTAGCATGTCGGGGCAATCAGTGAGCATTGCTAAATCAAGAGTGTATTTCTCTCCTAATGTGGATAGGGATACAAGAGAATCTCTTTGTGATATTCTTAGGTTTGCTTCCACAACTTCTCTTGGCAAATACCTTGGATTCCACATCAAGCATTCGGGTACCACCACTCAAGATTTTAATTTTATCCTGGATAGAGTCAAGCAAAAATTGGACGGGTGGAAAGTAAACATGCCCTTTTTTTGGCGGGGCTATTTTGATCCAAGCATCCTCGTCAACAATCTCTTTTTACGTCATGCAAGGCACTTACTTACCAGGAAGAATTCTGGATGGCATAGACCAGGTTAATAGAAACTTCCTGTGGGGTTCATTAGAGACTACTAGGAAAATTCACTGGGTTGGCTGGTAGAAAGTAACAAAACCTAAAGATGAAGGTGGGTTGGGTTGGGTTGGGTTTGCAAGAGGCAAAGGGTAGAAACACTGCACTCCTTGCCAAGTTGAATTGGAGGTTTCATACAGAAGAAGATGCCTTATAGGTGAGAGTGCTGAAGAGCAAGTATTACAGCAACAGGAGATTAAATTCTGTTAATAAGGACAGACTGCCGTGCTCACAGATTTGGAGAGCCATTAAGAAGGGTCAGGAAACATTTAACAAAGGCAGCATGTGGGTGGTTCATAGAGGCAGCGCACTTAGCTTTTGGTTGGACAATTGGACATGTAAAGGTCCTATCCGAAGTCTTATTCATGGTCCTTTAACCCGTGAAGCAAGCCAATGGAAAATAAAGATGTTTTGGTGAGTGGAGGTTGGGATTGGAATCGAATTCCCTTTGAGCTTACATTTGAAATTATATCGATCATCCAAGCCATTCCTATTTCCTTAGCACATGGAGAGGTAATGCTAGAGGTTGTTTTGATCTTAAAAGTGCCTACTCCTTTGCTAGAGAGGTGGATGATGTGGGAATAGTAGATGTTGGTTGGATTTGGAAATTAGATACACTCCCTAGAATTAAAACTTTCCTATGGAGATGTTCTCATAATAGCATAGGAGTTAAAGCTTGCCTTGCTAGAAGAAGGATTTGTGGATGATGAAGAGTTTCTTGTTTGTCATAGAGAACTGGAAACCATTTTGCATGCCTTTAGAGATTGTCCAAGAGTAAAACAAATATGGAGTCAGCTGGGTGCGAAGGGAAATAATAGTGATTTTTGGAGGAGTAATTTGCATAAGTGGTTGCAAAACAATGGGAAAGTGAGATGTAGTCTTATTCAAGGGAAGCCACCATGGAGAATCATTTTTAACTTTGTTGTGCGGTGCATTTGGAAGAGCAAGAATTCTTTTGTATTCAATAGAAAGAGCCCAAATCCGAACCTGTATAGGGTGATTTACAACCAAGCTGCAGAGTTTATGTTTTATGTCACATCACCATGTAACCCAATCCAAAAAGTTAGCAAGGGAATCATGTGGGAGAAACCACCCTCAGGGTGGAAAAAATTGAACACGGATGGCTCGGTTATAGGGTGTATGCGGGCGGGATGTGGAGGGGTAGTGAGGGATGAGCATGGGAATTGGGTTGCAGGATTCACAAGGCATGTAGGAGCAACTAACAGTTTTGCTGCTGAACTTTGGGGGTTGAGGGACAACCTTTTGTTGTGTAGTAGCTTGAATATCTCTTGTTTTATTATTGAGATAGATGCCAAAGTGATTGTGGATGTCATTCAAAATTTTGCTTATGTAAATTAGATTATATCTCCCATTTTGGACGATTACAGGCAGTTGATGACCAGATTTCAGCAAGTTCAGTTGAAGCACTGCCAGACTAACCGATGTGTTGATTTGATGGCTAGACTAGGGGATGACGAAGAACTAGAATACATTTTGTTTTCAAGTCTACCTATGGACTTAGCTAGGGCTTAGGAGGATGGTTGTAATGGGGTTTCCTTTAATAGATTATGTACTGAACTAGATGTAATGTTTTGATTTATATGATATCGTTGATTAACCAAAATAATAATAATAATAAAAAAATAAATAAAAAGATATCTTTAACAATGCTTTGTAAAAGAAAAAAATATTTTTCCTGATAAAAGAGATCCACCTCAAATTTTGCATTTGTCATTGCCAAAAATTGAAAACTTATTGCTGATAATACTGTAGCAAAATAATTTTTAAATATAAATATGAATAGTGCTGTGTGGGACCTAGAAAAATATATCATCTACGTTTAAAGTGGAGTTCGCTGACAAATGCACAGTTGCTATGAGACCTACCGTTTAAACGCCAAATGCAGACGTACAGAGGGAAATGCTTTCCAAACGGTCACTTAGACTAATAGTTACGTCCAAACTGGTAACTATTTGGTTTTTATAAGACTGGTCGATATATATAGTAGTCATAGACTCATTGGTATAGATTGAGTCCAAAACAAATCCATTCACTAGGGGGAGAAAAAGATTGAGGTTGATGACTTTGACTATTGGCTGATGGAGGTTTTGTTTTGGACTAAAATTGAATGATTCTTCTCTAGAAATTTTGAGCTCTTTTGGGTGTTTGTAGGAGAAGAAGAATCAAAATTTAAGTTTTGGTAGGGTGGGTGAAGGTTAAAAAAAAAAAAAAAAATTATATATAAAAAAAATCGTTAGAGTCATTGGACCTTACAGAGCTTTATTTTTATATGATAAAGTATTTATTTTAATCTCACCAAAAGGTTTTGAAAAAAATCTCACAATAAAAATTGCCAAAAGAAAAAAAAAAAAAAATTTGGAATCTGCCAGGCAGGTAGCTGATTAACACTTTTGACAAAATGATTATCCATTTTTTAGTCTCTTTTTTTGTTTCAAATTTTGTTCCAAACTTTTTTGTATTTTTAAGAGATAAATCTATGGCTTTTTATTATGTTGATTTTTTTTTTTATTTGGTAGATTGATTTGCCTTTCCAAATTAATGAGAATTAAAAATTTTATAATTTATAAATTGTTAGGTTCTAAAACTTTAGGAACTAATGTATTAGAACTTTATTTTGTATATGTTGGCAAACCATGATAAAAAAATTTAGTCTAAGTTTAGACTTGCTCAAAGTTTGGTTTAATGTAAGTTTGGAATCGAGTAAGTGCAAGAAATTACTATTCAATTTCTGCAAGGCTTGATCGATCGAAAATTAGACTCGATTGATCGAGAATCGTGGATCAGGAATTTTCTGTAGAATTTCTAAACCAGTGCAAGCCCATATGACGTGTAGGGTTAGGTGTTTCACTCCAAGTATAAAAGAAAAAACTTTAGCTACATTTTAGAGGTCTTTGTTGAGTTGTGTGTTGAATCTTTTGTGAGATCTGGGAGGTGTTTACCTTTAAACACGCACATAGAGCTAACAAGATCAAGATTCACATCAAGAACTTGATGGTTGTTTCAGTTGCTGCATAAAGAACTTTAAAAAAGATCTAAAACCTTTGAGTGTAGTCTCAAAGTCACAAGTAAGAGGACTTGTGGTTGCTGCAGATCAAGAAAAGAAGTAGTCTATGGACTTGGAGCTGTCACATGGTCGTGTTAGTAAGTTTTCTACACGAGGTAGCAACAGGATGTTAGTGGTCTAAATCTTATTGTACAAACTTCAATTCTTTCATAGTAGATCTGTTTTTACCTTGAGGATAGTTAGGTTAAATCCTCCCCAAGTTTTTTACCGGTTTGGTTTTCCTAGGTCGTCAAATTTGTGTGTTCTTTACTTTCCGCATTATATTTGTTTTACACATATTTTTTTAACTTAGATTTAATTAACAAACTTGTTAATCAACTTGGCTTAATATTAGGTTGAACATATTGTGTTAAGGGGTCTAAAACCTAACATAAATTCTACAATTATCTTGTAAAGTTCGTATAATTGCATATAATATATCCATAATTGTCTTTCATTTTATTTATGAGGTGAAATTTTATAGATGTAAAAAAAAAATAAAAAATAAAAATAAAAATTCACACTTATTGATGTGGTAGATTATTAGTAATACATAAAAAAAATGATGTCAATACTAAGTTTAAATAAGAATTAATAAAGATTTATCAACTTTATTGTGAAAAATATTATATAATTTGTTTTTGTATAAATAGCACCATAAGAATCAAGATTTTAATTGAGTTTTCCTAATTCCAAAATGGGCTGACTCTTTTTGATTGGTTTGGGTGCTTAAACCTATCTCTTCTATCCCTTCTTGCCCCATGTTGAAGAGGATAATGGGCTGGTTCCATTTTATTTTTCTTCATCAAATTATTATTACTTACCACCCGGAAAAAAGAAAAAAAAAAAAAAAAGGAAAAAAGAAAAAAAAAAGTGTTTTCCTAATCATTTTTAAAGGACCAATTAAAATCATATACATTGATTCCTTTTTTATGAGGAAGTGATATGAGAAATTCTTCACAAATCTGTCTATATACATTGATTCCCTTTTTTTGGTTTAAACATGAGATAGAATATCCAAATTTCATTCCCTGATTCCAATCTACCTAAACTCACTTTTGCATTTGCACATCCACCACGTTAATACGTTTGAACCTCTCCACAACCACCCCACCCCCCCCCCCCCCCCCCCCCCCCCAAAAAAAACATTTTTTTTTTACTTTTAAAATTTATTTTACTGATTGCACACTTTGAAAAAAAATAAATAAATAAAATTCTCCTTTGTTTTTTATAGTACTTTAATCAAATAATTAATACAGTACAAAAAAGTGGCAGATTGTGAATTTAAGTCTGAGAATTCATCTCGAACTTTCCTTTTTTCTCGAACTGTCTTAAATTGTTCTTCTCCTCATTTTGGTTTCCGTCTTTATTAAAAAGATTAAAGTCAAAAGTTAAACCCCAGTTATATTATTTGGAACATAATAACACAAAACATACGCCTCTTTCAAATAGTGCGGAAGCTTAAGAATAACGTGGGCTATGATAATAATTAAGTTTGACAAAAGCAAATTAGTGGTGATTAGGTTAATCGTTCATGTGCTCAAGCTGTTCAATTTACAAACTTAAGCCAGACCACCTTGTTTAAATTTAATTTTTCTACTACGTACCATAATTTGTCACAATTTGCTGAAGTGGTCAAATGAAAGTAGTGAAAAATAACTTTCTTATGGACTCATCAATTTTGTTTTACTATTTACAATACCACTTCAAATTATGGTAATTCTTTTGATACAGAAGTTGTGTCTTTAAACCTTCTTTAAAGTTGATACGAAAGTAAAGTTGTGCAAATGATAGCGTTGACATTTGACAAACACTCGTTTATATTAGACTAGTAAGCTTTTCCCTCCTCTGATGCCACAAAACCAAAAAAGGCTACCAATTGTGACCAAAAAAAAAAACATTGTGATAAGCCTACTTTGCGTGATCATATTAACCTCAATCTATTAATGAAAAATTGTCCTAATCTTTTAGGTTAATACAGACCCATGAAACGACCCTAACATATGCTCCCATATGTGAGTAAAACTATGCCCTTACTTCAATCCCACGCACCCAAGAAGTTAGTAACAATATAATATTAAAACAAACCAATCTTACATTGTTGCTCTTGAGAATTTGAGCACAATGTCTACTTCACACCAATCCTAGAGAAATACTTTACAAGAAATAGACACAAGTGATAGAGGAGGTGATGGGGAAGCTGCTAGTTCAATTGATTGAGGGAAGTTGTTTCTTGGCTTATACAAAATCGAAGAGGCAATGGTTGGGGGCAATCACTTTTTAGATCAAGATTTGTGATCTTGGAGCCTTTTTGTTTACAATTAAGCTTGCTTATAGATGGGAACTAAATGGGGGAAGAACCTGAAAGCAATAATTGTAATTCTTTAATAGCATATTTAGAAACTTGGATGAAAGATTGATTGCCCTGAAAAGATGGAAAGACTTCGATCCTTTCTCAAATTGATTAATGGATACCCACTTAGATTTATGATATATATATATATATATATAAAAGATGGGTTCAAGTTACATCTGATGTAACTTTTGAAAAGTTACACTTTTTTTAGACCGTAGATTTCTAAGAAACCTAATGTTTAGAAATCACTATGATCAATGTAATCTTTAAAATTTATTGCTTTCCATATTAGCTAACCTAATTAATTTGAGAGAATAATATATTATATTATTTTCTACTTTCTTTCTCTCTCATAATTAAATCATCCCTAACCTTGCACAATGCTTATTCTCAACGTTTTTAAGTTGTAGTTTTTTTTGAATTGCAGATTTTTTTTTTCTTTGGACAGATAAACTTGAATTTCCAAAGCCCAAAAAAAAAAAAAATATCCAAAATTCAAAGACAAAAAAACAACACAACTATCAAGCAACGTCCAGGTATGAAATGCTTCCGAGTTATCCTTGGCTTTAAAATGTCAAATCTTGGCACAAATTGATATTTAGTACCTCAAACATATAAAGCTTTGTCCAAATTTCTCCATTCTCTCGGAGCCGCCTTGAATATTTTATATTTGCTTAGACCAAGGGAAGACATGGCTTGTTCTCACTGTAAATGGATCAAATATGTGGAGATCGCATGGATCTCATAAGGCCATGTGAGAGAGGGAGAGAAGATGAAGATGATGGAGAGCAGAGAGTTAATGATTTTTTTTTTCTATTTTTAATAAGAATAATCAATGCCTTAGTTACTAATTTCTAGGGAACAATAAATACATGATTATGAGTGTTTTTTTCACCCTTAGATCTAATACAAATCAATGATCTAAAAAATGTGTAACTCTTATAAAGTTATACCAGGTGTAACTTGAACCTCTCTCTCTCTCTCTCTCTTTCTCTCTCTCTCTCTCTCTCTCTCTCTCTCTCTCTCTCTCTCTCTCTCTCTATATATATATATATATATAATTTTCCCCATATTCTAGAATGAAAAGAATACTCTAGGGTCTCGTTTGGGAGAAGGGAAGGGAATAGAATGGAAATGAATGAAAAACATAATTTTAAAATATTCTTCTATTTCCTTATTTTGGAGTTTTAATTGAGGGAATAGAAATTCCATTCCCTCTTTTGGGAGTTTAAGACTTTAAGTGGGAGAGAATAGAATGGGCAAGAGGGAACGCCTATTCCTCTTTATTCCTTTAAAACCTTAAATTTTAATCACCCCCGAAATTGGGAGGAATAGAGGGGAATAAAATTAGATTTAATGAATTTTTTTATGAAAACTCCCAAAATATCCCTATATATTCAACCATTTATTTTAAAATACGGGGTCTAATCGTAATATTGTCATAAAATGATTCAATTCCATTCCCTTCATATTACTCCCAAACATGATTACTTACATTATATTCATTTTTATTCTTTTCCATTCCTTTATTTTAAAACATCCAATTAAGATTACTTAATTCCATTACATTCCATTCTTTTCCTTTACTTAAATACATTTCATTTAATTCCATTCTCTTATAATCATTCTGTTTCATTCCATTCCATTCCCTTTTAAACTCCCAAGCAAAGCCTGGTTAGCTTATTCCACCCCTTTTTCGAAGAATTCATTTGCAGCAACTTGAACTAATCCGAGGTTATCAATGTAAATCAAAGCATGTTAAATAAATGGCTCAATTATGTATTGACTTGCTTAACTCATAATAACTTGAAGTGACCTAATCATTACTTGAGCAATCTGCCTTGACATAAGTTTGATTAATCCAAATAATATTAGTCATTTTATCTAAAAAAATTGAATTTTAAATATATAATTAAGTAATTAAAAGAATTTTTTGGTTATATTGAAAAATCTATTGAAACTCTAAAGATATTAATCCTTTTTCCAAAATAATAATAATAATAATAAATAAAATCTCTTTTTATTTATTTTTCTTAAATTTTATATTTTTAAATTTTGATGGAATTTCATTGGGTTGAAAAATGTGAATTTTTAAATTGAATGCTATTACTATTTTATTTGATGTTATTATGAGATAAATTTTTTATAAAATTTATTTGTATATAATTTTATAATTTATTTGTGTATAGTATACTATAATATGCTAATAATTTTAGGTCATTTATTTTAGATGGGTTGAAATTGGTCGTGCCTATATCAACCCAATACTACTTTTTTATTAAGAGTGCTTCATGATTTAATTATGTCAACTTGCTTAATAAACAAGTCATGTTAGAATTGAGAAACTTTTAAATGATTATTAAATGGATATAATTTAAGTTGATTAATGTATAGTCAAATATCTTTATATTGACATGACACAAATATGACCTAGAAAGATAAATTGTCATCTCTAATTAGATGAGTATCATATCCTTGAATAATTCTTAGGTACTTCCAAAGTATGCAGTATAGTGCTCAATTCTATCACATTCATGGCGGGGTTTTAAATTCATAGTGATGAATGTGAGAGGAAGGAACACAATTTTTTCATACACCGAGAGTACCAATTCTACAAAAAAGATTGCTATTAATGATAGCCAGAGTTCGTCGTAACAACACAAAAAACTGTCGCAGATCAGTATTGTCGACGGTAAAAAGCCATCGACAGCCGTCAGAAAAACCTTGTTGGTAATATTGAATTCATAGAAGTTCCAAAGATTCATCAATGGAGGAAAACACATACACCGAGAGAGAGAGAGAGAGAGAGAGAGAGAGAGAGAGAGAGAGAGAGAGAGAGAGAGAGAGAGAGAGAGAGAGAGAGAGAGAGAGATATGACAATATGAATCTTGTGAAATGAATTCTATGTATTTCAACTTGGAACACTCTGTTCTTTATATAAGGAGAACAGAGGCGGGAAAATGAAAACAAAAAGAAAACAGTAAAATAACTAACTGTAACTAACTCATTAATCTAACTAACTATAAACGACTGCCGTATAATAACTATTATACTAGGCTAGTGCTAAACTACTTGTAGTTCACTTACATATATATACAAACCATAAGCAACAGATAAAAGCTACAACAGAAACTTCAACACTACAACAGATATTAACAACTGCTATGTAACAGATGTAAATTCAATACTCCCCCTCAAGATGAACCATAAATGTTGATGAGGTTCATCTTGGATAAGAGGAAGTAGAATTGCTTGTAACCAAGTGCCTTTGTGAAGCAGTCAGCAATTTGATGTCTTGTAGGAATATGGAATGTCTTAATCACTCCATCTTGAAGCTTACTTCGAATGAAATGGCAGTCAACCTCTATATGTTTCGTACGTTCATGAAATACTGGATTGGCAGCAATGTATAGAGCTACCTTGCTATCACAATACAGAGAGGCAGGTTGATTATGATCTAAACCAAAAGTTTGAAGCAAGGCCAATAACCAAACAACCTCACTGGTGACAGTAGCCATTGCTCGATACTCTGATTCTGCAGATGATCTAGATACCACTTGCTGTTTCTTGCATTTCCAGGATATGAGAGACTCACCAAGAAAGACACAAAAACCTGAAACTGATCTTCTTGTATCTGGACAAGCCGCCCAGTCAGCATCACAATAGGCCTTTAACTTTAATTCAGAACTAGCTGATAAAAACAAGCCTTGTCCTGGTGTCTTTTTAAGATACTTTAGTACCTTGTAGGCTGCCTGCAAATGTGGTAATTTGGGAGAACTCATAAACTGACTCAGTTTATGCACTGAGTAGCAAATGTCAGGCCTGGTTAAGGTGAGATAAAGAAGCTTGCCTATAATTCTTCTGTATAGAGTTGGATCTGGAACATCTTCTCCCATAGAACTTCTAAATTTTGCAGATTGATCCATGGGAACATTTGCAGGCTTACTTGCAAGCAATCCTGTATCAGAAAGTAACTCTAAAACAAATTTTCTTTGACATAAATTGATGCCTTTGTCAGTCCTTGCAACCTCAAGACCTAAGAAAAACTTCAAGGTACCAAGATCCTTGAGCTTGAATTTGTTATCCAGAAACTCCTTGAATGTATTGACTGCCTCCACATTGTTGCTAGCTATTAGAATATCATCTACATAAACCAGCAAAATGATAATGGAACCCTTGCTGATCTTGGTGAATACAGAATAGTCTGACTTGGATTAGATAAAACCATGTTCAATGAGGGTGAATGAAAGCTTGGCAAACCACTGCCTACTTGCCTGCTTCAAGCCATAAAGTGACTTAGTGAGCTTGCACACCTCCCCCTTGCTGCCAAACCCAGGAGGAGGAACCATATACACTTCCTCATTCAACTCTCCATGCAAGAAGGCATTATTGACATCTAGCTGGGACAAATGCCAACCAAACACAGCAACCACAGCCAAAAGAGTCCTAACTGTCACAAACTTCACAACAGGAGAGAAGGTTTCATAGTAATCAACACCTTCAGTTTGATTGAATCCTTTAGCCACTAGTCTAGCCTTGTACCTTTCAATGGAACCATCAGCTTTAAGCTTGATTTTGTAAACCCACTTGCACCCAATAGGCACCTTACCAGGAGGCAGATTGGTCAACACCCAAGTGTGATTAGCCTGAAGAGCTTCAATTTCAGCCTTCATAGCAGCTTGCCACAAGGGATCAATGGAAGCTTCAGCATAGGAAGAAGGTTCTTTGGTAGTGTACAAGGCAACAAAAAAGGCTTTATGTGCTGTAGACAGTTTAGAGTAAGAGAGAGTGGAAGAAAGTGGATACAAAATACCTGGATTGGCAATGGAATCATGGGAAGGCATGACAGAAGCTGAAACCATATTGCAGTGATAATCATGAAGGTATGAAGGAGGTCTATGAGGCCTAGTTGACTTTCTAACAGCAGGTAAAATAGGTAAGGAAGTGGGAATTTCAGAAGGTTCAAGTGGAGTATTAGAAACAGAAGGAGAAGTGGCCAGATCAGGATGCACAAGATCTGGGAACTCATCAGGAGGAACAGCAGTGTCAACATGACTGAATGGCAAAGAAAACTCAGCAGAAATATGAGAAATGGACTCTGAAAAGGAAGGCTGAGATGAAAACATATTGTGAGAAGGGATAGAAGGACTAGGGACAGATTTAGACAACCAATGTTTGAAAGGAAATGTAGATTATTTAAAGATGACATTTCTAGATAGGAAGGTAGTTTTAGTAGACAAATCATACAACTTGTACCCTTTGGTTCCAGAGGGATATCCAAGAAATATGCAAGCCTTGGCTCGAGGGTCAAATTTGGATCTGTTTCTAGCTAAAGTAAAAGCATAACACAAGCAACCAAAGGATCTAAGATGGTGATATGATGGAGAATGGCCCAAAAGTTTCTGGTAAGGAGTCATATTGCCTAGAAGAGGGCTAGGAAGCCTATTGATAAGATAAGTGGCTGTAAGAACACAATCCCCCCAGAATTTTAAAGGCAAATTTGCATGAAACCTTAAAGCCCGAGCAACATTCAACAAATGCTGATGTTTTCTCTCAACAACAGCATTTTGTTGTGGAGTTTCTACACAAGACAGCTGATGTAAAATGCCATGTGCAACATAAAAAGAAGAAATGGCAAATTCAGGACCATTGTCACTCCTTATCACCTTGATGGGTATCTTGAATTGAGTAAGAATCATTTGAAAAAAAATTTGAATCAAGGAAGAAGCTTCAGATTTAAGTTTCATTAAATAAACCCAAGTACATCTACTATGATCATCAACCAAAGTAAGAAAATATCTTGAGCCATTCAAAGAAGGAGTGGAGAAAGGACCCCAAATATCAGCATGAATTAAGTCAAAACAAGATAATGAAACACTTGTGGACTTAGGAAAAGGAAGTTTATGTTGCTTAGCCAATGGACAGACAAGACAATCAAAAGAATTGTTGTTATTGCAAGAAGTTAGGTCAGGTACAAGATGTTTCAACAAAGCTATTCTTTGTGCAGATGGATGACCCAATCTGTAATGCCACAATCTAACATTATTATTTGAATTCTCAACATCATTAGAAGAGTTAAGATGACAGGCATTGACACTGACATTCTTATTACAGAAAAAGGAAGGCAATTTGGATAGAACCTCAGAAACAGATGGAGGTAAGGTGAAGGAATCAGTGCACTGCAAGATGTACAAGCCACCATGTCTCTTACCCAACCCAATCATCTTCCAATGCAGTAAGTCCTGAAGAAAACAATAATGAGAAAGGAAAACACAACAACAAGATGGGTTTTGGGTCACCTTGCTTATAGAAATAAGATTGAAGGAAAAACTAGGAATGCAAAGAACATTCTCTAAAGTCAAGGTTGCTGAGACTTTAACAGTTCCAATGTGGGTTACCTTAACCATTTCACCATTAGGAAGCCTAACAGAAATTTGAACAGAAGAAGTAATGGAAGTAAAGAAGTGAAGAGAGTGAACCATGTGGTCAGTTGCACCACTATCCAGAATCCAGTCAAATGAGCTAATGTGAGAGGTATTTGCACTGGAAGAAAAAACTGAATGCTTAAGAGAAGGGGAAAAATAAATACCTAAAAAGGTTTGGACCTGAACATCCATTGAAGGCTGAGAAATAATGGTGGCAACTTGATGAGGATTGTCCAAACATGCTTCTGTTGGTGCTTGGGTGCCAAAGTGACATTGGGAGTTCAATAAACCAACCAACTGCTAATATTGAGCCTTGGTGAGAGCAACAGGTTCACTGAGATCTTCAGCAGCAACAACATTGCTAGCAAAAGGTGAACTACCTTTGTTTTTGAACTTATATCCAGGAGGATAACCGTGTAGTTTAAAGCATTTGTCAACAACATGCCCCATGGCTCCACAATGTGTGCACTGTGGTCTGCCATTCTTAGACTTAACAAAGGTCTTGGTGGTGTTGCCAAATTTAGGCCCAAAAGCTGCCCAAGCTGTTGATGTATCAATTAAGGCCTTTTTCCCAGCACTTACTTTTCTTTGTTTCTCATCTTGCAATAAAAGAGAGAACACTTTGCTTAAAGGAGGCACAGGTTCTATCAACAGAATTTGACTTCGAACAGCTGTATATGTCTCATTCAACCCCATCAGAAAAGACATGGTACATTCTTCAACTTGATGGCCACATGTACATGCCCTATAATTCGAAAATTCATCCCAGAGACCTTTGAATTTGGCATAGTATGCATTGATGGTTAAGTCCTCCTGAGTCAAGGAACTAATCTCCTTCCTTAAATCAAAGATTGTAGGTCCATTCCCTTGACCAAACCTATTTTGCAAATCAATCCAGACATCCCTGGCAGTCTTAAAGTAGACTATACTTGATTGTAACTCCTTAGAAACAGAATTAAACAACCAAGCTAGAACAGTACTGTTACATTTACACCATGCTGTACAATGTGGGTGATCAACAGACTGAGGTTTGGAGATAGAGCCATCAATGAATCCAAATTTAGTTTTGGCATCCAAAGAAATGAGAATTGCTCTACTCCAGGTATTATAGTTTTCTTCGGTGAGATGTTGAACCACCAAAGAAACTCCTGGATTGTCTCCACTAGATAGGAAATATGGACTGGATGTATTTTGCCAAGGCTGGACAGTGGGATTAGTGGCACTTGATGTCTCAGTCATAGCTAGATGTATTTATGAAGAAAATCAAGAACCAATTTTCTCGAGAATCGACCAAGAAATATAGGAAATCGAAATTTAGCTCTCAATCTTGATCAGATTAAAAAACAATGATTGGAAACCCTAAAATCAAAGAAAGGGAACTGAAACCCTAAGAATGGAATTTCAATTATGAACAAGAAAAACACGATCAAGATTTTCAACACACAAAGGAAATCAAGACCTAGAAGATGATGATCCTAATGCAAGAATCAACAGAAATACAATAAGGTAAATTTCTAGTTGATCTGAATGAAGCATTAAAAGAATCAAGGAAAACGTAATTGAACTAGGAAGAATCAGAGAGTACCAGAAGTGAATGATCTCTGAAACTAGTTCTGCTCTGATACCATATTGAATTCATAGAAGTTCCAAAGATTCATCAATGGAGGAAAACACATACACCGAGAGAGAGAGAGAGAGAGAGATATGACAATATGAATCTTGTGAAATGAATTCTATGTATTTCAACTTGGAACACTCTGTTCTTTATATAAGGAGAACAAAGGCGGGAAAATGAAAACAGAAAGAAAACAGTAAAATAACTAACTGTAACTAACTCATTAATCTAACTAACTATAAATGACTGTCGTATAATAACTATTATACTAGGCTAGTGCTAAACTACTTGTAGTTCACTTACATATATATACAAACCATAAGCAACAAATAAAAGCTACAACAGAAACTTCAACACTACAACAGATATTAACAACTACTATGTAACAGATGTAAATTCAATAGGTAATACTATATTATCGAAGGGACCATTGCTAACACTTATTTTCGACAACACAACTCCGTTGTAAGTACTTGATAATTTCCATCGTAGATTCAACTTCATATGAGGAAGTTGGACAACCAAATAACTTTTGTGACGACCTTCAGCCATCGTTAATGCATAGTCTTGATGACAAAATGCCATCGTAGTTATTTCATTTGTCATCAATAATACAACTTTATATGAGGAAGTCGTATAACCAAATACTTTCTACGACAAACTAAGGCCGTTGTTAATACCTTTTTTTGACAAATAAAAGCCGTTGTAATTACTTGATTTGTCGTTGACAATGTAACTTCATACGAGGAAGTCAAACAACCAAATACTTTTTACGATGAACTAAGGCTGTTGTTAATGCCCTTGTTTTGACGAATAAAAGCCGTTGTAATTACTTGGTTTGTCGTCGACAATGTAACTTCATGCGAGGAAGTCAAATGACCAAATACTTTCTACGACAAACTAAGGTTGTTATTAATGCCCTTGTTTTGATGAATAAAAGCTGTCATAAGTACTTGGTTTGTCATCGAAAATAACTTTTGTTATGAATTATAGTCATCGTTAATGTAGTTTTTCAACAACTAAAAGCCATCATAGAATAATTGGTTTTTCGTCAACAATACATTATCAATGTGACCATTTACCTTTTTCGATGAACTTTAATCATTATTGAAACCTATTCACGACGTCAGTAATTCATTATTTGCAACAAAATAACTCTGTCAATTATAATAAAAGAGAGATCATTTCTAATATTTTAATTTTGAGGAAACATAAATCTCTCAAAAGTTTTTCAATTCAAATAACAAGCACAAATCCATAATTGTCCAAATCTGAAAAGTGCATAATGCAATAAAAAATATATTAAAACATCTATAAAATAGAATAAAGAATATTAATTAAAACGTGTACATGAAAGCTATAATATCCTTCACCAAACTTGAAAATATAAATATTGGAAGATCAATCATCATCTGAGTCAGTATTCTCCTTCTAAGAGCCATCTGAGTTATCTTCCTCCTCAAAGTCATCTTCTGTGTTTTCGTCCACATTTTGATTTCCTTCTCCAGCATTGGTTTGTATTATTTTGATTAAACTAAATAAGTATACAAAAAAATTATTACTATGCAAATTATATTTACAATACATAATAAAGATATTGAAGCTTATTAATTTGACAACATCAACAACAATCCCCACAATGAATAACAATGGTATTATCAACATCAAAGAATACAAGATCCTTACTAACAAGAACCTTGTAGTTCTCTTGTGAATGAGAACTTCAAAGAATAAATTTGCTACCAATAATCACATTAATAATATTTTCATAACAAACACTACAAATCATGTACTTTGCATGGATAGGTAAATATGTACTAATTTAAATAACATTTTTTTAATCTAAATTTAGCAATCCAAATAATTGAAATCTATAATGAGCAACTTTACAACTTATTTCAACAACCTCAAGAAAATAGCAAAAAATATTAATGTTGATTATATTGAAAAATATATAAATATATCTATGTAGTAGGTTCTTGCATAGAATTAAAGCTCATCTTTTTCAAAGCATTTGCTATCATATGAGGCATTTCCTCTTTCAATTGATTGATTTTTTTTCCTACAATTCCATTTTATTAGCAAAAATTTTATCCTTTGCTTCTTTAAAACGAAGCTCAAAATCCTCCTTTTCTTTTAAGCGATCCACTTGATAGCGTTTACTACACTGGCTAGATGAACTTGGGCCATACACATCTCTAGACTTGACATTGGCACCCATGCCAAGCAAACGACCACGAGTTGGAGGTCCAATCACTTCAAAAAACATTTGACTATCATTAACAATCTCAGCTTGAGATGCAACCTCTGATTTCCTTGCATCCATTTTTTTCCTAAAACAACATTTATTCCGTTATTAGATATATACAAACTTTAAATTCAAAAAGACATTTAAGAATAATAATAGTAATAATAATGACATACATATAATTTTTGTGCTTTTTCACTGGCAAAAGTAACACCATCCTTTTTCATATGCATTGACCTAAAACGTTCGATTGGACTTGGTTCGCATCCATTCTTCTCCTTCCATGACCATTTTAAAAGGAAAATCATAAGATAAATCAATTCAATATACGAACTAATGTTATAGAAATTTAACATGGCAATTTTATCATACCAATTCTTTTTTGCGCTTAGCCATTGGTACAAAACCTATAGTCGCAATGATAGCTTGATTTTCTTTGCAATTTCTTTTGTTTCTATCACTCTTTTCTTGGTTACATGAAAAAAAAAAATACACTAAATGATGTAATTATTAAACATTTACTTCTAAGAAAGATTTTAGAAAAAATATATATTAAAAAAAACTATTAATAAAGTTCATTTTATAATCACCTTCCACTTGCGATTATTCCATTTGTTGCACATCTCTTTCCAAATAGTTGGAGTTACATCATTTGGGGGATGCTTGTACCATTCATCTTGAGGAATTTTATTTGTTACACATTCTTCTCTAAGGTGCCACATCCAATCAGGATGACGACGTTTGACATGCTCATCAAATACCTCCTTCTCAAGAACTAAGTCATCTATATGAAATTGTACTTCTTTGTATAACTCATAAAGCATATTTAGTTGTTCTTTAGGATATTCTGAAAATGTTGTCCGTGGCCCAGTAATGTTTTGATGGAACTTAATAGTAATCTCTTGGGGTATTTTCTTTTCTATGAATCTAATAAAATGAAAGAAACACAAAGCATGTAAAATATTACATATAAATGAAATGTAAGCACTAAAAAATAAATGATTAAAGTAATAAAAAAAATAGGGAAAAAAGACATTCTGTCATGTATCTCACACTTGCGGTTATGACTTGGATAAACACCCTTAGCCTTTCCCTGACCTCTTTTCTTTTGTACAGTAGATCCTACCAATAATGGAATAAATAAAAATAAATAAATAAGCTTTAAGCATAAAATTGGTATATTAGCATATAAACTTTAGGAAAATATTAAGTATTACCTTCACTGCCCCCATTAATAACACTATTAGAAGAAACAAGTGCTTCATTAGTTGGAGACTCAGATGATGAAGGTGCAACTTGTGATTGATTACCACTATCACCTTTATCTCTTGCTTGTTTTATAGCTCGCTTCTTACTTTTATTTGCCATTCACCTATAATGTAGTTAAAAAGAAAGTCACATCTTTGATAAGTTGTAATTATTTAGTTAACAAAAACATAATTGAAACCAAGGACCTTATTAGAAAGAGAAATTATATGTCTATAACATTTTTACAACAATTTTACAATAAATTTTAAGTGACAAGTTGTTACTGGTTATTATTGTTGAGGCAAAAAAGTAATCTTAGTGTTATGTTTAAATTTGAATTAATAACAACTAACTACCTGTGATTTATTGTGAAAATATTGTAAAAATATTGTGGACGTAACATCTCTCTATTAGAAATATCAATATAAAGATAAAAAATTTTTGTGATAGATAAACTTATTATAAAAGTTAAAAACTAAAAAACTAACTTAACAACACCACCTTTAAATATATTGTAAACTAACTAACATGAAAAGCTTAATCAAATTTTAGAGATCCAATAATTTAATTAAATAATTATATACAAATAACATGCACAACTTCAACAAATTCCTAAAGTTTAGAAAAAAAAAAAAAAAAATTGCT
This sequence comes from Quercus variabilis, assembly GCA_030445155.1. NCBI lineage: Eukaryota > Viridiplantae > Streptophyta > Magnoliopsida > Fagales > Fagaceae > Quercus > Quercus variabilis. The sequence goes on from CP129447.1 coordinate 5,946,558, forward strand.
AAAGTTACTTTTTATGGTACAGTTGTATTATTATATATCTACAAGATAAATACTATTATTATAGGGTCACAGCTTCAACAAAACAAATACCTATATTATTGAAAAGTGCTCAATAAGATTCTAGTCTCCTTGCAACTTTACAGACAAAGGAATAGTCAACGGTACACTAATCAATATTATATTATTATAGATCCACAACAAACACTATCCATTCATTCAAATATATTTTTTTAATAAAAAAAAATTTCAGCCATTCATTCAGTATCTTTTTGGCTCAGCACCCAACCATCCTCCATATCTTTATTCAATGGATTCATTTAATCAGAATGTGTAGTACAAAAAACTAAAGTGCAGACAAAGAGAGTGAGATAGAGTAAGTGATATCAGTGACTCAGCAAGACGATTGAATTCTGGCAAGTATGGAGAATGATGGTGTAGAGACAAGCAAAGGTACTGACGGCAAAGAAGATTGCAAAGAATTTTTATATATTCATAAGTAGAATAATAAAGAAAAGTTTTTTTTTAGGATAATATCCAATCCATAATTAGAATATTCAGGCAAGAATATTTAAAAATTTTCAATAAATGTTATTCTAAAGATGTTTCCAAATCGATCGAAGCTACTATCAAACAGGTACAGACGAAATAAAAGTAAATTAATAGTGCCTAACTAATTTCATTGTATTCTAATCTTTTATAAAAATAAAAACTAATTTCATCGTACATGTCTGCCATAAACACCCAATCAAAATTCATGGATGCAGCGTCTCGATCTAGAACTCTCTACATCATTAGATCTGGTGGTATTATAATCCTAAAGTAAATCTGCCCTGGACTATTCTTATTTCTTAGGCCTATATGAAGTTTATGGCATGGACCCTAAAAATTTTAGTTGACTACACATCATAACGCACAAGAATTTGATTACTATTAGTCAGTCATGGACAAATTAAAGATGTTCCACATTCCTCTAAACCAAAAGAACTACCTAGATTGCTCGAATCTAATCTCATATACCCTAATCGTCTAAACTTAAACTAACCATAACCATAAGCATATACATATATATATATATATATATATATATTTTATTCCACCCGCTACTGTACATTACTTCCAAGGTGATAAAGATAAAATAGTTGTTAAATATTAGCATTGATACAGCATGTTGAATACGTTAGTATGGATGTAGAAGTGAAAGTATAAAGTATATAATACAATAACATACGAGGGTTACGTGGTTCAGCCTAACGGCTTACATCCACGGAGGAAATCCTAAAAGGCTACATTAATAATATATTAGAGTGTAGTACAAATTCTGTGTTACAATGAATCATAACATATGTATATATATAATAGAAGAAACCCTAGACTAACAGACTTCTAGTACAAGTAGGAGACTTCGCTTGCACACAAAGTAGAGTTAGGCTTGGGCCTATACTAATGTGCTAATATATCTCTAACAATAGCTAATGTTCTTGGAGAAGCACTTCAAAAGCAGATAAATATAATAATGATAAGGATTTTTTTTTTGGTAATTATTAACATGACTTCTTATGATTCGAGCAACATCACCTTTACTCCTTTACTTGAGTCTACCACCAACACCATTTTTCTTTTATACACTAATCACGATTTATACCAAAAGAATGTCAAAAATGGTAAAAAGAAGTTTGCGGTCTTAGAATTATTGATATATAGATAAAGTTTGATATCAAACATATTTAGAGTTTTGGACTTCAACTACTAATAAGAAAATGACATTTGTTATTATCATGTACTGATATGAATCACTTAACCCAATCAACCAAGCAAATCATACGTATTGTACATGATAGAACACATATCATCTTTTTATTGGTAGTTAGAACCAAATATTTTCCTTTATATATAATATGACTTGAGGCAGCTGTAATGGTTGTGATACCATCAAATTAGGAATGACGTCAGCAAGCCTGGGAATGTGGTGCAAATGATTGCATTGACACTTTACAAAAACTTGTTTATATTAGACTTAGTAAGCTTTTTTCTCCTCTAATCTCCCAAAACCCAAAAAGGCAACTAATTGTGACCCAAAAAAAAAAAAAAAAAATTGTGACAAGTCTACTTGTGCGATCAAATTCACCTCAACCTTTTAATGAACCATTGTCCTAATATTTTAGGTTTATACAGACCCATGAAAGGACCCCTACATATGCTCCCTTATGCAAGTAAAAGTGTAAAACTATACCCTAACTTCAATCCCACCCAAGAAGTTAGTAACCAAAACAATAGTAAAACAAACCAATCTTACATTGTTGCTCTCGAGAATTTGAGCACGTCTACTTCACACCAAGACCCTAAACATACTCAAATCAACTACAAACTCGGATATCGCTTTTTTAAGCTTCATGTAATGGTGTTAATCATCCCAAAATTTGAGATTATATATATATATATATATATATAGTCATTGCATCATGGTTCATCTAAATAGTTCCTAATAAAAAAAGTGAACTAAATTGTGGGTTCAAAGTTTGTAGGCATTGTCCTCCGTGGCATCACCTCACTTAAGTGTACAAAATTGCTTTTATGATTTTATCTTGCATCACAGTAAGCCAATTAACTCTCTATATGTTATATTACGTGAATTCTAATTTCATATTAAAAAAAAAAATTGTAGATTCCAATCAACTTAACTAGCAAAATCATTTTGCGTCAAATAAGAGATTTGGTATTTGAACCCCTACATATACCGAAACCAACTGCAGTTTTAACCTGATAATATAGATTAATCATATAGAATGCAATGGCGAAGCTATAAAAATTTTTCAAATGAAGAAAAAACTAAGTGTGTGTGTTTGTGTGTGTGTGTATATATATATATATATATATATATTTAAAATTAAATCCAAATAACACGCACACATATATTAATATATTTATTTATTACTTACGCATGGAATATTTATAATTTTGATTTAACATATGATATTTTCTTACTTAAATAATAACATTTAAATCGAATAAGTCTTTGCATCTTTGCACCCAAAAAATAAAAATAAAAATCCAATAAATTTTTACATATTTGCAAAAAGAAAAAAAAAAATTAGCAGAAAAAGTAAGTCTTGATATGTCTAAAAATATACAAGTCAATTTAATAAAAATAAAATATAATTAATTTACGTATGGTAGATATTAAATACACTTTAATTTAAAGACAAAATTTAGTTACAAAATTAGTTGTAGCTAAATTATTATTAAATTGGCTATAGATATTAAATACATTTCAATAAAATAAATATTATTACATATTTTGAAAATCTAACCGTTGAATTGTATGTTCTTTTCCCTTTTAATACACATGTCAAATTTTATGTTAATCGGATATTATAATAAGCTTATATTTTATGCATAATTTTAAATTACAAAAACTTGTAATTTAAACAATTTATTGATGACATAGTTATTGATATTTAATTTTGTAGAAAATTTTTAAGTATGGAGATATAAAAAAAAGATGTAATATGATAGTGGATTTATCAAAAACCACCTCTAATAAAAAAATATTGAGTAAGGATATAACTTTAGGTTATAATCAATTTTGTAGCTAAACTTTGTTTTTAATTTGTTTTTAAGGGGAACCTTGTCCTTAATTTAATCAGTTATGTATGACATAAGAGTAATTAGAGAGAATGAAAAATGCATTAGTTAACTATATAAATACATTATATATTTTTAGTAAAATCTAGGAGGGGTCATTATTGAAATTTACGTCCAAAATTATATATATATATATATATATATATATATATATTTATATATATATTTTTAATACCCCAAATACAAAAGGGATGAAGGATTTTTGAAAAGTCAAGATGAGCCATGACCCCCTCTTCCTCTGCTCTTGATGGAGTGGATACTATAAGTTGAAATTTTATTGTATTTAAATTTATTTTTTCAAAATATACTTTTTTTTTTTTTAATATCACTTGTTTAAGTACAACTCTTTCAAACAATGTCATAAAATATACTGAAAATAAATTATACCAATTAACAATGTCATAAAATATACTTTTTCGCATAATAATTAAGAATTTAGGACAAGAATGTCATTCCATTCATTCCAAAGAAGCTTTCAAGGCTCAAGCCAAAATTATTTTTCAAACTAACAAAATACAAACATAAAAGCATTACTGTTGAAAAATACAAACCCAAAAAAATAATAAATAATAAATAAACCCGAAAGATGACTAGCGTTGCCTTCATCTTCTTGTTATACTACCTAAAAGAGTGTCTAAGATCGAATCTTCCAAATTCATTAGTTTCTTGACTTAATGACAAAGATTAATTATCACATAACATCATAAGTTTCATATTCTATAATATCTTAAAAAAAAAAAAAGATGTCAAGAACCTTATACATCAATTGATTTGTCCCTTTTGATCCTTCAAAATGAGTCATCTAAGGTTCAAATTAACCCTCACTCCTCCAATATCAAATTATAAAAAAAAAAATAAAAAAAAAAAAAAACCTTAGGTTTTCCTTAAGATAAATTTGGATTAGTGTTTTTATTTTAGTTTTTTTAACTTTAATTGTTTATGAGGTTTTTCAATCTCACCTTTTGTAAAAATAATAATTTATACTTGTATCACAAATAAAATTTTTCAAAAGAAAACTAAGTCAAATGCATATTTAGTTGCTAAAATTACATTTTTTTTTTCGTTTCAAAAAATCAAACACAAATCAATATGTCAGTAACACAAAATTTTGAACCCGTTCAATATTAGAAAATCAAGTACTCCAATACCTTTTTTGGCTCGATAAAATAATATTATACCGAGATAACAACATTACACAGTACAACTCAAAATGCAGAAAATAAACCCCACATTAGAAAATAATAAGAATAAGAAAGCTGACTAATTAACATGGTGTCCTCCAACTGTATGCCAGTTGCTACTATAAAGAATATTGTTCTAGTAATATTATTTGTGTTTTTTAGAAATATGTGTGAATAAAAAAAATTATAAAAATACACATGATATTATTTTAAAAACTAAAAAAATATTGTTTAAACTATTATCGCAGACAACCTCCACACACGAGACAATATCTCACTTGCGAGCCTACATGTTAACGTGACATATGTCTCGTGTGCCCGGATCATACAAAATTTTCGACACACGTATTGAATCATCTCCAAAATCAATATTATAATATGTGATGGTATATTTGTAAGAGACTTTTTTGTTGTTCCCTAGACACATCGTGTCTTGTTTCTATTGGACAGTTACTAGTCTAGGCCTCAAGCCTAACTGTTGCAGGGTGAGTTGGGCTTGGCTCTCCTGCAGAATGGGTTTATTTTGCTAGAACCATTATGCGCACAAACAAAACAACCAAAATCCAAAGAAAACGCAGTCAAATAAATGTAAGCCCACACTTATATATTTATTTATTTATATTATAAATATATACGCATAGGGGCCATAAATTTTTTGGCCCCAACTCCCACAGTCTCCCAAATGCTTTTGATTGCAATTAAACTATGATGATGGACTTCTGAAAGATTGAAACCTATTACTGGGATGAGTAATGGGCCTTGACGTTGTCGGCTAATTAAAGAAGCCGAGTAAGCATATGGCTAGCCCATTATGTTGTCACGCTTGATGATTTTTTTTTTGGGCTTTGAATGATTCCCTTATTTGCGGGAGAAAAAAAAAAAAAAAACATTTAAGAGTTCTAGTAGGAGCTTACAGAACTTTATTTTCATATGATTATATCACTTTCAATCAAACAAAAGGTTTTGAAAAAATCCCACACAAAAAATGGAAAACCAAAAATTATATAGTGTTAAGCATTTGACTTAGTTTTAGCAACTAAATATGCATTTGACTTATATAGCGTCAAGCACAATCATAATGTTATATGAATGAGATGTAAAAAAAAAAAAAGTGAATTTTTATGTATCCATATCAAAACTGTCGGCATACTTTCTATTAAATAATACAATATATAATTTATATGATGGTAAGGAATATGAACCCATCACTATCTTTAATTTTCACCTATCAACCATGACTTTTTATTTATTTATTTTATATAATATAGAAATTTTACTCTAACTTAATCTAATTATATATGTGTATGAAGCTCCCCCTGAAGACTTGAACCTTTTCCCCTTACAACTCATAAGTATTTATATTTATAGAGTACTTACACTTGTGAAGTGACCAGCACTAAGAATGTGCAGTGATTTTATCTACCTTGACTTAGCAGTTGAGTAATCCCAGAAAAATTGTATGAACTAATTACACCCCTAAAGACCTGGTTTAAGTCTTCCTTCATTGACTAACTCTGCTGCTAACATGGAGGACACTTAAAACCAAACTTTCGCGATCATTTCCGACCAATCCTAATGCTATAGCCAACTCTATCCCAAACTTTAGCCTACATCCACAGACACACCAAAAAATTCTTTATTCTCCAATTGGCCTTGCCATCAATTGGTCTCCATATGACTTGTCATCATCTAAAAAGCTAGTTTCTTCTTCCCTCTATAAAACCCACCAAGCCAACACGCTTCGTAACTCATTCTTCGTTCAACATCATAACATTACTACAGTCCACATAAATACTGATTTTGCTTCTGAAACATAGAGATTTAAAAGAAATGAATAGGTTTAGATTTTACGTGTGGATTATACTGATTATACTGCTTTTGTCTTTTAGGTCCCAAGCTCGCCCTCTCAATCCAAACATGGAGGGGAACCATGAGATGAGTGGTGCTGATCCTAGGGTTCATGGTGGTGAAGTTGTTGTTTCACATAAGAGAGGTCCAGTGCCACCTTCAGCCCCTTCTTCATGCACCATTGGTGGCAATCATAAGATGAGCAGTGGAAAGTGTCCGGTTGGTGCATAAAACTTCTTGTCTGTTTCACGTCCACAATATACGTATGGTATGAAAGTTCGTAATAAATATGCATGAAAAAATTATAGCCCTAAAAATGCGTACCTCTCAAAATATTCCCTGTAAATGTTTCTTAAGACTAAACAAGCATAAGCGATCTCTAGTATCTTTCAACTAGCATGAGCTTCAACAATAAAAAAAAAGAAAAAGTGAGAATCAAGTTCAACAACAATGGATATAAGTGCTTTGCAAAAGCATATATAGGTGTTAGAAGCTCATTGTTTTCCTAGTATCTTGTAATATTAATAATTTGATAGCAAGGCAGAAAGCAAGTCATTGTGTTCATCTTCAGCTTTTGCACTTTTCTTTGAAAATATGTGGTTGAGCAAGAACGGTCTAAATTTTTTATTTTTTAATTTCCATCTTTCGTTAAAAAGATTGAGGTTAAGAGTTAAACCCTAGAACATATGAGTGACAAAACTTACGTTCTTCCAAATATTGACGTGGGCTATGTTAAGTTTGACAAAATCAACTAGTAGTAATTATTTGATATCTCAGACTAGGAGCCCACCTATCTCTCTTTGATTTCTGTGATGTTAAGCGTAATTGTAATAAGGTTGCTGATGCTTTGGCAAAAAAAGCTAAAACTGGTCCGGAGCTTCAGGTTTGGATAGAAGAGTTGCCTGATGATATTGCTCCTATGGCTCTATTTGACGTCCATTGACTTTGTTAGTTTTGTTTATTAATAAATGCCCGGGCAGTTAGTCTGGTCTAATTTCTCAAAAAAAGAAAGAAAGACTAGGAGCCCGTTGTTTTCTTGGTTATTTAATTCGTTATTGGATAACAAGACAGAAAGCAAGTCATCATGTTCATCTTCAACTCTTGTGTTTTCCTTTTTCTTTTTGATTGCCATCTTTTTTGTTGAAAAGATTAAAGTTAAAGTTAAACCCTTGATATATTATTTGAAGAACATGTGTTGTTCCAACTAGTGCTGAAGCTTAATTAAGAGTCACGCGGACTATGATAATAAATATGACAATATCAAATTAGTGGTGATTAGGTTAAGAATGGAAGATATTCAGCAAGAAACCCTCGTTTAAATCCAAAAGATTGGAAAGTCAGCAATCAATTAAGCTGACTCGGACTGCTCTCTCTCTCTCTCTCTCTCTCTCTCTCTCTCTCTCTCTCTCTCTCTCTCTCTCTCTCTCTCTCTCTCTCTCTCTCTCTCTCTCTCTCTCTCTCTCTGCTACAGCCACAAACTATTTTATAACATTTTTATAAAATGTTGATGAGACCAATTTTTTATTGGTTTTCATTTAGGTTTATCATTAATATCATTTTTTCCATTTACCAATAATTACTTATCACGTGATCAGCAGTTTGTATAATTTTTTATAAAATAGTTTGTATTTCTAGCATTATTCATATATATATATAAAAGTTTGACACGATAAACTTTTTTCTTGAGAGATATTAAATTTTCTCTATAAATAATTATCAAGAAAAAAATTCCTTGAGTAAATATACTTATGAACGATCAACATATTGATGCATATAAGCATATCCTAAGCTCCAAGAAGTTGTCACTTGACACAATGACCAGCCATTCCAGTGGTGGACATAGAAAAACTGCTTGAAAAAAATTCTACCCTCTCTGGAAAGTGCACTTCTAATATGTTTGGATGAGCTTATTCTAATCTATTTATTTTATTTCTATTTTACATATATAATATTATCTATTTATTTGTAAAAATAAACAAAAGGTTGCATTGATCGAGGTCGATCGGCCAAAAACTCGGCTTGGCGCCAGCATTGTCAATAATTTCATTGTATTACAACTTGGCGCATGGCCTCTAACCAAATGTGACATTATCTACAAAAAAAATATTATCTAATGAAAACCTAGATGGTTTTTAGTCGTAATTTATTTTTCTCAAAAAACTTAGAGCAAAAATAATACAATAAAGTTACAGTTATAATAAAAATCTTCTAAATTGTCTTTCACCTTACACTTTGATCCATCACAATATGCAATATAAATTTTCTGTTTATGGACCGTGTGTATAGGCTAGTAAGCAAATTTAGGAGTGTTGTGAAGTTTTGTTGTAATCCTAGAAGGATTCAAACCAATACAATCAATGATAAGAGAAAGTACACTTTTAGTCCTTAAAGTTTGGAATTGTTTTCATTTTGGCTAGTTACATTTCAAAATTTTCATTTTAAACCTTCATGTTTGATTCTATATTCATATTAGCCCTGCAACCTAATTTCGTTAGTAATCTGATTATCTATAATATGCTTAATTTTCTACCTAGAATGATGAAATTTCTACATTCCTCCATATTTTACAGCTAATATTTTATGAAATAGTTAAATATAAGGGCACTTAACAATCAAATTACTTACAAAAATGAATAGCATGAGCATTCTGAAAACATATTCATATATGAACGGTTAAAAATAAAAATAACTCCAAAATTTAAAGAGTAAAAGCCTGTTTGGATATCGTTTATTGCTAAAAACTGAAAACTTATTGCTGAAAAGTAAAAACACTATAACAAAATAATTTTTAAACTATGAATAGTGCCAGTGGGACTCAGTTTTAAAGTTATTGCTGCATTTTTTCCGTACTTGCTGGTCCATGAACAGTGCGCTAAACCTAGGGAAAAAACGCAAAACATATACACCTGCCGCTATGCAAACGCACACTAAAAGTGTCCTTTACTATAATCATAATATATAACAGGAAAAATGGAAAATATAAAAAACAAAATAAGAATGAAGAGTTTGACATATTACTATGAAGTCTAGGATTAGCAAACGTATTTGTTAAAGAAAAAAGAGGACCATGGATACTAAGAGAGAAAGAGACAACCATATATGTTAAAGAAATGATCATAGAATATATATGCGCTTGGGATGGGATAAGAGGAAATCAAACAAAGAAGGTAAGACAGGTCAAATGGGATCGAAATTTTTTTACCATCCCTATATGTATCTTTCCTCTATGGATCCTATATAATTATAGAATCTCTGTACTTTGGAAAAGACATAAACTTTTGGAAGAATTGATAATTTAATATGATATCAGAGCAAAATGTCCTATTTCGATCATTATCTCTTCCACTCTACCTCCTATTTAAATTCCCACATTTTGGTCATTTCTTATTAAAAGGTAGTATGATTAAATTTACTATATCGCAATAACTTAAACTTATTTATATTTACCATTTTTGGGTCTTGAGTACCTTACTACTACTATATCATTTTCTAAGAAAATGACAGGAATTGGGTTGAATTGAAGGCTTGGCCAGGATTTTCAATAATTTCATTTTGTTATGCACCATAACAAATTACAAGTCCAGCTCCAATAAAAACCCTCCAACTAGAGGTCACATATCTACAAAACAATTGTATTATCTAATGAAAATCTAGATATTGTTTTAATTGTAATTGACTTTTACTTCATTAACTTGGAGCAAAACCAATACAATAAAGCTACAATCACAACAATTTCACAACATCTTTCAATTTGTTTTTTTGGAGAAAAATTTAGAAATATCACCTTGCACATGGGCCACCACAATATGGTATTTATTTTTATTTTTCATGAACCACGTGTGGTATAGTTAGCAAATTTAGTGGTGTTGCAAAGTTCTTCTATGGACGCTCAGGTTGACAAAACTTATACATTGATTAATTTATGATGGGATTATATCAATTATAGATCTATTATTGAAAATTAGTAAAAAATAATACAATGATCATTTGCCATGTGTCTAAGTTGTGTCAAGTGTCAAAGTATGTAAGTGTAAGGTCTTAGACTCTTTTTTTGTTGTGACCTTAGAAGGAATCAAACCAAAATAATTAATCATTAGACTAAATGCACTTTTGACTTTTAAAGTTTAAGGTGGTTTCCATTTTAGTCCTTTATGTTTATAATTTTTTTTTTCATTTTCATATCGATCAAGCATTCCATTATTGTTAGTAAGTTACTTGTTCATAATATGTTATTCTACATACAATGACGAAATTCCTACATTCCATCGTATTTTAGAGTTAGTATTTCATGAAATAGTTAACTAAGAAAGGCAATTAACAATCAAATTACTAACATAAATAGATAGCATGGCCATTATAAAAACAGTCAAACATGAATTATCAAAATAAAAATTTTGATTCAAAAAAAAAAAAAAAAACCCCAAATTCTATAGACCAAAGTGTACTTTAAAAAAAGGAGGCCGCAATTGAACTCTGAAGATGGACCTCTGAAACAAGTTTTGAAAAGTAAACCTATTCCTGATTTACTGGGATAGTAATGGGCCTTGTCGGTAATTAAAGAAGTTGCAAAAGCGTATAGCTAGCCCATTATGTTACCACGGTTGATGATTTCTTTTTCCCCGCATTAGTGTGATAACAAGAGTGAGTTTCCCAAAAAAAAAAAAAAAAAATTTCAATCACCATAAACTACTTTTTATTTTTATTTTACATAACTACTTTCATCTCGAGCTCTCTTATAAGGCTTAAACGAACAGTGTCTGCTACTACTTTCATCTCAAGCTCTTCTCATTCATCATTAGAGATAGTGACATGCTTTTTTGACTTTTCAAGAAACGCGTTACTTAATCATTACTGAACCAAAATTTCTTTGATGATTCTTTGTCAAAGAAAAATTATTTATCCCATAAAAGAGATCCACCTCAAACTTTTTTTTTTTTTTTTGGATGGCACCTCAAACTTAATATTTGTCATGGCCAAAAACTTGAACCAATTGCTCTGATACCAGCAGTTGCGTAATAATAAAAACTCTAACATCAATTAATGTGATTTGAGTCGAATTTACATGAACCAAAAAAAAAAAATTCATTCATATTAGTCAAAAATATTTAACTTTACATAATTTCTATTGAAAGTGTCACGAGGTGTCGAGTAAGTTACAAGATTTTTTATTGGACAATAATATTTAATAGTTCAACAATTTAAAAGTAAGGATGTGTGTGTATTGGTGCTTTTATGCCACTAAAGCTTCTTGTAAGTTGTAACACTATATGTGTGTGTGAAGATCGCATAGTAATCTATTGCTGAATATTTACTACTATTTAGTCTAATGGCATCACATGGGGGTTACGTCCAAACTGGTAACTATTTGTTTTTATATGACTGGTGGATATATACAGTAGTCATAGACTCATTGGTATAGATTGAGTCCAAAAGAAAAATCCATTCACTTAGGGGGGAAAAGATTGAGGTTGATGACTTTGACTATTGGTTGATGGAAGTTTTGTTTTGGACTAAAATTGAATGATTATTCTCTGGAAATTTCGAACTCTTTTGGGTGTTTGTAGGAGAAGAAGACTCAAAATTTATGTTTCAGTAGGGTGGGTGAAGGTTTTTTATTTTATTTTTATTTTATATATAGAAAAAATCATTAGAGTTCTAGGACCTTACAGAGCTTTATTTTTATACGATAAATTATTTCTTTTAATCTCACCAAAGGGATTTGAAAAAATCTCACAATAAAAATTGCCACCCAAAAAAAAAAAAAAAAAAAAAATTTGCGAGCTGCCAGGCAGACAGCTGATTAACACTTTGACAAAAAGATTATCCATTTTTTAGTCTCTTTTTTCCTTCCAAATTTTGTTCCAAACTTTTTTGCATTTTTAAGAGATAAATCTATGGCTTTTTATTATGTTGAACTCTTTTTTTAATTGGTAGGTTGATTTACCTTTCCAAATTGATGAGAAATAAAAAATTTATAATTTATAAATCTAAAATTATCTTGTAAAGTTTGTATGATTTCATATAATATAACCATAATTGTCTTTCATTTTTATTTATAAGGGGAAATTTTATAGATGTAAAAAAAAAAAAAAAAATTGAAAACAAATTTCACACCTGTTGATGTGGTAGATTATGAGTGATACATAAAAAAAGAATATCAATACTAGGTTTAAATAAGAACTAATAAAAATTTATCAACTTAATTGTTGTGAAAAATAGTATGTAATTATATATATATATATATATATATATATATATATATATATATATATATAAATAGCATTCTCATCCATAAGAATCAAGATTTTAATTGAATTTTCCCAATCCCAAAATGGGCTGACTCTTTTTGTTTGGTTTGGGAGCCCAAACCTATCTCTTATATTCCTTCTTGCCCCATGTTGAAGAGGATATGGACTGGTTCCTTTTTATTTTTTTTCATAAAATTATCATTACTTGCCAGTTGCCACCCGAGAAAAAAAAAAAAGAAAGAAAGAAAGAAAGAAAGAAAGAAGAAGAAGAAGAGTTTTCCTCATATTTTTTAAAGGGCCTATCAAAATCATATACATGATTCCCTTTTTATGATGAAGTGATACGATGAATTCTTCACAAATCTGTCTATATACATTGATTCTCTTTTTTTGGTTTAAACATAAGACAGAATATCCAAAATTTATTCTTGATTCCAATATGCCAAACTCACTTTCGCACTCGCACATCCACCATGTTACTACGTTTGACCCCCACAAAAGAAACATTTTTTTTTTTAACTTTTTTTTAAAAATTTTAAAAATTTATTTTACCGATTGCACACTTTGAAAAAAAAAATAATATAAAATTCTCTTTTCGTTTTTATAGTACTTTGGACAAATAATTAAGAACTTCAACAAGACTTTACAGTACCTACATATTTGTTCTTTCCAAAATACATGCTAGGGTTAACATATACCTTTGTAAAGGAAAAATATATATATTCCCTCATATCATATGTTTTACTTTTGTTTTATGAATTGCCTTCACACACACACACACATATTGGGTTTTGTCTAAATACTAGAAGTTTTATCAAACTGAGGCAAAGTTAGAGGAAGCTCAGGCTCTTATCGCTACGCGGAGGAACATACGGTTATTGCCTACAGCTAGGCGGGGTTCGGTCGTACCTCCCTCATCCCTTCGGATGTAGGACATCCTTCGAGCCCTCGCACTTGATGCAAGTGCTCGGCTGCGGGCAAGTCGGACTTGCCCTTGCCCAAAGTAAAATCATGCAAATGTCGTGCAATAAAATTTGGAGTTTCCTACATCCACATAACATAGTCATCTACATATCTTGCATATTGAGCTGGTCTATGAATCTGCCTTCAACATGTTTATGATGTTGATTTGATTGTTTTTTTTTGTTGGGTATCTCTAGTAGGGCCTTTCCCAGAAGGAGTGGCCACCCCTTTGCACTTACGGTCCAATTTTTTCCTTTGTGGGTTAATAACTTCATGGGCTTTTCCTTTAAGCTCCTGCGCTTGGCCCATAGTAGAGCACTCGTCCAACTTGTCTTCCTTGGGATCCAGAGAGCTTTTAGATATTTCCTTTATACCACTGTCACGTGAAGACCCCTTGGCTTTCTCCATACACTTCAATTTCAAATTTTCAGCTTTGTCCCATCCATCCTGAGTATCTGTTGTCTGTAAGAGCTGAGAGGACAGATTTTTTACAGAGGAGACCCCTTAGGCAGACCCCAAAACTGGGTTTGTATTGGACCCATTTGTTTCACCGAGGCTATCAGACTCTGATATGCCCTGATGTTCGCAGAGGCGCGCATTCCAACAACATCGGTGCCCTTCGCCGTTGCGGTTCTGCCGTCGCTACTGGTGGTCCGAGACTTTCTCAGTCCCCATTTTGAATCCTAACCCGCTCTCATCCAGTCACCGTATTGGGTGTCTGTCTCATGCTTTACCGCCATATCTGAGCAGTGCTTAGCATCATGCCCGATCCTACCATATCTGAAGCAAAGCGTAGGAATCCTCTCATACTTATAATAAACCCAATGTTTCCCACTATCAGGATTGGAAACGAAGTCCTCTGCGGAGAGGTTTATCCAGCTGAACATCAACTTTAATGCGCATATACTTTGCTTGGTCTGACTGCCAAGATCGTTTATCCACCTCAAGAAAATTTCCTATTGTGCCTCCTATATCTTTGCCTACCTCCTCATTCATAAACTCAAAAGGAAGACTCCATACTTGGACCCAGAAAGGAGAGTGAGTAAAGACAATGTTTGTTGAGGTAAGGCCTGCTCTCCAACGACATAAGAGGAGTAGATTGTTTTCAAAATTCTACGGGCCACTCTTTTCGGCCCTTTCCATCTAAAATCTAGAGCTGAACTTGAATTGCATAATACCATTACCTACATCCACAATCGATAGATTAGATCCCAACTTCCATGCCATTTTGAGAGTATTCTTGAGTGCACAGCTATTTTGATGGTGATCTGAAAGGAGCTTTCCAAAAAGGCTTAAAGAACATTCTTCAAGGAGTTTGCTTTGGGTTGTGCTTGTGATGCAGATTTCTTCTCCTTCTTCTTTTGTTAGTTTGAGTTTTTGGAGGTCATTAAGGACCGTTTTGTCCATGGTAGTGATGGAAAATGGGTTTTTTCTTTTTTTTTTTTTTTTTTTTGAAAGGGAAAATGGTTACTGCACATAGAAAGGAATCTGTAAATGGGTAAGAAAGACCCCTGTGAAGGGAGAAAAGCCTCGTGCCAGCCGAGAGGAAAAGGCTCCTACTAGGGAGAGTTAGTTTTATGTTGATTTGATTGTTATTATATATATTTAGACAATAAAAATCCAATTTCAACATGGCCCTCTGCTTCTATTTGTTTCCAATTGCTACAGCCTTTTCCTTTTTGGTGAAAACAAAAACTGTTAACATCATCTAGTTTATATATATATATATATATATATATATATATATGTGAGATGAGTTCAAGTTACACCTGATATAACTTTAAAGAGTTACACATTTTTTAAACCATTAGATTTAAGTAGATCTAACAGTAAAAAAAAAAAACCCTCATTTAATGCTAATATTTTAATTCAACTCATTTTTCCATACTTATTTCTAAACCCAAAAAAAATTTATAACACAACTATTGCTTTTAGTTGTTCTCTATTTCTACGTTTCTCTCTCTTCTTTAGATTTTTTATTTTATTCTTTAAGAAAGTATTTCTCCTTCTCTTTTGTTTTTGTTTGTAGATTTAAGTTACTTATGTTATTATGTTAATTTGTGTAAATTAATTTGTAAACTATGTGCTAATGATGACAAACAATTGGACAAGATCCACTGCAACAACATTAGATGTTGTAGCTATGAAGATCAACTAATTTACCCTTTTGTTTATGAGGTAGAAAGTTCGAAATAAGCCATTGGTCATTGTAATGGCCCTTTAAAAAATCAAATTTATCCTCAAAATTAGAGTTTTTTATATTCTTTTTTAACTTTTGTTTTGTTGGTAGAGTGGCCCTATGTTTATCTATTTTTTAACTTTCGTAACAATCTGCTAATGATGATAAACATTTGAGCATGAGATGCAACAAAAGAGAGAGTGTTCTAGAAAAAGAAACGTAAAGATAGAGAACAACTAAAAACAGTAGTTGTGTTATAAATTTTTTTGGGTTTAGAAATAAGTATGAAATGTATTAAATAAGGGATAATAAATGAGATAAATTAGAACATTAGCATTAATGAGGGTCTTTTTTTTACTGTTGGATTTTTTTTTTGTTTTTGATGTGAAATGAAGAAACTTTATTCAGAACATGACAAAAACGTTACATCCTGGGTCACCAACTTTTTAATACAAATTGGTGTTTCTTCTACCCATGCATGCAAGGATGACACACCTTTGGCAAATTGTGCCAATGCGCGGGCTGCTTTATTTCCACTGCGCTGTACATGACAAAACTGAACAGTCCGAAATTTGTGAAGATGGGACATTGCACCAGCTATGATATTATCAATGGACGAAGGTGGTTCAGTGAGGCGAAGCATGGCATTCGTTACTATTTGCGCGTCACTCTCGAACACACAGTCTCTGATACCCATATTCCAAGCAAACTCAACTGCTTCTTCCATGGCCTTAGCTTCCGTCTCAAGAGCACCTAGTGGAGTTGTCAACTTCTTACTCAACGCTGCCACCACTACGCTGTGGTGATCCCGGATAACAACTCCGATACCGACCTCCTTTTGTTGTTCAAAAGTCACGCCGTCCATGTTCGCCTTGTACTAGGGTGGTTTAGGGGGTTGCCACATTGCTTTCACATATTCACGGTAAGGCCGAACCTCATGGTTGGCTATTAAATATTCCTCCAAATAATTTTTTGTCCACCGAGCAAGGACAATGGCTGGCTTTCTACTCCTCCCATGTTGGACCTCATTTCGGCTTGTCCAAATACCCCACGCTGTCGTGACCATCAACCCGATATCCTCTTCCGACCATTTTTTAACATTTCGACCATACCATAGCAGATCCAAGAATTCAAGGCAACCATCCATGATGTGATCTTTAGCAAGACCCACCTCATTCCACACCTCCTTAGCTCTATGACACTGCCAAAGTAAGTGTCCTGTTGTTTCCTCAGCATTTCCACACACCTCGCATTTGCTATCCTGCGTTACTTGACGATGATACAGGTTAGCTTTCGTGGGCAAGATATTTCTACAGGCCCACCACGTGAAATTCCGGATTTTGTTTGGGACCTGCAAACGCCAAATGAATTTCCAGAATTCTTTCATACACGCAGCATTAGAGCTTTCCTCAAATAATTTCTCACCACTTTCTTGCAAGGCAACCTTATAGGCTGACTTCACCGAAAATTTTCCGGAAGAGGTAAGAGCCCATATAATACGGTCTTCAGGCAGTGTTGGACTCAGAGCAATGGATAGGATAGACTCTACATCCAAAGGCATAAGAGTGTGTTGAAGGGCCTCCGAATTCCACTCTCCTTTCTGGTGGTCAATAAGGCTGGTCATTAGCACATCAGAACCAACTTCTGGACACGGTGTGACTACTTCGTATGTAGAGGATATAGGAAGCCATCTGTCACCCCATACTTACACCTTTGCCCCATTTCCTATCCTCCAACGACTACCTTTTTTGACAATATACTGAGCAGAGAATATGCTTCTCCAAACATAAGACGTCTGCTCCCAAAGATGCAGAAAGGAAGTCTCCATAAGGAAAATATTTTGCTCGGAACACACGGTAGAACAGAGAGTTGGTGCAAGTTTGGAGCCGCCACCCCTGCTTGGCTAGCAAAGCCAAGTTGAATGCTTTTAGGTCTCTAAAACCCATCCCACCACATTCCTTCGGTGTGCACATCTTCTCCCAGTTAAGCCAAGCCATCTTGTCCACACCATTATTTTGCCCCCACCAAAATTTTCGGACCATCCCAGCTAGCTTATCGCATAGTGAACCCAGTAGCTTAAAGCAACTCATGGTATATGAGGGTATAGCTTGAGCAACTGATTTTATTAGAATCTCCTTTCCTGCATTCGACAATAGCTTTTCTTTCCATCCTAAAAGCTTCTTCCCAAGCTTATCCTTAAGGTCATTGAAAGTATTCTTTTTGGATCTACCCACCAAGGATGGGAGACCTAAATATTTTTCATGTTGACGGATGACCTGGGCTCCAAATCTATTTTTGATCTCCTCCTGAAGTGCACGTGGGGTATTCTTGCTAAAAAATAGAGCGGTCTTGGCCTTATTAAGCTGCTGGCCCGAAGCAGCCTCATAAAGGGTGAATATGCGTTGGAGCTCATTGCATTCTTCAAGGGTTGCTCGGCAAAACACCAAACTGTCATCAGCAAAAAACAAGTGGGAGATTCTTGGGGCTCTTCGGCACACTACAATTCCATGGATAGCTTGTTGTTCTGCTGCATGATGAAGGAGAGCGGACAAACCTTCTGCATAGAAGAGAAATAAATAAGGTGATAGTGGGTCCCCTTGGCGAAGGCCCCTGGAGGGAACAATTCTGCCTCGGGTTTACCCATTAATACGGATAGAATATGTGACAGTAGATATACACCTCATAATCACCCCAATCATTTTTTGGTGAACACCTATCTTACTCATAATATTCTCCAAACATTTCCACTCTACTCTATCATACGCCTTACTCAGATATATTTTTAGAGCCATCTCCCCCACTTTTCTAGTCTTTTTTTTGGCTAATATGATGCATCGTTTCAAACGCAACCAAAACATTATTAGTTATAAAGTGCCCTTTTGTGAAAACACTTTGGTTCTCACTGACAACAATGGATAGTACATTTTTCAATCTATTAGCTACTGCTTTAGAGGCTATTTTGTAAGCCACATTACATAAACTAATAGGTCTATAATCAGTGATTTTCCAAGGATTATGAACCTTAGGAATCAGAACAATATGGGTGTCATTAAAGTCAGGAGGAACAATACCATGATTAAGGAAGTCAAGGGCAGCTTGAATAACACAGTTGCTGGCGAAGGACCAAAACCTTTGGTAAAATAGCGGGGGCAATCCATCAGGTCCCGGCGCAGTATGGGGATGCATTTGCTTTAATGCCTATGTTATCTTCGAATCTTGGAAGTCTCTAGCTAGAAGTTGATTCATTGCATCTATGACTGAAGGAAGAATAGTGTTAAGGAGCCCGGTCATTTCACCGGGCCGAGAAGAAGTGAACAAGGAGGAGAAATACTGCGTAGCAACATGCTCAATATCTTCCAACCCCTCCTGCCATAAGCCATTATCATCCTCCAATCCCTGAATCCAGTTCCGTTGTTTTCTGTTTGAAGCTTTTGTAAGGAAAAAGCTTGTGCTTCTGTCTCCCTCCTTCAGATACCTGTTTCGGGACCTTTGCTTCCACATTACCTCCTCCGTGTCTAGCCAAGAATTAAGGGCTAGTCTGGCCTGTCGAATATTGTCTATGTTATTCTCTGGGAAAGCTTCAAGCACCTATAGTTTATTCTTCAGCAACTTAATCTGGCGGCCAACATGACCAAACTCACGATTGTTCCACTAAGTAAGTTGAGCATGACACGAGGAAATGCAGTTTTTCAATGGATAGCCCATGGGAGTACATAAGCCCTGCATCCATGCATCACGTACGGCTTCCTCGCACCGAGGATCACGGAGCCACATGGCTTCAAATCGGAAGAGTTTTGCACCAGCTCTCCTCCGTCTCCCATTTTGACCCCACCTTAGAGTGAGCATGCAATGGTCTGAAGCTGTGGTGGACAGATGGTGCAACTTCGCGTTTGCGAATTGGGAGAACCATTCCGGGGTGGCCAGGGCACGATCAAGCCTTACCCACCAACTATCTCTATTTGTAAAAATCTTGTTCCAAGTAAACCGTGATCCCATATAGCCTAAGTCTCTAAAATGGCATCTATTCATTGCTTCTCTGAACCTCTCCATCTGTTTCGGTGCTCTCGGATTGCCACCCATTTTCTCAACATCACTCAGTATTTCATTGTAGTCCCATATACACAGTTAAGGTAGTGAATTTGAAGCTCCTAACCTCTCGAGAATCTGCCAAGTCTCCTCCCTTCTACTTGTCTCTGGTTGCCCATAGAACCCCGTAAACCTCCATCTCCTTGAACCGTCATTGCCTCCTACTTCAGCATCAATGTGCCATGGGCCAAATGTTTAAACGTCTACCATGACATCCTTCTTCCACAATAAGGCCAAACCTCCCTTACTTCCAATGCTGCCCGCTACTAAACCTTCCGTGAATCCAAGCGTGTATTTTTTACGAGTCATATCTTCTTTGGACAACTTAGTTTCCATAAGGAAAACTAAGCTGGGATCTTCAGAAGCTATCACCTCCTGGAGTGCTCGAACTATTCGGAGGTTCCCAAGCCCCCGACAATTCTAGCTTAACGCACTCATTGTCCTCGGCGGTGCTACCAAGCAGCCACTGCCGTTTCATTGAATTCCATAGCCATCAACCTACTTATTTCCACCACCTCCGTGTCCATTTTCTTCCTTTTTAAAGTATTCTTTGATTCATTTTGTTCTTGGTCTTGGGCTTCTCTTTTACTCCCAGCATGGATCTCCTCAGTAATTGGAGTTGCAAATTTCGGCCCCATATTAATTCTTTTCCAAGTTCTTAAAATTGGGCTATTGGTCAGAGGCCCACCACATGCAATGGCCTTTGTACTTGGGCTTTGATCCAACATCTCCACCTGAATAGGCCCACCTTTCTTATTGTCAGCCAATTCCTTGTCAGCACCTTCACCGTTCCTGCAATCAATATCATCATCAATATTACTAGTCAACGCAGTAGAATCAGAGTTTTTATTGAGGGCCTCATCAATCTCCTTGATATGCGCCTGGAATTTATCATTGTCCGAGAAAATCTCTGCCAATCTTGTCGGATTTTCCGTTTTAGAAGATTCCTGAAAATCCGCACTTTCCATTCTCGTGATGCACTCATCTCGAGACTCTGTAGGTGGCGTAACGTCCGTCGTCCGCTGAGTAGTGCGGGGGCTGATTGGTTTACCGTCGTTTCGAGAGTCACCTCCTCGTTGTGTTTCCTGCCCAGCCACCGATATCATCTTCCTTCTTGACGTGTTGAGTTGGGACGCCCTCATCCACTCCCCAAAAGGTTGGTTTTGGACGTTGAGAGTGCCCTTGCTGCGAATCCAGACATCGCAATCTTTAGCGTCATGCGTCAGCCTCGCACACCAATAACAGAACACTGGAAGTCGTTCGTAACAAAATGAAACCCAGCCTTCATTGGTAGGACCAAACCGCACCCTTCTCCCTTGGCTTAATGGTTTAGTGATGTCGATCTCAACTCGCACTCTTATAAACTCCCCGCCATCAGCCTTGTCTTCATCACTACAATGAATGACTCGCCCAAGAGATTGGCAAATACCTTCTACTGCTTCTACCGTCATACGTCGCGCCGGTAGATCATGAACTTGAACCCAAAATATTGCCATATCAAACTGAATTTCTTTAATGGACTGATCAATTTCATATCGACAAAGAGCAATCAGATATTTATTGAAGCTCCACGGTGCACCGAGAAGTACTTGTTCCGCATCCAACTCGTCCTCAAAAGTAAAGAGCATACAGTGGTTTCCGATTTCTTTGATATGGAATGGCTTCTTTGTCCTCCATAGTGAGCGGAGAGTACGAGCCACCACTTCTGTACTGAGTGCTCGCTTCGTAAAAAATTTCGTTGCTAACATGCAGCCTGGCTTAAGGTTTTGGTTGTCAAAGTCAAAAGTGTCCACTTCTTGCTCTGAAAGAGACAAACGGCTCCAATCTTTGGTTAAAGAATCCATGTCTTACACTGTTCCTTGACCCCACAAAACTACAAGCCTTCAACGCAACAAAGTTACGTAAGGGAACTACAGCCTACTTAGAGGAACAGGATTCTACTGACTAGGAGTCTGGCTTCGCCAGGACTCTAGGTTAGAGAAACTCTATTTTACCGTTGGATTTACTTATATTCAATGGTTTAAAAAAGGTGTAACTTGAACCCATCTCTCTCTCTCTCTCTCTCTCTCTCTATATATATATATATATATACCCCCCTTGATGAGATGGCAATTAAGTGATTTCTACTAAAAGTGTCAGATTGTGAATTTGAGTATGAAAATTAGCATTTCCAAACAAATTTAGGGTTAAAGTTAACTATCATGACTTTTCTCAAACCTCATAAAACTGATTGCAATTTATTTATTTATTTTTAAATCAAAAGAAAGTTATCTTAGGATGTAGCATACAATCGCATGACTTCTACAATTTGGTCAGATATGTCATCTCATCTAGCTTTTTTTTTTTTTTTTTAAACAATTCCACGTCACTTAGAGATAGAAGATTCACACGCACTGTTCAATTTAATTTGTTAATATATATTAGAAAATTATATATGATTTACATATCACTTCTTTTTCTCTTCCCATTAATGTCTATTTATTTTTTAAATAGAGCACATGGAAGGTTTTAAGGGACTCTCTCTCTCTCTCTCTCTCTCTCTCTCAATTATATCTTCATTCCACCATAATCAGTTTATGGAATTTTAACAATATCTCATGAACATCGAGTGCTATATTTTAGAAAAGAAATGTCTATCTTTTCTCTCTGTGTCTCTTATATAACTATATATTGCTCTTACATAAAGGGAACATGCATCTATTGATGTATATTTCTTCCAATAAGATGTTCATCCTACACTTATAGATAAATATATAATGCTAAAAATATATATTATGAAATGTATTATATAAACGTTACAAATTGATGTGTCACAAATAATTTTAAAAAATTAATATTTATTTATTATATTATTAAAATGACACCAATCACATTTATTATTATATCAATTTGTAAATTTTCTTATAATAAAATTTGTAATAGTTTTAACAGTTTCTTATGAGAAAAGTCTCTTAGCACCAAAATTTTCACCAACTTTTTCACACTTCTATGTTTTTGTGTTGTGGTGGGTATAGACAATCATTATCTCAAATGTTTCAAAATAGTTTCACTTGAATTGTAAAATAACAAAAATTAATAAATATATGAACTTTAAACTAAAAATTACTCGACTTCTTATAAAATGGAATCGACTATGTTATAAAACTCAAACTTAACAAGTGCACAAAGACACTTCTTAATAGGACACTTTTTATAACTTGCTAAAATGATAAGTTATAATTGTAAGGAATATAAACTCATCATTATTTTGCTTTTCAATGTTTTCATCTATCAACAACCATGACTTACCACTTGAGTAACTCATAATAGATTGTATGAAATACCACCTTATAAAAAGAGTAGTTCTAAGGCCACACACTATTTCACAACTTTAAACCATAATTTTGATGTGGCAGATTGTGAATAATTGCCTATCACTTACACATGGACCTATTAGTTTTTCTTTATAGCTCACTATTGTGACAAATAAGTCATAGTATTAGATTTTTTTCCAGTAACAACTGTTTTTAGAGCAATTCTGGTGGCACAACTCACCCATGTGGCGAATTGTAATTGGTGAAGGAGTGTTTCCACATGGACCTATCATCACTCCTCCACCCATCATAACTTGTCACATAAGCAAGTTATGGTACAAGTTGTAACACCAGACTTTTTCTTGTTTTAGTCTTCTTTCCTAGACTAGCTTTGCTGACATGGGGGACACTTGACCCTACATGCGCACCTTATTGCCGACCATCTCTAGTGGGTTGGCCAACCCTATCCCATATGTGGCCTATAGTCCAACGACACACAAAATTCTTAATTCACAAATTGGCCCTGTAATTAATTTGGCTCCATCATCTAAAAGCTAGTTTCTTCAACTCTATAAAACCCACTGAACCAACACGCTTCATTCTTAACTCCTACATTAACATTTCTACAGTCTACGCCACATACTAATATTGCTTTTGAAAGCTTAATTAGAGACATTTAAAAAAAAGGGTTGGTTGAGATTTTGGGTGTGGCTTATATTGATCATGTTGCTTTTGTGTTTTAGATTTGAAGCTCGCCCTCTTAATCCAAACATGGAGAGGAACCATGAGATGAGTGGTGGTCCAAGCAGTATTCATGGTGGTGAAGTTGTTTCACTTAATAGAGGTCCCGTTCCACCTTCTGCCCCTTCTTCGTGCACTATTGATGGCAGTAGTGGTGGCCATAAGATGAGTAGTGGAAAATGTCCGGTTTGTGCATAAAAGTTTTTTGTTGTTGTTCTATCTGCCCTTGCTTTTGAATAAAAATAAGGCAATTATCATTTCATATTTTTGTACGTAAAATATTTCACACAATATCCAAATTTTCGTAGTAAATGTTCACATTTTACCCATGATATGAAAAATATTTGAATATGAAACAATATGAAAGAGCGTGAATATGAAACAATAAAATAAAAACCCTCAAAATTTTCTCCATAATGTTTTGTCATACCACATGAGCTTGAGCGATCTCTACTTGAGTCTCTTTCATCTAGCTTGAGCTTCAGCAATAAAACAGTGAGAATCAAGTTCAACAACAATGGACATCAAAGCGTTGCAAAGGCATATATATGGTGAGTTAAGCTCATGCTTTCTTAGTATATATGTTTTAATTAATAATTTGATAGCAAGACAGAAAGCAAGTCATTATGTTGATGGTTTTTGTACTTTTTCTTGAACACATGTCATACGTGGTTAACAAGAACGGTCCAAATTGCTCTTTTTCCCATTTTAGTTTCCATATTTTGTTTAAGAAATAGAAGTTCAAGTTAAACCCTTGAACATGAGGGAACATAACATAACATAAGTTCTTCCAATTATATTGAAGCCGACTATGTTAAGTTTAAGAAAATCAGTTAGTGGTGGATTGATATCTTGGACTAGGATCTCATTGTTTTCTTGGTATTTTAATTCATAATTGGATAGCAACGCAGAAAGCAATTTTTAATATGTTCGTCATCTACGTTTGTGCTTTCTTGAAAGTACGTGGTTGAGCAACCCATACACGTACAATACAGTGATTACTCAGAAACTCCTAGGTATGGACTATTTTAGATATCCTAATTTCGATAAAGCCCAGTTAAAGTTTGATGGTTTAATTAGTCAGATTTTGACAGACTCAAGCTCAACTTTATAAAGGCCAAACTTAAACTAATGTGGACAGCCGAACTTTGCGAAGCCCAATTCTAAATTTGGAAGAACTGCATGTTGCATGTGCTAAGTTGAGAGGTGGAGAAAAACTCACACATACCAAAAGGACAAAAGAGAATCTTTTTTTTTTTTTTTTTTTTTTTTGAGAAGAGACAAAAGAGAAATTTGGTTGTTAAAAAGAGTAAAAGTGGATGTCCAATTCCATTAATTTAGGCTTTAGTAGATGTTTAATTGTTAAGCACATTGCAAGCAGTACAAATGATTTTTTCTTTCTTAATCTTTTTGTTGTTGTCATGATTTCTTTATGTAAGACTGTAAGTTGAACTATAGCCTAACTTCAATCCTACCCAAAGAAGCTAGAGACAACAATAATAATATTAAACCAAACCAGTGATACAGATATAGTTGCTTACAATTTGAACACAGTGCTGGCTATTTTATACCAAGTCTCTAATCATTGGACTACAAATTTGGATAGTGTCTTCGTGTAGTCGTAATTAATCATCTCTAAAATTGAGATTATATTATGTGAAAATATATTTCTAGTGATAAAAATAATATTAAATGAAACTGATGTTACAAGTGTGAGCGTCATCAACATGATAAAACTGGAATTTCATATTAAGATGGGTCAAAGTATGAAATAACAATTTTTTTCTTTCAAGAATAAGAAATATACTAAGATTCAAATGGAACAATAAATATACATTTCAATCTAATTGCCTATTAAAATGGAACTCGATGTTATTTTGAATTCCAAAAATTATTTATGGTTGATCATGTTATGAATCCTAAAAAAAATCATCTTTTCATTTTATTGCAAAACTTATTCTCAACAAATTTTGTGGTTGCAAAAGCCAAATACTTAAATTGATTCTCCCATCATCTCGCTATATAGCTAGATATATTATTCTTGCAAAATCAAAGAGCTTGTTAAAAAATCATCTTCCATTTTATTGCAATCTCCCTCTTAAAGTTAAAGTCTATTTTCATTTTAGCCTTTAACAAGGTTTTCTGCCTTTAACAAGATTTTCTATCCAAACTCTAGTTTCAATCTACTGATCATAGGATTTCGATAGACTGAGATCTTCAAACTAGCACAGTGAACAAAAACTTCATTCTTCAACCCAAATAATACCCATACCAATTACAAATGCTCATAACCCAAAATTACAACATATATTTATCGTGGATAGCCGACACTAAAAAAACCTAACACCTAGCTATTCTCATGCGCAGAATTTGGGTTCAACTCCCCCCTTATACACTGGTTTTTATTTTTTATTTTTTTTATATATTTTAATTTTAAAAAATTAGAAAAATTATTAATGTTTATCAAATTTTCAAAAAGAACCATATTTTGAGATTTCCCAAAACATAATGGAAGAAAAGAAAAAAGGTAACAAAACAACTATTAGCAAGACCTATTCTAATATTGTATTTTGAGATTCGGAATCACTTTTCCAATAAATGCTAACAAATAGACATTAATTATTTGAATTATACTTGACTTGACTTAACTACTCAAAAGAAGTGTGTTGCTTATTACTAGTTCCCTGTATAAAAGTACTATTCTGTATTACCTTTGCCATATTTTATTTATCCAATTATGTCATAGAGACATAGACACAGAATTTTTCACCAAATAGATCACCCAGGTCACATTTGGACCCATTATAACACAAAGAAAAGGCAAGGGGTAAAAAATCTGACTAAAAACTCAATGTCTATAAGCTTATTGATATTTTTATGTTCCATATCTCAAAGATTTGTTCCTTCAAAAAGCAAGTGGGAGAGGAAAAATAAAGCAAAAGGGTCAGTCTCATGGAAGTGACATGAGAAAGCCTTCACAAATTTTGTATATACATTGATTCCTTTTTATTGGTTTGAATATGAGAATTATCGAAACTCCATCCCGCGACCCTAATCACTTTAATTGGGTTACAGCCTTACAGGTTTTGTGAGTGCTTTTCAAACTTTTTGAGTCTGTTTTGACGGATCTGCTTACGCTAGAGGAGAAGCTTTATTTTCTACAGTAATTTCTGCAAATGAATACTTCAACAGGACTCATCCAAATGCACTCTTCTTTACATATATGCTCTTTCCAAATTACAATCAAGGGTTAACATGCATATATAAAATCATAGCCCTCCTCTTCTATTGGTTTCCAACTTTACATAGCCGGCGGGCTAATAATCATCCAACTATCATTGAGTTCTGTAACCTTTTCATTTTTAATAAAAAAAAGGTTGGTGGGTATTGGTAAAGCTCAAATTTCATTTTTTTTTTTGTCTTTTTGGGTAAATCAAAAGAAATTCATAGTATGGTCTAGCATACAATCTGATCTGATATCATCTAGCTTTCCCACATAAGTTAGAAAAAAGATGTTCCATACAACCCTCCTTTAATTAGTTAATATATGCAGCTGCAAAATTACATAGGATACACACACCCCTTCTTTTTCTCTTTTGTCCTCCATTAATGTCTGGTTACTACTTTTTAAGTGAGCGCATGGGATGTTTTGAGGCCTGCCTCGCACTCATCTCACATTTACGCATCTTCCTCTCTCATGAATCTATTATATTTCTTACATCTAGAATATGTATGAAAAAAGACGATGACGATAAGGATACTAAGAGAGAAAGAGACAACTATATATGTTAAAGAAATGATCATATAATATATATACACACACATATATGCTTGAGATGAGATAAGACAAAATCAGATAAACAAGGCAAAATAGGTTAAACGGGATAAAATTTTTTTTACCATGCTTATATGTATCTTTTCTCCATGAATCCTATATAATTATAGAATCTTTTTACTTTGAGAAAGACATGAATTTTTAGGAGAATAAATAATTTAACATGGTATCAGAGCAAAATGTCATATATTCAATCATTATCTTCTCCACTTTACCTTCCATTTAAATTCTCACATGTTGGGCCTTACTTATTAAAAGATAATATGATTAAATTTACTATATTCTAATAATTTAAACTTTTGGAAGAATCGATAATTTAACATATATCGATATATATACTATAGCTTACAGGTAATTTGGAATTTATTCAATGTGTTATTGAAGTGGTTATCATTTAAAAAAAAATGTTAATAACTTCAGCATTATCCCATATCTACTGCATTAGTTAAAAGGATAATCTATGATTGGAGTATAAACCCATCATTATCTGACTTTTTCATTCATCAAACATGACTTACCACTTGATTAACTTATGAAAAAAATTGTAATACATGATCTAGGTGGTGTACACGAACCACCCCAAAGAAATTGATTGTCTTTTTGCATAGCTCCGTTGATATGGCGGACACTTAAACCCCACACGCCCGCCTCATTTTCGAACATCTTTAGTGCTGTGGCCAACCATGTCCCAAACACTACACCGACACACACACAAATCTTTATTTTCCAATTGGCCATGCAATTGGTCCCACCTGACGTGGCATGCTACGTGAAATCATCTAAAAGCTAGTTTCTTCACTATAAAACCCACCAAATCAACAAGCTTCATTCCTCGCTCCACAGTCTGCCCCTTATAACATTAGCACATTGCTAAAGTCTACGCAACATATTGATAATATACCTTTTGAAAGCTAAGAGAGTTTATAGAAATAATGGATAGGTTGAGATTTTTCTTGTGTCTTGTACTGATCATACCGTTTTTGTTTTCTAGATCCGATGCTCGCCCTCTGAATCCAAACATGAAGGGGAAGAAGAACCAAGACCTATTGTTCAAAGACCAATATGAACCCAAAGGAGAGATTAATCCAGGAGGTCCAAGGGTTCATGGTGCAGTAGTTGTTCCACTCAATAAAGGTCCAATCCCGCCTTCAGCCCCTTCTCCATGCACCATTGGTGGCATTGATATCCATAAGATGAGTGGTATTGGAAAATGTCCTGTTGGTGCGTGAAACATTTAACCTTGTTGCTGTTGCTATCTTGAGCAACTCTCTGCCAATGCTTTTGATAAAAACCCATGAAAGTGTTCCCTATAGTATTCCAATACCTAGTTCTTATTTTCGTATGAAAGTCCTCTAGTATAATCTTTTTCACAACTTGTTAAGACAATAAACGTGGCGTGATCAAGATTATTAACACATGGATCTATCACTTCATCATGTAATAATTATGCTAGAACACGTCAATTGTGATGATAAAAAATTTTATATTTCTAAAACGATGTATATTTTTGCTAGCTTCAGCAATGAAACTATATGAGCTTGAATGATATTTAGTAGATGGGAAATAAATGTTATACACACGGTACACACATGCGTGTTTTTATCTAAAATTGTGACTTAAATAGAGAAAACACTGGTTTGAGATGGTCTTATGAGACCAATGTTTTACTGTAAGACCTACATGTTAGGTTTTAAGTATTTAGGAACTAATGTATTAGAACTCTAATTTGTATTGTTGGCAAGCTATGATCAAAACAGGTTATTAGTATTATTTTAGACTTACTTAAAGTATGTCTTTTATGTAAAGTCGAAATCGAGTTAACTGCGGAATTGAGTGTGCAATTCTGACTAACTCGATTGATCGAAAATTAGATTCGATCGATCGAAAGTTATGCAGATTGTTTTTTCTGCAAAATTTCCAACTCAGCTCTAAGCCCATATAACGTATAGGGTTTTATGTTTTGCCATAGGTATAAAAGGCAAACCCTAACAACGTTTTAGAGGTTGCTCTATTTGCTCTATGTGTGAATCTCTTGTGAAATTTGAAAGGTGATTGCCTTAACACATGCTTAGGATTATCAAGAATAAGATTTCATTGATAGCTTGATGATCATTTAGTTGCTACACTAAAGAGTTTAAAGATACGCAAGTAGGAGTGCTTGTATTTGCTGGAGAATCCAAAAAAAAAAGAATTCGTGGTCTCGGAGCTTGCACATGGTCGTGTCAGTAAGTTTTCTACTAGTGAGTAGTAATAGGATATTAGTGGTCTAAGTCGCTATTGTAAAATTTCGATTTTTTCATAGTGGGTTCAGATTTACCTTGATGATAGTTAGGTTAAATTCTCTTCAGATTTTTTACCAGTTTAGTTTTTTTGGGTCATCATATCTTTGTCTTCTTTATATTCCGTACTTTGTATTGATATGATTACATGATTGTGTTAACTTAGATCTAGAATTTGGACTAAGTAATAACTTGGCTAATTAACTAGGTTAGTCCGGTTATTTTAAAGGGTCTAAAAACAAACACTACATATTAATGAGACATTAGTTTTCATGAGACCGTTTCAGGAGATATTTTCTTCTTTAATAGATTGGAAATAATTTTTATATATGCGTGTGTACAGCGTATATGTATTAATATACATATACATGAGATCTACATGCTAGTGAGACATTAGTCTCATGAGATTGTCTTAGGAGACATTCTCTCCTTTAATAGATGAAAAATAATTTTTATACATATGTTTATATGGTGCATATGTAATAATACGTGTGTAATAACCATTACTTTTAATAAATAGTTCCTTTAATCTTTTTCAACTACCATGAGCTCCGGCAGTAAAACAGTGAGAATATCAGGTTCAACAACAACAATTGACAGCCTTGGTGACTGCTCTCCTTGATATTGGATATTATAAAAGAGTTGCGAAAGCCATATATATTTTAATTAATGATTTGATAGCACAGCAGAAAGCAGGCATTATGTTCATTTTCAACTTTTGTTTGTTCTTTTCACCCATAGTAATAATAATAATAATAATAATAATAATTGTGTGTTGTTGAAAAAGTACAATGTTGAGCAAGAACCCTCTCTTTTTTTTCTTTTTTTTTTCCCCTTTTTCTTCTTCTTCTTCCATTTTGGTTTCTATCTTTCGTTAAAAACATTGAAGTTAAATTTGGAGAACATATATATCGGGACAAAACATACGTCCTTTCAATTACTGACGCTTAAAAATGACGCAGACTATGTTAAGTTTGACAAATCAACTAGTGGTTAATTAATATCTAGGAACTCACTGTTTTCTTGCTATTTTAATTAGTAATTTGGCAGCAACGCAGAAAGCAATTCACTAAGGTCATCTTCAACTGTTGTGCCAATTTTTTTTTTTTTTTTTTTTTAATATATGGTTATGAGCAAGAACGGCCTTTTTCTTTTTCCATTTTGTTAAAAAAATTGAAGTTAAAATTTAACCCTAGTTATATTATTTGGAGAACATATGATGACAAAACATAGTTCTTCCAAATTAATAGTCTAAAGTTCAAGAAAGACGCGGAATATTCTAAGTTTTTGACAAAATCAACTAGTGGTGATTAGGATAATCATGCATGTGCCCATTTTGTTCACTTTAGAAGCATTAGAATGGAAGATAGATCCGAAAGATTGAAAACTTTGACTGTGTAAGTTTGAGAGATCTTAATTTTTCCTCACAAATATTGAGTAAATATAGGAATGCAACTACGCAAGATCAACATATTGAATATTGATGCTTGTCCGACAGCAATGGCCAGCCACTCCACTGGTGGACAAAATAAAATTATAATTTAATAAAAGTGATGTTTAAAAAAAGTTCTATATTCTTTTCTCGATGAATGAACAGTTTTATATCAAAGAAATTACCACAGCAAGTCATTATCTATAGAAAGACTTCAAAATTTTGCTGGAACAGCCGGCATCAACACAAAGACTAGTGTCACACAGCAGGATATTAAAGTTGTATTTTAGATTAAATTAAACTCACCCAAACGAATGCTAAGAAACATGTAGGCGGTAATATGCCTCCAATATGCATAGTTGTTCAAACTTTGAAGTATGGTTCTAGGGTTGATGCAATCATCAATCCTGAAGTACTATAGGAATGTTTGATGTGAAATTTCAAAAATTTTCAACTAACACCATAATTCAATGCTAATTTTCAGTGTCCATTAATTATAACATCTAAACTAGAGTCAAAATTAGCAATTTAGTGTGTAACTATTCATCTTAATCCATAAGCTCATTTGTAATGTACATCTTGTTTCTATAGTTATTAGTTTCTAAAAAATGCTTTATGCATTTATGGGTGTTTAAGGTGATTGAAATTGTTGGTCAACCTAAAAGTAATTTCTAATTGACCATAAAATAGAAGCACTTAGGACGTAAAGTGATTCACATTTTTATTTGAAATCGTAACATTTTACTCACCAAAAACTCATTAGTCCAACTTATCCCTACCTCCAATTGTCAACAGCCCAACTACTACCTCCAATTATTTATTTATTTTTCCATCTAAATTTCTCATTTTTTTATTATTATTATATATGCGTTGAGAGATAAGAAAATGTGAAAAACTAGTGGAAAATATATTTTCCTTAACATTCTCAAGAATGCAACTTAAGTGTGCGTTTGGGTTATGATGAAAAATGAAAATTATTTCACTATTTAGCTAATTTTTGCTATTATTTATGAGCTCTACTGCACTTTTTGACACTATTAATAGGTCTCACTATACTATTTCAACTAATTTTTATTTTTATTTACAGTACTTTTAGCAATAATTTTTCAATTTCAATAAAATAAGCGATATCCAAATACATCATAATTTTCAAAAGTATTGTTCAAAACATTTTCTTAAACACAATCAAACACTTTTAAAATTTTAATTAAAAAAAAAATATTTTTGCCCAAAACAAATAAAACCTAAAACCTATTTTTATGAAATTCACCATCCACTTTTTACTTTTACTCTTTTTTACAACCGTTTATCTTTTGTCTTTTTTTTTTTTGGGTTTTGCAGTTGCACGTGATTTTCTTCACCGCTCAACTTAGGTGCACATGGAACTTCCGGTTTTTACAAATTGGGAACTGGGCCCAGTGGCGGCAAGTTTGTGTGTCCACAGTTCTTTAAATTGGGCCTTATCAAATTTGAACTTGGGCATGTTAAAATTTGAGTATTCACACCATCAAAATTAAATTGGTCATATCGAAATTAGGATATCCAAATCTAGGCATTTGTGAATTGTGAGATTAGTATTAATTAATATTGACACCCATAATCTTATAATTCAACTAGTTGATAGTACTTTTTGGTGTTTTTATCAAACTAGTTTAAATTATTATTCCCTAACAATATATATAGTATTCACGGTGTAAAAAAAATTAAAAACTTTGTTAAATTTAAACCCCCCTCCAAAATGGAGAGAGTTAATTGTAGCTATCCATCATAAATTATAAGGGTATTTATAATGTGATATATTTCAAAATTTTAAATTAACACTTCAACTCAAGAATAGTTTATGATAACATGATATCCACCCACCATTTTAATTAGAGTTCAAATTAGTGATACCCATTGTAAATAATCTCATAGTTTAGTGTGTACATTGCAGCACCCTCATATTCTAGTAGATGTTTAATTGTTAAGCCTATCGTAAGTAATGAAGTCAGCAAGCCGGTCAACAATGTAGTGAAAATGATTCCTTTAATTTGACAAAGACTCGTTTTATATTAAGCTTATTAAGGAACCAGTGTCCTAATCTTTTAGACTTATACAGACCCATAAGAGAGAAGCCAAGTGGAGATCAATGTAGTGAAAATGATTCCTTTTGACAAGTATTTTATCAAAATTTTTTACAAATTGTTGATATGGTAAGTAGTTGTTGGTAAATAAAAAAAAATGATGTTATTTGTGGATCTAGATAAAAATCAATAAGAAGTTGGTCACAAAAATATTTTGTAAAAATGTTGTAAAATAGTTTGTGCATGTAGTATTACTCATAGATATATAGTGAATTCAATCCAACAAAGGAAATTTCGAAAAACATCAATGTTTGTTTGATGAAACTCCATTCAAGTTTATCATAAACCATTTCTAGGTCAAATTTGATGGCCATGCTGCTAAGTTTACTTTTTTAAGTAGTTATGGAATGGATTATTTCTTAAACCGACATGGTTTTGTCACGGCTTTTCACCAAGGATGAAGCTCACTTGAAGGGGTTGATCAAATTACTAAGGTACGTACAGTCTAAGTCTACTCACAAAAAAATTGGTGATGGTCTTGTACAAGGTGTTGCATAACCCGGCCGGTCTGAATTGGTTAACTATTTCTGGTCTACCAACTTTCGGGATGAGGTACAAAAGGGTGGAATTCAGTTCCTTTGGGACTTTTTTCTAGCTAAAGACCTTAGGCCAAGGCTGTACATTGTCCTAAAATTTTTGGAAGAAGATTGGGTGGAAATCATCAATTCCAATGGCTTTATAAGGCTTAAATAATATAATTTCTTTCTCGACTTCTGCTTTGGTTAGGGCTGCTTGAATAGAAGTTACTATATCAAAGGTTAAACAAGGGAAAGAGAGTGGTCGGGGAGGGTGTAGGAGGCAATGTTCTAATTCTGAGGTTTAGAAGGTTTTTTTTTTTTTTTTTTGGGTCGAGAAACGAGGTTTAGAGGTTGACAAAGTGATTATGCACCAAAATCTTTAATCTCGAGGTAAATGTAACCAGTACCGCTAGGATGGTGATTATAATATACAAGCAGAGCCTATAGAGAGAAAATTGTATTGTACATGTCCAACTGAATGTCCAGGGGTATTTATAGGCAAGTATATACCTCTCGAGGCAAGTAAACAACAATAATTAATAATTTTATTAATATTTCAAATGGATTTATAGTTTATTATTTATTTTTTGCTAGAATTATAGACAAATATTTGATAAGAAAACCATATAGAAGACAATTGTAAACCTTATATTTTTGCATATTTTTTAATTGTTGTTGTTGTCAATATACAAATTTTTCTTTTTATTAGATCATGTAATTTATGTTTATTGAGGAACACCATGAAATAAATTTCTAGAACCGCCATTGATACTTAGTATAAGATTCATACCCTTACCCAAGTTCCATTTTATTATTAATTCTCTATAGGAAAACTATCTTATGAAGCAATACCATCTATCAAGGGATTTTTGTGTATGTGAGAGTTTACCATATTATGGCCACAACCACACATTAACACCACACAAACTATCCTATTTTAAACACCAAGTCTTATTTTGTTTTCTACCAGGGGTGAAAGAAACCATGAAAGAAATTGGTATTAACATCTCCTAAAATAATCCATTATTCCGTTATAGTTTTAAGAGCCCAAAATTCTTCCTCACTAAATTAAATGTTTTTTTTTTTAATTGATTTGAAAGATTTCTTTTGAGTAAAGCCAGAGATTTATTGGTTTCAAAGAATTTATAACTAATAAATTCTTTATAGTGCTTCCAAATGACGGCTGTATGGCTATAGACTTCCTTGTCTAGCTTATATACAATCTTGTTCTTGTCTCATATCACTAGCTTTTCACTCTTTTCTTTTTTCTTTTTTTAACAATTCAACATTAGTTAGAATGCAGGAGCTCCTTAACGGTAAAAGAAAGTCATAATTAATTTGTTAATATTATCAATAAACTACAAATAATAACCATAATATTACGATTTATATTGTAAAATGACAATTTATAATATCAGTAAACTACAAATAATTATTTTATATCATATAAACTTATTTACAAACTTAAACAATTTAATTTCAAGTCTATATAAATATATTCTTAAACAAGTATATATGTAAAACTATAGTATTATATATTATTAAATCAAGCTCACGTGTTCATGAAATTATTCAAGAATACATTATTATGTTTGACCTTGACGCGTTTAATAATTGAAACGAAACTTAGGCTTAAGCGTGGCTTCTTTGCTAAACAAATGGGCAAAAAGAAACTTTTTTTCAAACCAATCTCGAACTATTCATAAAAAAAGAAAAAGAAAATTTGTTTATTTAAAATCTTACATTTTACGTCTTTAAAAAATTAAAAAATATACATAGATTTACTCTTAAGAATTACCACCCCGACTCCCTCTATGTAAAAGAGCAACCAACTGGCTATACATGTCTTCACTGTAGTAGTTGGCCAACCTTCCTTTGTTTCTAATAACTGCCAAATTCTATTCATTTCTCAAAAGAGAGATTCAGTGACAGAAAAGAAAATCTAACAAAGCATATGTGGTTATGTGACGAGTTTAGATGGCTAGGGACTATACTTACCGTTTTTTTTTTTTTTTTTTTTTTTCTAGATCGAAGTTTTGGATCTGATTTTATTTAAATAAAATCAATATACTGCTTTGAGATTATCAATATATATATATATATATATATATAATTTTTGTTTGAACTTATGTTTTATAGTGAAGATTATATTTTTTTATAGTGGAGATCTTATAATCTTATCCCTATATTAATCTTAAGCCAAAAGAGAAATATATATATATATATATATATATATATATATATATATATATATATATATTAGTAACAACAAACAACATCTCTGCAAAATAATTGTCAAAGACAAAAAAATAAAATAAAATAAAATGTTGGAAATGCTGTGGTACGCGCAATTGGTTAGTTATGTACTGGGATCTGCGCAATTGGTTAATTACGTACTGAGAGCCATGCATTGAAAGGAGAGATTGTCATTACAGAACAAGTCTAATTGAATATTGGGGTAAGTGTTCAATTGTAGGTTGGTATAAGGTACTGGGATTCCTTTGCTTGTAACCACTTGTAGTGATAATAGTAGATTCTCAGGAGTGGTGACCTTAAAATCACCCGATGAGGTTTTTGCCGTGCAGGTTTTCCCCATTCGTAAACAAATCACCGTTTCAATTTATTTTCTGTTGCATATTTGGTATAATTGGTAATTTGTTTGTGCTACCACCCATCTTGCATGTTAATTTGATTAATTAATAAACTTGGTTAATTAATCAATAAATTTGTCACAAGGGGTCAATACGCTTGTGGCCTATCAAAAACATATGTGGTTATGTGACGAGTTTAGTTGGATAGGGACTATACTTATTACCCTTTTTTGTCTTTTTTTTTGTCTTTTTTTTCTTCTTCTTTTGGATCGAACTTTTGGATATGATTGTATTTAAATAAAATCAATATACTGCTTTGAGATTATCAATATATATATATATAATTTTTGTTTGAACTTATGCTTTATAGTGAAGATTATATTTTTTGATATATATAAATAGTGGAGATCTTATAATCTTATACCTATATTAATCTTAAGCCAAAAGAGATTTATTTATTAGTAACAACAAATTACATTGCTGAAAAATAATTGTCAAAGATAAAAAAAAAAAGTTGGAAATGCTGTGGTAAGCTACTGAAACCAACAGAGTCTTTTCGATCCGATAAACACAAAAATTAAAGGTTCAACTCTTAACAATGAAGCTAATGAAACCATAGTTTCCAAGAACTTGCTTTTCACGAATCTTATCTGCTATGCTCCACGTATAATTCACGTCTTTAAATATAAACCAAACGCGGTTAATTCGCGTCTGTAAATATATTTAACAAATTCCTCGCTGTTTCATACGGTACTTCGTCGTTTTACGGTTACCTCTATATAAACACTCAGATATTCGCCCTTCTTTTTGTCACAAATTCTCATTCTTGATATTCTCTCTCCCTCTCTCTCTCTCTCTCTCTCTCAAGCAAACTTTTAAGGTTAAAGTTGGCAAGGTGAGCTTAAAATCTCTGCTGCTTTGTGAATTTTTATTATTTTCTTTAAATGTTTTTGCTTACATGCACTGTGAATTTTGCTTAAATGTCTTTACCTATTGATGTCCAGGTTAGTTCTTCTTAATTACGTACGGAGAAAAATGTATAGGTCTCAGCCACATCTTCAATGGTTGTCCCTCATATTCTTGGTTGTGATTCTCCCTCATCTTCTTGGTTTCACTGTTCAGAAGTGAGTTTCTTCAATACCCTTTCTCTGTTTTCTTTTTGTTATTTTTATATGAATGAACGATTTTTGTTAAAACATGGGACCAAAATACAAGAACTCCAAACTCAACAACTACAACATAAAAACCCAAGTCCTAAAACAAAAGAAACAAGCTCATCAGTGCTATGGAACTATAATTTACATCAGCTACAAACAAAGTTCCATTGAAGTCCGATGTGATAGATGTTGCCTAGGCTAGTGACTAGTCTGCAATGGAGTATATTTGAAATTTTGCATCTTCAACATTCTTATCCATTATTGAAGCATAACTCCACAATCTTGTTTCAAATTCTTCTCATAAAGAAGCATGATAAAATATATGTTCAACTTTTTTAATTTGGGTTTCAATATAACCAATATAGCTAGATATTACTTTCTCAAATATATATATATATATATATATAGCTAGATATTAGATATGCCATATACCCTAAAAGTTCATCTAAAAGATTCCTTTGGTTTTTTTTTTTTTTTCTTGGTTCTAATAGGATTCTCAAATATACTTTAATTTCACCTTCCTTGCATCTGGCCTTCTCTCTCTTGCCTCTCCGTGCATATCTCTTTAGGATTTTCATTTTTTTTTTTTTTGGTTTAATTCTGATTATGGTTATGGCGGGGTAGTGTCTGTTTGGATTATTGGGAAACGTAAAGCAAAGTAGGGTTTTTGGTTTTATGCGCTTTTGGGTTTGAGATTTGATGAAAAATATGAACAAATTGCAATCTGGGTTGTCCGTACAATTCTCTCTTGATGCTTTTATATTTGAAGAAAATTGCTTTTATAGTGCAATATTGGCTTTTACTGTCTTTTTGGATCGATGATGGGAAAATGTAGGAAAAGAAGATGGAGAGTGGAGAAAGGAAATGTGGGTTTAGATTAAAGTTGTAGGTTTTAGGTTTTATGCTATTTTGGTATCTAGAATGTGAAGGAATATGAGTTTTCATTCAGCTATCTAAACATGTATTTAATTGTTTTTAAAATTTTGAGAATATTGTTCTTTAAAAAAATATGGGTAAAGGTAAAGAGAAATAAATATTTAGGGATAAATTAATGGATAATGAAATTTTAATTGCTTTAATGGAGTTTTTTTTTTTTTTTTTTTTTTTTTTTTAAAAATTAAAAAAAGTACTTAAAATAAATAGTTTTTCTCAGCTTCTTGTTTTTAGATATTTTTTTCTACTTCTTCTTGTTCAATATGAATTATATCATAATTTCATATATATGTATTCTCTTTGGGTGAATTCTACAGCCGTGTGGATCCATTATGAGGGGAAAAATACATGCATCCAACACAAGATATATTTTGTTGCTTTTGTCCTTCAATTCCAATTAGAGAGTTTCTTTTTCCATTTTTTTTTTTTTTTGGTTAAATAATTTTCGAAGATTGCATACATGTCGTGTAGTGTGTGATATGTGGGAAATATCAACTTTTTATTCTATCAAAATATATATATATATATATATATATATATATATATTTACAACGTGATTAGGGACAAGTATTGATCGGAAAGAATATGAGTTCATTGTTACCATCATTTTTAATTTTCATCAGTTACATTTTACATATTCAAAAAAATTCATGAAACAAAGTCAATTTCATCTTTGGTTTTCCTCTCCATTTAAATTTCAACGGAATTATTTGATGTAGCTAATAAAATATACAGTAAAATTCTATTTTAGTTGACTATTTTTTTGTATACACACTCCAACAAATTTTCTATTTGAGGTGTGCTTCATCCAAATGTTACATTTGTTTTTGTAGATCTGAAGCTCGACCTCTGAATCCAAGCATGGAGGTGGAGGGGAGAAAGAATCCATCATCATTTTCATCATTGGTCAAAGACCAATACGTAGCCAAGAAAGGAGAGAATTCAAGAGTTCCACCAGTTTTGTATTCCCCTCCTTCCCACATCGGAAACCATAAGATGAGTGCAAGTCCGAGGGTTCATGGTGGTGATCAATATGTTCCACTTGATAAAGGTCCAGTCCCACCTTCAGCCCCTAATCCAACCTCCCATGATGGAATTGGCAACCCCTGATTTGTATGAGTAATGGTGAAAATTTTCCTGTTGGTGCATGAAAAAAAGAACTAAGCTATAAACATTTTGTTTCATTATTGCCTGTAAATATTGTTTCGTTTCAAGCTCTTGGAAAAAAAGATGTTATATATTCTTTTGCTAGCTTCAGCAGTAAAACTACATGAGCTTATGCGATATTTAGTACTTAGTTAATTTCTTTAGTCCCTTTCAATTTCAACCGTAGCTTGCTAGGACGCCATAGCTAGCTAACCAGACCACTCTGCAAGCCACGGTAATTGGCTATGCTAGCATGGCTTGCTGGCAAGACGCCATGATCGCCAAGCACATTGCAGCACACCTTGACACCTATTGGCAGTGACCCAAGGCTAGCTTTTCATGCACCAATCAAGCCATGAACTATCGTTAATTTTCTTAGTATATATTTCTAATTATTAATAATTTGATAGCAAGGCAGAAATCAATTCAGTTTTTTCATCTTCCAAAATATTACGAAAGGTTAAGAATGTCGCATACGGTGCTAATAAGTTTGACAAAATCAACTAGAGTGATTAAATTAATCACGTCGATCGGTGCCTAAGTACTTCACTTTAGGAAGTTAAGAAATGGAAAACTCATATCCATCAATAAATATGACTCGGACACGTGCTAAGTTTGACAAAGATCAACTCTGATTGTAACCTAATCCTTCTTGAGAGATCTTAATTTTTGCCTATAAACATTAAGTAATAGGTTTGGAAGATCATAATAATACCGTTCACTTGTCACGATGGGCAGCCATTCCTTCTTTTTTTTTTTTTGGTGTGGGAATTGCACCTCTAAATATGCATTTGGATGAATTTATTTTCTTTAGTTTATTTTATTTATTGTACAAAAGAAGAGTTTAAGATTTGAAGTTAAAGTTAAAACATATTTCCTAAAAAAAAAAAAGGTTAAAACATACTTTCTTTCAAATACTGAAGCTAGCTTAAGAATGATAAGTTTGATCATATTGACTAATGATAATTAGGTTATTGTGCTTGTGCCTAAGTTGTTCAGTAATTAGAAGTTTAAGAATGGACAATATTTAGCCAGAGGCCTCATTTGAATAAGAAGGATTAAAAACTCATCCATTGATAAATTTGACTCGGACATGTGCCTAGTTTGACGAAGACTATCTTTTGGGTGTAACCTAGTGCTTCTTGACCAGAGATCTTAAATTTTGGCAATAAACAAGTAATAAGATTTGGAAGATCATAGTGATGCATGCTCTAATATTAAAATTATTTATTTCAATACCCTATAATGAATTATTAGCTAAAATTAAATTAGATAAATTATGAGAGGAAATTTTAAATTATAACAATATTCAATATAAACAGATTGGTCAATAGGAATAGAGTGTTTTTTTTTTTTTTTTTTAACTTGATTGAGTTCTGCATGCTCAATCCCCTTGTGTGGTACTTTTGTATGATTTTGGACTCTCTGTTGATTCAATGCTTTTTAATTAGGGTAAATTGTAAAGTATAATATTAAAGTTTGGATACCTTGACATTTGAAAAAAATGGATTTTACGGATAAAATTGCTAAATGCCTTTTTCTCCCTAACTAAGCAGCATTTTGCTCCATTTCTCAAACTAATTAGGAAAATGTCATTCTTTTGAAAATCAATTTTTTCAAAATCGAGTTAGGTCCTATAGCGGCGTTTTTAAGGAGTCTATAGTGACGTTTTCAAGACTTATAGTGACGTTTTGTAACTCGACTTCCATTAAATCTAGTTATAGGCAATTTTTTTAAATTTTTTTACCTATAACTCGATTTCATATAAATTGAGTTACAAAACACTACTATAGGTCCTGAAAACATTACTATAAACTTCTTAAAAACGCCGCTATAGAGCCTAATTCAATTTTGAGAAAATCAATTTTCAAGGGATATTTTCCTAATTAGTTTAAAAAATATGACAAAACACTGCTTAGTTTGCTCAAAAAGGGAATTTAGCAATTTTATCTTGGATTTTACACCTTGAATTTTAGTTTCGTTTGCAAAACCTCACCCTAAATTAGTAAGAATTTATCAACTTAATTGTTGTAAAAAATATTATGTAATTTTTAAAATATAAATAGCATTCTCATTCATAAGAATCAAGATTTTAATTGAGTTTTCCTAATCTCATAATGGGCTGACTCTTTTTGTTTGGTTTGGGAGCCCAAACCTATCTATTCTATTCCTTCTTGCCCCATGTTGAAGAGGATGATCGGCTGGTTCCTTTTTATTTTTCTTCATAAAATTATTATTACTTACCATTTACCACCTGAGAAAAAGAAAAAAAGAAAAAGAATTTTCCTAATCTATTTTAAAGGACCAATTAAAATCATATATATTGATTCCTTTTTTTATGAGGAAGTGATACGAGGAATTCTTCACAAATCTATCTTTATACATTGATTCCCTTTTTTTGGTTTAAACATGAGATAGAATATCCAAATTTTATTCCTTAATTGATTCCAATTTGCATAAACTCACTTTCTCACTCGCACATCCACCATATTAGTACGTTTGACCCAAAAAAAAAAAAAAAAAATTTACTTTACCGATTGTGCACTTTGAAAAAATATAATTTTTTTTCTTTTTTATTGTAATTTAAGCAAATAATTAAGAACTTCAACAAGAGTCTACAGTACCTACATATATGTTCTTTCCAAATTACATGCCAGGGTTAACATATATCTTTTGAAAAGGAAAAACATGTATTCCCTCATATCATATGTTTTGCTTTTGTTTTATGGAATGCCTTCACTCCCCACACCCCCCCCCCCCTCCCCCCAACACGCATATATATATATATATATATATAGCCTTTTCAATTTTGGTGAAAACAAAAAAGGTTAAGTAATTTCTACTAAGAGTGACAGATTGTGAATTTGAATATGAGAATTAGCATTTCCAAACAAAATTAGGTTTAAAGTTAACTATCATGACTTCTCTCAAACCTCGTAAAACACACACA
Organism: Quercus variabilis; assembly: GCA_030445155.1. NCBI lineage: Eukaryota > Viridiplantae > Streptophyta > Magnoliopsida > Fagales > Fagaceae > Quercus > Quercus variabilis. Next base: position 5,989,703 of record CP129447.1, read on the forward strand.
CACACACATATATATTCGTCTTGATGAGATGGCAATTAAGTGATTTCTACTAAAAGTGACAGATTGTGAATTTGAGTATAATAATTAGCCTTTCCAAATAAAGTTAGGGTTAAAGTTAACTATCACGACTTCTCTCGAACCTCGTAAAACTAGATACTTTTTTTTTTTTTTTTTTTTTTAATATAAATCAAAAGAAAGTTATCTTAGGATGTAACATAAAATCACATGACTTTTAGAATTTGGTCAAATATGTCATCTCATCTAGTCTCTCTTTTTAACAATTCCACATCAGTTAGAGATAGAAGATTCGCACACATTGTTCACTTTAATTTTTAATATATATTAGAAAATTATATATGATTGACATATCACTTCCTTTTCTCTTCCCGTTAATGTTTGTTTATTTTTTTAAATTGAGCACATGGAAGGTTTTGAGGGAGCCCGTAATGCTAAAAATACATATTATGAATTGTATTATATAAACATTACAAATTCATGTTTCACAAATTATTTTAAAAAATTAATATTTATTATGTTATTAAAATAACACCAATCACGTTTATAATCATATCATTTTGTAAATTTTCTTGTAATAAAATTTGTAATAGTTTTAACAATTTCTTATGAGAAAAGTCTCTTCGCACCAAAAGTTTCACCAATTTTTTCACACTTACCTCTATGTTTTTGTGTTGTGGTTGGTATAGACAACCATTATCTCAAATGTTTCAAAATAGTCTCACTTGCATTGGAAAATAACAAAAATTAATAAAAATATAAACTTTAGACTGAAAATTACTTGACTTCTTATAAAATGGAATCGACTATGTTATAAAACTCAAACTTAACAAGTGCACAAATACACTTTTTAGCATGACCATTTTATGGCTAGCTAAAAGGATAAGTTATGATTGTAAGGAATATAAACTCATCATTATTTAGCTTTTCAATGTTTTCATCTATCAACAATCATGACTTACCACTTGAGTAACTCATAAAAGATTGTATGAACTACCACCCTATAAGAAGAGTAGTTGTAAGACTACACACTATTTCACAACTTTATACCATAGCTTTGGTATAGTAGATTGTGAGTAATTGCCTATCACTTATACATAGATCCATAAGTTTTTCTCTAGTACTCACACTACCACGTCACAGTTGTGACAAATAAGTTGTGGTATTAGATTTTTTCTAGTAACAATTGTTTTTAGTCTTCTTTCCTAGACTAGCTCTGCTGACACGAGGGACACTTAACCCCACATGCCCATCTTGTTGCCGACCATCTCTAATGGGTTGGCCAACCATATCCCATATGTGGCCTACGGTCCAACGACACACACAAAATTCTTAATTCACCAATTGGCCCTGCCATCACTTTGGCCCCATCATCTAAATCTAGTTTCTTCAACTCTATAAAACCCACCAAACTAACACGCTTCATTCTTCACTCCTACATTAACACTTCTACAGTCTACGCCACATACTGATATTGCTTTAGAAAGCTTAGAGACATTAAAAATAATAATAATAAAATAAAAATAAAATAAAATAAAGAAGAAGAAGAAAATAGGTTGAGATTTTGGGTGTGGCTTATATTGATCATATTGCTTTTTTGTTGTAGATTTGAAGCTTGCCTTCTTAATCCAAACATGGAGAGGAACCATGAGATGAGTGGTGGTCCGAGCAGGGTTCATGCTGGTGAAGTTGTTCCACTTAATAGAGGCCCCCTTCCACCTTCTGCACCTTCTTCGTGCACCATTGATGGCAGTAGTGATGGCCATAAGATTAGTGGAAAATGTCCGGTTGGTGCATAAAGTCTGTTGTCGTTATTCTATCTTCCCTTGCTCTTGAATAAAAATAAGGCTAATTATCGTTTTGTATTCTTAGACGTAAAATATTTTACACAATATCCACAATTTAGTATTAAATGTTCACATTTTATACATGATGTGAAAAAATTGTGAATATGAAACAATATGCAAAAGAGCGTGAATATGAAACAATAAAAAAAAAAAAAAAAAAAAAAAAAGCCCTCAAAATGTTCTCCGGAATGTTTTGTTATACTACATGAGCATGAGCGATCTCTACTTGAGTCTCTTTCAACTGGCATGAGCTTCAGCAATAAAACAGTGAGAATTAAGTTCAACAACAATGGACACCAAAGCGTTGCAAAGGCATGAATATGGTGTGAAAAGCTCTTGTTTTATTAGTATATTTTACTTAATAATTTGATAGCAAGGCAAAAAGCAAGTCATTATGTTCATGTATATACTTTTTTCTTGAACATTTATCATATGTGGTTAAGTAAGAATGGTCTAAATCGTTCTTTTTCCCATTTTAATTTCCATATTTTGTTTAAGAGATTGAAGTTCAAGTTAACCCTTGAACATGGTATTTGGTTGATTGATATTTTGGACTAGGAGCTCATCGTATTCTTGGTACTTTAATTCATAATTGGAGAGTAACGCAGAAAGCAATGTGATATGATCATCATCAACATTTGTGCTTTCTTGAAAGTACGTGGTTGAGCAACCCATACACGTACAGTACAGTGAATACTCACAAAGTCCTAGGTATGGACTATTTTAGATATCCTATTTCGATAAGGCCAATTAAAGTTTGATGGTTTGATTCAGATTTTGACAGACTCAAGCTCAACTTTGATAAGGCCTAACTTAAACTAATGTGGACAGTCGAACTTTTCCAGACCCAATTCTAAATTTGCATGTCGCATGTGCTAAGTTGAGAGGTGGAGAAAAATCACACATCCTGAGGCACAACTAAAAATCCAAATACCAAAAGGACAAAAGAGAAATTTGGTTGTTAAAAAGAGTAAAAGTGGAGGTCCAATTCCATTAATTTAGGCTTTAGTAGATGTTTAATTGTTAAGCACATTGCAAGTAGTACAAATGATTTTTTCTTTCTTTTTGTTGTTGTCATTGTAGTGCAAAAGATTCCCTTATGTAAGATTGTAAGTTGAACTATAGCCGAACTTCAATCCTACCCACAGAAGTTAGAGACAACAATAATAATATTAAACCAAACCAGTGATACATATATAGTTGCTTACTAAATTTGAACACAGTGCTGGCTATTTTGTACCAAGACTCTAACCATTGAACTACAAATTTGGATAGTGTCTTCATGTAATCATATTTTATCGTCTCTAAAGTTGAGATTATATTATGTGAAAATATATTTCTAGTGATAAAAATAATATTAAATGAAACTAGTGTTACAAATGTGAGTGTCATCAATATGATGAAACTGGAATTTCATATTAAGAGGAGTCAAAGCATGAAACAGCAAATTTTTCCTTTCAAGAATCAGAAATATACTAAGATTCAAATGGAAAAATAAATATACATTTCAATCCAGTTGTCTATTAAAATGGAATTTGATGTTATTTTCAATCCCAAAAATTATTTATGGTTGATCATGTTATGAATCCTAAAAAAATCATCTTTCATTTTCTTGCGAAGCTTATTCTCAACAAATTTTGTGGTTGCAAAAGCCAAATACTTTAGTTGATTCTCCCATCATCTCGTTATATAGATACATTATTCTTCTTGCAAAATCAAAGAGCTTGTTAAAAGATCATCTTCCATTTTATTGCAATCTCCCTCTTAAAGTTAAAGTCTATTTCCATTTTAGCCTTTAACAAGATTTTCTATTCAAACTCTAGTTTCAATCTACTGATCATAGGATTTCGATAGACTGAGAACTTAAGACTAGCATAGTGAACTAAAACTTCATTCTTCGACCCAAAGAATACCCATACCAATTACAAATGCTCATAACCCAAAATTACAACATATATTTGTCGTGGATAGCCGACACTAGAAAAACCTAACAACTGGCTATTCTCATGTGCAAAATTTGGGTTCAACTCCCCCTTATACACTAGTCTTTAAAAAAAAAAAATTATTAATGTTTATCAAATTTTCAAAAAGAACCATATTTTGAGATTTCCCAAAACATAATAGAAGAACAACAAAAGATAACAAAACACCTATTAGCAAAGACCTATTCTAATATTGTATTTTGAGACTCAGAATTACTTTTCCAATAAATGCTAACAAATAGACATTAATTATTTGAATTATGCTTGACTTGACTTAACTACTCAAAAGAAGTGTGTTGCTCATTACCAGTTCCTTGTACAAAAGTACTAAGCTGTATTACCTTTACCATATTTTATTTATCCAACTATGTCGTAGAGACATTGAAACAGAAGTATCACCCAGATCTCATTTAGAACCATTATAACACAAAGAAAAGGCAAGGTGTAAAAAATCTGACTAAAAACTCAATGTCTATAAACTTATTGATATTTTATGCTCCATATCTCAAAGATTTGTTCCTTTAAAAAGCAAGTTGGATAGGAAATTAAAATAAAGCAAAAGGGTCAGTCTCATGGAAGTGACATGAGGAAGTCTTCACAAATTTTGTTATACATTGATTCCTTTTTTTGGTTTGAATATGAGAATTATCGATACTCCATCCCGCGACCCTAATCACTTTGATTGGATTACAGCCTAACAGGTTTTGTGAGTGCTTTTCAAATTTTTTGAGCCTATTTTGACGGATCTGCTTACTCTAGAGGAGAAGCTTTATTTTCTATAGTAATTTTAGCAAATGATTTTTTCAACAGGGCTCATCCATATGCACTCTTCTCTGCATATATGCTCTTTCCAAATTAGAATCAAGGTTTAACATGCATATATGATACGTGACAATAGATCAATGCTAGGGTTAACATGCATATATGATATACCTTTCAAAAAAGAAAAAAAAAAAAACATCATAGCTTTCTCTCATCTTTTTTACTTTATTGATCTTTGAATCTGCCTTCACTATGTTAATGAATATGATGTTGATTTTATTGTTATCCAATTCGAACGGTAAAGGTCTAATGTCATCATGGCCCTCCTCTTCTATTGGTTTTCAACTTTACATAGCCGACCACGGCGAGCTAATAATCATCCAACTATCATTGAGTTCTGTCACTTTTTCATTTTTAATAAAAAAAGGTCGGTGGGTAAAGCTCAATCTTTAATTTTTTAATTTTTTTTTTTTTTTGGGGGTAAATCAAAAGAAAGTCATATTATGGTCTTCCAGACAATCTGATCTGATATCATCTAGCTCTCCTCCTTACAGTCCCACATAAGTTAGAAAAGGCTGTTCCATGTAGCCTTCCTTTAAATTTGATAATATATGCTATAAAATTATATAAGATTCACACACCCCTTCTTTTTCTCTTTTGTCCTCCATTAATGTCTGGTTACTACTTTTTAAGTGAGCGCATGGGAGGTTTTTAGGCCCACCTCGCACTCATCTCTTACTTAGAAATCTTTCTCTCTCATGAATCTATTATATTTCTTACATCTAGAATATGTATGAAAAAAGAGGATGACGATAAGGATACTAAGAGAGAAAGAGGCAACTATATATACATATACATATACATATACATATATATATATATATATATATATATGTGTGTGTGTATGCGCGCGCTTAGGATAGGATAAAACAAAATCAAACAAGCAAGGCATGACAAATCAAACGGGATGGATCCTATATAATAATAGAATCTTTGTACTTCGAAAAAAATATAAAATTTTGAAAAAATTGATAATTTAACATAGAATTAAGGCAACAGATCCTATGTTTGATCATTATCTCCTTTACTCTATCTTCTATTTAAATTCTCACATATTAGATCTTACATTAAAAGTTAATATGATTAAATTTACTATATCTTAATAGTTTAAACTTTTAAAAAAATCAATAATTTAACATATATTGATATATATACTACAAGTAATTTGACATTTATTCAATGTGTTATTGAAGTGGTTATCAAAAAAAAAAAACGTTAATAACTTTAGCATTATCCCATTTCCACTGCATTAGTTAAAAGGATAATCTATGATTGTGAGGAGTATAAACCCATCATTATCTTACTTTTTCATCCATCAAATATGACGTAGCGCTTGATTAACTTATGAAAAAATTGTACTACATGATCTAGGTGGTGTACTATATCATGCATCAACCATCCCAAAGAAATTGGTTTAGTCTTTTTGCATGTTCTAGCTCCGTTGATATGGCGGACACTTAAACCCCACACGCCCGCCTCATTTCCGAACATCTCTAGTGCTGTGGCCAACCATGTCCCAAACTATACACCGGCACGCGCACAAATCTTTATTTTCCAATTGGCCATGCAATTGGTCCCACCTGACAGGGCATGCTACGTGACATCATCTAAAAGCTAGTTTCTTCACTATAAAACCCACCAAATCAACAAGCTTCATTCCTCGCTCCACAGTCTGCACCTTATAACATTAGTACATTGCTAAAGTCTAGCAGCATATTGATAATATACCTTTTGAAAGCTAAGAGAGTTTATAGAAATAATGGATAGGTTGAGATTTTTCTCGTGTCTTGTACTGATCATATCGCTTTTGTTTTCTAGATCCGATGCCCGCCCTCTTAATCCAAACATGAAGGGGAAGAAGAACCAAACCCTATTGTTCAAAGACCAATATGAACCCAAAGGAGAGATTAATCCAGGAGGTCCAAGGGTTCATGGTGCAGTAGTTGTTCCACTCAATAAAGGTCCGGTCCCACCTTCAGCCCCTTCTCCATGCACCATTGGTGGCATTGATAACCATACGATGAGTGCTATTGGAAAATGTCCTGTTGGTGCATGAAACAATTAACCTTGTTGCTGTTGCTGTTGCTATCTTGAACAACTCTCTACCCAATGCTTTTGATAAAAACCCATGAAAAGTGTTCCCTATAGTATTCCAATACCTAGTTCTTATTTTAGTATGAAAGTCCTCTAGTATAATCTTTTTCACAACTTATTAAGACAATAAACGTGGTGTGATCAAGATTATTAACACATGGATCTATCACTTTATCATGTACTAATTATGCTAGAACACATCAATTGTGATGAAAAATTTTATATTTCTAAAATTGTGTATGTTTTTGCTAGCTTCAGCAATGAAACTATATGAGCTTGAATGATATTTAGTAGATGGGAAATAAATTTTATATACATGGAGCACACATGCATGTTTTTATCTAAAATTGTGACTTTAATAGAGAAAAATCTTGTATAAAACAGTTTAATGAGACTAATATCTTACTATGAGATCCACATATTAGTGAGACATTAGTTTTTATGAGACTGCCTCTAGAGATACTTTTTCCTTTAATAAATGAAAAATAATTTTTATACATACGTTTATATGGTGTATATGTAATTAGATGTGAGTGTAATAACCGTTACTTTTAATACATAGTTCCTTTGATCTTTTTCAACTAGCATGAGCTCCGGCAGTAAAACAGTGAGAATATCAGGTTCAACAACAATTGACAGCTTTGGTGAGTACTGCTCTCCTTGGCATTGGATAATTAAAAAAGAGTTGCAAAAACCATATATATTTTATTTAATGATTTGATAGCACAGCAGAAAGCAAGTCATTATGTTCATTTTCAACTTTTGTTTGTTCTTTTCACCCAAAATAATAATAATAATCGTGTGCTGTAGAAAAAGTACAAGGCTGAGCAAGAACCGTCGTTTTTTTTCTTCTTCTTATTCTTCTTTTTTCCATTTTGGTTTCTATCTTTCGTTAAAAACATTGATGTTAAAGTTAACCCATAGTTATATTTGGAGAACATATGGGGACAAAACATACGTTCTTTCAATTACTGATGCTTAAAATTGACGTAGACTATGTTAAGTTTGACAAATCAACTAGTGGGTAATTAATACCTAGGAACTCACTGTTTTCTTGCTATTTTAATTAGTAATTTGACAGCAACACAGAAAGCAATTCACTAAGGTCATCTTCAACTGTTGTGCTTTTATTCAAACGGCATTTTTCTTTTTCCATTTTGTTAAAAAGATTGAAGTTAAAATTTAACCCTAGTTATATTATTCGGAGAACATATGAAGACAAAACATAGTTCTTCCCAATTAATAGTCTAAAGCTCAAGAAAGACGCGGAATATTCTAAGTTTTTGACAAAATCAACTAGTGGTGATTAGGTTAATCATGCATGTGCCCATTTTGTTCACTTTAGAAACTTAAGAATGGAAGATAGATCCGAAAGATTGAAAACTCTGACTCTGAAAGTTTGAGAGATCTTAATTTTTCCCTACAAATATTGAGTAAATATAGGAATGCAACTGCGCAAGATCAACATATTGAATATTGATGCATGTCCGATAGCAATGGCCAGCCACTCCACTGGTGGACAAAATAAAATTATAATTTAATAAAAGTGATGTTTAAAAAAAGTTCTATATTCTTTTCTCGATGAATGTACAGCAAGTCATTATCTATAGAAAGACTTCAAAATCTTGCTGGAACAGCCGGCATCAACACAAAGACTAGTGTCACACAGCAGGATATTGAATTTGTACTTTAGATTAAATTAAACTCACCCAAACGAATGCTAAGAAACATGTGCATTTGCATGAAAAAGTACTATAGGAATTATGTTCAAACTTTGAAGTATGGTTCTTGGGTTAATGCAATCATCAATCCTGAAGTACTATAGGAATTATGTGAAATTTCAAAAAATTTCAATAACACCATAATTCAATGCTAATTTTCATTGTCCATTATAACATCCAAACTAGAGTCAAAATTAGCAATTTAGTGTGTAACTATTCATCTTAATCCACAAGATCATTTGCAATGTACATCTTAGGCTCCGTTTGTTTAGATAGAAGTATTCATCTTAATCCACAAGTGCATTTGCAATGTACATCTTAGGCTCCATTTGTTTAGATAGAAGTTAGTTTCTAAAAAATGCTTTATACATTTGTGGGTGTTTAAGGTGATTAAAATTGTTTGTCAACTTGAAAATAATTTCTGATTAACTGTAAAATAGAAGCACTAATTTGGGCGTAAAGTGATTTACGCTTTTATTTGAAATCATAACATTTTACTCCTCACCAAAAACTCATTAGCCCAACTTTTATACCTAGCCCCAATTGTCAACAGCCCAACTATTACCCCCACTAAAATCGTTGATCTTTGGCCACTACCGCCACTATGGGTCACTATTTTTTTATTTTGTCATCTAAACTTTTCATTATTATTATTATTATTATTATTATTATTATTTGTAAGGTTGAAATTTATCAACTATTTTGTTGGTTTTATTCTGTGCCAATTTGCTTGTAATTTAGCACTTAGTAACCTTGTATTTAGGTGGGATTCATGTAAGGGTAGTGTGCGAAGAGAATGCGAAGAATTGCTCAACTTTGTGCCAAGAAGCAAGGACTCGCGGCTAAGACTCGCGACTGACTCACAGCTTGCAAGCCACCAACTGCTATGCACGTGACAAGCATGCGGGGAGGTGAAAGGTCAAGCCAGTTGTCGCACTACGGGACAAAAGTCATAGGCTGGCCAGGCCGTTATCTCGCAACTTGAACTTACAACTTAGACCAATCGCGAGGCCAAGTCACCAACCAGCTCTATTTAGGAAAAATTAACTTTTCATATTCCAAACACACACCACTATATATAGACCCTTATACCCACGAAATGTAGAGAGCTTCCAGAGAGAATTTTGTGAAAGAAATCCTAGAGAAAAACAAGATTGCTTCATCCCTAATCTTCACTAAAAGACTCTTTAAATTCCTCTACTCTCTTTCTCTCCATTGATACATCCTTGGGAGGTCATTGATCAAATCATTTTCTCATCACATCTACGTTTGTGAGAATGTATTTTGGTGCTAAGGGAAGCAGTTTGGAAGGGACCAATGGTTATTGGTTGATGCTATGGGTTATAGCGGAATCCGGTAAGCTAGAAAAGAAAAAAGTTCGGTACAATCTCGTTGGAGGAAGAAGCTTAAAGGGCTTAAGTACTTGGGTGGATTAAACTTGGAGGGTCTGTTGCTGTTCATGTATCCCAACTACATTTTCTAGTAGATTATTAACAGCTTAGAGGGCGGTAGAGAGGTTTTACGCCGAGGGCTTCGATTTCCTCTTCGATAACACATTGCGTGTTGTCCTTGTGTTTGCAACTCTCTTCCTTTATCCTTGCCTTTTATTTTCTGCTGTGGATGAGATTATAATTAGCTTAAATTGTTTATCAATTCTGTGTTTGGCTTATGTTCATGTTCCGCACATTAATTATTTGATAATAAGCTTGAAATGATATTTTGTAATTTAGGGTTTAAATGTTTAAGGGTGTTTTACACACATATTAAACTTTCAATTGATATCAGAGTGAGTACACTTGTTGTGGTTTAAATACCTAAGTGTGATCCTTGACCCCTTGTGTGTTTTGCCATGAATAATGTTTTGTATGCTTCTATGGATGTTGTTGATTGTAACATGCCATATGTTTATGAAAATGCCTCTATGAGTGTTTATCCTCATGATTGTGATGACATGTTACTTGAATCATTTGCTGTTTTTGATATTCCAAATGACAAACTCTTGAAGAAAAAAGCTAAGAAGTTTCAAAAGAATTTGAGCAAGTTATTTTGTGAAAATAATGAGTTGATTGTTAAGCTCAATGAATCCAACAAATTGGTTGAGAAATATAAGAAATTTGATAAAAATTCTCTTGAAAAGCTAAAAGAGTTTGAATGTTTGAATATGGACTTGGATGCTAAACTTGTTTTGTCTAACAAGCTTGTTGATGATCTTAAATGTGAAAATGAATCTCTTAAAATGTATGTCAAGTGTTTGATTGCTAAACCTATTGATAAAAATGATGAAAATATTTGCTGCAATCATGTTTTGATACCCGATATTGTGCATATTGTGTGTTCTAACCCAAAGAAAAAATCGGTGTACATTCCTTTACACAAAAGAAATCAAAAGGTGGAAAGAAAGGCTCCTAAGTCAAAGCCTCTGTTTAGGTCTCGACCTAAGGTTGTGGATGGATCTAAGTTTATTCAAACTTGCCACCATTGTGGTGTAATTGGTCATATAAGACCCCAATATCATAAGTTGAAGAGAGAACAAACTCATGTTGCTAAATCCCTTCCCAAAAACCCTAGTGGACCTAAACATATTGTTTGTCACTATTGTGGTGCCTTTGGTCATCTAAGACCTCATTGTTCTAAGTTTCATACTGTTAAAAGAATCAAAAGAAAAGAGAAATTAGAGTTTCTTAGAAGTTGTGCTAAAAAGGGTAAACTGGATTTGAGTGAAAATTGCATGTTGTTAAAGAAATTGTTTAATGCTCTTAACTCCTTGACTATGTGCATCTCCAGTTCTCATTCTTCAATCCTCGTCTCACTTCTAATGAGGCACTCATTCCAAACAATCGTTCTGTTTAGATGAGAAAGGGTTCTTATGGTTGAGCTTTTGTTCTTTTGGTCCTCGATCTAATTCTTTCAATTTTTGTAGGACCCTTCATACATGAGATGCGTTATTGTCATGCATTTGTGCATCTTGCATCTCTTTATTTGCATTGTTTTGGTTTTATTTTTTATATTACTTTTATGCCTTTGTTTAGTGTAAGTAAAAATCCAAAACTACATAAAAAGTGAAAAATTCAAAAAATTTGATCGTATATGTTTGAGCACATATCATATGTGAGTTTTGCCTTGTACCTTCGTACAAATGGTTTTTTTTTTTTTTTTTTTTTTTTTTTTTTTTTTTTTTTTTGCATTTACAAGCTTAGATTGCTCTTTATGCACTTATATATTTATGGGAAAAATCCTGACATCTTTGTGTGATTTTTGTAAATCGATCTTTAAGCTTGTCATGAATGATTAGTCAATAGTCATGTTGGTTTTGATACATGCCTATATATTTTCCCATTCTTTTATTTTTATGGACCCATCTTGTTGGCTTTATTCTGTGCCAATTTGTTTGTAATTTAGCACTTAGTAACCCTGTATATAGGTGGGATTCATGTAAGGGTAGTGTGTGAGGAGAGTGTGAAGAATTGCTCAACTTTGTGCCAAGTAGCAGGGATTCGTGGCTAGGACTCGCGATTGACTCGCGGCTTGCAAGCTATCAACTGCTGTGCACGTGAGAAGCATGCGGGGAGGTGAAGGGTCACGCCAACTGTCGCATTGCAGGACAAAAGTCCCAAACTGGCCAGGTCGTTATCTCGTGACTTGAACTCACAACTTAGACCAGTCACGAGGCCAAGCCGCCAACCAGCCCTGTTTGGGAAAAACTGACTCTTCGTATTCCAAACACACAACACTATATATAGACCCTTATATCCACAAAATGTAGAGAGCTTCCAGAGAGAATTTTGTGAGAGAAACCCTAGAGAAAAATAAGATTGTCTCATCCCTAATCTTCATTAAGAGATTCTTCAAATTCCTTTACTCTCTTCCTCTCCATTGATACATCCTTGAGAAGTCATTGACCAAATCCTTTCTTCATCACATCTACGTCTGTGAGAAGGCATTTTGGTGCTAAGGGAAGCAGTTTGGAAGAGACCAATGGTTATTGGTTGATGTTATGGGTTATAGCGGAATCCGGTAAGTTAGAAAAGAAAAAAATTCGGCGCAACCTCGTTGGAGTTGGAGTAAGAAGCTTGGAGGGCTTAGATACCTGGGTAAATTAGGCTTGGAGGATCTATTGTTGTTCATGTATCCCAACTATATTTTCTAGTGGATTATTGACCGCTTGGAGGGCAGCAGAGAGGTTTTACGCCAAAGGCTTTGGTTTCCTCTTCGATAACACATTGCATGTTGTCCTTGTGTTTGCATTTCTCTTCCTTTATCTTTGCCTTTTATTTTTTGCTGTGGATATGATTATAATTGGCTTAGATTGTTTATCAATTCTGTATTAGGCTTATGTTCATGTTCCGCAAATTAATTGTTTGATAATAAGTTCGAATTGATATTTTGTAATTTGGGGTCTAAACGTTCAAGGATGTTTTACACACATATTAGACTTTCATTTTTATATATGCGTTGAGGGATGAGAAATAGTGGAAAACTAGTAGAAAACATATTTTCCTTAACATTTTCAAGAGTGCAAATTGGTCATTCTTCAAAATTAAATTGGTCATATTTGCTGCAATCATGTTTTGATACCCGATATTGTGCATATTGTGTGTTCTAACCCAAAGAAAAAATCGGTGTACATTCCTTTACACAAAAGAAATCAAAAGGTGGAAAGAAAGGCTCCTAAGTCAAAGCCTCTGTTTAGGTCTCGACCTAAGGTTGTGGATGGATCTAAGTTTATTCAAACTTGCCACCATTGTGGTGTAATTGGTCATATAAGACCCCAATATCATAAGTTGAAGAGAGAACAAACTCATGTTGCTAAATCCCTTCCCAAAAACCCTAGGCATTTGTGAGATTAGTATTGATTAATATTCATACCCATAATCTTATAATTTAACTAATTGATAGTACTTTTTGGTGTTTTTATCGAAAACATCTAAAATTTAAATCATCATTCTTCAGTTATATATATAGTATTCATTGTGTAAAAAAAAATAAACAATTTGTTAAATTTAAACCCTCCTCCAAAAAGAGAGAGAGTTAATTGTAGCTATCCATCATAAATTATAAGGGTAGTTATAATGTGATGTATTTCAAAATTTTAAATTAACACTCTAACTCAAGAATAGTTTATGATAACATGATATGCACCCACCATTTTAATTAGAGTTCAAAGTGATACCCATTGTAAATAATCTCATAGTTTAGTGTATACATTGCAGCACCCTCATAATCTAGTAGCTAGATGTTTAATTGTTAAGCCTATTGTAAGTCACGAAGTCAGCAAGCCGGCCATCAATGTAGTGAAAATGATTCCTTTTGACAATTACTCGTTTTATATTAAGCTTATTAAGGAACCAGTGTCCTAATCTTTTAGACTTATACGGACCCATAAGAGAGGACCCAAGTGGAGATCCACATATGATCACTTATCTAAGTTAAACTAAACCAACGTTACATAGTTGCCTTCTAGATTTTGAGCACAATGTCTAGCTCATATCAAGACCTAATTAACCACTAAACCCCAAACTTGCATTGGATAGTGTTTTGTTAATCTTCATGTAATTATATTGAATCATTTCCAAAATTGAGATTATATTAGTCATTGCATCTTGGGCCATTCCCGAACTCTTTATAGAGAGTGTTTGGGAAAAGGCAAAAGGAAAATATATTTTACTAATTTTTTTTTTTAATCTAACTTTTAGCTTTTCTAAAAATAATACTATCTAATAAAAACCTGGAATAATTTCTTTTCATCATAATTGACTTATTTATTTAATTAGAGAAAAACCAATATAATTAATGATAATAAAAATAAAAAATAAAAAACAGATTGATATATGATAAATTTTATTATGTAATACCCTACTGACTTAATGCAGGTCTATTGAACGAAGGTGCTGGGCCTTTGAACCAAATTGAAAAGCAAACTTATTAGGCAATGATTAAGGGGCCTTGATATTGGGTCATTAAACAAGTTGCAAAAGCATATGGCTAGCCCACTATACTGCCAAGCTCTATGATTCTCATTTCTCTTGCCAGTACAATAACCAGAGTCAGATTCAATGACTGTTAGGAATTAGGATAAAGCTTTTAAGAACTTATTAGTTAATCATTTTACTTTTTGTTTTAGAAACATTAATTAACTATTTTTTTTTTTTTTTGAGAAACCGCCCCAAACTGAAAGGGGCTCACGTTGTATTCATAGTTTCAGCAAGATACAGAGAATAGGAGGACACAGGGACCTCCTCCATCCACGTACAAAAATGGGGAAAATTACAAGCTGTCCTAGCTAAACTATGTCTACTAAGTTACCATGTCTGCGGGTGTGTTGGAAAATCAAGCAGCTGAAGTGAGCTGATAGAGCTTTAATGTCAGAGATTATGTGCCCAAAGGGAGCTGCAGAAAAGGCATCATTCTTCATAGCTTGAATAGCGATTTCGGAGTCTCCCTCAAGGATGACTTTCTCAAAACCAAGTTCTTTGGCAAAGAGAAGAGAGCACCGCGCTGCTAACACTTCCACCATCTTCACAGAAGTGGGCAGTGGAATAGTTTGTGTTATAGCAGCCATAACTAGACCGCGGTCGTTTCGGATGATGGCGCCTAAACCGGCTTCAGCCCGTTCCTTGAAAACAGCCCCATCAAAATTGGCCTTGACCCAACCCAAAGGGGGAGGCTTCCATTTTATGTGAATTTGGACAGGATGGGGTTTAGGAGGGGAGAAATTAGCTTGATGGAACTCTTGGAAGGCGTCTGAGGCTGTAGTATTGATCAGCTTTAGGTCCGCCACTCGCTCTCCCAACCTAAGTTTGTTCTGCCTGGCCCAAATTTGGTAAGATAGCATTGCAAACAGTTCAGAGTCGAGGGCCTTTTCCATGCACATGCTAAAGACGTCCAAAAAGGACTGACAATCAAGAGAGGTAGCCATCAGTGCTCCAAAGTGAACAGTCCAGACATCTTTTAACTTTGGACAAGACCAAAGAGCATGCAGGGAGGACTCTAGACCAATTTCGCAGACTTGACATGAAGGATCCAAGAGGATTTTCCTTCGCACAAGGTTTGCTCGGGTTGGGAGTGCTTCTTTAGAAGCTCGCCACAGCAGATTTTTGATTCTATTAGGAATCCTTAGTTTCCAAAGGCTCCTCCAAGGATTCATTGACCGAGGCAAAAAACAAGAACCAACAGGGGAGTTCAACTCCACATTCACCAAGAGTCAATATCCTGACTTGACAGAGTATTTTCCATCCCTGTTACTTGGCCAACACAAAATGTCATTCGATTCCATAATGCTTAAAGGAATCGATTTAATCATATTTGCTTCATGGACCGAAAAGTTACTGTCCACCACCCCTGCATTCCAGCACCTATTAATCTTGTCAATGAGAGTTGAGACTCGTGCACCACTGTCCAAGAAGGTTGGAGGGGAAATAATTACAGAGATTTGAGGGTCAGGAAGCCATTTGTCTTTGTAGATGAGGATGTTCTCGCCGTTCCCCACCCTCCATTGGGTCCCTTTTCTAATTACCTCCCTGCTTTTGAGGATGCTTCTCCAGGCAAAGGAGTTGTTTCCTTCTTTCGCGTCAAAGATGTTACCACTAGGAAAGAATTTTGCTTTAAAGAACTTGTGGAACAGAGAAGACTTATCCTTGAGCAATCGCCACACTTGTTTTGCTAACATTGCATCATTGAATTTTTGGAGATCTTTGAATCCCATACCACCAAGGTCTTTTGGAAGGCAAAGAGAGCTCCACTTTGTCCAATGAATTTTCCTTTGGTTACCTCGTTGACCCCACCAGAATTTTCGGACCAGCTGCTTAATATCATTGCACAGTGTGATAGGGAGTTTAAAACAACTCATGGCAAAAGTTGGAATGGCTTACACTACTGCTTTTAGCAAAACCTCGCGACCGGCTTGAGAGAGGAGTTGTTCTTTCCAACCTTGTAATTTGGCCCACACCCTTTCTTTAATAAACATGAGGCTTGCCTTCTTATTCCGCCCAACAAGTGTAGGGAGGCCAAGATATTTCTCATATTGTTTGACCTCCTGGGCCCCAAGGAAACTTGTAATTTGCTCGATGGTCAATGATGTGGTTGATTTACTGAAGAAGAGAGATGTCTTGTTCCGATTAAGCTACTGACCAGAGGCTTTCTCGTAGCTATTAAGAGATTCTTGGATCCTTTGGCACTCAATCATATTGGAGCGGCAAAAAAGCAGGCTATCGTCGGCAAAGAAGAGGTGGGTCAGCCGGGGACCATTCTTACATATGGAAATCCCCCTAATTTGGCCGGAAGCTGCGGAGTGGTGTAGTAGACTATGGAGGCCTTCTGTGCAGAAGAGGAACAGGAAGGGGAGAGTGGATCCCCTTGACGGATGCCTCTAGTTGGTTGAATGGTTGGGGTGGGGTCACCATTAATAAGAATTGAGTAGCTCACTGTTGATATGCATTCCATCATCAAAGCCACCCACTTGTCAGCGAAGCCCATCCGTTTCATCAATGCCTCCAAATAATTCCATTCGACACGATTGTATGCCTTGCTCATGTCTAGCTTCATCGCCATGAAACCAGTCTTGCCCTTTTGATGATGTTTCATATAATGCAGGGTTTCAAAGGCTATCAATATATTGTCAGTAATCACTCTACCTGCCTAAAAGGCACTTTGATTCTCCGACACCACTGAAGGGAGGATACCCTTGAGTCTATTAGCTAACACCTTAGACACCACTTTATATATCACACTACAGAGGCTAATAGGCCGGAATTCAGTGATTCTTTCAGGAGATTTAACTTTAGGAATTAAGACAATATGGGTATGATTTATTTCTTTAGGAATCTTACAATTATTCAAACAGTCTAACACAGCAGAGCACACATCATCCCCAACAGTGGACCAAAAAGATTGAAAGAAAAGCGGAGGCATACCGTCAGGGCTCGGGGCAGTAATGGGTTCCATCTGCTTCATGGCTATTTCCACTTCCTCCCTGCTGAAGGCTCTGAGCAGCATCACGTTCATAGAGTCAGTGACAGAGGGTTTCACATTACTGAGAACTACTTCCAAATCAAAAGGGTCTGAGGTAGAAAATAGAGACTGATAATATTCATGAGCAATGTGTTTAATCTGGTTCTCCTCTGTGCACCACACGTTTTGCATGTTCTTTAAACCCACTATTCGATTTCTTCGAAACCTTTGTGAGGCCTTACTATGAAAATAGGCAGTATTCTTGTCACCACATTTCAAGAAGAGTGCCCGCGATCGTTGTTGTCACATCTGACTTTCCTTATCAAGTATGCCATTAATTTCTAGCTGGAGTGATTTTACCAGCATTGTATCTCCACCCTTGGCGGCAGCCAATTCTGCTTTTGTGAGGAGAAGCTTCTTCTCCTCAAGCAATCTCCTGACACTACCAAAAAAATTCTTACTCCATTCAGAGAGTTTCTCCCCACATATTTGGACCTTTCCAACAATCTCAGGCATTGTAGCCCCAACTATAGGTGGACCCCAAGCATTCAAAACCGTGTCGCTACATCCTCTGTCTCGAAGCCACATTTGTTCAAACTTAAAAGAGCGTTTTGGTTTTGGAATGATACCTTCTGGCTTCACCACAATTGCTTGATGATCAGAGAAGTTTGAGTGGAGATGTTGAACTTTGGTACCTGGATTCTTAGAGAGCCAAAGGTTGTTGGCAACTGCGCGGTCCAGTCGTTCAAGAACAAATCCATCCTACCTATGCCCTTTCCAAGTAAATTTCTTTCCTACAAATCCCAGGTCCTTCAGGCCAGCCTCATCTAAGACCTCACGAAAAGCCTTCATTTGAGCTTCACCCCTTGGACCCAAACTGCATTTCTCATGAGACCAAAGGATTTCGTTGAAGTCCCCGGCGCACAACCACGGCAACGAGGAGGACGCATGAAGGTGGCAGAGCAGGGCCCAAGTGTCGCACTTTTTCGCCTGGTCGGCGAAACCGTATAAACCTGTAAGACGCCACTTATTTTCCAGAGAGTCTCCAATCACGGCATCGATGTAATTCGGGGACGAAGAGATCACTTCTAATTTGATCGAGTTCTTCCAAAACAGGGCCAGACACCCCAGCCTATTTATTTTCGGAGTGACCCAGTGTTGATCAAAACCCAGTTCAGTACACAAACTATTCAGCCTAGCTTCAGCCGCCCACGTCTCGGCTAGGAAGAGGATGGTGGGATCTTGTGCCCAAATAAAATTCTCGAGCTCATAAACGGTGCGACGGTTCCCAAGCCCCCACACGTTCCAGAAAAAGAAACTCATCTTACTCGGCGGGGCTGTCGACCAGCTGCCGCCGTTTGAGGAGAAAGACTTGGGAGCGCATCGTCACTGATTGCTAAATGCTTCAGAGGTTGAGTGTTCTCAAGGCTTGACTGTGCTGTCCGTTTGCCTAAAGAGGTCTCAAGTGGTTCATCTTTTGGGTTGAAGGTGGGCCTTTTCATTCGAACCCATTTTTTCTCCGTATCCGGGTCCAACTGAAGGTGGGACAAAGAAGAGTTTGTGATGTCTTTTAGTGGGCTAGAATAGCTGGGCTCAGTGTGGTGATGGTTTGTGGTTGGAGAATTGGGGGTAAGTGGCCCACTCTGTAGAGTTGAAACGTGGTCCAACAGGTTCCCATTTAAAGCTGTTTGTGCGGGGTCCAGCCTGTCAAAACAGTGGATGTCCCTGTCAATATCAGCAATTAATTGCTCAAAGCCGTAGGATTTGTTGGTCTGAAGTGGAGGAACCGAGGTAGGGGGGGACGAAAATTCAGAGAGGGGAGATGTCACTTCTGAGGGATTGTCAGAGACGTGATTCACAGCCTTTTCCGTGACTTTCGGTGGAAGTTTTGGTGAGGGTTCCCATGCCTCTGTTGGAGGTGATTTTTGGGGTTGGTTTGGTGGTCCGGCCTGAGGTTGGTCGGTTCTACTTGCTTTCTTGTTGGCATAGAAGCCTGGTACAGCCAGAAAACCTTTCCTTGACGCCATGAAGGGAGGAGCTTTCATCCATGGGCCAAAGTGTTGGTCCTCTTTTCCCAGAGATCCTTCGCTTTCTATCCATCGTTCACAGTCTTTATCTGGATGTGTTAGGTAGCCGCACCAGTAGCAGAAGTTTGGTAGGCGCTCGTACTTGAAAGAGACCCAATGAAACTCGTCGTTATCAAGGGTTATCCTCCGGCCTCTGCATAAAGGGAGGGATATGTTTAAGGCAACTCGAACACGGATGAAACTTCCGCCATCACAGTCATTCGAGTTCACAGGTTTTAGGATGGTGCCCATTACCCCACATATTTGTTCTGCAACTTCTCTATTCCTGAAGCGCAGTGGAATGTCATGCACCTGAATCCAGAACGCCACTGTGTTCAAGTCTGAGGGGTTGATAGCGTTCGTTTTGTCGTAGCTCGATAGCACCATGATGTGCTTGTCGAAACTCCAAGGTTCTGCTGCCAGGATTTTGTCCATGTCTTCTTTCGAGTCAAAGGAGAAAAGAATAAGGTGGTCACCGATGAACTTCATTCTAAAACCAGTTTTTGTCCTCCACAGAGGAGTAAAGGTGTTGGCAATGGAGTCTAGGTTGATGGGTTGTTTCGTAAGGAAGCGAGCCAACATGGAAAATTCTGAAGTTGCTTGTTCGGAATTCAATGCTAAACCAGAGGTTTCCTTCTCTGAAAGTGAGAGGGATTTCCAACGGCTTGACAAGTCATCCATCTTATGAAATGGAGAAGAGAGGAGGAGAGGGTATAAGTGTTTCCCTGAAAAACCCAGAAAAAAGACCCTACTAGCCTATGGATAACCGTGTTATTCACAGGGACGAAAACTCCTCAAGAGAGGAACGGCAATGCTACGCAAACTAGGAGGAGGAAAAGAGAAAGTCCTCCCTAGTAGCGAGCAACTCTATCCCAAGAGCCAGATTGATTAATTAACTAATTAAAATGCATTAATATGATGCATTCGAAAGGGTGGCATAATATAACTTTGAAATATCTTATAGACAAAAATGAACTCTCACAGTATATAGCATGTACCAGCATGAAGTAAATCATAAATGGAATTAAAATCAATGTTTAACATATGTGTGACAGTAGAGCAGTGCTATGTTAAACATATTCCTTTCAAAATATAGATATAGAGTAATGCTAGAGATAAAAAAAAATTTATAAAATTTTTTTACAAACTGTTGATGTGGTAAGTAGTTATTGGTAAATAAAAAAGTGATGTTAATTGTGAATCTAAATAATAACTAGTAAGAAGTTAGTCATAACAATATTTTGTAAGAATGTTATAAAATAGTTTGTGCCTATAATATTAGTGATATTTATACAGTGAATTCAATTAAGCAAAGGAAAATTCGAAAAACATCAATGTTTGTCCGATGAAACTCCATTTGAGTTTATTACAAACCATTTCTAGGTCAAATTTCATGGCCATGCTGCTAAGTTTACTTTTTAAAGTAGTTATGGAATGGATTATTTCTTAAACCGACATGGTGTTGTCACGGCTTTTCACCAAGGATGAAACTCACTTGAAGGGGTGGATCAAATCACTAAGGTACGTACAGTCTTAAGTCTATTCACAAAAAAAATTGGCGATGGTCTTGTACAAGGTGTTGCATAACTCGGCCGGTCTAAATTGGTTAACTATTTCTGGTCTACCCACTTTCGGGATGAGGTACAAAAGGGTGTAATTCAGTTCCTTTTGGACTTTTTTCTAGCTAAAGACCTTTAGCACAAGGTTGTATATTGTCCTAAAATTTTTGGAAGAAGATTGGGTGGAAACCATCAAGTCCAATGGCTTTATAAGGCTTAAAAAATATAATTGCTTTCTCGACTTCTGCTTTGGTTAGAGCTTCTTCAATGGAAGTTATTATATCAGAGGCTAAACAAGGGAAAGAAAGTGGTCGGGGAGGGTGTAGGAGGCAATGTTCAAATTCTGAGGTTTAGAGGTGACGAAGTGATTATGCACCAGGTCTTTAATCTCGAGGTAAATGAAACCCTAGTACCCACATGTTGGTCCTTAATGTGGATGGTAGTCCTATTAGGATGGTGATTATAAAATACAAGCAGAGCCTATAGAGAGAAATTGTATGTGTCCAACTGAATTTCCAAGGGTATTTATAGGCAAGTATATACCTCTTTGGAAATATACATCTGTTACAAACAAATATACTTAGTATAAGATCCATACCCTTACCCAAGTTCCATTTTGTTATTAATTCTCTATAGGATAACTATCTTATGAACCAATACCATCTATCAAGTGAGATTTTTGTGTATGTGAGAGTTTACCATATTATGGTCACAACCACGTATTAACACCACACAAATTATCCTATGTTAAGCATCAAGTCTTATTTAGTTTTCTACCAGGTGTGAAAGAAACCATGAAAAAAATTGGTATTAATATCTCCTAAAATAATCCATTATTCCGATCTAGTTTTAAGAACCCAAAATTCTTCCTCACTAAAATTAAATGTTTTTTTTTTCAAATATTTCTTTTGAGTAAAGCCAGAGATTTATTGGTTTCAAAGAATTTATAACTAATACATTCTTGATTGTGCTTCCAAATGACGGCTGTATGGCTATAGACTTCCTTGTCTAGCTTATATACAATCTTGCTCTTGTCTCATATCACTAGCTTTGCCCTCTTTTCTTTTTTCTTTTCTTTAACAATTCCACATTGGGTAAAAGAAAGTCATAATTATTTATTTATTTATTTTTTTTTTTTGAGAAGGAAATAAGCTTCATAACATTACTCAATGGGCTTTAAATCAGCCAAAATAACAGCGTCTAAATCTAGTGGAACAGACTCCATCCAGACTTCAATGAGAAAGGAAAGTCTTGCTCTTTGAGCTAAGGCGTGTGTGACTGCATTGCCTTGCCTATTGACATGAGAGAAAGAATAGCTTTTTAACAAACTAACATAAGACAAAGTGTCTTTTAAAATATGACCAACAGCAGATTTTTCCATACAACTACCACGGAGAGACTTTACTACAACCTTTGAATCACCCTTAAAACAAGATTGCTAGAAACCTGTTTCAGCGACCAAGACTGCTACTCTTCTTGTTGCCAGTAGCTCCAAGGCCACAACTGAAGGTAGTTTTTTTATTTTTTCGAACAGAGCAACCATGACTTGACTCTCAAAATTTCAGATGACAACACCAAGGCCGGCTTCATCTAATTCATCGAACATTGCCCCATCATAATTTGTCTTGAAACAATCCTGAGGTGGAGGATGCCAATGCTTTTGAGAGGGTGCCTATTGCCCGTGGAGTGACTTTCTTGAAATCCCCAAGTTTTGAAGCTTCGAAGATAATCTTGTGCGAAACCCGCAATTCTAACCAACGTCAAGGAAGGTTCTTGGAGGTGAGATTTGTTTCTGTGGTGCCAAATAGACTATGCTATGATGCTAAACAGCGAAACTATGTGAGGTTTCTCTCGAATCAGCTGCACTAAATCAGAGAAAGAACCCGAAACAACTTTGTTTTTGTCAACCCAGCCAAAGTCTTGTGCCCAAACCGGTTGCACCTTCTCACAGCCCCATAAAGTGTGAAGAACATATTCATTCTCCCCTGAGCAAAGATGGCAAATGGGATCGATAGGCATAGCTCTTTTCTTCAAATTTTCTTTTAAGGGCAGAGAGTTAGTGCATGACCTCCATAAGAAATGCTTGATTTTCCCCGGCACATTCAATTTCCAAATGTTTTTCCAAAAAGACTTCTGTACGGTAGAAATTGTTGGTTTGACAGTATCAAGGGTAGCAATTTCCATAAGACTTTTGTACCCCGATTTCATGGAATAAGTACTAGAGTTTTCTTTAGGCCAAATGAGGATATCGGGTTGTGGAACGGTACACAGAGGCGGGGACTTTATAAGTGTAGCTTTAAGCGAATAGAAACAAAGATTAATGAGATGAGTATTCCACTAACCCGTATGGGCATCAATGAGTGTATCCACCATGGAGTTAGGTGCTAAAGAAATTTGAGGGGAAACCACTTTACCATCTAGTGAATTAGGTAACCATGAATCATGAAAAATCTTTATAGATTTTCCATCTCCAACCCTCCACTGAGCATCCCTTTCCATAAGTTTTCTAGCAAATAAAATACTTTTCCAGGCAAAGGAACCCGATGCTAACTTTGCTTCAAAGATTGAATTGTGGGGGAAGCATTTAGCTTTGAAAACTTTATAAAAAAGGGAATTTGTATCATGTATTAATCTCCACACTTGTTTTGCCAACATTGCTTCGTTGAACTTACATAGATCCTTAAAACCTAGACCCCTTTCGGGCTTTGGTTGACACAACACTTCCCACCTCTTCCAATGAATCTTATGTCTATCACCCCTTTGTCCCCACCAAAATTTCCGAATGAGCATCTCAATATCTTGACAAAGGCCAATCGGCAACCTAAAACAACTCATAGCAAAAGTAGGGATAGCTTGTACCACCGCCTTTAAAAGAACTTCCTTTCCAGCCTGAGACAATAGTTTTTCCTTCCAACCTTCCAATTTGCTCCACACCCTATCTTTTATATAATTTAGACTTGCCTTCTTCCTTCTACCAACCACTGCAGGTAACCCGACGTATTTCTCATATTCTTTAATCTTCGGAACTCCAAGCAAATTTTTTAATATGTCTTTTGAGGATTCAGGTACACCTTTACTGAAAAAAAAGGTTTGTCTTCTCCGAATTTATCTTTTGTCTCGAAGCCCTTTCATATTTTGCCAAAATTCCTTGGATAGTACTGATATCCTCAAGCTGAGCTCAACAAAAAAGTAAGCTGTCATCTGTAAAAAACAAATGAGATAATTTGGACCATAACAACAGAGAGAGACACCTTTAATCTCCCCTTCATCCACTTCATGTTGGATTAGTTCATTTAGGCCTTCTAAGCAAAGGAGAAAAAGGTAAAGGGAGAGGGGATCTCCTTGGCGAATACCTCTTGTTGGAATAATATGACCTTTTGCTTCCCCATTCACCAAGATAGAATATGTAACAGATTTTATGCACTCCAAAATCCATTCAATCCATATACTGTGAAAACCCATTTTTTCCATGATCTTTTACAAAAAAATCCACTCCAATCTGTCATTGGCCTTACTCATATCTAGTTTCAACGCCATGTGGCCCACTTTTCCATGCTTCTTTGTCTTCATGTGGTGGAGAGTCTCAAAAGCAACCAAGATATTATCCGAAATTGCTTTGTCAGATTGAAAAGCACTTTGTGATTCAGAAATAATCTGAGGCAAAATTCTCTTTAATCTATTAGCCAAAACTTTAGAGAGTAGCTTATATAAAGTATTACATAAAGCAATAGGCCGAAATTCGGTAATAGTTTTAGGACTCTTTACCTTAGGAATAAGAGCGAGGAATGTATGATTCAGACCCGAAGAGATATGGTTAGAGTTGAGGCAAAAGAGGACTGCCTTGACCACGTCATCACCGATACTGGACCAATAGTGTTGGAAAAAGATTGGAGGTATCCCATCTGGGCCAGGAGCCTTTAGAGGAGCCATCTATTGCAAAGCTATCTCTACCTCGGTCTTGGAAAATTTTGCAATCAAATCTGAGTTCATCTCCTCACTGACCACCCGCTAAGTGTGCTGCACTACATCTTCAATATTGCCAGGTGTTGAAGAAGAAAACAGGTTTTTGTAATACCCCACGGCCAAAGCTGCAATCTCGTCTTCACCTGAGATCATCACACCGTCTAAATCTCTAAGCTCTGTGGTAGTATTTCGCCTAAATTTTTGGGAAGCCCTGTTGTGGAAATAACTTGTATTTTTGTCCCCCGAAACCATCCAATGGTCATGAGCTCTTTGTTACCATAATTTCTCTTCCATTCTGAGGAGATCATTAACTTCAGATTTTAATTGTAGGAAAACATCCATACTTCCCCCCCCCCCCCCCATTGCTACTGCTTCAACCAATTCTAAGGACTTTTTCTTCTCCAACAAAGTTTGTGAAATATTGCATTGGTTGATACTATGAGTTATAGCGGAATCTGGTAAGCTAGAAAAGAAAAAGATTTGGCGCAACCTTGTTAGAGCAAGAAGCTTGGAGGGATTAGGTCTCTGGGTAGATTAGGCTTGGAGAGTCTATTACTATTCATGTATCCCAACTACATTTTTTAGTGGATTATTGACCACTTGGAAGGCGACGGAGAGGTTTTACGCTGAGAGCTTTGGTTTCCTCTTTGATAACACATCTCGTGTTGTCCTTGTGTTTGCATCTCTCTTCTCTTTATCTTTGCCTTTTATTTTCTATTGTGGATGTGATTATAATTGGCTTAGATCGTTTATCAATTTTGTATTTAGCTTATGTTCATGTTCTGCACATTAATTATTTGATAATAAGCTTGAATTGGTAATTTGTATTTTGGGGTCTAAACGCTCATAGTGTTTTCAACGCTATTTGAACATTCAGTATCCATGAAGTTTATATCACTTATCTGCTATGTGACCAATGAAGCCACAGTAAGTGCAAACTAGTCTCTCCTTCTTGAAGTTACCTCTTTTACCTCCATTATTCCGAGCATTACCTTGATTACCTTGAAATGACTTACTACCGTTCACATACATAGCAACAGGATCCAACTGCTGAACCACATTAACAGTGTTGTCTATGTTTCTCCTTTTCTCTTCTTGTAAAACCAATGAGCACACCTTGCTAAGATGGGGAAAGGGCTCAATAAGCAAGATTTGCCTAATCAAGGTCCCATAGCTGTCATTCAAGCCCATTAAAAAACAGAAAACATGCTCTTTATGCTGTGCACCTATCTAAGATGACTTAGAACCACAAACACAAGCACAATTGCACACTATGAAAGGTTGATTATTCACAAACTCATCCCACAAAGTCTTGAATTTGGTGAAGTAGGAGCTCACTGAGAGAGATCCTTGAACCAAATGTGAAATTTCCTTTTGAAGCTCAAACTGCCTTGGAGTATTGTCCTGAGATAACCTACTCTTGAGATCAATCCACAAATGTCTTGCTAAATTGATGTACATCACACTAGCCTTAAGATCAGGATTGAGTGAATTGGTCAGCCATGATAGGATCGTAGTGTTGCACCTATTCTAGGAATTGAACAAAGGCAAGGTTGGATCTAGTTCTGAAATTGAACCATTGACAAATCCAAACTTATTTATGGAGCTTAGAGCGAGAAACACAGATCTCGCCCAGGTCATGTAGTTCTCATGACCAATGAGAGGCTGAGACGTAAGAATCAAACCAAGATTTTCATTTGCTGGTAAGAAAAATGGGTTATTAGCAGATTCATCTACCATAACTGCACTTCTAGTTGGTGTAGACGAAGAAGAAGGTGCACTTGATGAGTTTGAAGCCATGAGAAACCATGAAAATGAAGAAAATCAAGAGTAAATTTTTGTTTGGAAAGAGAGAAAATGAGAGAAAACAGGCTCTGATACCAAGTAAAATAACAGAGAATAGAGATAAATTGTAATTCTCATTAGCTGAATGAATGGTATAGAATGAATTGGTCAAAATATAATTCCCAACTAAGCTATTTATATACAATCCCAAAACAAAGCATTACTTCAGGCGCTAAAACTAACTAACTGTTTTTCAACTAATTAGCCAATTACAATTTGATAGCTGGCTTCCTCTCTAACTAAATTCTGTGTTCTTTCACACGTGTGGCCTGTGTGAGTTCATTAATCAAAACGCTCCATTTCAACTCTTCTTCTTGCCTCTGTCATTTCACTCTTCAACCTTGCTTTTCTTCTGTCGTTTTTAGTGCTGCTACTTTTGTCGTTTGTAATGCTTTTGTCTTCAACATGATGGTTAATTATTCTGAAGTTAGACTTGCTTTCCCTTCTGTTTGTTTCTTTTTTGCTCAATTAGGAGTTTTTCTTGAGTCTTCTATTGGTCATTACTCAAAAATTAGTCTTTTTATTTCTTGAGATTGTGCTTATAAGCCGGTGTTGACTTATCATAACTTTGTTAAACTAAGTCTTAATAAGCATTCTCCTTTCTTTCAAAAATAAATAAACACCCTCTTTTGACCTTAATGTCACAAAAAGGTATACATTTTTTCATCAGAGTTATGACACAAATTGATACCTTCAAAAGATACAACAATAAATCGACTCAAGTTTTTTTCCTCGCCAAGCTGGTAGTCTATGAACACCAAAAGATCCGCTAGCTAGGGATCACAATGCTCCACATTGGCCTCATCACTCATTTCTTTACCTACTTTGGAATGTAATTATGAAGGGATGAGTTTTTCACGACTTAGTGACACATCCATAGAGCAATATAGAAAGTCAAAGAACATGAGCCGCATGATAGATTAGAGTAACAAATAAATTTTTAGCCCCGGTTTGGCCCCCTAATGATGAGTGATATGTTAGGAAATTGGAAAACACACTGGATGAGGTTTTTATATATATGATCTATACAACCCTAACAAAAATTTGATACAAGCTATCACAGCCACTTTGACATGTAAAATTCAAAATGGGATTCAATTCCTACTTATTACAAGAGCTTGACATATTGAGCGAGCTGAATTCAATTCCTACTTATCTTAAGGGATGAGTTGCTTGTTTAAATAAAGTGGGTAGGGTGGTAATTCTTAGAATAAATCTATGAATATTTCATAATTTGTTGAATAGGTAAATTAACTAATATTTATTTTTCTAAAAAAAAAATACTAATATTCCTTTCAATTCAACTTGCCAATAGTCATATTGTAAAAGGATTATAAAATATACAGTGCTCTTGTCATCAATTGCTCTTTTAGAGAGGATGTAAATGTGAGGGGTGTGTGTATAAAATTATTAATTAAAAAATTAATATGAATTTATTTTACCCTTTTTATATGATTAAAAGATATATTAAACAATAGAAATTGCATTGATAAGAGAATAAAACAGTATCACACATCCTTAAGGCGCTCCTCCATTCTAACTAATGTGGAATTTTTTAAAATAAAAGAAAAGAAGGAAAAGCTAATGATATTAGACAAGATTGTATATAAGTGTTGGGGGGAAAAAATCTGAAATCCCCTTAATGTCTATGTGTGAATTAAAATAAATGACTATCAAGCAATAATAATATTATAGAAACAAAATTTCAGCAAGCACCAAAAAAAACAAATCCACACAAGAACATCAAATCTTACATGGAAAACCATCCAGTGTAGAGGGAAAAAATGGGGTAGCTCCAAAAAATATCTACTATGAAATAGAGATTACAACTCTCAAGTTTATGCCAAACTTGAGTCCACAATAAATTAGATATATAACAGATAAATCTCAAGGAGTAAATACAATCTCATCACAAATTTAGTAGCAAAATCTTCCTCTGAACACTCTAGCTTTCCATGGTTATAGCACTCAAAACTCCAAAAGAACTCCACCAATTTATCTTCCTTGTGTGTAACTTGAGAAAAGTAGAAAAATGTCTCATTTTTCTTTTTCACTCTCACACACTTTCATTGTCTATCTCTCTATTTTTTTCTTCGGATTGCACCTCAAATGGCTAAATATCTCTCTGTGTTTCTTGCTCACTCTATAGAACTCACACACTCTACTTCAGCTCTCACTTAATGTGTTTGTCTCTCCCAATAACACACAATGACCGAATAGCCTTTCTTTCTTCTCGTTCTTTTCTCCTCGACATGTCCAACATGCTTAATGTCAAGTCTCACTAAGATACATGGCTGGCAGATGGTTGGCTTGAAGACTTTTGGAGGCAAGCTCATAAATTAGCTCTGACAAGTCATGTGGGCTGGACCCACACAGTGCTTTGCACCCAACAATCTCCCACTCCAGCCCACTATGGAGGAGATCTTCAACCCAAGTCTTCAATTAGAATTCATGTTGGCCAACCTAGCACAAAGTTTTAGCGTCTCTCTAGACACAACCTTGGCCAACATGTCAACTGGATTTCAATCTGTGTGAATTTTCTCTAATTCAAATGATTGTTGTTTACAACAAGTCTTAACCAATGGTATCTCACCTCAATGTGGTTTAAGTTTGCATGGTACATAGAATTCTTGCTCAAGTCTATAGCACTTTGACTATCACAATTAGCTACATACCCATCTTACTTCAAACCCAGTTCTTGGAGAAACCATTTAAACCAAAGCATTTTTTACCTACTTCATTAGCTGCAATATACTCAGCTTCAGTTGTAGATAGGGAAAGACACTTCTGTAATATTGATTGACAGATGCAACTCTCCCTGTAAAAGTAAATAAATACCCCGATGTAGATTTCCTACCATCAAGATTACTTGCCCAATGTGCATCTACATAGCCCTCCAAAATTGGTTTAGATTCACCAAAAGTTAAGCACAATTCAGGGCTACCTCTTAAATATCTAAAGATTCACTTCACTACTTTCCAGTGGTCTTTACCAAGATTAACCATAAACCTACTGACAACACCAACGACATGAGCAATATCTGGTTGTGTACAAATCATAGTATATATTAAACTCTCAACTGTTGAGGAATAAATAGTTGGTGCTATGTCTATTTTCACTTTCTTGGATGAAGAACAAAGTTTCTTTCTTAGTTTGAAACGGGAACCAAGAGGTGTACTGACTAGCTTGGCATTCATATTGAAACTTTCAAGAACCTGCTCAATATATTTCTCTTGTGATAACCATAGCTTGTTAACTTTCCTATCACGAAGAATTTACATACCCAAAATTTGTCTAGCTAGACCTAACTCTTTCATATCAAATGACTTGAATAAGTCATTCTTCAAATTTCCAATCACACCAGCATCTTTTTCTACTATCAACATATCATATACATATAGTAGAAGAATAATAAATTTACCATTAAGAAATTTTCTGACATACACACAATAATCTGCATTTGTCCTTGTGTACCCGTGACCCATCATAAATGAGTCAAACCTCTTATATCACTGTCTTAGAGCTTGCTTAAAGCCATACAAACTCTTCTTTAACTTGTAAACCATGTGTTCTTTTCCTTTCACTTTGAATCCCTTCGGCTGATCCATGTAGATTTCTTCTTTTGAATCACCATGAAGAAAAGCAATCTTCACATCAAGTTGCTCAAGCTCAAGATTCAAGCTAGCTACTAATTCCAGAACTACCCGAATGGAACTCATCTTGACTATTGGAAAGAATATCTCATCAAAGACAATCCCTTGTTTCTAATTGAAACCCTTGACTACCAATCGATCTTTATACTTCACTAACTTGTCGCCATCTTTTTTTAACTTGAACACCCATTTGTTTTTCAATGCCTAACTTTGACCTAACTTTGTAATAATGTGTAAGGTACTATATATATATATATCCTTAAGTTCCCTTCTTAAAATTTTGTCATATGACTTTTTTTCTCATGAGATGGAAATATATTTTTTAGTTAAGTAGCCATATGTGTAGAGAGTGAAATTTTCTACCAATCACAAATTGCCACATCAAACTACTAACTTCATATAGTACATTTAAATCGTCCAATTACAAGACGCCATGTGCTACTTAGTGGGTTCTACGTACTGTCATTATTTAGAGGCTAATCGAAATATTCCAAGTGTATCTAAATAAAAATTACAAAGAATTTCCAAGAGCCTATCGCATGTCAACACATGTTAATTTAAATGACATAAGCGGTTGATGGTGGATAAAATCAATTTGGTTGAACACTTCGGCTTTGATGGGCTACAGCGTTCGCGAAGGCCTGTAAAAGAAGAGAAAAATCAAAGGATGACCGGGGTGGACTAACCAAATATCCTCCGATGGTGAAGTTAGTGTCTTCCCTCGTATGGAGTTCTAACTGTATTGTGAGTAGAAATCTCAGAATGTCATCATTGGAAGACTAACTTTGAACAGTTGGAAGGTAGTAACTTCCACCTACCATCAGTTTGGCGCCGTTTGTGGGGATCGTAAATTGTTTTGCGATTTGGCTTTCTGAGAAAAAGGTTGAATGGTTCGGACCAGATCGAGGGCTACTAGCCCAGGCCATCAAGGGAGTAGGGATGCTTCTAGCCATCCCCATCGAAACCACCAATCAGTGCCTGCCACGCAATCGCCTTCCATCCAACACATACAATCTATGGCGGCTGCGATGGCGAAATTAACCCGCCAAAACCAAGAATTGACTAGGGAGATAGAAAGGCATCGACGAGAAGGACAAGCTGAGAGACAATCTCAGAGTCGAGGAGAAAATGCTGAGCCCGAGATTCAATCAAGAGGCACCACTTCGCGAAGGGTGCCACATCTGGAGAAGGAAATGGATCAGATGAGGAAGGTTATGGATGAGATGAAGGAGAACATGAGAAGGGCAAATCCTGTAGAGGATTTGGTCCACCGAACAGACTCCCCTTTTTTTGCTTCCATCAATGGGCATCCCTTGCCGCCTAAGTTTAAAATGCCTTCCCTGGACTCATACGATGGAACATGTGATCCCTTCGATCATATCGCTACTTTCAAGACAACCATGCATCTCCAAGGAGTTCCGGACGAGATTATGTGTAGAGCCTTCCCTACTACCTTTAAGGGACCAGCGTGTGTATGGTTCAGCAAAATACCCCCAAATTCTGTAGGTTCTTTCGAGGAGTTGAGCAAGCTGTTCGTCAATAATTTCATCGGGGGACAAAGACACAAACGTTCCTCGTCCAGTTTGTTGACCATAGAGCAAGGAGAAAATGAGAGCCTGCGTTCCTTCATCACGCGCTTCAATAGGGAAGCCTTGACAGTAGACAAGGTGGATGACAAGCTCCTTTTGGTAGCCTTCCACAATGGGGTTAACTCAGACTTATTCATTCACAAGTTGTATGAAAAAGAGCCCCAATCCATGGTTGAACTTGTCCATTCAGCCCAAAACTTTATGAACGCAGAAGACGCCATCATAGCTAAGAAGAGGAAGAGGGCTGAGAGAATGGAGGGCAACCCCCTGCGTCATCCTGACCAAGGGCCTCGTCCAAAGAAGGGACGAACGGAAGATAAGAAGGATCGAGACAGGGATAACAGAAAGGCAGGCCCATCAGCAAGGAATCAGAATTACACACCCTTGAATGCCCCACTTGATCAAGTGCTTATGCAAATCAAGGATGATCCTTCCTTGAAGTGGCCGGAGAAGATGAATGGAGATCCTAACAAGCGCAATAAGAGTAAATATTGTCGCTTCCATAGGGATCATGGGCATGACACGGACGAGTGTTATGACTTGAAGCAGCAGATCGAGAATCTCATTAAACAAGGAAAGTTGAGGCATTTCGTTGGAAGAGATCATAAAGATGAAAAATTGAAAGCGAAGATGGAAGAGTCATCGCGGCCCCCACTAGGAGAAATAAGGGTTATCATTGGAGGGACTTCTAAAGGACAATCCTCTAGATCAAAGAAGACGTATCTTAAAGTGGTGCAGAATGTCCAACTCTCTGGACGATCTCCGAGGACGGGGGGGACGGACGAGCCAACCATTTCTTTCACAGATGAAGAAGCTGAAAGAATTCATCATCCACATGACGATGCAATTGTCATTACCCTACTGATAGCAGACTACAGAACTAGGAGGGTGTTGGTGGATAATGGAAGTTCAGCGGATATATTATATTATCCTGCCTTCCAGCAGATGAAGCTTGGACGAGATCAGCTTCGTCCAGCAGGCTCACCACTGATAGGATTTGGAGGAATGAAAGTGCAGCCCGTAGGTACTATTACCTTGCCCGTAGTGGTAGGGTCATACCCTCAGCAGATAACTAAGGAGGTAAATTTCCTTGTGGTGGATTGTTCGTCCTCATATAATGCCATCATTGGAAGACCAACTTTGAACAGTTGGAAGGTAGTAACTTCCACCTACCATCAGCGGTCAAATTAAATATTGTCATGTATTATTTTAAATTAGAACACTTTAGCTAATAAAATAATTTCATGTGTCCCTTGAAAAATAAGACATAAAGTCCTTCCATTTAAATTATGACATGTGTCACTGCTCATAGCCAATCATTTGTGATCATACCTCCCCAAAACTTCTATAAATAGAGGCCTTCCTTAGTCTTATGAAAGGGGATTTAGAAACATTCAGAAGTCTTGAAGCTTTGTCGAGATCAAGCTCTACAAAGAACTTCAAAAACTTCACTTTTGAAGATGAAGAATATTCGAATCAAATTCATTTAAATCATCCTTCTAAATCTCAAAGTTTATTGGAATCAAGCTCAAAAGCCTCTATAAACACCAAGAGACTACAAGTTAGTGAAGCTCTTCAAATCCAAGCCTCCAAAGCCCTAAAGAACTTTCACTACAAATCTTTAAAGACGAAAAACATTCAAAGAACATTTATCCAAATCATTCTTCCAAGTCCCATAGTTCTAATGGAATCAAGCTTCAAAGCCTCCAAAAACTTCAAAGACTTTGATTCATCGAAGCTTCATCAGATTTAAGCTCTAAAACCCCGAAGAACTTCCATCACAAATCTTCCAAGATCAAGAATATTTGAATAAAAAAAATGTGAAAAACAAGAAATCTTTAACAAGTACACAGCTAGAGATTCATCGCAATTTCATTCCAAAGACCTTTCAATCCACTTTCCAATTCAAGTGGAGGACATCTTGTGTTCAAGTCAAGACTACCTCGACTCAATACTTGAATTAAAGACTTTTCCAAAGAGATCGAATCAGATAATTATTCTATTGTATTAGAATCTAAACATATAGAATTATACCTACAAATTCACCAATACAAATTTACACTTGTGAAACATATTCAATTGTTCGATTTTTAAATTTGAGATTTTGTGTTTACAACATGATAGAATTTTAAAAGAGGAACATAAGGCTTGTACATCTAAGGAAAATGGAATGAAATTCTAACACAAAATTATACCACAAATTTAACTAAAAATGACTTGTTTTACTCACTTAAAAGAGGGTGTTGTACATGTGTGTAAGCTAATCATGCATATATCACATATGATTTATTGAATTTTTTTTCTTTGGGATAAGTACATGATATTTAGTGCGCAAAACTTATGCCATGTGCTGATTTATAGAATTGCCTAGTGTTACTTTTTATGTATGTGTGCGTGAATAATTTTTTCAAAAAATACTGTAAAGGTTTTGTACTTCTCTCTCTTTCTTTCTCACTCATATAATAGACCAATGTGCACATTAAGATTCCCTTTGGGCCCCCAATTAGCATTTTTAGTACGCTATGTTGGAAGGTATGCAATCATCAGCTTGTCTATTTGTGGCATAAAAAAATTGGTTCACAAAAGCTAGAAAATCCAAGAACGTCCATCTTTAAAATGTCAAACTGTGCTGGATCATTAGTAGTTGGAACCACTTGTTCAATTAGATCAAATGCAAAAGTTGTGCAAAAAACAATTGAAAAAACATTCTATTGATCCAAATCCAAGTACATATCTCAATAAGAAATTTTAAAATCTGAATTTCAAATCATTCAACATATAAAATGAACCCAAGCAAGAAATTTTTAGATAAATAAATTTAAAATTAAGCCATTTTAAGTCAATTAGTTTAAATATCTAAATTCAAATCAAAATCCTGTCATCCATCTAGACGCAACCTAAATGTTCCTCTTTTAGGAGCCATGAGCTGCGGTCCAACTGACCTTTCCGTAACAAGCAAGGAATGTTTTTAGTACGCTGCTAAAGGAATTTTTTGTACTTTTTGTTTAGTGGTTGTCCTAGCGTCGAGCTCGATTTTGCCCCACCATTTTTTGGTTATAGAATCCTATCTTGTCTTCTAGGGATGAATAGTCTGAAGATAAGGTTTGGTAAATAGATAGATCTAAGGTGATTCTGGACGTGTGCACAGTCGATCCAAGCTATTATTTTTCACTCTTTATTTTTCCTTTTTGTCTTAACGTGATTATTCAAAGAACAGTTCAAGCACCCATTACTCTCTCTCTCTCTCTCTCTCTCTCTCTCTCTCTCTCTCTCGCATCTGCATGAGTATTATGTTTTTAAACCCGTTGACGCTCAGCCGCTACCTTTTACTCTCGCTGTCTTTTACTCTCGCTGTCGCATTTGCGTGAGTATATTGTTTTCACACCAGTTGACGCTCTCGTACATGCACCATGGCATCTAGGATAGAGTCAGAGACAATACACCCAATAAGCTAGTATTTGTGTTTCTTGTAATTAATTAACCTGATTAACGCGTTACGCGTACGGCGTACGCACTCACGTTTTATTATTATTTTTTTTAATAAAGGAAAAATATTATCACACAAACTATCATACGCATAATACACGCACTCACCCAAAAAAAAACTTCAAATTAGACTGTTTGGCTCTTTTAAGGCCATTTGTTAATAATTTATTTTTTTAAAAAAATTATATTATTTTATGGTAAATAAAAAAATTATCAAAATATTAATTACTTTTTTTTTTATTTTTCATAAAAATATTAATAAGTGCTCTAAGGGCACTCATTAGCATTTTTTTTTTCTTTTTTTAGAGATTAAAGCTTGTTTGATCATTGTTTAAGCATTATAAAAATACGTGTGAGTAAAAAAATATTATGAAAATACATGATGTGATATTTAAATAAGAAAAACTATTGTTTAAATAATGTTACCAAACATGTCTTAATATTCAACATAGCTTGACTTTGTAGTACTTTATATAAGTTGCAAACTTGCAGTACAAACTATAAAATAGGGGGCTATAGCAGTGCTTGCAAAATATTGCAATAGATCCTAAAAATGTCATTATAAGTCTATTTGGGCTATAGCTGCGCTTTGTATCCGCTGTTTCCAATTTTAAAAAATCATATGCGATCCTAGCCTCTAGGTGTTTGTGTTTGGTTAAAGAATTTTTTTTCAAAATCACAATCATTTTAATCTGTGAAAGAAAGGGGAAAAAACTTTTAATATGATAGCAGAAAAAAAACAATTTTAATACCAAATCTGTTTAATTGAAATTGAATGAAGGCTGATATTGAATTTAGATGTGTTGGATCTTGGGTGAGAAGAGATTGAAGAGATGAGTAGCTAGCTCCTGAGGCTTTGGAGGTCTTAAATTGGTCTCATGAGTCATGTCAATTGTAAACTATATATTCCTTCAAGTAACTTCAACAATCTGTGTCAAATTTTTCAGTAGCAGTTGTTCATTATATTTGAGACTTTAGTTTATAAAATTCAATCAAGATGATTTAAGTAGAAAGAAAACTTAGTACAAAGTTCATAATAACCCAATGTCAAGGACAGCAGTCACACCAAAAGCTGTTTTGTGTTATTCTGATATTCTCACTATTTTACGGCTAAAGCTAGCAAAAGCATATACATATATAGGTGTTTTTGATTTTTTCTTTTTTTCTTTTTAATCAAAAGCGCATATGGGGCAGAGAATTGTTCTAGAGAAACAGCGTTACAGCAACAAGTTTTCTTCACCGTTACTCATCTCATCAGGGGTTGCCAATTGCATCAAGGGTGGTTGGATTAGGAGCTGATGGTGGGACTGGACCTTTATTCAGTGGACCATATTCACCGCCATGTACCTTCGGACCAGCACTCATCTCATGGTTTCCAATTTGAGGAGGGGAATACAGAACGGGGGGACCTCCTGGAATTTCTCCATTATTGTGTACATAATGGTCTTTGAGCAATGCTGCAAAAGTTGAACTGGATAAGGATTGCTTCTTCCTCTCCTCCACCACCATGTTTGAATTTAGAGGCCGAGCTAAAGATCTTAAAAACAAGAGCAATATTAGTACTATAAAGCACTAGCAAAATAAAGAATTTATTGGAATATGCATTAAAAAAGATAGTTAGCCATCCAAAAAAAAAAAAAGACTTTGTAGCAAAATTTTAACCAAACTCTATTGAGTTCATCGTAAATGATCTTTGATCATATGATGTGGGCGCATGGGAACAAGTGGAATGACAAGATATAAAATTTTTAGAAACTCATTTTTCAAGGCGTAATTATATTTTTACAAAATGAATAAAATAAACTAACCATGCACAGTAATTAGAGGACGAATTCATTTTCTAGGCGTAGATCTAAGTACACAACAAATTTTTAAGGAGCAGATCTAAGTATATTTCATAAGTTGTTGAATAAATAAATTCTAATCAACAGATGAAAATATGATGGTAGTAATTAATAAACTCATATTCATTCTATCACAACTAGCCATATTATTAAAACATTATAAAATATAGGTTAAAATACTAATTTTCTTCTAAAACTATTAGTAAAATTCATTTTTTACTTCCCTAACTATTAATTATTTTTCAATATAATCATTAAAATTTTAAAATCAAGTTTATTTCTCCTTAAATCTCTTCTTTTTAAATTTTTAACAATAATTACTATTGACTTTTTTTTAAAATGAATTATTATTGACTTGGTTCCATTTGAGATTCGTTTATTTTGCTGAAACTGAGAATTTTTTGTTGAAATTATTGTACATAAAAGTAAAAGTTAGCTGAAATATTACACTAAGACTTATAAATAATACCAAAAAATGTAATAGAACTCATGAATAATAACAAAAATAAACTAAATAATAAAATAAGTTGACAAAAATAATTCATACTAATCACTATTTGGATACAGTTTATTTTGCTAAAAACTAAAAATACTATAGTAAAATAATTTTTAAATATGCGAACAGTACCATAGAACTCATTTTTAATTTTTTTTAATTAAATAGTTGTGAATCTTGTAAATAGTACGTGAACAATGCATAACAACATTTAACAGTGTACTTTGTCCGGTAAAAACTGAAATGCCTGCAAAAAAAAAAAAAAAAAAAAAAAAAAAAAAATCAAAAACGCAAAACATCAGATTTTGGAGCGCAAAACGCCGGATCCAAACACATACTTGATTTCCAAATTTTACACTTTTTATAATAGCATTATAATGTATATTTTATTTGTCAGTTGTCACATCAATTAAGAAAAAAAAAATCAATTAAGAAATGAAATCCAATGATAAAATGGACTATATTTCACAGGTTGTTGAATATGTCAACACTCTAACGCTATATTACTTCCGCGACTACGATTTCCCAGTAATCATTAAAAAGATATGTATCTATATGGATAAATAAGTTTATATATATATATATATAGAGAGAGAGAGAGAGAGAGACTTGCATCTTTTTATTGATGTTTTATTACCAGAAGAATTTGAAGGAAGGTTGTGGAGTTGTACTTGACGAGAACCTTATGGTTGCAGGGATATAAGGTGTTTTCAATGGGGGAGAAGAATGTTGAAGATGCAAAATTTTAAATCTCTATCGCAGACTAGCCTAGGCAACATCTATCACATCTGGCTTCAAAGGAATACCAGAACTTTGTTTGTAGCTGAGCTTGTTTCTTTTGTTTTAGGACTTGGGTGTTTATGTTTGGTCCGTTGTGGTTGTTGAGTTTGGAGATCTTGTATTTTGGTCCATGTTTCAACAAAAATATTTCTTTCATACAAAAGAAAAAGAGAAAAAGAAAACGGAG
Organism: Quercus variabilis; assembly: GCA_030445155.1. NCBI lineage: Eukaryota > Viridiplantae > Streptophyta > Magnoliopsida > Fagales > Fagaceae > Quercus > Quercus variabilis. The sequence goes on from CP129447.1 coordinate 6,028,598, forward strand.
AAGGGTTTTGAAGAAACTTACTGTTGGACAGTGAAACCAAGAAGATGTGGGAGAATCACAGCCAAGAAGATGAGGGACAACCATTGAAGATGTGGCTGAGACCTATACATATTTTCTCTACAAATAAGAAGAATTAACTTGGAGATTAGGGAAAGATATTTAAACAAAATTCACAGTGCATATATGACACATCTAAGCAAAAACATCGAAGGAAATAAAAAAAATTCAAAAATAGCAAAGATTCTATGCCCACCTAGTACGTGTTTGGATAGGATTTAATCCACGTTTGTGTTTCTGTGTTGCTTTTTTTTTTTTTTTTTTTTTTTTTTTTTTTTTTTTTTTTAAAGTGCATAAACAATAACATTATATAAATTTATTGTGCAGAAGACAAAATTGACTGTTTATGCACTGTTTATACACACAGTTTATACATTGTTTATGCATTATCCATGAGTTCCACAACACTATTTATACATTTAAAAATTATTTTGTTATAATATTTCTAGTTTTTAATTTTTTATTTCAACAAAATTAAATTATATCCAAACAGAGCCTAAGAGGGTGTTTGGCAGAGTAGTTTGAAAATTGTTGTTTGTAGTTTTTTTAAATACGTGTAGGTGAAAAAGTGTATTGAAATGCGTAAAATGTTGTTTAAAAACTAAAAAATGTTGTTTGAAAACACAAACCAAACAGGCCCTAATAATCTAACTCTCGAAACTTTGCCTCTGAGTGTTGAGAGAGAGAGAGAGAGAGAGAGAGAGAGAGTTTGTGACGAAATGTACGAGGGAACATATTTATAGTTGTGGGTGGTGGAATAGGTTAGGAAACGGCACAAATGACGCTAGAGCACTAGCAACGGTGAAATTAAATAGTTATATTGCTATTTTAATTCTATTAAAAAACAAAAAGTCGGTGAAATTAAATAGTTATATTGCTATTTTAGTTACATTAAAATACAAAAAGTATTCTGCAACAGTAAAGATAAAATTAAAAATTTTAGCTTTAGAGTTACGGTACGCAGCTTCTTTTAGCTGCGTACTCAAGCTAAACAAAAAAACCAATTTTTTACTCCTACTAACATTAAAATAATATTTCTTCTCTCACCTCTCCAGCTTTCTATTTCTTTTCTTTCTTTTCTAATTCTCAAGCTCTCAGCTCTCACAGACAGCGCTCAAACTCTCATCCTCCACAAAGGCTTTAGCTTCACCAATTCCCATCATCCTCATCCACAAACTCTCACCGATTTATCAACCTACTCACCGCCGCCACCGAGGCTCACGCACCATCGCCGAAGCTCACGCATCATCGCCGACCCACGCACCATCGCCGACCCGATTCATCATCCTCCCCACCCACTTCGAAGCCCAGCTCATCTCTGCCGAAGCCGCCGCTGCCTTCCTCTGTCCATTGCTTTGGTTTTCCACCTATCTTAGGTATCACTCTATTCTTTCTCTCTTCTTTATTTATTTATTTATTATTATTATTTTTTTTTTTTTGCGATATGATTTGTGGTTAAGACTTACGAGTTAAGATATGTGGTTTGTGGTATCTGAGATTTTGAGTAGTGATTTGGGTATTTTTAAATTCGTGATTAAAATGGTGTGGTTTGTCTGTTCACTCTGTTCTGTGATGGGATCCTTGTGATTTGGATGTGTTTTCTACGTTTATGCAGTTTGTGAGGCTTTAAGTCACTTAATTGCATGTGAATCAAATGGGTGTGTTGGGGGAAATTCGGTGTTTGAACTTTTTTGGCTGGGGTTTTATCCAAATGTTTAGTTAGTTTAAACATTTTGGTTGGCTGCTGAGAAAATGCTGGTAAAGGGGAAATTTAGGCACTCTGTTTAAAGTTTTATGGTTATATACTCAATTTTAAGGAATGTCTTTTGATTGCAAGGGGTCAGGGTAGTTGAGAAGGTTCAGGATTAATGCAAGCAAGTGTATGACTTAAAGTAATGTTTTAAAGTAATGAACTGGTTTCTGTCCAGTTCAAATATAAATGGAGATGAGCCTCGTTTAGACTGATTTAAACCATTACAAGTTCCTAGAGTTAATCTCTATTAGAGGCTGAATCAGATAAGGATATTTATTGTATGGTCAGTGATAAGCTCCTGGTCAGCAATATGTTGCAAAAATGGAAGTTACTAATTAGTTGAGGAAAAGTTGTTTTGGATAGGATAGTATAGTTTTCTTCTTATTAGTTCATGGTACTATGTTGCATGAAACCTTCATAAATAGTTGGTCTTTTAACCAGCCAATGTAGCGGATGTGCAATGAATCTATTTTAAGTGGGAGTTTGTCAAGTTCAGATTTGCTGCAGCTTTATTTTTGAACTAAGTCCTAGATGTTTTATAGAGTCCTTTCCAAATGCTCAACTTCTCTGCTATCCTAAACTGATTGGATTTACTCAACCTTTTTGCTACTTTAATTTGTCTAATCTTTTTGTCGCATATTCATGTCAATGATATGTTAATTTCCCTCTCCCTCTACAGGGCATAGAGCTCAGTAACCCGGAGGCTCATGCCCACCAGCTTGGCAGTGGAATTCAAAGCACCTACTTCTCTGAGACTGGAACATTTTCAAAGATCAAGCGACCTGAAGCATTTTATGCTGCTTTCCTCTCTTCAGTCTGTGTACATTGAATGATGCTAGTATGCTAGTTTGAGGAATATGATGAAAGGAAACTCTTGTCATAAGAGTTGGTGGCCACAGCGGTAGTGGCCGCGGTAGTTGTGATGATTGTTTATTGTAGTGAATTTATTATTTTATTGTAGTAGATATATTATTTTATTGTGTTGAAAGCTAAAATAAATTCACTGTTGCTGAATGTTTTGTAAAATGAGTAAGGAAAATAGATAAAATAATTTTTTGTAGTCTTAAATAACTAAAATAATATCACCAATATTGTGGATGCTCTAACGGAAGAAAGACACGTTCCGTTAAGTGGGTTCGTGAATGGGACCGCGTGAGTGTTTGAGTAGCTTTGTTATTAAGATTTTAGTAAGTGTTTTAAGACCTTTTATTTTTTTTTGGTAAACAGTGTTTTAGGACTTTGTTTTTCCTGTTTTGTTTTGTTTTGTTTTGTTTTGTTTTTTTTTTTTGTTTTTTTGTTTTTTTTTTTTTTTTCTGGCTTAAGTCTATACACACACATATATATATATATATATATTCACTATAAAACATAAATTCTCATTTATCTATTTTTATATTCTCATAAAAATGTATCTAGTTTATATAATAAATAATTAAATACTCTTTATTAGCAAAAAAAAAATAATAATAATTAAATACTCCTTAGATAGATTCGATGCCTTTGATTGTCCACTAAAGGGCAATATAAGAGGACCAATACATAAAGACACATATCACATATGGTCCTCTAATATAAAATAGTTGCTCAAAGGAAAGAAAAAAAAAAAAGAAAAAATCCAAGTCCTAGATATCAATTAGCCACTAGTTTGCTTTTTTGGTTAACACGAACAGAACTAGTTGATTTTGTATAAAGAGGCCAAGCTTCAGACCTAAAACACAAAAGGAATATGATCAGCATAAGCCACACGCAATATCTCAAACTATGAAGCATTTCGTTTTTTTTTTTTTTTTTTTTGGGGGGGGGGGGGGGGGGTGGGGGGGTTGGGCGGGGAGTTTATGATCTATTCTTTTAGGGTCTGTTGGTTGGAGGAGTGAAAAAATAGGAGGATATAAAAGTAATTATTTTCTCTTCTTTTTGTTTGGTTGGGAGTAGAAAAATGGAATGATGGAAAAAATGAGTTTGAATAAATTTACTTATATACCATTGTTAAATAATAATGCCCAATTAAAACAAAAAAAAAAAAAAAAAAGTGACAAATAGCCACAAAAAAAGAGTAGTCACCCAAATTTATTATAAAAAAAAATCATATCCCAAAATAAAAATCAATTCTTAAAAAAAAAAAAAAAAAAAAAAAACAACAACAACAACGACGACGACAACTATCAGCCCTAGAAAAATCAAAAGAAAAAAAAAGAGTAGAAAAAAAAAAGGGTAAGAGGCAAGTTACTACCCAAAAGAGGGAAAAAATAAATAAATAAAAGGAAAGACGAAACGTTGTCCAAAAAAAAAAAAAAAAAGAGAAGGCATCGTTACTGCCAACTGCCAAGAGAGAAGAAAATAAATAAATAAGTAAAGGTATGTGTGCATGGACATTTTTGTGGATCAAGAAAAAATTAATCTTCACTCAGTTTTCAATCTATTTTGGAGTGAAAACATTTTAGTAAGTTTAAGGAGAAAACATTTGAATCCCACCATTTATTCTCCTTTCTCCCCGTCCAAACAAAAACACACTCTAAAAAAGTTTTTTTTTTTTTTTTTTTTTTTTTTTTTTTTTTTTTTTCTTTAAAGTTTTTCATTCACTATATTTCACTTCCAAATAAACATACCCTTACGCCCTTAAACTCCTTCACACACTTTGACATGCTCAATGTGTGATTGACATTTATACAAAAGTCACCCAGAGATCCTATACTTTTTTTTTTTTTTTGAGTTTTATTGGTAAGGTATTTTAAGCAATATTTTTTAATATTTAAACAACATTACATATATTTTTACATATTTTTTTACCCACTTATATTTTAAAAAAATACATACAACCAGAACAATACTAATAACAAACGGCACTTAGCTTTAAGATGATGCCAATTCCCATGGGGCCCAATTGATTTGTGTGTCAGTATAGTGTAGGCCAAATATGGCATAAGGATGGCCAAGCCCTCTACAGGTGGTCGATTCACAACCAGCCATATTATTAAAACATTGTAAAATATAAGTTAAATTACTAATTATTATTATCAAAAAATAAAATAAAATTACTAATTTAACCCTCAAATTATTTTTTAAAATTGATCAATTTAGTACCCTAACTATTATTTATGTCATTTTGGCCACCCAAATTTAAAAATCAAGTCTATTTCATCCTTAAATCTTTTTGTTATTAAAATTAATTTTTAAAAAATTAATAATTACCACTGACTTTATTTCAAATTGTTTACACTTTTTAAAATATCATTTTAATGTATATTTTATTTGCCACATTAATTAAGAAATGAAACCCAATAATAAAATTGACTATCTTTCATAGACTTTTTTTTTTTTTTTTTGAAACCGGATAAATAGCCTGTTGAATACTCTGATTATGCTGAATTGATATTCCTTTGTACTATGACTTCCCCGTAACCATTTGTAAAAAGATATGGAGAGAGAGAGAGAGAGGAAATATATTTATTATTGGTCAAGTGGTTTCAGTAGTTTCGTTGTTAAAACTTATTGAACAGTAATATTCTGTAGAAGATTCGATGTCTTTGATGGTCCTCTAATTGATTACGGTCTGGATAGTTATTATATTCAAACAATAAAAAAAAAATAAAAAAAATAAAAAAATCAATGTTTTTGTTAAATTTATTATGTCCAAAGACTTTCTCTTCCCTTCCCTTGCTTCTGTTTGTTTCTGCTCTCTTTTTTGTGTTAATATATTGTCTTATTCAACCAAAAAAAAAAAAAAAAAAAAAAAAAAAAAAAAAAAAAAAAAAAAAAAAAAAAAAAAAGAGGACTTTCTCTTAAGAATATTAATTAAGGGATTGAGATAAAGGCACAATGGATGGGACTTGTGTGATCAGTCATCTTTATTCTTTAAAGCGAAAATTAATCTCTCTCTAGAAGCACCGCAAACTTAGCACAGCCAGAAAAAAAAAACTTATGTTTTTGTCTCATTAAATATGCATGTTCTCCAAAAAAAAATATGACTAATTGACTAGGGTTTTCCTTTAATTTCAATTTTTTTTTTTTTTTTTTTTTTTTTTTTTTTTTTTTTTTTTTTTTAAGTTGGAAATCAAAATGGGAGGAGAAAAAAAATTAGACCGGTCTTGCTCGACCACATATTTTCAAGAAAATACAAAAATGGAAAATTGAACATAATGGATTGCCCTCTTAAGCATCAATATTTGGAAGAACCTATGTTTTGTGAACTTTGTCCGCCTATGTTCTCCAGATACAACTAGGGAACTTCAGTGCCTTTAATTTAAGAAAGAAAAAAAAAAGGTTGTTCTTGAAATAATGAATTGCTTTCTGCGTTGCTATCAAGATATGAATTGATTAAAAAAAAAAAAACAAAAAGGGCTCTTAGTCTTAGATATCAATTAGCCTAGTTGATTTTTGATTAAGAGGCCAAGCTTCGGACCTAAAACACAAAAAGGAATATGGTCAGCATAAGCCACACGCAATATCTCAAGCTATCTATTTTTTTTATTATTTATTATTATTCTCATTCTCTAGCTTTCAAAAGCAAGTAGTAATATGTAAGGTGTTAGGGTTATGAGTGAACTACGAAGTGTGTTGGTTTGTTGGGTTTTTTGGGTTCTTCCACGCCCTCAACTATTCCACACACTTTTTGACATGCACATTTGTAAATGTGTGATTGAATTACATTATTTAAGCAAAATCCCTGAAGTGGTCAGCAATGAGGCTGGCTTGTGGGGTTAAGTGTCCTCCATGTCACCGGAGCCAGTCCTGGAAAGAAGACTAGAACCAATTTTCATGAGTTACTCAAGTGTTAAGTCATGGTTGATCAGATGAAATCATTGAAGAGATAAAGATAAAGATGGGTTTATATTCCATTACAATCATAGCTTATCTTTTCAGCTAAATATAAGGTAAATTACTAATTTAATCCTCAAATTATTTTGTAAAGTTCAATTTATAGTACCCTAACTATTAATTATGTCATTTTGGTCACCCAAATTTAAAAATCAAGTCTATTTCATCCTTAAATCTTTTTGTTATTAAAATTAATTTTAATAAAATTAATAATTACCAATGATTTTATTTCAAATTTTTTACACTTTATAAAATATCATTTTAATGTATATTTTATTTGCCACATTAATTAAGAAATGAAACCCAATAATAAAATTGACCATCTTTCATAGACTTTTTTTTTTCTTTGAGAAACCAAACAAATAGCCTGTTGAATACTCTAATTAATGCTGAATTGGTATTCCTTCGTACTATGACTTCCCAGTAATCATATGGGTAATTCTGGTGCTACACCCTTTCCCACAACTTTTTGCACAACTTTCACATGTGGCAAGCCATCTCATCACCTTAGGCCCACCAACATACCACACCATTTAAAGTTGGAGTGCTAAAACAAATCCCTCAGTAAACATTACTCCTTTAGTCTTCTTCTCCCTCCCTCCCAAAAAGCTTGAGCACCAAAATAAATTACAGCTGCTGGAGTATTGGAACTATAGTGCAAAAATGAAAATCTCACTCCGAAAAACACCATCCTACACCAGAAAATAAAAACCCAACCTTGAAAAACATTACCTCTTCACCAAAAAACCAAAACCCACTGCTCCCCAAACCCACGAAAACCATCGTTCGTATCAACTCCATCTATTGTGGAAAAAAAAAAAAAAGTTTTCTTCCAAAACTCAAAGTTGATCATTTGCCATCCAAGGAGGTGATTTTTCATTCCGCTTTTCGTAGCATTTTCTCTAGATTTCTTTGCTAATCTTTGATTATTTGTTTTCCCCTGTATTATTGCTCTCATTCAGTAAAAATTATTGTGCATTTTTGTTAGTTCACTATGTACTGTTGTGATATTAGTTTACTTTGTCAATTGTTTGTTCTATTCTCAACTAAATTGTTGCTAGGAGGTTCCTTGTTTTAGGGTCCTCCACTGCTTTATACACTCCCCTTGTACTCTATTCTATTTCAATGAAATCTAAATTGAAATATCAACAAAAAATGCAATCTTGAAGTTGTGAATTTGTTGCCTGTAATAACTGGGTTTTCCATTTTTCTATTGCATTTGGAAATGAGATTTTTTTTTTTCTTTTGAAATAATGGCCAACGGCTATAGACAATAAAAGTAATCCATCACTTGCTTTGCAAAAATAAATAGGAATAACACATTTACAAAATTTTTGAAAGGATAAATTATAATATTTAGAATTATTAATTTTCTTATGATTAAGTGATTTTATATTTTGATAATGTGTTATGAATTATATTGTATAGGCATGGCAGATGAAATATCAAATGTTTTCTCACATGTAAAATTAAACAAAGATAATATTGAAGATAATATTGAGAATGATATGGTGGAGGGGGATTCAAATGAAGATATCGAGAATGATATGGTAGAGGTGGAGTCGAATGAAGATAATATTGAGAATGAAATAGTGGAGTAGAATGAAATGGTAGAAACAAAAGGTGTGGAAAACAAAGCTGAAGACCCTAAGTTGGGAATGATGTTTGACTCCATTGATGATGTTATGATATATTATAGAAGATATGCTAAAGAAAAAGGTTTTGCAGTGGCTAAAAGAACTTCTAAAAAGGGAATGATGGGGTGGTGAGGTATGTGACCATTGCTTGTAGTTATGCTAGAAAGCCAAGGATTAGATTAAATTGTCCTAGAATTAAAAGGACTAAATCTATCAATCCAATTCAATTGAAACCTCAAACAAAAACAGATGGCAAAGCTCAACTTAGGTTGTCTCTATGCCCAAATGGAAAGTGGATACTTAAATCCATGGTACTTGACCATAATCATGGATTGAGTCCTAGTAAGACCAGATTTTACAAATGTAATAGAATAATAGAACCACATGTGAAAAAAAAAAAAAAGCTTGAATTACACGACAAAGCTGGTATTAGAATGAGCTAGAGTTTTAATTCATTTGTGGTTGCAATAGGAGGGCATGAGAATTTGTCTTTTCTAGAAAAGGATTGTAGAAATTACATGGAAAAAGTCAGATGTTCACATCTTAGGGAAGGAGATGCTAGTGCAATGCACCATTGCTTTTTGAAAATGCAAGCTGACAATTCTGAATTCTTCTACGCAATGGATTTTGATGATGATGGTTGGTTAAAGAATGTATTTTGGGCTGATACAAGGAGTAGGGCAGCATTCAAAGAGTTTGGTGATGTAGTTACATTTGAAACTACATAAATGGTTAACAAATACGAAATGCCATTTGCTCCATTTGTTGGGATGAACCATCATGGGCAATCAACATTGCTAGGATGTGGATTAATCTTAAGAGAAGATAAAAATTCATTTATATGGCTATTTAAATCTTGGTTTGCATGCATGTCTGAATGTCCTCCCAATGAAATTATTACAAATCAAGACAAAGCCATGAAAACAGCGATAGAGATTGTTTTCCCTAATGCACGACATCGATGGTGCTTGTGGCATATCATGAATAAGTTGCCTGACAAAACAAAGAAATTAAAAACAAAGAAAAAGGAAATCCTAACTAATCCACTTTTGCTGGAAATTTTGATTGCATTTAGCGTATGCAACAAGCTTTTAAACCCCTAGCTTACACTAGTGGACGAGTTGTAGTCTCATGAGTGTTTGTAGAGAATATACCCACAAAATTCTGAGAATGAATACTAAAAACAAAATAAACAAAACAAAGAAAATCATTTTTTTTTTCAATTGCCTTGTGCCAAGAGGATTAGTTCACGTTCAAAAACACTACAAATGTTAAAGAAATTTCTCATGCCATCAAAACTCAATGTGAGTGAAAAGTGGTAGCCAACCCAAACATACTCTTAGTTTTAGAATAAATTTGACTCAAATCTCTATTTGAAAGTATGCTTCAACTCAAATCTTTCTGGTGTTATCACTTAACAAATGAAATCACTTTGAAATGGGGTGTAACACTCAACAATATATGTGAGCGGAATAATGTAAGCAAAATCAAACATCTCACATATAAACCACATGAAAAACGCTTAATCAAGAAAGAACAAATAGTCTCATGAAAGGATGCCAAAAAGAATTTATACCACACTTTTTATTCAATCATATCAATTTCTGAACTACACAATCTTCAAGATCAAATAAGGACTTTATTAGGACGTAATGTAGGATAAAAGTAAAGGGAATGAAATAAATATGGGTGAAGGTAAATAATAAGAAGTGTTTTCAAGATTTGTCGGAATGTCAACTCTTTTTGGAACTTCCATTCAATATTTTTTTTTTTTCAACTCTTCTTCTTCAAAGCAATACTCCTTTACATTTCATTTCTCAGAATTTGATGAGAACCCTTTTTATTTTCTTCTTTTTGACACTTTTCTTTTTTTTTTCTTTTTTTTTTTCTTTTTTTTTTTTTCAATTCAATTCTTGTTTTTTTCTTTCTTCTTTGAATTCTCGCACAAACCACCACATTGAAACAAACTGATCAAATTCTATCTTGAAACACTATGGATAAGGGTTTTAAGAAAGAAAGGCTAATTAAAAGGCTCAATGGGGTGACTAGCGGTAATGTATCAAAAAAAAAAAAAAAACACACACATGGCTCAAAGTAGACAAAAATGGCCTAATCTCATCTCTCAAAGACTAGTATAATTCATTCAACATCAATGACTTCAAAAGATTCAAGTGTGGCATAAAATCATTTTTTTTTTCTTGACCAAAAGAAAGAATAATGAGACTACAACAAGGGAAATATGTTATGCACTTCCAAATGAACTTTAAGAATAGAAACAATAAATAACCCTAAAAAAAATAATGATTGGCTCAAAACTCACAGGGGTTACAGTCTCCACATTGTTATCGTCAAGATTTTCTAATCATTTTTATCCTTCAACAACAAGTTGTGTCTGAATGGCTATGTGCATGTGCAATGAATTGAGCATGAAAGCAATGAAATTCTTTAAGCAAGAGTAGTATAACAAACTCAAAACATAAACCTCAAGCTAGGCAAAAGAACTTTTTTTTTTTTTTTTTTTACAAAAAAAGATTTAACACAACTGGAGATCAATCCTGATAAATAGGACCATCCAAACCTCAACAACACCATGGAGATAAATAATGCATATTACGAATGGAGTAGTCCAATGAGATTGTACCTGGGTCAAAAACATGTTGAGAAGCTTTTGCAGTGTCTTCCAAGTGAATTTTTTGCATAACCAGAGAAGCACCAATACCCTTAATATCAGCAATTTTCCAACCTATAGCTTCCTTATGCTCTCGAAGTATACTTATCAATTGGTGTTCCCAAAAGTCATCCCACTTTGGTGGTTCTACAATAGATGGGAATGGGGATGAAGAAAGTGGAAAAGAGACCACTTTTGGCTGCCAGCTAATAATACTTAAGAGTGGAACAGAATCCAACAATGCATTGACCTCACAACTTGATTGTAGGAAAGTGTCATGGACTAGGCTCCCAATCATGTTAACCTCACATATATCCTCTTTGTCTAGTACTTGCTTACTTATGTCAAAGATATTAAGCTCAACAGTCATATTTCCAAAAGAAATCTTCATCACACCACTCCGACAATTGATTAAAGCATTGGATGTGGCTAAGAAAGGGCGACCCAAGATGACATGGATTTGTGTACTGGCATTCAGAGCAGGCTCAGTGTTTAACACAACAAAATCAACAGGAAAGTAGAATGCATCCACCTTAATTAGCACATCCTCAACAATACCTCTAGGGATTTTCACAGACCTATCAGCTAATTGAAGTGTCATGGTTGTGGGTTTCAACTCCCCCAAACCTAGCTGTAAATAAATTGAATATGGCATTAGGTTCACACTTGCCCCCAAATCTAGCAAAGCTCGCTCAATGAGACGGTCCCCAATCTTGCATGAAATTGTAGGAGACCCAGGATCCTTACATTTCACTGGATATTTATTCTGAATGATTGAACTAACTTGCTCTATCAAAAATGCCTTTTTAGGGACAATTTGTCTTTCTCTTCATTGTCACAAGATCTTTTAGAAACTTAGCATAAGCAGGAACTTGCTGAATTGCATCAAGAAATGGAATGTTTATTTGCACTTGCTTAAAAACCTCTAAAATGTCTCTAAATTGTGCACTTTTTTGAGGACTGATTAACCTTTGAGGAAATAGAGCTTTAGGAACAAACCTCTTATCAAGGGGGGAACTAAGATCCTGAATGGGAATTGAGGTTGAGATGCCCTTCTTTTCTTTATGATCATCTTGTGAACTGTGAATTTCTTTTTCCTTTAACACAATATTTTCATCATCCTCCACTTCTGGCATTTTTACTTGATTATCAACTTGCTTACCAGACCTAAGGGTAGTAATAGATTGAACATGTTCTTGTCCATGGGTGGAATTAGAAGAACCATTGATGGCATACTGTCCTTTTGGGTTAGGTATGGTATACTGTCCTTTTGTGTTGCATGCATAGGACTTGCACAAATAGAGCATGTTTCACTTTGAACTTGATTGACAGAATTCATCCCTCTACCTAAAGCTAAATTCTTAACCTTACGAGTAAGATTGTCCAACCTAGCTTTTATGTCTAAATCTTCACTGACTTCATACAATCCTCCTTTCTTAATTGCAGGGGCGGATCTCTCTTTACGATTGGAAAAATCCCATTGTTATGAACTTTCAGAAAAATTCTCAAGAAATTTGTATGCCTCATCATCTACAAGACTCAAAAATCCACCACCATTCATGGACTCAATCATGTTACGATTTGTCTGAGTCAAACCATTATAAAAATATTGTATTAGTCTCCATGTTTCAAAACCATGATGAGGACACTTTAAGATCAAGTCCTTAAATCTCTCCTAACTCTCATAAAATTTCTCTTGTTCATCTTGATAAAAATCTGCAATTTCTCTCCTCAAAGCATTGGTCTTGGCTATTGGGAAAAATTTAGAGAGAAATTTTGTAACCAATAGTTCCCATGAAGTGATAGATCCAGGTGACAAAGAATTAAGCCATGCTTTTGCCTTATCCTTCAAGGAAAAAAGGAATAAACGCAAGCGAACAGAGTCATCAGTGAAATTCTAAAACTTACAAGTAGCACAAATCTCAAGAAAATCTTTTACATGCATATAAGGGTCTTCTCTATCCAATCCATGAAAAGTAGGAAGAAGGTGGATTATTTGTGGTTTCAACTCAAAATGTGTAGCAGTGGTTGCAGGCAATACTATGCAAGATGGAGGGTTGGTGGTTATGGGTGAGAACAACTCCCTAAGAGTTTTTGAATCATCTCCTGTTTCTCCCATTGTCGATGGATAACCAAAACTAACAAGACGATTTTCTTTATCACGTATCCAAGTTCTCATACACCAAGCACAAAGAAATAAATTTTTTTTTAATTTTTTTTTTCTATTTAAAAAAAAAATTAACTACAACTAGTAGAAGGAAAAATTCAATTATGACCTAATTTATTTTCCTAACCAAGTCCCCGGCAACAGTGCCAAAAACTTGTTGTGAAATTTTAAAATATTCACAAGTGTACGAACCGTACCAAAGTATAGTTTGACAAGAACGAGGTCGAATCCACAGGGACTTGAATGAACGTAGGAAAATTAATTAAACCTTAACCAAATTAATCCTAATCTAGTTTAATAAAAATTGGTTGTTTTGAAATTAAATAAACTAAGCAAATAGTTAAACTAAGCAAAAGATATAAAGTAATAAAAAGATGTAAACAATCAAGGGAAAGGAATTAAGGTTTTGGAATCCTCCTTGTAAGTCATATCAGCATATATTTATGATGATTAATTTTTCCCACCTCGCTACATGATAATCTAGAAATCAATCTTGCTATCATGGAAAATATTCTCGTTAAAATCCTTATTTTAAAAATCAAAGGCATGTTCTTCTTCGCTTCTTAATTATAAAACCAAATCATCAATTGTATCTGTAACCAAACAAATCACAAGATATATCCAATTCTAAAAATCAAATCATAACTTGTATCCATTGACAGACAAATCACAAACGATATCCAATTCTATAATCAAGAATTAATAAACCAAGCATTCAATTAATTAAGACAAATCCTAAATCATGAGAAAAACACGATTGAACTCATATCTAGAATCCCATCTTAGTCAATTGATATGAAGCAAGAACAATTTAAATAATTAAAGAACAACTATTGTGGGAAAAATCAAATCACCTAAATATTACTGATAATCCTTAACAAGGTTTCATCCTCAACCCTAATTATGAATTTAGCTACTCATGGTAATTGAAAGAAAACAAAAGAATAAAATACTAAACATTAAACTAGACAAATAAAATAGAGAAAGAAATAGTCACAATGTTATCATGGAGAAAAGTTACAGAGAAGCCACATGCGGCACTGCCTCTTGCTCCAATTTTCTGTTTTGCATCACAGCCCTAGCACTAGCCTCTCCTAATTTTGCCCTAAAAAGTCTTTAAATAGGTCAAGGAATCCTATTACAAGTTGAATTCCCGTTTGGAGAAAATCCCAGACTTTTAGGCTTCACTTAACCGACTATTTTGGCCCATTTAACTTCAAAATTCGGGCTCCTGGTAAACTACAAAGTTGTATCCCTTTAAGTTAACTTTCCAGCCCAACTTGAATTATATCGATTGGACATCTGAGCCAAAAGTTATGCCAAAAATACTAACTGATGTGCAGGCTGGAATCCTAATCCGAATTGGACTTGGATTTGGTGCAAATTTCCTTTGATTCCTTACTCCAATTGGACTTAAATTTAATATTCATGCCTGGCTGGATGTAAATTGGCTTGATTCAATTGGCCTAGCCCCACTTTGTATGTAAAGCCCTTGTTACCTGCAACACAAAGATATTATATAATCAGTCACAAAATAACATAAAAGTAAGGCCAAATATGTAGATATGTGAGTACTTTATCGTATATATTTCATGCACATCAATTACGGATCAAGAAAAAGCCATGAAAACAGCGATAGAGATTGTTTTCCCTAATGCATGACATCGATGGTGCTTGTGGCATATCATGAATAAGTTGCCTGACAAATTTAAAGGGTTCAAAGACTATGAATCAATAAAATTCTGCATGAAAAATGTTGTTCATGATTCATTGACAAAAGAAGAATTTGAAGAAAGTTGGGGTAGATTCATTAAGAAATATCAACTTGAAAGTAATGAATGGTTAATTGGGTTGTATGATGAGTGACAACGTTGGGTGTCTACCTTTGTGAAAGATATGTTTTGGGCAGGAATGTCAACAATGCAACGAAGTGAAAGCATGAATGCTTTCTTTGATAAGTACATTAATAAGAAAACTACTTTAAAACAATTTGTTGAACAATATAAGAATGCTTTGGCAGCAAAGGTGTATAATGAAACTGTTGAAGATTTTAATTCTTTCAATTCATGCATTTCTTGTATAACTATTTATGATATGGAGAAACAATTTCAGAGTGTTTACACTTTGAAAAAACTTACAGATTTCCAAAATGAGATAGTTTGAAGTATTTTTTGTAGTTTGTCTTCATGCAGGGAACATGACAACTTTTCAGAGTATGAAGTACGTGAAGATGAATCACGTGCAATTATATTGTATATAAAATGTAGGATTTTGAAATGCAACAATTACAATCACAGCATATTAGTGATAAGAGTTGTCAATTTTTTCCCCAATCGCTTGCGTGGCCAAACATAAGTGGAATTCCTAATATCCTTGGGATACAACCATATTTTGGCCAACAAAATATGTTACAAGTAAGAACTTTTCCATTTCAAACAAGTATGATAAGTCAAAAGTTTGGCATGCACCCTTTTCTTTACCATGTTAATGTATCTTAGGTATGCATTTTTTTTCAATTAGCTACTTTTAAATTTTTAGTGAAATTTACGTTGCAAATTTGAGTGTATTTATTATAATATATATTATCATTCATTTTATTTTGTAGGGTCATCACTATCAAAAGGTAGGTATGAATCAAATGAAGAAAGTTGATAACGAATCTCAAGTATAATTTTTTCCCCTTAACTATTTTAGAGATTTCATAAATTTATAGCAAATTTGAATGGCAAAACCCCTAACCCCACTAAAGTTATACTAACTGCCTAATCTTGGACTTGCAAGTTCATGGAAGCTTTTGAAACAAAGAAAAACCATAATAGACCCAACAAAGGAATTCAGTTTAATCACCAGAATATTGGAGGATGCTGGGATCTTATTATCAAAATAGTAGGAGCTAGGAAAGCTAGACCAAAGAGGACCTCTTTTGCTTATGAAGCTTCAAATCTGCAAGGAAGGATCATGTTCTCAGGTTGTGCCAATAGTGGAGCTTCTACAATTATTGCAGCAACGCAAGAAGCTTTGGTAGTGTCTGCTATTAAAGCAAAGAGTTTGGGATTCTGCAGAATTTTGATCATGTGTTGTAGTAAAAGTTTAGTTAGTGTTTGTAATTTGCAATGTTGTCCTAACTGGCAGCAAATAACCTTGCTCTCTGACTTGGCATATCTGCAGCAACAAGGCTTGTGTTATAAGACCCTTTTTGTTCTTAAGTCATCTTAGGCTCAGTTTGTAACATAGCCAAGTTTGCTCTTAAGGTCCTTGGTCCTTAGTCCTTATTGTTGGGTGCACCTAGCATTTGTATAGTTTTTATTCCTTCAATATTAAAAAAAAAAAAAAAGAATGTATATATTGTAATTGACAAACTATGGATTTTGAAGACTTTTGTAGCAATTGACAATTAACAACAGCAATCTGTGCATTTGTACAATTGATAGTTACAGTAGTGTGACAGTGGATATTTGTAGATATTTATAAATGTATGCATGTGTGGATATTTGCTGATATTTGTAAATAGGCTAATGATATTTATATATATTTGTAATTAAGTAGGTGTAAGGGTGTGCATATAGCTGCGGGGGTGTGCGTGTGTAGGTGTGACAGCTATGTGTGTAAGGGTGTGCAGGGGAGTGTGTGTGTGTATGTGTGCAAGGTGGTGCAGATATAGCTACAAAGGGGTGCGTGTGTGCTTGCATATGGGTGTGGATATAGTTGCTAGGATTGTAAAGCTCATGCATATATGAATTTCATTGTTTCTTCCCTATTATTTCTCTCTACCTTGTTCCTTGTTCCAAGTATCAATTCTTCTTCCCTTTCTTCCACTGAACTAGAATCTTATCAACAATACACAATACTACAACATACTTGGCATTATACTTTGAGCAAATCAACATAACAACAAGCAACTGTGCCATAAACTCCTTACACAAAGAAAAAACAAAAGGAATGTTCCACAAATTACAAAGAACAAGTTTTAATTTTTTTATTTGACTTCCTTCTGTACCAAAGCAACCTTATAGTTGATATGCATCCATTTTCTTCCTTTAAGCTTGTTAATGCATAGTCTAGATCATAAGAGCAGCACCAATCTGCTCAGAAGTTGCTAAAACATTAGCTCATTGAAGTTATTCCTTTACTTGGATGGAATTCAAAACACAAACAAGATTTTTAAGTCCATTGGATGGAATTTAAAACACAAACAAAATTTGTAAGCTCATTAAGCAATGGGTTTTTGTTTTCGGCAATGGATTAATGTTTTACAAGGATGGGTTTTCATTTTTCGATTTGGGATGGCGTTTTCTAGCGAGGGATTTCCGTTTACGAGCCACCGTGCCAGTACTCCAGCAAAGCAAATCTGAGACAAAGGATGTTTTTCGCGGATTCAAGGAGCAATAGGTTTTGGTTTTTTGGTGGAGATGTAATGTTTCTCAAGGTTAGGTTTTTATTTTTTGGCACGAGATGGTGTCTTCTAGAGTGAGTTTTCCATTTTTGCACCACCGTACTCTAGCCGCAACAATTTGTTTTGGGGTTCAAGCTTTTTCACATATGGGCTTTGGGAGGAAGAAGAAGAAAAGTAGTAAATTTACGGTGTTATTTAAAATTGAAAATTTGAAATAACTAAAGTTAAGTGTTGTGGTATGTTAGTGGCCCCAAGATGATGAGGTGGCTTGCCACATGTGAAAGTTGTGCAAAAAGTTGTGGGAGAGAATGTGGCACCAGAATTACCCGTAATCATATTGTAAAAAGATATGTATATATTGAGAGAGAGAGAGAGAGAGAGAGAGGACATATATTTATTATTGGTCAAGTGGTTTCAATAGCTTCGTTGTTAAGACTTATTGAATAGTAATACTCTGTAGAAGATTCGATGTCTTTGATGGTCCTCTAATTGATTACGGTTTGGATATATATATATATATATATATATATTTTTTTTTTAATACCTGATAAACATAATATATTGATGGTGAAAAATAACAAAGAGTCTAAGCCTCCACAAAGTTCATACAAAGATTATAGACATGCATTGGGACCCTAGTAGACCAATTTGTAAGCTGTAATACATGGGATATGATAACTTTAGGTACGTAAAACAAAATAGCAATCATTTGTTGATGCATTAGCTGCCTAGCGTCCGAGACAAAAGTCTGTTCCTGCCAAGTTGGTACTTTAGCATAGTTAAACAGTTGGACTGATCTTTTGCAATTGGTCAAAATGATGAGCCTGCTTAGATTGACTTCATTTGCTTTGATCATTGTTGCCACTATTGCCTCCTGATATGTGAGAACTACAAATTGCCTCCCACTGGTAGAAGCTCCTATGAACACTATTGTGTAGATAGCATCCTAGGACTCAAATCAATAACAGTAAATAAACGAAAATTAAATAACAAGCACACACAAAGAACACAAAAATGTACGTGGTTCAGCAAACTGCCTACCTCCACAGAGACGACGGAGAAATTTTACTTTAAAAAAATAGGGAGATACAATAATGCACGTACAAGAACACACTCACAAGAAACCCAAATCCCAATACACCCTAACTCTCTCTCACCCACAAGACAAGAAAATACTATTCTTCTTTTTATGTAGCTGCTGCAAGGGTTTTAGAAATTACTCTAATTCTCTCTATTTTCATACAACACAAACCTAATATATATATATATATATATATATATATATATATATATATATATATATGTCATAGGTCGGCTATACTAGGATTTATCTTCCTAGTTGTATTCGGTTTAGAAGACTGAATTGGGCTTGTTAATTTAAGCCACGCGAGGCCCAACATCAACAAATATCTACCCTGACTTAAATTGATCAAGCTACAGTAGCAAACTCCTCCATCGCCTCTACCTTAGCCCTTAAGGGCTCACAAGCTGCAAACATCAACCAAGTCCAAGTAGCCCCTGAAATTGTCTATTGAAACTGGCTTTGTCAACACATTAGAGGATTTCCAAGTCTTATTCTTCTGCAGTGATCCCATCTCTTCTACATCCCTGTAAGATAATGGATCTCCACTGCTAGTTATGAGAGCAAAGATAACCATGTCTTCAAAGCCATATCTCTGTGATGCTTTGTGAACTCGCTTCTCTCTACCTTTAGCAATTGAATAAGACTTTTCTTATTGCTGCTGTGGATCAATCTCAACATCACCCATATCACTAAGTGAACTATTCTCGTCAAACTCCACCTTAACAGTTAATTTCTCCTGTGTACTATCATCACATGTCTTTGCTTCATTTTGTTTCAACATAAAGGTTTCATCAAATATGACATCTCTGCTAATCACTGTTTTCTTTGAGATTGGATCTCAAAGCCTGTAGCCTTTAACACCTTTTTTAAAACCAAGAAATACGCATTTTCTTGACTTCGAATCTAATTTAGAACGCTCTTCACTCTACACATGCACATAAGTTGGACAACCAAAGATTTTTAGACTCGAATAATCAACTGGTCTACCTGACCAAACCTCTTCTAGAATCTTGAAATCAATGGTTGATGATGAAGATCTATTAATAATGAAGCTTGTTGTGTTAACTGTCTCTGCCTAGAACACCTTAGGCAACCTTGCATTCAATCTCATACATCTGGCTCTTTCTGCTAAGGTTCTGTTCATTCTCTCTGCAACCCCATTCTGCTGTGGAGTTCCTTTAACTGTGAAGTGACGAGTAATGCCTTCTAATTCACAAAATCTTATGAATTCTTTATCTTTATACTCTAGTCCATATCTATTCTAAGGTATTTTATTTTTCTGCCAGTCTGGTTCTCAACCTGTGCTTTCCACTTTTTAAATATGCCAAACACATCAGACTTATGCTTCATAAAATAAATCCATACCTTTCTAGAGTAGTCATCAATGAAACTGATGAAATACTGAGCACCGCTATGAGAAGAAACTGATACTAGACCTTAAACATCTGAATGGATATAATCAAGAATACCCTTACTTGTATGAGAGCCTGTCTTGAAACTGACTCTATGCTGCTTCCCATACACACAATACTTGCAGAAGTCTAGCTTGCATGTCTTCACTCTTTTAATAAATTTCTCTTATGCAACTCTAACATACCACGTTCACCAATATGGCCAAGTCGCATATGCCATAATTTTGTGTTGTCGGTGTTGGACTCTAACGGAGTGGTGATTGCAACTCTTCCTACAATTATGTTCCTAATCAATTTGTAAAGTGTGCTTACTTTCTGTCCCTTCATCACCATCAAAGCACCTTTGGTAATCTTCATGATTCCACCCTTTGATGAGTACAAATAGCCCAAATCATCAAATACTCCTAAAGAAATTAAATTCTTTCTAAGATCTGGAACATGTCTGACATTACTAAGAACTCTCATAACTCCATCAAACATCTTGATCTTTATAGTACCAATCCCAATAACCGAGCATGTAGCATCATTACCCATTTAGACCACACCATCGTTGTAAGGCTTATACGTGTCAAACCAATCTTTCTTTGGAGTCATATGATATGAGCATGATGAATCTAAAATCCAAGATTCCAATAGAACATTGTTACTTGATGAGACTGAAAGTAAATCTACACCAACTTCATTGTCATCGGATGTTTCTTCAGCAACACTAGCTGATTCTAGGGGCTTCTTTCCATTCTTCTTCTCCTCTAAATGCTCTTTCAACTCTTTACACTGATTCTTGTAGTGCCCTTTCTTGTGACAATAAAAGCACTGTACATCTTTCTTTGCACGTGATTTAGACTGTGATCTATTCCTATTGGAGTTCCGTCCTCTTGACCTGCTTCTACCCTTATTGCTTGACTTAGACTTTACAAGAAGTCCATCAGCCTGAGAACCATCTTGCTTCATCTTTATGTGTGACAAGAGAGCACTAGTCACCTTTTTGAGTACTATAGTCTCTTTCCCATACATCAATGTAGTCACTAGATGATCAAAAGAAGTAGGAAGCGACGCTAACAAGAGTAATGCTTTATCTTCGTCCTCATAATTCACCCCCAAACTTGACAATTGGGTATTTAACATGTTAAACGTGTTAAGATGCTCCAACAGATCTGAACCTTCCTTCATATACAAACTATATAGTTGTTTCTTCACGTACAACTTGTTCATCAAATTCTTTCTCATATAAAGACCTTCTAGTTTTTCCCAAACCTCCTTTGTGGTCTTTGCTTCTAGGATGTTGTGAATGACCTCATCACCTAGGTTAAAACGAATAGCGCTAGCTGCTTTCTCATCCATCTCTACCCATTCTACATCCTTCATCGTTTCCGGTTTCTTGTCCTTCCCAAGCAAGGCCTTGTGAACTCCTTGTTGAATTAGGAGATCCTTCATCCACCTTTGTTAAAGTGAAAAATTTCCCTTTCCACAAAACTTCTCTACATCATACTTTGTGCTTGACATCTTTACTGTATTCAAATGATTAAATCCTAAACCTAGCTCTGATACCACTTGTTGTGCAGATAGCACCCTAGGACTCAAATCAACAACAATAAATAAGCGGAAATTAAATAACAAGCACACACAAAGGACACAAGAATTTACGTGGTTTGGAAAACTTCCTACCTCTACGGATACGACAGAGAAATTTCACTATAAAAAAAAAAAAAAAAAAAAAAAAAAAAAAGGAAGATATAATAGTGCACAAGAACACACTCACAAGAAACCCAAATCCCAATACACCCTAACTCTCTCTCACCGACAAGACAAGAATACACTATTCTTATTCTTATGCGACTGCTGCTAGGGTTTTAGAAATTACTCTAATTCTCTCTATTTTCATACAACACAAACCTAATATATATATATATATATATATATATGTATATATATGTCATAGGTCGGCTATACTAGGATTTATATTCCTAGTTGTATTCGGTTTAGAGGACTGAATTGGGCTTGGTAATTCAAGCCACACGGGGCCCAACGTCAACAAACACTCTGGTGCCTTCAAGTCAATAGCTTCAAAAGCATATCCATATCTTCTTGTTCTCCTATGCCTATGGGCTGCCACCTTGATTATCATTTGCCAATGGTGTTGGGTACTGGTTTCCACACATGAATTTGTACATAAGCCCTTAGATTGATTATAGTCCAATTGAAGCATTTTGTATGCCTGATCCACCTTGTACTCCACCGAGGCAGAGTGCCAAAAAAAAAAAAAAAAAGTTTTTGTTAAATTTATTATGTCCAAAGACTTTCTCTTAAAAATATTAAGGGATTGAGATAAAGGTACAATGGATGGGGCTTGCGTGATCAGTGATATTTATTCTTTAAAGCGAAAATTAATATCTCTCTTGAAGCACCACAAGTTTATCTTTTTCAAACTTAGCATAGCCAAAAAAAAAAAAAAAAAAAAAAAACTTATGTTTTTGTCTACATAAATATGCATGTTCTCCCCCCCCCCCCCCCCCCAAATATGACTAATTGACCACGGTTTTATTTAATTTCAATTTTTTTTTTTTTTTAAGTTGGAAATCAAAATGGGAGGGAAAAAAAAACAATTTAGACCATTCTTGCTCAAACACATATTTTCAAGAAAATACAAAAATTGATTTTTTTTTTGGTTAAAAGGCATGATATATTAACAACAAAAGGGGAATTACAAACTGACCATAAAGGCCAAAGTAGTGGCTATTCGTCTATAACAGTACAATCCATTAACATTAGATACAAGTAATTTATCTAATTCATCCAAGGGGGAAGTTTCAAATATAACAAAATCCTCACTCATGTGGCATCCTTTCTTGGCCAAAAAATCAGCACACCTGTTCACTTCTCTATATACATGAGCTGCTCGAACCTATGTGAATCTTGCTATGAGGAATCTGCAATCAAAAAGCAGTGGAGAGAATTTTATGTTAGCATTATCAGCATTGTTTAACATCTCCATAATTACCTTGGCATCAAGCTCCACTTCCAAGCACCCAATTCCCAATTGAACAACAAGCTTTAAACCATCTCTTAGTGCCCATAACTCAGCCATTACACTTGTTGTGTGTCCAATAGACGTCGAATATCCCCTAATCCATCTCCCTTCACTATCTCTAATCAACCCTCCACCGCCTACCTTGCCTGGATTACCTAGTGAAACTCCATCAGTGTTGAGCTTATGCCAACCCAGGAGAGGCTTGGACCATTTAATTGGAATAGAAATCCTAGGTGCTATTTGCTTGGCCTTACTCACACAATAATAAAATTCCTTGGCTTCACTTAAGCACACCTTATCAAGTCTTGAGTTTGGGATAGAATTTTCAAACACGACATGGTTTCTATTTTTCCACAAAGACCAAACAGTAAAAAGAAATAACATGCACCAAGGAGTGGTACCTTTATGCTTCACTTCACTCAAATAGTTGGTCTTTAACCAAACCTCAAGACCACTAGCAAAAAATTCACATGAGTAGGAGGAACCTCCAATTTTTTTCACAAATCACGAGCATACACACAATCACGAAGGAGATGGAGGATGGACTCATCCTGCTTTCTACATATCGGGCATAGTTTACCACAATTGATGCCCCTACCCGCTAGCACTTCCTTCACTAGGATGCTATCATGTAAACACAGCCAAAGAAAATTTATAATTCTAGGCAAAATATCCAATTTCCATATCCATTGCCCATTGAATTGCGTAGCATTATCCTCACCTCGATTTGCAAGTTTATATGCTGAATTTGTAGTGAATTCTCCATTTTTGGAGAACTTCCACATCACCGTGTCCCTCCCATTCCCATACATTTGGATTGGAATAGCTTTAATTTTTTCTTTAATGGACTAAGGTATGTCGAAGTAAATAAGTTCCCATTTCCATTCATGACAGCAACATAGGTCCAAGATCTTCAGATTTAGCTTTTCTTGCCTAAGAGGACTTTCAATCATTGCCTGTAAAGAATCACCATTAATCCAATTATCCATCCATATATTCACCCCAGATCCATTACCAATCCCCCCATACAATACCTTTTCTAAAGACAGGGAAACCCAAGCTAATGGCTTTCCAATTAGGGGATGATGGAAGTTTTTCAGGATCTCTTGACCCTACTCTCGAGTTGGCACAATATTTTTTCAGCATAACTTTCGGCCACAAAGCATCTTGTTTGTGATACATCCTCCAATTCAACTTGGATAACAAGGCTATGTTTTTAGCTCTAGCCTCTTGAATTCCCAAACCCCCTTCATCTTTGGATTTCACTATTTTACTCCAACCCATCATGTGCATCTTCCTTCATTCATTCGTGGACCCCCATAAAAAATCTCGATTGACTTTGTCCAATTTTTCACAAACATGCACAGGCAGCACAGCCCCTTGCATTACATGGTTTGGAATAGCTGACATAACTGACTTAATAAGCATAGCCCGCCCTACAAAGGAGAGGTACTTCGCCTTCCATCCCTCAAGATTATTCATAACCCTCTCCACAATGAAATTATAGGGATTTCTAGGGACCCCTCGATGATTAAGAGGAAACTCGAGATACTTCCCTGTATTATTGGTCTCCTTGATGCCTAACCTTTCACTTATTTCCTCCTTCAACTCATCACTCACATTAGGAGAAAAGTAAATTCTAAACTTATCGGGACTGATTTTTTGGTCAGATTCTCTACAAAATTTTTCAAGCACATCTAAAATTGCTTCACACCCACGTGCATCAACTATGCTGAAAAGGATTATGTCATCTGCAAAAAAGAGATGGGGAAAACTCAAATTATCCTTAGAAGCCTTTAGAGGTATCCAATCTCCATTCACACATTTCTGCTCAATGAGATGCCCCAAATACTCCATACAAAGTATAAAAAGGTACGGGGACAATGGGTCCCCCTGCCTTATGCCCTTAGATAGCTTAAAACGCTCTAAAGCACCTCCATTAACCAATATAGAGGTATTTGCGGACGTAACATAACTTATAATGATCTTGGAGATTTTAGGGGGAAAATGAAAAGCTTGGAGCACTCTATAGATAAAACTCCACTCTAATCTGTCATAAGCTTTTTCCAAATCTAATTTCACATCTATAAAGCCCATATTTCCTTTCTTTTTGTCCAAGGCATGAAACAATTCTTAGGCAATCAGAACATTATCCATGCCTCTTCTGCTAGGAACAAAGGCGGTCTACACAAGCGATATCAAGCTATTAAGTAGCGGCCTAATCCCAGCCACCAAAATCTTGGTCACAATCTTATACACCAAGTTACATAAGCTAATAAGCCTATAGTTGCTCAGGGTTTCTGGGTTTTTACATTTGGGGATCAAAGAAATCAAGGTCTCATTGAGGTAACTTGGCACACAACCCTTTACAAAAATTCCTTTTACCTTATTGCATACAAGATTTTTAACTACCAACCAGAAACGTTGGTAGAAACCCACATGCAGCCCGTCTAGCCCTAGTGCCTTAAAAGGCTTAAGAGCCTATAAACCAACTCTAACCTCCTCTTCAGTCACACCACCATCAATTCTAGCTCTATCCTCCTCCAGAAAACAACAAGAGAATTTTGAGACATCCGAAGTCATGGAGGACATGTTCAGCTCAGTCATATATAATTTCTTATAGCTATTTCTGATGTAGTCTTTTATTTCAACCTCATCAATCAGCCAATTGCCCTCCTCATCCTTAAGGCACCTAATTTTATTCTTATGTCTGCTAACTATCGTAGTGACATGAAAGAAGGATGTGTTACGGTCTCCAAAAGTGGCAGTATTTAATCTAGATTTAAGAGCCCAATACTCCTCTTTCTGCATAAGGATTAGAGAGTATTCTAAAATCAACTGCTACTTTAAATCCAAAAGGAATTCATTAGGATTATTAGTTAGAGCTTTTTATGCCCCATGAGGTCTAGCTAATATTCTTCTCTTTTTAGCAAACAGATTCCTGAACACCTCAAAATTCCATTTTTTTAGCTTTATTAACAAACTCCAAAATAGCTTCTTGTAGAACTCTATCAGTCCAAGCTTGCTGGACAACCCTTGGAAAATCTTGATGGAGTAACCACGTGTTTTGGAAACGAAAGGGCTTATTTTGTTGATTCACACTAGCTCTACACAAGTCAATCAAGACTGGATAGTGATCCGAGAAGGTCCTAGGGAGGTGAGTCACCAGGACTTCTGGATAAAGAATGCGCCACATAGGATTAACAAAACACTTGTCTATCCTTTCTAAAATTAGACTTAAGATGGGCCTACGGTTTGTCCACGTGAACTTAGGACCTACAAAACCCAAATCCAACATATTACACTCATCTAGACAG
This sequence comes from Quercus variabilis, assembly GCA_030445155.1. Lineage (NCBI taxonomy): Eukaryota > Viridiplantae > Streptophyta > Magnoliopsida > Fagales > Fagaceae > Quercus > Quercus variabilis. The sequence continues at coordinate 6,054,929 of CP129447.1, forward strand.
TCCTTAAATTCTAGAGCTCTATTCAAATTAACATGATTGCCACTAAATTTATCATCATCACAAAGAACCTCATTAAAGTCCACCCCATCCTCCTTAAAAGATCCTTGGATGCCCCCCATTCCGACTTCCAAATTATCATGTGCTTCAGAATGCCTAGGATATCCTCTTTGCAATTCAAAAGTACATCGTATTTCTTCATCGGAGCCATGATTTGGATCAATTTTAGAGTTGGATGATTTCCCATGTGTGCCGTGGCCATCCCTCTGAAATCCACAAGCTTCCTCTCTTGAATGATCCACTTGAATTTGTCCCAATGGGGCACAATGGATGGCCTCCTTTGCCTACTTAGCCCCTTCGCCGTTTCCCACAAGACCTCCAGAACATCCATAAGGAATTTCCACCACGAATTGGGCATGAGAAACCACGCATTGTGCTCAAATGGAAGATTCCCTAATCTGATGCTTTCCAATGTTATGGGGAAGAGATGCTTCCAAGCCTGCCCCAACTCTTCTTCGAACCGTCCCTGAGTCTCCGTTGGCACTGCTCTTATTTGAGAAATTATCTAGTCTAGGATAGCCACCACTCGGTTCTTGTACCAAATGGCCCATCTGGACCGTGGCAAAGGGGTTAAACCTATCAAAATCCTCTCTATACTCAGGTTGATTACCACTCCCCAAACCTCTTGTTGACAAAAGCAAGTCACTCTTACCCTCGGTGCTGTGGGATAGCCGTTTATGGCTTTTAGAATTTTTTAGACTCTTTGAATTCCTAATCCCCAGACCTTCACTTCCTTTGCCCTTATTTTTGGCTAAAGCTTTCCTTTTGTTTCCTAAAGTTTGTTTTGTATCTTGCTGACACTCAACATATGGATTCTCAATGCAATCCTCCATCACACAATCCTTCCTCATCTCAAGGTTAATCTGCGGGTTTTGGGCTGCCACAGCATGTGTGGTCTTATCTGTAGGGTCTACTGAGCCATTTCACAGGTCTTAAACTGCCACAGCTCATGTAGTCTCTTCCCTAGAGTCTACCGAATCACTTTGATTTGATTTGCCAAGATCATCACCTACTTCTATATGCGTTGAAGCTTGGGAAAGGTCCGAATTGCCCTTAGCTTTAACTTGGATGGGTTATCAGACTTAGTAGGCCCACTAGCTTTTCCCATCCTAACCGAGCCTCTTTTCCTCATAATTACCATCCAGGCCCCCATAGTTAGGTTCGGGTTGGACTTCATCACTAATCTCATTGTTTTTCAATGAGACCTAAGCTTCATCTTCTCCACTTGGCTTCCTCACTTTCAGTCCACAATTGTCCTGTTTATGTCTAAGCTTACCACAACAGAAGCAAAGAGAAGAAATAGCTTCATATAAAACTTTTTGAACTAACCTTCCCACCCAAATAGAGCTAATAAGGGGTTTATCCAAGTCTAACTGAACAAATAATCTTGCATAACCTCCACTAGTCTCTAAGGCCGTATAAGAGTTAATACATAGAATAGGGCCAATGACACTTCCAATTTTCTTCAGCATAGAAGCATTATAGAACTCAATTGGCAATTTAGGCAATCTAACCCAAACTGCCACTAACATGAGCTTGGCTTTAGAAGTTTTAAAAAAAGGTTCCCAAGGCTTGATTGCAAGAAAATGCTCCCCTATAAATCAAGGACCTCCCCGAAGAACTTTGTCAATATCATCACTGCAACTAAAACGAATTAGGAAGAAACCTTTGCCCAAGGTCACACAGTCCATCTTCACCATTGGTTTCCATAAAGCATTGATCTTCAAAGTGAGGTAGTGGAATCCAACAAACCTACCATACACTTTCACTATCAAGGCTTTCGACCAAGGCGCTTGTAAGGTTGAAATTTATCAACCATCTTGTTGGCTTTATTCCGTACTAATTTGCTTGTAATTTAGCACTTAGTAACCCTGTATTTAGGTGGGATCATTGTAAGGGTAGTGTGTGAGAAGATGTGAAGAAAATCTCAAGTTTGTGCAAGAAGGCAGAGTTTCGCAGATAAGACTCGCGGTTAACTCACGGCTTGCAAGCCGTCAAATGCTAGCACGTGAGATGCACACAGGAGAATTGAAGGGTCGCGTCAGCTGTCGCACTACAAGACAAAAGTCCTAGACTAGTTAGGCCATTACGTCGCGACTTGAACTCGCGACTTGGACAAGCCATAAGGCCAAGCCGCCAATCAGTCTTGTTTGACAAAAACTGACTCTTCGTATTCCAAACACACACCACTATATATAGACCCTTATACCCACTAAATTGAGAGAGCTTTTAGAAAAAATTTTGTAAGAGAAACCCTAGAGAAAAACAAGATTGCCTCATCCCCAATTTTTACCTTAGAGACTCTATTGTTACATCCTTGAGAGGCCATTGACCAAATCCTTATCTCACCACACCCACGTCTGTGAGAAGGTTCATTTGGTGCTAAGGGAAGCAGTTTGGAAGGAACCAATATACATTGGTTGATCCTATGGTATAGTAACGGAATCCGGGAAGTTAAAGAAGAAATAGGTTTGGCGTAACCTCGTTGGAGCAAAAAGCTTGGAGGGCTTAGGTATTTGGGTAGATTAGGCTTGGAGGGTCTTTTGCTGTTCATGTATCCCAACTAGATTCTTTAGTGGATTATTTACCACTTGGAGGGCAGCGGAGAGGTTTTACGCCAAGAACTTCCGTTTCCTCTTCAATAACACATCGTGTGTTGTCTGTGTATTTGCATCTTCCTGCCTTTATTTTTGTCTTATATTTACTGCTGTGGATGTGTTTATATTTGGCTTAGATTGTTTATCAATTTTGTTGTAAGCTTTTTATCATGTTCAGCACATTAACTGTTTGATATAAAGCTTGAATTGGTAATTTTGTAATTGGGGGTTCAAACGTTCAAAGGTGTTTTACACGATTTTTGAACTTTCAGCACTTTGATACGAGCTTTAGTTTCCTTGAAAAGTTTCACCTCAGCCATACCTTCTATTAAAGGCTCCATCTCAGCTTCCAACTCATAACCTTCCTCCCAATCTTTGCTAAACTTAAAAGCCTACTCATACGCTACAGGGATATCTCCCATGAGACTGTCCCTGTAGCTCACTAATTTCCTAGGTTGCAAGAAGCTTCTCGCACCATTGCTTTCTTTGAATTTCTTAAAACTATGATGCAACTCATCTTCTTCTTTGCTTTTACACTGGGCTGGTGCAGAGAACTCAACTTCCATTTTTTGTAAATTTTATTATCACACAGTTACATAACAACTTTAATATTTCCAAAAATTGAAAATTGAACATAATGGATTGCCCTCTGGCTTGCTCTCAAATTATTAATTAAATACTAAGGAAACAATGAGCTCCTATATATCAGTCCACCACTAGTTTAATATGTCACGTAACCATTAATTCTTCAGCATCAATATTTGGAAGAACCTATGTTTTGTGAATTTTGTCCGCATATGTTCTCCGAATACAACTAGGGAACTTCAGTGCTTTTAATTAATAAATACAGAAAAAAAAAAGAAAAAAAAAAAGAGGGTCGTTTTTTGCTCAAGCACGTACTGTCAAGATGATATAATGAATTGCTTTCTGCGTTGCTATCAAGTTATGAATTGAAATACCAAAAGAAAAAAAAAAAGAAAAAAAGAAAAAGAAAAAAAGCTCTTAGTCTTAGATATCAATTAGCCACTAATTGATTTTTGATTAAGAGACCAAGCTTCGGACCTAAAACACAAAAGGAATATGGTCAGCATAAGCCACACGCAATATCTCAAGCTATCTATTTTTTTATTATATATTATTATTCTCATTCTCTGGCTTTCAAAAGCAAGTGGTAATGTAAGGTGTTAGGGTTATGAGTGAACTATGAAGTGTGTTGGTTTGTTGGGTTTTATCGGTTCTTCTACTCTTGCACACACTTTGACATGCACATTTGTAAATGTGTGATTCAATTACATCATTTATGCAAAAGCCCTGAAGTGGTCAGCAATGAGGCTGGCTTGTGGGGTTAAGCGTCCTCCATGTTACCGGAGCCAGTCCTGGAAAGAAGACTAGAACCAATTTTCATGAGTTACTCAAGTGTTAAGTCATGGTTGATCAGATGAAAACATTGAAGAGATAAAGATAATGATGGGTTTATATTCCTTTACCGTCATAGCTTATCTTTTCAGCTAATTGTGAAAGGGTCATTTTGTCCAGTGTATTTGTTTACCTGTTAATGTTGAATTAATTGAGTTCTAAGATATAGACATTAATGGAAGAGAAAAAAAAAGTTATATGTCAATCATATATAATTTTCTTTGTCCTTTTTATATGATAATGAATAACCATGTGTGTTTTACACAAACACACAAACACACACACACACAAAAGGAACAACCATGTGTGGATTTTTTTTCCTCCAATGGATGTGGAATTATAAAAAGGAGGAAACCATGTGTTTTCTTGACAGAATATAACCATATATATCTATTGCTGATGATATTTGACCAGATAGTATGCTAGATGCTAATAATATCATGTTCCTTTGATTTACTCAGAAAAAGAAAAAAAAAATGTAAGCTAGATGATGTTAACTCTTTTTATTTTTCAAAAAGGAAAAGAGATTGCTGAAGTCAATGATAGTTGGATGATTGTTAGTTTGTTACAATTTGAATAGGAAACCATTGAAATCAACATCATAAACGTAGGGAAGGCAGATTCAATAATCAATGAATTGTAAACAGATGAGATGAGAATAATGAGATAATATATGTTTTCGTTTCTGAAAGGTATATGTTAATCCTATTATTGCTAGTTCTGTTGTCGCTCATATGTGTTAAGTACATTTTAATCCTCTTGTTGCTAGTTCTGTTGTCACTCACATATGTGCTAAACCTTTACTGTAATTTGGAAAGAGCATATATGTGGCCTGCATTAGGATGAATCTTGTTGAAGTGCTTATTTGCTCAAAGTACTATAAAAAAGGGGAAGAGATTAAATTTTTTTTTTTATTATTATTATCACTTTTTATTTATTTATTTATTTTTTTTTTTATAAAAGATAGAAATTCTACCATAGCATAATCTAAATGTATATTAAGGAAATCAATACCGAACCGGAGACTGTACCAATTTGGCCACTAGTATGATATATTTCCGATACCGGTCAATACTGGTATACTGTTTCCGGTTTACCGTCATTTTATATATTTAATACACACACACAAAATCTCTATTCTGGAGCATATATTTATATTTATATGTTTAGTAGTTAAAGTTCACATAATAATAATTTATTATGATATTTGTAAGGTCAGATTTTGCGGCCCAAGCCCAAGGAGGGGTGGATTTGGAGCCCACTGAACCCAAAACAATGAATTTGTAGAGAGTGGGTGAAAGAGCAAGGCGAATAACGAAAATAACAGTATTCAACAGCCACGCTAATGGGGGAATTTGAATTAATATATGCTCGGACGGATGTAAGTATCACATCCGAAGAGGTGATTTTCCTTGGAGAGATTGGGTTACAATTCTTAGAGCTACAGTAAAATAATACACTCTTCCCTCTTCCTAATTTTCCGATCCCCCTACTATCAGGGGGCTTGCTTACTTATATAGTACCTCCTCACTTTATCTTGATCGTCCACTTGTTCATCATCCAAACATCCACTTGAGTGCTTGTTCCATCAAGGGTGTTCCCTAGCCTCATGTGAGTGGTGGTAGCAGGGCTAATACTGTTCAGGGGTCTCTTCCACATTAATGCGGTCAGAGAAGTAGGTGCAGTGCATTTAATGCGGTGGTTGAGATCTGTCTCTTAGATATTTCTCCGATCCAGTTATATTCGTTCGTGTCCGAGGTTCATTCTGTCACTACATCTGTCGAGAGGATCACTTGGGCTGCAAAAGGTTGAACGTCAGACTAAGGTTCTTCGGATCCGAGGGTATTGGACTCCTCGGAGCATTGAACATGTCCTCGGATCACGGCCATACCCTTCTCCAGACATGTTCCTTTCTCAGGGCCCCTAACTAGGCTTTTTCATCTCTTCGGACAATGGTGGTCCGTAGATAGGGCCTTGGGCCCAATGCGTTTGGTTGGGCCTTTCTCGCCCACAATATTTATATATATTTTTTATTATTATTATCACTTTTTATTTTTTTTTATAAAAGATAGAAATTCTACCATAGCATAATCTAAATGTATATTAAGGAAATCAATACCGAACCGGAGACTGTACCAATTTGGCCACTAGTACGATATATTTCCGATACCGGTTAATACTGGTATACTGTTTCCGGTTTACCGTTATTTTATATATTTAATACACACACACACAAAATCTCTATTCTGGAGCATATATTTATATTTATATGTTTAGTAGTTAAAGTTCACATAATAATAATTTATTATGAGCACTTAAATTTAAATTTATAAGCATATAATATTTCACCTATTGATTATATCTAGCTCACATATCAACCTATTAAATAATAAAAATATAAAACTAATGAGTGACAATAATTGAAAATTTGAAATAAAAGATGTCATTGAAATTTCAAACTTTTTTTTTGACATCAAAAAGGTAGAATCATTTTATTAAAGGAAAAGTAATATAAGTATAATAGGGTTCATGGGCTGTACTAGACTGATCAGCTAGCTTGAGCCATGGACAAAACATAAACCAATAAAATACAACTCAAAATTCTAGCTAGTAGGCCTGAGCCCGTAGACAAGAACCACTCAAAACAAAAGGACCAAGGGGGGTGCAGCTGTAGTCTAAACAACATATAAGAAGAAGAGAAAAAAGAAAAAGAAAAAGAAGAAGGGAAGTGAACAGACGAAGTCGAAGGAGGAAGACGAAGGGAAAACCAGCTAAATGTTAACGACGACCAACAAAGTGGTGCTGAGCCTGAAGGTGACATGAGCCATTTGGTTCTTTTATGTTTTGTTTTGTGTGTGTGTGTGTGTGTGTGTGTGTTTTTTTTTTTTTTAATATTTGCCAGTACGACCGGTACGCAGCCAATACAATTGGTATTTTTTTCGGTACAAAACAAGAAGGGTATTTGTACGAGTTTACTGGCCGGTATGGTATATACCGATTGTACTGGCCAATACGGTACGAAATTGACTTTCTTGATGTATATTTGTGTGAAGTTTTTTCTAACTATGAAATTTGAATCTTGGCCTTTGTCCCCCACATCGATCCCACAAACACTTTAGGGGACGTTTGGTATACTGTAATAGCTCCTATAATAAAATAATTATTCAGGTGTAATAGTAATTCGGTCATTTAGTTTCATCTTTATTACATAGATTAGTTATTATATTGGAATGACTATTATTTAAATTGAAAAATATCTATTTTTCTTTGAAATGGATGTAATAATTATTCTTTAGTACACACACATATATAATAGGTTTTAAAATTAATATATTTTCAAAAATATAAAGTTTCCTTATGTAACAAAAAAATTTGTGAATAATAATAGCTATTCCATTATAATGTCTTCTATTCCTAATAATAAAATTACTATTTTTAATGTAATCAACCGTATAACAAACGTACCCTTAAACTTGTGGTCAAAATAAATTTAAAAAGTAAAAAGAATAAAACTTTTCTTTGGTCAAGCACATAAACATAGTGGATGTATGAAAGCACCCACATGTACTATATTAAAGCTGTAACCCAATTAAAGAGATTAAGGTTAGGGAATAAAGTCAATAAAGTTTCGATATTCTCTATACAAAAAAAAAAAGTCCTTAAAAATATTAGGAAAATTCAATTAAAATCTTAATTCTTATGGATTAAAATGGAAGGCAATTATGGTTACGTGTAAGGCATAGGATAACTTTACAAGATAAATGTAGAATTTAGAAATGATTTTATTCATTTCTAAAGGCTAATCAACCTACCAAAAATAAGAGTTTATCATAATAAAAAGTAAAAACCATAGATTTATCTCTTAAAAATCCAAAAAAAATTTAAAACAAAATTTGGAAAAAAAAAGGATAAAAAATGGAATTTTTTTTGTCAAAGTGTTGATAAGCTGTCTGCCCGGCGGCTTCCAAATTTTTTATTTTGCAGATTTTTGTTGTGAGATTTTTTCAAAACCTTTTGTGAGATGAAAATTATGCTCTGTAAGCTCCGGGAACTTTATAAATTGGAGAATCATTAAAAAAAAAAAAGGAATATTTGAAAGGATGTGTTTTAACTAACTTTAACTCTCGAATCTTTTTAATAAAAAGATGGAAAGCAAAACGAGGGAAAAAAGAGAGAGCTATTTCTTGCTTGACCACGTACTTTTTCAAGAAACACAAAAGTTGAAGACGTAATGAACTTGCTTTCTTCCTATCAAATTATTAGATAAAAATACTAAGAAATTTTGCAAATGCTCGACCTTAGTCTAGTGTGTAATATTGGATTGCGGTTTTTATTTTATTTTTATAGTAGTGAAGACTGATGCTTACACGTGTCCCAGTCAACACACGTGCGACACAATTCTAGAATGTGCATATTTTATAGGACTAGAACTATGTTAAAGACAAATTATATATCGTAAAAAAAAAAAAAAAAAAAAAAAAGGCCGACTATGGCTTTTGAAGCTGATAGCGAGCCATTTTTTCCTTCTCTGTAGCAATTAAAAGTTAAAACTACATATCAAGGGAAAAAAAATCTCGTTCAAACTAACTTTGATCAGCATGAGTTGCTGATTCCATTTCATTCCGTGGTCAAAGAAGTATGTATTCTAATTTTATATATTATATTATTGCAATTTTTTTTTTTTTAATTGAATCTCAATTGAGTATGAATGCTCAAAGATTGAATTATACACTATACAGTCAATGGCAGAGCCACGTTGGAGCTGAAGGGACCATGGCCTTCCAAAAATTTTGAAAAAAAAAAAAAGATATATTGAAATATGAGTTATCTTAACTGCCTCGGTTTACTTGGAGCAACAAGAGGCCGGGTGATGCTAATATAAAAATTAGACCGGACAGAGGAGTTGCAAATGAAGAGTAGAGAGTGAAATTTCAAATGAGCACAATTACTCATCTTTCAACACATGCTTCAGATCACCTACCAATTATGTTACAAGTCCAATCATTTCAACAGCAAAGACAGCAATGTGGAAGGTCTTTTAAATTTGAGGAAGCTTGGTTGCTCTCTAATGAGTGTGAAGAAGTTGTTCAGGAGGCATGGGGAAGGTCTGTGGATGAATCACATGGGCTACTATCTATTAAAAATAAAATTCAGGCATGTGGGCTGGAATTATCAGGCTGGGGTTCGGCCAAACCTGATGAGGTAGCTATTAAGGAGCTCCAAAAACGGCTAGACAGGTTGGATGAAGCCGAAAATACTGAAGAAAATAAAGTTGAGTTCTTAGAGGTGAGCAAACAAATGGATGATCTGTTACAAAAACAAGAAATTTACTGGGCACAAAGGTCTAGAATTTCATGGATGAAGCATGAGGATAGGAATACGAAGTTTTTTCACTCTAAAGCAACACAAAGGAGGAAGAGAAATCACATCAGTTGTATACAAAATGCACAAGGGCAGTGGGTGGAGGAGTTAGAGGAGATTGTTGAAGTAGCTTCAGATTATTTTGACAATCTTTTTAGTGTAGGTGCAGCTGATCAAATGGAGGAATGTCTGAATACAGTTCCAAATAAAGTGACCGACAACATGCAGGAGGTCTTGTTGGGTGAGTTTATTGCTGAGGAGGTTAAGATGGCTCTGTTCCAGATGAGGCCTACAAAGGCTCTAGGACCTGATGGTATGAATACTCTATTTTATTAGAAATTTTGGCACATAGTGGGTGATGATGTAGTTTTTGCAGTTTTGAATTTTTTAAATAATGGAAATATGCTATCTGAGATAAATCACACAAACATTGTACTTATTCCTAAAGTGAAAAATTCACAGAAAATGTTTGAGTTTAGGCCTATTAGTTTTTGTAATGTAATTTATAAAATTATTTCCAAAGTATTGGCAAATAGATTGAAACAGGTACTTCTAGATATTATCTCCCCCACCCAGAGTGCGTTTGTTCCTGGCAGATTGATCACAGATAATGTTTTGATAGCTTATGAGACTATACATACCATGCATGGGAGGAAGAAGGGCAAGAAAAGGACTGTGGCATTGAAGCTAGACATTAGCAAGGCGTATGACCGGGTTGAATGACCATTCTTGGAAAATATTATGGAGAAGCTGGGTTTCCCAACAAGGTGGATAGAAAGAGTGATGAGCTGTGTTACTACTCCATCTTTTTTTGTTTTGGTAAACGAAAGACCTCATGGCATGATACATTCGTCTAGAGGAATACATCAAGAAGATCCATTGTCACCATATCTGTTTCTCTTATGTGCAGAAGCCTTCACTGCTCTGTTGGCTAAAGCTGAACTTGACAGGAGGATTATAGGTGTGTTAATCTGTAGAGGTGCTCCCAGAGTTACTAATTTATTAATTGTAGATGACTCTTTGTTGTTTTGTCAAGCAGCACGAAGGGAAGGGGAAGTGGCAGCAGAAATTCTTCAAACTTATGAACGAGCTTCAGGTCAAACTATTAATCTAGAGAAGTCTTCAACTTTCTTCAGTAACAACACTACTGATACTTAGAAACAACATATGTTGTAGATTTTGGGGGTCCAGGAGGTGGTGAAGTTTGAATCCTATTTAGGGCTACCAACTTGGATTGGAAGGAATAAATATCACACTTTTGCTTATTTGAAAGATAGAGTATGGAAAAAATTGCAAGGATGGAAAGGTATGCTGTTATCCAGAGCAGGCAAAGAAAATCTTATAAAGGTTGTAGCTCAGTCAATACCCACATATACGATGAATGTATTTTTACTCCCTTTGAAACTGTGTTATGAATTGAATAGTTTGTGTGCTAAGTTTTGGTGGGGACAAGTAGGCAATGAAAAAAAAAAAAAATCATTGGAAGAGTTGGGATAAATTATCAACTTCCAAAAAGGAGGGTGGTATGGGATTTCGGGATCTAAGGGCGTTTAATTTAGCTATGTTGGCTAAACAAGGGTGGCGGATGATTCAAGATAATGATTCCTTACTACGTAAGTGTTTCAAAGCGAGGTATTTTTCCCGATCCTCTTTCCTTGATGCTAAGGAATCGTTGGGCTGCTCTTATGTATGGAGGAGTTTGGTGGCTACCTTGCCCATTCTAAAGGCTAGCTATTGTTGGAGGGTCGGCAATGGGAGCTCAATTAGGGTGCTTGGAGATAGGTGGATTCCGAATCATCCTACAAATAAGGTATTACATCCTAACCATGATTTATTGGGCATGATGGCTGTTTCAGATTTAATTAACCCAGAGATAAATGTGTGGAGAAGTGAATTGATTCATTCGAGTTTCCATCGGGATGATGTTGGAGCAATATGTAGAATTCAGCTTAGTAGAAGACACGTGGCTGATTTTATCATCTGGAGCTATAATAAAAATGGGAATTTTTCTGTTAAGTCAGCTTACAAGCTGGCAAGGAGGATACAAAGGGAGGATAGGGCCGAATCATCAACCAGTAATGCAAGTACGAAGATATGGCATGTTTTGTGGACTCTCAAAATTCCTAACAAAATTAAAGTTATCAATTGGAGGGTTTGTAATGACATATTGCCTACAAGATCTAATTTGGTGTGGAGAAGAGTAATAATTGATGATAAATGTCCAATCTGCCTAAGGGAATCTGAGAATATAATCCATGCAATCTGGGAGTGTGCTGCGGTGCAAGATATCTGGGCTGGAAGCTATCGAAAATTGTAGAAAAGATGTTCAGGTGTAGCTAATGTGATGCGGTTCATGGAGTATCTTAGTGACAGGTTGACGAGAGAGGAGTTGGAGTTGTTTTGGGTTCAGGCTTGGCTTGCATGGAACCAGCGGAACCGTGTGGTGTTTGGTGGTAATTTAATGGATCAAAGGAACCTGAATAATAGAGCAGCAGAGTACTTGACAGATTACAAACAAGCCCAGGTACAGTTGAACGTGGCACGGACGGACCAGCAGTGCAGTGAAACTTGGAAGCCTCCACCATCATCAGCTTACAAATTAAACTTTGATGCAGCTATTTTTGTAGACCTGGATAAAACTGGAGTGGGAGCGATTATTCGGAATGAGCAAGGTCAGGTTATGGCGGCAATGACAGCATCTGGTTCGAAGGTGAGTTCTAGTGAGGAAGTAGAGTTGCTGGCATGTAGAAGATCAATAGAATTTGATGTGGATGCTAGATTCACCAAGCTGATTATAGAGGGAGATAATGTAAATGTTATGCAATCCATCTCATCGTCGCGGATTAATTGCTCTCTACTAGGCAATGTAGTGGATGACATTCGTCACCTGGTTCATTGTTTAGAGTGGGCTAGAATTAGCATTACTAGAAGAGATGGAAATAAGGTTGCACATGCTCTTACTCAACATGCTAGGAATTCTTTAGATAATGATACGTATTGGATGGAGGACTCTCCTCCTCTGACTGTGGTGTAATTGATTAATTGCACCTGGTATGGAGTATTGCACCAAATCTAAATTTTATTCTTTTTATATATTATATTAAGATCATGCTAATGAATGCTCTTAAAGTATTGGTTAATAGTCTATTTTAGAAAAGTTTTAACATTATTTTTATGAAAATTAAAAAAAAAAAACTATCAAAATATTAATTATTTTTTTTCCTTTTCTATAATTTTTTTTAAAAATTGATTATTAATCAATATCCTAAAGATATTTATTAGCATTTCTCATTATATTATTGCATTGAAAATTCACAAAGTTGGGGTAAAATGCAAAACATACTCTTAAATTTTGAAGTGTATTCTTTTTTTTTTTTTGGTAGTAGGTGAAAAGCCTTGACAACATCATGTCGGTCTAAGAAATAATCCATTCCATGACTACTTGGAAAAGTAACTTAGCAGCATGGCCATCAAATTGGACCTGGAAAAATAGTTCTCGTAACTCGTAAGCTTTATCCTAACATTCATTGAATCTGACCATTGTTATTGTTTGGGTAAGATAAAAGAGAATCCTAAAGCGTGGCAGTGTAATGGGCTCGCCATATGCTTTTGCAACTTGTTTTGATGTCCCAATGTTAAGGCCCATTAATCATTGCCTAATAAGTTTGCTTATCAAATGTGGGTCGAAGGTTCGGTACCATAGTTCAATTGCATCCAACATTCCAACTTGCAGTCAGTCAGCAGGGTATTACATAATAAAATATATGTTTTTTTTTTTTTTTGATAAGAATAAAATATATGTTTTAATTATATGTCAATCTGTTTTTATTTTTTATTATTATCATTAATTATATTGATTTTCTCTAAGTTAATGAAGAAAAATATCAATTATAATTCAAACAAATTAATATAGGCTTTCATTAGATAATATTATTCCAGAGAAGCTAAAAGTCAGATTATTTTTTGAAAAAACCTTTTTAATATAATTAAAATACAATCTAGAAACAAGTAGACCTAAAATATAATGCCCTAATTAAGCGTACAAATACATATATAAAGTTATAAACCAAATTAACACTTTCAAGTGTAATGATTGGCCGATAGGTGGCATTTTTTGTGAGTTCTAGTTAACTCAACTAGTAAAGTCTTTGATTGTTGAATAAAAGATTTGGGATTCAATCCCTCCCTACATCAGAGATTGATTGGTGTCTTGGTTTGCTGATAAAGAGCTATCATTAAGAGCGGACGCCATAAGTTGAAAACTCTCTTAAAAAAAATAGGTGACATTTTTTACTAGATGTAAGGTTGAATTTTATCAACCATCTTGTTGGCTTTATTCCGTGCTAATTTGCTTGTATTTCAACACTTAGTAACCTTGTATTTAGGTGAGATTCATGTAAGGGTAGAGTGTGAGAGAGTGTGAAGAAATGCTCAAGATTGTGCAAAGAAGCAGAAACTCGTGACTGACTTGTGGCTTGTAAGCCACCAACTGCAGCACATGTGAGAAGTATGCAGGGAGGTGAAGGGCCACGCTAGCTGTCGCACTACAAGACAAAAGTCACAGGCTGGGCAGGGTGTTAACTCAGGGCTTGAACTCGCAACTTAGACCAATCGCGAGGCCAAGCCACCAACTTGTCCTATTTGGAACAAACTGACTTTTCGCATTCCTTTCTCACCCCACTATTTATAAAACTTTATACTCATGAAATGTAGAGAGCTTTCAAAGAGAATTTTGAGAGAGAAACCCTAGAGAAAAACAAGATTGCCTCATCCCAAATCTTTACTAAGAGACTCTTCAAATTCCTCTACTCTCTTCCTTTTCATTGACACATCCTTGAGAGATTCTTGACCAAATCCTTTTCTCACCACACTCACATCTGTGAGAAGGTCTTTTGGTACTAAAGGAAGCAGTTTGGAATGGACTAATGGTTATTGATTGATACCATGGTTTATAGCGGAATTCGACAAGCTAGAAAAGACAAAGGTTCGGCGTAACCTCATTGGAGTAAGAAGCTTGGAGGGCTTAGATACCTGGGTAGATTAGGCTTGGAAGGTCTATTACTGTTCATGTATCCCAACTACATTTTCTAGTGGATTATTAACCGTTTGGAGTTCTGCGGAGAGGTTTTACGCTGAGGGCTTCGGTTTCTTCTTCGATAACACATCGCTGTGTTGTCCTTGTGTTTGTATATCTCTTCCCTTAATCTTTGCCATTTAATTTCTGCTATAGATGTAATTTTATCTAGTTTAGATTGGTTATCAATTCTGTCATTAGCTTATGTTCATGTTCCGCACATTTATTGTTTGATAAGCTTGAATTGGTATTTTGTTATTGGGGGTCAAAACGTTCATAATGTTTTCAACGCTATTTGAACTTTCAATTGGTATTAGAACGGGTGCACTTGTTATAGTTTAAACACCTTAGTGTGATTCCTGACCCCCTATTGAGATGGATAGGTCTCAATCTCTAAATGTGCCATCATTTTTTGATGGTAATAATTATGCTTTTTGGAAAGTCCGAATGAGAGCATTTTTGTTTTCTATTGATGATGCTGTGTGGGATGTAGTTGAAGTTGGTTAGACTAGGCTGGAGGCTGCCAAATCCACTTGGGATAAGGCAGCTCTTGCGGCAGCTAATGCTAACAGTAAAGCATTGAATGCTATTTTTTGTGGTGTCTCTCCAGAAGAAATTCACAGGATTTCGCATATTACTATTGCTAAGGAAGCATGGGAGATTCTGAAGACTACTTATAAAGGAACAAAGAAAGTGAAAGACACCAAGCTATAAATGTTGACCACTTGCTTTGATGAGCTCAAGATGAGTGATGATGAGTCTTTTAACTCTTTCTATAATAAGATGAACGAGGTGGTTGTCAACAAATTCAATTTGGGGGAAAAGACGGAGGATTCTAAAATAGTAAGGAAGATCCTTTGGTCACTGCTGGAAAGCTTCCATGCCAAACTAACAGCTATTGAAGAGAGCAAGGATCTTGACGACATTAAAGTTTAAGAGTTGGTTGGTTCATTGCAGACATATGAATTGTCACTGCCCACGCAAAAGAAGAGCAAATCTCTTGCTCTTAAGACAATTAATGAGAGGGTAGTATCTCATGACTCTTTGGATGAAGATGCTGTAGATAAAGATGTGGCATACCTTGTGAAAAACTTCCGGAAGTTTTTAAAACTTAAGAATAGTAGGAAATCTGGTGACAAAGAAAATTTCAGAATTCTGGGAAGGAGAAAAGGGAATTCAGAAAGAAAGAGGGTAGAGACTCCCAATCTTTGCAAGGAATCACGTGCTTCGAGTGTAATGGACATGGACATTTCAAAAAGAAATGTCCCAACTCTTTGAAGTTAAAGGGCAAGGTCTATGCTACTACTCTAAGTGACTCAGATTTGTCAAATTCTGATTCTGAGGATAATTGTGATGGAGAAGGAAATTACTTCGCATTCATAACCATTGCATATGTGGAATCCTCAGATGATTTGAGTACACTTGTGAAGGAGCTTGGTAAACATTCTAATTTGGAGTCTATTGGGATTGTTGAAGAATCGGAGGCTGAAAAGGATGAAGATACATTTGGTCTTCAAGAGAATTACGCCTTACTTCTTGAAAAATCGGGTGAGTATGCAAGGGTGGCAAAGGCAGCTGTGAAGAAGATGAAGAAAGTTGAGGAAGATTACAAAAGTCTTTTGGTACGATACAAGGAGGCAAAGTGTGAGATTGAAACACTTAACAGTGAGCTATCAGAAGCTTACACAAAAGTGAGATTTCTTGAGCAAGAGGTAGTGCAAGCTCATGCAAAGATAGAGAGGGTCTCATCCAAAAAGTTAGAAGATGTTATTTCATCTCAAAAACCTTCCTCAGACAAGTCTGGGTTAGGATATACCGGAGGGAGTAGCTCATCAGCCAATGTCACCAAAGAAGTAGTTTGTGAAGACCAAAGATACGGTTGTAGAAGAGCCTATTCTTGAGATAGTTAAGGCTGAAAAGAAAAAGAATGTAGCTGATCAATGGGTGTTAAATAAGTCTCATAATCAATCAAAATTCAGATTTAAAGCTAAAGGAAGATCACTTCCAAGATCACAATCGGGTCCTAGAACGAATCATTTCTGTCACTTTTATGGATTACAAGGGCATACCAAACCCAACTGTCATAAACTGAGAGCGTTAAACAATGCAAGCACTCCTCGATCACGAGGAAGAAGAAATGACAAGAGGTCTTGGGGTGGTGAGCAACCAAGAAGTCAAAATCATGATCCTGGAATGTTGGACGTGATGAAGATGATCGGTGCCTTCACCAATTGCTTAGAAAGCTTCACAAGAAAGTTTGAAAGTCCTAACTCTCGTACCCAATCTGTTAAGGATATCATCCCAAACGCACATGACGTGTGGGTGAAGAGGGATATTCATACATAAGCATTACAGCATGTCCATGCATTAATTCTTCCTATGCTTTGTGAATATGCTTGGTTGTATGCTTTTTGCTTGTTTGTTTTGAAATCTGTTTGGTTGTTTATTTGTTTCGTCTTTAAATGTTTTTACATAGTTTTTGATCAATATTTTCTTACTTTTATGTCAAAAATCCAAAAACACATAAAAAGTAGAAAATCCAAAATGTTTGATCGACTTTGTTGAGTTTTGTCTAAAATCATGTTTTGCCTTGTACTTTTGTACTAATGGCCTTGTGCATCTACGAGCTTAGCTTGTTTCTTATGCACTCATATCATTATGGGAGAAATCATGAAGTCCATGTGACTATTGTAAATAGATCTTCATCTTTGTCGTGAATGATTAGTGAATGGTTTTGTTGATCTTGAGACATGCATAGACTTGTGCCTATATATATCTTTTCACTTTTATTTTATCACTTTTAATTAAAGAGCTCTTCAAATATAAATCTCCAAATGAAAAGAGATATTGAGCTGCAAAAGCCTGTCGCATATATTAGTATTTGACTAGGAAAAAGGGAAAGCGACAAAAATAAAATGTATGATGCCCAAAGAGCCAAAGGCTAACTCATCAAAGTGAAATATTAAAAATTTTCAGCATCAATCTCATAATGAGATGTGTTGATTCAAAAAGATCAAATGATATGTTGAAAATGAAGCCAAATGAAAAGCTTCAAAGATATTGTACTCAAGTCTATGTGGGAGGTCATATATGCATACTTCTATAATTGAGATGGATCACATTATCTAGTACTTGTTGTGTATGCCTTGGTTGAATTGATCATTGAAGCTTCACATTAGACTAAGGACTATCTCATTTTTGATATCCACACACTTCACACAAGTCTATGTTCAATGAATGCCATATTCATTTATGTGATTGTACTTGTTTAAATGTGTTTTCATATGTTCAATCTTTGTTGATCAAACAAAAAAAGATTTTTGAGTGTTTTAGCTTGTTTTTGGAAAGTATTATGTTTTTACAAAAATATCAAAAATTTCAAAAACAGTATTGTCCTGTTTTGGCGACTCAGTCGCGGGTTGTCCTAGTCGCATGCTCCAGTCGCAAGTCCACTCCAAGATTTTTTGTGGCTCACTGGCGAGTTAATGTCCTAGCCATGAAAAATACTTAAAAAATTTTTCAAAATTTGAGTTTAGGTGACTTTCGCGGCTTAGTGTGGTGACTTGTTCGCGGGTGGAGAGTCCAGTCGTGAAGGGTACTCAGAGATTTTTGAGCTCACCTTGCAACTCTCTTGTGAGTAGACCTTCTAGTCGTAAAAAACACTTAGAAGATTTTTCAAGAATCTTGGTTTCACAGTGTTTCGTGGATTACCTTGGCGACTTATTGGCGACTTGGTCCAGTCGCGAAAAATGTGTGTTTTTGCGTTTTATAGTCAGTTTTTAAAACTTTTTAGTTTTCCCTCGTACTTTTGTGACTGTTCATTGTCTTCCCCATTTCACTCTCTCAAACTCATCGTGTCACTCTTCGAAAATTCTTCATTTTGGCATCATTTCTTCTCAAATCTTCAAGATAAAGGTACGGGTTTTCTCTCTCTTACTTCATATTTCATGATTTGAGTGTTATTTTCTTAAATCTGTGAATGTGTTGTTGCCATTATGTTTTGAGAAATATCTTGTTCGTACATGGATTTGTTTTATTTTGATTAAGTGTTCTTTGGTTGAGTGTTAGTATTTTTTTATTGTCATTTGAGTATATTACTGCTTTTTTTTTTGGAGTTTGTGCTCTATGGTGTGTTTCATGGCTATATTGATTTGTGCGTATCATGCTCATGGTAGTTTGTCACAATGCCAGTTGCATCTGAACGATCACCATTTTTGTTCACTTGCTTCTTAATTACAATACTTCAGTGTTGCTTATGATTTCTTAATGTTGATCTGGTTCATATTTTGAGATTGTGTGAAATCTCTCTAATTCACATTCTTATCTGAATCTAATCAAGTTGATGTTGGTACCCTGTGGTATTACATTTGGTTCTTTGCTGTGTGTTTGTTCCTTTGCAAATGACTTGTCGTTTCTCTAAAGGTAAAGACATCGTAACCGATGACCCGTCAACCCCGATTGCTAAACAGACACGACTCTCATCTTCGTCATCTATAGACTCTACCATTGAGAGATTTATGACACCTCTTGACTCAAAGACCTACACAGACACTTTTAGAGAGGCTCCTTCCATTGTGGAACGTATTGTCAAGTTTGATACCCTAGGGACAACGTTTATCCCTAAGATTTTTGAAAAAAGAGATTGGGCTAACCTTTTTGGGAATTTTGAGGATCCAATTGAAGAATTGGTTAAGGAATTCTACTCTAATGCCAGATACATAAGGGTAGAGTTGAAATGCTATGTACGAGGAACATAATTTTCCATCAATGCAGACTACATTGCTCAGGTTCTTCGCATCTCCAAACCAGAAAATATGGATCAAACTCCGTATGATGACAGACTACTTCAGGCACAAGACATTCTTTAAGTTCTTGGGAATGAACATGAAGTGGGAAGCATAGGATCATCTATAGGCACTGCACAGTTTTTGCCTGAACTGACAATTCTAAATCTGATCATGTTTTCCAACCTCTACCCATTGTTAAACACTGCTTTCATCAGTCTTGGAAGGGCTAAATTCCTGTGTGACCTCATTTTCGGTGTCCCAATTAACATCTGTGCCCACATATTTCAGATCATTGGGAAAATAGCGGTTCGATCAGCAGCACGAACAAATCTTCCGTTCTGTACTCTTATCATGAAGATCATCCTTCATGAAGGTGTTAGTCCTCCATCAGATGGAAAAATTGTGTCTTGTTCTCAACCAATATCCATATACACTCTCCAAGCAAGCACGAGTCACTCCTCCAGAAAACCTAAGAGTGAGCCATCCACACATGCATCTCCATCAGCTCATGCTACAGTTACATCTATACAATCAATTGGCACTCCATCTGTTCCCCCTAGATTTCGAACACCCAAGCAAAGTTACCTTATTGAAAATGTGCTTCATCAGATTTCTGATTTGGAACGGCTCCTTCACTCCTTTCACAATCAAACTTAAATGCGTCTCACAACCATTGAGATATAACTAGATGCTATTCAACAGAAGCTGGAAGAAAGCCTTTAGCTATTCGTGTTAAAAAGGGGGAGAGCAGCACACAGTAAGGGGGAGCGCAGCATAAGAATGAAAAGGAGTGTGCATACAGAAAGGAGTGTGCCTACTGAAAGGGGGAGTTATTATAGTTGTTATACATTCTCACATATACACCTATTTTGTCTATTGTGTTATGTCTGCTAGTTTTTATAAACTCATGTGTAAATATGGGTTTTATACTTTTGGGAAAACTTGTGGTTCACTGGTATATTTATTCAGTATTTTATTTTATATGTTTGTACCTATTACCTTTGTAGGTTTTTAGTTTATGTTTGTACCTGTTGCTTTTGTAAGCTTTTAAGATTAATGTACTCATGCTTTGTAGCTAGTACTTGATGTTAAAATGCCATGCATTTTCTTTTAGTACATCACTTTTGTGCTCTTGTAGGGTCTTATTCCTAGATGCATATATGTTTTTATGCATTGGTTGAGTGTTGGACATGTAAATGATACTCTGCAATTGAGTTTATTTGCTTGCATATCCGGATGTTTATTCTTTGAGAGAATAAGCATTATGATCACAATTGTATAGTGATTGGATGTTTGGTCAAGCCGTGGTCTATTGCTTTATTCCATTTTGCTTGATCGCATTATGTTTGCTCCATTTGCATTACAAGTTTTTTGCATACAATGATCAGATTGTGTTGTTGTCTTTTAGGAGATACTTGTTCTTATGGTTCAAGGGTTACGCAGATTCTAGAGTTAGGTGTGAGTGACTTTTTCAATTGTTCCCAATTCACGCGTTAAGTCTAGAGCTTGTTATAGGGTTTTGTCATGGAATAGCCAAAGGAAGAGATTGTAAGGTTAAATTTTATCAACCATCTTGTTGGCTTTATTCCGTGCCAATTTGCTTGGATTTTAGCACATAGTAACCCTGTATTTAGGTGAGATTCATGTAAGGGTAGAATGTGAGAGAGTGTGAAGAAATACTCAAGATTGTGCAATGAAGTAGGGACTCGTGGCTAACTCGCGACTTGCAAGCCACCAACTATAGCACACATGAGAAGCATACAGGGAGGTGAAGGGTCACGCCAGCTGTCGCACTACAGGCAAAAAGTCCCAGTCTGGCTAGGTCGTTAACTTGCGGCTTGAACTCGCGACTTAGACTAGTCGCGAGGCCAAGCCGCAAACTTGCCCTGTTTGGGAAAAATTGACTCTTTGCATTTCTTTCTCACTCCATTATATACAGAATCTTATACCCACGAAATGTAGAGAGCTTCCAGAGATAATTTTGAGAGAGAAACCTTAGAGAAAAACAAGATTACCTCATCCCCAATTTTCACTAAGAGACTCTTTAAATTCTTCTACTCTCTTCCTCTCCATTTACACATCCTTTAGAGGTTCTTGACCAAATCATTTTCTCACCACATCCATATCTGTGAGAAGGTCTTTTGGTACTAAGGGAAGCAGTTTGGAAGGGACCAATGGTTATTGGTTGATGCTATGGTATATAGCGGAATTCGACAAGCTAGAAAAGACAAAGATTCGGCATAAATGCTTGAAAGGCTTAGGTACCTGGGTAGATTAGGTTTGGAGGGTCTATTATTTTTCATGTATCCTAACTACATTTTCTAGTGGATTATTGACCACTTGGAGGGCGGCGGAGAGGTTTTACGCCGAGGGCTTCGGTTTCCTCTTCGATAACACATCATCGTGTTGTCCTTGTGTTTGCATATCTCTTCCCTTAATCTTTGTCATTAAATTTCTGCCGCAGATGTGATTTTATCTAGTTTAGATTGGTTATTAATTCTGTCATTGGCTTATGTTCATGTTTCGCACATTTATTATTTAATAATAAGCTTGAATTGGTATTTTGTTATTGGGGGACAAAATGTTCATAGTGTTTTCAACGCTATTTGAACTTTCACTAGAAAAGGAGAATCCTAGCCCACCTTAATGGGGTCAATAAGAAACTTCGAAATACACTACCTAAATCTTATGCTAGAGTCGAAAGAAATCAATTCGTCAAAAAAAAAAAAAAAAAAAGAAAAAAAAAAAGAAAAGAAAAAAGGCATAAATGCACTTTTAGTCTCTACATTTTGACTTTTTTCATTCTAGTCCCTACATTTTATTTTTACCACTTTTAGTCCCCAAACCAATTAACGCCCTTCATTTAATGTTGAGATTAGTGCCCTAGAATCCTATTGTATGATACTATGTATGATATTATGTATGACATTATGTATGACTTAATATTGAAATCAATAAAGTTGTTTTATTATTATCTAAAATAATGGTAACATGAATATTCAGACATTATCATATAGTACATAAGATGTATAGTACGTGATTTATGTGAAAAGTCACAGAAGATATAAATCACAAGTTCTTTGTAAACTTAGAATTTAGTTCGTAGTCGATGATAAAATTAAGCGTTTCATCTGCGAAGACTATAACATATTAACTAAGATAATTTGTCTTAATCATGGAAGTGGAGACTTCTAGTTGATATGTTGATATGTTTTAAGAGTTAAAACATATTGAATAGGACTGTTGTGAGATTTATTATTCACCTAACGACTGTCAATTGAATAATAAATCTCACGACTAATATTTACATGAACTCTTAATCCTGAGAGGATAATGGACCTGATCATGAAATGTAGGTTGCTTTGATATATCAAGAATAAGATCTAAAGTTACGGTTAAAACCTCAATATGTTGGGCAGCCATCGTTAGTGTTGATGAAACATATATTTTCAAGATGGAATTCATAGTCTCTTAACAGAGATATAAAATATTCCCTTAAGATAAGTTTAACGAGTTTGTTATTCAGAATGTTAGGCCTAACTACTTTAGTGAATACTTACTAAAGTATATATTTATGAAATTGGATTTCATAAATATATAATGAATAATTTAGAGGATTAAACCGGGTACTCAATGATTAAGATATAGTAATTTATAAAGTGACAGTCTACATTCATGACTTTGTATTACTACGAATATTTTATGAAGGGGTTGCATGTACAATAAAATCTTGGGATATAATTTATTAATAAGACTTAGAGTGCAATTATATTTATATAATGATATTAAATATAATTAATGGTAACTTTGGATTTGTCAAGAGTTGACAGAAAAGCCCAAGACCCATTAGAGTTAGTGTCTTATTTGTTCCCTTTATGGTCTCATTTTAAGCCACATACTAAAACCCAATTGGGGAGGTTCAAAAAGCTAGTCCAATTAGATAATCAGTTATTAGGAGAAAAACATACAGAATATTGGAAGAAGATGATTTGGTATGTATGTGAGTGTTAGACACTCTTTCATTCTCTCTAGAACATATACATATAACTGATTGAGAGACCACACTTCTTGAATATCAAGTGGAATTAGAGTGAAGATTGAAAGTCTTCTCAAGAATTTCTAATCTTTGGTTTTGAATTTCACCGCTTCAAGGTACACTCGCTTGTTCTCTAATTCTGAAACTTACATAGCACATGTTAATAATTGTGAATGAAGTAGATCCATTATTTCTTCCGCTGCGTACATGTATATTTCCATCAAATGGTATCAGAGGGGTCTCCAATTTCCAATCTAAATAAAATGTTTTGTGAGTTTTGGAATTAGAGATAATAGTTTCATGATGTTAGAAGATTATAGATGTGTTTAATTTTCTGCATGGTTGTTGAAACTATGATTTGATGAAAACCGATATAGATGTTATGTTGTTGTTTAAATTTGAATTTAAGTATGTTAAATTGAACTTTAAGGCTATAACATCAATGAATTTCAATTTTGATATCAAATTCTATCTATCATGTTCATATGGTGATTGTTTGTTCATGAAAAACGGTAGAAAACTGTTCAGATTTTTCCTTCAAAAACTAAAAACAGAGGTTTTTCGTGGGTTAGCTTTCGGCGAAGTTACTCGTGAAAAATGCTTATAAAGCACAAAACTTTTCGCAGATAAGCTTTACTTGTGAAACAGTCGCGAGACAGTAGCCAAAGTTTCTGTCTGAATTTTTGAGTTTTCACTATTTTGCCTTAACTCAATTTCGTGGGAAGAGCTTAGTCGCGAGACAGTAGCGAAAGTTTCTGTCTGAATTTTTTGTTTTCACTATTTCATTTTTGCAGGAAGAGCTTAGTCGTGAGATACTCGTGAAAATGCCGCTGAAGGAAATTTTGAATTTTTTCTAAGTGTTTTCAAATGTATGAAGTGCAAGGCTGTGCGTGATTAGTTTACACATGTTTACAAAATAAAAACCTTTTGATTTAAAACATCTAGTGGGAGAGAGATACAAGGGTTGGATCTCACAGCCTCCATTGTCAGTTCATAGTAGTGTGAAATATGTACTTTGTCTTTGCTCGAGCTTTGCATTCCTTGCGGAGAGTATTTATTTCATGGTACTATAGGATTGAACTTCTTGGTTTATAGTAGTTTGATCAAACACCTTGTCTTAGCCTCGAGTTTTGCATTCCATACGGAGGGTGTTTTGTATCATGGTACTGCAAAATAAACATGTTAAGGGGATGAAATGTGGCTACACATAATTCTAGACAATGTTATACACTAGACTAAATATTATAGTATCCTCTATACTAAGTTCTTACTATTATTATTTAGAGGCCAAATACAAAACGACATATTATTAGTGTTTGATAAGAGATATCATGATAGTATTAATAATGAGAATAGTTTTCAATCAATCATAGTATTTAATGTTCACTCTATGCTAAGGGATATTGAATATGAGATTGGGTTGTCATTTCATATATTATATTATGGTTTTACTAAAGTTCTATACTATATGTTTATATGCTAAAATGATAATGTCTAGTTTACTTATTATATTCATGTTTCTTATTTTTAGATTTGAACATGGCATCATGTAGCCCACTTGTTACTATTCTTAATCAAAACAAATTGATTGGATCCAATTATGTTGACTGGAAAAGAAATTTGGACATAGTTCACTGCTGAAGAGTACAAATATGTTCTTACTAAACCATGTCCTAGCTTTCCTTCATTAGATGCTCCTCTTGAGGAAAAACAACAATATGATCATTGGCAGAAATCTAATGAGATGGCCAAGTGTTACATCCTAACATCTATCTCAAATGTTCTATAACATCAAATGCAGGATGTAGAACTAGCTTCAGATATTATGCTAAGTCTGAAGGAGATGTTTAGTGAGCAAGGCCATTCTACAAGGCAAGAAACCATGAGGCAAATTTATAATACCAAAATGGCTGCATTGATTTCCAATCTAAATACATTGGAAGTTTTAGGTGCTGATATTGATGGAGAATCTTAAGTAGATATGATACTCCAGTCACTACCGGAATCATTCTAGGAATTCAGACTCCATTATAATATGAACAAAAAGATTTACTCTTTGTCTGAATTAATGAATGAATTGGTAGCGGCGGAAGGCATCCTTGGTACTTCTAATGTTGAAGCCAATGTGGGTGAAGCTTCTACTTCTCAACTTAAGTCGAAAAGTAAGGGTAAAAAGAAGAAGAAGAAGGACTTCACCAAGCAAGAGGGTAAACAAATTGCCTTAGGGCTTGCTGACAAAGGAAAGAAACTCAAAGGAAAATGTTTTCATTATGGTGAGAAAGGACATTGAAAGAAGAATTGTCCAAAATTCAAGGCTGCCAAGAATAAAGGTATGAAAAGTTCATTACTCCTTGAAATATGTTTAGTGCAGAGTCCCACAGATTCCTAGTGTGTGGATTTAGGTTGTACTAATCATATCTGCAATTCTTTGAAGGGGTTCCAAGAGACCAGAAAGCTTAAAGAATGGGAATTGTTTCTTACTTTGGCTGATGGGAGTAGGATTTCTGTTGTAGCTATTGGAGTGTTTAATTTATGCTTTGAGTCTAGGGTTTTAATATTGGAAGATTGTCTATATGTACCTAATGTTCGTAGGAATTTAATTTCTGCAACTTATTTAGGTAAACATGGATCTTGTGTTATTCTTAAAGACAATGTTGTAATGAAGAAGGGTAAATCGTTTATCTGTTCTGGCAATATTGTTGATGGTCTTTATATTTTAACTCCTGATAAACATGAATTATATAATTCTGAATTAGATAATGAATCTCATGTAAAATCATTAAAGAGAAAGTTTCCTTCTACTAATGATGCATATCTTTGGCATTTGCATTTGGGTCATGTTAATCCAATCAGAATTCAAAGACCGATCAATGATAGTCTCTCAGAGCCATTGGACTTTGATGATTTTCCAGATTGTGAATCTTGTTTGGAAGGCAAAATGACCAAAAGACCTTTTAATGCAAAAGGTAGAAGAGCTCAAGATTTTCTAGAACTAGTACATTCAGATGTATGTGGTCCTATGTCAATCCAGACAAGAGGTGGCTATGAGTATTTCATTACTTTCACTGATGATTACTCTAGATTTGTTTATGTGTATCTAATGAAACGGAAGTCCGAAGCCTTTGAAAAGTCCAAAGAGTTTAAGGCTGAAATTAAGAATCAATTAGGTAAACGCATAAAATCCTTTTAATCTGATCGTGGTGGTGAATACCTTCT
Organism: Quercus variabilis; assembly: GCA_030445155.1. Classification (NCBI taxonomy): domain Eukaryota; kingdom Viridiplantae; phylum Streptophyta; class Magnoliopsida; order Fagales; family Fagaceae; genus Quercus; species Quercus variabilis. Next base: position 6,081,473 of record CP129447.1, read on the forward strand.
TGGAGATTTCAAGGATTACTTAACTAAAAATGGGATTGTATCCCTATTGACTGCACCTGGAACTCCACAATAAAATAGTGTAACGGAGAAAAGGAATAGGACTCTTTTAGATATGGTTAGATCTATGATGAGTTATTTAACTCTACCAATTTCTTTTTGGGGATATGCCTCAAATATTGCAATGTATCTTCTAAATTTAGTACATTCAAAGTATGTTCCTAAAACACCTGTAGAGTTGTGGAATGGGCGTAAGCCTAGTATGAGACATCTCCATATTTGAGGTTGTCCGGCACATGTGTTGAAATGAAAGTCTGATAAGTTACAGTCTAAAACAGAAGTGGGTTTCTTTGTAGGGTGTCCAAAAGGAACTGTTAGAGATTTGTTCTATAGTCATAAGGATAATAAAGTGTTTGTTAGCACAAATGCCAAATTCTTGGAAAATGACTCTATGACTGATTATACTCCTAGAAGTAGAGTTGTGCTAGCTGAAATGAATGAACTTGTAGTTGAACAACCAATAGATGAAACTAAAGATGATGTAATTGTATTAGATACACCACATGATACTACTCATGAGATGTCTAGTACACAGGTGCCTTGTCGTAGTGGGAGGATTGTTAGGCCACCTATAAGGTTTATAGGTTTGGGAGAAACTTATGAAACTATCTCAGAAGAGGTCGAAACCAATACTTACACTTCCGAAGAAGCAATGAATGATATAAATGCACATTATTGAGTTAAAACTATGAAATCTAAATTAGATTCCATATATTCCAATCAAGTTTGGGATCTTGTAAAGGCGCCTAACGGCATTAAACCTGTTGGTTGCAAATGGGTTTACAAGAGGAAGAGAGGGATAGATGGAAAGGTTGAAACCTTTAAAGTAAGGCTAGTGGCGAAAGGGTATACTAAAAAAAAAGGTACTGATTATGAAGAAACCTTTTCGCCAGTAGCAATGTTTAAATCTGTCAGAATTCTCTTATCCATTGCTGCTCATTATGATTATAAGATTTGGCAAATGGATGTCAAGACTACATTTCTTAATGGCAATCTTGAAGAGAAAATCTATATAATGCAACCAGAAGGTTTTGTAGATTAAGAACCAAGAACATGTGGTATGCAAGTTTAAAGGTCCATTTATGGACTTAAGCAAGCATCTAGGTCATGGAACATCATATTTGATCAAGCAATCAAGTCATTTGGTTTTGAACAAAATCTTGATGAACCATGTGTGTACAAAAGACATCGAGATAAAGTAGTAATGTTCCTAGTGCTTTATGTTGATGATATTCTACTCATTGGAAATGATGTAGGGGTAATGTCATCAATAAAGGTTTGGTTGTCAAGTCAATTTGATATGAAGAACTTGGGTGAGGCTAACTTTATTCTAGGGATCAAGCTTTGGCGAGATCGTAAGAATAAGATGTTAGGCTTATCACAAGCTGGATATATAGATAAGGTTCTAGAATAGTTTAGCATGCAAAACTCCAAGAAATGATTAATTCCTTTCAGACATGGAATTCCTCTATCTGATGACCAAAGGCTTATGACTCAAGAGGAAGAAAATACAATGAGACAAGTTCCTTATGCTTTTGCAGTAGGAAGTCTCATGTATGACATGCTTTGTACTAGACCAGATATCTGTTATTCAGTTGGCATAGTCAGCTGATATCAATTAATTCAGGACCAAAATATTGGCAAGCTGTAAAGCATATTCTTTAAGTATCTTTGGAGAGTGAGAGATTATATGCTTGTTTACAAATGTGAGGATTTGATTCCCATTGGCTATATAGATTCAGACTTTCAATTGGATCTAGATTTCAGAAAGTCCACATCATGATGTGTTTTCACCTTGGGAGGTGCAACCATAACTTGAAAGAGTTTTAAGCAATCTTTTATTGTGGACTCCAATATGGAAGCAGAATATGTTGCTGCTTGTGAAGCAGCAAAAGAAGCTATATGACTTAAGAAATTCCTTTCTGACCTTGGTGTAATGAGAATGGAACAAGTTCCTGTCACATTGTTTTGCAACAATAGTGGCGCAATTGCACAATCAAAATATCCAAGGAATCACAAGAAAGGAAAGCACATTGAGAGAAAGTACCACATCATTAGAGATATTATTTTTCGTGGAGATATGGTGGTGGCAAAGATTGAAAATGCAAATAATTTAGCAAATCCTTTTACCAAAGTCTTACCTCAAAGGACTTTTGAGTCGCATTTGGAGGGAATGAGAGTCAGATTAGTGCACAATAGTCTTTAGGACAAGTGGGAGATTGTTGGGATTAGTGCCCTGGAATCCTATTGTATGATGCTATGTATGATATTATGTATGACATTATGTATGACATGATGTATGACTTAATATTGTAAATAATAAAGTTGTTTTATTATTATTTAAAATAATAGTAACATGAATATTCAGACATTATCATATAGTCCATGAGATGCATAGTATGTGATTTATGTGAAAAGTCACAGAAGATATAAATCACAAGTTCTTTGTAAACTCAAAATTTAGTTCGTAGTCAGTGATGAAATTTGACATTTTATCTATGACGAATATAACATATTAACTAAGATGATTTATCTTGATCATAGAAGTGGAGACTTCTAGTTGATATGTTGATATGTTTTAAGAGTTAAAACATATTGAATAGGACCACTGTGAGATTTATTATTCACCTAACAACTGTCAATTGAATAATAAATCTCACGACTTATATTTACATGAACTCTTAATCCTGAGAGGATAATGGACCTGATCATGAAATATAGGTTGTTTTGATATATCAGGAGTAAGATCTAAAGTTATGGTCAAAACCTCAGTATGTTGGGTAGTCACATTTAGTGTTGATGAAACATATATTTTCAAAATGGAATTCATAGTCTCTTAATGGAGATATAAAATATTTTCTTGAGATAAGTTTAATGGATTTGTTATTCAGAATGTTAGGCCTAACTACTTTAGTAAATACTTACTAAAGTATATATTTATGAACTTGGATTTCATAAATATATAACGAATAATTTAAAGGATTAAACCGGGTACTTAAGGATTAAGATGTATTAATTTACAAAGTGGCAGTTTATATTCATGACTTTGTATTACTACGAATATTTTATGAAAAGATTGCATGTACAATAAAGTCTTGGGATATAATTTATCAATAAAGCCTAGAGTATAATTATATTTATATAGTGGTATTAAATATAATTAATAGTAACTTTGGACTTGTCAAAAGTTGACAGAAAAGCTCAAGACCTATTGGAGTTAGTGTCTTATTTGTTCCCTTTTGGTCCCACTCCAAGCCACATACTAAAGCCCAATTGGGAAGGCCCAAAAGGCTAGCTCAATTAGATAATCAGTTATTAAGAGAGAAACATACAGAATATTGGAAGAAGATGATTTGGTATGTATATGAGTCTTAGACACTTGAAAGACCACACTTCTTGGGTATCAAGTAGAATTAGAGTGAAGATTGAAAGTCTTCTTAAAAACTTCTGAATTTCGGTTTTGAATTTCATTGCTTCAAGGTACACTCTCTTGTTCTCTAATTTTGAAACTTACATAGCACATGTTAACAATTGTGAATGAAGTAGATCGGTTATTTTTTCCGTTGCATACATGTATATTTCCATCATTTAAGTCCTTGAAGCACCATTCTGTCACCAAACTAATGGGGAAACTGACAGATTAATAAAATAATATTTTTTTTACACGTTGGTCAATAAAATAATGGGGAAACTCACATGAAGGCAATCTGGTGCGCAAGGTAAAGAAATCAGACACACCCACTCGACGTGGTTTTCCTACGCCACACCTGTGTCATTCACCAACCTTTCTGGTGCGCAGGTCAAGGGCTTTGCTTTCCCAAATCAAACTTAATCCCTAGATAGCTCCCTGTCTCTGCTGAACAGCTATCATCATCAACCTAAAGAAAAATCCCACTTCTCTTTCAAACCACCATCATCATCAACCATCTCAAGATCTTCAACCATTTCGAAGTCCCTGATTAGATGGAAGCAAGCTCTTCAACCAGTTCAAGCTTAAGGAGGAGAGCTCCATTTAGGTGCTACTATGCTAAAAAAACCAGTGTTAGTCATTTCGTGGACACTAGACAACCCTGGCAGAAGGTTTTATGGCTGTCCAAAATACTAGGTATTTCAATATTTGAGGATTTTTTTTTTAATTAATCATGTTTTTTCTACTCGGTAGTTCAAGCTTTGTTACTATTGGTGGGTTATTGATGTTATTCTGTTTTAGCCCCTTGAAGTTATAGGTGATTCTAGGAATCTTTGAGTTGGGTGCTTGAAATGTTTTAGCTGTGATTCTATTATGCACTTTGTTTATGGAGATTATTGAAAATCTCAACCTTTGGGTAATCTGCTTAAAATATCTAAGCTATTCTATGCTTTCTGCTCTAATTTTGTTGGCATTTCCCAAAAATTTGACAAATAGTGGTTTTTGAGCTTTTGGTTAAGGTTTGTATGATTATAATGCTCCAATCATTGGATTTGAGTTTGGCTTTCTGCTTTAATGTGCTGTTAAAAGTTTGAGTTGTTTATGGCTTTTTAATTGCTAAGTAAAATAAATGAATATCAATTATTAAAAAAAAAAAAAAAACCCAACTTTTAATCGTGTTGGCAGAATTTAGGTTTTGAGTATTTCAATATTTGAGTAATTAATCATTTTTTTTTTCTGTGGACTTAATAGACTGAGTGTTTCATATATGCTTTTATATTCATTTGTTTAAGACACTCATTACTGTTCCTTCGATAAAATTCAAATACTTTATTTTTTGGTTTGGAAGGGAGGAGGGATGAAAGACCAAATATCTTCATTCTTCCTGTTTTTGTTGAAGTTGAGTTATTTCTTTGCTATGGAGTGCATGCTTAAATGATATTGATCTTCAATGTTAATGTTTTAAAATTAGATTTCTATGGTTATATATAAACAACAATGTTTTTTCAATTTCATGTTAATTATATAGTCTTTATTGGTCATTAAGTAGCTTGATGGATGAAGAAATTGGTTTGCATTTCAGGTTGGGCGAAAGTGTAAATTCTTCCAATGGTGTGGGAACGGATTATCAGACAAGAGGCCAAGGTTGCAAGATGCTACAATAGAGAGAAGTTTTACATTGTGGCTTTGGCATTCTTATTGGTGATATGTGGGATTTGTCTCTTTAATTGTATGGGTAGTTAGACAAGTAGTGGAAGTTTGGTTAGGGAGTAAGTGGGAAGGGTGGGAAGTGTGGACGTGTTTATGTTTGGTTAGGTGGGTGGTGCAAGTATATGTTTGGTTAGCATGTTAAATATATGGGGGAGTTTCAATATCCTGTAATTGCTAATGCATAGGGCAGTGTGTAAAATTTTTGGTTAGGTAGTTAGCATGGAAACACCTGTTGGTTTTTATTTTTATTTTTTTGGTACCATTCCTGGAATGAAATGAATACCCCTGTTTTCTAACTGTGTTTTTCTATGTTGCCATTTGTACTGTAAAAGCAAATTCATTAAAGTGAAAAAGAGGGAGATCTTCACCTTGCAGAGCAAAAAGAATAGAACAAGCACTTGGGAAACAAGGCATAATAGAACTCCCCCCCCCCCCCCCCCCCCTGAATATATTCTAAAGTTAAAAAGCTCAATACAAGAGGAGACATCTTTACTAAAAATAGATGCCCTCTCCAAAAGCCCCTGAATGAATTAATGTCTCACACAAGATTAAAAAACTAATGCCCCTCCACTCTATTTCCAACAAACAAAAACAAACCAAATATAACAACAGGCATATGCCCCAGAAAGGAAAGCACATAGAGTGTTGGTAATTAGTAAAACTAAACAAATATCTCTTTCCCGCTTCTACTGTGTTATCAAAAGGAATTCAGGAGGCTATGGTCTACCCCAACTTTGCTTCACAGCTCCAGTGACATCACTTTAGTTATACAACAACCTATGTTAACAATTGTAACAAAAAATTGTGTCTTTTTCTCTTCTAAATCCACCAAATCTTAGTTTAGGAAGCCTCAGCGTTGAGTCTACTACCACAACAAAAATATCAACAAACTTTCACATACCTTATTCCCTCGCTACTATTACCATCTATAACAAACTCAACAAAAACAAACATAAACTCAGTTGGATAAAGGCTTCCATTTTTAACAGGTACCTGAAATATACAAAAGCACAAACCAAATTATTCATCAACAAGCACATCCCAATATTTCCAATCCTTATAAAATCCTATACCTGGAAAACAACACACACACACACAGTGAACAAAAAATAGGGAATTGTAGGGAAAACATATAGTTCATTTGCTAATTGCTAGGATCCACTCACTCACATACTAGATGTTTTTATAAACTAGGGACTGTATTAGGTCCCAACCTCACTGGGTAAGAAAATACTTATACTGGAGAACACACTCATAATTAGTATATATATATATATATATACCAAAAAACATTATGAGAATGAAAATAAAAAAATTGACAGCAAAATGAAAAGGCCATTACAGACTTGTGTTAAAGCAGAAAAAATTAGCCAATATCCCTACCCCCTGTTACTGCATAATTCAGAGCTGACTTAGGGGAATGGTTTCAAAGTTCAAACTCATGCTTAAGTAATATGTGGATTTTCATAGTTTGTGGGTAGGCATTAAAATTGTGATGTGTTAAAAGAAAAACAGCTGCTAAAATTTCTGTTGCAATAAATAAAACAGCTGCTAAAAGTTTTTCTGCATTAAATTTCTGCTGTAGATAAATACAACAGCTGTAGACATTTTTGCTGCTAAAATTTCTGTTGTGGATAAAACCTGCTGCATTGAAAAAGTTATTCTGCATTAAAAAAAAAAAAAACTCAGTATTACAAATAAAACCTACTGCATTGAAAAAATTCTGCTGCATCAAATAAAAATTCTGCTGCATTAAATTTCTGCTGCAGATAAATACAACAGCTGCAGAAATTTATGCTGCTAAAACTTTTGCTGTAGACAAAACCTGCTGCATTGAAAAAGTTCTATTGCATTAAATAAAACTCAGTAATACAAATAAAACTTGCCGCATTGAAAAAATTCTGTTGCATCAAATAAAATTTATGCTATAGATTTCTTCAAATAAAAATTCTGCTGCATTGATTATACATATATAAGGTTATCACTTTATACAAAACAAAGGGCATTGTTCTATTGTTAACCCTATCACCATAAACACACAAAACAAGCAAAGGAAAAAAGAACTTGTGCTCTCTTCTTTTCCTTGGACCATGCATAGATGATTGACTCCCATCATGTTTAATTGCTTCCATGTATCTGGATGCATTCTTAGAAGCCTTTAAAGTTTTTGATGTGATCACCTCTGTCTTTCTCTGCCTTGGATTTGGGTTGCTGCTACTGGAGTTCTGATGTGCACCTATATTCTATGTGGTGCTGCCTAATTGGTGTGGTGTAGCTGGAGTGGAGCTGTGTATATGAGTGGATGAATGTGCTTTTGCTGGCCTGAAATGGATTGGATGAGCTTGTCCTCGCATGAGGTGTTACATTTGGACTAAATTGGTGCATCTTGGTCTGAAATGGTGCAAATTAAGAGGTTGAGCTTGTCTTGGCATGAGATGGTGTGAGCAGTTTTAAACCCCTTAAACCAACCAAATTAACCTAGTTAATTAGCCAAGTGATTAACTTAGTCAAATTATGCAATTCTAGGTTATTCAAATTATGCAATTCTAGGTTATCACAAACATACAATCATATCAAAAATATAAAGCAGCGAAAATATAAATAACAATGATATGATTACCCAAGAAACCACACGGTAAAAACCTGGGGAGGATTTGACCTAGCTATCCTCAAGGTAAACCTGAATCTACTATGCGAAAGAATCGAAAAGGACTTACAAGCTCCCCGCTTGACTTCCTAATGCTACCCACCAGTAGAACTTATTGACATGATTACGTGCAAGCTCCGAATCCACGGACTCCTTCTTTCTTGGATTCTCCAATTAGCTACAAGCACCCATGCTTGTTATTCTTTAAGCTCCAATGGCAGCAACCGAGTTGATCATCAAGGTATTGAAAAATATCTCTACCTAGAAAACTCTAAGTTTATGTGAAGGAAAGCTCCTCAATGATCACACAAGAGATTCACACAAATCGCAATGTATGAGCAACAATACAACAAGAGCAACTATAAAAACGTGGCTAGGGTTTTGCCTTTTATTCCTAGGGTAAAAACAGAAAATCCAAAACGTTTAATGAGTTAGGGCTGGGTTGGAAAATTCTGCAGAAAAGCATTCTAGCCAGCTTTCAATTGATCGAGTCTAACTTTCGATCGATCGAGTCAAGCCGAAATGCACCAATGCATTTGTAGCCTTTCAATTCCAACTTTACATAAAATATATAACTTTGAGCAAGCCTAAAAAAGACTAAACATATTGTTTTGATCATGGTTTGCCAACATTACACATTAGAGTTCTAAATACACAAATTCCTAAATCTTTAGAACCTAACATGGTGCACTTGGAGTGGCTATGCATGCTAGACTGAGGTGGTGCAGTTGGAGTAGAGCTGAAGCTGTGCATCCTGGCCTACAAACAAGAAATTCACACACATTAATATTGAATATTGAAAAGCAAGTATTTCACACACATGTCCATATATTATCTTATTAGATGTACTGGTTCTGTTTGTGATGCCTGGCAGTGAGGAGTTCCCTCAAATCTCACCCTTGCAACTTCTTCTATTATGCCCTAACTTATCACAGGCCTTGCATTGCTTAGAGATTCTAGCTCTCCTACTTGTTGGCTCATTAGGTTCCCTTGCTCCCTTCTTCTTAGGTCTGCCAAGTGGTTTTCTTTTGATGGGAGGCTGAACTAGGGTCACACCACTAGGTCTCCACATATTCTATCCATTGATTGGTACTATAATTGGTTCATAGCAGGCCTTGTATGTAGAGACATGGTAACATGGGTGAACATACTACTTAGCATCTTGTCTATTGAAAAATATGCAGTGATTGCATAAGCATAATGTATGCCACTTATATCCCACTTCCTACAATTGCAGTGTGCTATAGCCAAGTCAACAGTGAAACTTTGTAGACCATTTTTTACTTCAAACTAGGTCTACCCTGCCCAACAAGCTAACCATCTATTGATTGCCACTTTTTCTTTGTGCAACCTCTTCAGAACCTTGGCACAAATATCTGACTCTACTCTTAGAATCTTCTCTCTAAGATTCTGAGCACAGGGTATGCAGGTGATTGCATGGGCAGAGGGTATGCCACTTATATCCCACTTCCTACAACTGCAGTGTGTTGTGGCCAAGTCAACGGTGAAACTTTGTAGACCATTTTTTACTTCAAACTGGGTTTGCCCTGCCTAATAAGCTAACCACCTACTAGCTGCCACTTTTTCTTTGTGCAACCTCTTCAGAACCTTGGCACAAATATTTGACTCTACTCTTAGAATCTTCTCTCTGTTGCCTTGAAAGTTGGTCATCAGATATAGCCTGATACACTCAAGTTGCAAGAACATACAAGTACAATGAAATATTAGATTTTAATTGCAACACTTGCTAAAAATAGTACCAAAAAATGAACCAAATTAACTGTATCACAAAGACTCATACCATGCTAATTATAGGTTTAGACTTGAATTTAAGAATCCTACTATTGAAACTCTCACATATATTGTTTACTATAGTGTCAGTCAAGGCATCCTCACTAAACATGTATTTGGCCCATTTTGTTGTTGAATGAGCATCCAACCAATTGTGTGCATCAGCATCAATGCCCTTCAGCTCATCCATCACCCTATCAAACTCTTCTTTATAAGTTGCCTTAGCTGCCTTCCAAAATAGTTCTCAAAATAAATATGCTTAGCCTTAGCCACTGGCTTAAACACAGGGAACTTCCCCACTTGCTCTTCTTTGTGTTCCCTTTCATCTCCCACATGTGTCCTATTATCATCCTCAGACTTATCATCACTATCATACCCAAGCCCATCATCAAATGATGATTCCACAAGACTGTACAGTTCCTCACTCTCATAATCAGAGTTCATTACATCAGTACTCATTTGGCCTGGTTCATTAACATCAGTATCATCCTTACCATCCCAACTGTCACTACTATCTTCAACAAAGTCCCTAACACCATGGTTCAACTCTACATCATCTTCTAGGCCACTTTCCCCACCATCACTTTCCACACTATCACTGCTATCACTTATATGAAAGACCTCAGGTGGGTGCTCAATGATAGGTTCTTTACTTACTCTCCTTGAACCCACTTAAGAAGTAGCCACCACAGTAGGAACATCAGCATTAACCTTAAGCTCATCCTCATTGTTAAAAGTTTGATCATTAGCATACATGCCATCACTATCATAAAAATTGTAAAAATCATCCCCATCACGGTCATCATGTTCACTACCATCATCATTGTTATAATAACCTGTAAAGTCTTACTCCAATGCCAATGGTTGCACACCCTCACCTACATCCTATCCTTCATCAACTAATATAAGATCATGTATTGGGTGCTCTACATACACATAAATATCTTGATGACTCCTCACTAATTTTGTCAGGTAAATGGCATCACTATCATCAACAATCAAATGGAAGTCTACCAGTTCTTGGTCTACTCCAAGCATTTTATACCACAGCCTGCTAACAGATGTGTACCCAAAGTCCCTACATGTATTCTCTATCTCAACCTTGGACCACCTACAAGGGTCACAATTATCAACTACATCTACTGCACCTCCCACATATTTTCGATCATTCTCAGTAAAATGGCCACCATGATTCACAGATATTCTAAATAGCTCATCCATTCTGCATGCAACATAACACCAAAACTAATTAAACAATGCTAGTTACAAAACAAAATATATATTATATTTAACAAAACAACACTCATACCTAATAAAATATTCCATCTTGCATGCAGACAACACAACACTTAATAAAGTATTAGGTGATCACAACACTTAATCAAATATTTAAGTAACAATACAACACTTACTTCAATAGTTTTGTCATACTAAAAGAAATAGAGAAGAGTACCTTTGTCATACGCAGGGAACACATAGACCACAATGTAAACCACCAACAAACACATGCAAACAAGGACCAACAAACAGTCAAAAAGCCAAAATATACAAAAACATTGTGACCCTTACTAGGGAAAAGGCCAACAAGCTTATTGTAAAGCTATAAATAAGGATAGAAAGAAGAGAGAGAAGACCTTTTCAGAAAGACAGAGGTCTCTCAGTTTTCATTTTCTCCACTCCATGAAAAGTGTGGGTATCAAGTGACAGAGATTGACAGAGATAGTGGTTTTAAGAGATGGTTAATGATGATATGGTGCTTCAAGTTAGTGTCTTTCAGAGATGAGTTTTGAGAAGTGGTTGATGATGATGGTGCTTTGAGAGAGAAGTGGGATTTTTCTTTATGGTTGATGATGATGGCTGGTCGACAGAGGCAGAGAGCTTCACTAGGGATTAAGTCTGATTTGGGAAAGGTCTTTACTTGCGCGCCAAAGAGGTAGGTGAGTGACATACATGTGTGGGGCGGGAAAGCCACGTGTCAACTGCAGTGTGCTTGATTTCTTTACCTGCGTGCCAAAGAGGTAGGCAAGTGCTTCACGTTAGTTTATTATTTTATTGCTTGGTGAGTCTGATTTTTTCCCATTATTTTATTGACCAGCATGTAAAAAAAAAATCATTATTTTATTGTTTCGTTAGTTTGGTGACGGAATGGTGCTTCAAGAACTTAAATGAAGGGTGTTAATTGGTTTGGGGCTTAAAAGTGGTAAAAATAAAATGTAGGGACTAAAATGGAAAAAATTCAAAATGTAGAGACTAAAAGTGCATTTACACCCAAAAAAAAAAAAAAAAAATTTGAGTGATGAAGAATTTTGGGCTTAAAGCCAAAATGGATTAATAATAGATAATGATAATTTTAGGAGATTGAAGTGCCAATTTCGGACTTGAACTTATTTGGTCTTTACGTGTACTTTTATGCTGGTTTATACTTGTATGCATTGATCAACCGTTGTTCGCTCCATAGTTAATTTAGTTCTATCACCCACGCTCTACAAATTTATTATTTTTGGGCTTGAGCCACAAATTCTAACCCTACAATTGGTGCCTTCTGTGGGGAGAGATTGAGTATAAGTGGAAGCAACAACAGTCGATAATGGCGGAACCAGGGCAACAACCAACAGAATTTGGGGCATCCCAGCACATAGACCCTTTTCTTAATTTGGAGCAGAGACAAGATCGTGAAGGCAGTGTGCATACTACGCACCCTGAGCGAAGTCAACCTCATAGAGGAAGTTACGTGTCTCATGCAGAGAAGAATAGCATGCAAATAGAAATTGAGAGGTTAAGGAGGGAGTTGTGCCATGTAAAAGGAAAACGTGTTTCTTCACATTCTGATGAGGATTGGGAGGACGAGCAAGATGTCACTTACGAGCAGGGGTCTTGAACACCAATCAGTGAATCCTTCTCATACGAAGAGGAGCACTGTTGCAAAAAGCAACTTCGGAGCCCATCACATGGAGGGGTAGGAAATGAAGCTATGAGTAAGGCTTTGAATCAAATCTCTAGGTCACCATTCACACACAGGATCGAAAGAGCAAGACTTCCTCGGTGTTTTAACCAGCCAACATTTACCATTTATAATGGTAAAACGGACCTTGTGGAGCATGTGAGCCACTTTAATCAAAGGATGGCTGTCTATTTCAAAGCTGAAGCTCTGATGTGTAAGGTCTTCTCCTCTAGTCTTGGACCGGTTGCAATGAGGTGGTTCGACAGCCTGAAAGCAAATTCCATCAATTCCTACCAAGAGCTCACTCAAGCTTTTGGTTCACGTTTTGTCACATGCCAAAGAGTGGCCAGGCCCTTGTCTTCTCTACTATCATTGAGCATGCGTAAGGGTAAGACCCTGAAGGCGTACTCAGATAGGTATTGGGAGATGTTTAATGACATGGAAGGAAACTTTAATGCAATAGCCCTAGATACGTTCAAGCTTGGCCTCTCTACTGACCACGATTTAAGGACGTCCTTGTTTGGTAAACCTGTTACTAACATGCGTTAACTTATGGACCGTATTGAAAAATATAAAAGGGTTGAAGAAGATCAGCAACAAGGGAAGGGTAAGGGCAAGTTTATCCCCTAGGAGAGGAAGGACTTCAGGTCGGACCGTTATAACAACAACAAGCCATGGAGAGATTTCACAAGGCAGTTAGGATCAATAAATGCTCAAGCAGTCAATATAGTGTTCAAGGAACCAGTCCACCAAGTTTTGGAAAAAATCAAGAATGAATCATTCTTTAGATGGCCTAGTAAGATGGTAGGAAATCTTGAGAGGCGCAATCACAATCTCTATTGCTAATACCACCAAGACCATAGGCATACCACTAAAGACTATAGAAGTTTGTAGGACCATTTGGACCAACTGGTCCTTGAAGGCAGGTTGAGGCATCTCCTGCATCACTCCAGTGGCCGAGGAGGTCAAATGAATTCCAAGTCTGGGAGGAATGATTCTGTGAAACCTTCATTAGGAATTATTAACGTCATTTTCGCAGCACCAGGAAGAATAGGGTCTTGGCCGTCCAAGGTTATGTCAGTAGCTTGGTTACCGGCAGGGGACTTTGGTTGAGATCCAAGGAGCACTAAACCGGTTGCCCAACCAGTTTTAGGCTTTTCAAACAAAGATAAAGTTGGAACCATTCAACCTCATGACGACACTTTGGTAGTCACCCTCAGAATTGGAGGATATGATGTGAGGAAGGTAATGGTGGACCAGGGTAGCGCGGTGGAGATAATGTACCCCGACCTCTACAAGGGGCTGAACCTCAAACTTGATGACTTAACACCATACTGTTCTTCCTTGGTTAGCTTTGAGGGAAGAATTGTTACCCCGAAAGGCCAGATACGGTTGCTTGTACAGACTGGCTCAGAAATAGTGGAAGTAGACTTCATTGTCGTAGATGTTTATTCCCCTTATATGGCAATTGTAGCCAGACCTTGGCCACATACGCTAAGGGCTGTTTCCTCTACTCTACATCAAAAAGTTAAATATCCATCTAAAGGGTAGGTTTGTGAAATTCGTGGAGATCAATCCTCGGCCAGACAATGCTTGATGGCTGCCATCCAACACAAGCCTGAAACTAAGTCCTCGGGCAGGGCTGAGGGAGACTTATAGCAGTTAAAAAGTCGGGCGTCACCGTCGAAGATCTTGATGAAGGCGTTAGATGCGAGGATTTAGTAAAAGTTTTAATTGGGGACAATCCTGAAAGGTTCTTTCAAGTCGGATCTTAGATGCCTCAACCAGGAAAAGAAGAGCTAATTGATTTCCTTAAAAGAAATATTGACGTATTCGCCTGGAGTGCTTACGAAGCCCCAAGAGTAGATCCAAAGTTTATTTGCCATCATCTGAGGGTCAACCCACTGATTGTCCCCAAGAAGCAGTCTCCTCGGTGGCCATTTAAAAAACATGTAGATGTAGTCAAAGAAGAAGTAACGAAGCTTAAACAGGTTGGAGCTATTAAAGAAGTCTTTTATCTCGAGTGGTTGGCAAATACTGTGGTGGTGAAGAAGAAGAGCGGAAAGTGGCGAGTTTGTGTAGACTTCACTGACTTAAATAAGGATTGTCCTAAGAATTCTTTCTCCGTACCGAAAATTGATCAGCTAGTAGATTCTATTGTCGACCATCCTCGGATGAGTTTCTTGGATGCTTTCCAAGGTTACCATTAAATACCGTTAGCCCCAGATGACCAGGAGAAGACCGCTTTTGTTACCCCTACTGGTAATTACCACTATAAAGTGATGCCATTCAATCTGAAAAATGCAGGTTCTACTTATCAATGAATGATGATAAGGATGTTTGAATTACAGTTAGGCAAAAACATTGAGGTATATATAGATGACATGGTGGTAAAAAGCAAAGTCATTTCTAAGCATGTGAAGGACCTTGACAACACTTTTGAAATCCTAAGAAGACACAAGTTATGCCTGAACGCTTCCAAATGCTCATTTGGTGTAGGGTCAGGCAAATTTTTGGGTTACATAGTGACACACAGGGAAATTGAGGTTAACCCCGATTAGATAAAGGCTATTCAAAATCTAAAACCTCCTCGAAATCCGAATAAGGTTCAGAAGTTAACAGGAATGACAGCTGCCCTGAACCAATTCATCTCTAGGTCCGCGGATAGGTGTAAACCTTTCTTTTCACTGATCAACAAGTGGAAAGGGTTTGAATAGACTGAAGAATGTGTCTCAGCTTTTCAACAACTTAAAGACTACTTGGCTCGGCCACCGATTATGTCTAGCCCTAAACCAGATGAGGTCCTGTTTACCTATATTACGGTGGTTCCCTATGTTGTAAGTCTAGTGCTGATACGAGTGGATCAAGGTGTACAAAGACCGGTTTACTATGTGAGTAAATCTCTACATGAG
Source organism: Quercus variabilis (assembly GCA_030445155.1). Taxonomy (NCBI): domain Eukaryota; kingdom Viridiplantae; phylum Streptophyta; class Magnoliopsida; order Fagales; family Fagaceae; genus Quercus; species Quercus variabilis. The sequence continues at coordinate 6,096,940 of CP129447.1, forward strand.
GCCGAGATCAAGTACTTGCCATTGGAGAAAGCTATTTTGGCAGTAATACTCGGAGCACGAAAATTGCCCCATTACTTCCAAGCATATACGGTCGTTATGCTCACACAACTCCTGCTTAAATCCGTACTTCGAAGTGCCGACTACACAGGGAGAATAGCCAAGTAGGGCACTATCTTGGGGGCTTTCGATATCAAGTACATGCTTCGCACTTCAGTCAAGGGACAGATCCTTGCGGATTTGGTGGCCGAGTTTACGGAACCTAGTTTAGAAGAAATAACGGTAGAGAAGGAAATGGATGAAAAATTGGTTGGCATGATTTCTCAACAAGGTCTTGCCCACTGGGAAGTGTATATGGATGGCGCAGCGAACCAGAAAGGTTCTAGAGTAGGGCTAGTATTGATATTTCCAGAGAGAATCATCATTGAAAAATCGTTAAGACTGGATTTCTTGGCAACAAATAATGAGGTGGAGTACGAAGCTCTATTGATGGGAATGTCTATGGTGCAAAAAATGGGAGGAAAGATAGTGAAGTTGTTCTCAGATTCAAGGTTAGTTGTGGGTCAAGTACAGGGGGAATTTGAAGCGAAGGATAAAAGGATGCAGGGATACTTGAGCTGAGTTAAACGTCTGCAGTCAAAATTTGAATTTTTCAGCTTGCTACATATTCCCAGAAGTAGGAACGCACATGCTGATTCTTTGGCCACTCTCGCTACCTCTTCGGCGCAAAATTTTCTGAGAGTTATCCTCGTCGAGGATTTGCATGGGCTTACCGAGACAGGAAGAGATGCAGTCCAAGTTCATCAAATCAGAACTGGGCTTTGCTGGATGGACCCTATAATCAAGTTCTTGAAAGAAGACACTTTGCCTGAAGAAATGGGGGAAGCTAACAAAATTCGGAGGAAGGCGACTAGATTCTGGCTGTTCGAAGACCAGAAATTATACAAACGATCCTATTCAGGACCATACCTGTTATGTATTCATCCTGAAGTGGCTGAGTTGCTATTAGAGGAGTTGCATGAAGGAATTTGCGGGAGTCACACTGGAGGTAGATCTTTAGCTCACCTAGCCATTACTCAAGGTTATTGGTGGCCAAATATGCAAAAAGAGGCCCATGAGTATGTTAAGAAATGCGATCAGTGTCAATGATTTGCGCCAAACATACACCAACCAGGTGGAGTCCTCAACCCACTATCTAGCCCATGGCCATTTGCTCAATGGGCTTAGATATAGTGGGTCTATTCCCAAAGGCCGCAAGAAATAGGAAGTTCCTTCTGGTCGGCATAGACTATTTCACCAAATGGGTTGAGGCTGAACCTCTGGCCAACATCTAAGACGTAGATGTGCAGAGATTCGTATGGAAGAATATTTTTACTCTTTTCGGAGTTCATCATATTCTCATCTCAGACAACGGCCTACAGTTCGACAGTAAAGCATTTCAGAATTATTGCAGTGAACTAGGAATCACAAACATATACTCCACCCCTGCCTATCCCCAGGGAAACGGACAAGCCGTAGCAATTAACAAATTCATAGTCAACGGATTGAAAAAGAGATTAGACGATGCAAAGGGCAAGTGGGTGGAAGAGTTGCCACACATACTTTGGGCTTATAGAACTACGCTTCGCAGATCTACTGGAGAAACCCCTTTCTCGATGAGTTATGGGGCTGAAGCTGTCATCCTTCTGGAAATTGGGTTCCCAACTCTGAAAACTAGTTCGTTCAGTCCGACCAGTAATGATGAACTTCTAGAACGGAGTTTAGATTTGATTGAGGAAAAGAGAGAAAATGCAATGGTCCGATTGGCACATTACCAACAAAAGCTCTGGCAAGGCTATGATGCTAATGTAAAGCTAAGGCCTCTAGAACCTAGTGATTTGGTACTTAGGAAAGTTGTGGGCACTGCGAAATACCCAACCTGGGGGAAGTTAGGACCCAATTGGGAAGGGCTATATGGTATCACTTCAGGGGCTAGCATTGGGGCATATTTCCTGGAGGACTTAGATAGTCATGTAATATCGCGCCCTTAGAATGTAAATAATCTTAAAAGGTACTATTATTAATCGAATCTTCTCTTTAATCACTATGATGATTTGTACTCCTTATTGGTTCTCTAAGTGTTTAAACTTAAATCCAATCATGCTTGTAGTCCTCGAACCAGATGATTTAGGTTAGTTAACACTCCTTATCGGTTCTCTAAGTGTTTAAACTTAAATCCAATCATGCCTGTAGTCCTCGGACCAGATGATTTGAGTTAGTTAACACTCCTTATCAGTTCTCTGAGTGTTTAAACTTAAATCCAATCATGCCTGTAGTCCTCGGACCAGATGATTTGGATTAGTTAATACTTCTTATCGGCTCTCTAAGGGTTTAAACTAAAATCTAATCATGCCTGCAATCCTTGAATCAGATAGTATAGGTTAGTCAACACCATTGTGTTGTTATTATTATGGAGGTTTAACTCTGGAATGAGTCTTGTTTGACGTTCTCAAATATATTTAAATTAACTCTAACTTATGTTAGCCTTCTTTGTGCATGTTCGAAAAGACCTTTGAAACTTTTATAATACTTGTTGTATTCAATATTTAGTAGTAGTTCTTATACAACCTGCTCTTTTCAATGCCAATCTTAGTTATGTGCATTATTAGCAAGATCTAGTGATTATGTTTACATACATTACCATAATTATAAAGTGCAGTTACTTGTAGCAAAAGTAGGTCATATGGTATGCAACAAATACACCAAAAGTAAAAGGGAAACTATTTCATTGATCAAAAGAGGATAGTTTACAATCCTTTACACAGAAGGAAAACAAGAAGAATAAAATAGTAAAAAAAAAAAAAAAATCTAAGTATCTAAGTTTCTGCTTAAGGGACCACAGGGTCAACAACCTGGCTTGTCTGAGTAGCAGCAACTTCTGGGGCCTGGTCCTTGGGCACTGAGGAAGTTTTCTCTTTTTCTAAGCTCTCACCCTTATCCTTGGGTGGCTCAGTTGGGGTGCTCTGATCACCTGGCTGGCCAGAATCCTTAGAAAGCTCAAGGGTGGTTAGAGGAGCTTGGCTGACCAAGGATTGCTCCAAAGCCTCTGGAAGTTGTGTTGGAGGAGGGGGATCAGACTCTAGGAGCTCTCGGATGTCTAGGTCATAGTAAATGCTCCTAGGCAACCTCAGTTTCGAGTTAGCAGACACCCTAGCCGTATCCAGTGCCTTGCCCAATTTTATGTCATAGTAGTCCCGGCTGACCGAGGTAAACTGCTCAGTAAGACCTTTTTCGGTCACCTCCACTCCCAGTTGGTATGCTGCTTTCTTTTCAGCCTCGGTCGCCTCCTTGGCCAGTTGAGCATTCCTCTAAGCTAGCTTGGTAACCTCTTTAGCTTTTTGGAGGTCGGCGTGAAGATCCTTCACAAGTGCTTTCTCAGCTGCCAAATTGGTCTGAGCCTCGTTCAGCAACTTGCGTTGGGCTGCGATCTGAATCTCAGCATTTTGTAGGCCAGCGTTGAGGCTATTCCTCTCGTGGGTTACCTCTTTAAGCTGCTCAGAGATTTGAGAAAACTCCTCTTTCAAGTTGCCTAGGGTTTTCTCTGCCTCGGACCCAAAGTGGGCCTCTGCTTGGGTTTCGACGTAGGCCTTTCTGTTCTACTCTTTAGCCACAAAGACTTGCTGGGTAATCTGCATAGTGAAGTAAAAGTGTTAGCATAAAACAAGCGAAAAATTAATATGCTAACCGAAGAGCTGGATAAACTCACTTACCATGGCCAGGTCCTTCTTTAGGGACATGAAGAGTTCATACTGGCTAAAGTGCCTGTATAACTCCATGTCTTGGGGGAGGAGCAATGGTTGCTCTAAGGTTTCAGCTACCAGCCCTGCTCTTTCCCCATCGTAGTTTCTGAGGGAGGTCTCCCAAGAAATAGGAGTGCCATCCAGCTCCAACTTGGGAGACCATGTGCGTTGCCCTCGGCGCACATCAGCAACAGGAGGCTTCTCCCAGCTCTCTGTGGATGAGGCCCTTTTGCTCCGGTGGTCCTTCACCACCTTTTGTTGCTTTGTTGTCTTTAGTGGCACCACCACCTCCCTCTTCTCAAGTTCGAGAGGCCTCTTCTTCTTCAGGTCCGGTATTGACCTTAAGCCGAGATCAAGAACCTGAGGTGGTGGTGAAGATAAGCTCACCACGGGTTGGGAAGTCCCAGTGCCCTTCAGCTCTGCCTTCTTACCCCTGTTCCTTATTAAAGCCTTTAAATCTGACATTTCTTCTTTTGAGGTGTCCTCTAGAAGAGCAATTATCAGAATTGGAGGGTGGACACTGGATTGCCTATCAATATCCTCCCCAGAATCTGAGGACGGTATCACCTGAACCCCTCTTGAAGCTTCTCCCACGAATATAAATTTATCTATCCGTTCCTCTAGTGATGAGGTCGAAGAGCCAATCTTTTTGCCTACCACCACTGGTTCAAGGGGGACTTGCTGAACTGGCTGGACGAGACTAGAGGGAGATCAAATGGGGCTAAAAAGTCCTTCCAACCAATGTCGATTCGGTGGAGGCGATAGTCTCCTTGCCTTATCACGTTCCCGACCGGCTGTAAATCGGATGGTTTGGAGTTGTAACCGAGAATAAGGGGGACCGATCGGAGTTGCCTGTCTTCACTTACGAAAATCTCCGATTGCAACAAATTGTTGAGTGCGGCAATGTTGGTAAGGCTCAGCCGAGGAGTAACGTTTCTTTTATCTGTCAACATCACAGGAAAACTTGATCAAAAAGTTGGCAACAATAAGGCCGAGAAGACTAAATTGCTATGAAAGTCAATCTTAAATCTAATGTTAGCAAGCCTAAATCTAAGATGCCCTCACCTGGTTCTCCATGCGTGGTTGGGTAGTGAAAACCGTCGTGCCACGCACTCGAGATGATCAAATAATCGTCTTTCATTCCCTTCTTAGACTTGGGAAGGCAGGAGGTGAGCCTAACAGCGTCAGATCGGGATTTCAAATAATATCCTGCTACTTTCTGGCTGTGGCACTCGTACATATGCACCACGTCTAGCCAGGTGAGTCCCAAGCCCAGATGGCGGTTTAGATCAACGGCCCCTAATATCCTAAAAACGTTGGGCCCATACTGCTCGGGGCTAAGCCTATGGTTTCGAAGGTAGTTAGTGGTGATAGGGCCCATGGGAATTGTCATTCCTCCTTCCAAGAAGGCGATGATGGGGATTATCACTTCACCCTCTTTCCGATCTATTAGAACTTTTTCTGGGGGGCTATATCCCAAACCCATGTCTTCAGGAATGCGGTATGTGGCTCTAAACTTCTCCATCTGAGTGGGACTGTCCACCAGATATTGATACTTACCCATCCTATACGAACGAGAAAGAAGGAACACTAAATGCGGTGACTAGGGGGTGACTACTCGAAGGACAAAAAGAGTGCCCGAAGAGAGGAATAAAGACAAGAGTATGAGGACTTACACGTATCAGATCGGAAAATGATATCTGAGCTTATGGGGATGCTTGGAAATTTTGGATTTGATGATTGTAGAGTCTGGTCGATTTGAATGCTTCTGTTTGCAAGAAAGTCTGAAAGTATGTAAAGTAAGGGAGAAAAAACCTCCTTTAGGGCTTTATATGGAGACAAGTGAGGGAGAAGGAGCTATCCTGCCCAAATTCCGAGGAAGGATCGCGTCCGTTGGATCAGTAATCCACCCTTAGATGGCAAAGACAAAACGCCACCTAGATTAATTAATGGCGCTTTGGAAACCTTGAAACGGCAACAACAATTATGAAGCGCGCAAATCCATGCCACCACATGTGCGAATTAAAATATTTGTGTATGTCTGATTTTTATTTTGTAGCCAATCGAAATCTCATTTTTTCTCTTCGGAGGCGAAGGAAAAATTAAAATTTTGAAGGGCTATTGTTGGGGGGGGGGGGGGGGTAAAGCCCAGCCATATGTAGTGGTCCTAAAGCCCAAGGTGAAGATTAGTCTATGTCCGAGGAGGCTCAAATTGTCAAGAGGTATTTTGCGTGAAAGGAGGATACATGGGGGCGAATAAACTCCATCCGAAGAGAGCATCGATGTTTCGAAGAGACATTCATCCTCGGATGAAAGGATTTTGGGGTCATGTAAAGATCTGAGGGGTTTGAAGGGGTTTACTAGTGACTTCAGCAATTTGGATCAACTCTAGACATGCCTGGAGATAAGTGGAACGGAGAAATATCTAAAAGGAAAAGCTGCCACCATCGTATTAAATGCACTGCAACAACTTTTCTGGCTGCATTTATGTGGAGAAGACCTCTGAACAGTACAACTGGAGCTACCGTCATTCATAAAAGCTAAGGGAGATACATGGCATGACATGCACTCAAGTGGGGAGCTGGATAAAGAACAAGTGGACGATGGGGACAGTAGTGGAGGAAGATATATAAAGAAGAAGGGCTCCTAAATGGGAGGGGGAGAGAGAGACAAAAAAGAATTGTAACCTATATCCAATCTATTATAAGCCTCTTCGGACTTGAACTTATTTGGTCTTTACGTGTACTTTTATGCTGGTTTATACTTGTATGCTGCGATCAACCGTTGTTCGCTCCATAGTTAACCTAGTTCTATCACCCACGCTCTACAAATTTATTATTTTTGAGCTTGGGCCACAAATCCTAACCTTACAGGTATAATTGGCTTTACTTGTAATATCATAACAATTTTTATGATAATATAAACTGGAGAAAATCTAAGACTAAGAATTAGGTTTGAGACTAGATCACTTTATTCTATTAAAAAAATGATGATTAATTCTCTTGACTTAGTAAAGGCAGACCATTTTGTAGATTTACAGGAATACATGGACCCAAATAAAAAAGACAAACAACATACTTAATAAAAATATAGATACACATATTAAATAATACAAGATTAAAAAAGAAATGCAATTACCTTTGTGGTTGTCTAGATTAGTAAAGAGATGGCAGGTGAAGAATTGAAGAGATAAAGAAATGAGGCTTTAGAAAGGTTAGGGAAAAAGACAAATCAGCAAGAGTTTTATTTTGCTAGTGCTTTATAGTACTAAAGCTGCTCTTTGCTTTTAAGATCTGTAGCTCGGCCTCTGAATCCAAATATGGTGGTGGAGGGGGGGGGGGGGGGGGGAAGAAGCAATCCTTATCCAGTTCAACTTTGCAGCATTGCTCTAAGAACAATATTCACACAACTGTTTCTCTAGAACAATTCTCTGACCAATATTCGCTTTTGATTAAACAAAAACACCTATATATGTATGCGTATCAAGGAAGTTAATACCGTACCGGAGGTTGTACCGGTTTGGCAAGTGGTACAATATATTTCGAATACCGATCAATACCGGCGTACCGTTTCGGGTTTACTGCTATACATATAAAATCCTATATATATATATATATATTTGCTAAATTTAAATCGTATGTCTTTAACTATATTTAGGCCCAATTTATCATTATCTTTGTCCTTCTACAATGGCCCAATCCACTACCAATAAATTTAAATTACATAATCATTATATTACAATCTAAAAATTAAAAAAAAAAAAAAATTCAAACAAGTCAAACATCCCACCTAACTATCACATGAATTCTAAATAGAATTCAATGCCTTGCCTTGAGAAGCCAAATCCTCAGAACCACACGTTACTTCAAAAAGAATACACACATGCCACATGTTTTATTTCTGACTGGTTATCAAAAAAGAAAAGAGCACTGAGAAGCCAAATGGTCTCTGGTGTTCATGAGCGAAGAAGAGAAGACAAAAAAAAAAAAAAAAAAGTCTGGTACGAGAGATGCAAATCAACAGAACGAGGCTGTGATGCAGAGGTATGCTTCGCCGGAACTTCATCGTTGTCTCAGTCTCATGGATCTATGGGTTTTTGCAAGCAAACATTAGTTTCAAAGAGGTAATATCTGTTCTTAAATGATTTCGGCCGGAATTCAATATTTCGGCCGGAATGACCGAAACGCCCCGGAATGGCCGAAATCATCCGAAATAGTCTGGTATAAAAGCCGGTACGAAATGGGAGGGTTACCTGTACCGATTTGGTCGCCGGAACGAGATATTTCGGCCGTACCGGGCGGAACGGTACGAAATCGTCTCCCTTGATGCGTATACTTTTGCTACCTTTAGCCATAAAACAGTGAGAATATCAGAATAACACTAAACAGCTTTTAGTATGACTGCTCTCCTTGAGGTTGGGTTATTATTAACTTTGTACTACGGTTTTTTTTTTTTTACTTAAATCATCTTGAAATATAATGAACAACTGCTACTGAAAATTGGACAGATTGTTGAAGTGACTTGAAGGAATAGTTTACAATTGACATAACTCATGAGACCAATTAATTTAATGTCTCCAAAGCCTCAAGGGTTATTCATCTCTTCAATCTCTTCTCACCCAAGATCCAACATGTCTAAATTCAATCTCAGCCTTCATTCAATTCCAATTAAACACAATGTATACACACACACACACACACACACACATATATATATATATATGGCCTTTTCTTTTGCGGATTGAACAGATTGTGATTTTGAAATCAATTCTTAAATGCTATTAACTTTATCTGCTTTCAGCCCATTCACATGCATCATGCCATTGTTAGCTACGACACAGACGTCTAGCCCTAGGAGCTGGACTATGGATTAAGATCTAGTGCAATTCACCTATTTTTTCCTCACAAATTTTTTTTTACTTCTTACTTTTTTAACTTTAAATTTTTACTTCTGTTAAATTTTTTTCTTAATCTTTTTAAATTAATGGTTGAGATTGAAAATTGCTTTTTCAACTATCAATCTTAACCATTCATAGTAATTACATTAGGTGCAATTGATCTCAATCCTAGATCACATATGATTCTCAAAATTTGGAAACATAGGATATATGTACTTCAAGTCTGCAACTTATATATTGTCTCTGGCTCTCTCCTAGATTGTTCTTTGAATAATTACGTTAAGACAAAAAAGGAAACATGATGAGTGAAAAAGAGTAGCTTGGATTGTCCGAGCTTTTGATCTCAGACATTGCTCGTCGCCTATTTGCTCATTATGCTTCACATAATCTATATATATATAAATTGAAACTTTTAAAATTTTCACAAATTTTCACATCAGCAATACTAAAATAAATAAATAAATAAATAAATAAATATAGTATAATTTATAAATATTATATAACTGATATCATCCTTTTTTTTTTAATAATAAATAATTTCAGCCTTTTTAATTCCTCCAATTTGCTATCCGACTTTGTTTGTGAAACAATTCTTCTCCTTGCTACCCAGCTTCTCACCCAATTCAGAAAATTATCTTAGACAACCCCTTTAGAGAAGGAGGAAGATGAGAGGTATGTTACCCCCAACCTAAAAACCTAATAAAGACCCACTGTACATGGTGAAAACCTTATGAAATCTCTGCAACCTTGAAGCCTCAAACCCAAAGTAATCCACTTCGAGTGTGAACCGCGAAGCCTCTTTGAACTACAAAATCTCCTCTAGCGAGCCATGAAGCCTCCTCATATACGAAGCTTAATTCGAGATCATAAACCCAAAAAGTTTGATCTCTCGAGCCGACAAAAATTTGTTCAAGCTCGCACCATGAAATCTCATCACATGCGAGCTATGGAGTCTCCTCACACACAAAGCTTAATTCGAGACTGTAGACCTAGAAAGTTTGACCTCAATGATGCGAACTCAATAACCATTTGAACTTATCAGCCCATCGAAGCAATATTAGACAAACTGTTGCGATGGTGGTATGATCAGTAAGGTGTATGCCATGGTTAGTTTCAAAAGTGAGTTAATAAGGCCCGTGTAAAGGAAAAGGAAGGGTCAGATTAAGAGATAAGGAACTAAAGAAGTGAATGGTCTTTAACCATGTGGATGGATTGAAAAAAGAGGCATGTTGATGTGGAATTCTTGCTCATCTTTTAGACCCACTACAAGTGAAGGCACTGCAATTGACCAAGCCACATATAAAAATGTTTATTCAAATAAGATTTATGTAGGCTTCATCAAAGTGCAGTAGTTTTCCTCTAATTATGCAGAAACTGTAATGCGGAACTTGCACCACTATCTGCAATTATAGAGACTTTAAAAAAATAGTGTTTTTCAATTGAATAAACCTTTGATTTGGATGTGGCGTAAATGAGTTAATTTACGCCACCAATAAAAACTGCCACGTCAGTCCTATATTAAAAGAGTAATGCATACTAGCACGCACAATCACATCTCAATTAAACTCAAAATCCTCCCTATATGATTCAGACTTGAAGAACAACTCCTCTAATGTCTAAACCCAAGGACCACTTTAGGTCTAAATCGAATGGGGAGGATTTTGAATTTAATTGAGATGTGATTGTGTGTGTTTGTGTGTATTACTCTTTCAATACAGGATTGACGTGACAGTGCTTTATTGGTGGCGTAAATTAACCTTTTTTACGCCACATCAAGACTGAAGGTTTATTATTTTTAATTTATTGCATATTGTTCATTTAAAATTGCAATGTCTATTGGATAGTATAGTACGTTGTTATTCAATTTATTGATATTTTTTATGATTGAATAGTATCTTGAATAATTGCTACATCTAGTAAACAACGTAAATATATATATATATATATATTATATATATATTATATATATTCTTTAAAGTCTCAAACTTAATAGCTTTTCCGTGCATTGCACGGGTTAACGACTAGTTTAGGAAGAAATACACCTAAATTGACAACCAAAAAAAGAAAAAAGTTGAATGAGTACCTAAATATAGCAATATAAAATATCTCGTAACTTTTTTTCTAAAACCATTGAATTGACTTTCATTTTTGTACCATAAATTTAATTGGGGTCATAACTTATAAGTAAACCCATAAATTAATATTATAGTAATCACAATTTATCTTCCTAATAATTTATTAAAAAGGTTATGTGTAAGGTTGAATTTAATCAACCATCTAATTGGCTTTATTCCGTGACCAATTTGCTTGTAATTTAGCACTTAGTAACCCTGTATTTAGGTGGGAAAATTGTAAGGGTAGTGTGTGAGAAGATGTGAAGAAAAACTCAAGAGTGTGCAAGAAAAACAGAGTCTCGCGACTAGGACTCGCGGGTGGTTCGCGACTGGCAAGCCGCGAAAGGCAGTCACGTGAGAGGCACACTGGGAAGCTGAAGGGTCGCGCCAGCTGTCACGCTACAGGATAAAAGTTCCAGTCTGGCCAGGCCGTTACGTCGTGACTTGATTTCGCGACTTGGCCAAGCCGCGAGATCAAGTCGCCAACTTGCCCTGTTTGGCAAAAACTAACGTTTTGCATTCCCTTCTCACCCTACTATATATACACCCTTATACCCATCATATTGAAAGAGCTTCCAGAGAGAATTTTGTGAGAGAAAACCCTAGAGAAATACAAGATTGATCCATCCCCAATCTTCATCTAAAGAGACTCTACAAATTCCTCTACTCTCTTCCTCTCCATTGTTATACCTTTGAGAGGTCATTTACCAAACCCTTGTCTCACCACACCCACGTTTGTGAGAAGGTCCATTTGGTGCTTTGGGAAGCAATTTGGAAAGGAACCAATATACATTGGTTGATGCTATGGTCAAGTAGCGGAATCCGGAAAGCTAGAGAAGAAATAGGTTCGGCGTAACCTCGTTGGAGCAAGAAGCTTGGAGGGCTTAGGTACTTGGGTAGATTAGGCTTGGAGGGTCTTCTGCTGTTCATGTATCCCAACTACATTCTTTAGTGGATTATTTGACCACTTGGAGGGCGGCGGAGAGGTTTTATGCCGAGGACTTCGGTTTCCTCTTCGATAACACATCGAGTGTTGTCCGTGTGTTTGCATCTTCTTTCCCTTTACCTTTGCCTTATATTTACTGCTGTGGATGCGTTTATATTTGGCTTAGATTGTTCTATCAATTCAGTTATAAGCTTGTTATCATATTCTGCACATAAATTGTTTGATATAAAGTTTGAATTTGTATTTTTGTTATTTGGGGTCTAAACGTTCAAAGGTGTTTTATACCCTTTTTGAACTTTCAATTGGTATTAGAGCGGGTGCATTCTTTGTGGTTTGATTACCTAAGTGTGATCCTAGACCCCTTGGCTATGGATGCTGCTGCAAAAAGGGTAATGCTGAATTGTGGTATGAGTGTTTGTGAAAATGATTCTATAAGTATTTTTGAGGGATACTCTATAAAGGAACTCTTAGAGATAATTAAATCTAGAAAACATGCTAGGATGTTCATTCACATGCTAAAATATTTTCAAAGCAAGAACCACATACTTCACGATAGTCTATGTGAGTCTACCTCTTTGATTGAGAAATACAAAAGAAGAAATAGATCACTATGTGAAAAGGTTGATAATCTGAAAAAGCAAATCAAATCTAGAATGAGCATGGAAAATAACAATGAATTTTTGCTTGATGGTCAAGAATGCTTGTCTCATGCGTGTATGTTTGTGCACACCTCATTGAAGGTATTCAACTCATGCTTATGGTACCTTGATAGTGGATGCTCTCATCATATGACAGGAGATAAATCATTGTTTATGACTCTTAAAGAGAAGGCATATGATTATGTGACGTTTGGTGATGGGAGTCATGCTCAAGTCCTCGATAAAGGAACGGTTGAAATACCGGGACTACCTTTGCTGAAAGAAGTACTATACATCAATGGATTGAAGGCAAATCTCCTTAGTATTACTCAAATATGTGATGAAGATTTTCTAGTTCAATTCTCAAAGAAGGGGTGCATAATCATTGATGAGAAAGGGATTCAAGTCTTGGAAGGAAATAGGACCATAGATAATTGCTATGGAGTTGTACCTATGGCACCTATTTCGTGTAGAAGTGCTCATGTTGATATGCTGAAACTGTGGCATCACAGGTTTTGGACATGCAAACTTCAAACAAGTATGTAAAGTTTCTAAGCTTGAGGCCGTTGAAGGACTTCCAAAGTTTGGAAAGGTGGAGAAGACTATATGTGGAGCATGTCAAATGGGGAAACAAGCAAAAGCACATCATCCAAAGGTGAATGTGATTGCTACCTCACGGTGTTTGGAACTTCTTCACGTAGATCTCATGGGGCCTACAAGGACTGAAAGCTTGGGAGGAAAGAGATACATTATGGTGATAGTTGATGATTTCTCAAGGTACTCTTGGGTGGAATTCCTCAGAGAAAAATCTGAAGCATGTGATAAATTGCAGAAATTATGCAAGAGATTGCAAAATGAAAAAGGAATTCCCATAGTCAAAATCAGAAGTGATCATGGGAAGGAAATTGAGAATACAAAATTTGAATCACTTTGTGAAGAGCATGGTATCAAGAAGGAATTTTCAGCTCCAAAGACTCCTCAACAAAATGGGGTGCTTGAAAGAAAGAACCGGGTGATCCAAGAGATGGCTAGAGTCACGCTACTCAACAAAAACATACCTCAAAGGTTCTGGGCTGAAGCCGTGAACACAGCTTGTCATATTTGTAACAGAGTTTATTTCCGAGTAGGGACAAAGAAGACGTCATATGAAATATGGAGAGAAAAGAAACCCAAGGTGAAGTATTTCAGAGTATTTGGGAGCACATGCTATATTCTAAATGACAGGGAAAATCCAGGAAAATTTGATGCTAAGAGTGATGAAGGGATACTCTTCGGATACTCCACAAATAGCCGAGCTTATAGAGTGTACAACAAACGCACTAAAACGATGATGGAATCAATCAATGTGGTCATAGACGACACCATATCTGAAAAGGAAATTGATGATGATGGAAAGGGGTTCAAACTCAAGGAAAATGAGGATGATAATGATATGCCTCTAAGTGATGATGCTGAGAAAGTAACACCCGAAAAGGAGACCACACCTTCTGTATCAAGAAGAGAGACTAGATCAACACAAGAAGTCTCAAGTCCACTCACTCCTCCAGAAATTGAAACCCCAATTTCTCGAGACGAGGAACTCTCAACTTCCAAGAAACCTTCATCAAGAGTGACACTTAATCACCCATCAGGTAATATCATTGGGGATGTGAATGAAGGACTTCGTTTGAGAAAAGGGCTGAAGTATACTGCTAACCATGTAACATACAACTGTTATCTTGCTCAATTTGAACCCAAAAAGGTAGAAGAAGCACTGAAGGATGGAAATTGGGTAGAGTCTATGCACTAGGAACTACACCAATTTGTTAGGAATGATGTGTGGGAATTGGTTCCAAGGCTTGAAGATACACATGTGATCGGCACTAAATGGATTTTTAAGAAAAAACAGATGAAGATGGTGAAGTCATCAGAAATAAGTCTAGATTAGTGGCTCAAGGGTATACTCAGGTGGAAGGCATAGATTTTGATGAATCTTTTGCTCCGGTAGCAAGACTAGAATCCATTCGGATTCTTCTTTCCATAGCATGCATCATGGATTTTAAGTTATACCAAATGAATGTAAAGAGCGCCTTCTTAAACGGCATTCTCAATGAAGAAGTTTTCGTTGAACAACCAAAGGGATTTGAAGATCCTCACTTCCCGGGTCATGTATTAAGATTGAAGAAAACTTTGTATGGATTGAAGCAAGCACCGAGAGCATGGTATGATTGTCTCACTACTTACCTAGTAGATCGTGGGTTCAAGAGAGGTCAAGCAGATTGCACATTGTTTGTTAAAAGAGATGAAAAATCTCTTCTTGTTGCTCAAGTGTACGTGGATGATATCGTATTTGGTTCCACAATTGATAAACTAGCTCATGAGTTCTCTGAAGAAATGAAAAGGGAATTTGAAATGAGTATGGTGGGAGAGTTGAACTACTTCCTTAGACTTCAAGTGAGACAGCGGAGAGATGGAATATTTATTTCTCAAGAAAAGTATGCCAAAAATCTTGTCAAAGGATTTGGTCTGGACTTTAAGAAACATACATCTACTCCCATGAGTTCTTCAGCAAAGTTAAGCAAAGATGCAGCCGGCGTTGACATTGATCCAACCCTTTATCGGAGTATGATTGGTAGTCTCCTCTATCTCACAGCTAGCAGGCCGGATATTGCATTCAGTGTCGGAGTTTGTGCAAGATTTCAAGCCGCTCCTAAAGAATCCCATTTAACAGCAGTTAAGTGAATCATTCGCTATGTAAATGGCACATCTGACTATGGGATCTGGTATACAAAGGATTCGAATGAGTGTTTGGCAGGATATTCTGATGCTGACTGGGCAGGGTGCATAGATGATAGAAAAAGTACATCTGGTGGGTGTTTCTATCTTGGAAACAACTTAGTTTCATGGATGAGCAAAAAGCAAAATTCAGTATCACTGTCAACGGCTGAAACTGAATACATTGCAGCAGGAAGTTGTTGTGCACAACTACTATGGATGCAAAAGCTACTGCATGACTATGGCATTTCTCAAGACATCATGTGTGTGTTCTGTGATAATATGAGTGCCATAAACCTGTCAAAGAATCCGGTTTAGCACTTCAAATCAAAGCATATCGAGATCCATTATCATTTCATTCGAGACTTGGTAGAAGACAAGACAGTGTGTCTAGAATTCATCAATACTGACAATCAAAAGGCAGACATATTCACCAAACCTCTTGATGGCCCAAGGTTTGAATCCTTGCGTAAGACAATTGGTGTCGGTATCATTCCTTAAACTCAATCCTCCGTGACATTTTTTTTGCTTTATGTGTCTTTTGTTTGTATTATGTTTGTCTTCTTTGTGTTGTTCTTTTTTTTGTGTGTCAAAAATCCAAAAACACATAAAAATTTGAAAATCCAAAAATTTTGATTACTTTGTTGAGTTTTGTCTCAAAGCTTGTTTAGCCTTGTACTTTTGTACCAATGGCTGTGTGCATTTAACGAGCATAGCTCGTCTCTTATGCACTCATATCATTGTGAAAGAAATTCTGAAATCTATGTGATTGTTGTAAATAGATCTTCAACCTTGTCATGAATGATTAGTGAATGGTTTTGTTGATCTTGAGACATGCATAGACTTATGCCTATATATCTTCCCACTTTTTATTTTTTATGCTTTAAAAGAGCTCTCTAAATATAAATCTCCAAATGAAAAGAGATATAGAGTTGCAAAAGCCTGTCGCACACACTAGTATTTGACTAGGAAAAAGGGAAAGCGACCAAAATAAAATGTATGATGCTCAAAAAGCCAAAGGCTAACTCATCAATTGAAATATCAAAAATTTCAGCCATCTATCTCACAATGAGATTCTCTTTGCTCAAATGTTGCAAACAATATGTTTAATATGGAGCCAAATGAAAAGGTTCAAAGTATTGGTCTCAAGTACTTGTGGGAGGTCATATATGCATGTTTCTATAATTGAGATAGGTCACATTATCTAGTGCTAGTTGTGTATGCCTTGATTGAATTGATCATTGAAGCTTCACATTGGACTAAGAACTATCTCATTTTTGATATCCACACACATCACTCAAGTCTATATTCAACGAATGCCATATTCATTTGTGTGATTGTACTTGTTTAAATGTGTTTTGACATGCTCAATCTTAGTGGACAAACACAAAAAGATTTTTGAGTATTTTTGTTTTGTTTTCTAGAAAGTACTTTGTTTATACAAAATTGTGAAATTTTCTCAAAAATAGTGGTACCCTGGTTTGGCGACTAAGTCGTAAGTCAGCACAGTCGCAAGCCCCAGTCGCGAGCTCAGTCAGAGATTTTCGCGACTTACTGGCGAGTCACAACTCTAGTCGCGAAAAATACTTAGAAAATTTTTGAAAATTTTGTGTTTTGCTTTTCTCGCGGCTCATTTTGGCAGCTTGTTCGCGGGTGAAAGGTTCAATCGCGAGGTTTACTCAGAGATTTTTGCAGCTCAGCTCGCGACTCCCTCGCGACTAAACCTTCCAGTCGCGAAAAACACTTAGAAGATTTTTTCTAAAATCTTACCTTCACAGTGTTTCGCGGCTTGATCTGGCAACTTACTGGCGACTTGGACAAGTCGCGAAAATCGCGTGTTTTGCATTTTCAAGACAATTTTAAAATTGTTTTCCTTTTTCCCTCGTCCTTGTTTGACTGTTCATTGTCTTCCTCTATTTACACTCACAAACACTCCGTGTTTCTTGCTGGAAACCTTCCATTTCTGCATCACTTTCTCTCAAATCTTCAACTAAAAGGTATGGGTTTTATTCCTTATCCTTCATACTCTCTGATGTGGGCAATTCTTTTTGTTTTGTGAAGATGGTGTGGTCTATTGTGATTTATCTTGTTTGAACATGGGTTTCTGATTTTCGGATCATATTGCTTGTATATGCTGATCCATGCGATGATCACCTTTATCTTGTGTTCTATTTGTGGTGCTGGCAGCTTAATCACTCATTATCATGTTTTGACCCTCAACTTCATTTGTTTAGGGTTTCCTTCATTATCCATAGTATGACACTGTCATATTGCTAATAATGGGTGCTATCTCGTCTGGTGTTTGTGGGTGAATTTACTCCTAGTGCGGAGTGAAAATGTCTCCATTCAAGAGATCAGCTGTAAAAGGAGGAAGCAGCAAAGGGACGGAACATGTCATTGAAATTGACGATGTCTCTCCTAGACCAAAGCGAGCTCGCTCCTCATCTGGTGTGTTCAATCTCACCAAGTTTCGATCGTATGCTGCCTTCCAGACTCATGAAAATTTCTTCAAAAAGGCGACACCTCTGATTGAAAGAGTCCTTGACCAACATTCTCTGTTTGACACCAACATACCACAATTGTTTGCTCACAAGGACTGGAATTATCTTCTCTCTAACCTTGATGATGCATATGAAGATCTGGTAAAAGAGTTTTATGCAAATGCAATTATTGAAGGAGATGAACTTAAGTGCTGGGTTAGAGGGAAAAGTTTCTTGATCTCTCCTGCATATCTAGCAGAGATTCTGCACATCAACAGGCCAATTCTTGGGATATCTCCAATCTATGATGACTTTCATCCGGATGAAGAATTACTTAAAGCAGCTCTTGGGGACAATCTAGAATTTTCCTCAAATGGGAATTCAGTCAGTGTTTCATCTCTTCCTGCAAAATTGAGAGTGATCACAATCATCATGTTTCACAACCTGTACCCTCTTTCCAGCACAGGGTATATGAATCTCGGACGTGCACTGTTTCTTCATGATCTGATTTCTAATGTTGAGATTGACATCTGTGCTCATATCTTTCATATCCTTTGTAGAACTGTTCTAAGAACAGAATCAAGAATGTGCATCCCATTTTGTTGTCTCATCTCCCGGATTTTGAAGCGGAAAGGGATCTATCCGTCTGAAAACGAAGTTCCCTGCGCTAAACCATGTCCAATCAACATGCGCACATTCAACACTAGTATTGGTCATAGTAAGAAGGGAATCAAAACAGAAGCTTCCGCGTCCCACAGTGGCTCGCGCTCTAGTTCACTCCCCGCTGACGAGAGACTAGACTATATTGTAGCTTCTGTTCATGAGCTGAGTTCAAAGATGTCCAATTTTTCTTCTATCCTGCATACGAAGTTTACTTCGATTCAAACTCAATTGGATGAAATTCAAAGAAAGCTCGAAGATAGTGATGACTAGCTATTCCTTGACAAAAAGGGGGAGATGCTGTTGGCAGGGGGAGAGCTCAATGAAAGGGGAAGTTTAAATATTTTTGTTGAAAAAGTCTTTTTGCTTTATACACTGGTTTAAGTCTGTTTTAAAACTCTCAATATGTGAATTATTGGTAGTAGTTGTTTATTTCAGCATATATATAGTTTGATGTCTTTCAGCACTTTATGTTGTTGGTTTGTACCCATTGTTGCTTTTGTAAGTTTTGAGGGTTGTTTCTAGCACTTTTGCATGCTTGTAGGCTTTTATAGTTTGTGCCATGTATTTGCAAAACTTTGCTTATGCAGCCTTTGCGCTTTATGCTTTGGTACTTGTTAATGCATTGCATTATCTTAAGTACAACACTCTTGTGCCCTTGTAGGATTGTTCCTAGATGCATATATGTTTGTATGCATTGGTTGAGTGTTGAACTTGCAAATGATTCTCTTCAATTGAGTTTATCATTTTTGCATGTCCGGATGTTCATTCCTTATGTGAATGAACATAGTAATCACTTTTGCTTAAGTGACTACTGGTGTTGATCTTGCCATGAATTATCGCTTTTATGCCTATGTTCATTTTTGCTTGATCATGTTTATTGTGCTCCATATGCATATTAAGTTTTCTGCGTACAATGATATTGTTATGTTATTGTGTTTCAGGAGTTATTTATTCATATGTTCAAGAGCTATTCAGAATCTAGAGTTAGGTGTGAGTGAGTTTTCCAACTATTCCTAACTCACGTTTAAGTCTAGAGTCTGTTGTAGGGTTTTGTCATGGAATAGCCAAAAGGGGAGATTGTAAGGTTGAATTTAATCAACCATCTAATTGGCTTTATTTCGTGACCAATTTGCTTGTAATTTAGCACTTAGTAACCCTGTATTTAGGTGGGAAAATTGTAAGGGTAGTGTGTGAGAAGATGTGAAGAAAAGCTCAAGAATGTGCAAGAAAAACAGAGTCTCGCGACTAGGACTCGCGGGTGGTTCGCGACTGGCAAGCCGCAAAAGGCAGCCATGTGAAAGGCACACTGGGAAGCTGAAGGGTCGCGCCAGCTGTCACGCTACAGGATAAAAGTTCCAGTCTGGCCAGGCCGTTACGTCGAGACTTGATTTCACGACTTGGCCAAGCCGCGAGATCAAGTCACTAACTTGCCCTGTTTGGCAAAAACTGACGTTTTGCATTCCCTTCTCACCTTACTATATACACACCCTTATACCCATCATATTGAGAGAGCTTCCAGAGAGAATTTTGTGAGAGAAAACCCTAGAGAAATACAAGATTAATCCATCCCCAATCTTCATCTAAAGAGACTCTACAAATTCCTTTACTCTCTTCCTCTCCATTGTTATACCCTTGAGAGGTTATTTACTAAACCCTTGTCTCACCACACCCACGTCTGTGAGAAGGTCCATTTGGTGCTTTGGAAAGCAGTTTGGAAAGGAACCAATATACATTGGTTGATGCTATGGTCAAGTAGCGGAATTCGGAAAGCTAGAGAAGAAATAGGTTCGGCGTAATCTCGTTGGAGCAAGAAGCTTGGAGGGCTTAGGTACTTGGGTAGATTAGGCTTGGATGGTTTTCTGCTGTTCATGTATCCCAACTACATTCTTTAGTGGATTATTTGACCGCTTGGAGGGCGGCGAAGAGGTTTTACGCCGAGAACTTCGGTTTCCTCTTCGATAACACATCGAGTGTTGTCCGTGTGTTTGCATCTTCTTTCCCTTTACATTTGCCTTATATTTACTGCTGTGGATGCGTTTATATTTAGCTTAGATTGTTCTATCAATTCAGTTATAAGCTTGTTATCATATTCCACACATAAATTGTTTAATATAAAGCTTGAATTGGTATATTTGTTATTTGGGGTCTAAACATTCAAAGGTGTTTTATACCATTTTTGAACTTTCATTGTGAAATCTGTTAACCCGAGCATTCCTCAAACACAGAGGTAGCAATATGGCTTGCATACACGGAGCTTGTAGAGTAAATAATTGGAATAAATATTCTTTATTACATTCTAAGCGTTCCACTTTGTATATTACCAACTGTAATATGTCATTTTTTTTTCCTTCTCATTTCTTTTAAATTTTAGTTATTTTATAAGAAAAAAAAGGGTACGGGATATACTTACATTGGTTGACTATAAAATGAATATACTCATGGTGAGAAGTATTTTTGTTTAAATGGTTGGTCTTTTGATAATTTAAGACGATATGTTTATACCTTCACCAGCGGCAAGATTGAAGTATAAGTAAATAATGTTGGGGCTGCTTCCATAGCACTAAGGTGAGCAAAACATTTCTGTGAAACGAGGCTCAAGGAGAGAGTCAGATGAGATTCCAAGTCTTTTACGGTCAAGCCCACATCCTTTGATGCACTGGTCAGTCTCAATCAAGCCTTGTAGTTTGCCTGCCTCAATTTCTGATGTACGGCATGTGTATGCTTCCTCTCCGCTCCTTTTTACGTGCTTCTCAAGCACACAGCGTTTGCCAGAGGATTACACTGCGAATGCGCATGTGTTCTGGTCTAGATTCTCACATGTTATTGCACCTGCAGCCACCAACATAAATAACTAGATGAATTGCTATGGTTTTTGGAAGTACATGAATTATGAAACCTAATTTTTAAAGCATTTTTAAAATAATAAATACCATGACTTCGCAATAAATATGGAAGAGATGCTATTTTACAGTTTAAGATTTTATTTTTTGAATCTGACTATATGTAGATTATCATATTATTTAAAATTTAATTAATGTGGCACTAGATATAACTTATTAGGATTTAGCACCAAATGGATCCATTTGGAGTAGTATATATGTAAAGTTGTAGTGTAAGGATAAAAGAGTTTCAAAATGGTTTCTTTTCATGAAAAAGGCACGTAAAGAAGAAAAAATACTAATATTTGTAGCATCGAGAAATAAGAAAATGGTCGAATAATCTATGGCATGAAAAATAGAAAACGGAGGTTTACTAGTTGGTGTTAGTAATGGAAATAATTGTTTTCATACGTAGAGTGCCTTGCACACACAGGGCAATTGCAAGAACCAAGACTGCCAGGGTCTTCAAGCTAATATGAGAGGCCATTGCACAGATTTAATGTAAAAAAGAAGAGACTGGTGCTGAGGCCAAATTAGCTATAGGACTTTCTTAAAGCTAGTAAAACTGTGTTTCTACTTTCTACTTGGAGGAATGCTGTGAAGTTTCATTGGTCGATAGGACCATTTATAGCAGCTTCAATGCACTGTAGATTTCAAAAATTATGACCACGTAGAATGGAATTTTAATGTTAAGAAATGTGAAAAATCTTGGTGAACCTTACTTTAGAAACTAGTGAAGCTATGGTTTTGTGTGACCCCACCATGAAGAACTTAAGCATGTCAGGTTTATTTTTTTTTTTTTTTTTTTTTTTTTTTTTTTTTTTTTTTTTTTTTTTAACGATGCCACAGAAGATTGGTAATTACAAGTCAATGACTGCCACTATCAAGGGCGGAGGCATGACTGATGCCAACGGCATGTAAAAACAAAAATATGGTTTTCAATTATTATATATAATTTGGTCGGAACTGTACATTAGAGGGTGCTTATTTGAAAATTGTTTTTGCAGGGACTTGGTTTGGAAAGGCCCTTCGAAAATCAAAAGGAAAATGGTCCAATAAGCCTAAACAATACATTTTTAGAGAGTGGGTTCAAGAACTAGGCCCTAACAAACGTACAACGCCCGATACAAGACTCATACCTGTTGAAGGCCGGCGCGCCGGAGTTATTCCTCAAGGTCTCTCCACAGCACCGACCCAAGGAGCTTGACCGAGGTCCTTTTCTTTTCCCTTTTTCTCCCCCTCCCCCCCTTTAACTATTCTGTTGGTTTCCCTTATATAGTCCTCTTCTCATCATCTCTCTCTTCTACCTGTTGATCATCCACACACATTTCTCCTGATGGCCCGTCCCCACAGCTGCATCATCGATACCCGTGTGATTTGCAGTGGCCAGGGTTGCCCTGTCCTGGAGTCACATCTCCATTAATGCGGCCAGAGGATTAGGTGAGTGCATTTAGCGTGGAGGTGACAACTTGTACTGGACTTTTCCCCCCACTTAGTGTTAGTCTCGGTCCACCGAGGACAAGGCCATCCTCGGCTGTGGTCCTTGCAGCCCAGGCCTTCATATGATGTCCTTGGACGATTCTTCATCATCGGCATGGGCCTTGGGCTGGATGTAAAATGGGCCGAGGCTTCTAAGTTCTCAGGCCTCACAATAGCCCCTCAAAATCCTACTACCCACCTCCTCAGACGAGGAGGAGGGTTTTGACACCCTCTGGCCTTCGTCATGATTTGCCCTACCTCGTCCTTCACCAGTGTTGGAATCTCTTCGCTTGCCCAATGCGCGTTTCTGACGTCTCGATATTTAGTGCGTGCCTACATTAAATTTTGGCGGCTCTATGTTCTCCACGTTTAGTGGTGTGATGACAATCAGTCGGTGAGGATTTCTTGCCTTTATGGGCGGGAAATTCCTCCTGGTTAATTTTAATTGGGCGTATAAATACTTGTTTGAACCGCTTGGCCTCCTTATTTGTGTACTCAAGAACTTCAGCGTACATACTCTGAATCTGGCCTAATCTCTACCCTGGCCAGCACCCTTCTTTAGCATAAAGAGTCTGTCTGAGGAAAATCTCCCCATTTCCGTACGTCTCCTTCTCTCTGTAGCACAAACTTCTCTCTGATTCCTTTTTCTCCTTTGCTCTCTCTTTCTCTCTCTTGGGTCTTTGAGTAGTTACTAGGGATGGGTAAATTTAAGAAGTTAGTTGAGTCTGAAGAGATGATAGAGAAATTCATTGCTGATTACGGGATACCCCGTAATGTCGGCTTGAGGTATTGCGAGGAAGGAGAGTGGCTCATTAAAAGGAACGAGGGTGAAGTTGTGATTCCCATAGTCACCTTCATAGAGGGAGGCATGAGAATTCCTATAGGGCTGGTGACGAGCGGTTACCTTAGGCATTTTCAGCTAGCTCCTACCATGCGCCGTTAATATGTTTAGGTTACTAGGCTGCGTAGACGCCCTGAATGAGAAGATGGGGCTGAGGTTAACAAACCACGATGTAAATTGGTGCTACAACTTTCAGCAACTGAAGGGTAAGTCGTACTATATGAAGACGAGGGACGATAGGGTTCGGCTTATCCAGTGCCTCCCTAATTCTGGTAAGAGGTTGACTCAAGATTTTCTCATTGTGTCAGAGGAGTGGCACGACGGTCTCCACTGCCCGACAGTAGAGGGAAAGCTAGGTAGGGTACTCGAAGTAAGGGATGGTCTAACTTCTTTTCTTTTTTCTTGGTCGTATATTTTTTTTGTTTGATTGACCACAGGAGTTTTGTTTCTATCTCTGCAGATCCGCACGCCTTCGCACGTCATTTTCACCTGGTCAACAAGGCGAACCTGGAAGCCATCCTTAGGGCGGAGCTCTTTTTGAACGAGGTTGACAACCAAGTCAGGGCCGCCCATAAAATCCTCGGACACGACCCGACCTGACCCAGAAGTCGTTCCCGGTCCCGAAGCACGTTATTAGGGCTCGTGATCCTCGACTTAGGCAAATCACGATGGTAGAGGATGGGTTTTCATTTTCCGAATGAACTTCTATTCTGGAGGGCATCCCACTAGCAGATTCTTCCTTATCCCATCAAGTGGCAGAGGCCAAGGAAGGGAGCATGAAAAAGGGGGGAGAAGAGGTCGAACTAAGCTCGTCTAAGGACGAATTTGGTGCATTCGATCAAGCCGATCAGCCCAAGGATTCCTTTGGTGATTTGGGGGACCCCTATTTGTCTGAAGCCGATCTTCGGTTCTCAAGCGTTGGTACTCAGACAAAGATGGGTTACAAGAGGAAATCCCACCCCAATCTACTAGACCTGATCGAAGGCCAACCGAGGAAGTCCCAACCAAAGCTTCCCCCTTCTTCTCCCAAGACTCAACTTGCCCAGATCAGGTCGGCCTCTGCCCAATCCAGGCTTCCTCCTCCTCCGCCTCAGACGAGTCTGCCGTCTAGGCCCGAGCCTACTGATCCCAAGGAGAAGAAGGATAAGGGAAAAAGGCCTATGGGGGACAAGTCAGTGTCCTCGCAGGATGGGGACGACACTCGGCAGCCCTCAAAGCAGATAAAGATAGGCCCTTAAGGCCAAGATAGGCAGGTCGCTGCCCAGCCCGAGGCTCAGGCCTGGCTTCTCGCCCCAATCCTCCATGGGGAGCCCTTGAAGGATGACTCCTCCCTCAGGGATCTTAGGGAGGGCGAAGGTGCGCATGTGGTCGACGCACTGGAGAGGTGCCTGTTGCTCCCTACGGATATGGCTGAGCTACAGACTTTGAGGAGCAAGCAAGTCTTCCTCAGCCTTAAGCAATACCTGGGAATGGTAAGACCCCCAGTACTTATGATTTTTTTCCGAATTCAAATTTTCTTCCTTTTTCTGAGTTTGGCTTATTATGCATTCGTTTTGTTTGGCAGGCCGTCCAAGCCACCTTTAGGTTGGAGGCAGCGGCCAACAACCAGGGAAAGGCCCTCGACGTGGAGCGTGAGAAGCATTTAGAGGCCACTCAGACCCTCAAGACCTCCGAGGCTGACCTCGTCACAGCCAGGGAGGAGCTAAAGGCAATGACCCGGGCTCGAGACACTACAAAGTCAGGCCGTACTGGTGCCCAGAAGCAGGCCCGAGATTAGACGAGGCGTCTGGCTGATGCAAAGGAGCAACTGGCGGTCACCAAGGAGCTGGTTGCAAACCTGACAAAGGAGGCAGCTGCTACTGAAGCGGCCAAAAATGCGACTGAATGGGCCAAGGATGAAGCTGTGAGGGCTAAGGCTGAGTCGAACTTCGGTAGGGAGGAGGCTCTAGCTTCTAAGGAGGAAACCGAGGAGGCTACTTACGTTGCGAGGGTAGTCGAGATAGAAGCTGCCTACAAAGCCCAAGTCCCTAGGGTATGTAGGCGTTATTGTTCCCAGGTTTGGGGTGAGGCCCTCAAACAAGCCCGGGTCGAGGCCTCGTTCGACCTGTGGAAGGCGGAGAGCGTGTACTACCCCCTATGCTATCTGCGAGTCTGCTCCTAATAGCTCCGAGGCTGAGGAGGTTGTTGAAGAAGTTGGGGCTACTCCAGGTGAGGGAGCTTCGGTTGCTGGACTTGCCGGCGAGCCTGTCGATGGGGGTGATCCTCCCCGGGTAGTTGGATCAAGGGAAGGCCCCAACGAGGAGGCGCCCCAAGAGGTTGCAAATTCCTCCTCTGATACCCAGGTCCCCCCCGCCGAGGAGGCAGCTATCCTTACTGTGCCTCTACTGTGCCAACGGCATGTAAAAACAAAAATATGGTTTTCAATTATTATATATAATTTGATCGGAACTGTACATTAGAGGTTGCTTATTTGAAAATTGTTTCTACAGGGACTCGGTTTGGAAAGGCCCTTCGAAAATCAAAAGGAAAATGGTCTAATAAGCCCAAACAATACATTTTTAGAGAGTGGGTTCAAGAACTAGGCCCTAACAAACGTACAACACCCGAGACAGGACTCATACTCGTTGAAGGCCGGCATGCCGGAGTTACTCCTCAAGGTCTCTCCATAGTACCGACCTGAGGAGCTTAACTGAGGTCCTTTTCTTTTCCCCTTTTCTCCCCCCCCCCCCCCCCTTTAACTGTTCTATTGGTTCCCCTTATATAGTCCTCTTCTCACCATCTCTCTCTTCCACCTGTTGATCATCCATGCACATTCCTCCTGATGGCTCGTCCCCACAGCTGCATCATCGATACCCGTGTGATTTGCAGTGGCTAGGGTTGCCCCGTCCTGAAGTCACATCTCCATTAATGCAGCCAGAGGGTTAGGTGAGAGCATTTAGTGTGGAAGTGACAACTTGTACTGGACTTTTCCCCCCACTTGGTGTTGGTCTCGGTCCACCGAGGACAAGGCCATCCTCGACTGCGGTCCTTGCAGCCCAGGCCTTCATACTACGTCCTCGGTCAATTCTTCATCATCGGCATAGGCCTTGGGCTGGGTGTAAAATGAGCCGAGGCTATTAAGTTTTCAGGCCCCATAGTTTCCATGATCGATGCTTATCTTGTTCTTGCAAGAATAAAATAAGAACAAATTTTGGTTACATACTTTTTTGTAGCTTAAAACTATAACTTCATTTAATATTTTTTTTATAAGATTTAAATTTTAATAAATTCACCAATAGATTACATTATCTTTCTCTATCTACCATACTTGCAAAATTTTTAATAGATTAAAAATCAATATATATGTTAACAAATAATTGTATAAATTGTAAGTTTTTGTACTATAAAGAACGTACAATCCAATAGTTAGATTTTGAAAGTATATAGCAATGCTAATTTTTTTTAAAAATGTTTGTAGCCTTAGGCTACAATTAAGATTGCAATCAAATTTTGTCCATAAGATAATAAAGAATGTAAACTCCTCAACAGGCTTAACTAATTTGACTTCCCCTTGCAAAATGAGAATGGAAAGAATGCAATATTAATATAATAGTACAATATTACATTATTTAGAAATTTGATGAAATTAAAATGATATGATATATTTTGTAATTTTAAATTATGTTATTATTAGAAAAAATAAAATAAATCAAAACCTTTAATGCAATATTATTATAATGTGTATCACATCAAGGGCATATTACAGCGAACCAAACGCCCTATTAATATCGATATGAAAAAAATTAAGATCTCTCAAGAAGGATTAGATTAACCAGAGTTGATCTTTGTCAAACGTAGCACGAGTCCATTCTTAACTTCCTAAAGTGAAGTACTTGCACTCTGGTTGATTTTGTCAAACTCATTAGCACAGTCTGCGTCATTCTTAAAGCTTTCGTAATGTTTTGGAAGATGAGAAAACTGAATTGATTTCTGCCCTTCTATCAAATTATTAATAATTAGAAATATATACTAAGAAAATTAACGATAGTGTATGGCTTGATTGGTGCATGAAAAGCTAGCCTTGGGTCGTTGTCAATAGGTGTCAAGGTGTGTTGCGATGTGCTTGGCGATCATGGCGTCTTGCCAGCAAGCCATGCTAGCATAGCCAATTACCGTGGCTTGCAGAGTGGTCTGATTAGCTTGCTATGGCGACCTAGCAAGCCACGGTTGAAATTGAAAGAGACTAAAGAAATTAACTATGTACTAAATATAGCATAAGCTCATGTAGTTTTACTGCTGTAGCTAGCAAAAGAATATATAACATCTGCTTTTCCAAGAGCTTGAAACGAAACAATATTTACGGGCAACAATGAAATAAATGTTTATAGCTTGGTTCTTTTTTTACATGCACCAACAGGAAATTTTTCATCACTACTCATATAAATCAGGGGTTGTGAATTGCATCATATAAATCGCAGGCGCAACTACAAAACCAAATACCGAAGAAAGGACGAAAGAGAAATGGTACCTGTTAAAAAGATTCCGTATCCATAAACCTAAAATCATCTACCTAGTTAGGTAGATGATTTTGAGTATAGGTCTATGGAAGTTTATGACTATAGCCATAAACTTATGTCGCATTGTCTTATATTATATTAATCCAAGTGGGTTGAGTCATGGGATGGAACTTCCAATAATGACACAATTGAGTGGACTCAAGTCTTCTTCTTCCTTTTTTTTAAGTGGATGTGGATGGACTCAATCTACTCCAATGATATAAATATATGACCACCAGATAAAAAACCAATTATTCAACTTCATGCAAATAAATCTATATATATATATATATATATATTGCGGCAGTGAGCCAAGTGATTTGTCAATATTATCGTACATGTCTTAGCTTGCTAGAGGCGACTTCCATATACTTATTAAGTGTTTTTTTTTTTTTTTTTTTTTGCTTAAAAAAAAGCGATTATTCATGCAAACATTAGCATTTTATATATGTTGTTCCAGAAAATCAAATCACTAAGTTTTGCTACAACGTGGGATGCGACATATATATATATATATATATATATATATGTATGTATTTAGAAAGGAGTTGAATATTATTAAAAAGTATGGGATGAATTTAAGAGAAACTTTCATTTGGTCTTATTATATATATATATATATATATTGATATCAACCAGAAAAAAAGAGAGCATTACAGAGGTGATGGCTGAGGCCATTTGTAGTGTATTGGAACACTGGAAGCCATATCAGCGATAATATTTACATTACCAAGCACAAAATTTGGAATCCAAAGGAAATAAAAACTCATACCCTGTTGCTTTAAAGATAGAATATCCGCAACCAAAGTTTTTTCTTCCCAACCTGGATATTTACCCTTGTTTAAAGACTGAACTAGCTATTTACTGCTGCTCAAAACCAAAATCTGGTTGAGGTGGAGCCTATTAGCTCGCGCTGCCGCTTCTGGATATTTAGACTATAATGGCATCCCCTTTTCATATACTATCATCCACCTTTTCCCCTTTTCACAATTCCATACGTCAGGCTTTTTTTTTTTTTTTTTTTTTGTGAGAATTATTCCATACGTCAGTTTAGAGAAAGCAGAACTACTCATCCACCACTCGGGCACTATTAATCATTATTATTGATGTATAACTTTTCAATTCTTTGGATTTAAACGAGAACACCTGGCTGAATCTCTTCCATTTTAAAGTGAGCTAGTTACATTTAAATTAATTGTCAATAGTTTGGTTTTTTTAACTTATTATCATAGCCCGCCTCATTCCTAAGCTTCAGTACTATTTTGAAGAACGTGTGTCTGTTCTCTCCATATGTTCTTTAAATAATATAACTAGGGTTGAACTTTAACTTCAATATTTTAATAAAAGATGGAAATCAGAAGGGTAAAGGAACAATTCAGATCGTTCTTGCTCAACCACATATATTCCAGAAAGTATAGAAGTTGAAGATAAACATATATAAATTATATAATGACGTGCTTTAATTTCTGCCTTGCTCTCAAATCCCACCCAAGATGTTAGTGACAATAAAAAAATATTGAGCCAAATCAATGCTACGTTGTTGCTTTCAAGGGTATTTTAGTAAACCGACACATCCAGCTATTCGCTATAAATAGACTAAATAACCCAACCTCGCTCTTACATCCAGAGTTGCTATAAATACATCCAGATTTGCTCAGCGGCCAGGGTTTTGTCGCAGCTCTCTCAGTCTCCCACATTAGGTTCGATCTCTCTCTGCCTTTTAACTGATCTGTTTTTCTTTATGTTTTAACGTTAATAGGTTATGATATTATTTTCTTTTCTTTAAAAAATAATTATTTGGATGGTTTAGATTGTTAATATTGTTATTGTTGTTCCATATCTGTGAAGTATCTATCGAAAGCTTTCGGCTTGAGCTTCTAAAACTGTAGCTATATACCCTTTTTTTTTTTTTTTGTCAGATTGCTTCTAGATCTGATTATAAAAATCATTAAAATATTTTGGTTTTGGTCTCATATTTTAGCTGGGATTTTGGTGTTTTAATTATTATGGTATACGTATTTTGGGATGAACTTTGTTTGGTTTTTTGGTATCACTTATAATTATGTTTGATTGTTTTATTTTGGGTCAAGTTTGTACTTGATGATTTTTTTTTGTGAACATTAGATATTATAATTTTGTACCATGAAATATTATCTGATATATTGGTTCATGGGTCTCTGTGTTTTAATGGAACTATATTTTGAGACGCTCGGTTTTGATAATTCATCAAAAGTTATTATGTGAATATATTTTTTCTCATGCCTAAACTTTTTATGGGAAAAGGTTTTTCATTTTTTTTTTTTTTGTGTAAATAATACAACTTTTAACTTTTCTGGAAACAATATTTCTCAAAAAAAAAAAAAAACTTTTCTGAAAATAATATTAATTAATGATAATATATATATAAAAATAACCTAAAAAAAACGGATTGCCATAAGATATATTTTATTATGCAATACCCCACTGACTGTCTGCAGGTTGGAATTATGGATGCAGTTGAACTATGCATTAGAATAAAGGTAATTCCCTAATATGATTAGTGGTGGCAATGGAATTTTCTTGGATAAACAGTTGACTTAATTATATTGCAATCTTTTTTTAACAATAAAGCCAATAAGTGCCCAACAATTACTATGTCTGGGGGATCCGTAGACCCCATAAAATAGCTTGACTTGTCTGACTTTTTACGTGGAAAGATCTAGTACCATAAAATTTTTTACGACTTCTTTTCAAAAACTTCACACTCTATCACATCATTGCCAACTTTGAAGAACATGGGTCATAGCAGACTCTGAAAGGTAAAGCAAGACTTTTTAATGTAACCATGCTCAGGAACCACTTAATTATGAAAACGAATCAATTTAATTCATTATTCAAACTGATAACATCGGCAGTATCAATTAATTCCTTATTTATACCGACAACGTGCGATTCAACATGTCAGCAAAAAGGTGGATAAATAGGGATTGGGATTTGGTAGCAAAACTTTAGATATTATGTGAGCGTTCATTTTTACTCTTATTTATGTATTTTATTGTATTTTTTTCATATTATTCAGAAGTTTTATTGTATTATTTTACCTAAATAAGTGGATCTCAAACGGACTTTATATGTGATGCAATCATTGTAGTTGATAAAATTTAAAGTTGTAAAAAATAACTTTAAATTTTAACTATTGGTAATAAAAAAGTAAAAAAAAGTAGTAAAAAAAATTATGAGAGAGAAGAAGGTGCACACCGAAATCCAGATAGACAAAATAAATAAACAAAATTATTTATTATATTTTAAAAAAATGAATACTAAATTGGATCTTGTTGACATGTGAGCAATAGCTCTTAAAAACGAAAAAGTTTAGCTGGGTATCAATGGGTTCTTATTTTTTATTAAGATAAGAGTTAGGTGTAGGCGATTATGCTTATTTTTTTCTTTTTTGGAATTAGAGCACGAGCACAAAATATTTTATGAGTTTTTGGAATTAGAGCACGAGCACAAAATCACTAACTCTTATAATGCTACTTTTTAAAAAATAAAAATAAAAATAAATTAAAGAAAAAAAACGATACTCTAGAAAAAATTGGATAAGATTCCTTTTTGACTAAATAAATGTTGTTATAAAGTTAAGCATATTTGAAGACACTAAAAGCCTCGTTTTAATTGTTTAAATATCAGTTTTTAGTATTTAAATAATATTATACGTATTTTCACACACTTTTTACTCACACAAATTTTTAAAAAATACAAATAATATTATTAAAAATTTCTTACCAAACAAGCACTAAATGTTGTTGTAAAAATACAATACATTTTTTTAATAGCACAATTATTTTTGTGTTCTATTTTATTCTGTATTGCACGTAATTTGCTAAATTTTTTTTCTTTTAAATTTGAAACTTCAATTATTTTGTTTAAAAAGCATAAAATATATATATATATATATATATATACACATAACAAATTATAATCGATATACAAAGAATTTGTTTTAAATAAACCTTCAGTCCTGCGGCAATATGAGCATTGGCATTTATAGCTCATCAGATGTGGTATAATAATAATAATAATAATAATAATTACATTATTATTCTAAGAGGCTACAATAGGGATATTTAAATTGATATGCCATGTGAATCCGTAATATGTTTTGGAAGATGAGAAAACTGAATTGATTTCTGCCCTTCTATCAAATTATTAATAATTAGAAATATATACTAAGAAAATTAACGATAGTGTATGGCTTGATTGGTGCATGAAAAGCTAGCCTTGGGTCGTTGTCAATAGGTGTCAAGGTGTGTTGCGATGTGCTTGGCGATCATGGCGTCTTGCCAGCAAGCCATGCTAGCATAGCCAATTACCGTGGCTTGCAGAGTGGTCTGATTAGCTTGCTATGGCGACCTAGCAAGCCACGGTTGAAATTGAAAGAGACTAAAGAAATTAACTATGTACTAAATATAGCATAAGCTCATGTAGTTTTACTGCTGTAGCTAGCAAAAGAATATATAACATCTGCTTTTCCAAGAGCTTGAAACGAAACAATATTTACGGGCAACAATGAAATAAATGTTTATAGCTTGGTTCTTTTTTTACATGCACCAACAGGAAATTTTTCATCACTACTCATATAAATCAGGGGTTGTGAATTGCATCATGGGAGATTGGATTTGGGGCTGAAGGTGGGACTGGACCTTTATCAAGTGGAACATATCGATCACCACCATGAACCCTCGAACCTGCACTCATCTTATGGTTTCCGATGTGGGAAGGAGGGGAATACAAAACTGGTGGACCTCTTGAATTCTCTCCTTTATTGGCTACGTATTGGTCTTTGACCAATGATGAAAATGATGATGGATTCTTTCAACCTTAAGCTGTTAAAGGAGAAATCTAAGCAATTACAAGTAGCTTCCTTAGTTCAAGTCTCAGATCCTAATACTTTAGACTTGAGGGGGAGTGTTGAAGACAAAAGCATTACAAATGACAGAAGCAACAGCACTAAAAACGACAAAAGAAAAGCAAGGTTGAAGAGTGAAACGACAAGGGCAAGAAGAAGAGTTGAAATGGAGCGTTTTGATTAATGAAGTCACACAAGCCACACGTGTGAAAGAACACAGAATTTAGTTAAAGAGGAAGCTAGTTGTCAAATTGTAATTGGCTGATTAGTTGAAAAACAGTTAGTTAGTTTTAGCGCCTAAAGTAATGCTCTGTTTTGGGATTGTATATAAATAGCTTAGTTGGTAATTATATTTTGATCAGTTCATTTTGTACCATTCATTCAGTTAATGAGAATTACAATTTTTCTGTATTCTCTGTTATTTTACATAAGAACACAAATCAAAAGAGAAGGAAGATGGGTCTTACCTGAGAAAGAAATTCTAGAGCTTGAAAACTTGGAAGAAAAGAGCTCGGAGAAGAAAGAAAATAGAAAGAGAAGAAAAAAAGAAGAGGGAAGCTTTTAAAGCAGCCCTAAATAAAGCCGCGTGGGAAAACCAAGGGAAGCGTCAGAACACATTCCCACGTCCACCCAATGAATGGCCGACAAGTGTCCATAATCTAACTAACAACATTTCATCACATTAAGTGCAAAAGGAACGGAACATCAAGGGATATAGCAAGCCAAAAGTCAAGGCGACCACTAATATTCCTTCATTCGTATAGAAAATAAAGATGATCACGGAATCGAGGCAATTGATGGAATGAGAATTAACATCATCCAAAGATAGGATTTGGATTAGGTTCAATGCATTAATGATTTGACTGTTACCAATAGAGGCAATTCAGTAGAAGATCGTTGGGAACGCCATGAGTGACCATTTATGACCCCAAGACGTTACGAATGCCATAAAGGAGCACATTAAAAGTGCTCCAAATGACTAAATGACAAGAGGCTATATGAACCTCCACATAAGTAAGAGAAAGTACACACATACATTATTCAAAAAGCAGAACACTCTCTTATATCATTTTCACAACAATCCTTGATATCTAATTGTGGCATAGAAGGGTCTTTGGCAAGCATCACAATAGTGTTCAGATCAAAGCCGCTCATCCTTTTGTTGCAAGTGGTGTTTGATATTCCAAATTTACTTGGACAAGGAATTCAACTGACGATTCTAGGTATCATCACCCACCATTCGTGCATTTGGGGCAAGATGACTAGACCTCATTGTAACAATGGCATTGTTAGCGCAAGTTCAAGTCCAACCTCCCTCCTAAATGTAAAATCCATGGTAAGTGTTGGTTGTAAATTATGTTTCATTTCTGTTTGTCATCTGAAACAAAGATCCAATTCGACAAGTCAAAGATGGATCCTAGCCCAAACTTCTGATTACAAAAAGCCCAAGCAACCAAATTGTGAGCTAAAGAATTTACATTCCTACTAATAAGAGATAGACCAAGAGTAGTTAAGTTTTCCTAACAAAAGCTTTATATTTTCAATGACTGAGGAGATGACCCAATAAGGCTTTTCTTCATTCTCTTTCAAGGGTTCAGAACATTTGCAGCATCTCCTTCCAGAATACTATTTGAGAAGTTTGATAATTTGATTAGGCAAAATTGACAGCCTCAATTTCAAGTTTGAGAAGGAACAATTTAAAGTAATGCGGACGGCCGAACTTTTCGAGGCCCAATTCAAAAATCGGAAGAACTGAAAGTTGCATTGCATGTACTTGATTTGAGAGGTGAAAAGAAGAAAATCGCAGGCGCAACTACAAAACCAAATACCAAAGAAAGGACGAAAGAGAAATGGTACCTGTTAAAAAGATTCCGTATCCATAAACCTAAAATCATCTACCTAGTTAGGTAGATGATTTTGAGTATAGGTCTATGGAAGTTTATGACTATAGCCATAAACTTATGTCGCATTGTCTTATATTATATTAATCCAAGTGGGTTGAGTCATGGGATGGAACTTCCAATAATGACACAATTGAGTGGACTCAAGTCTTCTTCTTCCTTTTTTTTAAGTGGATGTGGATGGACTCAATCTACTCCAATGATATAAATATATGACCACCAGATAAAAAACCAATTATTCAACTTCATGCAAATAAATCTATATATATATATATATATATATTGCGGCAGTGAGCCAAGTGATTTGTCAATATTATCGTACATGTCTTAGCTTGCTAGAGGCGACTTCCATATACTTATTAAGTGTTTTTTTTTTTTTTTTTTTTGCTTAAAAAAAAGCGATTATTCATGCAAACATTAGCATTTTATATATGTTGTTCCAGAAAATCAAATCACTAAGTTTTGCTACAACGTGGGATGCGACATATATATATATATATATATATATATATGTATGTATTTAGAAAGGAGTTGAATATTATTAAAAAGTATGGGATGAATTTAAGAGAAACTTTCATTTGGTCTTATTATATATATATATATATATATTGATATCAACCAGAAAAAAAGAGAGCATTACAGAGGTGATGGCTGAGGCCATTTGTAGTGTATTGGAACACTGGAAGCCATATCAGCGATAATATTTACATTACCAAGCACAAAATTTGGAATCCAAAGGAAATAAAAACTCATACCCTGTTGCTTTAAAGATAGAATATCCGCAACCAAAGTTTTTTCTTCCCAACCTGGATATTTACCCTTGTTTAAAGACTGAACTAGCTATTTACTGCTGCTCAAAACCAAAATCTGGTTGAGGTGGAGCCTATTAGCTCGCGCTGCCGCTTCTGGATATTTAGACTATAATGGCATCCCCTTTTCATATACTATCATCCACCTTTTCCCCTTTTCACAATTCCATACGTCAGGCTTTTTTTTTTTTTTTTTTTTTGTGAGAATTATTCCATACGTCAGTTTAGAGAAAGCAGAACTACTCATCCACCACTCGGGCACTATTAATCATTATTATTGATGTATAACTTTTCAATTCTTTGGATTTAAACGAGAACACCTGGCTGAATCTCTTCCATTTTAAAGTGAGCTAGTTACATTTAAATTAATTGTCAATAGTTTGGTTTTTTTAACTTATTATCATAGCCCGCCTCATTCCTAAGCTTCAGTACTATTTTGAAGAACGTGTGTCTGTTCTCTCCATATGTTCTTTAAATAATATAACTAGGGTTGAACTTTAACTTCAATATTTTAATAAAAGATGGAAATCAGAAGGGTAAAGGAACAATTCAGATCGTTCTTGCTCAACCACATATATTCCAGAAAGTATAGAAGTTGAAGATAAACATATATAAATTATATAATGACGTGCTTTAATTTCTGCCTTGCTCTCAAATCCCACCCAAGATGTTAGTGACAATAAAAAAATATTGAGCCAAATCAATGCTACGTTGTTGCTTTCAAGGGTATTTTAGTAAACCGACACATCCAGCTATTCGCTATAAATAGACTAAATAACCCAACCTCGCTCTTACATCCAGAGTTGCTATAAATACATCCAGATTTGCTCAGCGGCCAGGGTTTTGTCGCAGCTCTCTCAGTCTCCCACATTAGGTTCGATCTCTCTCTGCCTTTTAACTGATCTGTTTTTCTTTATGTTTTAACGTTAATAGGTTATGATATTATTTTCTTTTCTTTAAAAAATAATTATTTGGATGGTTTAGATTGTTAATATTGTTATTGTTGTTCCATATCTGTGAAGTATCTATCGAAAGCTTTCGGCTTGAGCTTCTAAAACTGTAGCTATATACCCTTTTTTTTTTTTTTTGTCAGATTGCTTCTAGATCTGATTATAAAAATCATTAAAATATTTTGGTTTTGGTCTCATATTTTAGCTGGGATTTTGGTGTTTTAATTATTATGGTATACGTATTTTGGGATGAACTTTGTTTGGTTTTTTGGTATCACTTATAATTATGTTTGATTGTTTTATTTTGGGTCAAGTTTGTACTTGATGATTTTTTTTTGTGAACATTAGATATTATAATTTTGTACCATGAAATATTATCTGATATATTGGTTCATGGGTCTCTGTGTTTTAATGGAACTATATTTTGAGACGCTCGGTTTTGATAATTCATCAAAAGTTATTATGTGAATATATTTTTTCTCATGCCTAAACTTTTTATGGGAAAAGGTTTTTCATTTTTTTTTTTTTTGTGTAAATAATACAACTTTTAACTTTTCTGGAAACAATATTTCTCAAAAAAAAAAAAAAACTTTTCTGAAAATAATATTAATTAATGATAATATATATATAAAAATAACCTAAAAAAAACGGATTGCCATAAGATATATTTTATTATGCAATACCCCACTGACTGTCTGCAGGTTGGAATTATGGATGCAGTTGAACTATGCATTAGAATAAAGGTAATTCCCTAATATGATTAGTGGTGGCAATGGA
Source organism: Quercus variabilis (assembly GCA_030445155.1). NCBI lineage: Eukaryota > Viridiplantae > Streptophyta > Magnoliopsida > Fagales > Fagaceae > Quercus > Quercus variabilis. Next base: position 6,134,267 of record CP129447.1, read on the forward strand.
ATTTTCTTGGATAAACAGTTGACTTAATTATATTGCAATCTTTTTTTAACAATAAAGCCAATAAGTGCCCAACAATTACTATGTCTGGGGGATCCGTAGACCCCATAAAATAGCTTGACTTGTCTGACTTTTTACGTGGAAAGATCTAGTACCATAAAATTTTTTACGACTTCTTTTCAAAAACTTCACACTCTATCACATCATTGCCAACTTTGAAGAACATGGGTCATAGCAGACTCTGAAAGGTAAAGCAAGACTTTTTAATGTAACCATGCTCAGGAACCACTTAATTATGAAAACGAATCAATTTAATTCATTATTCAAACTGATAACATCGGCAGTATCAATTAATTCCTTATTTATACCGACAACGTGCGATTCAACATGTCAGCAAAAAGGTGGATAAATAGGGATTGGGATTTGGTAGCAAAACTTTAGATATTATGTGAGCGTTCATTTTTACTCTTATTTATGTATTTTATTGTATTTTTTTCATATTATTCAGAAGTTTTATTGTATTATTTTACCTAAATAAGTGGATCTCAAACGGACTTTATATGTGATGCAATCATTGTAGTTGATAAAATTTAAAGTTGTAAAAAATAACTTTAAATTTTAACTATTGGTAATAAAAAAGTAAAAAAAAGTAGTAAAAAAAATTATGAGAGAGAAGAAGGTGCACACCGAAATCCAGATAGACAAAATAAATAAACAAAATTATTTATTATATTTTAAAAAAATGAATACTAAATTGGATCTTGTTGACATGTGAGCAATAGCTCTTAAAAACGAAAAAGTTTAGCTGGGTATCAATGGGTTCTTATTTTTTATTAAGATAAGAGTTAGGTGTAGGCGATTATGCTTATTTTTTTCTTTTTTGGAATTAGAGCACGAGCACAAAATATTTTATGAGTTTTTGGAATTAGAGCACGAGCACAAAATCACTAACTCTTATAATGCTACTTTTTAAAAAATAAAAATAAAAATAAATTAAAGAAAAAAAACGATACTCTAGAAAAAATTGGATAAGATTCCTTTTTGACTAAATAAATGTTGTTATAAAGTTAAGCATATTTGAAGACACTAAAAGCCTCGTTTTAATTGTTTAAATATCAGTTTTTAGTATTTAAATAATATTATACGTATTTTCACACACTTTTTACTCACACAAATTTTTAAAAAATACAAATAATATTATTAAAAATTTCTTACCAAACAAGCACTAAATGTTGTTGTAAAAATACAATACATTTTTTTAATAGCACAATTATTTTTGTGTTCTATTTTATTCTGTATTGCACGTAATTTGCTAAATTTTTTTTCTTTTAAATTTGAAACTTCAATTATTTTGTTTAAAAAGCATAAAATATATATATATATATATATATATACACATAACAAATTATAATCGATATACAAAGAATTTGTTTTAAATAAACCTTCAGTCCTGCGGCAATATGAGCATTGGCATTTATAGCTCATCAGATGTGGTATAATAATAATAATAATAATAATAATTACATTATTATTCTAAGAGGCTACAATAGGGATATTTAAATTGATATGCCATGTGAATCCGTAATATGTTTTGGAAGATGAGAAAACTGAATTGATTTCTGCCCTTCTATCAAATTATTAATAATTAGAAATATATACTAAGAAAATTAACGATAGTGTATGGCTTGATTGGTGCATGAAAAGCTAGCCTTGGGTCGTTGTCAATAGGTGTCAAGGTGTGTTGCGATGTGCTTGGCGATCATGGCGTCTTGCCAGCAAGCCATGCTAGCATAGCCAATTACCGTGGCTTGCAGAGTGGTCTGATTAGCTTGCTATGGCGACCTAGCAAGCCACGGTTGAAATTGAAAGAGACTAAAGAAATTAACTATGTACTAAATATAGCATAAGCTCATGTAGTTTTACTGCTGTAGCTAGCAAAAGAATATATAACATCTGCTTTTCCAAGAGCTTGAAACGAAACAATATTTACGGGCAACAATGAAATAAATGTTTATAGCTTGGTTCTTTTTTTACATGCACCAACAGGAAATTTTTCATCACTACTCATATAAATCAGGGGTTGTGAATTGCATCATGGGAGATTGGATTTGGGGCTGAAGGTGGGACTGGACCTTTATCAAGTGGAACATATCGATCACCACCATGAACCCTCGAACCTGCACTCATCTTATGGTTTCCGATGTGGGAAGGAGGGGAATACAAAACTGGTGGACCTCTTGAATTCTCTCCTTTATTGGCTACGTATTGGTCTTTGACCAATGATGAAAATGATGATGGATTCTTTCAACCTTAAGCTGTTAAAGGAGAAATCTAAGCAATTACAAGTAGCTTCCTTAGTTCAAGTCTCAGATCCTAATACTTTAGACTTGAGGGGGAGTGTTGAAGACAAAAGCATTACAAATGACAGAAGCAACAGCACTAAAAACGACAAAAGAAAAGCAAGGTTGAAGAGTGAAACGACAAGGGCAAGAAGAAGAGTTGAAATGGAGCGTTTTGATTAATGAAGTCACACAAGCCACACGTGTGAAAGAACACAGAATTTAGTTAAAGAGGAAGCTAGTTGTCAAATTGTAATTGGCTGATTAGTTGAAAAACAGTTAGTTAGTTTTAGCGCCTAAAGTAATGCTCTGTTTTGGGATTGTATATAAATAGCTTAGTTGGTAATTATATTTTGATCAGTTCATTTTGTACCATTCATTCAGTTAATGAGAATTACAATTTTTCTGTATTCTCTGTTATTTTACATAAGAACACAAATCAAAAGAGAAGGAAGATGGGTCTTACCTGAGAAAGAAATTCTAGAGCTTGAAAACTTGGAAGAAAAGAGCTCGGAGAAGAAAGAAAATAGAAAGAGAAGAAAAAAAGAAGAGGGAAGCTTTTAAAGCAGCCCTAAATAAAGCCGCGTGGGAAAACCAAGGGAAGCGTCAGAACACATTCCCACGTCCACCCAATGAATGGCCGACAAGTGTCCATAATCTAACTAACAACATTTCATCACATTAAGTGCAAAAGGAACGGAACATCAAGGGATATAGCAAGCCAAAAGTCAAGGCGACCACTAATATTCCTTCATTCGTATAGAAAATAAAGATGATCACGGAATCGAGGCAATTGATGGAATGAGAATTAACATCATCCAAAGATAGGATTTGGATTAGGTTCAATGCATTAATGATTTGACTGTTACCAATAGAGGCAATTCAGTAGAAGATCGTTGGGAACGCCATGAGTGACCATTTATGACCCCAAGACGTTACGAATGCCATAAAGGAGCACATTAAAAGTGCTCCAAATGACTAAATGACAAGAGGCTATATGAACCTCCACATAAGTAAGAGAAAGTACACACATACATTATTCAAAAAGCAGAACACTCTCTTATATCATTTTCACAACAATCCTTGATATCTAATTGTGGCATAGAAGGGTCTTTGGCAAGCATCACAATAGTGTTCAGATCAAAGCCGCTCATCCTTTTGTTGCAAGTGGTGTTTGATATTCCAAATTTACTTGGACAAGGAATTCAACTGACGATTCTAGGTATCATCACCCACCATTCGTGCATTTGGGGCAAGATGACTAGACCTCATTGTAACAATGGCATTGTTAGCGCAAGTTCAAGTCCAACCTCCCTCCTAAATGTAAAATCCATGGTAAGTGTTGGTTGTAAATTATGTTTCATTTCTGTTTGTCATCTGAAACAAAGATCCAATTCGACAAGTCAAAGATGGATCCTAGCCCAAACTTCTGATTACAAAAAGCCCAAGCAACCAAATTGTGAGCTAAAGAATTTACATTCCTACTAATAAGAGATAGACCAAGAGTAGTTAAGTTTTCCTAACAAAAGCTTTATATTTTCAATGACTGAGGAGATGACCCAATAAGGCTTTTCTTCATTCTCTTTCAAGGGTTCAGAACATTTGCAGCATCTCCTTCCAGAATACTATTTGAGAAGTTTGATAATTTGATTAGGCAAAATTGACAGCCTCAATTTCAAGTTTGAGAAGGAACAATTTAAAGTAATGCGGACGGCCGAACTTTTCGAGGCCCAATTCAAAAATCGGAAGAACTGAAAGTTGCATTGCATGTACTTGATTTGAGAGGTGAAAAGAAGAAAATCGCAGGCGCAACTACAAAACCAAATACCAAAGAAAGGACGAAAGAGAAATGGTACCTGTTAAAAAGATTCCGTATCCATAAACCTAAAATCATCTACCTAGTTAGGTAGATGATTTTGAGTATAGGTCTATGGAAGTTTATGACTATAGCCATAAACTTATGTCGCATTGTCTTATATTATATTAATCCAAGTGGGTTGAGTCATGGGATGGAACTTCCAATAATGACACAATTGAGTGGACTCAAGTCTTCTTCTTCCTTTTTTTTAAGTGGATGTGGATGGACTCAATCTACTCCAATGATATAAATATATGACCACCAGATAAAAAACCAATTATTCAACTTCATGCAAATAAATCTATATATATATATATATATATATTGCGGCAGTGAGCCAAGTGATTTGTCAATATTATCGTACATGTCTTAGCTTGCTAGAGGCGACTTCCATATACTTATTAAGTGTTTTTTTTTTTTTTTTTTTTTGCTTAAAAAAAAGCGATTATTCATGCAAACATTAGCATTTTATATATGTTGTTCCAGAAAATCAAATCACTAAGTTTTGCTACAACGTGGGATGCGACATATATATATATATATATATATATATATGTATGTATTTAGAAAGGAGTTGAATATTATTAAAAAGTATGGGATGAATTTAAGAGAAACTTTCATTTGGTCTTATTATATATATATATATATATATTGATATCAACCAGAAAAAAAGAGAGCATTACAGAGGTGATGGCTGAGGCCATTTGTAGTGTATTGGAACACTGGAAGCCATATCAGCGATAATATTTACATTACCAAGCACAAAATTTGGAATCCAAAGGAAATAAAAACTCATACCCTGTTGCTTTAAAGATAGAATATCCGCAACCAAAGTTTTTTCTTCCCAACCTGGATATTTACCCTTGTTTAAAGACTGAACTAGCTATTTACTGCTGCTCAAAACCAAAATCTGGTTGAGGTGGAGCCTATTAGCTCGCGCTGCCGCTTCTGGATATTTAGACTATAATGGCATCCCCTTTTCATATACTATCATCCACCTTTTCCCCTTTTCACAATTCCATACGTCAGGCTTTTTTTTTTTTTTTTTTTTTTGTGAGAATTATTCCATACGTCAGTTTAGAGAAAGCAGAACTACTCATCCACCACTCGGGCACTATTAATCATTATTATTGATGTATAACTTTTCAATTCTTTGGATTTAAACGAGAACACCTGGCTGAATCTCTTCCATTTTAAAGTGAGCTAGTTACATTTAAATTAATTGTCAATAGTTTGGTTTTTTTAACTTATTATCATAGCCCGCCTCATTCCTAAGCTTCAGTACTATTTTGAAGAACGTGTGTCTGTTCTCTCCATATGTTCTTTAAATAATATAACTAGGGTTGAACTTTAACTTCAATATTTTAATAAAAGATGGAAATCAGAAGGGTAAAGGAACAATTCAGATCGTTCTTGCTCAACCACATATATTCCAGAAAGTATAGAAGTTGAAGATAAACATATATAAATTATATAATGACGTGCTTTAATTTCTGCCTTGCTCTCAAATCCCACCCAAGATGTTAGTGACAATAAAAAAATATTGAGCCAAATCAATGCTACGTTGTTGCTTTCAAGGGTATTTTAGTAAACCGACACATCCAGCTATTCGCTATAAATAGACTAAATAACCCAACCTCGCTCTTACATCCAGAGTTGCTATAAATACATCCAGATTTGCTCAGCGGCCAGGGTTTTGTCGCAGCTCTCTCAGTCTCCCACATTAGGTTCGATCTCTCTCTGCCTTTTAACTGATCTGTTTTTCTTTATGTTTTAACGTTAATAGGTTATGATATTATTTTCTTTTCTTTAAAAAATAATTATTTGGATGGTTTAGATTGTTAATATTGTTATTGTTGTTCCATATCTGTGAAGTATCTATCGAAAGCTTTCGGCTTGAGCTTCTAAAACTGTAGCTATATACCCTTTTTTTTTTTTTTGTCAGATTGCTTCTAGATCTGATTATAAAAATCATTAAAATATTTTGGTTTTGGTCTCATATTTTAGCTGGGATTTTGGTGTTTTAATTATTATGGTATACGTATTTTGGGATGAACTTTGTTTGGTTTTTTGGTATCACTTATAATTATGTTTGATTGTTTTATTTTGGGTCAAGTTTGTACTTGATGATTTTTTTTTGTGAACATTAGATATTATAATTTTGTACCATGAAATATTATCTGATATATTGGTTCATGGGTCTCTGTGTTTTAATGGAACTATATTTTGAGACGCTCGGTTTTGATAATTCATCAAAAGTTATTATGTGAATATATTTTTTCTCATGCCTAAACTTTTTATGGGAAAAGGTTTTTCATTTTTTTTTTTTTTGTGTAAATAATACAACTTTTAACTTTTCTGGAAACAATATTTCTCAAAAAAAAAAAAAACTTTTCTGAAAATAATATTAATTAATGATAATATATATATAAAAATAACCTAAAAAAAACGGATTGCCATAAGATATATTTTATTATGCAATACCCCACTGACTGTCTGCAGGTTGGAATTATGGATGCAGTTGAACTATGCATTAGAATAAAGGTAATTCCCTAATATGATTAGTGGTGGCAATGGAATTTTCTTGGATAAACAGTTGACTTAATTATATTGCAATCTTTTTTTAACAATAAAGCCAATAAGTGCCCAACAATTACTATGTCTGGGGGATCCGTAGACCCCATAAAATAGCTTGACTTGTCTGACTTTTTACGTGGAAAGATCTAGTACCATAAAATTTTTTACGACTTCTTTTCAAAAACTTCACACTCTATCACATCATTGCCAACTTTGAAGAACATGGGTCATAGCAGACTCTGAAAGGTAAAGCAAGACTTTTTAATGTAACCATGCTCAGGAACCACTTAATTATGAAAACGAATCAATTTAATTCATTATTCAAACTGATAACATCGGCAGTATCAATTAATTCCTTATTTATACCGACAACGTGCGATTCAACATGTCAGCAAAAAGGTGGATAAATAGGGATTGGGATTTGGTAGCAAAACTTTAGATATTATGTGAGCGTTCATTTTTACTCTTATTTATGTATTTTATTGTATTTTTTTCATATTATTCAGAAGTTTTATTGTATTATTTTACCTAAATAAGTGGATCTCAAACGGACTTTATATGTGATGCAATCATTGTAGTTGATAAAATTTAAAGTTGTAAAAAATAACTTTAAATTTTAACTATTGGTAATAAAAAAGTAAAAAAAAGTAGTAAAAAAAATTATGAGAGAGAAGAAGGTGCACACCGAAATCCAGATAGACAAAATAAATAAACAAAATTATTTATTATATTTTAAAAAAATGAATACTAAATTGGATCTTGTTGACATGTGAGCAATAGCTCTTAAAAACGAAAAAGTTTAGCTGGGTATCAATGGGTTCTTATTTTTTATTAAGATAAGAGTTAGGTGTAGGCGATTATGCTTATTTTTTTCTTTTTTGGAATTAGAGCACGAGCACAAAATATTTTATGAGTTTTTGGAATTAGAGCACGAGCACAAAATCACTAACTCTTATAATACTACTTTTTTTTTAAAAAAAATAAAAATAAATTAAAGAAAAAAAACGATACTCTAGAAAAAATTGGATAAGATTCCTTTTTGACTAAATAAATGTTGTTATAAAGTTAAGCATATTTGAAGACACTAAAAGCCTCGTTTTAATTGTTTAAATATCAGTTTTTAGTATTTAAATAATATTATACGTATTTTCACACACTTTTTACTCACACAAATTTTTAAAAAATACAAATAATATTATTAAAAATTTCTTACCAAACAAGCACTAAATGTTGTTGTAAAAATACAATACATTTTTTTAATAGCACAATTATTTTTGTGTTCTATTTTATTCTGTATTGCACGTAATTTGCTAAATTTTTTTTCTTTTAAATTTGAAACTTCAATTATTTTGTTTAAAAAGCATAAAATATATATATATATATATATACACATAACAAATTATAATCGATATACAAAGAATTTGTTTTAAATAAACCTTCAGTCCTGCGGCAATATGAGCATTGGCATTTATAGCTCATCAGATGTGGTATAATAATAATAATAATAATAATAATTACATTATTATTCTAAGAGGCTACAATAGGGATATTTAAATTGATATGCCATGTGAATCCGTAATATTTTTTGACTCGATTCTTGGGATTTGTAATCTTGTCTCTTGAACTTTACGTAAAAAAATAAAATAATATAAAATTAAATAAAATAAAAAAAATTATTAGACCAGCTGTACAGCTGACGCTTGCCCACCTCGTGCGCTCATGCAACGTGGTCAATTGGAATTGAGCATTACTACTCTACCGCCACATTTTTTATAAATTGTTAGGATTTTTCAAGATCACAGTTCGGTAGGAAGAAGTATGCCCTATTTCAGCGTATATTTCCTCCTACTCACACCTGTGTCAGTCTCACAGTTGGTGTGTTCTATGAGTTGTAAGTGTGAGGAAATATACACATGAATTAGAGTGTGTTTTTCCGTTCGCTAGGGGAGCTTAGAATTATTTTCTTGAATGTCTTTACTTATATGCACCGTGAATATTTGATAATTTTATGAAACAATTATTCTTATTTCACTTCCTTTGCTCAAATACTCCCAAGTCTTCCTCTTTTATCTTTATGGCACAAAGAAACCTATTGATGTCCAAGTTCTTCTTAATTGCAGAGAAAAATGAATATGCCTGAGCTACGCCTTCAATGCTTGTCCCTCGTCCTCTTCGTTGTACTTGTCCCTCATCTTCTGTAAGTTTATTCAATACCCTTCTCTGTTGTATTTTCTTATTTTTATATGAACGAACGATTTTAATTTGTTAAAACATGGACCAGAATACAACAACTCCAAACTCAACGTACAACTACAACAGTCCAAACCCAAGTACTAAAACAAAAGAAACAAGCTCATAAGTGCGCTAAGAAACTACAAGTTACATAAGCTACAAACAAAGTTCTAATTGGTGGATTTAAAATTTTGCATCTTCAACGTGTTACCCCCCATTGAAATTGGTTCTATTGCAGCGGCTACAAATGCTGCAAAACTCCCAAAAATACACTGCAAAATGTTTTACAACATTTTCTTACAACACATTTTTTGACCGCTGCAACAATATTGCTGGCCGCAACAATTTTCCTATTGCAGCACTTTTTAAAAACGATGCAATAAAGTTTTTGTTTTGCAACTTTTTTTTTTTTTTTTTTTTAACAATGTTTATGGAATGTTGCAACAAATAACAAATTTATAGTGGTTTCTGACCAACATTGCAATAAAGTACGTTTTGCAAAATGTTTCAAAATGCTGCTAAAAGTTAAAAAAAAAAAAAATTTAATTATAAAAAACATTTTTCCCAATAATTGATTTTCTTTTAAAAACTAACATTTATTTTAGTAAATTTTTTTTATAAACATTTATCTTAGTAACTTGATTACAAATACTAGCTCATATTTAAATTGCGAATACACAATGCTCCAAATATTGTACACGTGAAAAAAAAATTCCTTTATTCATATAATGTGATTACACCACTATGTTTCACCAATTCACTATAAGTACAAATATTAATGTTGTGAAATTCAACAATAAAATTTACATTTGTTATAAAATAATGATTTTTGTTTCACGCCAGATGATTGATTATTGCAATGAACTGCTACTTATGTTTCTTACCAGCAACACAAATTACAATAATAAAAATTAATAACATCATTTACAAAATTTATAATTCCTTCATCAAAAAAAACTCCAACATAAATCATGAAATATATGTGTTGTGCAAATAGCACCCCTGGACTCAAATCAATGATAGTATATAAGTAGAATTAAATAACAAGCACATACAAAGAACACAAGAATTTACATGGTTTGGCAAACTACCTATCTCCACAGTGACGACGGAGAAATTTCACTATAAAAATAGGGAGATATAATAGTGCACAAGAATACATTCAAGAAACTCAAATCCCAATTACACTCTAACACTCTCTCATAAGAAACAATAAGAATAGAAACTGGCTGCCTCTCTTTTTATCTATTTTTTCTTATGCAGCTGCATTTACTAGGTTAATAGAATTCTTGATCTCTATATGGCTTGCGGCTAGGTTTTGGAACACTTACCAATCTACCTAAATCTACCGCAACACATACCAAGTAGTCCAAAGCCAAAAGGTTTGATATATATATTTATATATAAATAGGGTAGGTTACTTTTGTCAGCTAGGGAATTCTATTCCCATCCACACGGCCCACATCAACAATATGAAAGCATGAAGTGAAACTACAAAATAAAATCAATAAACCTAGATACCCACAAAGCTCACTTCCAAAAACACACTCATAATTTCCAAATAATTCAATAAATAAATAAACTTTACCTCACTCAGCAAAATTAAAACCACAAAAAATAGGGAGAGAGGCTGACAGATTGTAGAACATTTTTTGTTGTCTCTCTCATAGAAAATAAAATTTATAATTAGTAGAGAGAGAGAGAGAGAGAGAGAGAGAGAGAGAGCTAAAACACAGTGGTGTGCTGCCTGTGGGTATGCTAGAGCTTGAGAAAAACTTTGGTGGGAGATGAGCTTTTCTTTTTTGGTGGAAGATGAGAATTTTTTTGAGAAGATAATGGAAGATGGGATTAGGATGAGATTTTCTTTTTTGGTGGGAGATGAGAATTTTTTTGAGAAGATAATGGAAGCTGGGATTAGGATTAAAAACTGGGGAGAGTAAAGTTAGGGATTAAGCTTTTTGTTTTTTGAGAGAAAAAAAAAAAAAAAAAAAGGAAAAAAGAAAGAAAGAAAGAAAGATTGGGAAGTTATCAAGTTATGGTGGAACGTGGGAGTGTTTTGGGGCTTCCTTTTTTTCTTTTTCTTTTTTTTTTCTTAGTTTGAACGTGGGAGATTTTGTTGGGGTAAGAGGATTGGAAATTTGGTTTTTTTTTTTTTAAATTATTTTTATTTAAATGTTAACGTGGGAGTTTTTTTTTTTTTTTTTTTTTTTTTTTTTTTTGGGGATTAAAGTTTTTCTTTTTCTTTTAATGTGAACCTGGGAGTGTATTTTTGGCTTTGGGGATTTGAAGTTTTTTTGCCAAATTTTTTAGGTTTTGGAATTCTAATGCCAAAAAAAAAAAGTTCCTTATTGTTGCGTTTTAATAAAAGCCTTTTAAAAGATGAGTCAAAATCCAAATAAATTAGCGACAGTCACTTATAAACGCTGCAATATATCTCTAGTGGTTTTTAAAGAAAATAAAAATTACAATATCACTATCTATTGAAGCATTTGTTTTTTAAAAATAATGCAAACCTGCAAAAGTCCATATTTTTTGTAGTGTTTATTCAAGCATAACTTCACAACCTTCATTCAATCATAATTTCAATATAAGCAATCTTCTCTCTCTTATAAAGAACTGTTTTCATAACTGCATAGATCCATTGTAAGAGGAAGAATACACGTATCTAACATGAGATACATGTCAATATGTCGCCACATGGAGAATGTTAGCTCTTTTTTTTTTCTTTTTCTTTCTTTTTTTTTAAATCTAAAGAGTATTGTTAGGAATACATAAAATGACACAATTTTGTGTCAAAACTCGTCATATAACAAGTTTTGAGTAGCAAAAGTGTATCCCTACATGAACTCACATTCGTACATTTATTATTCACAACTTGTCACGTGATAAATTGTGGCATAAAATTATGTCATTTTATATATTGCTAGCATTTCTTAACAAAATAAAAGAATATCTTACCCGATGATTAGTGACAAGTCGTGAAAAGATGGAATAGCAGTTGATAGTTATATGACTTATATCTTTTTTCATCTATCATAGTTGACCTATTCAACGAAAATCAATTACTTTTGTATTGTGTATCTTTCCACTAGACCCAGCGAGTCCACATCATGTTAAAGCATTCACAATGAACTTATAACAGTTTTAGTTAAAAAAATTTCTAATAGTCTTTTATATCTATATATATATATATATATACCAAACTATCTTTCTCTGTTTAATTTTTTGCGTGTGCTTTATTCTAATATTGTTTGTTTGTTTGTTTGTTTGTTTGTTTTTTTTTTTTTTTTTTTTTTTTTTTTTTTTTTTTTTTTGTTTATAGATCTGAAGCTCGGCCTCTGAATCCAAGCATGGAGGTGGAGGGGAGGAAGAAGCAGTCCTTATCTAGCTCAACTGTTGGAGCACTGGTCAAAGAGCAATATGTAGCCAATAAAGGAGAGACTCCAGGTCCAAGAGGTCCGCCAGTTCTGTATGCCACTCCTCCTCGCCCCGGAAACCATGAGATGGATATGAGTGCTGGTCAGATGGTTCATGGTGGTGAATATGTTACACTGAAAAAAGGTCCAGTCTCACCTTCTGCCCCTAATCCAACCACACATGGACCATGATGCCATTGGCAAACCCTGATGAGCTGAGTAGTGCTGCAAAATATCCATTTTCTAGCTGTGCATCAAACTTGTTGGCTTTGATGCTGTTTCTCTAGAACATGGGTTTTCTTTTTTAAAATGTACGTGTATATGGTTGTGTGTATTAGTATCTACCCATAATGAAAGGGTGGTGTTTTGAATTGAAATAATGAATTTGTACTGTTGTGTGCAATAACAAGTATGAAATAAACACTATGCACCCTTTTATTATTCCTATAACATTTCGTTTTCATATTCCTTTTCGCAAGTAATTAGTCAATGATTAAGGTATCCCAATGCTTTTTTGACTAAAAAAAAACACCTATAAACATATAGTATTTCATTATTCCCTGTAACGTTTCGTTTTATGTTCTGGGAAAAAAATGCTATATGTTATTTCTCTAGTCTCTTTCAATGGCTTACCAGGCACCGTGTGTGCTTCAAATTATAGCTGTCTAATGATACTCGCACAATGCTTATTGGCACTTTGGCAGCAAATTTACCAACCATATAAATTAACCATAAACCATATATGGCAGGAAGTTTTAGTGCATATCCACTTTCAACTATTTGTCCAAAAACATTGTTCCCCATCTTTTAAAGATTGAGAGCTATGATCAAATAAAAACACTTTCCATCTCATTAAATATGGGAACTTTATTCGGTAATGGTAATAAAAAATAAAAAATAAATTAAGCATCGCAACATTCGGAACTCGCAAGTACTAAGTGGGAACACACCAATCCTATGCAGTTTAAGAATCCTTACAAAGATAATTACGAGAGCTACCAATTGAACCGCATTGTTAAAATTTTTTTATATAAATATAAAAAGAAGTATGAGAAGTTGTAAAATTATTAAGTATGAAAATTTTAAAAATGGCATGCCAAAATTATTAATTAAAATTAAGTCTAATAAACAAGTTACCTAATATAAATAAAAGGGTATCATAAAATTTAGGTCTACCATATAATTCTGTTAAAATTAAATTTGGGTCTACCATACAAGCTACCTAATAGAAATTTCTTTTACAGAATTAGACAGAATGCTTGAATTGAATAAATTTGAAACTTAAATAATTTAATTAAATGAAAGTAAAGTTAAAAGTCTAAAATGAATTTCAGTCAAATTTATAAAATGCAATTTACATTTTATCTTGAATATAATTATACTTTTGTCAATCTTTAACAAATTAATTAACTTTTCACACAAAATAAATAAGCCAATTGCATTTTTGGTTGCTAGAAATTGCCTTTTTCACTTTGGAAAAAAAAAAAAAAAAATTCCATAGGTCAATTAAACAAAGTTTTGATCCCGCATTTTTAATTATAGTTTTCAGACCTGGACTGTTTAATGAACCGTAAAAGAAAGAGGTTTAAGGTTTTTAAGGTCAGACTAAAGTCTAACTGAGGTTGAACCACGATAATATCATAATTAATTTAATAATTATTTAAATATATTAAATTAATATAAATACAATATTTGACTAAAATAATCCCTAAATAAATATAAAAATTTATATTTCAAATGTATTTTTTATATCATAACTTTCATAATATAAAAAAAAAAAATTAAATTCAAAGCAAACATAATAAATAAAAAAATACTTACATAATTAAATGCATAACAATGTCAAGGTTGATTTACTGATTATAAAAAAAAACATAGTTGATTTACTTAAATCACTAACTGTGGGGCCCGAGGGCCCAGAATCCCCGGCCCACCTTTAGGCAGGCCCAGGGCCCAAGCCGAGGAGGGCAATCGCCCCAGATGGTCGGCCTAAGGGTTTTAGTTCTTCCAAGACCCAAGCCAAGGACACACCCCTTCTCGGCACACCTAGTCTAATCTAGGTAGGGGGCAGACCCAGTGTAGGTGGTCACATCCATACTTAACAATTCCGCCTGGCCCTCCAGGTTTCATTAATGATGACAAGACCTTTCACTGAAAAGCCTTGGAGGCAGCAGCCCCCAGTGTGGTGAGGAACCTGTTTGATGGGACAAGTCCTGAACCAGTAGCCCGGATGGCCAACAGCTGTAAGGCCAAGATCGAGCTAAAGGGCGTATATAAGGCAAAGAACCCCCCTGGTGAAGGGGGGGCCTCCTCGGACTCCAGCCGAGGAGCAACCCCAGGCGTAGAGCAAATAACGAGAAGTCCAAAGAAGACCGGCGAAGGGCCGGCCGGAGCCAAACCCTTTGCCCCACTCTCTACAAATTCATTGTCGGGGGCCCACCTCCGAAAAAGGAGCCCCTACAATTGGCGCCGTCTGTGGGAAGGGTTAGTGCGCCGGCCGGCGCAACCGGCGATCGTTCTAAGGCAGTTATTACTCAGAAGTTGGCGGTGCAGAAAAAAAAGAGAAAGAAAAAGAAAAGAAGAGGAGAAAAATGGCAGTGCGAAAAGAAAACTCAACAACAAGTAAAAGAGAAGTCCTTTATTATTTCAGAAAAGATTACAAAAGATTACAAGTACAACAATCCTCATTATTTCATAAAAGAAAAGCTACAAATACAATCAGAGGCTCAGACAGGCATGTTTTACAAAAATTCCTACCAACTAATCCTACAATCAGAGGCCCAGGAGGACCGGTGTTGGAACTGGCCGGGTAAGAGGCTCGCAAAGAATTAATATCAGGAATGAGGGAAGTGTCAACCCGTGCTTTTATTGGCGTCAAGAGAATGGGAGAACTTGACGGTAAAAGCACGGGAAGGGGGGCTAGGGGCTGGCTCACCTTCAAACCAAAGCTTGAACAAAGTGAGGAGCCCCTAGACCCCGGAACACCCTCCCTCATGATGCTTCCTCGACCCCCTCCGAGCTGCACGAGCATTGACTGTCGGAGACGGCAATACTCGGGCACCAGCCATGACGAGAGTTCGCGTGCCCCCTTCGTCGGAGGTGCGCTCTGGGGAAAGACGTTAGGTATTTCAACGACGTCCCCCCTAGCCACCATGCGAGACTCGGCCAGTGTTACGCCTAAACTCTGCCGTGCCGGCAGCCCAGTGGGGGCTGCGGCCACGGCGGCGCTTAACTCCAGGTCTCCTAACTGCGGTCACAACCCTGGTGGCAGTATCAAGAGGGCTCAAGGAGGTGAAGGTGTATACGTCTGTTTGCGGGGGAGAATTCATGGGATGAGGAGAAACACTCCCCCTAGAACGCCTTTTATGGAGGGCGAAAACCAGCGGGAGTTGAACCGCGCGGAATTCGAAGGGGGAGTTGTCAAAGGGAATTAATTCCCACCCAATTCCAAGGGGACTGCCAACTGCCTGATGCATGTTAATTCACGAAGGCATTAATGGAGGCGCGTTACGGGCACCGAAGCGTCAAACAGGGAGCGCGGAAGGCCAAGCGACGCCTCGTAAACCAGAAAGATGAGGAACGCAAGATCAGCCCCACGTGCGAAGTCACAATCCGACCCAAGGAAGGACAACTCACAGGAAAAGACCCGTGGACGTCCTCACACCAAAAAAACAAAGTCCTCGGATCCGAGGACAAACTCCTATTGGAGGCAACTGTACAGTAGTGGTACAATGACTCGTTCCAGCGTCCTGTAAGGGGCTAGGGGGATGGGCTTCTATCCGACGTGAGACTGAGTTGCCCGAAGAGGTGAACACTGTGTCCTCATGCTCGGGGCCCAATTGGAAACGATGGCAGCAATTGTACCTAGGTCTTGCATGGTCCTCGGACTCAAGCCTATGGGGAGCTGGCCACTCGTACTTAAGGCAGCAACTGTACCTAGGTCTTGCATGGTCTACGGACTCAAGCCTATGGGGAGCTAGCCACTTGGAAACGATGGCAGCAATTGTACCTAGGTCTTGCATGGTCCTCGGACTCAAGCCTACGGGGAGCTGGCAACTCGTACTTAAGGCAGCAACTGTACCTAGGTCTTGCATGGTCTACAGACTCAAGCCTATGGGGAGCTAGCCAATTAGAAACGATGGCAGCAATTGTACCTAGGTCTTGCATGGTCCTCGGACTCAAGCCTACGGGGAGCTGGCCACTCGTACTTAAGGCAGCAACTGTACCTAGGTCTTGCATGGTCTACGGACTCAAGCCTATGGGGAGCTAGCCACTTGGAAACGATGGCAGCAATTGTACCTAGGTCTTGCATGGTCCTCGGACTCAAGCCTACGGGGAGCTGGCCACTCGTACTTAAGGCAGCAACTGTACCTAGGTCTTGCATGGTCTACGGACTCAAGCCTATGGGGAGCTAGCCAATTGGAAACGATGGCAGCAATTGTACCTAGGTCTTGCATGGTCCTCGGACTCAAGCCTACAGGGAGCTGGCCACTCGTACTTAAGGCAGCAACTGTACCTAGGTCTTGCATGGTCTACGGACTCAAGCCTATGGGGAGCTAGCCACTTGGAAACGATGGCAGCAATTGTACCTAGGTCTTGCATGGTCCTCGGACTCAAGCCTACGGGGAGCTGGCCACTCGTACTTAAGGCAGCAACTATACCTAGGTCTTGCATGGTCTACGAACTCAAGCCTATGGGGAGCTAGCCAATTGGAAATGATGGCAACAATTGTACCTAGGTCTTGCATGGTCCTCGGACTCAAGCCTACGGGGAGCTGGCCACTCGTACTTAAGGCAGCAACTGTACCTAGGTCTTACATGGTCTACGGACTCAAGCCTATGGGGAGCTAGCCACTTGGAAACGATGGCAGCAATTGTACCTAGGTCTTGCATGGTCCTCGGACTCAAGCCTACGGGGAGCTGGCCACTCGTACTTAAGGCAGCAACTGTACCTAGGTCTTGCATGGTCTACAGACTCAAGCCTATGGGGAGCTAGCCAATTGGAAACGGATGGCAACAATTGTACCTAGGTCTTGCATGGTCCTCGGACTCAAGCCTACGGGGAGCTGGCCACTCGTACTTAAGGCAGCAACTATACCTAGGTCTTGCATGGTCTACGGACTCAAGCCTATGGGGAGCTAGCCACTTGGAAACGATGGTAGCAATTGTACCTAGGTCTTGCATGGTACTCGGACTCAAGCCTACGGGGAGCTGGCCACTCGTACTTAAGGCAGCAACTGTACCTAGGTCTTGCATGGTCTACGGACTCAAGCCTATGGGGAGCTAGCCAATTGGAAACGATGGCAGCAATTGTACCTAGGTCTTGCATGGTCCTCGGACTCAAGCCTACGGGGAGCTAGCCACTCGTACTTAAGGCAGCAACTGTACCTAGGTCTTGCATGGTCTACGGACTCAAGCCTATGGAGAGCTAGCCACTTGGAAACGATGGCAGCAATTGTACCTAGGTCTTGCATGGTCCTCGGACTCAAGCCTACGGGGAGCTGGCCACTCGTACTTAAGGCAGCAACTGTACCTAGGTCTTGCATGGTCTACGGACTTAAGCCTATGGGGAGCTATCTATCTACGACGGAGCCAAGGTACTGCACGGTCCGAAGACCTGTTCCCGTGAAGAAACTAACTACCTATTGAAGAGCCTAAGGGTCGATCCAACCACTCAAGGAAGAACCAGCCGACTGAAGGCCTTCCGGACCATAGGGGCTGAGGTTTACAAAACCCTCCTCCCCGTCCGAGGATACATGCAGCAGGGTTTTGAGGGGCTATTGTGGGGCCCGAGGGCCCAGAACCCCCGGCCCACCTTTAGGCAGGCCTAGGGCCCAAGCCGAGGAGGGCAATCGCCCCAGATGGTCGGCCTAAGGGTTTTAGTTCTTCCAAGGCCCAAGCCGAGGACACACCCCTCCTCGGCACACCTAGTCTAATCTAGGTAGGGGGCAGACCTAGTGTAGGTGGTCACATCCACACTTAACGATTCCGCCTGGCCCTCCAGGTTTTATTAATGATGACAAGACCTTTCACTGAAAAGCCTTAGAGGCAGCAGCCCCCAGTGTGGTGAGGAACCTGTTTGATGGGACAAGTCCTGAACCAGTAGCCCGGATGGCCAACAGCTGTAAGGCCAGGATCGAGCTAAAGGGCGTATATAAGGCAAAGAACCCCCCTGGTGAAGGGGGGGCCTCCTCGGACTCCAGCCGAGGAGCAACCCCAGGCGTAGAGCAAATAACGAGAAGTCCGAAGAAGACCGGCGAAGGGCCGGCCGGAGCCAAACCCTTTGCCCCACTCTCTACAAATTCATTGTCGGGGGCCCACCTCCGAAAAAGGAGCCCCTACACTAACCAAACCAAATAGTAAACCAATGTTATCAATTTTAAATCTAATATAAAATATTATTAAAATATTAAAGAGGATGGTTGAGGAAGCTTAAGCTACTATGGCAGTAGTGCTATTTGTGGGACACTGGTATTCTAATTCACTAATGCATGAATAACTATATCAATCTCATATAAAAAAAAAAAAAAAAAAATGGATAATTACACTTTACCCACTTGTGGTTTGTCTCTAATTCTATGTGTCTACCTGTGGTTCAAATTTTGACACTTTGCCCATCTGTGATTGTCACCGTTTATGTGCCATGTACCCACTTCTCCTTCACCGTTACTCTAACACATAAATATGTAAAAACTCACTCCCATCCATATCAAAACACTCTCACTCAAATCTTAAACATGAAGAAAATGAAGAACATATCCAAATTTTGAAACTTGAGTTGGCTCACTAAACCCAGAACATGAAGATTAACAAAAAACTAAACCCATATTTTTCTGTTTTTCATGTTCAAACTAATTGTACCCAAACTAAACCCACAATCATGTTCTGGGTTTAGTGAGTTTGAAAAAAAGTTGAAGAACATACCCAAAAACTAAACCCAAAAATCTTGAAGATTAACCAAAAATTAAACCTAAAAATTAATATTTCTCATCCCACCAATTTCTTAACCAGTACGCAGAGTCTGTTAGTCTCTCTCTTTAACTCTATCACAGTCTCTCTCTTTCAAAAAAGATCTCTCACCACTCGTATTAATCTCAAAACTCTCTCAATCTCTCTCTTTCTTGCCAATGCTGTATGAATGGGTTTGTGAAAATATGGGGTTTTGTTCATTGTTGTTTGAGTTTTGTTCATTTTTTTCCCTTTAACTTTCTATCTCTCTTTGCAGTAGATCTAAAGATTGAGTCTCTCTTTGCTGTAGATCAATGAAGCTAAAGTGCCTCAAAAAATTATCTTTCTTTGCTTTATTTTTCTCTAACCCATGGCAGAAAATTATTTTCTTTTGTTTGATTGTGTTTTGATTAATTATTGGTTTGAGCATATGGACTCTTTTTGGTTGTGTATTTGTTATGGGGATTTTTGTATTTTTGAGCTTGTGCTTTTGTTTTCCTTGAATAGTTTGTGTGTTCAGTTTGGGTTGAGTTCATTGAAGGAGATGTTCAGTTTGTGTTCTTATACTGTTTTATTGTATTTTAGAGCATGTTGTGTTTGATTAATTTTGAAATTTTCTGGGTTTTTGTTTGAATTTGAATTTACTAGGATTGTATTTTTGTTTTGAATTTTTTAATTTAATTAAAGTTGAAATTTTAAAGTTTGAAAGTATTAATTTAAAAAAATTTAATTTTAATTTTAAAAAAAAACTTTTGATATATTACCGAAAATTAATTATTTTGTCGCTAAAAGTTTAAGTTTTTTGTGACGAAAACTTTCGTCACTAAAGGTGCTGAGAAGAATACTATTAGTGATGAAACCGAGTTCGTCGCTGAAAGTCACAAATAGTGACGAAATAAGTCGTCACTAAAAACAAAATCACAAAAATGGGTATCATTATCAGCGACGAAGCTAATTTTCGTCACTAAAGGTAGCCAACAGTGACGAAATATAAGTCGTCACAATAAGTTTTACACTAAAAATGTAATTCAGCCCCTTTTTGTTTTGTTAAACTTCCCTCACTATCTCACAAAAAACTCTACTCCCTGTATTTCCAAATAGCAAACAAACTGAAACCACTTCTCACCGTTACCGTCACAAATATTCACTCTCTGACCGTCGCCGATTCACTCTCTCACCGTCGCCAAACGCAGCCTCATTGTCACAATCACCGTCGCAAACCCAGCCTCACCGTCGCCAAACCTAGCCTCACCGTCGCAAACCCAACCCCACCGTCGCCTATCCATGTCTCACCGTCGCCATTCCTCGCCTTACCGTCGCCGATCCTCACCTCATCGTCGCCGATCCTCGCCTCACCTTCGCAAACCCAACCTCACCGTCACAAAAACCTGTCCTTACCGACGCCAAACCTAGCCTCACCGTCGCAAACACCGTCACAATCACCGTCGCAAACCCAGCCTCACCGTCGCAAACCTAGCCTCTCCATCGCAAACACCGTCGCAAACCCAGCCTCTCCGTCGCAAACCCAGCCTCACCGTCGCAAACCCAACCTCACCGTCGCCTATCCTTGTCTCACCGTCGCCATTTCTCGCCTTACCGTCGCCGATCCTCGCCTCACCGTCGCAAAACCCAACTGCACCATCGCCAAACCCAGCCACATCATTGCCAAACCCAGCCACATCGTTGCCAAACCCAGTCGCACTGTCGCCAAACCCAGCCTCACCGTCGCCAATCCTCGCCTTACCGTCGCAGATCCTCGCCTTACCGTCACCAATCCTCGCCTTACCGTTGCCAATCCACCTCGCCTCACCGTCGCTAATCCACTTCGCTCGCTTCAGCTCGCGAGGGTTCACTCGTTTTAGCTTGCGACGGTTCAGCTTGCCGACTGTTCGTGACGGTTCAGCCCGACGCAAAGCTTGTCGACCGTTCGCGACGGTTCAGCTTGCCGGCCGTTCGCGACAGTGAGTTTTCTTTTTCAAATATTCTGACTTAAAAAGTTAAACCTTTCTTTTATAGTTTCAACATTCAATCTTAGTTTCTGCATCTTTGACGTTGAGGCTCTAGTTTTTCAATGTAAAGCTTTATGAGTTTCACTCCAAGCCTTCAAGGTTAGACAATCTCTCTCAACTTTTGCTTTAAGTTTTATGTATGTTTTGTGAATGTTGAAGTTCTTGATTTCCTGCTATGATAACTGATTTTCAATTATTTTTGAACTATAATAGACTTGAACTATGTTAAAGAACTGGGTTTTGATTTGTATGGATAATGGATGGTTTTGCAGATTTAAGAGTTCAAGAATCTTGCTAAAAGAAAACAGGTATATATGGGTTTTAAAGCATTTTGATTTTGGATTGGTTAAATGAGTATTGATTGTTTTAAAGCATTTTGGAGATTTGGGTTTTGATTTTTATATATGGGTTGGTTCTTTTCTGGAAATTCATGGTTGTTGATGGGTGGATGGTGATCATTGCAAAATGGGCATGGTTGGTTGGTGAGTTTATGTCTATTAGGTGGAAATTGATTCTGATTGCAAATTTATTCGATTGAAATCAACCACATTACATACCTTTTTCTATGACTGGTCTTTGTTTGTTGTATGGATTTGTCAAACTGCAAAAGAGAGTTGGAATTATTGAAATTTGCTAAAGAAGGTTTTTTAAATGCTGTGAGGAACTTCTTTGAGCATAATTTTGTATTTATCTTCCATTCAGTCAAATTGGGTTATCACTGTAGCTGGTTCAAATCCAGGTTCTTGGTGAGCATATGAGAATGTGATCTCAATATTTTTAAACCATTAAAATCCATAACCAACCAATAAGGAAATCCCCATCACATACATTTCACATTGATGATCAATTAGGATAGTCTCCAAGGCTTCTTTGAATCTCTTTGATCATTGTTTTGAGCACATATTTTTCATTATCTCTTTGATCATTGGTTTGGTTTCCACATTGATACCAGTGTTAGATATATGTAGTGTACAAGTGAAGGTGTAAACTTTGTTACCTAATTCTAGTGACTTTATGTCAATTATCTACTTATTATTTATTATGTGAATCTATGGTATTCTAGATTGAGATTCATCTTTTTATTGAAATTCTTGCATTGTCTCCATCAAGAGGTAAAGCTTCACTGTTCTATGTGTTGCATGCAGGTGAAATCCTATTGATACTTAGAATGTGTTGATGACTACAACCATTAGATCATTGGGAGGCTTATCAAATGTTGGGTGTGGGCCTTTGGCAACTTAACCCCATGTTTTATGTTGACTAATTAAACATTAGGAATATTTTTGAGGTATGATTGAGTCTGGTTACTAGCAATATGAACTAAGTGAAATGTGGGGACTTGATACCACAAAGTGGGGCTTCAATCTTTTCAATATTGAATTCTAAGCTATACCACTGTTTAGAAACAGGAAAAATAATAAAGAATATGTATTTTAAATTTGGGTCTACTTAACTGTTCACTAAAAGTTATCTTTCTTTTATCTCCTGCTCTCTTTCTCTTTTGTAGCTAAAGAAATTGTGTGGAACAAGGTGAAGAACACAAGTTAACTTTGGATTTTTTCTGAAAGTTGTAAACTTAGTTTGAGCAAAGTAAGTAAATTCTAGTTAAAAACTTATAAAACTCTATATATACTTGTGATGTTGGAAATTGATTTTGTGGTGGGTTGTGTTGGAGCAAGCGAGTGGCTTGCATGGTGTTATAAGGTGGTTTAAATACATATTAGGAGTATTTTTTATTTCTTGCAAATGTGAATGAGTATTGTTGATTAGATGTGATGAATAGTAAATACATATTGAGAGTGTTTTTCATTTCTTGCAAATTTGAATGAGTATTGTTAATTAGACGTGATGAATAGTATTTTATTTGATTTCAATACTTGTAAGTATTATACTTGTGATGTTTGTGATTGGTTTTGTGGTGGGTTGTTGTGTTGGAGCAAGCGGGTGGCTTGCATGGTGTGGTCCAAAAGAACATTCTTAACTTTTTGAGGAGCAAGGGTTATGATGATGCTCTTACTTATGGGGGTGGTTTAACTTCAAGTTAAAATACTTTTTGGTTAGTACTTTATTTGCTTTCTACAACTTATATATTAGGAGTTGTGATTTTAATTTATTGGTGTGGTTACTCTTAATGTATTGTTAGAAATGTTTCTTACAACATAGTTAATTTTTTTACTTTATGATTTTAACGAAGTATTGTTTTTATATTTGTGTAGATTTCTTATAGGTGGCTTTTAGGTGATTTACTTTTGGCATTACTTGAAGACATATGAGGACATCTTCCGTTAGTTTTAAAATAGGGTTTAGGTAGAGTTATTGTATGTATTGCAAACAATTATTGTATGGAAGGAGTTTGAATTGGATACTTGTTTTATTTTTTACTTGTGGAATGTATGGATCTTTTTTTATAAATGTGTTGTTGAAATAAATGTGTTATTCAAATGTGAGGTTTTAATAATGTAATGACAGGTTACTGGTTAATATCAAAGTTATGAAAAAAATAAAAACAGAAAATAAGTTTTAGTGACGAAGTTTTTCGTCACAAATATAGCAACAAAAAATTGTTTTAGTGAAGAAAATTTCGTCACTAAATATAGCAAAATTTTGTAAGAAATGATTTTAGTGACGAAAATTTTCGTCACTATATGTGCCTGGATTTTCTTAAAAATAGTTTTAGTGATGAATTTTTTCGTCACTATATGTACCCGAACATAGTTTTAGTGACGAAATTATTCGTCACTAAATATGATTTAGTAAACTAAAGTGTTTTTAGTGAGAAAAACATTTAGTGACAAAACGTTTTCGTCACTAAAAGTTTATTTTTTCAAAAATCAAATTGGACTTTTAGTGAAGAAATTTTTCGTCCCCAGGACTTTTAGTGACGGGGCTACAGTGACGAAATGAGTTTCGTCACTAAAAGTCCAATTTCGTCACTAAAGGTCCTTAGTGACGAAAAACTGAACTTTTAGTGACGAATTTTTTCGTCACTGAAAATACATTTTGTTGTAGTGATTACCGAAAATTAATTTTTGGTAATCGACGTTTTTTTTTTTTTTTTTTTTTTTTTTTTTTTTTTTTTTTATAATTTAAGGATATATAGCCGCTTTTTTTTAAATGCGGCTGTAGATTGAGGACCTATAGCCACGTTTGAAACGTGGCTATAATACCTAGTCTTAGGCCACGTTTGAAAAATGTGGCCATAGACCCCCTCAGGCCTATAGTCACGGGATTTGCGCCACATTTGAAAACGCGGCCTAAAAAAACGCGGCCATAGGCCAAATTGGCCTATGGCCACGTTTTTTGGACCTAAGGCCGCGTTTTACAAATGTGGCCTAAGGCTTTTTTTTTTTTTTGGTAGTGCCCTTTCAATTTTGGTGAAAACAAAAAGGGTTAAGTAATTTCTACTAAAAGTGACAGATTGTGAATTTGAATATATAAGAATTAGCCTTTCCAAACAAAATTAGGTTTAAAGTTAACTATCATGACTTCTCTCAAACCTTGTAAAACACACACACACACACACACACACACACACATATACATATATATATATATATATATATATATATATATATATTCCCCTTGATGAGATGGCAATTAAGTGATTTCTACTAAAAGTGACAGATTGTGAATTTGAGTGTGATAATTAGCCTTTCCAAACAAAGTTAGGGTTAAATTTAACTATCACTGCTTCTCTCAAACCTCGTAAAACTGGATACATTTTTTTTTTTTTTTTTTAAATCAAAAGAAAGTTATCTTAGAATGTAACATACAATCACATGACTTTTAAAATTTGGTCAAATATGTCATCTCATCTAGCTTCTCTTTTTGACAATTCCACATCAGTTAGAGATAGAAGATTCGCACACATTGTTCACTTTAATTTTTAATATATATTAGAAAATTATATATGATTGACATATCACTTCCTTTTCTCTTCCCCGTTAATGTCTGTTTATTTTTTAAATTGAGCACATGGAAGGTTTTGAGGGAGCATGTAGCACTCATCCTCTCTCTCTCTCTCTCTCTCTCTCAATTATATCTTCATTTCACAATAATCGGTTTATAGAATTTTCAAGATATTTCATAAATATCGAGTGCTATATATTGAAAAAGAAATGTGTATCTTTTCTCTCTATGTCTCTTATATAACTATATATTGCTCTTACATAAAGGGAACATGCATCTATTGACATATATTTCTTCCAATATATACTTATAGATAAATATATAATGCTAAAAATACATATTATGAATTGTATTATATAAACATTACAAATTCATGTTTCACAAATTATTTTAAAAAATTAATATTTATTTATTATGTTATTAAAATAACACCAATCACGTTTATTATCATATCATTTGGTAAATTTTCTTGTAATAAAATTTGTAATAGTTTTAACAATTTCTTATGAGAAAAGTCTCTTAGCACCAAAAGTTTCATCATTTTTTTCACACTTACCTCTATGTTTTTGTGTTGTGGTCGCTATAGACAACCATTATCTCAAATGTTTCAAAATAGTCTCACTTGCATTGGAAAATAACAAAAATTAATAAAAATATGAACTTTAGACTGGAAATTATTTGACTTCTTATAAAATGGAATTGACTATGTTATAAAACTCAAACTTAACAAGTGCTCAAATACACTTTTTAGCGTGACCATATTTACGGCTAGCTAAAAGGATAAGTTATGATTGTGAAGAATATAAACTCATCATTATTTAGTTCTTCAATGTTTTCATCTATCAACAATCATGACTTACCACTTGAGTAACTCATAAAAGATTGTATGAACTACCACCCTATAAGAAGAGTAGTTTTAAGACTACACACTATTTCACAACTTTATACCATAGCTTTGGTGTAGTAGATTGTGAGTAATTGCCTATCACTTACACATAGATCCACAAATTTTTCTCTAGCACTCATACTGCCACATTATAGTTGTGACAAAAATAAGTTGTGGTATTAGATTTTTTCCAGTAACAATTGTTTTTAGTCTTCTTTCCTAGACTAGCTCTGCTGACACGAGGGACACTTAACCCCACATGCGCATCTTATTGCCGACCATCTCTAATGGGTTGGCCAACCATATCCCATATGTGGCCTACAGTCCAACGACACACACAAAATTCTTAATTCACCAATTGGCCCTGCCATCACTTTGGCCCCATCATCTATAAAACCCACCAAACCAACACGCTTCATTCTTCACTCCTACATTAACACTTCTACAGTCTACACCACATACTAATATTGCTTTAGAAAGCTTAGAGACATTAAAAAAAATAATAAAAAAATAAAAAAATAAAGAATATATAAAGAAGAAGAAGAAGAAGAAAATAGGTTGAGATTTTGGGTGTGGCTTATATTGATCATGTGCTTTTTTGTTGTAGATTTGAAGCTTGCCTTCTTAATCCAAACATGGAGAGGAACCATGAGATGAGTGGTGGTCCGAGCAGGGTTCATGCTGGTGAAGTTGTTCCACTTAATAGAGGCCCCGTTCCACCTTCTGCCCCTTCTTCGTGCACCATTGATGGCAGTAGTGATGGCCATAAGATTAGTGGAAAATGTCCGGTTGGTGCATAAAGTCTGTTGTCGTTATTCTATCTTCCCTTGCTCTTGAATAAAAATAAGGCTAATTATCGTTTTGTGAATGGTATTAGACCCCTTAAAACAACCAGATTAACCTAGTTAATTAGCCAAGTGATTAACTTAGTCAATTTAAGCAATTCTAGGTTATCACAAACATACAATCATATCAAAAGTATAAAGCAGCGGAAATATAAAAGACACAATAATATGATCACCCAGGAAACCACACGGCAAAAACTTAAGGAGGATTTGACCTAACTATCCTCAAGGTAAACCTGAATCCACTATCTTGAAAGAATCGAAGCTCATACAAAAGGACTTACAAGCTCCCCGCTTAACTTCCTAATGCTACCCACCAGTAGAACTTACTGACACGACCATGTGCAAGCTCCGAATCCACAACCTCCTTCTTTCTTGGATTCTCCAATCAGCTACAAGCACCCACACTTGATATTCTTTAAGCTTCAATAGTAGCAACCGAGTTAATCATTAAGATGTTGAAGTAATTTCTACCTTGAAAACCCTAAGCTTTGCGTAAAGGAAAGCTTCTCTAGATCTCACAAGAGATTTACACAAAACAGCAAAGTATGAGCAACAACTCAACTGGAGCAATTCTAAAAACGTGGCTAGGGTTTTTCTTTATATATCTAGGGTAAAAACAAAAAATCCAAAACGTTTAATGAGTTAGGGTTGAGTTGGAAAATTCTATAGAAAAACATTCTGCCCGAGATTCGATCGATCGAGTCTTTCTTTCAATCGATCGAGCCAGGCCGAAATGCACCAATGCATCTGCAGCCTCTCGATTCCAACTTTACATGAAAGACCCAACTTTGAGCAAGCCTAAACAAGACTAAACAACCTGTTTTGATCATGGTTTAACAACAACACAAATTAGAGTTCTAAATACATAAAATCCTAAATCTTTAGAACCTAACAAACTCCCCCTTTGGCAATCCGTGACAAAACACAAATACTAAACTCAAAGTTTACAAATAAAAAGCCCTTTACAAAAATAATGCTCATAAAACCAAAATTCAATCCTAACTACTATCCATCAATTGCAAGTGTAGACAGCAGCTCAATTGAATCAACCTGTTTATTCCTGAAATACTCAACAAACGCATAAACGCATGTGTGACAAAAAATAGTATATAAACAGGTATAACATTCTTGTATGATTCACACAACACACAATAAAGGCATATATCAAATGAATAACTCATAGAATATAAATCAATAAACAGTGAATCCAAATGAACAAGAATAAAAAAGAAAACATGTATATCAATCAATGTTACTCCCCCTAACATGAATATCCAAAAAAAAAATGATATACAAGGTGAAGCGCCTAAATACAATTTAACAACTCCACTAGCTCCTCAAAACAACAACAACAAAAAAAAACTCTCCCTAACTACAAAACTCCTCTACAAACTCTACTCCCCATTTTTGTGCAAAATGCCAAAGGGCAATCACAATCCATCATCAAAAGGAGGTGATGAGGGTGAACGAAGATGTGTCAGATCAGCTCGCAACGCACGGATCTCATCAAGCAAGTCCACTAAAATCTGATTATGAGCCGCCTGAACGGTCATGACAGTCTCCAAAGTACGACGGATATCAAAGTCATCCGATGGAGGTGGAGAAACAGCAGCAGCAGCAGTAGCATCATCAGGATCAGGAACATCCTCACCAGTAGGACTTATAGAAGAAGAGGGAGGAGGTGCGGACCCAGAAGGTGTAGACCTAGGGTGTTTAGAGCCAGCTCGAAGGTGAGCAGCCCTCTGTCTAAGAAAAGATGCCCCTATAAGACCAATGACATGCACAATCTCAAAGGAAGGGAAACCACTAAGATCAAGATAAAGAAGAATCCTATGGATAAAAATAGGATGAACAAGGGCATGAGAAGAAGATGAACTCTTATACACTTTGTTCAAAGAACGAAGGAACAAATAGGAAAAACTGATAGGAGAATCAGTAACTAGAGTGTACAAAACTACACACCTCTCGAGAGGAATGGTGTGCAGATAAGAAATGGGCCAAAAACAGTGACACGCTATCCTGAAGAAAAGATAGTGTAATTCAGAAAGCTCAGCAGTGGTGATCCTAGGATCAAAACCCCATTGGATAGATGACCCAGTAATGTAAGACATGACATCACTCAAAACTGGAGACTCATCATAAAGGTAGACAAGGTGCTGGACCAAGGGTACCCCTAGAGCATCTGCCACTACTGTAGGAGTAATGGTGTACTCTAAGCCTCGTATCCAACTCTTGACTAAAGTGTTGGAATCATAGACGCGAATCAAGATGTTCGAGTAGAACTCTCGAATCAAGGAGTAGGTGAAGGGACAGACCTACGAGCCCTAGTTTTCCTAGGCATGATGCTAAGGAAAGGACAGAAACACAAGAGAAAACCAAAAGAGAAATAATAAAACCAATGACAGACTGCAAGTTAGCACCCAAAAATATATATATAAAAAAAACTATATGATGCATGAACAGTTAAAATGTCATGATGCATGTACTAATGCAGTAAACAAAGTTCAATTTGAAGTTCAATTGCACAAAATTGGCTCGAGCATAGAGTTTCTAACCAAAAACCCCAAAAATTTGAAAACCACTTGAAAATTTTTGAAGCACATTGATGAATTAAGCATTACAAAATACAATACATAGATTATAATGCCTAATTACATCCAATCAACAAGCCAATTTCATCAATTTCAACCTAATTGAACAAAATCCCCAATTCGAAACAATTATAAACCCTAGAAATTTCAATGCTCCACAAAACCCAAAATTGATCAAATTAAACTATCAAGATCATGTTTATAGCTTGTCCCCATAAAAACCCATTGATCAATTTCATAAAATTGGGCTTGAAACATCAAAAATCCCAAAAAGAGAGAGGTCCGAAAATATGAGAAAAAATGCATGGAAAATGCAAATAAACTAAAAAATGAGAGGCAAAAGAGACTTACCGGCTCGAGGAAAGAGAAATCTTGCAAAAAATTTTGGAGGAAAACGATAAAAAAAATCGCTGTAGATCCTTGCCTAGTCGGAGAGAGAAAAGAAAGTTTGAAAAAACTTTTGAAAAAGAAGTTGAATCAGTCAAAGAGTACTGTTTAAAAAACCTGATTCACAACTTTCGATTGATCGAAAATTACTTTTGATCGATCGAATCACTCCGAAAGTTTTAAAAAGAATTTTAAATATTTTCGATTGATCGAAAAACAGAATGGATCGATCGAAACAGGCAGCGGATCACAGTATTTTGGGAAAAATTACAATTTTGAAAAAACTCAAATCAATTTTTGAAATATAACTCCTCAAAGCATTAAATAAAATGCATGAGTATGAGATGAATTGGAATGCTTTTTCAAAAACCCAAATTTGTAATCCCAGTTTCTTCAAGGAAAGTTTCAGCCAGTTCTTCTTTTAAATTCACAAGCAAAAAACATGTTTTGCATAATACTCAAGGTATTTTTAAACTTGGTTGGTCAGACCAAAAATACACACAATAACATGTACAGTGTTTGGCAAAGAGTAACTTGTGTAGTGTGTGCAACTAGCAAAAACTTGAGATACATGTGAGGTGATATGTGAATAGAAATCAATCACAAAGTCTACAAAATTCATCACACAGAATTTAAAAGAGACTATTATCTAAAGAGTTACATCATATAACTCCCACATCTCTTAGAACATAAGCTTGCAATCATGTAAGTTTTTTGAATTTTTGCCTCATAGTTATGTGAGATGGCATCAAGTCTAATAGTACATACCAATTTTAAGCATTAAGCAATTAAGCCGAGGCATCACCTTATGTTCTTTTTGTGCATGTGCTACACTTTCTCGAGTACAAAATCGTATGATATGCACTAAGGTGTTCATGATTGGCTAGTGAACAGTGGTGAGATGGTTATTTATGCATTTCTCAAAAGGATCAAGTCCAACAATCAAATAACATGTGACTTCAAGATCAAGACAAAGTGATCAAAAACTATAAACATCTTTCCCACACAACATGCACTACAAAGTTTCAACTAGTCAAGTGCAATAAATAAACTCATTAACGCTAAACAAGGTACATAAGACATGTTATGTGTAAATAAATTGGAGTTCTTATTCACATTCGCGTGATTTCCAACTCTAGGATTTGAATAAAGGTTCAACGGCTTTAGCAATTCACCAATGAGTGTCATAGGATCTTGTGCTTAAGGTACAGGTACCTTTGGTTTGTTTGCTCTCTTAGCAGCTTGAAGCTTGTAACATTTAGGACGAATGTGTCTAGAATTTCCACAATAATGACAAACCCAAGCAGGTTTACCATGTATCTTTTCCTTAGAAAGGGTAGAATCCTTAGGTTTAGACTCTCCTAGATCAACCATAATCTTCCTAGGTGGTGAGACTTCTATGGGTTTAACTACCTCACTCACAGGGGGCTTAACAGTTTCACTCACAACCTTGCTCACAGAAGGTTCAGAAGAAGATGAAGGAACAAAGTTTGTGGAATGTGGTGCAGAATCAAAGATGCTTTCAACTTATCCTAAACTAGATTTATCAGAAGGATACTTTTAAACATTCAACATTTGATCAAGTTTAGAACTAGCAGATCTAGCAACAGATAAATCATGTTCCAAAGTTTTAACTTTATCAAGCTAGAATATGTTCTCAGATTTAACATTGTTCAAAATATCATTAGCATCAAACAAATTAACAAGCAAATTCTTCTTTTCAAGCTCAAGAGATTCAATTTTCTTCAGGCCAAGTTCAACATTTATAGCATCCTTTACAGCAATTTTGCTAAGTTTATTGTAGGCCTCTTGAAGATCTGCATCCTCAAAGAGTTCCCCATCAGAAGGGTTCTCTTCAACAGATGTACTTTCATTTACTACGGCAGCAGCAGTAAAAGCAATGAAGTTTCCATCCTCGTCACATCTAGACTTATCATCAGAAACCTCATTATCACTAAGGGTTACAGTCATAGCTTTACCCTTAAATCTCAAGAATGTAGGACATTCAAATTTCACATGACCATACCCTTGACAGTTAAAACACTGAGAACCCAAAAGATTGTTTGAAGGTTGACCAACTTTTTCTCTAGGTTTTTCAAAATTATTAACCTTAGTGGGATCATTCTTCCTAAAGTTTCTAGGTTCAACAGTGTTTGTACCTCTTGCCTTTCTATTGTTATTTCTAAGAAAGTTTCTAAAGTTCTTGACAAGGTAAGCAATCTCTGTAGCAGAGAGCTCATCATCAAATCCACCAACATTAACATCATCAACTGACTTAAGAGCCATTGATTTAGATTTGTTCACTTTGGGTAGGTCAGACTCATAGGACTGAAGAGATCCTACAAGCTCATTAATAAGGATGGTGTCCACATCCTTGCTCTTAGTAATGGCAGTCACTTTGGGTCTAAAGTGTTCAGTTAAAGATCTAAGAATCTTCCTAACAATTTTAGGTTGATCATAGATTTCACCCAAATTAAAAGCAGAATTAATAATATCATTTAATTTAGCATAGAATTCATCAAAAGATTCATCATCAGACATTCTAATGCTTTCAAATCTAGAAGTCAATTGCTGCAGTTTATTAATCTTAACTGCCTTTATGCCTTCATGCACAGTTTGGAGGATTTTCCAAGCAGTGTGAGCAACCTCAACATTAGAGATTCTCTTAAATTCCTCCATAGAAACAGTATTGAAGATGGCATTCATAACTTTGCTATTGAAGCCTACTGCTTCTTTTTCATAAGTTTGCCACTCACTCACAGGAGTAGTGGCTTCTGCCATCCATATTCAACGGAATTCCAAACCCTCTCATCAATAGATTTCAGGAATGTTTTCATCTTTACTTTCAAATAAACATAGTTATTCCCATCAAAGTGAGGAGGAACAACAAGAGAGTGTCCATGCTCCATGACAGCAGGGGTTAAGGATCAGCTCAGAGATCAAAAAATCTCCAACAAGAGAGCTACCCGCTCTGATACCACTTGAACGGTTTTAGACCCCTTAAAACAACCAGATTAACCTAGTTAATTAGCCAAGTGATCAACTTAGTCAATTTAAGCAATTCTAGATTATCACAAACATACAATCATATCAAAAGTATAAAACAACGGAAATATAAAAGACACAATGATATGATCACCTAAAAAACCACATGGTAAAATCCTGGGGAGGATTTGACCTAGCTATTCTCAAGGTAAACCTGAATCCACTATCTTGAAAGAATCAAAGTTCATACAAAAGGACTTACAAGCTCCCCGCTTGACTTCCTAATACTACCCACCAGTAGAACTTACTAACACGACCACGTGCAAGCTCTGAATCCACGGACTTCTTCTTTCTTGGATTCTCCAATCAGCTACAAGCACCCACACTTGATATTCTTTAAGCTTCAATGGTAGCAACCGAGTTGATCATCAAGATGTTGAAGTAATCTCTACCTTGAAAACTCTATGTTTTGTGTAAAGGAAAGCTCCTTTAGATCTCACAAGAGATTTACACAAAACAGTAAAGTATGAGCAACAACTCAACTGGGGCAATTCTAAAAACGTGACTAGGGTTTTTCTTTATATACCTAGGGTAAAAACAGAAAACCCAAAACGTTTAATGAGTTAGGGCTAAGCTGGAAAATTCTGCAGAAAAACATTCTGCCCGAGATTTGATCGATCAAGTCTCTCTTTCGATCGATCGAGCCAGGCCGAAATGCACCAATGCATCTGCAGCCTCTCGATTCTAACTTTACATGAAAAACCCAACTTTGAGCAAGCCTAAATAAGACTAAACAATCTGTTTTAATCATTGTTTGTCAACAATACAAATTAGAGTTCTAAATACATAAAATCTTAAATCTTTAGAACCTAACATTTTGTATTCTTAGACGTAAAATATTTTACACAATATCCAC
Source organism: Quercus variabilis (assembly GCA_030445155.1). Taxonomy (NCBI): domain Eukaryota; kingdom Viridiplantae; phylum Streptophyta; class Magnoliopsida; order Fagales; family Fagaceae; genus Quercus; species Quercus variabilis. Next base: position 6,168,164 of record CP129447.1, read on the forward strand.
AATTTAGTATTAAATGTTCACATTTTATACATGACGTGAAAAAATTGTGAATATGAAACAATATGCAAAAGAGCGTGAATATGAAACAATAAAATAAATAAAAAATGAAAGGCCTCAAAATGTTCTCCGGAATGTTTTGTTATACTACATGAGCTTGAGCGATCTCTACTTGAGTCTCTTTCAACTAGCATGAGCTTCAGCAATAAAACAGTGAGAATTAAATTCAACAACAATGGACACCAAAGCGTTGCAAAGGCATGAATATGGTGTGAAAAGCTCTTGTTTTATTAGTATATTTTACTTAATAATTTGATAGCAAGGCAAAAAGCAAGTCATTATGTTGATGTATATACTTTTTTCTTGAACATTTGTCATATGTGGTTAAGTAAGAATGGTCTAAATTGTTCTTTTTCCCATTTTAATTTCCATATTTTGTTTAAGAGATTGAAGTTCAAGTTAACCCTTGAACATGGTATTTGGTTGATTGATATTTTGGACTAGGAGCTCATCTTATTCTTGGTATTTTAATTCATATTGGAGAGTAACGCAGAAAGCAATGTGATATGATCATCATCAACGTTTGTGCTTTCTTGAAAGTACGTGGTTGAGCAACCCATACACGTACAATACAGTGAATACTCACAAAGTCCTAGGTATGGACTATTTTAGATATCCTATTTCGATAAGGCCAATTAAAGTTTGATGGTCTGATTCAGATTTCGACAGACTCAAGCTCAACTTTGATAAGGCCTAACTTAAACTAATATGGACGGCCGAACTTTTCCAGACCCAATTCTAAATTTGCATGTCGCATGTGCTAAGTTGAGAGGCGGAGGAAAATCACACATCCTGAGGCACAACTAAAAATCCAAATACCAAAAGGACAAAAGAGAAATTTGGTTGTTAAAAAGAGTAAAAGTGGAGGTCCAATTCCATTAATTTAGGCTTTAGTAGACGTTTAATTGTTAAGCACATTGCAAGTAGTACAAATGATTTTTTCTTTCTTCTTTTTGTTGTTGTCATTGTAGTGCAAATGATTCCCTTATGTAAGATTGTAAGTTGAACTATAGCCTAACTTCAATCCTACCCAAAGAAGTTAGAGACAACAATAATAATATTAAACCAAAGCAGTGATACATATATAGTTGCTTACTAAATTTGAACACAGTGCTGGCTATTTTGTACCAAGACTCTAACCATTGAACTACAAATTTCGATAGTGTCTTCATGTAGTCGTATTTTATCATCTCTAAAATTGAGATTATATTATGTGAAAATATATTTCTAGTGATAAAAATAATATTAAATGAAACTAGTGTTACAAATGTGAGTGTCATCAATATGATGAAACTGGAATTTCATATTAAGAGGAGTCAAAGCATGAAACAGCAAATTTTTCCTTTCAAGAATCAGAAATATACTAAGATTTAAATGGAAAAATAAATATACATTTCAATCCAATTGTCTATTAAAATGGAACTTGATGTTATTTTCAATCCCAAAAATTATTTATGGTTGATCATGTTATGAATCCTAAAAAAATTATCTTTCATTTTATTGCGAAGCTTATTCTTAACAAATTTTGTGGTTGCAAAAGCCAAATACTTTAGTTGATTCTCCCACCATCTCGTTATATAGATACATTATTCTTCTTTCAAAATCAAAGAGCTTGTTAAAAGATCATCTTCCATTTTATTGCAATCTCCCTCTTAAAGTTAAAGTCTACTTTCATTTTAGCCTTTAACAAGATTTTCTATTCAAACTCTAGTTTCAATCTACTGATCATAGGATTTCGATAGACTGAGATCTTAAGACTAGCATAGTGAACAAAAACTTCATTCTTCAACCCAAATAATACCCATACCAATTACAAATGCTCATAACCCAAAATTACAACATATATTTGTCGTGGATAGCCGACACTAGAAAAACCTAACACCTAGCTACTCTCATGTGCAGAATATGGGTTCAACTCCCCCTTATACACTAGTCTTTTAAAAAAAAAAATTGAAAAATTACTAAAACATATTTTGAGATTTCCCAAAACATAATAGAAGAACAACAAAAGGTAACAAAACACCTATTAGCAAAGACCTATTCTAGTATTGTATTTTGAGACTCAGAATTACTTTTCCAATAAATGCTAACAAATAGACATTAATTATTTGAATTACGCTTGACTTGACTTAACTACTCAAAAGAAGTGTGTTGCTCATTACCAGTTCCTTGTATAAAAGTACTAAGCCGTATTACCTTTACCATATTTTATTTATCCAATTATGTCATAGAGACATTGAAACAGAAGTATCACCCAGGTCTCATTTAGAACCATTATAACACAAAGAAAAGGCAAGGTGTAAAAAATCTGACTAAAAACTCAATGTCTATAAACTTACTGATATTTTTATGCTCCATATCTCAAAGTTTTGTTCCTTTAAAAAGCAAGTATGGAGAGGAAATTAAAATAAAGCAAAAGGGTCAGTCTCATGGAAGTGACATGAGGAAGTCTTCACAAATTTTGTTATACATTGATTCCTTTTTTTGGTTTGAATATGAGAATTATCGAAACTCCATCCCGCGACCCTAATCACTTTAATTGGGTTACAGCCTAACAGGTTTTGTGAGTGCTTTGCAAATTTTTTAAGCCTATTTTGACGGATCTGCTTACGCTAGAGGAGAAGCTTTATTTTCTATATTAATTTTAGCAAATGATTTTTTCAACAGGACTCATCCAAATGCACTCTTCTCTACATATATGCTCTCTCCAAATTACAATCAAGGTTTAACATGCATATATGATACGTGACAATAGATCAATGCTAGGGTTAACATGCATATATGATATACCTTTCAAAAAAGAAAAAAACATCATAGCTTTCTCTCATCTTTTTTACTTTATTGATCTTTGAATCTGCCTTCACTATGTTAATGAATATGATGTTGATTTCATCGTTATCCAATTCGAACGGTAAAGGTCTAATGTCATCATGGCCCTCCTCTTCTATTGGTTTCCAACTTTACAGAGCCGACCACGGCGGGCTAATAATCATCCAACTATCATTGAGTTCTGTAACTTTTTCATTTTTAATAAAAAAAGGTCGGTGGGTAAAGCTCAATTTTGAATTTTTTTTTTTGTTTTTGGGTAAATCAAAAGAAAGTCATATTATGGTCTTGCATACAATCTGATCTGATATCATCTAGCTCTCCTCCTTACAGCCCACATAAGTTAGAAAAAGCTGTTCCATGTAACCTTCCTTTAAATTTGATAATATATGCTATAAAATTATATAAGATTCACACACCCCTTCTTTTTCTCTTTTGTCCTCCATTAATGTCTGGTTACTACTTTTTAAGTGAGCGCATGGTAGGTTTTGAGGCCCACCTCGCACTCATCTCTTACTTAGAAATCTTTGTCTCTCATGAATCTATTATATTTCTTACATCTAGAATATGTATGAAAAAAGAGGATGACGATGAGGATACTAAGAGAGAAAGAGACAACTATACATATATATATATATATATATATATATATATATGCTTAGGATAGGATAAAACAAAATCAAACAAGCAAGGCATGACAAATCAAACGGGATGGAAAATTTTTTTACCATTCTTATATGTATCTTTCCTCTATGGATCCTATATAATTATAGAATCTTTGTACTTTGAAAATAAAATCAAAATTTTGGAAAAATCGGTAATTTAATATAGAATTAAGCCATGAGATCCTATATTTGATCATTATCTCATCTACTCTACCTTCTATTTAAATTCTTACATATTAGATCTTACATTAAAATTAATATAATTAAATTTACTATATCTTAATAATTTAAAATTTTGGAAGAATCAATAATTAAGCATATATCGATATATATACTACAAGTAATTCAACATTTATTCAATGTGTTATTGAAGTGGTTATCAATAAAAAAAAAATGTTAATAACTTTAGCATTATCCCATTTCTACTGCATTAGTTAAAAGGATAATCTATGATTGTGAGGAGTATAAACCCATCATTATCTTACTTTTTCATCCATCAAATATGACTTACCGCTTGATTAACTTATGAAAAAAATTGTACTACATGATCTAGCTAGGTGGTGTACTATATGATTGTAAGGAGTATAAACCCATCATTATCTTACTTTTTCATCCATCAAATATGACTTACCGCTTGATTAACTTGTGAAAAAATTGTACTACATGATCTAGGTGGTGTACTATATCATGCATCAACCATCCCAAAGAAATTGGTTTAGTCTTTTTGCATGTTTTAGCTCCGTTGATATGGCGGACACTTAAACCCCACACGCCCGCCTCATTTCCGAACATCTCTAGTGCTGTGGCCAACCATGTCCCAAACAATACACCGACACACGCACAAATCTTTATTTTCCAATTGGCTATGCAATTGGTCCCACCTGACATGGCATGCTACATGACATCATCTAAAAACTAGTTTCTTCACTACAAAACCCACCAAATCAACAAGCTTCATTCCTCGCTCCACAGTCTGCACCTTATAACGTTAGTACATTGCTAAAGTCTACGCAAAATATTGATAATATACCTTTTGAAAGCTAAGAGAGTTTATAGAAATAATGGATAGGTTGAGATTTTTCTTGTGTCTTGTACTGATCCTATCGGTTTTGTTTTCTAGATCCGAGGCTCGCCCTCTTAATCCAAATATGAAGGGGAAGAAGAACCAAACCCTATTCTTCAAAGACCAATATGGTGCAGTAGTTGTTCCACTCAATAAAGGTCCAGTCCCACCTTCAGCCCCTTCTCCATGCACCATTGGTGGCATTGGTAAACATAAGATGAGTGGTATTGGAAAATGTCCTGTTGGTGCATGAAACATTTAACCTTGTTGCTGTTGCTGTTGCTATCTTGCACAACTCTCTGCCCAATGCTTTTGATAAAAACCCATGAAAGTGTTCCCTATAGTATTCCAATGCCTAGTTTTTATTTTAGTATGAAAGTCCTCTGGGAAAATCTTTTTCACAGCTTGTTAAGACAATAAATCAAGATTATTAACACATGGATTTATCACTTTATCATGTACTAATTATGCTGGAACACGTCAACCGTGATGAAAAATTTTATATTTCTAAAATTATGTATGTTTTTGCTAGCTTCAGCAATGAAACTATATGAGCTTGAATGATATATATATATATATATATTTGAGAAACAGCTTGAATGATATTTAGTAGATGGGAAATAACTTTTATACACATGGTACACACATGCATGTTTTTATCTACAATTGTGAATTAACAGAGAACAATTTTGTATGAGATAATCTTATGAGACCAATATCTTACTGTGAAACCCACATGTTAGTGAGACATTAGTTTTCATAAGACCATCTCTAAAGATACTTTCTCCTTTAATAGATGGGAAATAATTTTTATACATGCATGTGTACGGTGTATATGTATATTAATACATATATACCATGAGACCCACATATTAGTTAGATATTATTCTTATGATCGAGATCGTTTCAGAAGATACTTTCTCTTTTAATAGATGAAAAATAATTTTTATACGTGAATTTATATGGTGTATATGTAATAATGTCTATAATAACCGTTACTTTTAATACATTGTTCCTTTAATCTTTTTCAACTAGCATGAGCTCCGGCAGTAAAACAGTGAGAATATCAGATTGAACAACAATTGACAGCTTTGGTGACTGCTCTCTTTGGCATTGGATAGTTGAAAAAGAGTTGCAAAAGCCATATATATTTTATTTAATGATTTGATAGCACAGCAGAAAACAAGTCATTATGTTCATTTTCAACCTTTGTTTGTTCTTTTCACCTAAAATAATAATAATTGTGTGTTGCTGAAAAAGTACAAGGTTGAGCAAGAACCGTCTCCATTTTTTCCTTCTTATTCTTCTTTTTCCATTTTGGTTTCTATCTTTCGTTGAAGTTAAAGTTAACCCGTAGTTATATTTGGAGAACATATATATGGGGACAAAACATACGTCCTTTCAATTACTGATGCTTAAAAATGCCGCAGACTATGTTAAGTTTGACAAATCAACTAATGGTTAATTGATATCTAGGAACTCACTGTTTTCTTGCTATTTTAATTAGTAATTTGACAGCAACGCAGAAAGAAATTCACTAAAGTGATCTTCAACTGTTGTGCTTTTTTTTTTTTTTTTTTTTTTTTTTTTTTAATATGTGGTTATGAGCAAGAACGGTCTTTTTCTTTTTCCATTTTGTTAAAAAGATTGAAGTTAAAATTTAACCCTAGTTATATTATTTGGAGAATATATGAAGACAAAACATAGTTCTTCCAAATTAATAGTCTAAAGCTCAAGAAAGACGCGAAATATTCTGAGTTTTTGACAAAATCAACTAGTGGTGATTAGGTTAATCATGCATGTGCCCATTTTGTTCACTTTAGAAACTTAAGAATGGAGGATAGATCCGAAAGATTGAAAACTGTGACTGTGTAAGTTTGAGAGATCGTAATTTTTCCCTACAAATATTGAGTAAATATAGGAATGCAACTACGCAAGATCGACATATTGAATATTGATGCATGTCCGATACCAATGGCCAGCCACTCCACTGGTGGACAAAATAAAATTATAATTTAATAAAAGTGATGTTTAAAAAAAGTTCTATATTCTTTTCTCGATGAATGAACAATTTTATATCAAAGAAATTACTACAGCAAGTCATTATCTATAGAAAGACTTCAAAATCTTGCTGGAACAGCCGGCATCAACACAAAAACTAGTGTCACACAGCAGGATATTGAAGTTGTACTTTAGATTAAATTAAACTCACCCAAACGAATGCATAGAAACATGTAAGCGGTAATTTGCCTCCAATATGCATAGTTGTTCAAACTTTGAAGTATGGTTCTTGGGTTAATGCAATCATCAATAATCCTGAAGTACTATAGGAATTATGTGAAATTTCAAAAAATTTCAATAACACCATAATTCAATGCTAATTTTCAGTGTCCATTATAACATCTAAACTAGAGTCAAAATTAGCAATTTAGTGTGTAACTATTCATCTTAATCCACAAGAGCATTTGCAATGTACATCTTAGACTTCGTTTGTTTAGATAGAAGTATTCATCTTTGAAAGTTCAATATGTGTATAAAACACCCTTGAATGTTTAGACCCCAAATTATAAAATATCAATTCAAGCTTATAATCAAACAATTAATGTGCAGAACATGAACATAAGCCAATCATAGAATTGATAACTAATCTAAGCCAAATATAAACACATCCACAGCAATAAATATAAGGCAAAGATAAAGGAAAGGAAGATGCAAACACATGGACAACATACGATGTGTTATCGAAGAGGAAACCGAAGTTCTCGGCGTAAAACCTCTCCGCTGCCTTCCAAGCGGTAAATAATCCACTATGATCACAGATGTCAATTGGGGCACCAGTAATGAGGTCACACAGAAATTGAGCCCTTCCAAGATTGATGAAGGTAGTATTTGACAAAGGGTAGAGATTGGAGAACATGATCAGCTTTAGAGTTGTCAGTTCGGGCAAAAACAATGCAGTGCTTATAGACGACCCTGTGCTTCCCACTTCATGTTCTTTCCCAAGAACTTGAAGGATGTCTTGTACCTGAAGTACTCTGTCATCGTATGGACAACATACGATATGTTATCGAAGAGGAAATCGAAGTTCTTGGCGTAAAACCTCTCCTCTGCCTTCCAAGCGGTAAATAATCCACTATGATCACAAATGTCAATTGGGGCACCAGTAATGAGGTCACACAGAAATTGAGCCCTTCCAAGATTGATGAAGGTAGTATTTGATAGAGGGTAGAGATTGGAGAACATGATCAGCTTTAGAGTTGTCAGTTCGGGCAAAAATAATGCAGTGCTTATAGACGACCCTGTGCTTCCCACTTCATGTTCTTTCCCAAGAACTTGAAGGATGTCTTGTACTTGAAGTACTCTGTCATCGTATGGAGTTCGATCCACATTATTTGGTCTGGAGATGCTAAGTACCTTAGCAATGTAGTCTACATTTAGGGAAAATTTTGTTCCTCGTACCTAACATTTTAACTCTACACCTGTGAATCTGGCATTGGAGTAGAATTCCTTGACTAGTTCTTCAATAGGATCCCCAAAGTTTCCAAAAAGGTCAGCCCAATCTCTTCCTTCAAAAATGTGAGGGATAAAAGTTGCCCCTACGCTATCAAACTTGACGACTCGTTCCACAATGAGAGAAGACTCTTTGAAGATGTCTGTGTAGGTCTATGAGTCAGTAGGAGTCCTGAATCTCTCAATGGTAGAGTCCCTGGATGACTTAGACGATAATCGTGTCCGTTTAGCAACTGGGGTTAACGGATCATCGGTTACAATGCCTTTGCCTCTGGATGAACAACGAGTTAACTGCAACAAAACTGACACACAAAAACAAACCAAATACAATACCACAAGAAGCAAACATCAGATTAATTAGTTTCAATTATAAGTCAGTTAAAGGAAAATGCACCTAGAATAGACCAAAAGACAAAGAAACATGATATGATGAGTAGGAAATGAGCATGAAAACCCCAATGCTAACCCCACAATACTCATGTAAAGTGAAGAACCTAAAAACCACATACAGCGAGACCCACTGAAAACCCCCAAACCCATATGCCCAAAAAGAAATGACTTTATCAAAGACAATGCTCAGAAAAAAAAGAAGCAATCAGAAGCATTAACAAGGTACATAGTTAACTTATCAACAAGAGAAAAACAATTCCCAAACAATCAAACCCACCATTTTGGGCAAACCCATGTTTGAACACAATATATTGCAGAACACAAATGCAACTTACAAAACACGAAACTAAACATCAAAACATTTAGAATAAAGTATAGGAAGGAAAAAACCATACCTTTTTCTTGGTGTTTGATGAAGACATGATACAAAAATAGAAGCTTTTTCAGTGAGACTCGGTGTTTAAGTGAGAGAAATGAAGAAGACAATGAACAGTCACTGATATTCGAGGGAAAAACTGAAAAATCATTTTAAAAACTGTCTTTAAAAATGCAAAACACGCGTTTTTCACAACTGGATCAAGTCGCCAGTAAGTCGCTAGGGTAAGCCGCGAAACACTATGAAGGTAAGAAATTTGAAAATTTCTCCAAGTGTTTTTCACGACTGGAAGATCTACCCGCGAGGAAGTCACGAGCTGAGCCGCGAAAATCTCTGTGTACCCCACGCGACTGGACCTTCCACCCACGAATAAGTCGCCACACTGAACCGCGAAATATGCAAAAACTTAAATTTTGAAAAATTTTCTAAATCTTTTTTGCAACTGGGATGTTGACCCGCCAGTGACCCGCGAAAATGTAGGAGAGAACTTCGCGACTGAAGCGTGCGACTGGACCAACCCGCAACTTAGTCGCCAAAATAGGGCAATACTGTTTTTGAAAATTTTGACTATTTTGTAAAAACAAAACACTTTCCAAAAACAAACTAAAACACTTAAAAAAAAAATTGTGTTTGATCAACAAAGATTGAGCTTGTGAAAACACATTTAATCAAGTATAATCACACAAATGAATATGACATTCATTAAACATAGACTTGTGTGTTGTGTGTGGATATCAAACATGAGATAGTCCTTAGTTTAATGTGAAACTTCAATGATCAATTCAATCAAAGCATACACAGCTAGCACTAGATAATGTGACCTATCTCAATTATAGAAACATGCATATATGACCTCCCACAAGCACTTGATAATAATTCTTTGAAACCTTTCATTTGGCTCCATATTCAACATATCATTTGCATTTTTTGAGCAAAGAAAGTCTCATTTTGAGATAGATGCCTGAAATTTTTGATATTTCAATTGATGAATTAGCCTTTGACTTTTTGGGCATCAAACATTTTATTTTGGTCGCTTTCCCTTTTTTCTAATCGAATACTAGTATGTGCGACAGGCTTTTGCAACTCTATATCTCTTTTCATTTGAAGATTTACATTTAAAGAGCTCTTTTAAGTATAAAAATAAAAAGTGGGAAGATATATAGGTATGAGTCTATGCATGTCTTAAGATCAACAAAACCATTCACTAATTATTCATGACAATGTTGAAAATCTATTTACAACAGTCACATAGTTTCAGAATTTCTTCCACAATGATATGAGTGCATGAGAGACAAGCTAAGCTCGTTAAATGCACAAAACCATTAGTACAAAGGTACAAGGCAAAACTTGCTTTGAGACAAAACTCAATAAAGCCGATCAAACTTTTTGGATTTTTTACTTTTTATGTGTTTTTGAACTTTTGACACAGAAGCAGTAAAAGAATTATAAAAAACATAACAAAAAAATGTAAAAACATTTGAACCAAAGACAAACACACACACAAAATAACAACCTAAATAGTAGCAAGAAGCACACAACCAAGCATATTCACAAACATGGGAAGTATTGATGCATGGACATATTGTAATGCTTATGCATGAGTACCCTTCATCGCCCACACGTCACGTGCGTTTGGGGTGATATCCTTAACGGATTGGGTACAAGAATTAGGACTATCAAACCTTCGTGTGAAGCTTTCCAAGTAATTTGTGAAGGCACCGATCATCTTCATCACGTCCATCATTCCTGGATCACGGTTTTGACTTTTTGGTTGCTCACCACCCCAAGACCTCATGTCATTTCTTCTTCCCCGTGACCGAGGTGCAATTGCATTGTTGTCTGCTCTCAGCTTTTGACAGTTGGGTCTGGTATGTCCTTACAATCCACAATAGTGACAAACATATTCCGTTCTAGGACCCTGTTGTGATCTTGGAACTGATCTCCCTCTAGCTCCATATCTAGATTCTGATTGATTATGGGACTTATTTAGCTCCAGTTGATTAGTCGCATTCTTCTTCTTCTTAACCTTAACATTCTCAGGGTTGGGCTCTTCCAGAATTGACTCTATAGCCTTCACAAATTTCACTTCTTTGGTAGCTTTGGTCGATGAGCTACTTCCTCCGATATATCCTAACTTAGACTTGTCTGAGAAATGTTTTTGGGATGTAATAACATCTTCCAACTTCTTGGAGGAGACCTTTTCTATCTTGGCTTGTGCTTGCACCACCTCTTGCTTAAGAAATCTTACTTTGGTATAAGCTTCTGACAGCTCACCATTTAGTGTCTCAATTTCACACTTCGCCTTCTTGTATCGTGCCAGAAGACTTTTGTAATCTTTCTCAGTCCTCTTCATCTTCTTAATGGCTGCATTAACCACCTTAGCATATTCACCGGTCTTCTCAAGGAGTGAGTTGTAAGTCTCTTGCAATCCCACTACTTTTTCAACTTCCTCATCTTCAGACTCCTCAATTATTCCAATAGACTCCAAATCAGAATGTTCCCCAAGCTCCTTCACAAGTGAACCTAAATCATCCGGAGGTTCTACGTGTGCAATGGTCATGAATGCGGAGTAATTTCCTTCTCCGTCACAGCTATCTTCAGAGTCAGAATTTGATGAATCAGTATCACTCAAGGTAGTGGTATAGACCTTTCCTTTTGACTTCAAATAATTAGGACATTCATTTTTGAAATGTCCATGTCCATTACATTCGAAACACACAATGTCAGCAGGAAATTGTGAATCCTTCCCTTCACTTTTCTTAAAGTCTTTCCTATCACCTCTTGAGGATGGAAACTTTCCTCTGTTGAATGGTTTCCCACTGTTCTTTATCTTCAGAAATTTGCGGAAGTTTTTCGCAAGATATGCTACTTCCTTCTCCACTCCATCTTCTGCAGAAGGATCATCCATTCTTTCAGTGATGGTTTTAAGAGCAAGCGATTTACTCGTCTTGTGGGAAGGCAGTCAAAGCTCATACGTTTGAAGTGACCCAATGAGCTCTTGGATCTTAATTTCATCCAAGTCCTTGCTTTCCTCTATAGCTGTGACTTTTGCTTGAAAGCTCTCCAGTAAGGACCTCAAAATATTTCTCACCACCTTAGTATCTTCAATCTTCTCACCAAGATTATGCTTCGCAATCACAATTTCATTGAGTTTCCCATAAAACGAATCAAAGGGCTCATCATCTCCCATCTTAAGCTCTTCAAATTTGGTGGTAAGCATTTGGAGTTTTGGTGGTAAGCATATGTAGTCTCCAAAATCTTCCAAGCTTCCTTGGCCACTGTCATGTGAGATATCCTGTGGAATTCATTTGGAGACACATCACAGAATATAGCATTTAAGGCTTTGCTGTTAGCATTAGCTGCCGCAAGAGCTGTCTTATCCCAGGTGGATTTTTTAGCCTCTGGCCTGGTCCAACCTATTTCAACCATATCCCACACGGTGTCATTAATAGAGCATAGAAATACCCTTATTCTAATTTTCCAGAAGGCATAATTATTACTATCAAAAAATGGTGGAACATTGAGAGATTGAGACCTATCCATCTCAACAAGGGGTCAAAGATCACACTCAGGTATTAAAACCACAACAAGTTTACCCACTCTGATACTAATTGAAAGTTCAATATGTGTATAAAACACCCTTGAACGTTTAGACCCCAAATTATAAAATATCAATTCAAGCTTATAATCAAACAATTAAAGTGCGGAACATGAACATAAGCCAATCACAGAATTAATAACAAATCTAAACCAAATATAAACACATCCACAGCAGCAAATATAAGGCAAAGATAAAAGAAAGGAAGATGCAAATACACGGACAACACACGATGTGTTATCGAAGAGGAAACCGAAGTCCTCGACGTAAAACCTCTTCGCTGCCCTCCAAGCGGTAAATAATCCACTAAAGAATGTAGTTGGGATACATGAACAGTACAAAGACCCTCCAAGCCTAATCTACCCAAGTACCTAAGCTCTCTAAGTTTCTTGCTCCAACGAGGTTGGGCCGAACCTATTTCTTCTTTAACTTTCCGGATTCCGCTACTATACCATAGTATCAACCAATGTATATTGGTTCCTTCCAAACTACTTCCCTTAGCACCAAATGAACCTTCTCACAGACGTGGGTGTGGTGAGATAAGGATTTGGTCAATGATCTTTCAAGGATATGACAATGGAGAGGAAGAGAGTAGAGGAATTTGTAGAGTCTCTAAGGTAAAGATTGGGGATGAGCCAATCTTTTTTTTCTTTAGGGTTTCTCTCACAAAATTCTCTCTGGAAACTCTCTCAATTTAGTGGGTATAAAGGTCTATATATAGTAGTTTGTGTTTGGAATACGAAGAGACAGTTTTTGCCAAACAGGGCTGGTTGGCGGTTTGACCTCGCAACTTGTCCAAGTCGTGAGTTCAAGTCGTGACATAACGGCCTGGCTAGCCCGGGACTTTTGTCCGGTAGTGCGACAGCTGGCGCAACCCTTCAGCTCCCCTGTGTGCATCTCACGATCCAGCATTTGGCGGCTTGCCAGTCGCGAGTAAGCCGCGAGTCCTAGCCGGGAAACTCTGCCTTCTTGCGTGTGATTTTCTTCACCGCTCAACTTTAGCTACACATGCAACTTCCAGTTCATACAAATTTGGAATTGGGCCCAGCAGCGGCAAATTTGTCTGTCCATATTTCTTTAAATTGGGCCTTATCTAATTTGAACTTGGGCATGTTAAAATTTGACTAATTCAAACCATCAAAATTAGATTGGTCATATTGAAATTAGGATATCCAAATCTACGCATTTGTGAGATTAGTATTGATTAATATTCACGCCTATAATCTTATAATTCAACTAGTTGATAGTACTTTTTGGTATTTTTATCGAAAACATCTAGAGTTTAAATTATCATTCTCCAGTTATGTTTGTAATATTCACTGTGTAAAAAAAATAAAAAAAAAAAATTTGTTAAATTTAAACCCCCCTCCAAAAAGGAGAGAGAGTTAATTGTAGCTATCCATCATAAATTATAAGGGTATTTATAATGTGATATATTTCAAAATTTTAAATTAACACTCTTACTCAAGAATAGTTTATGATAACATGATATCCACCCACCATTTTAATTAGAGTTCAAATTAGTGATACCCATTGTAAATATTCTCATAGTTTAGTGTGTACATTACAGCACCCTCATAATCTAGTAGACGTTTAATTGTTAAGCCTATTGTAAGTAATGAAGTCAGCAAGCCGGCCAACAATGCAGTGAAAATGATTCCTTTAATTTGACAAAGACTCGTTTTATATTAAGCTTATTAAGGAACCAGCGTCCTAATCTTTTAGACTTATACGGACCCATAAGAGAGGACCCAAGTGGAGATCCACATATGATCACTTATCTAAGTTAAACTAAACCAACGTTACATAGTTGCCTTCTAGATTTTGAGCACAATGTCTAGCTCACATCAAGACCTAATTAACCACTAAACCCCAAACTTGCATTGGATAGTGTTTTGTTAATCTTCATGTAATCATATTGAATCATTTCCAAAATTGAGATTATATTAGTCATTGCTTCATAGGCCATTCCCGAACTCTTTATAGAGAGTGTTTGGGAAAAGGCAAAAGGAAAAGATATTTTACTAATTTTTTTTTTTAAAAGATAATCTAACTTTTAGCTTTTCTGAAAATAATATTATCTAATAAAGACCTAGAATAATTTCTTTTAATCATAATTGATTTATTTATTAAATTAGAGAAAAACCAATATAATTAATGATAATAAAAATAAAAAATAAAAAATAAAAAACAGATTGATATATGATAAATTTTATTATGTAATACCCTACTGACTTACTGCAGGTTTTTGGAATGTTGGATGCTATTGAACGAAAGTGCTGGACCTTTGAACCAATTTTGAAAAGCAAACTTATTAGGCAATGATTAAGGGGCCTTGATATTGGGTCATTAAACAAGTTGCAAAGGCATATGGCTAGCCCACTATACTGCCAAGCTTTACGATTCTCATTTCTCTTACCAGTACAATAACCAGAGTCAGATTCAATGACTGTTAGGAATTAGGATAAAGCTTATGAGAGCTTATTAGTTAATCATTTTACTTTTTTGTTTTAGAAATATTAATTAACTAATTAAAATGCATTAATATGATGCATTCGAAAGGTGGCATAATATAACTTTGAAATATCTTATAGACAAAAATGAACTCTCACAGTATATAGCATGTACCAGCATGAAGTAAATCATAAATGGAACTTTTCATTTTTCTTATAACAATTAACAAGTATGACAGAACAATATTTTGAATGATTCCCTCATGTATAGAAAAAATCATTAAGAAGTTTATTTTCAGTCAGCCCGGCATCGGATCACTGCTCTTTCCAAATTACAATCAATGTTTAACATATGTGTGACAGTAGAGCAGTGCTATGGTTAAACATATTCCTTTCAAAATATAGATACTAGAGGCACAAATTTTTCTATAATTTTTTTTACAAATTGTTAATGTGGTAAATGGTTATTAGTAAATAAAAAAGTGATGTTAATTAATTATGGGTCTAGATAAAACCAGTAAAAAGTTGGTCACAACAATATTTTGTAAGAATATTATAAAATAGTTTGTGCCTATAGTATTACTGATAAAAAATAGTTCATCTCTTCTGAAGAAGTTGATGTGTATTTGCACTAAATGGTTTTGTGACCAAGCATCTTCCTGATCTTCATCGTGTAGGATGAACTGAAGAACTTTGCAGCCAACCTCTCCTTCTAAGTTGGCGTTGAAGTCACGTATTGAGATCCGCGTATTGATTAGTCACGTACTTGGGAGCCGTGCATCAAAAGGGGGAACTGTCACTACAGATCAAGTCCAATTGGGTATTGGAGTAAGGGTTCAACTGTAGGTTAGTAAGGTACTTGGGATTCCTTTACTTGTAACCGCTTGATTTGATAATAGTGGAGTTTCGAGAGTGGTGACCTAAAAATCACCCGGTGGGGTTTTTGCCGTAAGGGTTTTCCCCATTCGTAAACAAATCACCATATCATTTAATTTCTGCTACATATTTAGTATTGGTGATTTGTTTGTGCTTCCACTCGTTTGCATAATTAATTGATTAATTAATAACTTGGCTAAGTAATTAATTGGTTTAATCACAAGGAGTCATTCAATTTGTGGCCTATCAAGTGGTATCAGAGCGGGCACACTCTGATTAGGGTTTAATCTTTGCTGTGTTGATCTATTGACCCTTGTTGTCATGGCTGTAACCGACTTGAAGAGATCTTTGTTTTCAAATACATCTTGTATTTCTAATCACTATTTGTTCGAGTGCCTCAGAAAATATAAGTCTAAAAGTTATTTGAATTCTCTTATGATGACTATTGGAAAAGATCTCAGTTTGGCTAAGAAGAAACTAGACTGTCTCAGAATGATAATGTGCAAAGGAGTTCATCTGAGAAGAGTGAAAGTTAAAGGCTTAGCTCATAAAAGGCAGTTGGAGGAAGAACCATTCCCTCTGATTTGTCATCTAAGTATGAAGTGTGTTTCATGATGAAGTCTGCATTCAAAGTGATGGACACATGTTCATGGTATCTTGACAGTGGTTGCTCAAGACACATGACTAGAGACAAATCTCTCTTCAAGGTCTTCGAGTCTAAGAAAGGTGGCAATCTTACCTTTGGTGATGGAAGCAAGTCACAGATTAAAGGAAAAGGAATCATATCTCTACCAGGACTACCGAACATTGCAAATGTTCTTTATGTAGAAGGTCTAAGGATGAACCTATTGAGTATAAGTCAGATATGTGATCAAGACTTCATGGTGCTATTCTCAAAGGGAAAGTGTCTTGTCATGGATGAGTCTGGAAAGAAGCTCATTAGTGGGGTTTGCACTTTGGACAGCTGCTATGGATTGGTTCCTGATGCTGATATTGTGTGTAATAGCATCCATTTGCCTAATGAAGATCTATGGCATCAACGAATGGGACATGCTAGTTACAAGCATCTATCTATTGTATCTAAGCATGAATCAGTCTTGGGGATATCAAAGCTTAGTAGAATGAGCAATGTGGTGTGTGGACTATGTCAGCTTGGAAAACAGACGAAAGCTAAGCATCTAGGCACTCAAACATCAACTATATCCAGACCATTGGAGCTTTTACATTTAGATCTTATGGGTCCAACCAGAATCGAGTCTCTTGGGGGTAAGAGATACATCATGGTTGTGCTAGAAGACTTTACTAAATACACTTGGGTCATTCTACTACGATCCAAGTCTGATACTCCTGAGTACATTGAGGCTTTGTGCATAAGACTGCAGAATAAAAAGAGCCTAAAGATTGATCGAATTCGAAGTGACCATGGTAAAGAATTCAAGAACTCACACATGGAGTCTTTCTATATAAGATCGGGTATATCTCAAAAATTCTCTGCTCCTATTACGCCTCAACAAAATGGTGTAGTAGAAAGGAAGAATAGGGTTATACAAGAGATGGCCAAAGCCATGTTGCATAATAAAGATGTGGCTAGAAACTTGTGGGGAGAAGCCGTAAACATTGCATGTCATACGGTTAATAGGGTATACTTCAGACCCGATACCAAAAAGACTCCTTATGAGTTATAGAAAGGAAAGAAGCCAAATATGAAGTACTTCAAAATCTTTGGAAGTACTTGCTTAATTCTCAATGATAGAGAGAATGTGGGAAAGTTTGACTCTCAGAGCGATGAAGGCATATTTCTGGGCTACTCTTCTACAAGCAAGGCTTATCGGGTGTACAATAAAAGAACTATGAAGGTAACGGAGACAGTAAATGTTGTCATTGATGAGTCTTCAGATTCTAGTTTTGAGAAAGGTATTGAGGAACTTTCCAAAGAAATTCTTCCTCTTAAGCCTAGGGAAGTTCAAGACATTACTGAATAAGAACCTGCATCTCTAAGTACTCCCAGTACTCCGAGTGTTGTGGAAGACTCTGTAGACATACTCACTTCACCAGATTCTAAATCTCATGAAAAGAAGGGACCTTCCTCTAAAATCAAATTAAATCATCCTCTAGAAATTATTGTGGGAAACATGAATGAACTCACATTAAGGAAATGCACAGTTGATAAATGTGTTGCTAACTTTGTGTCTTCTTACTGCTACTTGTCACAGATTGAACATAAGAAAGTTGAGGAAGCATTACAAGATAAAAGTTAGGTCGAAGCAATGCATGATGAACTATTTCAGTTTCAGAGGAATGATGTTTGGACTCTAGTACCTAGACCGGAAGGTGAACACATCATCAGTACAAAGTGGATATTCCGCAACAAGACTGATAAAGAAGGCAATATGATTCACAACAAGGCTCGACTTGTAGCTCAAGGATACTCGCAAAGGGAAGGAGTAGACTATGATGAAACATTTGCCCAGTTGCCCGAATAGAGTCAATCAGAATTCTCCTTGCCCTAGCATGTCAGCTGAATTTCAAACTTTATCAGACGGATGTAAAGACTGCTTTCTTGAATGGGTTACTCAAAGAGGATGTCTATGTGGCTCAACTAAAAGGATTCATTGATCCACACTTTTCGAATCATGTGATGTACCTTAAAAAGCCACTTTATGGGTTGAAGCAAGCTCCTAGAGCCTGGTATGATAGACTCACACAATATTTGGTGTCACATGGGTTCACAAGAGGAAAGCCTGATCAAACTCTCTTCATCAAAAGGGAAGATGATAAGTTGATAGTTGCTCAAGTCTATGTTGATAATATCATCTTTGGGTCGACTAAGGATGAACTTGCTCATGGCTTCTCAAAACTCATGCAAGTCGAGTTTTAGATGAGCATGATTGGAGAGCTGACTCACTTCCTAGGATTGCGGATTCGCCAACAAGATTCAAGTATATTCATTTCTTAATCTAAACATGCTAAGAATCTTGTGAAAAAGTTTAGTTTGGAATATGCTATTCTATTAGAACCCCTATGAGCCTAAATGTTAAACTCACTGTAGACTTGTTAGGTAAGAGTGTTAATCCTTCTCTTTATAGAAGCATGATAGGTAGTCTTCTTTACCTTACTGCTAGTAAACTTGACATTAGTTATAGTGTTGGTGTGTGTGCTAGATATTAGGCTAACCCCAAAGAATCTCATATGACTGCTTTAAAAAGAATTATAAAGTATGTCAAAACCAGTGTTGAGTTCGGTGTGTGGTATAGCAAGGACACTAATGGTGTCTTAGCTGGGTACTTTGATGCCGATTGGATTGGCAATGCTGATGATAGGAAGAGTACTTTAGGGGGTTGTTTTTATGTGGGTAACAATCTTGTCTCCTGGATAAGCAAAAAGCATAACTCTATCTCTTTATCCACTGCAGAAACTGAGTACATCGCTGCCGGTAGTTGCTGCACCCAACTCCTCTAGATGCAAAAACTCCTTCATGATTATGGTATTTGTCAAAAGCATCTCACTATTTACTGTAACAATATCAGTGCCATCAATATCTCTAAGAACCCAGTTCAACATTCTCGAACCAAACACATAGAGATTTGACATCACTTCATTAAGGAGCTTGTCAAAGATGGTACTCACATTCTTAAGTTTATCCACACTGATGATCAGAAGACTGACTTGTTCACCAAAGCTCTTAACCACAAAAGTTTTGAATTCCTTCGTCAAAACATTGGTGTCATCTCCATGGATTGATCTCCTTCTCTTATTCCTCTTCCTCATGCATTTGCATCTAATTTTTGCTTTGCTTTGATAACATGTTTTTGTTTGTTTATTTTGTTTTTGATATAAAAACATAAAAAAAATTTAAAAAATTAAAAAATACAAAAACAGTGTGTGTTTTGTGTACTTTGGTATTTGTATACCTTGGATGGCCATTGAAACAAAATTTTCTAAACTTTGTATCTTTTGTAGTTTAGATGAGCATCTCTATGCACAACTAAGCAAGTGAACTTTGTGGTTCTTGTTTGTGATGAGTAAGATTAAGTTATTTCTTAAAACTTAACACTCATATTACACTTTTTGATGGGTAGGACTAGAAAATCCTAAGAGAAATGTATAAATAACCATCTCACTATTGTTGCCCGCCAATCATAATATGACACTTATATGCTTTGGCATAGTAAAAGCGCAGTGTTATAGACACCTGTATGCTTCGGAATAGCAAAAGTGCAGCGTCAAAGACATCCGTATGCTTCGGCATAGCAAAAGTGCAATGTCTATGCTTAACATGTTGGGTATTTATGTTCTCTCTTTTTATGCCCATGCATGATATACTTAAAAGAAAATAAAAAGTGAAAAGATTAAAATGCTTTAAATATGATTGCAAGCGTGTTTTCTAGGAGATGTGGGAGTTATAGGATGTACCTTGAAGGTGATAGTCCCCATCAAACAGTTATGATTGTGTGTGAGTTAAAGTTATTTTCTCATATCTCAGATCGTCATAACATGTATACACATATGTAATCTTGCGATATTTTTCACACACAACACGCAATATTCTTTACTACTATTGATACATGTGCAGGTACAATGTGATTTGGCCATCACAAGTGTTTACATGTGCTAATGTATGCTCACTAAACTGTTTTGAATTGTTTTTGAAAAATAAAATTGGTTAGACTTGTTTAGTGTGTGTGTGTGTTTCTGAGGATCCATGTGCTTAAAATGCTCGATGAGAGATGATTTTGAGAGCTTAATATGTTGATTAGATCATTGGTTGAGGTGCTTGTTGGATTGCATTCATGTCTGTGTTTTTCACTTCTCGAAAAACTGTTTTTAAAAGCTAGCTCGACACCTCCTCAATACCTTGTTATCTGTCGAGCTTCTCAAGCCTTTTTCTTATCGCAATCTTAACACCTCCTCGACACCTGGTGGATCGATCGAGAAAGTTCCTGCCTCCTCGATACCTTCTCGATGCCTTCTGGATCGATCGAGATTCTGTTCCTTAAAGGTGTTTCTTGTTCCTCGATACCTCTCGACCCCTGAAGCTGTCGAAGGCCATTTTTCTCAACACCTTCTCGACAGATTCCTCGACACCTCATCTGTCGAGAATTATTGATGCTTCTATATAAGCTTCTGTCATGATCCGTTTCTCATTTTCTCAATCTCTCTCGATCTATCCGCGACTGTTTATCTCCTAAACTCCTTTTTCTCACTCAAAACCTTCAATCCACATGATTTTTGGCCCTTCCTTGCTTCAAATCACTTGGTATGATCTCTTTTTCCTTCATTATTCATGCATTTCATGTTTTGAATCTTAGGTTTTGGGGTTTTTGAAAATTTTTGGGGTTTTTCAAAATTGATGAGTTTTTCTTGAAATTTTGGGTTGGGTTTTCCATTAAATGTGTTCAAAATGTCATACATTGCATCACATTTCCATTAGAATGGTATTTTCATGCATTTAGATGTGTGAATTATGTTTGTGTGCTGGTAGGTTTGGATTGGGCTGAGCCCATGATGAAATTTTTGTTGCATGTCACATGTTCATGCATCCCCCATGCATACGTACTCTCTATTCAATATATTTCATATATTTGAATTGCTTTGAGACTTTTCTGATTGTCTCTTTCTTTCTCTCTCTCTCATTCTGTTTACATTAGTAGTGTCTATGGCACTTAAGCGTAAATCCACTCCGACTCGGAACCCTCTGCGTTTTGGAGCTTCTTCCTCTTCTGATTCTGCTCCTCTTAATCTTTGGTTTCGTGATGAGGATGCCCGCAAGGCATTTTCGGAGAACTTTGCTAGACGAGGTGTTCATTCGGAACGCCAAGTCATTTTGGCGAACTTCGCCGACATTGACCTTCCCTCTGTCATTCATAGTAGGGGATGGGAGTCCTTGTGTGACGTCCCGATCACATGTCCTCTCATGCTCATTCAGGAGTTTTACTCCAACATGCACGGGATTGATTATTCAGTATCTTTCTTTTTCACTCGCATTCGAGGTATGCGCATCCCTATCACATCGCAGCTAGTTGCGGATGTGTTTCGGGTTCCTGGGATAAAGTTTCCTGACTATCCTTCTTGTGAGTGTCTAAGGACTGTGTCCAAAGATGAGCTCATTTCTGCTTTTTGTGAGCACCCTACTGATTGTGGTGAACATCAGTATACATCATGTAGACCTTTTGCTAAAGGTCCTAGATTCTTAAACATGGTGATGACTTTTGTACTCCATCCACTCTTTTACTACAACTCCTTCACAGAGCCTCGTGCTCGATTTTTGTTATCTCTTCTTGAGCATCTTACTATAAATTTTCCTTCTCATTTCATTCTTTCTATTATAGATGTTCATTTAGATTTGGCGTTCCATGATAAGTTCATCTTTCCTCCCGCTATCACGAGGATCTTACGCCATTTTTCTATCCCTTTTCCTGTGTCCGACCACTTCACACACATTTGTGCCATAAATGCCACTACCGTAAAACGTAGTGAGGTTCAGTTTAGGTCGAGACAACCAGATTCCACTCCTCCCTCCTATTCAACTCCATTTAGATCTGCTCCATCTACATCTGCTCCTTCTTCCTCTATGGGCGATGCATCTCTTAGAGACATCATAGCGCATTTTCAGCACATGGATGCTCGCCTCGATACACTTTCCATGGAATTGTATCAGGTGAATGTTCGTGTTGGTCGTTTTGCACAACGGCAGGTGACCATGGGTGGGTTTGCTTCTGAGGCTACTCCTTCACCACCTCCTCCAGCGGCTTCTGACTCTGAGGATGATGATAATGATGATGATGATGATGACGATG
This sequence comes from Quercus variabilis, assembly GCA_030445155.1. NCBI lineage: Eukaryota > Viridiplantae > Streptophyta > Magnoliopsida > Fagales > Fagaceae > Quercus > Quercus variabilis. The sequence continues at coordinate 6,190,775 of CP129447.1, forward strand.
ACGCTTCGGATGATGATGGAGATGCTAGCTCTACTGATGAGATGTCTACTTGACACTCTACCCTTTGTCACTCGTGACAAAAAGGGAGAGTAGTTTTTGGGATATGAGAGTAGTCATCTTAGGGGGAGAGTTAGTATAGAACATTTTTGATAAGGGGAGTGCTGATTCTTGAGGGATGTAGTGAGGTTATGATGTATCTTTTCTTTTCTTTCTTTTTAGATATATTGTTCTTGTATATGAGGTCTTGCGACCAATTTTACATATATTGTACTTATTTTCTCTATATATGTGGATGTACGTTTCTCTCACCTTTCTCTACATGTGTTATTTCTTTTCTATCTTTATACACATGATTCTTATACTTGTATGTAATCTATTATTTCTGTTTTACATAAGATGCCTTGATGAGTTTTGTTTAAAATGTTTCAGAAATACAGGTTGTCAAAGTCTATTTGCCATAAACTCTTTTCTTGCAAAAATTTTCAAGGGTTTGTGATAGGATAGATTTTATTGTATTCAACAAGTAAGTATGAGTTGAGTAATTTATGACTTCTCTCATATGTTCATTTGTTTGTTGTGGTTTTATCACGGATTGCCAAAAGGAGAGATTGTTAGGACATATGTGTTTTCACTTGTTAAGAACATATGTCATTTATTTATGTAAATTGACTAATCCTTTGACAAAACACACTTTACTTGTAATTGGGTAGTTCTAGGTGTTTTTAATACTTCAAGAAACAAGGTTTCAAGATCAAATGTTGAAGTCATCAAGTCTGTCTAAGAAAAACAAGTTGAAGTGCAAATTCATTAAAGCTCAACACCTGCTCGATAGCTCCTCGACACCTTGCTATCTGTCGAGATTTATAAAATCAGATTTTCTGATCTGATTTCTTGGGATCCATGAATGTGTCTTTGGGCATTCTTTTCTCCTAACCCTAGACATATAAAAGGATTATTTTAAGAGCCGTTAAATGGGACACAAGTTGTAAAAGTATGGAGCAAACTCTGTTCAAGCAATTTGTGATCAAAGACGAAGTTCTTGACCTAACTCATCTCTTCTGAAGAAGTTGCTATGTATTTGCGCCAAAGGGTTTTATGACCAAGCATCTTCCTGATCTTCATCGTGTAGGATGAACTGATGAACTTTGCAGCCAACCTCTCTTTTTAAGTTGGTGTTAAAGTCACATACTGGGATCCGCGCATTGGTTAGTCATGTACTTGAGAGTCGTGCATCAAAAGGGGGAACTGTCATTACAGATCAAGTGCAATTGGGTATTGGGGTAAGGGTTCAACTGTAGGTTGGTAAGGTACTTGGGATTCATTTACATGTAACCGCTTAATTTGATAATAGTGGAGTTTCGGGAGTGGTGACCTGAAAATCACCCGGTGGGGTTTTTGCCGTAAGAGTTTTCCCCATTCGTAAACAAATCGCCGTGTCATTTAATTTCCGTTGCATATTTAGTATTGCTGATTTGTTTGTGCTTCCACACATTTGAATGATTAATTGATTAATTAATAACTTGGCTAATTAATTAATTGGTTTAATCACAAGAGGTTATTCAATTTGTGGCCTATCAAGTTTACGTATTCAAAAATTCATGAAACAAAGTCAATTTCATCTTTGGTTTTCCTCTCTATTTAAATCTTTATGGAATTATTTGATGTAGCCAATAAAATATACAGTAAAATTCTATTTTAGTTTACTATTTTTTGTATACACACTCCAACAAACTTTCTATTTGAGGTGTGCTTCATCCAAATGTTACATTTGCTTTTGTAGATCTGAAGCTCGACCTCTGAATCCAAACTTGGAGGTGGAGGGGAGAAAGAATCCATAATCATTTTCATCATTGGTCAAAGACCAATACGTAGCCAATAAAGGAGAGAATTCAAGAGGTCCACCAGTTTTGTATTCCCCTCCTTCCCATATCGGAAACCATAAGATGAGTGCAGGTCCGAGGGTTCATGGTGGTGATCAATATGTTCCACTTGATAAAGGTCCAGTCCCACCTTCAGCCACTAATCCAATCTCCCATGATGGAATTCGCAACCCCTGATTTATATGAGTAGTGGTGAAAAATTTCCTGTTGGTGTATGTAAAAAAGAACCAAACTATAAACATTTATTTTCATTATTGCCTGTAAATATTGTTTCGTTTCAAGCTCTTGGAAAAACAGATGTCATATATTCTTTTGCTAGCTTCAGCAGTAAAACTACATGAGCTTATGCGATATTTAGTACTTAATTTCTTTAGTTTCTTTCAATTTCAACCGTGGCTTGCTAGGACGCCATAGCTAGCTAACCAGACCACTCTGCAAGCCACGGTAATTGGCTATGCTAGCATGGCTTGCTGGCAAGACGCCATGATCGCCAAGCACATCGCAACACACCTTGACACCTATTGGCAGCAACCCAAGGCTAGCTTTTCATGCACCAATCAAGCCGTAAACTATCGTTAATTCTCTTAGTATATATTTCTAATTATTAATAATTTGATAGCAAGGCAGAAATCAATTCAGTTTTTTCATCTTCCAAAATATTACTAAAGCTTTAAGAATGACGCAGACTGTGCTAATGAGTTTGACAAAATCAAGTAGAGTGCAAGTACTTCACTTTAGGAAGTTAAGAATGGAAAACTCGATCACATCCATCAATAAATCTGACTCGGACACGTGCTAAGTTTGACAAAGATCAACTCTGGTTAATCTAATCCTTCTTGAGAGATCTTAATTTTTTTTCTATCAATATTAATGGGACGTTTGGTTCGTTGTAATGTGCTCTTAATGTGATGCACATTACGATGATATTGCATTAAATTTTTTGGTTTATTTTATTTTTTCTAACATTATCATAATTTAAAATTACAAAATATATCTCATCATTTTAATCTCATCACATTTCTAAACAATGTAAGCATCAATCATGTAAACAATTTTCAAATAAGCAACCTCTAATGTACAGTTCCGACCAAATATATAATAATAATAATAATAATAATAATAATAATAATAATAATAGGTAAAACAGAGAGAAAATCTAATTAAATTTCAAATTATAATTTAATTAAAATCTAATTTTGCACCATGTGTCTCATCTAATCTAAATTTTAGAATTTTGTGCCAAGTAAGTTAATTTAATGTAAAAATTGAATTTCAATTAGAGTTTTAGTTTTGCGCCACGTGTCCCACCTAATCTAAATTTTTAAATTTTTTTGCCAAATTAGTTAATTTAGTGTAGAAAACAATGAGTGCAATATAATAAACCATAAAAAACATAATCATATAACTAAAAAAAATTCAAATTTATAAGTCATATATATATATATATATATATTAATAGGTAAAACTTAGAAAAAATTCAATTAGAATTTGAAATTATAATCCAAATTTGCGTCATGCGACCAAATTTATATGAGAACTACACCATAATTATCCACTTAAACTTGTGCCATGTGTCTACTTAAGTTTTTTTTAATTTTTTTATCAAGTGAGTTAATGAGTGCAAAATACTAAGAATCTAATATTAATGAACTATAAAATAAATAAATAAAACTCACACATACTCAAAAAAAATCACCACATGTTTCTCAAAAAATAAATAAAATAAAAATCACCACATAACAAAAATCACCACACATTCAATCTTGATAGGCCACAATCTGAATGACCCCTTGTGATTAAACCAATTAATTAATTAGTCAAGTTATTAATTAATCAATTAATCATGCAAACACGTAGAAGCACAAACAAATCACCAATAAACTAATTAAGCAACGGAAGATAAATAACACGGTGATTTGTTTACGAATGGAGAAAACTTTTGCAGCAAAAACCTCACCGGGTGATTTTCAGGTCACCACTCTTGAAACTCCACTATTATCAAATCAAGCGGTTACAAGTAAAGGAATCTCAAGTACCTTACCAACCTACAGTTGAACCTTTACTCCAGTGCCCAATTGAACTTGATCTGTAGTAACAGTTCCCACCTTTGATGCGCGGCTCCCAAATACGTGACTAACCAATGCGCAGATCCCAGTACGCGACTTCAAACATCAACTAAGAAGGAGAGGTTGGCTGCAAAGTTCTTCAGTTCATCCTACACGATAAAGATCAGGAAGATGCTTAGTCACAAAACCCTTTGGTGCAAATATACCGCAACTTCTTTAAAAAAGATGAACTAGGTCAAGAACTTCGTCTTTGATCACAATTTGCTTGAATAGAGATTGCTCAATGCTTTTTCAACTTGTGTCCAATTTAACGGCTCTTAAAACAATTATTTTATATGTTTAGGGTTAGAAGAAAAGAAGGCCGAAAAGCATATTCACAGATCCCAAGGAAATCAGATCAGAAAATCTGATTTTATAAATCTCGACAGATAGCAGGTGTCGAGGTAGCTATTGACCATGTGTCGAGCTTTAATGAATTTGCACTTCAGCTTGTTTTTTTCTTGGACAGACTTGATGACTTCAACACTTGATCTTGAAACCTTATTTCTTGAAGTATTAAAAACACATAGAACTACCCAATTACAAATAGAGTGCGTTTTGTCAAAGAATTAGCCAATTTACATAAATAAGTGACATATGTTCTTAACAAATGAAAACACATATATCCTAACAATCTCTCCCTTTGGTAATCCGTGACAAAACCATAACAAACAAATGAACATATGAGAGAAGTCATAAATCACTCAACTCATATTCACTTGTTGAATACACTAAAATCTATCCTAACACAAACTCTTGAAAAACTTTGCAAGAAGAGAGTTTATGGCAAGTAGACTTTGACAACCTGTATTTCTGAAACACTTTAAACAAAACTCATCAAGGCATCTTGTGTAAAACAAAAATAATAGATTGCATACAAGTATAAAGAACATGTGTAAAGATAGAGAAGAAACAACACATAAAGAGAGATGTGAAAGAAACATACATCCACATATAGAGAAAATAAGTACCATGTATGTAAAACTGGTCACAAGACCTCATATACAAGATCAATGTATCTAAAAAGAATAGAAAAGAAAAGATACATCAAAACCTCACTACATCCCTCAAAATATCAACACTCCCCCTATAAAAAATGTCCTATACTAACTCTCCTCCTAAGATGACTACTCTCATAACCCAAAACTACTCTCCCTTTTTGTCATGAGTGACAAAGGGTAGAGTGTCATGTAGACATCTCATCAATAGAGCTAGCATCTCCATCATCATCATCCGAAACGTCATCATCATCACCATTATCATCATCATCATCCTTAGAGTCTAAAGCCGCTAGAGAAGGTGGTGAAGGAGTAGCCTCAGGAGCAAAACCACCTATGGTCGCCTGCCGTCGTGCAATACGACCAACACAAACATTCACCTAATACAACTCAGAGGAGAGTGTATCGAGGCGAGTATCCATGCGCTGCAGCTCCGCCATGATGTCTCCAAGAGATACATCGCCCGTAGAGGAAAAAGAAGCAGATGTAGATGGAGTAGATCTGGATGGAGCTAAACGGGAGGGAGGACTGAAATCTGTTTATCGCGACCTAAGCTGAGTCTTACTACATTTTACGGTAGCGGTATCTATGGCACATATGTGTGTGAAGTGGTCGGACACAGGAAAATAGATAGAAAAATGGCATAAGATCCTTGTGATAGCAGAAGGAAAGATAAACTTATCACGGGACGCCGAATCTAGATGGACATCTATGATAGAAAGAATAAAATGAGAAGGAAAATCTATAGTAAGATGCTCTAGAAGAGATAACAAAAATTTAGCACGAGGCTCTGTGATGGAGTTGCAGTGAGAGAGTGGATGGAGTACAAAAGTCATCACCATGTTTAGGAATCTAAGACCTTTAGCAAAAGGCCTACATGATGTGTACTGATGCTCACCCCAATCAGCTGGGCGCTGACAAAAAGCTGAAATGAACTCTTCTTTGGACACAGTCCTCAGATGCTCACATGAAGGATAGTTAGGAAAATTTATCCTAGGAACCCTAAACACATCCGCAACTAGCTGCGGTGTGATAGGGATGCGCGCACCTCGAACGCAAGTGAAAAAGAGAGGTACAGAACGATCTATCACGTGCATGTTGGAGTAAAACTCCTGAATCAGCACGAGAGGACATGTGACCGAGACGTCACACAATGACTCCCATCCCCTACTGTGAATGACAGAGGGAAGGTCAATGTCGGCGAAATCCGCCAAAATGACTTGGCGTTCCGAATGAACACCTTGTTAAGAAAAGTTCTCCGAAAATGCCTTGTGGGCATCTCCATCACGGAACCAAAGATTTAGAGGAGTAGAATCAGAAGAAGAGGAAGCTCCAGAACGCAGAGGGATCTAAGCCGGAGTGGATTTACGTTTGGGTGCCATAGACACTACTAACGTAAACAGAATGAGAAAGAGATAGAGAATGAGACAATCAGAAAAGTCCCAAAACAGTTCACATATATCAAATATATTGAACAATAAGGACGTATGCATGGGAATGCATGAACATGTTACATGCAAATTGAAAAGCATCATGGGCTCAGCCCAATCCAATCCTACCAACACACAAACATAGAGCACACATCTAAATGCATGTAAATATCATTCTAATGCACATGAAATGCAATGTATGAAATTTTGAACACATTGAAGTGAAAACCCAGCCCAAAATTTCAAGAAAAACTCATTAATTTTGAAAAATCCTAAAAATTTCAAAAAATCCCAAAACCTAAGTTTCAAAACATGAAATGCATGAGAAAGGAAGGGAAATGAGATCTTACCAAGTGATTAGAACCAAGGAATGGCCGAAAATCAAGTGGGTTTGAAGTTTTGAGTGAAAGAATCAAGTTTGGGAGAGGAACCATTACGGACAGATCAAGTGAAATGAGATCTGAATCGCGATTGGGCTTAAATAGGCACCTCAGTAATTCTCGACAGCTGAGGTGTCGAGAGGTATTGAGGAAGCTGTCAAGGTAGGTGTCGAGGAAAAAGACTTCGACAGCTGAAGGTGTTGAGAGTTGTCGAGGTACAAGGACCAATTTCAAAGAACAGAAGCTCGATCGATCGAGAAGGTATCGAGAAGGTATCGAGGAGACACGAACTTTCTCGATCGATCCACTAGGTGTCGAGACAGATGTCGACATTGCGATAAGAAAAGGCTTGAGAAGCTCGACAGATAACCATGTATTGAGGAGGTGTCAAGGAGGTGTCGAGCCAGCAATTAAAAGCAATTTTTTGAGAAGTGAAAACCATAGACATGAATGCAATCCAACATACACCTCAACCATTGATCCAATCAACACATAAAGCTCTGAAAATCATCTCTCAACAAAAATTTAAGCACATGGATCCTCAAAAACACACATACACACTAAACAAGTCTAACCAATTTTATTTTTCAAAAACAAGTCAAGACAGTTTAGTGAGCATACATTAACACATGTAAAACTTTTGTAATGGCCAAATCACATTGTACCTGCACATGTATCAAAAGTAGCAAAGAATATTGCGTGTTGTGTGTGAAAAACATCGCAAGATTACATATGTATATACATGTTATGACGATCTGAGATATGGGAAAATAACTTTATCTCACACACAATCATAACTATTTGATGGGGACTATCACCTTCGAGGTACATCCTCTAATTCCCACATCTCCTAGAATACAAGCTTGCAACCATATTTAAAGCATTTTTATTTTTACTGTTTTTGCATATTTTCTTTTTAAGCATATCATGCATGGGCATATAAAGAGAGAAAAGAAATACCCAAGATGTTAAGCATTTGACACTGCACTTTTGTTATGCCGAAGCATACAAGTGTCATATTATGATTGGCGGGCAACAGTGGTGAGATGGTTATTTATGCCTTTCTCTTAGCATTTTCTAGTCCTACCCGTCAAAAAGAGTGATATGAGTGTTAAATTTTAAGAGATAACTTAATCTTACTCATCACAAATAAGAGCCACAAAGCTCACTTGCTTAGTTGTGCATAGAAATGCTCATTTAAGTTATAGGAGAAACAAAGTTTAGAAACTTTGTTTTAATGGCTATCTAAGGTACACAAGTACCAAAGTACACAAAACACATATTATTTTTGTATTTTTCTGATTTTTCAATTTTTTATATTATTTTAAAAAAAAAATAAACAAAACTAAAAGTAAACACACAAAAACATGTTAAACAAAACAAAGCATAAAACTAGACTAACTCAACAAAAATGCAAAACACACAAGCAATGCAACAAACAAGAATTGAAAAGTTAATAGCTTATTGCACAATAAAACCAACCAGGATACGGAACAGTTTCAATCTTTTCTTTCCAATAGGTTATTAGTTTTGTTAACATGCATGGTGCTTACTAAAGAGAAACCAAATTGGAAAAGAATTACAAACCGAGCGAATATATATAATGTAAAGTAGTGACATATCAAGCTAATATGTACAGAAGAACATCAAAAAGGACATATAAGCATAAAGAATAGTTGCAGGATATACTAAAATAAGTGAATTAATAAGTTATCAACTTTCACAACAAAACAAAAATGTAAGAACATGTCAAGAGTCTTGTGACTCAATCGGCACCTCTTAGTGTTTATAAGAGAGACATTTAGGGTTTAAATCATTTTACTCCGAACTCTATATATATATATATATAGTAGTATCAAAACTATTTCAAAATAATAGTCTATTAACATGCATGGTGCTTACTAAAGAGAAACCAAATTGGAAAAGAATTACAAACCGAGCGAATATATATAATATAAAGTAGTGGCATATCAAGCTAATATGTACAGAAGAACATCAAAAAGGACATATAAGAATAAAGAATAGTTGCAGGATATACTAAAATAAGTGAATTAATAAGTTATCAACTTTAACAACAAAATAAAAATGTAAGAACATGTCAAGAGTCTTGTGACTCAATCGGCACCTCTTAGTGTTTATAGGAGAGACATCTAGGGTTTAAATTATTTTACCCCAAATTATATATATATATATATATATAGTAGTATCAATGTGCCTTATGTGCCCTCGCATGCCACAATGATAGCAAAAATGCTTCACTTAAAGTCGCCTTTGACTTTTGGGTAATGACTTCCCTTTTTCCTTTGGTTTTGGACCAATGGTTCTCTTTGCAACAGTAGGGGTCTCAATCTCGGGCTTCTTCACTTGAGACTTTTCTACATTTTTGGTCAATACGAACCTCACTTCCTTTTTAGGTTTGATGCTTAAGCTTCCTTCACTAGTATAACCTAGAACGGTCTTGTTATGCCCCAAACCCAAAAGAGTCCAAAGTATGAAAAAATCGAGCCTTAAAAAGATATTGTAGGGGTTTTTTTTTTTTTTGGGATAAAAGATAAATAAACATTGTGAACTCTCTACAATATAAGTCAGAGCTCTATGAGACATTTACAAACAATACAAATAACAAATGATACCTCCAAATATACATGAAATTTCAAAACTCCAAATGGATCAACATATAATCACAATTCTTCCTCAGATAGGCAACCTTAACGACAGAATCTAGGCCTACAATGCCCAAGGCTAACAAATCCCAAGAGCCCAACCTCTGATAGAATTAATCATGGCCTTGTTGAACATAGCAAGATCGGGTCACCAAGAATGATTAAATGATGAAAAAAAAAGTTTCTCAAAATAATACCATGAAACTATATATTGTGTGGGTTTGGATACAAATTAATTTGGCGTTTACGTTTTGCATTTTGCACTGTAGCACGTTTTCAGCTTTTTTTTTTTCCCAGCCGCAGTTGTTGACCAAGTCTTCCATGAACAGTGCACCCATGCACTGTTCATGAGTCCCACAAATTTTACTTTTTTATCAATTTTTTCATTAAAAATGAATCTCACGGCACTATTCACACATTTAAAAATGATTTTGCTACAATGTTTTCAGTTTTCAGTTTCAGCAAAATAAATTCTATCCAAACAGACCTATTATAATCTATGAGAACTAATAATATAATTCCAAAGTCATAAAATCTAATATATGATAATTTATCACAAATATGCCACACTACCACATAGACTAGTCAGGGGGTCTACCCATTCACAACTAGCATGATATTGTCATTTATGATATGCAATCTCTTGGTCCCATGGACAGTGGCCTTACCAATACCTTTTAAGGTTTTTCTCTCCTCCCATGAGCAATAGGGAGAGCGCGTAAAATAGAACCTCTTTTGCATGTGGTCTTTTGGCCTCATGGGCAGCAGCCTCACCCACACATAATTAAGGAACCTCTTCCCCCATGGGTAGCAAGGAAGAACACATCATCCAAAGTGAAAGGACACTGACCTGGATTTGATTTCGTTGTCACAAATATTATGGAAACCAAATCGGGTGATCACCTGGAAATCACACATGGTATGGTATTAAAACCACATAAAGCTCACAGGTTATATTACTTTCAAATACCCAGTTTATATCAAGGTAGTTTCAGAAAAATCTCAAATAATCTAACTTCCACAAAGTTTGTAAGATTTTCAACTTTATTCTTGTCAAAAAGATTTTCTATCAATTTCCCAAATAATGAGACAAGATAAGCATCTTAAAATTTTCTAGTAAACCATAAAATCCATGAATTCATTATCAAAGATTAAATCAAAGATGCTCATATTTTCCATGCCAATAATTCATGCATTTCCCCAAATGCAATATCAAATACGATGCATTATATATATATATATATATATATATTAAGGTTACGACACAATAGCTTTTAGGAAAATATAGTTTTCACAGGTTGTTTTCAAAAGTGTGTCTAACCCAAAAACAACATTTATACAACATGGTTATTTTTCAAAAATCTAATTCAAAAGCTACTTACCTCAACAGTCCAATCCAAATTTACCTCAACCGGCCCCCGCATTCAACCAATTAAGTTACTAGTTCCATCACCAAGTACCTTAGAACCTAGAAACACAAGTATTAAGCCTATTAATAACAAGGCCTACTACAAAATTACACTATCAAATTTGTCTCCATAAATTGAAAAGGATTCTCTCAAAAATCAAACCTAAGCCCCTAAAGCCTAGCTTGACCAGCCCATGACAAGTAACCTACCCAACAGGGAACCAAACAAACATACAAAAGACTCATAGGACTACAACACAACCAAAGCCTTTAATTTCCCTTCCGCAAACAATGTGCATTTACCAACTTGATACAACGTATGTCACTACCAAACCATGATAAAATTAGCCAAAGTAAAACACTTGTCAAAAAAAGCACATATGAACTTACAAGCTAAACTACACCACAAAAGCTTGGAGTAAATTCCATAAAGTCTCAACATCCTAATCACACTTTCAAATAACTTCCAACAAGTCAACCCTTATTATAAAATTCGTTTGGTCCACTTAATGTTATCCAAAAGGCTTAAAATTAAATAGAGAGAAGACATTATATGTCTAGTATGTACCACCAAAAATTCAGCTCAAAATGATTTTTCTATAATTTATTAAGAATCACATAATGCAGCTTACTCAAGTCTGTCGGGGACAAATTTACAGTCCCAAAAGAAAATTACTATAATTGTAATACTATTCCAAAAGCTTTGAGACTTGATTAACCTTAAAGCTACTTGTGTAACACACATAAACAACTAGGATTACAACCCATAAACTAATATAACAATTATCACAATGCAAGTCAAGAAATTCAGTCCTATAACTCATATAGGCAATTCATCAAACACTTGATAAGCAAAAGACACATGCTCACATTTCTTGCACAAATATATAGTTAACACCACAATCACAACTACATAAGCCAAAGACAATTCAAAATGCGAGGAAACCCTCTTTCAAAAATTAACTCAAATCTCCCATATAAATTAAAAACCCAAATGATTTCTCAAGAAACCCAACTCACATGTTTGCCAAACAATAAATCCATATCACCCATTAAATTAAAAACCTCCAATCAAGTCTTAAATGTCCCAACAAACGCGGCAAAACAACCCCTAAAACAAAACCCACACAACAAAAAGCAATCTTAACAATATAGGATAAAAACCCAAAGACATTAGAAGGTGGGTCATGGAGATTTTACCTTACATTCATGTTGGGAGAAGACAGACCATGGAGAAGAGTTTGATGACCAAAATTTTGGAAGCTAACCGAGAGACCAAGAGGGAGGAGAGATTCGGGAGAGAGGGAGGTGGAGGGATTTATGTGTTTGTGTTTGTGTTTTGAGTGTGAAAGAAGAGGGGCAGCCGGTCAAGAGGGAGAGAGATATTTGTGAGGATGTGTGGTTGAGAATAAGTGGGTAGGTGGGGGGTGTCACGTGTGCGTCTAAAAATCTAACCCTTCTTTGTGTGTGTGTGTGGTAAAGGTTGGGGTGTTACATTCTTCCCCCCTTAAAAGAATTTTGGTCCCGAAATGAAACCCATAATTATGTGTCTCAAAATAAAACCGAGCAATCATTGGCATTAACATTTTCAACATAAACCTTTCAACTAAAAGGGTCAAGGATTACTTCAACCAATGGCTTAAGTTTCAAACCAAAATATGTAGTTCAAATCGTAAATATCAAATTCAGAAAGGGGTTTAAGGGTAACCATTCTTGAAACCAAGAGTATAGGAGTATTCCACTTAATCTTTGAAAATATAATTTTTTCTTCGACTAGTTTCAAACACAAGTGTTGAATAATTGCCATTAGGCCAAAAAGCTAGCTAATGATTTTGAAACCAAAATAGTTACATGAAATCTTCCATTTCACAAGGTCCAAAATTTGAAACTAGGATTAAAATTGTCTTTTATAAATATAATTCACATACGCTCCACTAAAATTATAGGCTTTTCAAAGTGGTAAGAAAATACTATTAGTTAAAATAGAAGAAGTCTTGGATTTGTAAATTTAACATTTGTCACGAAGACAAAATTATGTCCATTTTGAACAAACTGTTTGCAAGGAAGACTTTATAATGACTTTCAGAATCCATAAAATTATACAATTTCACATTCAAAAGTCTTCCCTTTACCCGAGGTTTGCAAAACATCTAATAAAGTTTTTCTATCTTACAGCAATAACAAAATTTTGTAAGGAAATATCTTATACACAAGTCATGTTCAGACAGGTTTCTGAATCTAAGTTGGAAAATTCACTTTATAATATTATAAGGTAATCACACACAAAGACTATGAATATATCTTCAAACTGACCAACAATCAGAATGAGCATGGAACCTTAAGACCAACCAAACAATGATATTTCTGTTTAATAAATAAGGACAAAAGTCCTAAGAACCCCTTTTTTCTATTATTATAAAAAACTCCAAAAATAAATCCATAAAAACTGTTAATGTGAGGTTTAACATATTAGAGAGAACATGCATTTGAAATAGGTTTGGGAAAAAACCCGACTAACATTTAAAAAAAAAAAAAAAAAAAAAAAAAAAAAACCCCATTCTTTGAGATGTCAAAAATCATAGCATTATCATAGGAAGATCAATCCATGTACTTTTATCATATAAGAGCAAAAAAAATTCCAAGAGTACACTTAAAATCTTTGTTAGGTTCTAAGGTCTTAGGATTCTATGTATTTAGAACTCTAATTTGTAATGTTGGCAAACCATGATCAAAACATTGTATTTAGTCTTGTTTAGACTTGCTCAAAGTTGGTTTAATATTGTAAAGTTGGAATCGAGTGGCTGCAGAAGTACTTGGGACTTTCGGCTTGGCTCGATCGATCGAAGAATAGACTTAATCGATCAAAAATCGCACAGGTTGAATTTTTTGCAGATTTTCCAACTCAGCCCTACTTCATTAAACGTTTAGGGTTTTGTGTTTTACCCTAGGTATATAAACTAAACCCTAGCCACGTTTTTGAAGGTTGTCCATATTACTTTGTTACTCATACATTGCTGTTTTGTGTGAATCTCGTGTGAGATCTTTAAGGAGACTTCCTTTACACAAAACTTAGGGTTTTCAAGGTAGAGATGATTTCAACATCTTGAAGATCATTACTGTTGCAACCATTGGAACTTAAAAGAAAAGCAAGCGGGGAGCTTGTAGCTGATTGAAGAATTCAAGAAAGAAGTAGTCCGTGGATTCGGAGCCTGCGCGTGGTCGTGTCAGGAAGTTTTACTGGTGGGTAGCATTAGGAAGTCGAGCGGGGAGCTTGTAGTCCTTCTGTAAGAACTTCAATTCTTTCATAGTGAATTCTGTTATGCCTTGAGGATCGGTGGGTCAAATCCTCTCCAGGTTTTTACCGAGTGGTTTCCTGAGTGATCATATCTTGTGTTTATTTATTTTTCGCTGCTTTATATCTTGATATGATTATTTGATTGTTTTAACCTAGTATTGCATAATTTGACTAAGTAACAACTTGGCTAATTAATCTAGGCTACGCAATCTGTGTGTTTAAGGGGTCTAAATTATCCATCAAGTGGTATCAGAGCGGGTAGCTCTTTTTGATTGAGATTTCTATCTCTGAGCTGATCCTTGACCCCAGTTGTCATGGAGCATGGACACTCTTTGTTTGTTCCTCCTCACTTTGATGGGAACAACTATGCTTATTGGAAAGTAAGGATGAAAGCATTCCTGAAATCCATTGATGAAAGGGTTTGGAACTCTGTTGAATACGGATGGGAGAAGCCCACTAATCCTGTGAGTGAGTGGCAAACTTCTGAAAAAGAAGCAGCAGGCTTCAATAGCAAAGCTATGAATGCCATCTTCAATGCTGTTTCTATGGAGGAATTTAAGAGGATCTCTAATGTTGAGGTTGCTCATATTGCTTGGAAAATCCTCCAAACTATGCATGAAGGCACAAAGGCAGTTAAGATTAATAAATTGCAACAATTGACTTCTAGGTTTGAGAGTATTAGGATGTCTGATGATGAATCCTTTGATGAATTTTATGCCAAACTGAATGATATTGTTAATTCTGCTTTTAATTTGGGTGAAATCTATGATCAACCTAAAATTGTTAGGAAGATTCTTAGATCTTTAACTGAAAATTTTAGACCCAAAGTGACTGCCATTACTGAAAGCAATGATGTGGACTCCATCCCTGTAGATGAACTTGTAGGATCTCTCCAATCTTATGAGTCTGACCTACCTAAAGTAAACAAATCCAAATTAATGGCTCTTAAGTCAGTTGATGATGTTGATGGTGGTGGATTTGATGATGAGCTTTCTGCTACAAAGATTGCCTATCTTGCCAAAAACTTTAAGAACTTTCTTAGGAATACAAATAGAAAGGCAAGAGGTACCAATACTACTGAACCTAGAAATTTTAGGAAGAATGATCCCACTAAGGTAAATAATTTTGAAAAACCAAATGATAGAGTTGGTCAATCTTCAAATAATTTTTTGGGTCCTCAGTGTTTTGGCTGTCAAGGGTATGGTCATATGAAATCTGAATGTCCTACATTCTTGAAGACTAAGGGTAAAGCTATGGCTGTAACCCTTAGTGATAATGAGGTTTCTGATGATGAGTCCAGGTGTGACGAGGATGGAAACTTCGTTGCTTTCACAGCTACTGCTATGGTCAGTGAAAGCGTATCTGCTGAAGAGAACCCTTCTGATGGGGAACTCTCTGAAGATGCAGATCTTCAAGAGGCCTATAACAAACTTTGCAAAATTGCTACAAAGGATGCTATGAAAGTTGATCTTGGCCTAAAGAAAATTGACTCTCTGGAGCTTGAAAAGAAAAATTTGCTTGTTAAACTGTTTGATGCTAATGAGATTCTGAATAATGTTAAATCTGAGAACATGCTTTTGCTTGATAAAGTTAGAACTTTAGAACATGATTTATCTATTGCTAGATCTGCTAGTTCTAAACTTGATAACATGTTGAATGTTCAAAAGTATCCTGCGAATAAATCTGGTTTGGGATATGTTGAAAGCATCTTTGGCTCTACTCCACATTCCACAAATTTTGTTCCTGCTTCTTCTTCTGAACCTTCTGCGAGTAAGGTTGTGAGTGAAACTGTCAAACCACCTGTAAGTGAGGTAGTTAATCCTGTAGAAGTTTCACCACCTAAGAAGATTAGGGTAGACTTAAGAGAATCTAAACCTAAGGAGCCTACCAAATCTAAGGACAAGATGCATGGTAAACCTGTTTGGGTTTGTCATTATTGTGGTAAGTCTGGACATATTCATCCTAATTGTTACAAGCGTCAAGCTGATAAGAGAGCAACTAAACCAAAAGTGCCTGTGCCTCAAGCACAAGACCCTATGGCACTAATTGGTGAATTGGTAAAGGTGTTAAACCTTTATTCCAATCCTGGAGTTGGGAATCACTCGAATATGAATAAGAACTCCAATGCTTGTGGTGCATCTAAAAGGTCTTGGATGCAAAAGACTCAAACTAACTGAGTCTTTCTGACATGATCCTTGTGCTTAATTGCCTTTTTTTTTGGTGACCATTGTTCTTTGTTTTTTTTGTCTTTTCGTGGTTTTTGTTCTAGGACTTGCATTGCATTACATTCATGCATTTCATTCTAGGATGTATATGTTTTCTCTTTTAATATATATATATATATATATATAAAAAAAGGGAAAAAGGAGAAAGCAAATATTATGTTAGTCACTATTTGTCTTGATTTTTGAAAAACAAGGTTGGTCTATCTTGTGACACATATCATGGTCTGTGTACCTTGTTTAACTTTGATGAACTTTTTCATTGCACTTGACTAGTTGAAACTTTGTAGTGCATGTTGTGTGGGAAAGATGTGTATGGTTTTTAATCTCCTTGTCTTAATCATGAAGTCATATGTTATTTAACTGTCGGACTTGATTCTTTTGAGAAAGGCATAAATAACCATCTCACCACTGTTCACTAGCCAATCATGAACACCTTAGTGCATATCATAAGATTCTGTGCTCGAAAAAGTGTAGCACATGCACAAAAAGAACATAAGGTGTAACCTCAAATTAAATTAAAACTGGTGTGTACTATTAGGCTTGATGTCAATTCACTTAATTCAAACCGGTGTGTACTATTAGGCTGAATGCCATCTCATACAAATAAGAGGCAAAAATACAAGAAACTTACATGATTGCAAGCTTTTGTTCTAAGAGATGTGGGAATTATAGGATGTAACTCTTTAGGTGATAGTCTCTTTCAAATTCTATGTGATGAATTGTGTAGACTTTGTGTTTGATTGTCATTCACATATCACCTCACATGTATCTCAAGTTTTTGCTAGTATCACACACTACACAAGTTACTCTTTGTTAAACACTGTACATACTAGTGTGTGTGTTTATGGTCTGACCAACCAAGTTTGAAAATATCTTGAGATTTGTGCACAACATTTTTGTTGCTTGAGAAAATTCAATGGAAGTATGATTGAAATTTGTTTTTGAGAAAATTGGGTTTCAAATTTTGGGTTTTTGAAGAAAAAATCATTCCATCTCATACTCATGCATGTTGTTTTTACATTTTAATGCTTTGAGGAGTTGTTTTAAAAACTTTAGGTTTGTGTCTTTCAAAACTGGATTTTTTTCTCAAAATTTAGTGAGCCTCTGCCCATTTCGATCGATCTAGCCTGTTTTTCGATCGATCGAAAAAGTGCTTTCGTTTGTTCTAAAAAGTCTGTCACATTCGATCGATCGAATGTAATTTTCGATCGATCGAATATCATGAAAAAGGTTTTTTAAAAGGTTCTTTTCTGACTTTTTCAAAGTTCCTATTCAAAACTTTTCAAACTTTTTTCTCTCTCTCCGCGTTGGCAAGGCTCCACATCAAGATTTTTGTCGTTTTCCTCCGTTGTTTTTGCAAAATCTCTCTCTCCTCAAGCCGGTAAGACACTTTTGCCCTTCTTTTTGATTTTATTTTCATCATTTCATGCATATTTTCATGCATTTAGGGGCGATTTTCGCACTTTGCAATTTTGGGATTTTCAGTTGATTCAAGCCATATTTTATGCAATTAATCATTGGGTTTTTGTGGGGACACATCATAAACATGATCTTTGGTGGTTAATTTGATCAATTTTGAGTTTTGTGAAAAATTGAAAATTCTAGGGTTTCTAATTGATCCAAATTGGGGATTTTGTTAAATTGAGTAGAATTTGATGAAATTGGCTTGTTGTATTGATGAAATTAAGCATTATAATCTATGTGTTGTGATTTGTGTTGCTCAATTCATCATTTTGTTTTAAAAAATTTTCAGTTGATGTTAAAGTTTTGGGGTTTTTGTTAAGAAAATTCCCTGCTCAAGCCAATTTTGTCAATTTAATCTCAATTGAACTTAATTGCTCACTGCATTAGTACATGCATCATGGCATTGTATCTGCTCATGCATCATATAGATTTTAATTCTATTTTTTTTTTTTTTTTTGTGCTAACTTACAGTCTGCCTTTGGTTTTGTTGTTTTCTTGTATTTTCTTTTGGTTTTCTCTTTGTGTCTCTGTCCTTTCCTTAGCATCATGCCTAGGAAAATTAGAGCCCGTAGGTCCATTCCCTCTTCCTCTCCATCCCCTCCTTCCTTTGACCGTGAGAGGTTTCCGAGTGAGAAAAACCAAGATCTTTTTGAGAAGCTTAACCTTAAAAGGAAGATTTGGGCTGAGCGTTCTGTTTTGTTAGATGAGCTAGATCCTGCCATTAGGGCAAACTTTGAGCGTCGGGGCTGGTTACCTTTGTTAGACATTTCTGATCCTCCTCCACCGTCTGCCTTGATCAGAGAGTTCTATTCGAACATCTCTATCCGCATCTATGATTCCAACACTTTAGTAAAGAGTTGGATACGAGGCGTAGAGTACTCCATTACTCCTCAGGTAGTGGCTACTGCTCTAGGGGTACCGTTGGTTAGGGATCCTGTCGATCCTTATGATGAGTCTCCCGAGCTGAGCGATGTTTTGTCTTACATCACTGGTACTTCTGTCCAGTGGGGTTCTGATCCTAGGATCACTTCTGCTGAGCTCTCCGGGTTACATTATCTTTTCTTTAGGATAGCTTGTCATTCTATCTAGCTCATTTCTCATGTGCACACCATTCCTCTTGAGAGGTGTGTATTTTTGTACGCTCTGGTTACTGATGCTCCTATCAGTTTTCCTCATCTTTTTCTTCGTTCTTTGAATGAAGTTTATAGGAGTTCATCTTCTTCACATGCTCTTGTTCATCCTATTTTCATTCATAGGATTTTGCTCCATCTTGATCTTAGTGGTTTTCCTTCCTCTGAGCCTGTTCATGTGATTGCTCCTATCGGTGCGTCTTTTCTTAGATAGAGGGCTGCTCATCTTCGAGCTAGTTCTAAACACCCTAGGTCTGAGTCCTCTAGTAGCGAACCTCCTCCTCCTTCTTCTTTTGCAGGTCTTGCTGGTGAGGATATTCCTGATCCAGTTGGTGTTGATACTGCTGCTGCTGATGTTCCTCCACCTCCTTTGGCCGACTTCGATGTTCGTCGTACTTTGGAGACTATCATGTCTGTTCAGCAGGCTCATGGTCAAATTTTGGTGGACTTGCTGGATGAGATTCGTGCTCTCTGAGTTGATTTAGCACGTCTTCATTCTCCCTCACCACCTCCTTTTGATGGCAACTCATGATTGCTCTTTGGCATTCCGTCACAAAAAGGGGGAGTGGAGTTTTGACTTGTAGAGGGTTTTTGTAGTTAGGGGGAGACTTTTGTAGTTAGGGGGAGATATTGTTTTAGATTGTATCTAGGTGCTTCACTATGTATATCATTTTTGGGGATATTCATGTTAGGGGGAGTAACATTGATTAATATACATTTATTTTTTATTGATTCTTGTTGCTTTATGATTCACTGCATATTGATTTATATTTATGACTTGATCATTCTTATATGTCTTTATTTTGTGATTGTGTGAATCTTACAAGAATATTATACCTGTTGTTTTACCCTTTTCTGTCACACATGCGTTTATGCGTTTGTTGAGTATTTCAGGAATATACAGGTTGATTAAACTAAGCTGCTGTCTACACTTGCAACTGATGGATAGTAGTTAGGCTGAATTTGATTTTATGAGCATTACCTTTGTAAAGGGCTTTTTATTTGTAAAACTTTGAGCTGTTAATTAGGGTTTTGTCATGGATTGCCAAGGGGGAGTTTGTTAGGTTCTAAGGTCTTAGGATTCTATGTATTTAGAACTCTAATTTGTAATGTTGGCAAACCATGATCAAAACATTGTATTTAGTCTTGTTTAGACTTGCTCAAAGTTGGTTTAATATTGTAAAGTTGGAATCGAGTGGCTGCAGAAGTACTTAGGAGTTTCGGCCTGGCTCAATCGATCGAAGAATAGACTCGATCGATCGAAAATCGCACAGGTTGAATTTTCTGCAGATTTTCCAACTCAGCCCTACTTCATTAAACGTTTAGGGTTTTTTGTTTTTACCCTAGGTATATAAACTAAACCCTAGCCACGTTTTTGAAAGTTGTCCATATTGCTTTGTTGCTCATACATTGCTGTTTTGTGTGAATCTCGTGTGAGATCTTTGAGAAGACTTCCTTTACACAAAACTTAGGGTTTTCAAGGTAAAGATGATTTCAACATCTTGAAGATCATTACTGTTGCAACCATTGGAACTTAAAAGAAAA
Organism: Quercus variabilis; assembly: GCA_030445155.1. NCBI lineage: Eukaryota > Viridiplantae > Streptophyta > Magnoliopsida > Fagales > Fagaceae > Quercus > Quercus variabilis. The sequence continues at coordinate 6,211,298 of CP129447.1, forward strand.
GCAAGCGGGGAGCTTGTAACTGATTGAAGAATTCAAGAAAGAAGTAGTCTGTGGATTCGGAGCCTGCGCGTGGTTGTGTCAGGAAGTTTTACTGGTGGGTAGCATTATGAAGTCGAGCGGGGAGCTTGTAGTCCTTCTGTAAGAACTTCAATTCTTTCATAGTGAATTCTGTTATGCCTTAAGGATTGGTGGGTCAAATCCTCCCCAAGTTTTTACCGAGTGGTTTCCTGGGTGATCATATCTTGTGTTTATTTATTTTCCGCTGCTTTATATCTTGATATGATTATTTGATTGTTTTAACCTAGTATTGCATAATTTGATTAAGTAACAACTTGGCTAATTAATCTAGGCTACGTAATCTGTGTGTTTAAGGGGTCTAAATTATCCATCAATCTTGAATGGTTAGTGGTTTGTTAGACACCACAGGATCAAACAAATCCTCTAACCATCTATCATAAATAAAACTTGTCAAATTATGCTAACGATAGTTGGTCAACAACTTGTCGTGGCACTCATGTCCAGCAAGGTTTGACCAGTTTGCACCACCTAAAGTCAGCATAACCAACAATATTTGCTAACGACAAATTGTATCTAAACAAGTTCTCAAAATTTATAAACATGAAATTTGAAAACTTGATTTATTTTTGTTTGCTCAAAACAATGTTTGGAATTTAACTCAAAACTTTCAAGAATTTTGAGAACAATGCATTACAAGCACGACATTTTACACAAACAATGCGTATGAAGCACAATAGTTTACCTCACACATGAAGATTTAAGAACTTACCAATAGCATCACGAACTAACAAGGACTAAACAAACTCCAAGCCATTACAATCAACCAAAATAACACACAAGATACTTTCAGTTTGGGAAATTGCTAACTGAGTACTGCAAGATCATTTTCAATAATAATGTAACAAGAATGATTAAATGATGAAACATAAAGTTTCTCAAAATAATACCATGAAACTCTATAGGCGTAAATGCACTTTTGGTCCCTACATTTTTGGGTCATTTTTATTTAGTCCTTACATTTCTATTTTACTACTTTAAGTCCCTAAATTTAAAAAAAAAAAAAAAAAAAAAAAAAAAAAAAAAAATCTATTTTAGTCCTTACCGTTAGTTCACTAACGGAAATTGCTGATGTGACTAACTGAGAGCACTGCTGGCACTTTTAACACTGACATGGCAATTAAAAATATTTTTTTAAAATTCCATGTCAGCATTTTTCAAAAATTTTTGAAAATTTTAATTTAAAAAATCTCAAAATTTTTTAAAAAAAATTATTACTTAAAAAAAAAAATCTGATTAAATTAATTATTATTTTTTTCCATTTTTTGTTTTAGCTCTTCTCTAAACAAAGGAAATTTTTTTTTAACAGAACTTTTGATCTGACTATCTCCCTCTCTCTCATTTTTCTCAGCGAGCTCTCATTTTCTCACACTTTATCACCTTCCAAACAAACAGCGAGAAAATCAAGTGAGAAAGCAAAAGCTACAGAGTATATAAAAAAAAAAATTGTAATCGTTAAGTACTAAAAAGCAAGGTCCAGGACTCCAAGTATAAAAGGTCAAGTCGATTTGTTTTCAGTTCCGTCATTTTTCTCAAACACTCCGCCACTGATTTTCTCTGCTCGATCCTTTGAAGTTGCTCTGTATGATCGGTTTTTTTGCGTAGAGGAAAAAGTGAGCATGTGAATGGATTTTAGCGTGTTGTTTTCTTATTGTTCAATATTGGCCTTGAGGTGGGGTTTATTTTTACAAGTCTTGCTGTAGCCTAGCCTTCTCATTTTATGTGTCCTCATGAAAAGAATTAAACTAAAGCTTTGAACTCAATGTTTTAGCTCTCTGTTGAAAGGTTAAGTTCCATGAAGAAATATGTATTTGGATTAGGCTGTGCTCAGGTTTTGGTGAAAGCGGTGGTGGTTGGCTTGGGTTTTGGCTCTTCTCTAAACTAAAGAAAAATATATATTTTTTTTTAATTTAATCTATTTTTTTTTTAAGTAAAAAAGTTTTTGAGATTTTTTTAATTAAAATTTTGAAAAATACTGACATGGAATTTTAAAAATATAAAATTATTTTTAAAAATATTTTTTTAATGGTCACATTAGCATTGAAAGTGCTAGCTGCAATGCACTTAGTTAGCCGCATCAGCAATTTCCGTTAATAAACTAACGGTAAGGATCAAAATGGAACACATTTTTTAGTTTAGGGACTAAAAGTGGTAAAATAGAAATGATCACAAAATGTAAGGACCAAAAGCATTTACGCCAACTGTATATTATAATCTGTGAGTATTAATAATATAATTCCAAAGTCATAAAATCTAACATATGGTAATTTATCACAAATTACCACACTACCACATAGATCGATCAAGGATCTACCCATTCACAACTAGCATGATATTGTCTTCTTTGATATACAGTCTCTTGGCCCCATGGACAGCGGCCTCACCCATACTCTTAAGGTTTTTCTCTCCCCCCATAGGCTGTAGGGAGAGTTCGTCAAATAGGACCTCTTTTGCATGTGGTCTTTTGGCCCCATGGGTAGTAGTCTCACCCACACACAATTAAGGAACCTCTTCCCCCTATAGACAGTAGGGAAGAACGCGTCATCTAATGTGAAAGGACACTGACTTGAATCTGATTTCGTGGTCACAACGACTACGGAAACCAAATCGGGGAATCGCCAGGAAATCACACATGGCATGGTGTTAAAACCATATAAAACTCACAGGTTACATTACTTTCAAATACCTAGTTTATATCTAGGTAGTTTCAAAAAAATCACAAATAATCCAACTTCCACAAAGTTTGTAAGATTGTCAACTTCATTCTTGTCAAAATATTTTCTATCAATTTCCCAAATAATAAGACAAGATAACATCTTTAAATTTTCTAGTAAACCATAAAATCCATGAATTCATTATCAAAGATTAAATCAAAAGATGCTCATATTTTCCATGCCAACAATGCATGCACTTCCCCAAATACAATATCAAATATGATGCATTTTCATATATATATATATATATATATATATATTAAGGTTACAACATAATAGTTTTTAGGAAAATATAGTTTTCACAGGTAGTTTCCAAATTTACCTCAACCAAGCACTGCATTCAACCAATCAAGTTATTAGTTCCATCACCAAATACCTTGGAACCTAGAAACACAAGTATCAAGCCTATTAATAACAAGGCTACTATAAAATTATGTATCAAATTTGTCTCCATAAATTGGAAAGGATTGCCTCAAAAATCAAGCCTAAGCCCCTAAAGCCTAGCTTGACCAGCCCAAGGCAAGTACCCTACCCAACAGGGAACCAAACAAGCATACAAGAAACTCATAGGACTACAACACAACCAAAGCCTTTAATTTCCTTTCAGCAAACAATGTGCATTTACCAACTTGATACAACGTATGTCACTAACAAACCATGATAAAATTAGCCAAAGTAAAACACTTGTCAAAGAAAGCACATATGAACTTACAAGCTAAACCACACCACAAAAGCTTGGAGTAAATTCCTTATAGTCTTAGCATCCTAATCACACTTTCAGATAACTTCCAACAGGTCAGCCCTTATTATAAAATTCGTTTGGTCTAGTTAGTGTTATCCAAAAGACTTGAAATTAAATAGGGAGAAGCCATTATATGTCTAGTATGTACCACCAAAAATTTAGCTTAAAATGATTTTTCTATAATTAATTAAGAATCACGTAATGTAGCTTACTCAAATCTGTCAGGGATAGATTTATAGTCCCAAAAGAAAATTACTATAATTTTAATACTATTCCAAAAGCTTTGAGACTTGATTAACCTTAAAGCTACATGTGTTAACACACATAAACAACTAGGATTATATCACATAACCTAATATAACAATCATCACAACACAAGTCAAGAAATTCAATCCTATAACTCATATAGGCAATTCGTTAAACACTTGATAAGCAAAAGACACATGCTCACGTTACTTGCACAAATATATAGTTAACACCACAATCACAACCACATATGCCAAAAACATTTCAAAATGCAAGGAAACCCTCTTTCAAAAATAACCTAAATCTCCCATATAAATCAAAAACCCAAATGATTTCTTAAGAAACCCAACTCACATGGTTGCCAAACAATAAATCCTTATCACCCCATTAAATTAAAAACCTCCAATCAGGTCTTAAATGTCCCATCAAACACGGCAAAACAACCCTTAAAACAAAACCCACTCAACAAAGAGAAATCTTAACAATATAGGATAAAAACCCAAAGACATTAAAAGGTGGGTCATGGAGATTTTACCTTACATTCATGTTGGGAGAAGACAAACCATGGAGAAGAGTTTGATGACCAAAATTTTAGAAGCTAACCAAGAGAGAGAGAGAGAGAGAGAGAGAGAGAGGTGGAGGGATTTGTGTGTTTGTGTTTGTGTTTGTGTTTTGAATGTGAAAGAAGAGGGGCAGCCGGTCAAGAGGGAGAGAGATACTTGTGAGGATGTGTGGTTGAGAATAAGTGCGTAGGTGGGGGGTGTCACGTGTGGGTCTAAAAATCTGACCCTTATTTATTTATTTATTTATTTTTGTGTGTGTGGTAAAGGTTGGGGTGTTATAGGTCTTGTATTTTGACAATTTTTGAGAAGATAACTATTAGGACATATGTGATTCACTTGTTAGGAACATGTGTCATTATTTTATGTAATTGACTAATCCTTTGACAAAACGCACTTTACTGGTATTTAGGTAGATCTAGGATATGTTTAATATTTTAAGAAACTTTGTTTCAAAATCAAATGTTGAAGCCATGCAAGTCTGTCCAAGGTTCAAGCTGAAATGTGCAAATTCATTAAAACTCGACAGCTAGTATCTATCGAGCTTGAAGAGTTGTTCCAACCCCGTGGCTCGACAGTTGCTCAACAAATGGCTATCTGTCAAGGTTTAAGAAAAACAGATTTTCAGTTCTGTTTTAACTCTAATCCGTGATTATGTGTTTGAGCTTTCTTTTCTCACAACCCTAGACATATAAAAAGATTTTTTTAAAGGCCATCAAAGTGGACACAAGTTGCATAAATGTTGAGCAAAGTTTGTTCAAGCAAATTGTGACCAGAGATAAAATTCGCCCTAGTTTATCATTCTTGTGAAGAAGTTACTGTGTTTGTGCATTGTAGAGCTTTGTAACCAAGCATCTTCTAGATCTTCATTGTGTAGATGAATTGAAGAATTTTGCAGCTAACAACTCTTTCTAGTTGGTGATTGAAGTTGTGTACTGGGATTCGCGCAATTGGTTAGTCACATACTAGAAACCGTGCTTTACAAGAAGAGATTATCACTACAGAATAAATCCAATTGGGTATTAGGGTAAAGGTTCAACTGTAAGTTGGTATAAGGTACTGGGATTCCTTTACTTGTAACCGCTTGTTGTGATAATAGTGGATTCTCGGGAGTGGTGACCTTAAAATCACCCGGTGGGGTTTTTGCTGTATAAGTTTTTCCCATTCGTAAACAAATCACCGTGTCAATTTATTTTCCATTGCATACTTAGTTTAATTGGTGATTTGTTTGTACTGCCACGCGTTTGCATGTTAATTTGATTAATTAATTAAACTTGGCTAATTAATGAATTAATTCATCATAAGAGGTCAATACGTTTTTGGCCTATCAATAACACACTGTCAAGTTTGTTGGTGGAAATGCACTCCACTTTGACATTTGCTTAAATGATTTCAAGTTCAAGAAACTTGATTTTCGAGTAGGCATTCAACAATTCTTTCTTTAGCCCTTCAACTCACACTTTGCCTCCTTAAGTTGCACAAGTGTGTATTTATGCTCTTCTTTAGTTAACTTCATCTTCTTAACTGCGTTCTTTGCAACCTTGGCATATTTGCCACAATCTTCAAGCAACGCATCATACACTTCTTGAAGGTTCTTCTCACCTTCGTTGAGGCACACATTGTCATCTTCCAAATCATCAACTTCTTCACCTTCGGAATGCACACCTAGCTCATTAACCAAGTCGCTCAACTCATCTTTAGAGTCAATTGCGGTAATTGCCATGAAAGCTATATAGTTTCCATCACTATCACTTTCTCTTTCCGCATTAGAGTTTGAGCTTTCTAAATTGCCAAGGGTGGTTAGAAACACTTTACTCTTTCCTCTCAAATAGTTTGGACATTCTTTCTTGAGATGTCTATTGTAACAGCCCGACCCAACTTTATAGTTAACCTATGTGTTCAAGTGGTTAATTATTATTTGAATCACTTATTATCTAAAATTAATATAAGAGTATTTAATAAACATATTATTTTATAATGCCATTGAATAAGAATTGTAAAGATTATAAATAATTGAAATGACTAGTTGTATTATAAATATATACTTAGTATGATGCATAGTTGGTGTTTTAATTAGGCATATGATACATGAGATGTTATAGTGGAAATTCCACCCACATGCAACTAATGAGAATTCAACACAAGTAATGCTAAAGCATCATGCATGTTGACAAACCAAAAGACCAAGACTTGGCCGGCCATGCAATCATCAAGAGCCACCTCATTTCTTCCTTGACTTTTCTCAAGACACTAGAACATCCAAGAAGCTATCTCCCCCTCTATTTTCCACGGGTCCACACAAATAAGAAATTTCACCACACTTTGCCCTCTTTTCTCATAAGGAAAGAGCTAGGAAGCTCCCTTGAGTCTTTCTTACAAACCCACAGGTCAACACCTCAAGAGGATCATTAAACTTCATCTCATTTCTTCTTCATACTCTCTCAAAGAAACTAGAAGACTCAAACACTCTCTCAAGCTCTCTACCTCTCACACTTTTGGGTTCAGCCACTAGGAAAGGGAAACCCTTTCATGCAAAAATGATTTTATTTCTATTTCCCCTTAAGCACCAGAAACTTGGTAAGGGTTTTAGCTCCTCTCATCTTAGAATCCATGATTTCTTCAAGGAATTTTTAGTAAGGGTATTTGTGGTTTGTAAAATTAGGAAACTTGTAAGTCTATATATATAGTGTTTTGAGAAGCTTTGAAACTGTGTTGGTGTTTTGTTGAAGGTAGATTAGGGCTTTTACTAATTAATGATTGTATATATGATTAAGAAAGTAAGAAACAATTAGGACGAGTACTTTTGATGTTACTGCTGGGATTTGTGTTGTATCTAATTTTGTTATAAATGATTAAATGAATGTATATAAGTGTTTTCTAACTTTTCTAATGAGTGTATAAAAATCCCCATATGAAAATACCATCGTTTGATAATTGTTTGTGAATTTACAGGAAAATATTTCAAAGCTGCCTCTGTGACAGATTTGGTGTTTGCAACAAGAAAAATATGTATTAAATCATATTCTGTGAATTAGATGTTAGGAGTAGTTTTTATGAATTTAAGACACACATGGTTGTTATTGAAGTGGCCTCACAACATTTGGATGAGTATAAAAATAATGGTTTAATTTCTAATTTACATGAATTTCTGTCAGGACAGATTTGAACATGTTGTCTTGTATGATTTTTAATAAATCATGGTTTTATTCTTTGACTATGAAAGTTTTATGGTATATACTGGACATATAGGGGAGTAGTTCTATAAAATTTCATGACATTTGGATGTGTGTGGACATCCCATTCGTATTTTACAAAATGGGGCTTTTGCTGTTGAAATGAGCCGTAAACAGCGTAGGATAACTCTGACTTTGTGGATTTAATTTTGAAGTTAGGGTGAATTTTTTGAGCTATAATTTAATATACTCATCCTTTGGTATGTTTGGACATATATAAATTTTATTCCTTGGTTTCTCTATGGTTTGGGTACATAATGTGTTTGATGATTGTATAATGTGCTTTGGGGAACCTTATGTGATGGGAAGTAACGATTTTCTTGATTTTGAGAGTTAGGTTATGATTGAGGTATAAGTTTAAATACTTAGGAAAAGTTTGTCAGTAATAAGTTTTGGTTTTCCATTTAGGTATAACTCCTTTTGTACAACTCTCTCACATCTTCTGTTTTCAAGTAAGGGATATGCGATATGTGCATTTGATAAGTTTTAAAATTGTTTAGAAAACTATTATGCATTAAAACCTTTTAATTAAAGATATTACATATAAGCATGATCTAAGTAAAATATATGTTTGTGAGTTGTTTAATCTTATATACATGATAATTTTAGTATATTGATGTCATTATCTAGATCATAAACATAATATTTAAGAATGAGATGGATATGCTATTATTATGGAATATTATGCAAAATAAGAAATTTCAGTATAATGTATAAGTATGGAAATGTTTTCGGTTTATGTCATCCGGTGATCTGAACTCAGCTAGTAAGGGTTAATTACGAGCTTTTCATGGAAAATGTTATTTGTTTGGCCATTTAAAGTGGAGCGAATGGGGTTGCCTATAACTCTAATATGAACAAGGCTTCTTCCCCAATGTGTACGGACAGCGGGGAGGAACAAAACCTTAAGAGAATGTGCCATCAGGCCTCCCAAAGAGGACAATATCATACACACGAGGGCACCCAAATGTGATGAGGCCTTCTCTGTTGTGTAGATACACCAAGTATAGACTTATCAGATATGGACTAACCAATATGTTATGAACAGCTATATTATGTTATTGATCATGAGAGAATGATTTTGTTTAAATGCATTATGAAAAGATAAAAGCTCTCATGAAAAAAAGTTTATGATAAAACATTTTATAGTCTTTTTGAAGATAAAGTTACTGAATTATGTTTATGTTCCTTATTATGTCCTTTTATGATTATGTGAAAGGAAAATGAAGTATTTTCATCTAAGAGCTCATAAGTTAGTTCAAGAGCAATATGAATAGTATAAAGGCTATTTTATTAAAGCTAGCATATCTATAAAATATTTGATTTACATGTATTCTTATCAAAGGCCCATGGAATTTAAAACCTTACTAGGCTTCGCAGCTCACACCCTATTATATTTCAATGCACAGGTTCTTCCTAGAAGCAGCAAGAGTATTAGAGGTGGCAAGGATTTTGTGATTCTTGTTTGTTAGACGGTATAGTTTTTGTTGTATAGTAGTTTAGCTCTTTTGTTGTATAGGAGGAATCAAGATATACTTGATCTATGAACATAGATGTAATTTAGTACCTTAGTTTGTTTTGAACCCCAGTATTATGTTTTTGGGGTTAGGTTTGTAATTAGAGTTTTGCTAAACATTTAGCTATGTAATATTTACACAAATACCTAACGTTACAGCCAAGTGGTAATCTTTCAAGTTCAAATGGAATGAAGTTTCAAGGTTTCCATCATTTTTGTATGTTGTAGCTTTTGTGCAAGAAATAAGCAGGAAATCAAGAAAAAATTTCTTGATAAGCACCTTTAGTTTAGGTTGGTTCATGTTAATATTGAGGTAAACTTGATATTAACATGTCAGTCATTCTCTAAACTCTAAAGTACAGGTTTGGGTCGTGAGATTCATGCCCATTACATTTATAACACACGATTCCTTTAATTAATGAAGAGTATTTCCCATCCTTCTTCTTGAACTCCTTATTGACTATTGTCATTTTTTGAGAATGAGAATTTTCCTTTGCCAAATGACTTCCTATTGTTCTTCATCTTGAGAAATTTCTGGAAGTTCTTCGCAAGAAACGCCGCCTCTTTTTCTACATCTTCTTCATCAGAGGAATCACCCATTCTCTCATTTATAGTTTTAAGAGCAAGTGATTTGCTGGACTTGTGAGAGGGCAATCCAAGCTCATAGGTTTGGAGAGATCCAATGAGTTCTAAAAATCTTTATCTCATCCAAATCTTTACTCGCCTCTATGGCTATGACCTTAGCCCGGAAGCTTTCAGATAAAGATCTCAAGATCTTCCTCACCACTTTGGCATCTTCAATCTTCTCTCCAAGATTGAGCTTGACAATCACTATCTCGTTGAGTCTCCCATAAAAGGAATCAAATGACTCATCATTGCTCATCTTTACTTCTTAGTAGTGAGCATTTGAAGCTTGGTGTCCTTAACCTTCTTGGTACCTTCGTAGGTTGTCTCAAGAATGGTCTATGCCTCTTTGGCGGTCTTCACATGTGAAATTCTATGAAACTCATTAGTAGAAACACCACAGAAAATAGCATTAATCACTTTGCTATTGGCGTTTGCCAAAGTAAGAGCAGCTTTATCTCATTTGGATTTGATAGTAGTGAGTCTTACATGCCTATTCTCAACAGAATCCTACACCGTCTCATTAATAGCACAAAGAAAAGCATGCATACGTACTTTCCAAAAAGCATATTTACTCCTATCAAAGTATGGAAGAGTATTAAGGGATTGAGATCTATCCATCTTACTTGAGGTCTAGGATCACATTAGGATAATGAAATTTGATAAGTGTACCCACTCTGATACCAATTGAAAGTTCGAATTCGTGCAAAAACACAAGAGCTTGTTCAGACCCCCAATTAAAATTACGGCTACATAGCTTTTACTCTAACTTATACAAAGTGAGGAACAAGAGTAAATGAGCATAAAGAACCATTATTACTACCCTAAGCCATATTCATCCATTATTAACAATAAAATGAAAGTTTAAAGAGTATGGAAGAGAGATATAAATACAAGATAACACCGAGATGTGTTATCGAAGAGGAAACAAAAAAACTAGGCAAAAAACCTCTTCGCAACCCTCCAAGTTGAAATTAATCCATTAGAGAATAAAGTTGGAGTATATGTATAACAAAAGACCCTCCAAGCTTATTCTACCCCATTCAACCTGTCTTCTTTAACTTTCAAGATCCTGCAATTCAACCTGATTGCATCCGCCAATAAATGGCTCCTTCCAATGCTTCCCAGTAGCACCAAAATCTTACTTTACACCCAGGATGGGTGTGGTAAGTGTTTGAGCTAGCAACCTTTCAAAGATATAGAGATGGAGAGGTAAAAGTTGAGGAAAACTACAAGGAAATGTGTAGATGATAATGGGTATAACAATCTCTAACTCTCAAGTGTATTTTCTCTGGTTTTCTCTCTGAAAAGTACTTTTTACAATTTGTGGATAATTAGGGTATATATAGTGTGGGTAAAGACATAGTAAAACAAAACATAATTTTTTTCCAAACAGAAAATTTCACGAGTCCTTCATGGGCTGACCTTACCCGCGAGACACTCGCGAAAACATACAACTTGGCACGACTCTTCATCTTCCAGTCATGTGCTCTACACGTGACTCTTTTTGTGGGTAAGCTTCTCGTGAGATAGTCACAAGCCAGTCGTGAAGCCCACTTATTCATCCTTTGGAGCTTGAGTCTTCACCGATCTCTCACACTCATCTCTTACAATTAATCCCACATACATACAGGAAAAATGATTGAAGAAATTACAATCAAATTTGGTACAGAATTAAAGCCAACGCAACATAGTTGGAAATCACAACTTTACAACAATTCTATTAATTTATTGAAGTTTTTTTTTTTTATGTTGTATGTCTTGGTTATGTTTTGGAAAATCTTACTACTTTTTCATGCGAGTAATCTTGTGTTTGGATAGATTTGAATTGCATAATTCCTTATGTAATGCTGAGAGTCAACATTTGAAGTAGTCCTTACCGTTCTTTTGTATTATATAATGTGCAAGTCAGGTTTTTTCACTCTATCATTTTGCACTAGTGATCTGCGCTGAATTGAAGTCCTATTTATTGATTAATTCATTTGAGTCAATCCATTGGTTTCTAGATAGAAGCATCCAAGCTTGAACAAACCCTCTTACCTCAAGCACATGGGAGGAGGTATACTATTAGTTCTTAATGATGTTGTTTTGAAATTTGAAAGAGTATATTGATGAGTAAAAACTAATTCGGTTGTGAGTGCTTTATTAATTTGTCTGAAAGAATATGTATGTTACTAACCATTAAGATCGAAGAATATTTCTCTGGTAACAGTTTGTTTGACACTGCTATAAAGTTGCAGGTCTGTTAGCTTGAGCATCAACTCTTTGATCACTTCTAACCATCTTTGTAGGATGTCTCAAGTTTGGTTCCATTAATTGATTGATCCTTTGTGAGTTTACTAGCCTTTTCTTGTACAACCTTCTTTTGGCCCTATCTTTTCCTTTTTCTTTATTGCATCGTTCCATTTTCCTTTACTTTTTCTATCATTTTATTAGTGTTTTTACCTATGCCAAACTGTATAGCAACGATTGAAAGTTGTCTCCCCCAATTCCTAGTAAACATAGAGAATTCATTAACATCCTCTAAAAAGGTTTTCTTTTTCTTTTTCTTTTTTTGGTGTTTGGGAGAGAGGGGGGGGGGGGGGGTGGGGCAAGGAAGTTGCAGCTTCTTTTGTAATGTACATATATAATGTATAAGCAATCTGTGAGGTGCACATTTATTCTTTAGTTAAACTTGTTATCAATCAAAGTTAAAGATTTCTTCTTTTGATTACCAGAGAACTCAACTGTCATTGAGGACTTGGTAATTGTTTCCAAACTTTTCGTAATTCCTTACCTTTCTTTACCTTAAATTAAGATTAAAAATGCAGATTTTAATATTTCAAGAAGGATACGAATGCTTCAGGTGCTTATCTTTTTTCTAAACCTCTGTGTGTTGTGTGTGTGTGTGTGTTTTTGTATGTATGTGCATGCATGTTGGTTTTCTAAACTAGGTTGTACTAGACAATGATTGACTCTATACTGAGTACTTGTGTTAGTTTGAAGTAATTCACATGCTTATGCCTAACATGAGATATTCAATTTAAAGTAAATGTATGACACAAGAATGGAGGAAGACTCATGATCTGCTGTCAAAAAGTGAGTGTTAACTTTTTTTATGTGTGCACATATTTCATTCTTTTACCCTTTCTTGTTTGTTATATCTCTTAATGTTTAGGTACTTATTTTCAAGTCATAATCTTTTGCCCAATGTTCCTAGCACTTATTTCATTCCAGAATAGAAGGTTATGAGCTATTATTATTATTATTATTATTATTATTTTATTGCATTGGTCAATCTTGAACCTTCATAAGACAATACTGAAACCCATCTCATTCCAATTCAGTAGATCTAATGTGTTGTTCCAGCTTGAAGCTAGACTAGTTTTGCCATTCATTTGTACAAAGGAGAGAAACATCATTATTTGACTTGTCCCTTTTTTTTCCTTGAAATTTTGAGATTTCCTTTTGTAATGGTTATTAGCTTCCTATGTGATATGAGCTCTTGCAACTAGGACCTCCTATTGTTACAAGTTTTATGTCTAGAAAGAGGTCATGGGTTCAAAATCTATTTGGTACATGCAAGTGATAACTTACCAATTTTTTCAAAAAAGAAAAAAAGAAAAAAGCGTCCTATGTGATAACAGACATTTTTGTTTTCAGGGTGCAACCTAATGTTAGTTTAGTGTAATAAGAAAATTAATTTTGCTTTGGGAAGGTAGAGAGCTTTTATTCTGCGAAGGTAAAGAGCTAATAGAGCTGAAAAAAAGTGGAGGGTTGTATTCACTGTGGGTGCTTGAACTTCTGGTTCTTTGAATAATGGATTAGGATCTGGTGCAATACTGGGTGCAATTCACCTTCTCCTCTCTCACAATTTTTTTTTTTTTACCTTTTACTTTTTAAACTTTTACTTTTTACTTTTGTTAAATTTTTTTAATCAATGGTTGAGATTGAAAGTTGCTTTTTGCAATTATCAATCTCAACCATTGATAGCAATTGCACCCTAGGTATTGCACCGAATCTAAATCTTTGAATAATTATGCTTTAAATAATTACGTTAAAGTGAAAATAGTGAATTTGGATCCAGTGCAATACCTATTGCACTAGGTGCAATTACACTACACCCACTCACATTAATTTTTACCACTTTCATTTTTTAACTTTAGCTTTTTAATTTTTCAACTTCCTTTTAACATTTTTTTTGAGATTGAAAGTTTCTTCTTTAAACTTTCAATCTCAACCGTATATTGCTATTGCATAAGGTATTGTGTGTGCACACACGTCAAGAAAAAAGTTAGTGTGTAAAATGTCTGAAAAAATAGATCCTTTGCATGAAGTTTCTTGGAAGATTCCTTTAATTATCACAACCTCTCTCTCTCTCTCTCTCTTCACCGATCTAATCTCACCCATTCAAGTTTACCCAACCTTATCTTTAGAATTAGATCTCTTTTACCAAAAACCTTTATCTTCAGATTTCATCTCTAAACGACAAGATAGCATTCTAAAACAAAAAAATGACCACTCGGCAAAATGGAGCTTGATGCTTGGACCAACTCCAAAGAAAAGTCCAAAGCTGCAATAAGATTCTCTCCATTAAATGCTCCTTTAGCGGCTTGTTTGTTAAGGAAAGGTCATGGATACTAAAAGGGGAACATCTAAGTTGTGTCTAGTAGATGTATAATCATTTTGATTTGGAATTAGATTTTCAAATTTATTTATTTAAAATGGCTTGATTTTTATTTTAAAATTTCTTGCTTGGGGTTCATTTTATATGTTCCAGGATTTGAAATTCAGATTTTAAAATCTCTTGCTGGGATATATACTTGGATTTGGATCAATAGAATGTTTTCTTTTTTCGATCCTTTTGCATTTGACCTAATTGAACAAGTTAGAGTCATCATTTCAAGTTTCAACTACTATGATCCAATCCACTTAACAATTAAAAGATGGGTTATTGGATTGATATCAGGTGCTTCTATAGACTTATTTTTTAGGGTTTTACTAACATGTACCCTTAGAGTATATATTAATAAATTATTTTAAAAAAAAATTATAGAAAAATAAAATAATTATCTATTTTGATAGGTTTTTTCAATTTTTCATAGAAACTTTTCAAAAATGGATAGTTAACGTATGCTTTAAAAGCATACATTAACCTGATTCTTTTTTTATATCCATAAATAAACAAGGGTCATGTTAATAGATGCCCTTAAGGCAATGGTTAACAATTCATTTTAAGAAACTTTTGACAAAATTTTTATAGAAAATTGAAAAAACTGTTAAAATATAAATTAATTTTTTTCTTATAAAAGTTTTTTTAAAATAAATTGTTAACAATTATTTTAAGAGCATCGGTTAGTATTTCTCAATAAACAATACGATGGTTGCATATTTTCCAACACAACGCACTAAAAAAATTAATTGGAGGCCCAAAGAAAATCTTAAATTGCTCATCATTATGTTTTACTTTACATTCTAAAATCGATGGAGAGAGAGCAAAACTTTTGAATAAACATCTTTGACCACGGAATCAGTGTTTGTGAGTGTGAAAGTATTTTCACATTAAAGTTAGCAATGCAAGATTAACAAAAAATTGCCAATACTAGCCATTCCAGTGGTGGATAAGTAAAAACCACTAAAGGACTCCAAAAGTTGAGAAAGTGTGACCCAAATACATAGAAAGTTTGACCCAAATCTATGTATCCAAATCCCAATGCATGCATAGTATTCTCAGAGACAAAAGTTAGGCCCGGGTTTTTAGTTGAGCTTGACCCAATTCATAACGTGCACTTCTTTTGAATATTTACCACACGAAATGCCTATGTGACTACATCTACATCTCGTACGTGTACCAAGCCCAAGGAAGTCACAAAATCCCTATGCTATGGCTGTCTAATAGATAAACATATTGATACAGCTTAAGAATGCTTTCAAAGAAATAATACTGGGATTGGTTATAAAAGCAAGGGTAAAATTGTTTACTTAAATATTGTTTCTTATCATAAAACGCTCATGTATATATTGTAAAAAAGAAAGATTGGTCAATGAAGTTTCTTGGAAGATTCCTTTAATTATCACAACCTTTCTTTCTTTCTTTCTTTCTTTCTTTCCCTAATCTCTCTCTCTCCTCTTTATTGTTTCCCATTTTGAACAAAATATGTTCTATAATCCTTTCTGCAAGTAATTGGTCAATGATTAAGACATGCCAGGTTGCTTTTATGTTCTTGAACTAGTAAACATATTAAGGCATGTCACAAAGTTTAGAATTGTTAATAGTCCAAGGGGGACAAGATTGTAAGATGAAATTAACTTTAAAAATATTAATCAATATTAAAAAAATAAACAAATACTTGTTAATTAAAATAAATAACAATGAAATTAATCATTTCTTAATTTTATATCATCAATGAATGAAAATAATCAATATATTGTTAATAACAATCAATGTAAGATAGTAATCTAAATTCATACATTTTAAACATCTAATTTAGTTCGTTCAAATAATTTAAGTCTTATAGTTGAAAATTACTAAAAAAGTTAAGTGATTAGCTAGAAAAAGTGTAATGAGTCTATGAGTGATGATTAGGGTGAATTTAGGATAAGGCAAAAAAGGCAGGGACAAGATTGGTATGATATAGACTTTGGAGTGTAAAGCCCATGTAGTAACTTTTTTTTTTTTTTTTCCTTATTTTTTATGCTAGATTTCAATGTTCCCAAGTCTGGAGTTTTTATTTTATTTTTTTTTTTTTTCATGTTCCAAGTGTGGACTATGGAGTGTTTTTGGTTTTCTTATGTCCGTGAAAATTTGTTTAACGTACGGTAGTATGTATGTGAAATTTCTGGTGGAGTCAGGGGGGGGGGGGGGGGGGGGGGGGGGGCAGTTGCCCCCCTCTCACCCCCCTTGACTCCACCCCTGATTGCTAAATGATTGAGCAACATGAAGAATTGTTTCATTTCCATTTGTACTTTGGAGGTTTGGGTTTGATTTTTCATTTTATTTTAGCTAGAGTGAGGCTCTTCATGTACCCCCAACAACATAAGGAACAACAGGGTTATTGGGTTTGGTAAAGCTTTTAAGGGCATCTGGGTATTTCACGTTTAAAATAATGGAATTCATGTACTTAATTGGGTTGGATAGTTAGGGTTGTTTAGACTTTTTAACTCTTAAAGGGATGCTAATCTTGAAAACTTCCCCCTAGCAAAAGACAAGTTAGTCCACATAAAATTGTGAGAGTATTATAATGTGCACAACTAATTTGAACTCTAAGTATATAATTTAGATGGCGGGTAGTATTGTAACTCCAAATAGGATGTTGATTTTAAAAGTTTGAAGCATATGGCACATGTTACACACAAGCTTATAATTTCACTCTTTAAAGAAAAAAAAAAAAACCATATAATTTATGATAGATAGTTACAGTTTCTTTCTCTTAAAAAAACCATATAATCAATATAAATAAAAATACTAAAAAATATTTTTCAGTGACCTACTATCCAGTGGCGGAGCCACATGTATGATGTCAAGGCCCCCCCCCAAAATTTTTAATTTTTTTAAAAAAAAAATTAAGTATATTTTATAAATATTTAAAGGTTATATGGAAAAAATAATAATAATAGGAGTTGGCCCCCCAAAAGAAAGCATTGATCAAATAATTTAGTAATTTTTCCTAAAAAAAAGAGGGTTTAGAGTTGATATACAATTGCAATAGAATAAAATAATTAGGTAGTAAGTTTTATGAGTAAATAGTGGAAGTGTGAAACTCCTAATTTTTAGCTCAATTTCAATTCCAATTAATATGTTCAAATCATTCAACATTGATAATATATACAATTTAGTTGAAATTTCCTATTCTCAAGATTTTATCAAGAAATAAAAAAGCTCATATGATACTTCAATTATAACATTATGATATTGATTTGTCAAACATGGATGAAGTTTTGCAAACAATTTATATATTTTATATTTTCACACACGCACACACATATTATGTGGATTTTCTAAGGGAGTGTCTATTTTTATTTAGGTTTATCTTAACAGAATATATAGTTCGCCCCCCCCCCCCCCCCCCCCAACTCAAAATTTTTGGCTCCGCCATTGCTACTATCTATCTAAAGCCTAAAATATAGGCACCAGTTTCTTTTGATTTTAACGTTTTTCAATTACAATCGTTACCTTTCTTTTGGTTCCTAACCTCTGCTTTGCATGCTCAAGGTCAAGGGCGATAGGTGTTTCATTTCCATAAGGATATACTGTATATAAAAAGTTTTTTAAAATATTGTTAATGAAGTATGAACCATGATTAGAAGGTTATTCACATGAGACCCGGACCACACGGAACACTAGTTTGCACACCTTAAACCGCATGCATGAGATCCATACCCAGACCCAGAAAATTTTATTTTATTTTGAACAAAATATCAAGTAAACTACAATACCAGAGGTAACATAGAACAAGAAGTAGTAAGCATCTTAGAAAAATTAACATATTTTTCAATGTTAAACAACTTGGCTAATTAATCAACTGGAGACATACAAAATCTTCAAAATGTAAAAAATTGCTATCATTTGTAGAAGGAGTAAAGAGCATATTAACTATAATTCTAATATAAATCACACACTGCGTTTGCCTATTACACATAAAAAAATAATAATAATAATAATAAATAAATAAATAAATAAAAAAAGAGGAATATGTTACATCATGGATGTGATAATCTTTTATTTTCTTATGTTTCATGAAGTATGTACATCTTACCATCAAAGACTAATAGAATCATTAAAAGCCACACAGTTTGAGAGTCCAAGAAATACAAACATTATCAACCCTAAAAAAAAGAAAAAAGCTTTTCAATGTGAAAAATACACGCATCTACAAATTACAATTTCAAACATGCTCCGGTTACACCATCTATACACTTACATATAACTACTAGATTAAAATACTACATACTATCATCACTTAGTTTAAGTAAAACTAATAAAATTCACCCCAAAATAAAAAAAAAAAAAAAAAACCTTATTGGTAGGAAAATCACAAGATGACAATAAAATGCAGCAACAAACCTATATATCAGTGATATTGACCAACAATTATCCAAAAGACTAAAAAAAAAAAAAATTATTGCTTAAAATTTATAGCATGACAATTTTGAAAAACATTGAATATGTTTTTCCTTTATAATTGTCGATCTGTGTGTTTCGTATAAAAATAGGCACAGTTTCAATTATGTTTTGCCTTTCTCATCCGAAAGTCACCCTTTTGTCTCAACAAAAAGTTCTTATCTCAACAAAAACACAGAACTTGATCAAACCAAACTACTTTAAGATAATGCTCTTCACACCTTTTTCATAGTTAATTAGTAGAAATAGAAAAACAAAAGACAAAAAAAAAGGAGACCAGTGATTATTCTGCTAACTAAAGCCCCAACTTTTTAAGCCTTTCTCCATCTTTTATAGCCCAACTTTTCTTCAGACAAGTTTCACAATAATGCCGACAAACGTAAAAAAATAAATAATAAATAATAAATAATAATAATAATAATAAAATTTATAAAAAAAAAAAAAAAAAAAAAACTATTGATGGACCTTCATGACTAGGTAAGATTTTGTGCTCCCGCCCTATTTATTCCTCTCCAGTCTCCACACTTTCTCCACCCTTTCTCTCTCAGTTCCTCTCTCTCTTTGTCTGGCAAAGTTTCAAGGTGAGCTCAGAAATATCTGTTATTTAGATAGTTTTATGCATCAATTTATTTTTTGCTTATACGCAACATTACACAATATTTTCATGGATATTATCTGGGAAACATCAAATACTCCCCAAGTCTTCATCTTTTATCTTTATGGCACAAAGAAACCTATTGATGTCCAAGTTCTTCTGCATTACAGAGAAAAATGCATAGGTCTGAGCCACTTCTTCAATGGTTGTCCCTCATCCTCTTGGTTTTTCTTGTCCCACATCTTCTTGGTTTCACTGTTCATCAACAGTAAGTTTCGTCAATACTCTTTTCTGTTCTCTCTCTCTCTCTCTCTCTAAATTTTAATATGAATGAAAGATTTTTAGTAAAACTTGGACCAGAATACAAGAACTCCAAACTCAACAATTACAACGTCCTAAAACAAAAGAAACAAGCTCATCAGTACTAAGTAACTACAAGTTACATCAGCTACCAACAAAGTTCTGGGTATTCCTTTAAAGCCAGATTTGATATATGTTGCCTAGGCTAGTCTGTGATGGGATAGATTTAAAATTTTGCATCTTCAACAGGCTATCCCCCATTGAAAGCACTTTATATTTCTGCAACCATAAGTTCTTCTAACCAAGCATAACTTCACAACCTTCCTTAAAATTCTTCTGTTAAAGAAGTATTGATAAAAGATATGTTAAATTTTCAAATTTGGTGTCATTATAACTATAGATATGCCATACCCTGTAAGCTCATCTGAATTATTTCTTTGTTTTTTTTTCCCCCTCCTTTCTTTAATAAGATATGAATCTAAAATCTATTTTAATTCCACCTCCCTCTAATAAACCTGAGCTGGAGTTCAAGATGAATGAACTTTTGATTGCTCTAATGGGTTTTTGTTTTTTTTTTTTTTTTTTTTTTTTTAATTTAAAATAAATGGTGTTACTATCAGCTTCTTGTTCTTAGATTTTTTTTTTTTACTTCTTCTTCTTGTTCAATAGTTATATCATAAATTCAAGCAATGTTCTCTAACTCATAATGAACTGATTTCACAGCTGCATGGATTCACTTTGTTGTCCTTCAATTCCCATTAGAGTTTTTTCTTTCTTTTTTGCATATATTTCATGTGGGCTGCGTGGGAAACATCAGCTTTTCTTTTTCTAAAAAACAATCGTTTACCATATGATTAGTGACAAGTCGTGATAAGATGGAATAAGATGAAATAGTAGTTCATAATTATATCTTTTTTTTTTAATCTATAATAGATGACATATTCAACAATATCAATGAAGTATGAGATATGACCAAATTTATCAATGGATTTCGTTACTTTTTAAATTTTAATGGGATTAATTAATTGATGTGACAAATAAAATATACATTAAAATTTTGTTATAGAAAGTGTAAAATTTGAAATTAATTAGATCAATATCAATTATTTACATTAAAATTTTAAAATAAGAAAGAGATTTAAAAATAAAATTGACTTGATTTTAAAAGTTAAGTGACTAAATTGAAATTTTCTCCAAAAAAAAAAAAGTGACTAAAGTGAGATAATTAATAGTTAAGGGACTAAATTAATTTTTAGTTAATAATTTGATGGTCAAAATAGTAATGCAACCTATTTATATTATATATTTATATACTACATATAAGAGGATTCTTCTTTTAGAATTGGACTTTTATGTAATTAAAAAAATATTCTCATTAATGAAGGGTAACCTTCTTAAAAATAGTCATATATAAATATCAAATAACAAATTTAATTTGAATTAAAAAAGAGAACTCCTAAAATTTAGGGTTTTTTTTTTCCCCTTACGTTCATTTTTTTATTCCCTAAAATTTAGCATTTTTTATTCATTTTTCATTCGAATAAAAGTAAATGTAAAACATTCCCAATTTAAAAAGTAAAAAACTAAGAAAAATCCTAAAATTTAGCACTTTTAATTCCTTTTTCATCCAAATAAAAAACTAAGAGGAATTCTAAAATTTAACCTTCTTTCCCCTCACATTAATCTTACTTTTCATACCCCAACTTTTCTTTATATTACTACACCACTATCAAATATACGTTCAAAAAAGAAATTACTGTTACTTTTTATCTTAAAAGTTTATCTCTTTTATTTGTTTAAAAAATAAATAAATATATTTCTAAGTTATAATAAATACAAATTATTAACATTTACCTAAAAAAATATAAGAATCTCTAAGTATGCACAACATGCATGCTTAGAGGCTAATATTGTATAATGTTTTTAAATATGGCTAGCAGCAAGTGGAGACAAAAGGAATATGAGGTTATTACTACTATCAAAATTTTCATCTGTTGATTATAATTTGTTTATTCACTAGACCCAATGAGTCCACATTTTGTTAAAGCATTCACAGTGAACTTACCACAGTTTTAGCTTTTAAAAAAAAAATTCTAAAAGTCTTTTTTTTTTTTTAGCAAACTACCTTTCTCTTTTTAATTTTTTGCGTGTACCTAATACTAATATTGTTTTATTTTTGGCTTATAGATCTGAAGCTCGGCCTCTAAATCCAAACATGGAGGTGGAGGGGAGGAAGAAGCAATCCTTATCCAGTTCAACTTTTGAAGCAGTACTGGTCAAAGAGCAATATGTAGCCAATAAAGGAGAGATTCCAGCCAGAGGTCCCCCGGTTCTGTATTCCCCTCCTTCCCACATAGGAAAACATGTGATGAGTGCTGCTCCGAGGGTTCATGGTGGTGAATATGTTTCACTTAATAAAGGTCCAGTCTCACCTTCAGCCCCTAACCCAATCACACATGGGCCTTGATGCCATTGACAACCCCTGATGAGATGAGTACGTAGAGTACGTGGTGCAATATATGTCCCGTTAGTCCATCAAGCTTGTTGCTGTCTATAATGCTGCTTCTCTAGAATAATTATCTGCCCAATGCTTTTGATTAAAAAAAACAACACCTATATATATATATATATATATATTTCATTATCCCCTGTAACGTTTCGTTTTATGATCTGGGAAAAAAATGTTATATGTTATTTCTCTAGTCTCTTTCAATCGTGTCTGATCAGTAAGAACATGACTAACCGCCCATCTATGGCAGCCATGCGCAGTAAACCTTGGCTGCTTGACCATGGTAGGCCTTATTGGCTTCCAGGCACCATGCGCGCTCCAAATTATAGCTGTCTAGGCTACAGCCCATGACTTTCCACCCACAAAACGCTTATTGGCACTTTGGCAGCAAATTTCCCAACCATAAAAATTAAGCATAAACCATTGAAGCAAGTTTTAGTGTATATCCACTTTCAACTATTTGTCCAAAAACATTGTTCCCCCTCTTGTAAAGATTGAGAGCTATGATCAAATAAAAACACTTTTCATCTCACGAATACCGTATGTGCACCATGGTTGGCTAGCAAGTGGCAACACGTCGCGTCATGGGTGCATATACCCCCTATACACGCCGCAACTCCTGGCTGCCTAACTGGAACCGAAGATCGACATATTGATGCAATCATGCATGATCTAATCGTGTAAACTTTTTTTTTTTTTTTTCCTTTTTTAATTAAAGATGGGAAGCTTTATAGTCTTTATTTAGTAATCGTTAAAAAAAAAAAAGGATAGATACACAAAGCATCACAAGATTCTTGCGAAGTACTAGGTGAGAACACACCAATCCTTTGCTGCTTATGAATCCATAATTAGGAGATCCTTTCTTGGCATGTGGTCCACTCAGCCTCGACTTTCTAGCCTTTCCAATGTATGTCTTATTTCCCAACCCTTACGCTTGAAATTCAAAAGAGTAGTAATTAACTCCAACTTTAACCTAGTATAATAATAGGGGAACTAGTAACTAATTAGGGTTCATTTGATTGGAAAAGTGAAAAAATGAGAAAATAGAAAATTGTAGAAAGATAGAAAAGTAGAAGGATAGAAAAAATTTTATTTTCTCTTTTTTTTTTGTTTGGTTGAAAGTGAAAAAATGAAAAGATATAAAAAATGAATTAGAAGAAATTTACTCATCTACCCTTATTAGAAAATGATGCTTAATTTAAAAAAAAAGTAGCAAATAACCACACAAAAAGGAAGCACTCATCCAAATTTATTAAAAATAAAAATAATATCCCAAAAAACGAAGTTCCAATGTTACTACCAGGTAAAAAAAGAAAGAAAGAGACAGGCCCTAAGGAAAAAAAAAATGGCAACAGCCCAGTGAAAAAAAGGGCAACGTACTGAAAGTCAAAAGAAACAAAAAGAGTAAAAAAGGAAAAGGCAACAGCCCAAAAAACGAAAAAAGGGCAACGGTACTGTCCAATGAAAAAAAAGGCAACTGCCCAAAAGATGCAGAAGAAGAAGGAAAAAAAGGACAATGAATTGCCCCATAAAAAAAAATAAAAAAAAAAAGTAACTTGATGAATGTGTCCATGGTTATTTTTGTCCATTAAGAAAAAAAATTCATTCCTACTCAGTTTTTCTTCTATTTTGAAAAGAAAATTTTTTGGTAGGTCTGAAAAAAAAAAAAAAAAAAAAAAAAAAAAAACAAACAAACAAACCTAAACTCTACTATTTATTTTCCTTTCTCCCTATCAAACCAAACTCACTCAAAAAAAATTTTCTTCATATTTTCTTTCTAAAATTTTTCATCCATATTATTTCACCTCCAAACAAACACACCCCAAACGTTGAAAAAGTTTTAAATTAAATTAAAAAAAAAAAAAATTAAGGAATAACAGCTGGGTCATTTAAGACCCAAGCTGAGTCCTGACTTCACGTGAGGGTAGGTCAGTATTAAACTCTCCCCTCTATCATCAGATCATTCGATCCACCAATTTCTCTCATGTATTCTTTATTTTCACCTTAAAACATGCTCTTTCCTTTGCCTCAACACAATCACAAACACACAGACACAGCAAACAACCTTTAATTCTATAGCTATGAAAGGAAAGTTTAAAAGGATAAATTGTAGGGGGACGTTTATCACGGCAAATTTATAAAGATGTGTTAGTCAACTTGTTATACACTTACACCCTGTTTGTTTCAATAATGATATTTTCTAAAAAGTGAGTTATTTTCCAAGAAGTATTTTTTATAAAACTATCTAATTTTTCAATATTTGGTAGCAACGTTAAATGAATTGAAAAATAACCTCTTAATTTCTCTTATTTAGTTTACTATGAGATAGAGTTGTTTTTCAAAAAAATTTAATAAAAAACAATTTCTAAAAATAAGTCATACTTTTTATATTAACTAAAGATAGTTTTTCTTTTACTCATCTTTTTTTATGCTACCAAATACTGAAAAACAAGAAAAATTATCTTTATACAAAGTTTTCCATTGAAATAAGCAAAGCATTATAAAAACAGAGGTAAGGATGTCTCTTAATACACATGAAATAGCAACAAAATTCATAATTCTTTGTCTTACTCTTCCTTCAATTTCTGTGGGCATCAATACAGTTCAAAGCTTTGGTTTGTAAGTGCACACAACCATAGCTTGCCGTTGAATCCTAGGGGTGATCGCCAGAGCCATTTCTGCACCAAGGATAAATTGCATTCAATGGGGCGAAATCACTTCTTAGGACAATAAATTGAGATCCACGCCTCGGCTCTCTCTATCATCGATAAGTTTTCTATAATCTCTTGAATTACTATATTGGTTTTGTTAATTAGTCTCATATATTTTCCACAATTTAAGAAGTGATTTGCTCTACTTAATAATCAAATATGAGCACTGCACCTGACATGTCTAAACTGGAACCATTTGATGGAAAACCGTTATAAGAGATGGTCTGAGAGGATGTTATTTTATCTTGAATCTTATCATGTGGATTATGTGTTATTCTCTGGTCTCTTTCAGCAGTAACTGACTGTCCATTCGCATGTAAGTGTAACTAACCAGGCCATCCATGGCTGCCACGTACGCAGTAAGCATTGGCTGCTTGACCATGGCAAGAGCCTTATTGCCAGATTATAGCTGCCTGATGAAGCACACAAAGAAAAGCACTTTTCATCTCACAAAATACCTATCATGACATCTCGCACGTGCACCAAGCAAGTCACAAATACCTCATATTGATACATCGATCATCGCAAATACTAGGTGGGAACACACCAATCCGATGCAGCCTAAGAATCCTTGGAAATATAATTAGGAGTTTAGGTTAGGACTATATCAATAACACTTTACATGTGCCTATATATATATATATAAATATATTAACCACCTTTCTAACCAAAGGTCCAAAGTGTTCTTCTTCTTACCTACTCAGCCTCGATTTTCATGGCCTTCCAATGCTTGTCCTATTGGCCAACCATTAAACTCTATAGTTAATAATAATAATAATAATATACTTATTTATTTGTGGGCTTAATTAGATTTTAGGTCCGGTTGTTTCTAGATTGAAGTTATACATTGTATAAAAGTGTTGCTAACCCTGGTAATAATATTGTGCCATTTTCACAATAATTCACATGGTATGGGAGCCTCTACCTTTTTTCAACACCGTTGGTGCCTCAGCATTCCGCCATAAAGCAAAAATTTTCAATCCGTTGAACAAGTTATTGCACTATGCAACACCACATTGAAAGGCTAAGATTAAAAACGCTTTTGATCTTAGTTCTTGCATAAAAAAATAAAAAATAAATAAACCTATTAACTTCTACCTTCTTATCACTTTGGTTTCTAAAAAAAAAAACCCTTATTCTTACCTTTTTTTTATTTTTTTTTACATTTCTCTCTCATATCAAATTATAAGCAATTACACTGGATTTAAATCCCACAAAGGAGTACTGATTTGTGTGTGTGTGTGTGTGTTCAATGGCAAGTGAATACTATTCTCACATTAGTAAAAATAAGAGCAAGACTTAAGTACAATATTTTGACATGTGAATTTTTTCTCATAGGATGGAAGTATATTTTTTAATTAAATAGTCATATGGTTGAATCTTAAGATAGAAACCTAAGGAACAGCACCTAAGATACTATGCCTAGTTTTATCCTAAAAATAAAAAGTATTAAACATATTAAGGCATGTCACAAAACTTAGGTTATATTTGGTAACAGTTTTTGTTTTCTATTTTTTAAAAACTTGTTTTTGGCAATATAAAGAAAAAAAAACAATTTTTATGTATTTTTGAAATCAAAAACATGTTTGGTTAGTTGAAATTTAAAAAATACTCCTTCCGTCCCAATTTTTTTGTCCTGTTTGAAAAGTCAAATTTTGTAAGGGAACATCATTTATTGTCTTGTCTACCTTTTAAAAATGTATAAGTTTCCAAAATTAGCCTTAAAAAAATTTATTAAAAAATTGAATTAGTAAATTAATAGGGGTATAATAGGAACATTAGTAAATTAATGACTTTTATTTTTAAAAACAGGACAATATTTTGGGACATCTCAAAATGGAATAGAGGACAAAAAAAATGGGACGAAGGGAGTAATTTTTTGAGGAAAAAAACAAGAGATACCAAAATATGTTATTATTAGGATTTGAACTCTAATGCTAATTCATTAAATGAGATAGATTCATTAAATTAAATATGTATTTTCTTTGACTTTTAAAAACTAGAAGCTGAAAACAGCATTTTACATGTTTTCAGTTTCTTTCACAAATTGAGTTTTAAGAACAGTTTTTGTTTTCTGTCCATTTTGAGTTGCCAAAACAATTTTTTAGTTTCAAAAATAGAAAATTATTTTTAAAAACAGAAAATAAGGAAAAAAAAAAAACAGTTACCAAGCATACCCTTAAAATTGCTAAATAATTAAGTTACGACCCACTACTAGTGCATTTAAGGCAAGGTGACTAGGCCTCATTGTAACAGTGGGTATATTGTTTGTGCCAAGTTCAAGTCCAACTTCCCTTCCAAATCCATGGTAAAAGTTAGACATGGCAAAACGGGTCAGAATTTTCTGACCCGACCCGATCCGACCCGAAAAATACCCAACCCGAACCCGATTTTTTTGACTCGAAGCAAAAACGGGTTGACCCGTGACCCGACCCGTGTTTTTTGCGGGTTAACCCGACCCGACCCGCGACCCGACCCGAACCCGAACCATTTTTTTAAAACTTTTTTTTTTTGGTAAAAAAAAAAGTAAAACTAAGATAATATTGGTTTAATTGTTTATTGTGAACTTTAAGGAAACAATTGATACATTTACATAACTATATGCAAATTAATTGAAAGATTAATGGTTGAACATTCTGTAATGAGTGAATATTTTTAGATATCAAATAGTAAAGTACATGCCAAGATAATCTGATTACAGTAGAGTTAAAAACATAGATTTAAAATTGTAGACATGTAAGAAATATTCACAAGTGTGAAAATAGTGAAGCTAAAATATCAAATTAACATAAATTATGAATACTTAGACCTATTTTTTAATAATTTATGTCCAAAATAAACAGTTTTTTAAAATAAATTATGATATATTCTAGAGTGTGTGTTGCTTAACAATAATATGATATTCATAAAAGAGACTATGTATGAATAAGTAAGCAATCAAATTTTAAAGTATATCTCAAATTGAAATAGAGTGTCAACCACAACTGATAATAGATTATAAAATTAATTTTCAAGATTGTAAATTTCTTATATATTTTTATTCTTTATCAAATGAGTTATCTAATAAGTCATTTGTAATTTTATTTTATATTTGGAATGTTGATATTGTGCAGAAATAAAACTTGTGTATTTGTTTTACTTATCTTTATGTTATTTTGTTTTAGATAGTAATGTTAGGATTTGTATAATTTTAAAATTGTTGAATAAATATTAATAAGTTTAATTGAGTTCATTCTTGATATAAGTGGTGAATTCAAAATAATACATTTTACATTAAGTAATTTATTGTATAACTTTCCAAATGACATATACATGTTGTTTTCTATATAAAAATTAAATAATAAAAAAATTCATGTGAAAATACGGATCAACCCGACCCGACCCGACCCGACCTGCAACCCGATTGACCCGAACCCGATTTTGACCCGCTTAAAGTGACCCGTTTTTGACCCGTGACCCGTTTGACCCGTAACCCGATTGACCCGACCCGAACCCGACCCGACCCGCCCGTTTTGCCATGTCTAGTAAAAATGCATTGTTAATTATGTTTCATTTTTATTATATTTTGGAAATTTGGGCTTGATTTTTTTTAATTATTTATTTTAAATGTTAAGTGTCAAATACAAAACAACCATTAGAACGCGTCACTCATGTAACATCAGGTCTCACTAGAGTACTAATAGAAATGGACATGACCAAAATAAAAACAAAATCAAACATAAATTACCCAAATGAAAATTTTAAAAATTAAAGAGTCAAAATGAAACAATCCCAAACTTTAAGTTAAAAAAATATATATATCTTAAATTTTCTTTTAAGGTAAATTTAGATTATTTTTCTTATTTAGTTTATTAATTTAATTTTCTATGAGGTTTTTAAAATCTCCCCTTTTATAAATAAAATTATACTTTGGCCAATCTTAAAAATTAATTAATTAAATTTTCACTCATTTAAATAAATATCTAAGCCAATTGCTTTTTCTTTTTCTTTTTCTTTTTATTTTTCTTTTTTTTTTTTTCCTTTTGAGTTTTGAGAAGAAATACATCAATTTCACTCAATCAAAGAGGCCAAATCTTCCTGAACAATAAAGAATGTCTATTGGTATATTTTCTATCCAAACAAGTAAATTGGGAGAAATAATTAACCTTATAGCAAGAGAATGTGCTCCAGCGTTCCGTCCGGGAAAAAATATATAGTAAGAGTCAATTACACAAAGTTTTGAGCCCGCACTTTTTTGATTGGTTATAAAATCATATGGAAGCAATTTTGTACTAACTAAAAATTTTTCATCTCAATCAAATTTCGAGAAAAAGTAGTGAAACTTCTTCATACGTTTAGCACTACTCAAAACTAAGTAAACATAATTTTAGGAAATAGAATAGTGTAGTAAACATAATTTTGGGAAATAGAATAGTGTACTCCTTTTTTCTTTTCTTTTTTGGGCTCGATGAAGGTAATACTCTTCTAAGATAACAGCATTAAAGTACAGTTCAAAATACAAACACAAACCCCAAATTTAAAATTTTAAAAAAATTATGAAATAATAATAATAATAATCAAAAATGAAAAATAAAAAATAAAAAAGCCGACTAATGTGACGTCGTGAACTCCTTTTTTTAATTTTTGATGGATAAACCAACTTGCAGAAGGTTGCCCTTTTGCATTAAGAAAATAATGGTTGTACTGGTGCATTAAATGGAAAAAACTAAGAAAAATTACTTTTTTATCCACCAATAACAACCTACCACTTAAGATTTGTTATAAAAATGTTGTAATCAAACATAATATTTTTCAAAACAAATTCAAAGTTGTGACCAACTTGCAAATAATTGACACATCAACCAAAAATAAAACCTTCTATAGGGTAGAGTCATTTGAGAATGACATAGAGCTCTTAAATGAGAGAGGAAAATTGCGTAAAAGTTATTAGGTTTTTGTAATTTGTTTTGCTAGAATTTGTAATTGATTTGTTGTTATTACTTTTGCTTAAACCGAATTTATGATTTCTCCAAAGATTTTTCTTATTGTCCGAGTATGTGCAATTTTTTTTAATAATTTTTCTTGTACATGAATTTTAGAGTTTTTTTTTTTTTTTTTTTTTTTTTTTTGGTTTCAAAGGCTAGGATGGGCTCATTTCTGGACGTGTGGTTTGACTTAAATCAAGCCAGACTTTGACTTTGCACGCACATCACTTTTGTTTCTACTTGAATTGGAAGTTGGAACAATAAATGTAAGCATATTTTAGCATTAAGGCCCAACACCAAAGAAGCCATTTCAATGGTGATTTTAGCCCTTTCCCAAGGCCATTCTAAATGTTTAGTTTTTTTAGAAAGGGTCCGGTTAATATACGCCCTAAGGGCACATATTAGTAAAATCCTTTTAGAAATACCTGAAGCTTTGCTCCTTGGCAGGCTAGACTTCTTTCAGACCCGTATGATGTGCCTCTTTCGGTTGCTTTTGTCTCAACAGCCAGAATGCTAATCATGGAAAATTGAAAATTTTTTTTGGCATAGTGTTACAGTACCATCGTAAATGTATGATGGTACTGTAGCACTATGCCAAAGCCTGACGCCATCTCTCTCTCTCTCTCTCTCTCTCTCTCTCTCTCTCTCTCTCTCTCTCTCTCTCTCTCTCTCTCTCATACCACTACCATAGTCCAGACTCCAAATTCACTCTACAATCAATGCAGCTCCACCGTGATCATCAACCTAGTCTCAATCAACAGAGCTCCACCTTTTCAATGTAAGGTGGTCTTTTTTAGATCTACTACAGCTGGTTCTTCTCTCTCTCTCTCTCTCTCTCTCTCTCTCTCTCTCTCTCTCTCTCTCTCACAGTGCCTCAGTCTCTCACTGCATGTCTGTTTCTTTTAGATTCCCAAACATTCCATTTCAATGACCATAGATTCTCTCATTTCAAACACAAGAATAGCTCTTTTTTATTTATATTCTGTTTTTGCTTCTCTCTCTATCTCTCTTTGCGGCTCTAATTTGGCTATAGTGTGAGGTCTGTGATCTCCTTGTTGTCTGATTCTTTTGGGGTTTTAAGGATTACCCACTTCCTCTTTTAGCTAAACAAGCAATACCCACTTTGGGTATTGGTTTCTCCAATCTGGGTTTCGTTTGGTTGGGTTTGATTTGGTTTGGTTCAAATCATTAAAAAAAATGGTGGATTTGAGTGATAAGGTGAGTATTTTTTACCATTTCCTTTTGTTCTCTTTACTGTTTGATCTATGATCTAAAAGATTCGAGCTTGATCAGAATGATTTATTTGTTTTATTGCAGGGATCGGAGTTTGAGACCCACAAGACGACCTATGCTGATTGTGGTACCACAAAGACCCCTCTTTGGCGTCAACCTGAGAGAGGAAAGTGAGTGCTGGTTTTTTTTTTTTTTTTTGGTTTATTGTTGAGATGTTATTGCTAGTTTTTTGTTTAGGTTTTATTGATGAGATTTTATTGCGATGGTTGCAAAATTTTTCTGGTGTGATTCGTGGGTTCGGCATGTATTGTTGGGTGGTTGTTCTGGATTTGGGTTGGTGGTGGGTGGATGAGAAAGAGAGAAAAACAAAGAGACTGAGAACAGAGATGAAGAGAGAAGAGAAAGATATTTTTTTTATATTATTTTATTCTGTAATTTATATTATTTTAATATATTGTAGGTAAAAATAAAAGTTGAGATGTTGAGTGTATTATAAAATGGTATTATATAATTGATAAAGTAGCTTTTTAGGATGGTAAAATAAGATAGGATAGGATGACATTTCCCATTTCGGGATGGTAAAATAAGATAGGATAGGATGACATTTCTAGATGGGAATGCTCTTAGGCCTACATATAACTTTGTTTATTATTGGTTTTGGTTTGGTGCTGGGGCTCTATCCTACGTGTTTGTTTAGTCCTTGCATACCATGTGTGCTTTGTCGGATCTCCCAACAAGTAAGGCTACACACACACACACACACACACACACACACACAATAAGATAGGATAGGATGACATTTCCCATTTCGGGATGGTAAAATAAGATAGGATAGGATGACATTTCTAGATGGGAATGCTCTTAGGCCTACATATAGCTTTGTTTATTATTGGTTTTGGTTTGGTGCTGGGGCTCTATCCTATGTGTTTGTTTAGTCCTTGCATACCATGTGTGCTTTGTCGGATCTCCCAACAAGTAAGGCTACACACACACACACACACACAAATTTCACACACACACACACACACACACACACACACACAAATTCACAATGATTTTTATAATAGTTGAGTTGATATGTCTCTTATTGGTTTTTACTTCAACTCACTACACTCACTTTTTTTATTTATACCACTAACAATCTATTACATCAATCAAATATGAAAATTTTCAAATTTTATTTATTTTTTTTTGTGTACACCATGAATGGGGTTGGCCCATAAGCTTATTATAATATCCAATTTTTTTTTTAAGAAACAAATACACGTAGACAAAGGAGAAAAAAATAAATTCTAACGCAAAGGGCACATCAAAACTTCACTTAATGTGCATCTGGCATTGGCTTGAAAAGTCAACTTTTTTTTATTATATATTAGCTTATTGTTATTACTATTTATAGATACCATTGTATTTTTTGATACTATTTATGAGTCTCATTGTACTGTTTCAGATACCTTTTAACTTTATCTATAGTTTCATCTATAATATTTTCAGCAAAAAAATTTCAGTTTCAACTAAATAAGCTATTTTCAAACAGATAATTAATCTATTACATCACTTTTCTTTTTTTTCAAATTTCAATTTAGTTGTGAAACTTCTAGCAGATGATTAATTTAGTCAAACACTCAAACTTCCAGCACTAATAGAAAGATTCTCTTAGAATGGCATGCATGTACGTACAAGGTACCCACTCCGCATCCCGTACGCAACTTTATTTTTTATTTTTATTTTTATTTTTTTGGTAATTTTCATTTTGTTGTTCCACTTGGCGTTTTTCTTTTTCCACCTCTGGAATGGCTGGTCGTTGCTGGGGCATGCATCAATATTTAAAGGGAAACGTAAGATAGAGATTAGAGAGTCAGCAAGTTTATCTGTAGGTGGTTGCCCTTTTCACCATTAAGCAACATAATGGCTGCCTTGGCGCATTAATAAATGAAAAATAAGAAGTAAAAACAAATGAAAAGTGTTTCATTTACAATATTTTCATAATAAATTAGAAGTGGTAACTAATAAGTTGTTATTGATTCTAATTACTTTTTTATTCACTAATAACTTGCAACTTAAAATTGATTGTGAAAGTGTAGGAAAAATATTATAAACATAACTTTTTTTTCAAAATAAATACTAAGATGTGAACAACTTGCAGATAATTAAGGCATCAACCAAATAAACCTTCTTGATGGTTGGACTTGCACATTAAAGTCGCATCGCTTCACTCTTCCGTCCGCATTAAAAATCACTAAGTCTTTGTCATATATTTCACCGATAAAGACTTTAATGACTAATTCAAACAAGGACTTGGAAGTTCAACTACATAGTGATGCATGTTCTAACTTCTAACCCTTTTAATGGAGTTCTACTCTTTTTTTTTTTTTTGAGATCTATGGTGTTCTTCTACTCACAAAACAAATAAGTGTCAGAGTAAATTAATGAAAATCTTATATGGACCGACCACAACGGAAAACGAGAGTATTATTATAAAAAAAAATATTGTCATTTTTTTTTAGAGAGTTTCAACCTTGATAATCGCTCTTTTTCATCAGACCAAAACACCAATAAGTTTTGAGATTAGGTAGAGATTGAACCATAAATCTATTATTCAACTATCAAATATTTTACCATTTGAGTTAACTGAAACCCACAAAAATATTGTCATATTAAAATATGTCATAAAGCTTAAATGACATACCTTAATATGTCGCTCAAAGTTTAGACAAGTTCAAGTCCAAACTCCCTCTTAAATGCTAAATCCATGTTATTGTTTACTATGTTTCATTTCTATATGTACTTTGGAGGTTTGGGTTTTACTTTTTTCTTTTCTTTTTGGTTAAACAATGAGCTAGAAAGAGGCTCTTCATGTACCTTATCAGAGAAAAAAAAAAAAAAAAAAAAAACTAGGTTATTGGCTTTGGTAAAGTTTTTAAGATTATTTGAGTGTTTCATCTTTAAGACAATGGAATTCATGTACTTGGGTTGGATACTTAGGGTGGTTTACACATTTTAACTTTAAAAGGGATGTT
The DNA here is from genome assembly GCA_030445155.1 of Quercus variabilis. Taxonomy (NCBI): domain Eukaryota; kingdom Viridiplantae; phylum Streptophyta; class Magnoliopsida; order Fagales; family Fagaceae; genus Quercus; species Quercus variabilis. Next base: position 6,245,440 of record CP129447.1, read on the forward strand.
AATCTTGAAAACTTCCCTCTAATAAAAAATCAGGTTAGTCCACACAAAATTATGAGTATTATAAGGTGCACAACTAATTTGAACTCTAACTAATTTAGATGGGGAGTAGTATTGTAAAATACTCTCCAAATAGGATGTTGATTTTAAAAGTTTGAAGTATATGGTACATGTTACAAATAAGCTGATAATTTCATTCTTTAAATAAATAAAAAAACCATATAATTTATGATAGATAGTTACAAATTTTTTCACAAAAATAAAGAATTGTTACAATTTACCTATTTTTGCTTGTGGTGGGGGACATTTATGTGTTTTGTTTTTTAAGTATACACAGTGAAGAATTGAGATCTTGTGCTATAGCTAATGTTATTGCACTATGTAACACCACATTGAAGGGCTAAGATTAAAAGCCCTTTTGATCTTAGTCCTTGGATAAAAAATAAAATTAAAATTAAAAGCTTTTTAATTTCTAATTTTTTACCTCTTTATTTTTTTAACATTTTTCTCACATTAAATTATAAACTATTACAACCAATCTAAATCCCACAAGGAGCACTGAATTTTTTTTTTTTTTTTTTCTTTTTGGTTCAATGGCAAGTGAATACTATTTTCACATTAATAATAATAAAAAATAGTTTTTTTTTTTTTTTTTTGGCTGGATAATACCTTTTTCATTAAACAACAAAGAAGAAAGATGCATACATGTTAAGCAGAGCAAGGGCAACAAGAAATCAGGATAGTTGGATACACACAAAAAAAGGGAAGAATAGGCCCATATATATCCATCTCTGTCATCTGGAACATGGATCTAATCCGACGAGTCAAATGAAGCTAGCCCAACTTCTGGTTATAAAAAGCCCAAGTATTGACGCGCGGACTACACGTTAGGTTTGATAAAATCATCAACCTGTGCTTAGTTGATATCTATGACTAATGGCCAGTTATTCCAGTGGTGGGAAAAAAACAAAACCACTTGAAAGTAAGTATACCCCAAAAAAAAAAAAAACCAACTTATTTACATCTGGAAATTGCACTTCTAATATGTTTGGTTTAGATGAACTTATTTACATCTATTTATTTTTGTTTATTGTACAAAAGTAAAATTGTAACTTTAAAATAAATAAATAAAAATGCTTAAATTTTTTAAATTTTGTTTTAGGATGAAAATTAAGCTCACCCAACTTGAAGGCCGTAATTTTCCTCCACTATGCATTGTTGTTCAATCCTATTTCTTATTTAGTATTACAGGGATATGTTTACACAATTTTACAATTAATATTGTAACTTAATGTTAAATTTTAATGTCAATCTCCCCAATGTCTAATTGGAAAATGTTTCTGTCCAAACTAGTTTTGAGAAAAACCCTTCAAACTCCCTCTATCTCTTTTTGTCGAATGTTAATTTTGAAAATTTAAAGATTGAATTACATGGTTTTTCTATTCTTAATACATACATAAAATTTCATTTAAATTAGATGTTATTTACTATTCAATCAATAAACTTATTTTTATTTCAAATTTTAAACCACAAAAACTTTTGAAATATAAACATTTGATCGATAATGTAGTTATTGATCTTTAATCTTTTTGAAATTTTGCAAATATGAAGGATATAATAAGAATATGCAAATCAATAGTTACATTTTCAAAATTTACATCCAGTAAAAAGATTTAGGAAAAATTTAAAGAATTTTAAAGAAAAACCTTGTACCGTCTAATTTAGTGTCCAAATTAACACTTACCTATTCATCTTAAACCATTAGAGCATTTGCAATGTACAGCCCAGATGATAAGAGTGTTGCAATGGACACACTCAATTATGAGATGTTCACCACCAATTTGAGCCCTAACCCCACCCCCCACCCCCTCGTTGGTGTGTGTGTGTTTTTTAAAGTATACGTGGTGAATACTGAAAACTAATCTCACAAACTCCTAGGTTTGGATTATTAGCATTAAGCCCAGTTTAGGTTTGACGGTTTGATAAGTCATCTTTAGACAGACACTAGATCAACATTGATTAGGCCCAGCTTAAACTAATGTGGACAGCCGAACTTTGCGAAGCCCAATTCTAAATTTTGAAGAACTGCATTTTGCATTTGCTAAATTGAGAGGACAAAAGAGAAAAAGTGGATGTTTAATTGTTTAGCACATTGCAAGTAACGAAGTCAACAAGCTGGCCATTGAAAGCTACCCCAAGAACAAAGTGGGTAAGAGGGAAAACCAATCGTGACAAGTCTATGTGTGTGACAAAAAGAAAAAGCTTCCCAAGATCATATGAGCATTTGTAATAAGAAAGAGAGTGTTATGATCATCAAAGAGATCTATTATTTGCATTTTCCATTGTAGAGTGTTTGTTCCCACTATTTAATTATATCTTTATTGTGAGGAGTTGTTAGTGAAGAGATCTGAGAACCCCTCCTCGAGGTCTCTCTCTCTCTCTCTCTCTCTCTAAATATATATATACAATTAATTTAATTTTTTTTTGAGAATATTAATTTAATTTCTTGGATGCACAAATTCAATATAATGTATATATTTATATACTTTTTTTTAATATTCATACATAATTTAGCTTTATATTTTCATAAAAATATTATTTAATAAATATTAAATGCTTTTTTTTTTTTTTTTTTTGAGAAACCATGTTAAATGCAAGTTAAAATTTAATTTGAGCATATTTCTCGGTGGAACGTTGGAATTTTGAAATAAACTTCTATAAAATAAAAGGTACGTACTTGTTGCATGTGTTCAAAGAGTTAAAAATAGGATTTTAATGTATATTTTCGTAATTTCATTGGAATTGTCAAATGAACTACTATAAAAAATAAAATAAAAAATTCTATATATTTACAATACTTTCAAAACAAATTTAAAGGAATAAATTATAGGCAAAAAAGTAATACTTCTCATAAATAATTGAAAATAATACTTCTTCTCACACCAATTATAAAGGGAGGAAATATACACCCAAAAGAGAGTAATGTCATGTTGTTTAATCCCCCGCACTTACCTAGCAAATATATATATATATATATATATATATGTATATTTTCTCAACGTGGGAGTTTATTAATTATAAAAGTACTTGCAACAGTGAAACTAAATAGCTATATAGCTATTTTACCTCCACCAAAACACAAAAAATCACCATCCAACAGCGGAGTTATAACTATTTTTTTAGCTAAATATATATATATATATATATATATATTTTTTTTTTTTATTTATTAAATTTCTCTCTCCTCTTTCATTTAAAAAATATTTTCTCTTTCTTTCTTTTTTTCTTTCCGGCTTCTCTTCTTTCTTCCTTTTTCCTTCTCTTTTTTTTTTTCTCTCTCTCCCTCATCTACTCTCTACTTCGCCGATTTGTTCTAGGTTCATCTTCATCACCATCCCATGCCACCCAGTCCTCCATCTCACTGCCGATCCAAGCTCCATTACTGACCTACGCTTCATTGTCGATCTAAGCTCCACGAACATCGCCTTCATCGAACTCAAGAGCGCTACGGATTTCATGGTTGTGGCTGGATTTCGTGGGTTTTTCTGGGTTTCATGATTAGGGATGGCAATTTAGATCCGACCCTAATGGGTGGATTTTACCCGGCCCGATAAAGAATAGGGTCGGGTATGGGTTTTTTTTTTAAAAAAAAACTAAAGTGGGTTTGGGTCGAGTCCGGGTTTTATCAAAAAAACCCGAAACCCGACCCGGATGAGACTCGATTTCAATGAAATTACTAAAAAACCTCTCCTATATATATGTAGCTATAAACATGGTAAACACACAAACCCTAACTCCCTCATTTTTCAGCTCACACCTCCAGCCTCCTCACCCTCACTCCCTCATTTCAGCTCACACACACAGCCTTCTTCAACCTTCTGCCTCCTTCTCTCTAAACACATCTTACACCTTCTTCCTCTTTCTAGATCGTCTCTTTCTGTCTAGATTCATCGAATAGCAATGTGGAAGGCCTCTTTCTACATCTCTACGTGTGTGTGTGTCTGTCTCTAAACGTTGTTCATGGTGCAGCTGACCTTTTTAGGAGTTATTTTTGTACCATACACCTCTGTCCTCGGCGATCGCACCAAATCCTTCAAAGCCCAGCGATTTATGCAACCTAGCCTCAGCTGCATACGCCGCCGTGGCGCGTATGTGACTCAGCGACATCGTCGATGAAAGAATCGAAATAGTGATCTACTGAGTATTGATTTTGTTTTCTGTTTGTGATTTGTGATTTTTTTTTTTAGTAAAAAATATGTATTAACAGAGAAGAGCCAAAAAAACAAGCTGATTTGTGTTTCTGTTTATGTTTGGGATTGTGAATCTGTGATTTGTATTTTTTATTTTTTTGATGGTGAAAAATCTATATTAACAAAGAAGAGAAAAAAAAAAAAAAACTGATTTTTTTTTTTTTTTTTTTTTTTTTTTTTTTTTTTTTTTTTTTTCAGGTTGGGCCTATTTTTGGCATTTGGGCCTTAAAAAAAATTGATTGTGATTAGGCCATGATTTGGTCCGAGAATTAGGCCCAAATTTGGCCTTGTTGGACGAGGCCCACAGAGCCCCGCGGGTGCGGGTTCGGGTCCCGGGAAAAAAACCCGTTAAGTAAATGGGTCGGGTTCGGCCCATGGGTCTTGGCTCGCGGGTCGGGTTCGGGTATGGAAAAACTAGGCCCGAACCCGACCCGTTGCTATTCCTATTCGTGATGGCGGTTTGGCTGGGTTTCATGGTGGCTAAATTTCGTGGGTCAGTGGTGGTCTGGCTGTGTTGGTGGTGATTTGTGTGGTGGTTTTTGGCTAATTTGGATTTTTGGCAATGGTTGTGGGTGGTTGTTCTTGGCTTGCTAGTTGTTGTTGGGTGGTTGTGAGTGGTTGTTCTTGGTTGACCGTGGTGGTGGATCGGTTTGTGATGTTTTTATTGTAGTAAAATAGATTATTTTATTGTAGTAGATATATTATTTTATTGTAACGTATATATTATTTTATTGTGTTGAAAACTAAAATAAATCCACTGTTGCAGCATATGTATAGATAAAATAGATAAAGTAATTTTTGATGTAGTTAAATAGCTAAATTTTTAACTCCACTGCTCTGAATACTCTAACAATAAAGTTCCACCGAAAAGGATTATCATATTTTATTTTGTTTTAGGCTGGATAAGAACGCCATGGGACCCTATCGCAGGGAGGTCATTTTTTTTTTTTTGGGAACAGGGGAGGTCCACTTTGCACAAATAAATGGGCCTCTGAAAATTCTCTATGAATGTCAATCATAGGCTCATGGCATCCACAGTTTTTAAACTAAGATGCTGCTTCTTGGTCCTTGTCATAATATGGTCATAGACTCATAGTCTCCTTTTTTTTACACGTTTCAAACGCAGAACTTTGTAATTTACATTCTTTTTAATTTTAATTACCTTAATTAAAACTATAATTATGATGATGACATCTAACATATTTACCAAAAAGAGAAAGATTAATGACATCTAAGTTCTAACAATCCTAGACTTCTAAGATCCATTTCTCTACTAATATTAATGTTAGCCTTTGCTTTTGACTTTTGAGTGCGACCCATCTTGCATCGTGAGTACGCACATTATTTCGGATCGATCCTCCTTCTTCCTCGTAATGTCCACAAATTTGCTTCTGACTTTTGAGTGAGACCCATCTTGCATCGTGAGTACGCACATTATTTCGGATCGATCCTCCTTCTTCTTTATAATGTCCACAAAATTTCCAGTTTCGTCTCCTTCCTAATTTCAAATCTGAAAGCAAAGCAAAACAGGGGCAAAGGCAATTTCTTGTTCGCACCTAACCCCACCCACAAAATTAAATTGTACTTGAAATTTAATACTTTCGTTTCTATTGGAAGAGGTATATCATGTTTCTGTGACATGAGTCCTCCCTCTCGTATAAGGGAAATGACTCATGTTACGGAATCATGATGTGTTTTCTCCTACTATTGGGGTATTGCTAAGAAGAGATAGGTTGTTTATTTTGAAATTTCTTAGAACATTCCTTTCTGCCATTATTTTTTCAAAGGACTATTTGTACGAGGCATAGTTTGAGAGTTGATAGAGAAATTAGTTGTAATTAATATCAATTAGATTCTATAGTTAAAGTCCAATTTTGCTTCATATGTTTTAAATTATTTATTTTTAGAAAGTTTTATTTCTTAATTTTGGAGTCAAATATGAGAGACCAAATCATAAATATCCAAATAAGTTATTACGTACAAAAACTAAAGAGTATAGAATTAATGAACATAAAAATAAAAAATGGACAATTTATATTTTCTACCTAATAATATTCTTACAAGATTTTTTAAAGAGTTAAAAAAAAAATATATATATATATATATATATATATAAGAATGACTATCAATAATATTTAAATTATATATGTAAGAATTATACTATGCATTTTAATATATATCTTTTATGTATATCCATGCATATACATAGGGTTACAAGCTATTTTGAATAATTTTGAAGTAAAACCGAAGCACTCCATAGAGGAGGCGCTTCAAAAATAGAGGAAGTTGTGTGGATTTGTAAAGAACCCAAAGCAAAGGTTTCGTTTCACACAGCTTCCTCCATTTTTGAAGCCTCGCACCAATCTATCTAAGCCTCACCTCTTTTTCTCTCTTTCATTAACTATTTGTTTTATTTATGATTCAGTTTATTTCATTCAACCAAATACAGAAGCATTGCAAGAAACAGTGTCCATAACATCAAATTAAGAGAGATGCTATGTCTACAATATTTTTACAACACTTTCACAACAAATCATAAGTGGTTAGTTGTTATTGGTTCAAATTTGAACCTAACACTAAGATTACTTTTTTGCTCTAATAATAACAACCAGTAACAACCTGCTACTTAGAATTTGTTGTAAAAATATTGTGAAAATATTGTGGACATATCATTTCTCTCCAAATTAAAAGCTTACAAGAATGAGAGGTGTTATGTCCACAACATTTTTATAACAAATCATAGGTGTAAAATTGTTATTGGTTTTAATTTGAATTCAAAACTTAATTACTTTTTTATCTATCCGTAACAACCAATAACAACCTACCATTTAGTATTTGTTGTGAAAATATTGTGGATATAGCATTTCTCCATAGAAATATATATACATCACATGTTACCAAAGAAATTCAATTTCATGTAGAAAACGAAAGAAAGATTCATTCTTCTTCTTGAAATAAAACCTGTATAGTTTTGGGCACCAGAAGAAGAAAGGAAATGCTAAAGAATGAAAGAGGAATGAACACAGAAGAATGGAGAAGAAGGAAAAATTGGAAAACATAGAAGAAGGGGTAAAGATAAGGTTTTTGCTTTTCATTTCTTTTTTATTTTGTGGACTTATTGTGTTTTGGGATTGCATTTTCGAATTTGTGGTGAGGATGAAAGATAAAAAAGACAAAGTTCAATAGAGAAAATGGCACAGCGCTTCTTTTTCTTATTTTTTCCAATTTCGGCCTAACCCGTGAGACGCAGCCACGATTCTCCAACCCGAGCAGTTTAACCGCGATTCGAACGGTTCACTGTGTTTTTGGTGTATAGTGGGTTTTGGGGTTAAAAAAACCGTCTTTAGGGACGATTCCCGATTAACTGGGTCGATCCGTATAGTCCAATTCAGATTTCAAAACCATGTTGATATGACTCCCCACATACCTACCCCAACTTGTTCTTTTTAATTTTATTCTTTCTTTATCTGCTTTTTCTTCCACGTTTACAAACCAAACACCTTGAATTGAACCCTTTTTTTTTATTCCAAGAGCGGCAATAGAAAATTCATTACACAACCTTTGCTTTGTCACAATAGGTTGACCCTCATTCTGGTTTGACTAATCTCCGTCCGAGGTTGCCAATCTTCATCCCTAGACTATCAAAATTGAATTATCCCAATCTTCTTTTCTAGTTAAAACAACACCTCCTTCTTTCTTAAAAGCAAGATAAATGGTGAAGTTATGAGTTCAAGTAAATTCAAAATTTTCTAATTGCATTGCATGTATAAATCATCAATTAATTAAAAAAAAAAATTTCCAAATGCCGTCCATAAAGAGGATCGCTAGCTTTTAAAACATGATCGAACTTTACATGTTGCTGGTGACTTAAAAAAAAAAGTAATAGTAAAAAGAAGCAATACTATTTAAAAAGTAAAAAGGCGGCAAGCCGCTTTTCAATCTGCGGTGAGAAAACATGCCACCTTTTGGACCATATAAGTGTTGTTTAATTGTGCCGACATGCAATTTTGGCTTTGAATTTTTTTTCTTTGAATGAAATTTTGTATCTATTTAGAATGCGTTTGGGAAGCAATGAAAAATTAAAATTATTTCATTATTTAGTTTATTTTTGTTATTATTTATAGGCCTCACGACACTTTTTGGCACTATTTATAAATCTCACTATACTATTTCAACTAACTTTTATTTTTATCTACAATATTTTTAGCAATAATTTTTCTGTTTCAGCAAAATAAGTAGTATTCAAACACACCCTTAATTATTTTATTAATCTATTAGTTGATAAAATCTGACATGTCACTAAAAGTATGTGTGTGTGTATATATATATATTTAAAGAGTTTCACATAATATTGTATTATATCAAATTTTTAATTATTTATAATGATTATTTGACATACATCATCATTAATTATGATTTTGACTTTTATTAATATAAAAAGTACTCTCTCCATCCCAATTTATTTGTCATGTTTAAAAAATCAATTTTTTTAAGGAAATGTCATTTATTGTCTTGTCTGCTTTATAAAAATGTATAAGTTTATAAAACTACCCTTAAATAAATTTATCAGCTTTTTAATAAATAATTATTCTTAATGAGGCAACTAAAAAGGTGCCCCAATTAAATTAATTTTTTTAAATATTAGTTAGTTTTCTTTTCAAATAGTTTTAAAAGTAAAGCAGGGGTATAATAGGAATATTAGTAAAATAATAATTTTTATTTTTAGAAACAGAACAATATTTTGGGACATCTCAAAATGGAATAGAGGACAAACAAACTAGGACGGAGGTAGTAGAATTTTACGATTTGCCAATAGCCATATAGCTTAACAGACATCTTTTAGTGGTTCCAATAAAGAAGTCCTTCTTATCAAAAAAAAAAAAAAAAAAAAAAGTCCTGAGTTTAAATCTTTTACTCCTAATTATCGAACTATCAAAAAACAAATAGAATCTTACAATCCTCAAAGCCTCCTTATCGATTCTACTTAAGATCCCGATTTTGATAATCATGATCATAGCAACTTTACTTTCTTTAGTGACTCGGCTCACAGTCGTAGCAAGTCATCTTTGGAAAAAAAAAATTAAGTTTCCTAATGACTAATTTAGAAAAAATTTCTAGAGTACTATTATCCAATAGTCAACATTTTTGTTTAGGCCCACATGTGGTATACACAAGGCCGGCTCAATGCATGAAGCAATTGAGGCAACCGCCTAAGGCCCCCTAAGTTCATAAGGCCTCCAGATTTAAGCAATACAAATATCTCTTTGTCATTGTGAGATTAATTAGGCCTAAAATATTAACCAATAAAAGTAAAAGAAAAAATCAAATTTAAGTAATAGAGATATTTCTTTACCATTGAGAGTATGAATTAACCCCAAATATTAACCAATAAATTGAAAGTTTTATTAATTTTTATATAAAAAAACCACCAAAAAAAAAAAAAACATTGACTGTGCAAAACAGAAATCAAAAGACAAAAAAATCAAAATCAAAATCAATCTCAAACCTCAAACCTCAAATATTTTTAATGAATTGTTGGATAGTGACTTTTTCATACGTTTCTTAGCAGCGCATTGGACCCTCCTCTCCGTTGAGCGTTTCCCTCCTTGAGGTTTTTGCACTTCTCTGAAATGTCTTATTCTTGCTTACTTATGTCGTTGTTTGGTTCTTGCTACTTTGTTTTATTTTCTCAAAATGTTTACTTGGTTGTTTGATACTTTTGCTACACTGTGAAACTTTAACCTTCTGACAAAGCATAGACGCGTCAAATTGGGTTGGGCTAGGGTCCTTGGGACATGTGGTAGCATAGTAATCTCGAACCACTCATCCCTAAATACTTATCTCTTAGGTTTTTTTTTTTTTAATTTTATTATTATTTGAGTCACAAAAAAAAAAAAATTTAAAACAAATTTTACGTTCAATTTCTTCTTTGTTTCTATGTATATATGCATATATATTTTTTTGGGTTTTTAATTATAATATTCTAGTTGTTAACAAAAAAAAAAAAAAAATTTGCTAAAAAAAAGTATAAATAATCAGTTATGCCACAAAAAAAAAAAAAAAAAAAAAAGGGTTGATCAGTTATATTGAAGAAAATGTTAAAGAAACTTGAATACAAAATTTTTTTCAATAACTTTGTATATTAAAAAACAGAAAAAATATATTTAAATAAAAATTGATATAAAAAGTTAAATAAAAAATTTATTAATTTAATATTATAGTATGAGAAAGGCCCCACATAACATTTTCGCCTTAGGCCCCACAATGTATTGAGCTGGCCTTGGGTATACAACCATCATAAAGCAGATGTGGGTTTAAATCATGAATCAAGATAATTATATGATTTGCTCCCATTCTTTGGCTCTTGTCATTGGCTTGTTTATCATTTCATGCTTAATGTCAAAGGTTTTTTTTTTTTTTTTTTTTTGGTGGTTGATAAATATGCTTAATCTCAAAGGTTCGAACCATTTTTAATTATCTCTGGTGCTCAATAATTCCATTGTCCAAGATTGACATAAACATCAACATTATTGATATTCCAGATCTAATCCAATCAATTATATATTGAGATGGAATTTTCAGTCACGGCTTAATCAATCAAAACCTCTTTGTTTTTAATTGGCCTAGTATCACAGTTCACAAATATTATGTCGTAATCGAGTGGGAAAAGACCATGTGAAATAAGCACATTAGCCAGCAATCCAACTTTGGAAATTGGTGAAGTTAACTGGTATCTTGACTCAGCTTTTCCATGAAAGAGTAATTGGTGGAAGTGGTAACATGAGCTTGACCTTAGAAAGAGAATATGATGTGAATTTAAATTTCTCAAAGCAGAATGAGCACTTTGGTATTCGAATAGAACATGAATTGAATTTCTCAAAAAAGAAAAAAATGAATTGAAGATATTAATTAGTATTTTAGACCTCATTACTAATCATGAACGCAATAGGTAGGAGTTGGTTACTTGATAATCTAAAAATCCTTGATGTATTTTGAATATTTTCAAAAGATAATTGTGTTTCATTTTTAAATTCACATACTTTGTGCCTTCCCCCTTGGGTTGTGTTTCACATTTCATAGTCCAGTTACTCTTGTAGTTCTTTTTAGATCTTCTTGTTGATAATTGCATACCTTGACTTTCTTTTTTTTTAGACTTTTTGCTTAAGAACAACTTATTTAACTAAAACTGAAAATTTTTTGTTGAAAATACTATAGATAAAGCTAAAAGATAGCTGAAATAGTATAGTGGGACCCATATATAGTATTAAAATATACAACAAGACTTATAAATAATAGTAAAAATAAACTAAATAGTAAAAAAAAAAAAAAAAAAAAAAAAGGCAATTTAAGCCAATACCAAAGGCACACTTTGGATACAAAATGGAAATCCATGTCATTAATTTATAGTATAGTGAGATTTATAAAATTGATGATGATGTGTATCACTATACTATACTATAATATTCATGTCATTAATTTATGATTTAGATGCACAAATTCATTATAATGAAGTATATAATTTTCTTAATATTTATACATAATTTAATATATTTATTAAAATATTATTTAATAAATATTAAATGCAAGTTAAAATATAGTTATTATTGTCATTGGAAACATGGGAATTATCATAAACTCTTGGCAATGATATGACGCGTGACATTTATACAACCAACCTATAATTTCTTTCCTCAAAAGAAGTATCATAGACCCTTATATATATATATATATATATAATTTTTAGAAACAGGTATCATAGGATAAAGTTCCTATACAAATTGGTTTGGAGAAAGTTCTTCCAAACAACTAGCATGGCAATCTTAAACAATGACAAGTGTCTTGATTGTGTGCATTGCACATGACCAATTATAGCCTAAAGTTGAAAAGTAACACTGTTAAGTGACATTACTAACATCTCTCTCAGACATTTCTCTCACCTAAAACACTTTCTCTCTCCTTCGTTCGAAATTGAGATCAAACTTCAAAGTTTAAACCCCTTTTTTCCTCTCTCTCCCTCTCTCCTCCTCGGTTCCCAACCACATGCTCTCTCTGCTAGTTTACCCACTCCATACTGAATCCAAACCAAAAATAACCTCCATTGCTCCCAAATTTTAGCATAACACCAAAAATAAAAAATAAAAAATTATATCAACGAGAAAATACCTAGAATCCTTGTTGTGAAAAATAGGTTAGGGTTAATTCGCTTGTTTTATATTTCATAATCTCTTTCATGTGGGTATGTTTAGGGTCTTTGACTAAGATCTTTGTGTACAAGATTTTGGGTTTTGGCCATGAACCTAGTGGTGAGTTGTTATCAAGTGCCAGTTGTTGTACAAGATCATTATAATCTTTGTTTCTCCATTGATAAAACTAGTGATTTGTCAAAAAAGAAAAGAAGAAGGTTGGCTGGTGCCATTAATAATGGTTTCTGCAATTTAATGTTGTTGGTATTAATTTGGATCTAGAACGAAGGAGAGAGAGAAAGAGCAAGAGTGGTTTAGGTGAGAGAAACAACTGACTAGGAGAGAAGTTTAGTAACATTACTTTTCTAAAATTGGTCATGTGCAATGCACAAGACCAAGGCATTTGTCATTGTTTAAGATTGCAACCTAGTTGTTTGGAGGAACTTCCTCCAAGCCAATTTGTAAAGAAACTTTATCCATATCATAGACTATAATACTCCATTTTGTTTTGGGTTGAATGAAAGCGCCATTGGACTAGTTCGCCATGCCCAAAAAAAAAATTTGCACTTTTAAGAAGTTTTTTATGAGAAATTGAAAGAGTTGTAAAAAAAAATAGTCACTTTTTCACTAACATATATATTTTTTAAATGGTTTACTAACATATAAGTTAGTAAAAACCCATAAAAATATTATGGCCACAATATTTTGGCAATAATTTCACAATAAATTTTTAGTGAAAAGTTATACTTGTGGGTCTAAATTAAAGTAGAATCATGTTAGCGGGTGTCCTTAGGGAATTGTTAATAATTTATTTTAGGAAAATTTTGATACCATTTTCATGGGAAAAAATTGTGAAAACACTTAATTGCTTTTTTCTTTTCACATAAAACATTTCTAAAAATATTTCATTAACTAATAATCTTAAAATATTCATTAACCTTTTTCATTAAAATATTGTAAACATATCATTATTCTTTACTATACTCTATGTACGTTTGTCACAACATCCAAGGGCGAAGCCATTAGGGGGAAGGGGGACAATTGCCCCCCCTGACTTTGTAAAAAGTGCCCCTGGAGTCACTAGTCTCGGTGATATATTCCTAAGGTGTTTGACACTTTGACAAAAAAAAAAAAAAAAGTAAAAAAGACAGCCTCATTCCCTTTTTAAAGAAACAAATTGGAACAATTGTTTAATCAATTAATTTATCGTAATGTTTAAGAGAGAAAAGTACTAGTAATTTAGTGAGAATGCAATGGAAGCTGAGTTTTGTCATGAACCACTGAGATCTAGTGAGGAAAATGAGTTAGGGCGGAGTGTTAAGAAGTTTAAAGAAAGCTCAGTAGCAAGACAGTTCACACCTCCACAAACTTTGGTTAGCTATAAGGACAGTCTGGTTGGAGATATCCCAAGAGCTTATGAGCAAACCTTCAAGCTTGACAACGTGTGCGATGATGGAGAAGAATCTGACACAGAAGTTAAACCTCTGGTAGAAGGTATAGCAAAGATCAAATTGTCCAAAGAGACTAAAGCCTGTATTAGAGCACTATGGTCAAAAGCTTTGATAGTGAAAGTGTTCAGTAGAACTGTTGGATTCAGCTACCTCACTTTCAAAATCAATGCTTTATGGAAACCTTCTGCTAGAATGGATTGTGTTAATTTAGGAAAATATTATTTTCTGATTAAATTCTCTAATGCTGATGATTATGATAAAGTTCTGAAAGGAGGTCCATGATTTGTTGGGGAGTACTTTTTACCCATTAAGCCATGGGAACCTTACTTTAGAGCATTTGAGGATAATTTAACCTCAGTAGTAGTGTGGGTGAGATTTCCAGAGCTACCAATAGAGTTTTATGATATGGAGGTGTTGAAGGAAATTGGCAGTGCAATTGGGCTTATTCTGTGGATAGACTCATATACTGCTATTGGTTCAAGGGGAAGTTTTGCAAGACTTTGCATCCAGGTAGAGATAAACAAGCCTTTAATCACTTTGATTCGGATAGGAAGAATGGTTCAAGAAGTTAAATATGAGGGTATTTCCACTCTTTGCTTCTGTTGTGGGCGCTTGGGCCATAAACAAGAACATTGTAGCTATCAGATAAAGCAACAAGAGAGGAATGTTAGTGTTGCAGCTGAAACTGATGGTCAGGAAAGGGAGGAAGTGAATTCCTCAAACACGAACTATGGTTAGTTACACGAAGAAAAATTTTAATTAGGAACGGGTAAGTTAAAGGTCCCGTTATAGAGGGTCAGGAGAATGAGGTCAGCCATAAGGATAGAATAGTCCAACAACAGGTTAACAAGGAGGTATTGGAGACTGAAATGTTAGAGGAATCCCCAAAAGCAAATTTGCTCTACCAATAATCAGGTCCTTCACGTGTAAGGCTTGAGACGTTGAATCTAGTAGCTATTGAAGACCTGTGTGAAGTCTTGGGAAGTGGTATGGAGGTAACCCAAAATCTGAGTGATGGTAAGAGAGGGATTCTCTCCTCGGCTCCCAAAGTTTCTAGTAAAAGGAACTTGGGAACAAAAAATTCAAAATCTCTTAAAAGACAACATTTAGCTACAAGTGGGAAAAATCCAAAACTCAACACTTCTCAAGCTGGTGAGTATGAAAGCAAGTCAACAGGGAAGGAGCATCATGCCTCAGTCTGGGTGGGTGATTTGGTACCAAGGGAAACTGGTGAGCGTAACCGACGAAATAATCCTTCAGATCAGGGTAGCGCTGACGGATACCCTAGGGTGGTGCTACATGGAGTTGGGGAAGGCATGGAAGAATATATTTTCCTTTAACTCTAGTATGCATCAGAACGAGAAATCTCCCTTTGGATCATCCAGCTTGGGGTCTAACTCCCAACCCTTGGTGGAGGTTCATCACAGATTTACCACTCCTATCTTGGGAGGAGGCCAAAGTTCTGAGCAAGTAGCGAAGGCCATCTATAGTGCCCTACTTCGATGAATCCGAGTGGATAATCCAGGAAAGGAAGTTGGTGGATTACAGGGGAATGGCGATTGTTCATTTGGGGAACCATCCAATGTTGAAATTGGTGCAGATTCTGACTCCAGTGAATAGCTACGAGGTGCTAATGTGCTGCAGGGAGGACATGATAGGGATTTTGAAGCATATGATGGTTTGGAAACCATAATGGAAAAATTCCAAGGAATTACTGAGGAGGATGGGATGGAGTATGGTGGAATCAGCCACAATGAATCCTAATCAGGTTGAAGTTCCTATTGGTCAGTTCGTCTAAATGAATATTCTTATGTGGAATTGCAGGGGAGCTCTTAATCCGGATTTTAAGAGAAGGGTTTTTGAAATGGTTGTGAATTATCGCCCCTTGATTATGGTTATTACGAAGACCAAAGTTGGAGGTGAGAGAGCTAAAAAAGTTATAGATGGGTTGCCTTTTGATGGTTTTTATTACAACTGACACTATTGGGTACACTAGTGGTTTGTGGATCTTGTGGAATAAAGAGGATGTAGAAATTTCTCTATTGGCGAATATGAAGCAGGAGATACATACCACTTTTAAGGTACGTGCTTTAAACCTATCTTGGTAATTTTTCGCTATTTATGCAAATCCTCATCTGGCTAAAAGACGAATTTTGTGGTCTAACATTGAGGAGGTGGGTCGGTTACACTCAATGCCATGGCTTATGATAGGGGATTTTAATGAAGTCCTTTGTAGTAAAGATAAATTTGGAGGGAACCAAGTTAATACTAATAGAGCTATGGAATTTAAAGTTTGCCTAGATTCCTGTAGTTTTGTTGATTTGGGGTTTGCAGGGCCCAAATATACTTGAACACAGACTTAATTTTGGAAAGGATACACCGATGTTTTGCTAACTTGCTTTAAACAGTTCTCTATCCGGAAGCAGCTGTAACTCATTTACCCAGAACTTATTCTAATCATCACCCTATTTTGATTGAACTCTGGAAGCCCAATTCTGATAGGGCTAACAAACCTTTCTGTTTTCAAAGTATGTGGTTGTTGCATCCGGATTTTCTGAGGGTGGTTAAAGAAGCTTGGTTTGAAGGAGGGTCATTGCACCCGGCCACTGTGGGGTTTATAAGGAAGGTGAAGTAATGGAATTCTAAGGTGTTTGGGAATCTATTTGCTAGAAAGAGGAGAGTCCTTGCTAGACTGAATGGCACCCAAAGAGCTTTAGTCAATAATCCTAGTGAGTCTTTGCTTCAGCTTGAGAAATACTTAATTGAGGAATACTCTTCTCTCCTCCTCTAGGAAGAAGAATATTGGGCACTAAAATTAAGAATTAATGCAGCTATGTTTAGAGATCGTAACACCTCATATTTTCACATGTCTACTGTTGTTAGGAGTAGAGGAACAAGATCAGATGCTTGAAGAATAGTGCAGGGGAATGGATTGACAATGAAGAGGCCGTTAAAAAGCACATCTTGGTAGGGTTTGAAAAACTTTACTCCACTGAGATGAGTATGTCCTCATGGCAATCTCCAATATCAGAATTTGCTTGCTGCTTCTTAACTGAGGAAGAAAGGGATTGGATGGGTAGAGATGTAACGAAGGAGGAGGTTAAGGATGGATTATGGAGTTTGAAGCCGTTTAAAGTGCTAGATCCAGATGGTTTGCATGCTGGATTCTATTAACAATTCTAGTGAGAAGTGGGGAATTCGGTTTGCAAAGAAGTTTTAGATATTTTTGAGCATGGTAAGGTGCCTGATTATCTCAATGAGACCTTTGTTACTCTGATTCCAAAGTGCCAAAGCCTCAAATCTTTGAATAATTATAGATTGATCAGTCTTTGTAATTCGATCTATAAAGTGGTTTCAAAAATCATTGTAAATAGAATTAGACCCCACATAGGTAAACTGATTGCCCTTGTCCAAACAGCTTTTGTGCCAGGAAGGAAAGGTATTGATAATGTTTTGATAGCCCAAGAGTTGTTCTATGCTTTGGATAGAAAGAAAGGAAAGGAAGGGTACATGGCTATTAAAGTGGACTTGGACAAAGCTTATGACAGATTAGTGTGGAGTTTTGTTCACAAAGTGCTTCATGCTTTTCATTTTCCTCATAACTTAATCAAGGTGTTTATGAGCTGTGTCACTTCCACTAGGATTTCTTTCCTATTTAACGGGGGTGCTTTAGAGCCTTTCAAGCCATCAAGAAGGCTAAGGCAAGGAGATCCGATTTCACCATACTTGTTTATTTTATGTATGGAGTTTCTTGGGCACTTAATAGAGGAGAAATGTAGCAATGGAGATTGGATACCTTTAAAAGCCTCACGATAGAACATTGGTATATCCCACTTGTTTTTTGCAGATGATTTAATATTATTTGCAAAGGTGGAGGAGAAAGCTTGTGAGGCAATTTCAAAAGTTCTAAACAAATTTTGTGAGGAGTCGGGGCAAAAGGTGAGTCTTGAAAAATCGAGAATTTATTTCTCTCCAAATGCACAAGAGGGAAATAGAGAAGAGATCTGCTCTAGATTGGGAATTCAAGCCAAGACTAATATTGGCAAGTATTTGGGATTTCCTATTTAGCATAGAGGGGCAGCAAGGAACCAGTTAAATTTTGTTGCGGAAAGGGTGATGAATAAACTTGTGAGTTGGAAAGCAAAGTTCTTATCTTTTGCAAGGAGGACTGTCCTTGTGAAGTCGGTCATGTCTGCTATTCCTAACTATGTGATGGAAGGGGAGGCATTACCTATACATTTATGCAAGAAATTGGACAAGATTAATAGGGATTTCCTATGGGGGTCAACTAGAGATCAGAAAAAAACTTCATTTGGTTGGGTGGAGCAAAATTATTAAACCAAAGGAGGAGGGTAGTCTTGGGATTCGGGTAGCAAAGGAAAAAAATTTAGTGCTCCTTGCTAAGTTAAATTGGAGAATGTATAAGGAGAAAGAAGCTTTGTGGGCCAAAGTTATTTTGAAAAAATACTGTTCATTAGACAGAAGACAATAAAGGAATATTGACAAACTTTCGGCCTCTTCTAATTGGAAGGCTATTAAAGCTAGCTTTCAAACTTTTGCTGATGGTATTTGTTGGGGAGTGGGTAATGGGACTAGGATCAGAGTCTGGTCTGATTGCTAGATAAGAGGAAAGTCACTAAGAGAATTGATTGAAGGTCCCTTGAATTAGCATGATATGGGTCTGATGGTCTATGAGCTTTTTCGTGGGCAAGGTCAGGGGTGGAGATTGGAAAGACTTTCTTGCCTCAAGAAGTTAAAGAAAGAATTATAGCTATTCCTTTAAGTCAAGTTGGTAGAAGTGAGGATTTAGTGCTATGGAAACACTCAAAAGATGGAGAATTTTCTACAAAATCAGCTTATTTAGCTAATATTCCTCATGATCCAGCCCCTCCCTTCCAAGGTGCTTGGATTTGGAAGTCAGATGTTTTGCCAAAAATTGTGAATTTTTTGTGGCTGTGCATACATAAGAGTGTACTAGTTAAAAATACTCTTGCTTCAAGGGGCATCATTAAGGATAAGCTTTGCCCTCTTTGCAAGAGTCAGCCTAAAACAATTAAGCATATATTAAGGGAGTGTGACTATGCCCAAAACTTTTGACACCTAATGAATGTTCCACTTGATGATGTTTAGTCATTCTAGGCTTCGGATGTGGATACTTGGTTACAGGAAAATTGTTTCAATAAGGCAATGCATCAATCTTTGGTGCCATGGAAATTTGTCTTTGCATTTGCTATATGGGAGTTGTGGAAACATAGAAACAAAGTGACCTTTGAGAATAATCCTCTAAACCCAAATCTGTGTAGGCCGAGTATCAATTAGGCTGAGTATCAATCAAGCCATGAAGTATTATTTTTGTGTGGCAAAGATCAGGGAACAGAGACGTATGGCTTTCATTGCTGTTAGGTGGGAAAAACCACCTCCAAATTGGTATAAACTAAATACCGATGAGGCATCGTGTGGAAATCCCGGGAGGGCAGAAGGTGGTGGTGTCATAAGGGGTAGTGCAGGAAATTGGATAAAGGGTTTTGTTAGATCAATTGGCTCTACAACAAGTATTATAGCAGAATTTTGGGCACTTAGGGATGGTTTATAGTTAGCAATGCAGCTTGGTGTGCAAAATTTAGAAGTTGAATTTGATGTGAAAGTCATTGTGGATCTAATTAATTCCAGGAACGCCTCCAATGCAGCGTACTCATCCTTATTGTTTGATTGCAGATTATTGCTGGACAAGATTCCTCATACCAAGGTGAAGCATGTTTCGGGAAGCAAATAGATGTGCAGATGCTTTATCTAGGAAAGGATGTAATGCTAATGAGGAATTTTTAATTTTTGTTGTTCCCCCATCTGATGATGTATCTGCTTTAGTGTATGCAGATGAGATTGGGGAAAGTTTTTGTAGGCAGGTTGTTGCTAACTTAACCATTCTGGCTGCCTAGTTTAATATTAATTTCCTTTAACAGAAAAAGAAGAAGAAAAAAGAAACAAATTGGAACGTAAGTGAAAAAGATTTGTGTCACTAGAACGTAAGTGAAAAGATTTGTTGACACACTGTACTCTATAAAAAAATATAAAGAACTGTTATGTTCAAAAAAAATTCGCAACAAATGGTAGGGACAATTGCCCCCCTGATTTTGTAAAAAATGCCCCCAGAGTCACTAGTCTTGGTGATATATTCCTAAGGTGTTTGACACTTTGACCAAAAAAAAAAAAAACAACCTCATTCCCTTTTTAAAGAACCAAACTAGAAAGTAAGTGAAAAAGATTTGCTGACGCACTATACTTTATAAAAAATATAAAGAAATGTTATGTTCAAAAAAATTTCACAACAAATCGTAGGGACAATTGCCCTCTTGACTTTGTACAAAATGCCCCCTGAGTCACTAGTCTTCGTGATATATTCCTAAGGTGTTTGACACTTTGAAAAAAAAAAGTAGCCTCATTCCCTTTTTAAAGAAACAAATAGGAAAGTAAGTGAAAAAGATTTGTTAACACACTATACTCTATAAAAAATATAAAGAAATGTTATGTTCAAAAAAATTTCACAATAAATTGTAGGGACAATTGCCCTCGACTTTGTAAAAAATGCCCCTAGAGTCACTAGTCTTGGTGATATATTCCTAAGGTGTTTGACACTTTGAGGAAAAAAATAAAAAAGCTGCCTCATTCCATTTTTAAAGAAACAAACTGGAAAGTAAGAGCATTCGTAGCAGATGTTCTATAAAAAATGCCATTTTGACACATCAAAAGTCTACTTTATTATTTTACCACATCATTTTACAATATACCATTTATTAGATGTTCTATGCTACAATTTTATACATTAAAATAATATTTACAATACATTAAAATAATATATTAACTCCTCCCACCATCATCAGCATCAAACATAACAACAACAGCGGCAATAATGCACAATCACCACTGTCGCAACAACGGCCACCAACAACCACTGCTGCAACAACACCGACAACCACCACTGGCACAAACCCACATCCACCAAAGCCTACTTAAAAAATAATAAATAAATAAAAAACACAACCGGAAAAAAAAAAAAATTCCACAACAACCCGCCACATTCACAAACCTCAAAACCCATCCCAAATCAAACAAGCTCACAACCACCACTGCCACAACAACACCGACAACCACCACTGGCACAAACCCACATCCACCTTAAAAAAGAAAAAAATAAAAAAAGAGAGAGACAAAGAGGCGCAGAGAAAGTGATTGAAAAAGAAAAAAGGAAAAAAAAAAAAAGAGAGAAAAATGAAAAAGAAAAAAATAGAAGTGAAGCTTCTAGAGAAAGATGAAGAAAAGAGGAAGAAGAAAAGAGGAAAAGAGAGTGGCGGAAATGGAGTGGCGGAGAAAGAAAAAAAGAAAAAGAAAGAGAGAGAAGAGAGAAAGTCAAAAAGGATGAGAGAGAAATGAATAAAAAACTTTTATTTTTTAGCATTCTTGTCCGTACTGTTCCAAAAATGGAATGATATAGTTTACATGTGGCAAAAATTATGAGATTTGGAACATCTAATAAAGGGTAGAAAAAGAAAAAAGGAAAAAAAAAAAAAAAGAGAGAGAGAGAAAAAAAGAAAAAGAAAAAAAAAAATAGAAGTGAAGCTTCTAGAGAAAGAAGAAGAAAAGAGGAAGAAGAAAAGAGGAAAAGAGAGGGGCGGAGATGAAGTGGCAGAGAAAGAAAAAACAAAAAGAAAGAGAGAGAAGAGAGAAAGTCAAAAAGGATGAGAGAGAAATGAATAAAAAACTTTTATTTTTTAGCTTTCTTGTCCATAATGTTCTAAAAATAGAATGGTACTGTTTACATGTGACAAAAATTATGAGATTTGAAACATCTAATAAAGGGAGTTTTTTGTGTTTGGTGTGCCAAATGTGCTAAATATTTGGCATTTGGCACATCTGGCACATTTATTGTAGATGCTCTAAGTGAAAAAGATTTTGCTAACACCCTTTACTCTATAAAAAAAAATATAAAGAAATATTATGTTAAAAAAAATTTCACAACAAATGGTAGGGACTAAGAGGCTGTTTGGTAAATAAATTTTAACACATATTTTTAAATTTTAAATAATATTACATGTTTTTTCATATACTTTTTTATTCTTATATATTTTTACAAATATTTTTAAATAATAAAACACATGTTTTCAAATACATGTACTAAACACTCCTAGGCAATTATAAACCGCGCCACATGTATTGAAATTTGTTGTTAAATTCATTGAGTACTTTCTCTTTGCGCCAGCCAAACGCTCTCATAACCAAAAACGCAAAACGCGTTCTCATCCATTCGCAAATGCGCGCTACGCGTCCCCCAAAACGCGTAAAGTAACCAACAAAAACAAACCCAAAAAAAAAAAAAAAAGGCGCAACTGTTCTAACTAATTTTTTTTTTATAAAAAAATTATTACATTAATTTAATCCAATTACTGGTAACGAACACCTAAACAAAGTTAAAGGCTTCCAACGTCTCCAGAGTTAGTCTTTAATGGTAGTTATTTTTGTTTTGACTCTGTCTTTCACTCGACTCCAAGAGACAGGGAAGTAGCAGAACCAGCCAGTTCAGTTTCACCAGTTAACCTCTTTAAGTAGTGCATCAATTCTCGGATCACCTTCTTCCTTATCTTCTCAATCTCCGAAAAGTTTCCTGTTCCATTTACTATTTCCAATTCCAAATAATCAGAAGCAAAAAAAGGAAATTACCCAGAAAGCACAAGTAATATGACCGTATTTTTAACTCTCTCTTTGTCAGGCTCGCCGGCACGTAACCCACCATCAAAACGTGTGAAAGAAATTTCTCTGAAAAGAGAAAGGCTGCTTTTTCTTCGAACTTCCCGCCTTAGAGGCTGCTTTTCTTGCAGCTTTGACAAGTTGTGCCTCCTATATATATATGAGGCGAGGCATATTTGAGAGAGTTATTAGTCACAATATTGCGATTTTAGAAGGTGAAAATGGAGAGCTATATTTTGAATGACTTTGAAGTGGAACCTAAGCACTCGTCTGAAGAGGTGCTTCAGAGATGGAGGAAGCTGTGTGAATTTGTCAAGAACCCGAAGCGAAGCTTTCGTTTTACGGCCAATCTCTCGAAGCGTTACAAAGCTCAGGCTACGCGCCGCACCAACCAGGTCTCCCCTCTTTCTCTCGTTTTATTTATTATTTATTTATTTCATTCAACCAATACAAAAATAATAATAATAATGATAATATCCATAATGTCCGATTAATGTGTATTTGAGTTAAGATTAAAAATTAAAATTATTTCATTATTCAATTTATTTTTATTATTATTTATAATTTTATTGTACTTTTTAACACTAATCATGAATTTATTTATATTATTTTAATTAATTTTTATCTTTATTTATTGTATTTTTAACAATAATTTTTAAATTTTAATAAAATAAACAGTATTTAAATACACGAATCTGTTTGAATATTACTAAAACTGAAAATTTATTACTAAAAATAATATAAATAAAAATAAGTTAACTGAAATAATATAATAGAGCTTATAAATAATATTAAAAAATATAACAAAGTCTATAAATAATTGTAAAAATAAATTAAGTTGTGAAATAATTTTTATTTTCTATTGACATTCAATCGGATAATAAACTCTTGTATCTCCCAAACGCGCTTTAATAAAACGCGTTCAGTCCAAAAAATAATAATAAAAAACGCGTAACTCCCAAGGGTATTTGAGTAAACTCGACACGTCCAGACTTGCTAATAAATACACAACCCTTACCTCTTAAACTCTTACGCAGCTCTCGTTTCTTTGTCTTTGCTCTCTCAGTCTACCACATCAAGTTCGATCTCTCTCTTCCTTTTATCTGATTCTTCGGTTATTAGATTCAGTCTGTATTTCTTTGAATCTTCTATAATATATATGTTTTAAACTTAATAGGTTATGATATTATTTTCTTTAAAAAAAAAAAAAATTGGATGGTTTAGATTGTTAGTATTGTTGTTGTTGTTCCAGATCTGTGAAGTATCTAACGAAAGGCTTTGGTTGGAGCTTCTAAAACGGTAGCTTTATACCATGTTTTTTTTTTTTTTGTTAGATTGCTTCTAGAACTGATTGTAAAAATCATTAAAAATTTTGGTTTTGGTCTCTTATTTTAGCTGGGATTTTGGTCTTTTAATTATGGTTGGGTTTTTTGGTATCACTTATAATTATGTTTGATTTTTTTGTTTTGGGTCAAGTTTGTACTTGATGATTTCTTTTTTTTTTTTAATTACTCTTGAATTTTGCTTCAAATCTTATAATTTGTGAACGTAAGATATTATAATTTTTGTACTATGAGATATTATCTGATATATTGATTTATGGGTCTCTCGGTTTTAATGGAAATAGATTTTGAGACACTCGGTTTTGACATTTCATCAAAAGTTATTATGTGACTATATTTTTTGTCATTCCTAAACTTTTCATTTTGTTTGAGAAAAGGTTTGCTTTTTATCTTAGCCTTTTTTTTTTTTTTTTTGGGGTCAATAATACAACTTTTAACTTTTCTGGAAATAATATTTCTAAAAAAAAAAAAACTTTTCTGAAAATAATATTAGTTTATGATAATATAAAAGAAAAAATAACCTAAAAAAAACCGGATTGACAGAAGATATATTTTATTATGCAATACCCTACTGACTGTCTGCAGGTTGGAATTTTGGATGCAATTGACCTATGCATTAGAATAAAGGTAATTCCCTAATATGAATAGCAATAAAGCCAATAAGTGCCCAACAATTACTTTGTCATCCGAAGACCCCACAACGTAGCTCGACTTGAGTGAATATTTACGTGGAAAAATCTAGTACCATAAAATTTTTAACAACTACTTACCAAAACCTCACTATCACGTGTTACATCAAAGTTGACTGAAGAACATGGTCCAAAGCTGACTCAGAAAGGTTAAGCAAGACTTTTTAATGTAATCATGCTCGGGACCCACTTAATTATGAAAACGAATCAATTTTATTCCTTATTCAAACCGATGACATCGGCAGTATCAATTTTATTCCTTATTCATACGACAACATGCGATTCAACGTGCAGCAAAACTTTAAATGTCAGATTATAAAAAACGTAAAATTAGTATAAAAAAAATGTGAGAGAGAAGAGGGCAAAATTGCACACCGAAATCCAAATAAACAAAATAAATAAACAAAATTATATATGGTATATAAAAAAAAAAAAAAAAATTGAATGCGAAATTGGATCTTGTTAACATGTGACCAATAGCTCTCACTAACTCTTATAATACTTTAAAAAAAAAAAATTAATTAAAGAAAAAAAATACAACTCTAGAAAAAATTGGATAAGATTCCTCTTTGAGTAAATAAATGTTGCCATAAGTCAATAGGGACATTTGAAATCAGTAATTTATGAAAAGCATAGTTGAAGACAATAAATGTCGTTGTAAGAGTACAATACTTTATTTATTTACTTTTATAACAGTATCATTTTTTTTGTTCTATTTTATTCTTTAAATATTGAACCTTAGTGCGTGCTAGTCGGTTTATTATTATTACACAACGTTAGAACTTTGCAAGTAGGAAAGGCTTGTCCGAATTCTATTTGGAGTTCTATTATATGGCCATAGGGCGCCTACTTCTCCAAATTATTTTTGGATTATTATATGTAATTATTTTGGGTGGTGGGTGGCGGTGGTTCTGGGTTGGGCTGTGATCAGTGCGGGGTTGAAGTTGGTGAGTTTGGTGGTGGCCAATGGTGTGTTGTGTTGTAGTTTGTGGTTTTTTTGGTGGTGTCTACGGTGGAGTACGTGGAGTATTGTGCTGTGGTGGCCGGATTTTTGGTTGGGTTCGCTGTGGTTTGGTGGTGGCCACGGTGGTGTTTTTTTTTTTTTTTTTTGGTTCTTCAAACCACCGTGGTGTGCTGTGTTGCATTTTGTGGTTGGATTGCAGTGGTTTGGTGGCTGGTTTTAGTTTTGTATTTTTTTATATTCTAAAGGGTTATTATGTTAAGATATTTTAATGAAGTGTAATTTTAAAATAAAATATCTGATTTATAGTGTGTAATAAATTAATATGATAAAATAAATAAAATAAATTTATGTTAGTGCTAGGAATAATAATAGTATCTAAGAGACGATAATAGTAATAATATATTTATAAATTGTATGAGAATCAATAATATTCTTTGACTCTATTCTTGGGATTTGTAATCATGCCTTTTGAACTTTCCGGGAAAAAATATTAATTATTAGCAGTACCTAGAGTTTAGACCAGCTGTTCATCTGATGCTATTGCCTACCTCATGCGCTCGTGCATCATCGTCAATTGCCCAATCTTTTGAAGGAAATATTATTTATTCTTTTATTTATTTTTAAAAAAATGTATAAATTTTTAAAATTATTTTTAAATAAATTTATTAAAAAATAGAAATATTAAATCTGAAACTACAGTTCGCTAGGGAAGCTTAGAATCACTGCTTTTTGTGAATTTTCATTATTTTCTTGAACGGCTTTGCTTATATGCACCGTCAATATTTGATAATTTTATGAAACATTATTCTTATTTCACTTCTTTTGCTCAGATACTCCCAAGTCTTCTTCTTTTATCTTTATGGCACAAAGAAACCTATTGATGTCCAAGTTCTTCTTAATTGCAGAGAAAAATGAATATGCCTGAGCTACGCCTTCAATGCTTGTCCCTCGTCCTCTTCGTTGTACTTGTTCCTCATCTTCTGTAAGTTTATTCAATACCCTTCTCTGTTGTATTTTCTTATTTTTATATGAACGAACAATTTTTGTTAAAACATGGACCAGAATACAACAACTCCAAACTCAACGTACAACTACAACAGACCAAACCCAAGTACTAAAACAAAAGAAACAAGCTCATCAGTACGCTAAGGAACAACAAGTTACATCAGCTACAAACAAAGTTCTAATTGGTGGATTTAAAATTTTGCATCTTCAACGTGTTATCCCCCATTGAAGGAACCCTATATTTCATTCAATCATAATTTCAATATAAGAAATCTTCTCTCTCTCTCTCTCTCTCTCTCTCTCTCATAATGAACTGTTTTCACAGCTACATGGATCCATGGTGAGAGGAAGAATACACATATCCAATACGTGATACATGTTGGCATGTATAAATTATCATACTATTTTTACCTAAAGAGTAATGCTAGGAACGCATAAAATGATAAAATTTGTGTCATAACTTGTTATGTGGCGAGTTTTGAGTGGTAAAAGTGCATTTCCACTTGAACCCACTAACACACATCTACCATTCATAACTCACCATGTGGTGAGTTGTGGCACAAAATTATGTTATTTTATGTGTCTCTAACATTACTTTTATCTAAATATAGTAAAATTAGTAACCTATTAAAATTATGTCATTTTATGAGTCCCTACATTACTCTTATCTAAATAAAAGAATATTTTATAATATGATGAGAGGGAATAGCAGGTCATAGTAATATATTTTTTAATGAGAAATGTGAATGAGTGTCCTTAGGACACTGGTTAAGAATCCAGTTAAAGAAAATTTTTTGGGAGAAAAAAAACAATTAATATTTTGAATACTTTTTTTATTTATCATAAAAGTGATGTCAAAACATTTTGAAAATGAATTGTTAACAAGTGTCCTAAAGACACTCATTAACATGATTCTTTTTTAATCCGTCATAGTTGACCCATTCAACAAAAATTAATTACCTAAAAAAACAAAAGTTAATAACTTTTGTATTATATCTTTCCTCTAGATCCAGTCCACATCAAGTTAAAGCATTCACAATGAACTTATCACAGATTTAGTTTAAAAAAATTTCTAAAGATCTTTTTTTATATAGCAAACAATCTCTCTCTACTTAAATTTTATTTATTTATTTTTTTTAAATTTTGCGTGTGCTTTATACTAATATTGTTTTTTTATTTTTTTTTATTTTTTATAGATCTGATGCTAGGCCTCTGAATCCAAACATGGAGGGGGAGAGGAGGGAAAGACAACATGTAGCCAACAAACGAGAGCTTCCAGTTGGAGGTCCGCCAGCTATGTATTCCCCGCCTTCCCACATCGGAAAGCATGAGATGAGTGCAGCTCAGAAGGTTCATGGTGGTAAATATGTTCCACTTGATAAAGGTCCAGTCCCACCTTCTGCCCCCAATCCAAGGACACACGTGCCATGCTGCCATTTGCCCTGAAATAAAGATTGAGCTCTGTGATGGATATTTTGTTTTATTATGTTGAATGTGAAGATAAAACGGTTGGTGCTGGGTTTATTTATTTATTTATTTATTTATTTTTGAGAATGTGGTGCTGGTTTTATTAGGTATAAAGTTGGGTGTTAAAATAAATAAAATAATATTTTAGGTTGTTAAAAATTATATTTTTTAGCTTGTTTTTATTGTGAATGGTCTGATGAGCTGAGTTGGTTTTCATTAAACCTGTTGCTGTAATTAATGTTGCTTCTCTAGAACAATATTTTCTTTGCCCAATGCTTTTTTGATTAAAAAAACACCACCTATAAATAAATATATATACTTCATTATTCCCTGTAACGTTTCGTTTCATTACTAGCTCCGTCACTAATAGCATCTTTCAATCGTGGCTGACACCAATAACCGACCATCTATGGTTGCCACATACGTAGTAAACCTTGTCTGCTTGACCATGGCAAGCCTTATTGGCTACCAGCTGGTATGCTCGAAATTATAGCCGTCTAATGCTGGTAAATAGCAACAGCCCGTGACTTACACAACGCCTATGGCAACAAGTTTTACCGATAATCTCAGCTATGATCAAATAAAAAACACTTTAATTTGGTGTGCTTCCATAGTCCACTACGGTTGACGAGCAAGTGGCAAGTGGCAACACGTCGCGTCATGGCTTCATATACACGCCGCAAATCATGCATGATCTTTTTTTTTTTTTTTTTTGATAAAACAAATCATGCATGAAGCAGGATCTAATGGGAAACAAAACAAAAAAAAAATAAAAAGATCTAACCGTGTAAACTTTCTTTTTCTTTTTTAATTAAATTTGGGAACTTTATTATTTAGTAATTGTAATATGTGACGAGTTATGAGTGGTGAATGTGTCTCTATATGGCCCACTATCATATTTTAATCACTCACAACTCAGCATATAAGGTAATTTTATTCAAAATTACAACTTTGGATGGTAATTTAATTTTTTTTTTGGGTTAAAATTGGGATCTCAAAATTTGAATTCTAAAACATCAAGGTCGAGAATGTGGACCTCTCAATTGCTTTCCAATTAGGCTATGAGTCTCGAAGAAAGTCTTCAAGCTTTGGAATAACTTGTTGGTTTTGGCAGCCAAATTTGTAAGAAAAGAAGGAATCAATAAGGTTTTGTGCTTCACTTTCTTTGGCTTGATTCTCTTCTTCCGAGCGTAAAACACATGGGAGTTGGGTTTTTTTTTTTTGGAGATAACTTGGGAGTTGGGGTTTGGTTAATCAACAATGACAAATTATTATAATTAATAGATTTATTCATACATTTATCCCTATCATTAAACTGATTGAACAATATTACTTCAATCTAAACCTAATGCAATCATATTCTAGATCTGTAGCTCAGTTATCTTAGGCACAGTAGAAGAAAACCTTCAAATTTTGAAAACATGGAAAAATCACAAACCAAATAATCAAGACCGTAGTTTCCATTGTTTTTCTCAAGTTTCTCAACAACCAAATAGATGTCCATAAAAAGTTGCGGTCTTTTTTAGAAGGCTCAAGTAAAGATTTGAGTCAGTGATTTATTAACATGTGCTGGTTTTGAGATAAACTATTCTTTTTAAAAAAATTCCAAATGGCAGGTACACATGTCATCTAATTTGGCATAAAAATAATTTTTTATTTTAACCGTTAGCCACGTAAGTATTTTTCATCAATCACTTAATGGTCAAGACTATTTTGACACAATACAAAAAGGTTAGGAACTAAACTGATTAATTTAAATATTAGGGACTAAATTGACATTTGGTGTAAAGGTTAAAGACCAAACTTATAATTTACCCTTAATTTTAATAAAGAAAAAGAAAAAAAAAATGTGATTCCTTAATTTTATTAATAGAATTTTTTTACAGAATTAGAGCGAATGCCTGAATTAAAGAAATTTGAAACTTAAATTATCTAATTGAATGAAAATAAAGTTAAAAGTTTGAATTGAGTAAATTTGAAACTTAAATTGTTTAATTGAACGAAAGTAAAGTTAAAAACCTAAAATAAATTTCAATCAAACTTAAAAAATACCATTTAAACTTTAGCCTAAATATAATTATACGTTTTTCAATCTTTAACAAATTAATTAAATTTTCACACATCAAATAAATAAATAAGCCAATCGCATTTTAAGTTGCTATAATTTAACCTATATTGTATAATGTAAAGGAATATGTGTTTGTTACTTTTTTTTCATCTGTTAATTACAATTTATTTATTTAAAATTTTTTGAAATGTTTCTATAAAAACAATTATGAAATATACATACATTTGCTCCTAAAAAATTGTTTTGTACTTAGATTTACCTTTAGAAAATGGCTTAGTCATCTTAATTAGTGTGCTGGGAAAGAATTTATTGTCATACTTTATATTATTTATTGTGCAAAATATAGAGTTGCCTTAAAAAAAATTAATTACTTTTGTATTATATCTTTCCACTAGACCCAATGAGTCCACATCATGTCAAAGCATTCACAATGAACTTATCACAGTTTTAGTTAAAAAAATTGTTTGATTTTCATTTTTATTTTTTATTATAGATCTGAGGCTTGGCCTCTGAATCCAAGCATGGAGGTGGAGGGGAGGAAGAAGCAGTCCTTATCTAGCTCAACTGTTGAAGCACTGGTCAAAGAGCAATATGTAGCCAATAAAGGAGAGACTCCAGGTCCAAGAGGTCCGCCAGTTCTGTATGCCACTCCTCCTCACCCTGGAAACCATGAGATGAGTGCAGGTCAGATGGTTCAAGGTAGTGAATATGTTCCACAGGAAAAAGGTCTAGTCCCACCTTCTGCCCCTAATCCAACCACACATGTACCATGATGCCATTGGCAACCCCTGATGAGCTGAGTAGTGCTGCAAAGTATCCATTTTCTAGCTGTGCATCAAACTTGTTGTCTTTGAAAGGGTGGTGTTTTGAATTAAAATTATGATTTTGTACCATTGGGCAATAACAATTATGAAATAAACCCCGTGCAACCTTTTATTATTCCTATAACATTTCGTTTTCATATTCCTTGCTGCAAGTAATTAGTCAATGATTAAGGCGTGCCAGGTTGCTTTAATGTTCATGAACTATTAAACATATTAAGGCATGTCACAAAGCTTAATTAGAATTGCTAAATGAGATTAAGTTACCCACTACCGGTGCATTTGAGGCAAGGTGACTAGGCCTCATTGTAACAGTGGGCATATCTTTTGTGCCAAGTTCAAAAAAAAGAAAAAAGAAAAAAAAAGTGCTAAGTACTTCACATTTTTACAATAATTCATAAATAGTAAATTATTATTGTTCTAATTTGAACAGTTATTTAAATTATATTTTACCCCTTAATAACAATTTAACACTTAAAATTTGTTTTAAAAATATTATAAAAATGTTATAATTATTCAACATTGTGACCAACTTGCAGAGATAATTGACCGCATCAACCAAAAATAAAAAACATTCTTAGATGGTTGGACTTGCACGACAAAGTCACATCGTAGCTTGAGGAACAAATTAATATAAAAGAGATACTACGTCTACAACATTTTTACAACAAATCACAAGTGGTTAGTTGTTATTGGTTCAAATGTGAAACTACCACTAAAATTACTTTTTTACCCCAATAATAACAACCAGTAACAACCTGCCACTTATAATTTATTGTAAAAATATTGTAAATATATCATTTCTCTTAATATAATATCCAAATGTCAATTTAGTGGAGAAACTTCTAGCAGAAGATTAATTTAGTCAAACACAATCCTGCCGAACTTCAAGCACTAATTAATAGAAAGATTCTCTTAAAAGGGCATTAGGGCTTTATGCATGTACGTTACTACGTACCTACTACGTCGCATTACGCATCTTTATTTTGTTGTTCCACGTGGAATGGCTAGTCGTTGCTTGAGCATGCATTATTATTCAATATTTTAATCATGCATAATTGCATTCCTATATTTACTAAATATTTAAAGGGAAAAAGTAAGATATAGAGATTAGAGAGGCAGCAAGTTTTATCTGTACGTAGTTGCCCTTTTCACATTAAGCAAAATAATGGTTGCCTTGGCACATTAAATGAGAAATAAGAAACTCTCAGTTAGTTCAACTGGTAAAGTCTTTGATAATAAAAAATTTAGAGTTTTATCCTTGTCTATTCCAAAAATTGATTGATATCTTGGTCTGATGGTAAAAAGCTATCATCTAAAGCAAACGTCATAGATTGTGAAAACAAATGAGAAGTAATTTGTTTACAATATTTTCATAATAAATTATAAGTGGTAAGTTGTTATTAGTTTTAATTTGAACAATTACTTAAAATTATTTTTTTACCCACTAATAATAACCTACCATTTCAAATCTGTGTGAAAGCAAAGTAAAAATATTGTAAATATAGTATTTTTTAAAATAAATTCTAAGTTTTTAGTAACTTGTAGATAATTGAGGCATCAACCAAATAAACCTTCTTGATGGTTGGATTTGCACATTAAAGTCGCATCGCTTCATTCTTCAGTTCACATTCAAAATCACTAAGCCACAAATTAAAGCTAGGAAATTTTTGAAAGCTAGAGAGTGAAAATGCATGGAGGAGATTGAGGTTTTTCGCGTGCTTTATACATACATATATATATATATATATATATGACTTTAATGACTAATCCAAACAAGGTCGTGGAAGTCCAACTACCTGGTGATACACATTCTAACCCGTACTAATGGAGTTCTTCTACTCACCAAAAAAAAAAAAAAAAGAAGTGTCACAGTAAATTAATGAAAATTTTATATGGACCGACCACAACTGAAAACTAGAGTATTAATATTATGAAATCTATTGTCATATATATTAAGGTATATCGTAAAGCTTAAAATTGCTACATTATTAAGTTACCCACTATCGGTGTATTTGGGGGAAGGTGAGTGACTAGGCCTCATTTGTAATAGTGGCATTGTTCGCGCAAGTTCAAGTCCAAAAAAATTGTTTTTGTTTTCACATTAATAAAAAGAAAATTTGTTTTTGTTTTTGTTTTTGTTACATAGTGCATTTATATGTTTTGTTTTTATGTTTACACAGACAGGAATTGAGATCTTGTGCTATAGCTAAGGTTATTGTACTATGTAACACACCATTGAAGAGCTAAGATTAAAAGTGCTTTTGATCTTAGTCCTTGGATAAAAAATAAAATTAAAATTAAAAAACCTTTTAATTTCTACTTTTTTACCTCTTTATTTTTTTAACTTTTTTCTCTCACATTAAATTATAAACTATTACACCGAATCTAAATCCCACAAGGAGTACTGATTTTTTTTTTTTTTTTTTTTTTTTTTGGTTCAATGGCAAGTGAATACTATTTTCACATTAATAAAAAAAAATTGTTTTTTTGTTTTTGTTTTTGGCTGGATAATACCTCTTTCATTAAACAACAAAGAAGAAAGATGCATACATATTAAAGCAGAGCAAGGGCAACAAGAAATCAGGATAGTTGGATACACACCGTACACACACACACACACACACACACACAAAATAGGGGGGGGGGGGGGGGGGGAAGAATGGGCCCATATCCATCTCTGTCATCTGGAACAAGGATCCAATCCGATAAGTCAGAGATGAATGCAAGCCCAATATCTGATTATAAAAAGCCCATGTATTGACGCGCGGACTATATGTTAGGTTTGATAAAATCATCAGCTAGTGCTTATTTGATATCTACGACTAATGGCCAGTTATTCCAGTGGTGAAAAAAAAAAAAAAATCACTTGAAAGTAAGTATACCCAAAAAAATAAAATAAAAAAATCCAACCAACCCTGTCCCTTTCTGGAAATTGCACTTCTAATATGTTTGGTTTAGATGAGCTTATTTACATCTATTTATTTTTGTATATTGTACAGAAGTAAAATTGTAACTTTAAAATAAATAGAGTAAAAAATGCTTAAAAGTTTTAATTTTTTTTAGGATGAAATTAAGCTCACCCAACATGAAGGCCGTAATTTGCCTCCACTATGCATTGTTGTTCAAACTTTTTTTTTTTTTTTTTTTTTGAGAGAGTTTAGACCTATGGCGTCCGCTCCTGCTGACCAAGACACTAATTAATTTTTTATGTAGATGGGGATTGAAACCCATATCTCTTATACAACCATTAGAGACTTTACCAGTTGAGCTAATTGGAACCCATTGTTCAAACCTATTTCTTATTTAGTAATATAGGGATATGTTTGCAAAATTTTACAATTAATACTGTAATTTAATGTTAAATTTTAATGTCAATCCCCCCAATGTCTAATTGGAAAAGGTCTCTCTCCAAAATACTTTGGAGAGAAATCTTTCAAACTCCCTCTATCTCTTTTTACTTAATGTTAATTTTGAGAATTTAACGGTTGGATTATATGTTTTTAATGTTCTTAATACATACGAAAAATTTCATTCAAATTAGATGTTATTTACTATTCGATCAATAAACTTATTTTTTATTTTAAATTTTAAACCACAAAAACTTTGAAATTTAAATATTTGATTGATAATATAGTTATTGATTTTTAATCTTTTTGAAATTTTGCTAGCATGAAGGATATAATAAGAATATACAAATTAACGGTTATATTTTCAAAATTCACATCTAATAAAAAAAATTTAGGGAGAATTTGAAGAATTTTGAAGAGAAACCTTGTCTTATCTAATTTAGTGTCAAAATAAACACTTACCTATTCATCTTAAACCATTAGAGCATTTGTAATGTACAGCCTAAATCATAAGAGTGTTGCAATGGACACACTCAATTATGAGATGCTCACATGAGCTCTAACCCCACCCCCCACCTCCTCGTTGGTGTGTGTGTGTGTTTCTTAATGTATACATGGTGAATACTGAAAACTAATCTCACAAACTCCTAATTTCACTAAGCCCAGTTTAGGTTTGATAAGTCATCTTTAGACAGACACTAGATCAACATTAGACACTAGATCGGCAGTAGGCCTACAGTTTAGGTTTGATGATGGTTTGATAAGTCATCTTTTCCTACCTCTGTCATCGCCATATATTCTGCTTCTGTAGTGAATAAAGCAACTACATCTTGTAGTGTTGACTTCCAGCAAATTGGGCCACCAGCAAACCTAAACACATAGCCTGTCATGGACTTTCTAGAATCAAGGTCCCCTGCATAGTCGGAATGCACATAATCCACAGCTTCTGTACCAGCTCTCTGATCAAATAGGATATCGAAATCACGAGTGCCTGTAAGATATCTAAAGATCCACTTTACTGCATTCCAATGCTCTTTGCCTGGATCTGCCATATACCTACTGACCACACTGACTGCATGAGAAATATCAAGCCTAGTGCATACCATCAAATACATGAGACACCCAACTACATTCGCATATGGCACTTTAGACATATATTTTGACTCCTCATTTGAACTTGGACACAACCGTGAGGACAATTTAAAATGGGCAGAAAGCGGTGTACTAACAGGTTTTGCATTAAGCATACTAAACCTCTCTACACCTTCTTAATATATCCCTTGTGAGATAACCATAATTTACCAACCCCTCTGTCTCAGTGAATTTCTATCCCAAGGATCTTCTTGGCATCTCCAAGATCCTTTATGTCAAATTCACTACTCAACAATGACTTCAACTTCACAATTTCTTACTTACTCTTTGCAGCTACTAACATGTCATCAACATATAGAGCAAGAAATATATAAGAGCCATCAGCAAGTACTCTAAAATAAACACAACAATCATACTCTCAGCGCATGTACCCATTTGTGACCATAAATGAATCAAACCGTTCGTACCATTGCCTGGGAGACTGCTTCGAGCCATATAATGATCTCTTCAATAGACAAACATAATCTTCCTTGCCAGGTTCTTTAAAGCCTTCGAGCTGTTGCATGTAAATCTCTTCTTCTAAATCTCTATGGAGGAATGTGATCTTCACATCTAGCTACTCTAACTCCATGTCATGCATTGTCACAAATCCTAGGATTACTCGAATTGAGGTGTGCTTCACAACTGGTGAAAAAATCTCATTATAATCAATTCCTTCTCTCTGTAAGTAACCCTTAGCCACTAACTGTGCCTTGAATTTTTCACCTTCCTTTTCTGACAATACTTCTTTCTTGTGGAATCCACTTGCAACCAATAGCCATCTTTCCCTTGGGCAATTTCACTAATTCCCAAGTCTTATTTTTCTGTAGTGACTCCATCTCTTCTGACATTGCTACAAGCCATTTATCATTGTCTTTCCTATTTGTAGCCTCCTTGAAAGTGAATGGATCTCCATTGTTGGTTACGAGAGCAAAACTAACCATGTCTTCAAAGCCATATCTTGTCAAGCTCCATCTCAACAGTTAATTTCTCCTATGGACTATCATCACATGTCTCTGCTTCATTCTAGTTCAACATAAAGACTTCATCAAATATGACATCTCTGCTAGTCTCTATTTTCTTTGAAATTGGATCCCAAAGCCTATAGCCTTTAACACATTTTTCAAAACCAAGAAATACGCATTTTCTTAACTTCGAATCCAATTTAGAACGCTCTCCACTTTGCATATACACATAAGCTGGACAACCAAAGATTTTTAGACTCGAATAATCAACTAATCTACCTGACCAAACCTCTTCTGGAATCTTGAAATCAATGGCTGATGATGGAGATCTATTAATAATGAAGTTTGTTGTGTTAACTGTCTTTGCCCAAAACACCTTAAGCAACCTTTCATTCAATCTCATGCATCTAGCTCTTTTTGCTAAGGTTCTGTTCATTCTTTCTGCAACCACATTCTGCTATGGAGTTCCTTTAACTGTGAAGTGATGAGTAATGCCTTCTAATTTACAAAATCTTATGAATTCTTTATCTCTATACCCTAGTCCATTATCTATTCTAAGGTATTTTATTTTCCTGCCAATCTGATTCTCAACCCGTGCTTTCCACTTTTTAAATATGCCAAACACATTAGACTTATACTTCATAAAATAAATCCATACCTTTCTAGAGTAATCATCAATGAAACTGACGAAGTACTGAGCACCGTTATAAGAAGAAACTGATATTGGACCCTAAACATCTGAATGGATGTAGTCAAGAACACCCTTACTTGTCTGAGAGCCTATCTTGAAACTGACTCTATGCTGCTTTCTATACACATAATACTTACAGAAGTCTATCTTGCATGTCTTCACCCCCTTCTTTTGTGAAACTCTAACATACCACGTTCACCAATATGGCCAAGTTGATATGCCATAATTTTGTGTCGTCAGTATTGGACTCCACCGGAGTGGTGACTGCAATTCTTCCTACAACTGTGTTCCCAATCAATTTGTAAAGTGTGCTTATTTTCTGTCCCTTCATCACCATCAAAGTACCTTTTGTAATCTTCATGATTCCACCCTTTGATGAGTATGAATAGCTCAAATTATCTAATACTCCTAAAGAAATTAAATTCTTTCTAAGATCTGGAACATATCTGACATTACTAAGAACTCTCACAACTTCATCAAACATCTTGATCTTCACGGTACCAATCCCAATAACTGGGCATGTCGCATCATTACCCATTTGGACCATACCACTGTTATAAGGCTTATACATGTCAAACCAATCTTTCTTTGGAGTCATATGATATGAGCATGCTGAATCTTAAACCCAATATTCCAATAAAATATTGTTACTTGATGGAACTGAAAGTAAATCTGCACCAACTTCATTGTCATCTGATGTTTCTTCAATAATACTAGCTGATTCTAGGGGCTTCTTTTCATTCTTCTTCTCCGCTAAATGCTCTTTCAACTCTTTACACTAATTCTTGTAGTGCCCTTTCTTGTGACAATAAAAGCACCCTACATCTTTCTTTGCATGTGATTTAGACTGTGATCTATTCCTGTTGGAGTTCCGTCCTCTTGACCTGCTTCTACCCCTATTGCTTGACTTAGACTTTACAATAAGTCCATCAGCCTAAGAACCATCACCATCTTGCTTCATCTTTATGTGTGACAAGAGAGCACTAGTCACCTCCTCGAGTACTATAGTCTCTTTCTCGTACATCAATATAGTCACTAGATGATCAAAAGATGTAGGGAGTGACGCTAATAAGAGCAACGCTTTATCTTCGTCCTCATAGTTCACCCCAAAACTTGAAAATGAGTATTCAACATGTTAAACGTGTTGAGATGCTCCAACAGATTTGAACTCTCCTTCATATGCAAACTGATGATCACTAAGTCTCTAATGGGTCGAATGAACTTCGAACGCTCTGGATCTAGCAAAGTGAATCCTGAAAGACCAAAAGAAATCAGAAAAGCAGACCGGTGGATGCCGGCCTTTGATTCTCCGATGGTAAAGTCAGTCAATTGAAGGAAAAAAAGAAACCCTCAATACTTAACTTATCTCCTATTCTTTACCAACCAAAAAAAGTCCTTTACCTCTAAGCAGACTGGCCTTTATATAGTGTTGGAAATCGGTTATCTTTCTTAGTCGTCGTAACGCTTGGAAGGTTCAGAGGGTAACTCCCTTAACTGTCATGAAAGTCACTTCTTCGGGAACTGTGTAGAGATTCAAGTAATACAACTCTTGGCTGTGTATACTTAAGTTTTTAACTCTTGGTGAGTTTATGCCTTCTGATCCGTTTATGATGGATAGTCCGTCCATGCCTTCCAGTCCGTCCATGGTGAAGGACGAGGTTTAAAACATACTCGTCCTTCATTGGACGAAAATGGTGGAGAGGAATCAAATATGGTCTAGTGTTGATATGGACGAACGTATGGACGAGTGTCTGACGCAATGTTTTTCTTGCACCATCAGTTGCCCCCTTGTCCATGCGTCGTCCATGAATATGTAGTGGTTTACTCTTCTGGACGTGTGAGTTTTCCTAATAATCAGATATACCACGTGTCAATACGTGGTTGGTGATTTGTTTCGTCGATTCAGTTTCTCGAGACGGAGGCCACGTGTCAATGTCTGATTGGCCACGTCGTTTCATATGCTCAGGTCAACCACCTATAAATAGTGGAATGCCCCCATTACCCTCTTACTTCTGAGATTTTTCCTTCTTGACATCCCTCGTCTAGATCCTCGTCTAAGACTTTCCTGCGTCCATAGTTTCAATACGTCCTAGATTCAGGTACTTCCTCTCCCCTCGTCTTTTAGGCTTTACAAAATTTTCCTTTCCTTCCTTTTTTAGAAAATGTCTGGAATTACCATATCCTCGTCTAGTAATAGTACAGAAAAAGCCATAGACGAGTACTATGACGGGAGTAGTAATAATTCCAGTGACACTAGTAGTAGTAGTAGTAGTAGGGGAAACACTACCGACGAGGAATACGTCTCAGGGGTCCCTGGGGTTCCTTTAGAAGAAATACAAAAACACCTTAGGAAAACTGTAGGGTCCCAGGTAGGTACCTCGTCCTCTATCCCTCCGTCTAATCCTTTGGACGAGGCGGAGGTTACTGTATATAGTTGCGCTGTAGATATCCCCTCAAAAACGGACGAGGATAGATTAAACAACCTTAAGGAGTGGTACCAAATCCCGGACGAGTTTAATCCTAGATTACCCGTCCGTGGAGAGTGGTGCTGCAATCCTCGTTTTGGAATAGGTGTATATGAGGCCTACCTTCTTGGAGGTCTTAGGTTTCCCTTAAATTCTTTTATTAGAGAACTGTTATTTAGGTTAGGTTTAGGGGTTTGTCAATTTAACCCAAATGCATGGAGGTTAGTTGTCTCTATGCAAATTTTGTGGAAGGAAGTGTTTGGGGGAGATCGTCCTATTACTGTGGACGAGTTCCTCTACTGCTATAAACCTTCCGAAATTCACCAGTCTCCTGGCTTTTATCAATTCACAGCCAGGAGTAAAGATTGTAAATTGGTTAAGTCCCTGGCCTCGTCTGACAGAAAATGGAAGACGGAGTTCTTCTTCGTCTCTGGATTCTGGGCTGGAAGTCCCATAGACGTTGGCCGGGATTCTTTTGGTCGTTTCACTGGGGACCTAGGGAACCTTCGTCCTGAGGGTAAGTCCCTTAGCTTTTCTTCCTTTTTACTTGTTTTTGACTTATTAATTTATCTAATCTTTTCCTGTTTGTTTTGTTGTTTCTTTCTTTCTTTTTTTTTTTTAAATAAAAACAGCTGTTGGACGGCCTTCTTTGAGCAAACTACACCGTGATCGCGTCCATAGGGCTCGTCTACACGTAGACAGGGATTTCCACTCCTTGGTCACCCTTAGACTACTGGCCAAGTGGAGTTTAGGTCCTAACCCTACTGATTTTGCCATTGCACACGAGGTCACGGTTAGAAGGAGTAAGTAAATTCTTTTACATTCCTTCAATCTTTTGTTTTTACTTTTCTAAGTAAATTCTGTTCGTCTTTTGCAGGAATGGCCACCATGAGAGGCAACAAAGGTAAAGAAGTTGGTATTGAGGGGAGTCGTCCTGAGCTTGATCACCAGGGTCGTCCCTCTGCTGGGGAAAAAAGAAAAACTATTTCCAAAAATTTGAATTTGGAAAACCTCCCCAGCAGGCGAGGAAAGAAAGCTAAACACGGGTCATCCCAGGTGATCAAGCCCACTCCATCTTCGCAGCAACCCGCCAAGGTTTACGAGGTTGACTCGTCCACTCCTGTGGAGTCTACCCCGTCCAAGACTCCTCCGTCCAAGACCGTACCCTCCTCATCTCAGCCGTCCCAGAGGGTCCCATCCAATATAATTGAAAATGAAGATTTGGCTTGGGAACGCTTTGAAAGTGTTGTGAAGGACGAAGACATCAACGCCTGTTATGACATGTCCTTGAAGGATTTTGAACATTCAGGTGTTCATGACCTCTTCAAGGTAAAGCCTTTCCCTCGTCTTGACCATGTATACACTTTTTATTCTCTCTTTTTTTATATATTAACTTATTTTGCTGTTGGCTTCCAGGGCATGTCTAAATTCATAGCTGCGTCCAGACAAGCCACTGGGTTGGATAGGACGAGGATTCTGCTGGAGACGAGAATACAGGAGGTGAAAGAGGAGGCCAAGCAATGGGCTGAGGTCGCTGCCAAGACGACGGAGGAGGTGAATGAGCTCAAAGCGTTGGTTGAAGAGTTGAGGGCTAATGCTTTAGATAAAGACGCTCGTCTTGAGGATTTACAGAAGAGGATCGACGAGCAAAACATTCTCTTTTCTAAGGCTAAGGAGGATGCAGTGGCTGAGTTTAAAGCTTCCAAGCAGTATACTGATGCTTTGGACACTAACTATGCAGCAGGGTTTGAAGACTTCAGGATGGACGCTGCTGAAAAATTTCCTGAAGTGGACTTCAGTTCCATCATGCTGAATCTAAACCCTGCCACCACTAGCTCTCTCCTTGAACTTAACTCTGAGGACGCCAACATTGAGGATGATGCTACCACTCAGCCCCAGGACGATCCCAATCCAGATGCTTCTATTTGAAACAAAAATGTTAATGACTGTAGTAGTTTTTTTTTTTTTACTTTAAATGTAACTCAAGTACTTTTAATTCGTCCATATTCATGGATGAATCTTGATGAAACATTCAAAAGGGTGTTTAGGACGTTTCTAGTCCGCCCTTAAAAAACAATTAAATGTGTACTACTTGTTTTATGGACGAGTGTTTATGTTTTACTTTTAATTCATTTTACCTGTCTATATGTTATATACAAATTTGAAACCATTCTAACTGGAATCCTCATTTGCCATATAGTCACGTAAGATGATAATAAAACTTCATTAAAAATGGTTAAGTGTATGGGCACTACTCGTCCTTAGACTTGTTTGTGCTTCACTTCGTCCATGGAATACCTTCTTTAAAGTTGGTGATTCTTCATATGCTTAAAATGCTCCTGTTGCCTTTCGTCCACGGCACAATTAAATTTTTTTTTAATACTCCCCCGTTTTCATGGACGGGTATCGCTGTGTTTAGCTTGAGATTTGATACCAACTCTACCTCGTCCCTAGGTTTGGACGAGAGATTTGATATCAGCTCTACCTCATCCTTAGGTTTGGATAAGAGCGCTTTTGGACGGGTATCGCTTTGTTTAGCTTGAGATTTGATACCCACTCTACCTCGTCCCTAGGTTTGGACGAGAGATCTGATATCAGCTCTACCTCATCCCTAGGTTTGGACGAGAGTGCTTTATATCATTTTGAGATTACATCTCTGCGTCCAGAGAATTTTCTCGTTTTGAGCTTTTCAGCTGTTTTCAAGTTATTATGAACAAAAAGCAATGCTTGAATCATGGATCTACACAACATTATGTACATTCCACAAATATTGTTCATAATACATTGTTCATAGACGAGGCATGTTTTAAGAAACTAACGCCTGCCTTTAAAGAAAACCAAACACAAACCAAACCATAAAGCTGTACACAAACCAAACCATAAAGCTGTTTCTGATACAATAATAAAACAAACTAAATAGTCTTTTTAAGTTTA
The DNA here is from genome assembly GCA_030445155.1 of Quercus variabilis. Lineage (NCBI taxonomy): Eukaryota > Viridiplantae > Streptophyta > Magnoliopsida > Fagales > Fagaceae > Quercus > Quercus variabilis. Next base: position 6,287,953 of record CP129447.1, read on the forward strand.
TGTAGTTTTCAGACTCGTTCTAAGCCATGTCGCTTTATTGATAGTATTTCCTCAAGTGCTCCACATTCCAAGGATGTTCTAACTTCCTCCCATCCAATGCTTCCAAGTAATAGGATCCCTGTCTTTTGCAGTTAATGACTCTGTAAGGGCCTTCCCAATTTGGTCCCAACTTCCCGTGAGCTGGGTTCTTCGTTGCCAGGGAAACCCTTTTCAGGACGAGATCGCCTACGCTGAAACGTCTTGGCTTCACCATTGCATCATACTGTCTAGCCATAAGGTTCTTGTACCTTGCCATCCTTTGCTCAGCGTTCATCCTGACTTCGTCTATGAGATCAAGACTCAAACGGAGTTGCTCCACATTATCGTTGTCTTGATACATTGTTACTCTGTGACTAGCCATATGCACTTCTGCAGGTATAACCGCTTCTGCTCCATATGCTAGCTTGAAAGGAGTCTCCCCTGTGGGAGTTCTTGCAGTCGTCCTGTACGCCCACAACACACCAGGTAATTCATCAGGCCATACCCCCTTAGCCCCCTCAAGCCGAGTCTTGATCAACTTCAGCAAGGATCGGTTTGCAACTTCTGCTTGACCGTTAGCTTGTGGATGGGCTGGTGAAGAGTAGTGATTTTGTATACCAAAATGTAGGCAAAAATCCCTAAAGATTGCATTATCAAACTGTCGTCCGTTGTCCGATACCAACACCCTGGGCACACCAAATCTGCACACAATGTTTTTCCACACAAAGTTTTTGACATTTTGTTGGGTAATATTAGCTAAGGGTTCTGCCTCTACCCATTTGGTAAAATAATCAATTCCAACTACAAGGAACTTCATTTGTCTCACACCTAGAGGGAATGGACCCAGAATATCTAACCCCCACTGTGCAAAGGGCCAGGGGGCCGTCATTGGAGTCAAATATTCTGATGGTTGCCTAGGCACGTTGCTGAATCTTTGGCATTGGTCGCAGACCTTGACGTAGGCCTTAGCATCAGCTTGCATGCTAGGCCAATAGTATCCTGCACGAACGATTTTGTGGACGAGTGACCTGGCTCCTGAATGATTGCCACATGACCCTTCGTGGATTTCCCTTATTATGTAGTTTGCCTCGTCCGGCGCCAAACACCTTAAATAAGGCTGGGAAAAACCTCTTTTGTAAAGAACTTCATCCATTAGAACATACCTGGCTGCCCTCACCCTTAGCTTTCTTGCTTCGTCCTTCTCTTCGGGAAGTTGTCCATTTTTTAGGTACGATACAAGTGGAGTCATCCAACTTGTCTTGCCTTCCATTTGTTGTACTTCTGGAATGTCTATACTTGGCATGTACTGGATCTCATCTACCTCGTCTACGGCTTCACTAGCTGAGGCTTCTTTCGCCAAAGCGTCTGCCTCTATATTTTCTTCTCGTGGAACCTGAACGAAGTTCACTTTTTCAAACTTTTTGACGAGGTGCATAACCCTGCTAAGATATTTTCTCATCCGTTCTTCCTTCGCTTCAAATGTGCCATTCACTTGACCCATGATTAGCTGTGAATCTCCCTGGACGAGGAGTGATCTTGCTTCAACAGACTTGGCCAGTTCTATCCCTTTGAGAAGAGCTTCATACTCAGCTTCATTATTAGTTGTCTGGTACTGCAAACGGACCCTGTATTTTAGTTTATCTCCCTGTGGTGACTGTAGAACTACACCTACTCCTCCTCCATGTTGAGTAGACGAGCCATCCACGTAAACTACCCACTCAACGTTTTCTTTCTCATTCGCCTCGTCACAATCCGAAGTAAACTCTGCAATAAAATCTGCCAGAACTTGGGCTTTTATGGTGTGCCTTGGTTGATATTTTATGTCAAACTGACTGAGCTCGACGGCCCATTGGATCAGACGTCCTGCAGCCTCCAGCTTGTTCATAGCTTTCCTGAGTGGGTGGTCTGTCATGACATTAATGACATGAGCCTGAAAGTAATGCCTGAGCTTTCTGGAGGCTGTTATCAATGCAAAAGCCATTTTCTCCATCAACGGGTATCGTCCTTCTGCCCCCCTCAACGCCCTGCTGGTATAGTACACAGGCCTTTGGATCTTGTCTTCCTCTCTTATTAATGCTGAACTTACAGCATGCGGGGTGACTGCCAGATACAAATACAACTCCTCCCCTTGCACGGACGGGCTTAACAAGGGGGCCTTGGTAAGGTACATCTTCAAATCTTCAAACGCTTGCTGACATTCATCAGTCCACTCAAATGCTTTTTTAAGGACCTTAAAAAATGGTAGGCATTTGTCAGTTGCTTTGGAAACAAACCTGTTGAGGGCGGCGACTCGTCCAGTGAGAGATTGAACTTCTTTAACACTGCTTGGGGGCTTCATATTCAATATTGCTTGGATTTTATCGGGGTTTGCTTCAATTCCCCTGTAAGAGACCATAAATCCCAAGAATTTCCCTGATGACACCCCAAAAGCACATTTGCTTGGGTTTAACTTCATATGATAATGCCTCAGTGTATTAAATGTTTCCTGCAAGTCGTCCAGATGCCTGTCCTCGTCCTGGGTTTTCACCAGCATGTCATCTATATAGACTTCCATATTCCGCCCGATTTGTGGACGGAACATATGATTGACCAACCGTTGGTACGTTGCTCCTGCATTCTTTAAACCAAAAGGCATCACTTCATAACAGAATAATCCCTGACTGGTAACGAAGGATGTCTTCTCCTGGTCTGCTTCGTCCATCCGTATCTGATTGTACCCTGAAAAAGCGTCCAAGAAGCTGAGTAATTTATGTCCCGCAGTAGAATCAACCAGCTGATCAATGCGTGGTAACGGGTAACTATCTTTTGGGCAAGCCTTGTTGAGGTCTGTGAAATCAACGCACATCCTCCATTTGCCATTCGCTTTTTTTACCATAACTACATTGGCCAACCATTCAGGATAGTATACTTCTCGAATGAATTTCGCCGTGACCAACTTCTGAACTTCCTCCTTAACAGCATTTTCTCTCTCTGGGGCAAACACTCGCTTCTTTTGTCGAACTGGTTTGAAGGAGGGGCATACGCTCAAATGGTGGGTAATGACGCTGGGATCTATGCCCGGCATATCATCGTGACTCCATGCAAACACATCTCTATTTTTTCTCAACAAACTGATGAGATCCGTCTTGACTTTTACTTCCAAATCTGCCCCTATCCTGGTGTACCTCTCTGGGTCATTATCATCTAAAGGAACATTCTCCAATGCTTCGACAGGTTCTGCCACAACCCTCTTTTCTTCAATCGTCATTGCCTGAATTTGGTCGTCCGCAGCCAACATGGCCAGGTAACATTCTCTTGCCGTTAATTGATCTCCCTGTACTTGGCCTATCCCATGCTCCGTTGGGAACTTGACTGACAGGTGGTAGGTAGATGTTATAGCCTTCCAGCTATTTAAGGTTGGCCTCCCAATTATAGCGTTGTAAGAGGACGAACAGTCAACCACAAGAAAATTCACCTCCCTGGTAACTTGCTGCGGATATGCCCCCACTGTTACTGGTAGCAAGATGCTGCCCACAGGTTGTATCTTCATTCCGCCAAATCCCACTAGAGGGGAGCTTACTTGTCGCAGCTGGTCTCGTCCTATCCTCATCTGTTGAAAGGCTGGATAATACAAAATGTCAGCTGAGCTCCCGTTGTCTATCAACACTCTTCTGGTTTTATAATCAGCAATGAGGAGAGTGATGACTATAGCGTCGTCATGGGGGTGATGGATTCTCTCTGCGTCCTCATCCGTAAAGGTAATTGTCTGCTCCTCTGTAGTTTTTCCACCTGGTAATCGCCCTGAGAGTTGAACATTTTGTACTGCTTTCAGATACGCCTTCTTTGACTTGGACGTCTGTCCCGTTGGACTTCCCCCTAGGATGATCCTTATTTCCCCAAGTGGTGGCCGTGACGTTTCTTCTACCTTCGCTTTCAATTTCTCGTCTTTAGGGTTTCGTCCAAGGAAATTCCTCAGCTTTCCTTGTCTGATGAGATTTTCTATTTGCTGCTTCAAATCAAAACATTCATCTGTATCATGCCCGTGATCCCTATGGAAACGACAGTACTTGTTCCGATTGCGCTTGTTGGGGTCCCCTTTCATCTTCTCTGGCCACTTCAAAGTAGGCTCGTCTTTAATTTGCATAAGAACTTGGTCAAGTGGCATGTTCAAGGGAGTATACTGTTGATTTCGGGATGAAGGTCCTGCTTTCTTTTCTCGATCCCTTCTATCTTCCGTCCGCCCCTTCTTGGGACGAGGACCTTGATCTGACTGACGTGGTGGGTTGGCTTCAATCTTCTCAATTCTTTTCCTTTTTTTGGCTATGATAGCATCCTCTGCATTCATAAAATTCTGGGCTGAATGAACTAGTTCAGCCATTGACTGGGGGGCCTGCTCATACAACTTATGAATAAATAGATCAGAATGAACGCCATTATAAAATGCAGCCAAGAGGAGTTTGTCATCCACTTCGTCCACAGCCAAGGCATCCCTATTGAAGCGTGTGATGAAGGACCGCAAGCTCTCATTTTCCCCTTGTTCTATGGTTAGCAAACTGGACGAAGAACGTTTATGCCTCTGCCCTCCAATGAAGTTGTTGACGAACAGCTTGCTCAACTCCTCAAAGGATGCCACTGTGTTAGGAGGTATTTTGCTAAACCACACTCGCGCTGGTCCTTTCAGGGTAGTAGGAAAAGCTCTGCACATTATTTCGTCCGGAACTCCTTGGAGATGCATAGTAGTTTTGAAGGTGGCAATGTGGTCAAAAGGATCTCTAGTCCCGTCATATGAGTCTAACGGGGGCATCTTGAACTTAGGTGGCAATGGATGCGCATTGATGGACGCCACAAAGGGGGAATCAGTTCTGTGAACCAAATCTTCTACAGGGTTTGTTTTCTTCATATTTTCTCTCATCTCGTCCATGACCCTTCTCATTTGGTCCATTTCCCTTTCTAGATGAGGTACCCTCCGTGAAGCAGTGCCTCTTGACTGATCGTCAGTCTCAACATGCCTTTCCTCCTCTTGACTCTGGGCCCGCTCTTCAGCATTCCGTTCATGAGGCTGCCTTCTTAACTCAAGTTGCCTAACCAACTCCTGGTTTTGGCGAGTCAATTCTGCCATAGCAGTAGCCATGGACTGCATATGCTGAAAAGAGGGTGGGTGCACGGCTGGTGCTGACTGACGGTCGCGGTGGGGATTGTTAGATGCATCCCCACTATGTTGAGGGCCTGGACTCGTTACTCTAGACCTTGTTCGAACCATTTCAACCCTTAACTGGAGAGAACAACTATAGGACTCAGTGAATCAAACAAGATTCAACAACTACTAAACTAACTTTCCCACAGACGGCGCCAACTGATGATCACTAAGTCTCTAATGGGTCGAATGAACTTCGAACGCTCTGGATCTAGCAAAGTGAATCCTGAAAGACCAAAAGAAATCAGAAAAGCAGACCGGTGGATGCCGGCCTTTGATTCTCCGATGGTAAAGTCAGTCAATTGAAGGAAAAAAAGAAACCCTCAATACTTAACTTATCTCCTATTCTTTACCAACCAAAAAAAGTCCTTTACCTCTAAGCAGACTGGCCTTTATATAGTGTTGGAAATCGGTTATCTTTCTTAGTCGTCGTAACGCTTGGAAGGTTCAGAGGGTAACTCCCTTAACTGTCATGAAAGTCACTTCTTCGGGAACTGTGTAGAGATTCAAGTAATACAACTCTTGGCTGTGTATACTTAAGTTTTTAACTCTTGGTGAGTTTATGCCTTCTGATCCGTTTATGATGGATAGTCCGTCCATGCCTTCCAGTCCGTCCATGGTGAAGGACGAGGTTTAAAACATACTCGTCCTTCATTGGACGAAAATGGTGGAGAGGAATCAAATATGGTCTAGTGTTGATATGGACGAACGTATGGACGAGTGTCTGACGCAATGTTTTTCTTGCACCATCACAAACTATACAGTTATTTCTTCACGTACAACTTATTCGTCAGATTCTTTCTCATATAAAGACCTTCTAGTTTTTCCCAAACCTCCTTTGTGGTCTTTGCTTCTAGGATGTTGTGAATGACCTCATCACCTAGGTTGAGACAAATAGCGCTAGCTGCTTTCTCATTCATCTCTACCCATTCTACATCTTTCATCGTTTCTGGTTTCTTCTCCTTCCCAAGCAAGGCCTTGTGAACTCCTTATTGAATTAAGAGATCCTTTATCTGCCTTTGCCAAAGAGAAAAATTTCCCTTACCACAAAACTTCTCTACATCATACTTTGTGCTTGACATCTTTACTGTGTTCAAAGGATTGAATTCTAACCTGGCTCTGATACAACTTGTTGTGCAGATAGTACCCCAGGACTTAAATCAATAACAGTAAATAAGTGATAATTAAATAAGATCCTTCATCTCTACCCATTCTACATCCTTCATCGTTTCCGGTTTCTTCTCCTTCCGAAGCAAGGCCTTGTGAACTCCTTGTTGAATTAGGAGATCCTTCATCCGCCTTTGCCAAAGAGAAAAATTTTCCTTACCGCAAAACTTCTCTACATCATACTTTGCGCTTGACATCTTTACTTTGTTCAAAGGATTGAATCCTAACCTGGCTTTGATACCACTTGTTGTACAGATAGCACCCCAGGACTTTAATCAATAACAGTAAATAAGTGAAAATCAAATAACAAACACACACAAAGAACACAAGAATTTACGTTGTTTGGCAAACTGCTTACCTCCACAGCGACGACGGAGAAATTTCACTATAAAAATAGGGAAATACAATAGTGCACAAGAACACTCTCAAGAAACCCAAATCCCAATACACCCTAACTCTCTCTCACCCACAAGACAATAAAACACTATTCTTTCTTCTTACACGGCTGCAGATAGGTTTTTAGGAATTCTCTAATTCTCTCTCTATGTTGCCATTCATCTTAAACCTAATATATATATATATATATATATATATATATATATATGTTATAGGTCGGCTATTACTAGGAATTATATTCCTAGTTGTATTCGGTCATAGTTGACCAACATTCAGATAGTGGGCTTGGGCTTCAGTGGCAATTCAAGTTGCCCACGTCAACAGATATATAATAATAAACCATTTTATAATTTAAAAAAAAAATGAAAAAGCGATTAATTATTTTGATAATGTTTTCAATTTTTTATAAAAAATTTCTTAAAATAGATAATTATATATACCCTAACCTGACTTATTTTATCATCCTTTTACGATATAGTTGGCGGCAACTGGCAAGTTTTTTTTTTTTTTTTTTTTGATCTAACCACACGCCATCTCACAAAACTGCTAGCGGCTTTTTATTTATTGATTGGAACATATGGCAAGTTGATGAGTTCATCAGGATCATCATATCACAATTCACCTGTGGCCTATTCAATAATTAATGCCAAGAGCACAATGTGCTTTTATTTTTAGGGTCATGCTAACGAGTGCCCTTAGGGCACTCATTAATAATTCATTTTAAGAAAGTTTTGATACCACTTTTATAGGAAATGAAAAAAACTGTCAAAATATTAATTTTTTTTTTCATTTCTCATAAAAATTTTCCTTAAATTGATTATTAACTAGTGCCCTAAGGGCACTCGTTAACATTTCCCTTATTCTTATAAGGTAGTATTTTGATAAACCACTTTGACCACGGAATAAGTGTGTGTGAAAGTAAAAATGCAAGATTAACAACAAATCTCCAATGCTAGCCATTCCAGTGGTGGAAAAAGAAAAACCACTAAAAAACTCCAAAAGTTGAGAAGGCACGGCAGGTGCCGTGTCAGAGGACAAATCTATGAATCCAAATCCCAATGCATGCATGGTGTTCTCAGGGATAAAAGTAAGGCCCGGGTTTTTAGTTGAGTTTGACCCAAGTCATAATGTCACTTCTTTTGAAAATTTACTACTAGCACGTGCACTTCTTTTGAATATTTACCGCACGAAATACCTATATATGTCTCGGCGAAAATCTTACATGAGACAGGTGCGTATATCTAATGTCTCAGTGACATCCACATACGTGATACCAAACCCAAGGAAGTCACAAATATACCTATGCTATGGCTATCTAATAGGTATGGAAGATAAACATATTGATACAGCTTAAGAATCCTTGCAAAGATAATTAGGAGTTTAGTTTAGGACCTAGGAATATACCACTAACACTTACATGTGCCTATATATTAATATATTATCCACCTTACCAACCAAGGTTTTGTTCTTCTAGCCTACTCAGCCTCGATTTCATGGCCTTCCAATGCATGTCCTATTGGCCAACCATTAAACTTTAAAGTATTAGATTATAGTTTATAATAATATTATATTTATTTATTTGTAGGCTTAGTAATATATATTTTAGGTCTCTTTGTTTCTAGATTGTAGACACTGTATATTAGTATTGCTAGCCCCAGTAACCCTAGTAATAATATTGTGTCATTTTCACAGTTCACATAATTCTACTCTTTTCCTACACGATTGTTGCCTCTGCATTATTGCAATCAAGCCAAAATTTTCAATCCGACGAACAATGACATCTCGCCACAACGGACAAGCCTTCATTGGTAGTAGAGTAGGTTACTTACTTTCTTCTACTAACTCCAAATTTCAGATAGAAATATGAGAAATGAATACTGGGATTGGTCATAAAAAGAAGGTTAAAATTATTTAGTTAAATATTGTTTCTTATCATAAAACGCCCATGTACATATTGTAAAAAAGAAAGATATATTTTCTTTATTGTTTCCCATTTTGAACAAAATATGTTCTATAATCCTTTCTGCAAGCAATTGGTCAATGATTAAGGCATGCCACGTTGTTTTTATGTTCTTGAACTAGTAAGCATATTATGGCATGTCACAAAGTTTAGAATTGCTAACTGATTGAGCAGCATGAAGAATTGTTTCATTTCTATTTGTACTTTGTAGGTTTGGGTTTGATTTTTCATTTTATTTATTTTTGGTTAAACAATGAGCTAGCTAGAGTGAGGCTCTTCAGGTACCCCAACAACATAAGGAACAACTGGGTTATTGGGTTTGGTAAAGCTTTTAAGGGTATTTGGGTATTTCACGTTTAAGATAATGGAATTCATGTACTTAATTGGGTTTGGATAGTTAGGGTTGTTTAGACATTTTAACTTTAAAAGGGATGCTAATCCTGAAAACTTCCCCCCAATCAAAAGACAAGTTAGTGCACACAAAATTGTGAGAGTATTATAATGTGCACAACTAATTTGAACTCTTAAGTATATAATTTAGATGGCGGATAGTATTTTAACTCCAAATAGGATGTTGATTTTAAAAGTTTAAAGTATATGGCACATGTTAGACACAAGCTTATAATTTCATTCTTTAAAAAAACCATATAATTTATGATAGATAGTTACAGTTTCTTTCTCTTAAAAAAACCATATAATCAATATAAATAAAAATACTAAAAAATATTTTTCAGTGGCCTTCTACTATCTATCTAAAGCCTAAAATATATGCACCGGTTTCTTTTGATTTTAATGTTTTTCAAGTAAAGTACAATCGTTACCTTTCTTTTGGTTCCTAACCTCTGCTTTGCATGCTCAAGGTCAAGGGGGCTAGGTGTTTCATTTCCATAAGGATATACTGTATATAAATTTTTTTTTTTTTTTTTAAATTGTTAATGAAGTATGAACCATGATTAGAAAGGTATTCACATGAGACCCAGACCACACGGAATACTAGTTTACACACCTTAAACCGCATGCATGGATCCAAACCCAGACCCAGAAAATTTTATTTTATTTTGAACAAAATATCAAATAAACTACAATACGAGAGGCAACATAGACCAACAAGTAGTAAGCATCTTAGAACAATTAAGATATTTTTCAATGTTAAACAACATGCTTATCTTTTTTCTAAACCTATGTGAGTGTGTTTTTGTATGTATGTGCATGCATGTTGGTTTTCTAAACTAGGTTGTACTAGACAGTGATTGGCTCTATTCTGAGTACTTGTGTTAGTTTGAAGTAATTATCACTACAAAAAAAATGCTTATTAGCGACCAAGAATTTATGACGGACCCAAAAAGCCCTCTCAAAAAATCTTATTTGCGATGGCAAAATAAAGCCCTTGTAGATACTTGATAAAATGCAAAATATTTGCGACCAACAAAAAAAGCTGTCGCAATTATGTGTTATAGCCGTCACAAATGCTAATATTTTGGGGGAAAATTTTCTCTCCATATTATTTGCGAGGGACAATTAAAAATCTCTCGCGAAAAGTGTATTATTTGTGACAGTTAAAAAAATGCCGTCACTAATACTAAATTATTTGCGAGGGCTAGGATCGACCTTCACAAATAATAATTAAAACATAAAAAATTTTGAAAGGAAATGTTCCTACCAAATTATTTCCGAGGGACAATAAAAATTCCTTGCAAAAAGTTTATTTTTTGTGTGAGTTAAAAATATACCCTCACTAATACTAAATTATTTGCAAGGGCCACAATTGGCCTTCGCAAATAATCATGAAAATATTAATTTTCTTTGGAGATAAAAGTTATTCTAAAATTCTAAGAATATAATGATTGGTGAAACATAAAGTGATAGGAAATTTGTATTCAAAATTATGCCTATTAAAATTCATAATATCTTGTTTTTCATCTCTAGTTTTCAATTAGGCCACCAACTTATAGATGGTTTGCTCAAATCCTTTGAAACCTTCGGACTTAGCTTGACTTTGAACTTCATAATTCTAATTTATCCATCATTTTATATCTGTGTAATTAACCACTACAAGAACTACATGATCACTTCCTTGGAAAATTGCATGAACTAGACTATAGTAAAAATGTTATTTACATATCCACAACACATATAGCAATCAGTGATTGCCAATCACTCATAGTGCTAGGAAATAAGATGAACAAAAAAAAAAAGCTCAGTTTTAAAATCAGTGCAAGGCAATTAAGTGGTGAGAATTGGAGGCAATTAACTTCTGAAATTGCTTGAAAGAGGGAAAACTATAACATTCTTTCACATTGATATGGACCCTAGTGTGAGAACAAGCACTATTGATCCAAATACTCCCATTGGCACAAATGGATTAGTTCTAAAAGTGAGATGGTGATAAACTTCATCCGCAACCACCAGAATACCCAGCTTTCTTGCTATCCCCGCAATCTAAAATTCAAAAAATTAACCACCACTAACATTAACACCCTAATTACCAAAAAAAAAAAAAATTGTTTTACTTATGAAAACTCACGCTTTTTGCAGCAATGTTTCTAAACAATTAAATCCACCATTGTGTTACATGTAAGTAACAAGATCATATGAGAGTCTAGCAAAATAAACTAAAATTTAATCGTTGTTTTGCCACTAAAAGCTTTAAGTCATTCTTATTATTAACTTATAGACATTTTGATATTCTCAAAACAAATTTGACTCTACTTCCAAATAGACATTGACTCAAATGATAAAGAAATCAGGTAAGGAGGTAAATTTTTAATGCTCTTTTTTGAGTTGATTGCAGTTGATATATTAAAGGTCAATATCCTCGCTAATAACCTCCATGTATCCAAGAATTTTGATCAAGCTCAAATATGCGGTTTAAATTGTGTCCATAACTCCATTGTCCTTGCCTCCCTAGTCTAAAGTGCATGTCTAAAACAAAATAGATATATAAGCATGAAGGGGACACATTCATAAAGCTAGCAATAGTATCTCCTTCAAAAAAAAAAAAAAAAAAAAGCAACTTCAAGCTCAGATAGAGTTAAAATAGATAGTATAATCACATATTAGACTCAATGGGGTCAATGAGAGCATTCTATACTAGGGTAATAACCTTAGAGAATTAAGAAAGAGACCAAGAGAGATAACTGCCCGTACCTTGTCTGTAACTAAATTTCTATTTCAATAAGCATCCTTAGTATTATGCACACGGATAACTAATCTGGATGAAGCTAAATACGGTGATGGAGTGGAGGTTGTAAGCCTTTGAAGTCACTCGATTATCATATTCTCAATACCACTCCTTCTCCAATCCATATCATCATCTTCATTTTCTTCTTGCAACACATTTGCATTACAGTGTAAATTTTCTTCTTCTTGGTATGGCTCTTCTTCATCTAATGGCATTTCATAAAGGTTTCGTGGTTTGGTTTCAATCACAACATTCCATGTGGGATCTTTTATTCCATTAACATAGTAAACTTGAGTTGCTTGACATGCTAATACAAATGGCTCTACGGTTTTCAACTTTCGTGATGTATTAACAATAGTGGTTCCATGCCGATCTCTCTTATAACCAATTCCTTCACGAGGTACATCATACCAATCACATTTAAACAACACAACTTTGTTCCCTTCAGTATATTGAAGTTCAACAATATCTGTTAGTTGCCCATAATAAGGCACATTGCAACTTTGATCCTCCCCTCTCACCATAACTCCATTATTTTGTGTTCTTTTACTTTCATCACATTGATTTGTATGAAATTTGAACCCATTAACATTGTAACCACGATAAAAAATAGCCCTCTTCTCAGGGCCCCGAGCTAATGAAAGCATATGCCCATCAACTTGCCTTGTATTATATAAGTTGGTGATCTACAATAAAACCTAAATAAGGTTAAACTCAAGTTGTAGTAGTTAAAATATAAACAAACATACATTTTCAAAATAAATTACTATCTTACTCTTTTTTCAAACCACGCAATAAATTCTTGTCTATGCACTCTGTCAATGTCGAGAACACCTGCATTTGTAAGGATATTCTTATGTTCTCTGCACACAGTTAAATATCCTAATCAATTTTAATATCATATCATGAGAATATCAAAGAAGTAATTTTTGTGAAGATCATCTTACTCAACAAATCGGTCAGCGTCGACACAATTTTGAAGGACATAAAATGTTGCTGCATTGTGAAGATCATCATTCAACTCACACCTTATTACTTTCCCTAAATGTCATCCAAGTGTTGAGAATATGGACAATGGAGAGGTATTTGCACATGCGGAAGTACCTCCATCATAATTTCGCTCTACCCGATTAAATTTGGTTTCTATTCCATGTAAATAGCGAGAACAAAATGTTAGACATTCATCTGCTAAATACTTTTCTGCGATAGACCCTTCTGCGTGTGCCTTATTACGAACATAATTCTTAAGCTTGCGCAAATACCTATATTTGAAGGCATAATATGAAATTTTATCAAAAATAAAATACTAGTGTGCAATTGTAATTTAGATTATAATGAAATTTTGTAAACTTTACCTCTCAACTGGATACATCCATCTGTATTGCACTGGACCTGTAACTTTAGATTCCCAAGATAGGTGAATGGCCAAGTGAACCATTACATCAAAGAAAGAAGGTGGAAAAATTTGTTCTAATTTACAAAGGGTTATTGCAATTTGGGTTTCAAGACGATCCAATTCATCTACTCGTAACACTTTAGAACACAATTCTTTGAAAAAGTTACTTAACTCAGTCAAAGCATCAGATACTTTTTTAGGTAAAAAGTCACGCACTGCAAGTGGGAGTAATCTTTCTAGGAAAACATGACAATCATGAGTCTTCATACCAGAAATTTTTCTCTCCTTAATATTCACACATCGAGATAAATTTGCAGAGTAGCCATCTGGAAATTTAAGATTTTTTAGCCAAAAGCATATGGCCCTTTTCTCATCATTTGACAGTGTATAGCAAGCTGGGGGTAGCTCTATCTTCCCATTAACCTCTATGGGGTGGAGCGTATGTCGTATGCCCATTTCTTTTAGATCAAGACGAGTGCTTAAAGAATCCTTTGTTTTATCTTTAGTATTCATAATTGTCCCAATTACACTGTCAAATATATTTTTTTCGACATGCATCACATCCAAATTGTGACGTAACAAAAGTGTTCTCCAATATGGCAATTCAAAAAAAAAATGCTATGCTTCTTCCAATTATGAAACTGCCCATGCCCTTCTAGAAATTGCTTTTTTTGGCCTTTCCCAAATATAATTGGCTTTAATGGACGAATTTGTTTTAACACATCATCACCAGATAACCGTTTGGGTGCTGTCTTCCATTCTTTTTTACCATTAAATTGTGACTTCTTATTACGTCATTTGTGGTCTAAGGCCAAAAAACGACGATGTCCCATATAACATATCTTATATCCATTTCATAACCTGCAATGAGTAGTCTCACTATGACAACAAGAACACGCCAAATTTCCCTTTGTACTCCAACCGGAAATAACAGCATATGCAGGAAAGTCATGGATAGTCCACAACACTGCTGCTCTCATATGAAAGTTCTCCTTTGTTGAAGCATCATATGTACACACCCTATCTTCCCACAATTCTTTCAGCTCATCAATCAACGGTCTCAAGAATACATCAATGTCATTCCCAGGACCCTTCGGGCCTGGTATAAGTAATGACATCAATGAGTAAGGCTCCTTCATGCACATCCAAGGGGGAAGATTATATGGAAATAAGATAATAGGCCAGACACTGTATTTAATACTCATATTTCCAAATGGGTTAAACCCATCTGTAGCTAGTCCAAGCCTAACATTACGGGGATCCATTGCGAATGACTCATGAATTTGGTCAAATTTTTTCCAAGCTTCACAATCTACTGGATGTCGTAACACTCCATCATTAACACGTTTTTCATAGTGCCAATTCATATCTGCAGCAGTCTTTGTTGACATAAACAATCGTTGTAGCCTTGATTTAAGTGGAAAATACCGCAAAACCTTCCATGGTACCTTTTTATTTTTCCCTTTACCACCCTTATTTGGCTGCCATCTTGAAAGTTTACAGATTGGACATTGAGTCGCTTTTGAATACTCTTTATAATAAAGTGCAAAATCATCTTTGCACGCATCTATCTTCTCATAATGGAGGCCTAGATCGTTAACAATCTTTTTTGCCTCATAGTTCGAGCTAGGTAGTCTCTCACACATAGGAAATGCATCCTTTAATAGCTCCATCAACATACTAAAGGACTTGTTGTTCCATGATGATACGCACTTTATGTGCAATAACTTGACTATGAAGGACAAGCTTGAATACTTTTCTCAATCTGGATATAAAGGCTGTTTAACCTCTTCCAACAATCTATAAAATTTCTTTGCATCTCCATTTGGCTCTTGTGGTTCATTTCCACTTGATTCCCTACCACGCACCACTTGTGGATAAGCATCCTTGATTATATCAAACATATCACCATATAGCATACCATCATCATCATCACCTTCCACTTCACTATCACCTTCCTCTTCACTATCACCTTCCCCATGAAGGTACCAAGTAGTATAATCTCTCCTTATACCCCTAAATAAAAGATAATACTAGACCTCATCCCGAGTCCTACAATACCTGTTGCTACAATCAATGCATGGACAGTTGATTATCATATCTTCATCTATTGAATGTTTAAATGCATACTCAAGAAAGTTTTCAACTCCATTAATATACTCAGTGCAAGATCTAGTAGGAAGATGCATCCAAGATTTATCAACCGTCATTTTATCTACACCATTTAAAGCATTGTATTAATCATAACTAACATTGATGGTGCAGATGGTAAATATTCATAAATCAATTTTAAACAAACATGAGCTAAGTTTCATACCGGATTGGAACAAAAACCACACTCTTTACTGCTTCTTCAACAAAGTTTCTGCAAACAATATCAAGGCCTGGAAATTGCAAAGAAAATTGATGCTTATGCTTTAGCCATCTTGTAAGAAGCAACACCATAGAAGCAATACAAGTCCCATACATGCTCAAATATTGATTCAAACCACAAAACCACGTGTGTTTTCTTCTTGAACTTCCACTAAATCAAGTTAGGGTGCATATAAAACATAACAATCTTTGTAAAGCATGTCCTAAGTCAAAGGTTATGTAGAACCTTTAAAGGAAGAAGAAGGAAAAAGAAGTTTGTGCTTTTACTACCAAGATTCACTCTTACAGCATCCATGTAACAGTAGTTTCGTGTTCCTAATTGTGTAGCCCACAAAAGGCACTGAATTCAAGACTGAATTGAAAGTAAATTTAAAAGAACTAATGGATGGTCCTAGGAACCATTAGCTACTTCAAAAGAGTGTTGGACAACCATGTTTATTCAACTTAAAAGAAGGCCAAGAAGTTTGATACCTGTATACCTAATATAGAGGCCTAGGAGGTTAAGACACAGAACACTATGCCATAGAACAATATAAAAGTCCCCGAACACAAAACACTATGTCACACATACATCAATGCATAAAAAAATACCTAGATATTGTTAAAATCAATGAATTAGCTCATCATATTTAGCAATATCTTCTATGGTTCTACTCAGTGTGTTTTCATTGCCCATTATGAATTACAAAACACTTTTTTTGCAAAAAGGATATTGCAGCTTATTAAACCAGAATGCATTATTAGTGAATATTTCCCAGGGAGAGGAAAAAATAAAGAAACATATAAAATAAATACAAAGAAGAAATTAACATGAAAAATTCTTACAGTCTCTTCAAGTTGCTCAAATTTCCTAGGTTTTCAGGAAGATGTCCATCAAGCTGATTAGCTTCCAAAACCCTATAAAATGCAACTTAAATTGTAACCCAAGTTGTACACCATTCTTCTTTTTATTAAGCAATAAAATCTACGTCAAGACTTACAACTCCTCAAGTGAACCAATCTCTACAATTCCCTTAGGAATTTCACCAGTTAACCAGTTTCCTGAAAGGGACTTGCAGAATACCAACTGTTAGGAAATGACCAACCTGTTGACCCCTTTGGTCAACACCTATATGGCAAATAATAAAGGCTCTCATAGATATAGATGCAAAAAATAACTTACAGAATGACAAGAGGGAGCTGAGAGAAACTAGAAGGAATTGATCCACTGATATAGTTGAAACTGAGATCACTGTTAAATGAAAGAAATATCATTTGGTCTTTCTCAATTTTGAGGTCATAAGACAAAAAGGCCAATCTTTGATGAAGTCAAAATAACATAGAAGTATTTTTCATGGTTAATACAATATGGTTGGCATGGCAGACTTGACTCATCTTCAACAACTAGGGTTGACCACTCATTACTTGTTTGTTCCCAAGGATATTATTTCACATGTAATAGACTTAGCTGCTATAACTACTTGCTTTCATGTTAGCCACTGTAGATACAATCCGGTCTATGTATAAGTTAGGTGGCACTCTTTTGTACTATCTCCTTTTTTATCTAATGTTTATCTGGTATCAAAAAATAAAAATAAAAATTTACAATTGATGCTTTAAGAAAATACCAATTCCAGTTGAAGACAAATAATTCTAGAGAACAAAAATTAACTAAAAAACAAATAACTAAGATTGAATGATAGAGAATGGATCTCAAAAGCAATAGCCTTATCTATCATAATAACATCTTAACTAAAAAAGGAAAAAGTACAAAATTACCCCACCAAGACGCCAATTACAACAGGAATTGGCATTAAAGAAAAGAAGAAACAAAGCTCAAATTTGTATATATGCAATTGAATTGTGTCGAGTTAACAAAAATGGCACATATCAATTGCAAAACGTTAGAGCTTAGCCATTATTATTTTCTTCCAGTTTCTTGTCTTCCAATTTTTCTTTTAATGCGTTGCATGTTAACATTTGAATTAACCTGAAAGACTTGAGCATTACACAACAAAAAAAAATGTTGCATGATTTAATACATATGATAATCCTATCTTCTTCATCACTGGCCTTTCTTGCTCCTCACAAAAATTAAAAACATATGGTGATGCTTGTGCAGTTTACCCTTTTTCATTTATTTGATATAACAATCAAATAGAGACCATCGAGGCCACAATCTTACAAGATATACTTAACATAGTCCTATCAGTTGCCAGATCAGGCAAACACATAAAAAATAATTGCATCAAACAAAAAGGGCACAACCAAATCCAGTCTAACTCTACACAACCAAATCCAGTTTAACTTTCCAGTGAGTTAGATAATGGCTTACAAATCCTCCATAAAAAAACTCGGGCAAAAACATTCAAGAGATTAAAACTCTTGAACTACAAGGAATATTTCAATAATAAGTGTACAGTATACACAGAGACATTCAAATTCGGTATCATACTTGTTAAGCAGCCACAAAGTACTTGACATATAGTACGGTCTTTCGTTTCACATAACAAAGATTAGCAAAATATGCAACAAACATCTCATAAAACATAAATTAAAAGATCCTGGGCTTAGTATTCACCTGGTTTGCCACTAAATTAGCAGAAGTAATGATAACACGAATACTATCTTGTCTTTGTAAAACAAGCAATTTTGGATGATGGCAAGCAATGCCTTGTTTCTTGCAGTCTTTACCAAAAGCAATTTGTATATATGCAATTGAATTTGTATATATGCACTATTACATACACTCAGTCACCAAATACACATGCACACGTACTGACACTATAGCCCTCTTTGTTGACTTCACTTCTCTCTAATTTACTTCACCTAACACTTAATTCAATTCACAATAATTCACTCTTCACGTCTCTCACAGCTCTCACTAATCTCACACTCTACTTCACAAGTCTCTTACAGCTCATGTCACAAGTGGGAACCAAAGGTTCCTATTTATACAAGCATGAGATCGGCTAAAAGCAACCGACATTGAAGCTTCTAGCTTCATCTATTTTCTGCCACCAGAGTTCTAGTACTTCTAGGCTTTATTTTATTATTATTCTTTTTTCCAATATTACCTAGCAGACACAGATATTGAGATATATGTATTATATTATGTATTCATTCACGTTCGGTAAGTTCAGGTTCAGATATTGGTAAAGCAGACACAGTGAAAACCATATTATATTAATATAAAAATAAAATAAAATAAAACTATATCCATCAAACGCCTTTCCAATTTTAACTGTGACAAATAAACAAATAAAAATAAAATACCCTCGGGTCCAATAACTGCTTTCTCTGAAATTATAAAAGACTCACCGGGAGAGAGTTGGTAACGCCGACGCCGGAGAAAGTGGAAACGACGGGCCTGCCGCAGCCGGCGGAGAAATGGAAACGGCATCGTTTGGAGAGAGAAGCAGGTGGTGGTGGTGGTGGTGGTGTGTAAGTGTAAGAGGGAAAGATAGAAGAAGAAGAAGGAGGAAAGTAATTGGGATAATGGAGGAGAAGTGAGTTAGTCCATTGCGTGAGGAGTTGAGAATTTGGTAGAGAGATTTTTAGTCGCTTTTCTCTTTTGTTTTTTTTTTGGGTGTCTTGCCGCGCAGTTGCGTGTTGTCAGTTGGCGTGAGTTGGGAGAGTTAGAGGGAAAAGTGAAAAACTTTAGAGGGAAAAGGGAACTGTGTTCAGAGGGAGTTGGGAGTAGGGAGTGCTAGAGGGAAAAGTGAAAAAAAATTTTGAGGGAAAGGGGAATTGATGGACGTGTGGCGCTAAGGTTTAAGAAATTTTAAGAAATTTGATAATAAAAAAATTTTTTATAAGAAATTATATAGTGGTTTTTTTTTTTTGAAAAAAAATTATATAGTGGTGTTGGGCATGGAGTTGTCTTTCTTTTAGTCTTAATGGCTCTCTGTGGTGTTTTATTTGGGACTACACTGCACGTAGTGAATGTCCCACCTACGCTAGTGTATACACTAGTTTACTTTTTTTTTTTTGGGAGAAAAAGGTAAGATCATATAATAGAGAAAATTAAGAAACATCGTTTTGGAGTACACGCTCCAAATCAGAGGGTAATTCTTCTACCAAAACATTAAACTCTGCAGATAAAACTGCTCTTCTGGCGAGGGCGTGAGCTAACTGATTCCCTCCTCAGCGCACATGGATAAACTTGCAAGCTTGAAACTGACTGGCCTGACAACGCGACTCCTCAATGACATTCCCATACAAGGTATTGCAACAAACCGGAGAATTCAACGCCGAAACCACCCGCAGACAATCACCTTCCACTAACACCTTAGAAAGACACAGCTCTTGCACAAAAAGAACAGCCCTACGCACTGCCATGGCTTCAGCCATCTCCACTGACAGAGGAAGAGGGATCCGTTGTGATAACGCAGCAATTATCGCACCAACCGAATCCCGTACTGCCACTCCAATACCTGCACATCCCAGATTCTCAAATAGAGCAGCATCGAAATTTACCTTGTAAAAACCATTTAGAGGTCGAGACCAGCGCACAGGAGCAGCAGCACCACGCGTTACAGCTTCAAACTTTCCTACTTCAAAGAATTCACGTACTAGGCCAATTGCTCTCTCTCTAACTTCATTCAGCGGCCAAGCAAGTTGATTTTCTCTCAACCTATTTCGCCTCTGCCATAAACCCCAAGAAGTTGTTGAAAACAGAGCCATCTGAAACTCTGAAGCGCTGCACATAACCTCCTCTAACAGCTCGATAAAGCTCTTGTATTATTTTCTGTAGAACTTGGAAAAATAAAAATTAGACTTCCATACTGCATGAGCATGATCACATAACCACAAACAATGGATTAATGACTCTGATGGCTCATCACACATTGAACATGAAGCTTCAACAGGGACATGTCGGTGTCGGAGATTCACTTTTGTAGGAAGAGAATCACGCACAGCTCGCCAAATAAAATGACGGACTTTATTCGGTGTCTTGATCTTCCAAATCCCCTTCCAAACCTTGCTCTGCCCTTCCAAAGAAGAAGTACCCGGACTTAATCTTCTTGCATTTGTCTCCAACATTCGGTAGGCGCTCTGCACACTATAATCCCCAGTAGGAGTTAAGGGCCAAATCAACAAATCCTCAACCCACCCTTCACTCACCGGGATCCTCTTTATCAACTCAGCCTCCCATGGCAAAAAAGCCTCATCCACTAAACCCGGATCCCAAACTCTTCTACCAGCCATGAACAAGTCTTTCACATAGAGAATATCAGTATTTGTCCGTGGAGAAATCACCTTACTGCTTGACAAGTCCGGCAACCAATTATGCTCCCAAATTCTGATAGATTCCCCATCTCCCACTCTCCAAACAGCCCCTTTTGTGATGACATCCCTTGCCTGTAAAATACTCCTCCAAGCAAAAGAACATCGCGGATAAACCGGAGCTTCCAATATGCTACCATTAGGGAAATATTTCGCACTAAAGACCTTATAAAGTAAAGAGTCTTTATGATGTAATAAGTGCCATACTTGTTTTGCAAGAAGAGCATTATTGAAATTTTGAATGTCACTAAAACCCATGCCTCCCACTGACTTAGACGAACAAAGAGTACTCCACTTAACCCAATAAATCTTTTTTGATTCCCCTTGCCCCCACCAAAACTTCGGATCATTGCTTCAATATCTTTACATAAACCCACCGGCAACTTAAACACACTCATCGAATAGGTAGGTATAGATTGTACCACCGCTTTTATCATAACTTCCTTTCCCGCCTGCGACAAGAGCTTCTCTTTCCATCCTTGCATTTTTGCCCAAATTCGTTCTTTAATATGAGTAAAGCATGCTTTTTTCTCTTTACCAACAAAAGAGGACAGCCCCAAGTACTTCTCAAAATGCTGAATAGCAGGAACACGTAGAGACAACTTTATCTCCTCCATGGTTTGGGCATCCGTATTCTTGCTAAAAAATAGAGTAGTTTTGTTCCTATTTATCATTTGTCCCGAAGCTTCTTCATAAAAACCCAATAATTCTTAGATCTTTTCACACTCTAATAATGAAGCTCTGCAAAACAAAAGACAATCATCTGCAAAGAAAAAATGGGTGAGTTTTGGGCCAGTCCTACAAATAGAGAAACCATGAATTCCCCCTTTCAATGCTGCTTCTTTCAGTATTGCATTTAAGCCTTCAGCACAGAAAAGAAATAAATAAGGCGAAAGGGGATCCCTTTGTCTTAAACCCCTTGAAGGCCTAAACAAACCCTTCGGCTCACCATTGACCAAAATAGAGTAAGATACAGTTGTAATACACTCCATTAACAAAGCCACCCAAACTTCCTGAAAACCCAATTTGAGAAGAATTTGTTCGAGAAAAGACCACTCCACCCTATCATAAGCTTTGCTCATATCCAACTTAAGAGCCATGTAGCCCTGCTTTCCTGTACAATTATTCTTCATACGGTGCAAAGATTCAAAAGCAATCAAAATATTATCTGTGATTAGCCTATTAGCAATGAAGGCACTCTAAGTTTCAGATACAATAGAATCCAGCAATGGTTTGAGGCGATTAGCAATAACCTTACTAACAATCTTATATATCACATTACAAAGGCTAATAGGCCTAAAATCAGACACCCGCTCAAGATTTTGGACTTTTGGAATAAGAGTAATAAAAGTATGATTAATAGATTTCAAGATGGATCTAGAATTTAAGCACGATAGAACAGCTTGAGAGATATCCATACCTACATCAGTCCAATAAGTCTGGTAAAATAAGGGAGGCATCCCATCTGATCCCGGGGCCTTTAAAGGAGCCATATCCTTGATTGCACCTTCTACTTCCTCTACTGTAAAGGACCTTGCAAGGCATTCCTCATGTTTTCGGTCACCACTGGTTGAATCCCTTCTAAGATCCGTTCTAGATTATGTGGATTGGAAGAAGTAAACAAATTGGCATAGAACTCTATTAACACACTAGTTTACTTTGTATGACTGTATTTGGCATTTAATAAAAGATTTCTATAGCTCAGAAAAAGTTTTATAAGAAATTGCATGTTATAAGAATTTTTTTTTTTGTTAATTTAAATTTTAGAATATATGTAGCGGCATGTGGTTTGAAGCTTATAAGGTTTAAAGTTTAAACAATTAGTATAATTTTTTATAATAAACAAGAATAAATAGGAGTATGTATATGAAATTAATAGGTTAATTAATGAAATAAATTAGATATAATTCATAAATTGAATAGCTCCCCGAAATTAGATAATAAAAAAGATTATATGTTATATGTTAAAAGAACAATATGAAAATTTTCCACAATAAGGTATATCAAATACTATAAAAGAATAATATAGTTTAGCTATTAAATATAAAAACAAATGATGGGTTTGCTTATATGTAAAAATGGTTTAATTTGAACTCGATCTAGTTGTTCAATTGAGATTAAATTTCATCAACACCAATATTTTACCATGCTATGCAAATCTAACGGTAAAAATTGGAATCTAAATTGGCACATGAAGGTTACACGTCGTGTACCCGTACTTTGATCGGTCTGGTCTTACAATCAAACCATCCAATCACACCCTAATTTCACCAAAACCCATTCTTTACCGTGCTCTTCCCATCCAATGGTTGGACTTTGAATTTTTCCTTTTCATTTCTATCAAGGCTTCCAAAATACAAGACCAATAGCAACCTAACCTAATTGAAACTCTAAAATGTTTCAAAAAAATGTTACAAATGTGTTAAATCACCAATTATAGATTAATCTTTCTCCCTCTTTCTCTCTCCCTAAAAAATAATAAGTTGGTATTATTCTTCAAATTAAGTATTTAATATTGCATCAAATTAACCTTGATTTGATTAGTATAAAATGCATGAATTTTCATCTTAAGCCCTAAATTATGTTGAGTCGCCTCTGCATGAATTTTCGTCTTAAGCCCTAAACTTTTGAAAAATCTCTTTTAACGACAAGATACTAGTAGGCATCCCATGGATCACACATAAGAGTGACCGAGGTAGCCCTCACACATTGAGATTTTTATTTTATTTTGACATTAACCCTCGCTAGCCATGGGTTTAAAAAGAATTTAAAGTAAGGACATTTTCTCCCTCTAAAATCAAAACCATTTATATCTAAGCACGCGTGTAAGTGTGTAGTTTGGGTCATAAGCCCAAGAAGTAATAGGATTAAGGCCCAAATAACCCAACACAATGAATTTGTAGAGAGTGGGCCAAAAACTAGGCTTTAATGAATTGACCGACACTTATAACGGATTAAAGGTGGGAAGTAAATGAGGAAAAACAAGCTTCATGCAAAGAAATCCTTCCTCGGCAAAATCCGAGGAGAGTAGTTCTTGAATATATTCTCTCTAGACTTGATTACAATTCCAGTTCTTACCATGCTACAATATTTTCTCCACTGATTCTCAGATCCTCCCTTTCCTTTGGAAGGTTTCTTACATTATATAGCCTCTTTCTGTTGATCTTGGCTCTCCATTTGTTGATCACGTAAGCCACTACTCGAGTACTTGTCCCTTCAGATGTGACACTGTTATCTTATTAAATTTCTATATCCCACAACATGTACTATTCTAAACTAGCATGTAACCCATGCTTACACATGAGAATGTTCAATTGTAGTGGTACTATTAATGTTAAGTTTGGATTATTAAACATATAGAAAACTAGTGTGTGACATATCATGGTGTGTGTTAGGGAAATTCCTAGTTTCTCTACTACTCTTTTTTATAATTTATTTTTGTATTCTTAATTTTTATAATTTTTGAATAAAAGGTTATATCTTTTTTAGATTTTTTTTAGAAGAAAATCCTTTTTAGAATTTGATCTATCATGGTTTTGACGAATTAGAATGTGGTTTAAGGTAAATTTAAATATTTGAGAGGTCTTATGGTCTATTGGCAATCATGCTCTTGGTACGAGAGGATTGCTGCTATATTTTATAAAATAAAAGAATTAGAGTTTGAATCATTCTCCATCTATTATTATAGCTATTAAATTAACTACTAAAAAAAGAAGAAGAAAAAGAAAGACGAGGGTTGGTGATGTACAACATTACTAGTAATACCAACCATGATCCATAATTAATGAACTTTTAAATTTTTGGGTTAACTTATACTACTCTTTCAAATTAATTAAAACCAGAACAATAGTGTAGGATGCTATAGTGCTTTCATAGCTAGATTTGTTTCAATATAGGAGTAGCACACTGTTACGTTACGTAACTAGATTTGAAAAAAAAAAAATATATATATATATATATATATATAATAAAACATGAAATGACTATATTGATTATTGAATGTAAAGAATAATATTAAAATTATATGACTGAATTAAATATAAGACAAAAAAGTGCAATTTGCAAGAACAGAACATGGATCAATGAAAACTATTCTAAACTTGCTGGGAGCATCTTTGGTTGGTATTTTCTAATTTCAATTCCACTTTATAATATTAATATTAATATAAGAAAAGAAACAACCGTGAGTGAGTGAGTGACATCAACAACAAGAATATTATAAAGAAAAGATTAAAATTTAAAATTGATTCAAGGTTAGCTTTATGTTTATGGGATACAAATCTGTACTAGTAGATATTTATTCTTATACTTATCGTGCTTATACTTGCTTGTTACACGTCTGCTCTGGGATACAAATCTGTAATGTACAGTGATTAAGCACTCATTTACCAAAAAAATAAAAATAAAATAACTGAGCACTCCACTCACTTTTCACTTTGGACTCAGTATCAGACTTCAGATTGAATGCTCCTGTCCGTGGTCCAATACCCATATCAACCGTTAACTAAACTTTATATTCAAATCAACGGTTTATATGAGAATAAAAACTGAGCACTTGTTTACCAAAAAGGAAAAAAAAAAAAAAAAAACTGAGCACTCCACTCACTTTTCACTTTGGACTCAGTATCAGACTTCAGATTGAATGCTCCTGTCCGTGGTCATGGGACTCAGTCTTAGTTCTCTACTTGCCTCTCTCAAGCTCTCACAGTCTCAATCCTCAAACCGATTCTCCAAATCCAAACCCTAGCCACATCCAATGCCATAGCCCACTCCCCTCTTCGCCTCCAATGCCTAGCAGCCGCCGCCGCTGTCCACTCCTTTCTCCGTGGTTACCGTCGGTGTCAGTACTACTCTGTTTCTCTGATCTTACTTTTTTGTTAGTGTTGTTGGTTTCATACTTTCATTTGTTATGGAAATCCAAAGTTAAAATCAAGTAAACCCAAAGATTTATAATATGAAACCCTAACCCCTTCCTTCTTGGTTTCATTATGGTCAGACACGGAGGAGAGAAGAGAAATAGTCCGTCCACTGCCGCCTCTTCACCGCCGCTCGATCACTACCGCCTCTTTTCTGCTGCCTCTTGAAGATTAGCCAACATAGATCGGTTTTAGATTTGTTGTTCTAATTACATTTTTCTTTTTCCATGTTCTTGATCTGTTGTTGTTGTTGTTGTTCTGATTTTAGATTTGTTGTTCTAATTAATTAATTTTTTTTTTTTTAAAATTTTAGATTGTGTTACCATTACACTTGAGAGAGAGAGAAATGAGCTCGGTTGAGAAGGGAAAGAGTGAAGAAAGAGGAAAGGAGCTGATTTTTTGGGTTTGCTCTCCCAAAAATGACTTTGTATTTAATTGTTTGTACTGGAGATGCTCTTAGTAATTTTTTTTTTCAATATCTAATTTATGGTTTATATTTTATTTTTAATGGGTTTTGTATATGGTTATAGGATATTTGAATAAGCTTTCAGATGTTTCCTAAAATATTTCCTATTTTGATTTTTATTTTTCTCTTTACCACTACTACACATAATTTTTTCACTCTTTGCTGCTACTTTCTGCTAAAATTTCCTGCACAAAACTTTCAAATGTTTCCTAAAATATTTCCTATTTTGATTTTTATTTTTCTCTTTGCCGCTACTTCACATAATTTTTTCACTCTTTGCCGCTACTTTCTGCTAAAATTTCCCGCACAAATTCTGCTATATGTTTCTTGCTTTTTCTACACCTCCAGTTCATCACAGAGAGGCAAAGACAAGGGTGCCAGGTACTGATTTATCCCTAATTTCATATTTCTGTTTTCTATTCCTAATTTCATATTTCTGTTTTCTATTAGCAGATTTGCTCAATCTTTTACAGGTTTTGGTGATCCATAAGTCAAAGGTAAACATCTAAAATAATATTTTACTATCTATATAAATAAGACCTACTTTAACTTTGAATAAACTAATGTTACAAGGATGATTAGCTTTACAGAATCAATCTTAAGAATTGATTTGATAGAATAATATGTTTGGTTTATTTTATACGTATATAATTTTTTGAATTCTGTGATATCTTTTTGTATTGTAATATAATGAATTTTTTTTCTGTTTCAATTTATCAATGTGATAGGATGATAAGCATGTATTTAGTTTTGAAAAAATTGTTGGTTATATTTTTTTTTCTTAGTAATGTCATTGAAGTAAAAGCTTTGTGAGTTAGGTAGAGCTGTGTTTCATGTGTAATTTCACATTAATATTCATAACTGCTAGTGTTCTTTATTTTTTGTGACCGCATTAACATATTTATATTCTACTTTCATTGTATTGTTTACAAATGTTAGTTTTTCTAATAGTAGGTAGGCATGGCAAGGAAAGGTAAGAGGAAAGGTAAAGGCATTAGTGAGTCTCAAGACTCTCAATTACAAGAAACTCAGTCAACTAGGCCTTCCTTTGATCATAATGAAGTTTCTAAGCAAGAGCTCTCACAAACTCTACGTCCATCATCTGAGCCTCAAACTGATGAAGAAGCACATCAGGCCTCTAATTCCATTTTAATAGGTAGTATTACATTATATACCCTTTTTTTATCACTTTTACTTAAACAATTGACATAATTCTAGATAATTATGTCAACAGGTACATGATCTTTATCAAATTTTTATTATTATTTGTTTTATTAATAGGTACTAATGTTGGATCAAAAAAGAGGGGTCGAGGAAAGGCTAAAGGCATCAATGCTGGAGATGGTGAAATAGTGGTTAAGATTTATGATGGCAAGTGAGTGACTTATTGCTATGTTGGTTTATTGAAATTAATTATGGTATCATAGCTATATGATATTGTTAACATCTTTGATTTCTATTTTTAGAATTATTACACCAAAAGCCACTCGAGAGATTACCATTCTTTTTCACCAAAAACTTAATGGAGCTTGGACAACTTTTACAGAATACCCAAATTCTGAGCTAAAGACTTTATATGCTCGATACAGAGCTCAACGCTTTAAGCATAAGCAGCCTGATGAGGAAGTCAAAAAGGCATTTATAGAATCAGTGAAACACCGCTATTCTGATTGGATGTTTCACATTAGAAATCCTATTTTTAAGAAGTATGAAGCGAAAGAAGATTGTTACAAGAATGGTCCGTCCTTCATTCCTACACCTTTTTGGAAAGAGATGGTGGATAAATGGATGAATGGAGATTGGGGGGTGAGTATAAATTAAATACATGTCATAAATTCTCTCACTCTCTCTCTAACCATTATTTGCTAATATTTCATAGAATCTAATGTTTTAGTGTATGAATTATGCATGCAGGAGACAAGATTGACAAATAAGGACAACAGAAATAAGTCTAAAATTTTCTCCACTATAGGTTTTGTACCAATGGCCAAGTACAGATATGAAATGGTATATTATACTATCATCAAATAGTTTTACATTTTATTGTATATTTACATAGTTTAATAATGTTACCAATTTTTTTTATTCTTTTAAATATTGCAGTATCTTGAGACGGACTTTAAGCCTAGCCTCATTGATTGCTTTAAGAAATTTCACACAAAGAAGGATGGCAAAGAATGGGCAATTGATCATGCTAAGACATTATATGTATGCAACTTATACCAAAATTTTAATTTTGTTAACAACTTATAGTTTTTTTGTTGTTTTGATTATCCACGTGGTTTTTATTTATGTGTAGGATAAAATGGATGCCATAAAGGCCAAAGCTGTTTCCAAAGGTACTAAGACAAATGATTATCAGATCTTTCGTGAAGTGGTTGGTGAACCAAGTCATAGTCGTGTTCTTGGCATGGGAATAGGTATTAAGGCTAAGGATGTGTACGGCTTAACTTCATCTCGTAAAGGTTGTAGCAAACGTTGCAGAGAAGATTTACAAAAGAAAAAGAAGATTTGGAGGCTTGTCTTAGAGAGGAAATGGATTCCAAACTTGCAAAAGTTGTGGAGAAGCTTGAGGAGAAGTTTGCACAAAAGTTGCAGTCGATGGGCATACCACAACAATCTGACATAGATCCAGCTACCATGATACAATCTCAGACTTATGCTTTTGCCTCTTGGATCTTCTACAACTTTCTATTGGTTTGTTGTGGTTTACAACTTGCATCTATTGTAATATTATATTATTTTATATTTAGTTTTGATAAATGATAATAGAACTATTATGACACTATCTACTGTTTTGAGTTGATAGCTGTGTATAGGTTTTGTATTTAATTTTGTATATCATATGTGTTTTGTGGTTTACGTTTTTCATAATTGTTATATTATTTTAATTTATATTTAATTTTGATAGTGGTTTAAGTAATCAAATTAAGTTATTGTTATTGTTAATTTTTTTTTTTTTTTAAAAAAAGGTTACTTTGAGAAGTCTAGGGATACTAGAATTCACTTCAATTGTTTCATTTTAACTCATGTTTAATGTTTTTTTATTTTTTTTTTAGGATGGTACTAGCAGAGATGAAGAGGACAACTCAGACAATAACATAGAGGTTGAAAACAACTTGGAGAGTGACTCAGAGGAAGACTAATATAGATCTTGTCATAGAATAGTTGTTTAAGTTTAAAATAAAGTTGAATTTCAGGATTTCTTTGTATATTTATATTTTAAAGTTTGAACTTATATGAATTTTTATCTTTTGATGGATCAATTTTTAGTAATTATTGGACTATTGTAACATGATGGTTAAACAAAAATGACATAAAATAAATTAAAAATAAATAATAAAATATTTCAAAAATTATATAAAATATTACCACCGATGACATAAAAAGTTGGTCATAAATAACTTTATAGTGATGACAAAGTCCCTCGCAATTAATAGAATAATGACACCCTTAACATCTCGCTAAAAATAAGTTGCGAGGGGTTAAAAATTCCTCACAAATAAATTTTAGCGATGTTATTATTGCGAGGGTATAAATGTCCTCACAAATAATTATTAACGACGACGGCTTCTCCTTGTTAAAAATAAGTTGCGAGAAGTTAAAAGCCCTCACAAATAAATTTGAGCGATGCCATTATTGCGAGGGTATAAATTTCCTTACAAATATTTATTAACAATGATTGCTTCCCCTCATTAAAAATAAGTTGCGAGGGGTTAAAAGCCCTTACAAATAAATTTTAGCGATGCCATTATTGCGAGGGTATAAATGTCCCCACAAATAGTTATTAACGATGACTACTTCCCCTTGCTAAAAATAAGTTGCGAGGGGTTAAAAGCTCTCACAAATAAATTTTAGCGATGCCATTATAGCGAGGGTATAAATGTCCTCACAAATAGTCATTAACGACGACTGCTTCCCCTTGTTAAAAATAAGTTACAAGGGGTTAAAAGCCATCACAAATAAATTTTAGCGATGTCATTATTTGTCACTAAAAAGTATGTCGTCAATTTGGAATTTGCAAATAACTAATTGCGAGGGTATGAAGGTCCTCACAAATAGTTGTTAACGACTACTGTTTCCCCTCGCTAAAAATAAGTCGTCGACTTTTCTCGTCGTTTGGTAATATATTTGTGAGGGTGAATTTGTTCGGTAGTGACGGTAAATTACCCTTGTAAATTATTTATTTGCGAAGGTATGATCGCAAAATCTCTTTTAGTGACAAGTGCAAATATGACAGCCTTCGAGGGCCAAATGCCCTCGCTAATAACCTTTTGCGATGATATTTGAATTTTTGCGAGGGTATTTGAGCCTCGCTAGTAGACTCTTTTCTTGTAGTGTATAAAGCATTTGGATTGTAATTTGAATTTGATTTTTTTTTTTTTCATAGTCATTTAGTTAATCATATGCTTGTGCCTAACATGAGATATTCAATTTAAAGTAAATGTTTGACACAAGAATGGAGGAAGACTCATGATATGCTGTCAAAAAATGAGTGCTACTTTTTGTATGTGTGTACATATAGCATTCTTTTACCCTTTCTCTTGTTTGTTATATCTCTTAATGTTTAGGTACTAATTTTCAAGTCATAATCTTTTGCCCAATGTTCCTAGCACTTATTTCATTCCAAAATACAAGGTTATGAGCTATTATTAATTTTTTTTTTTTTTTTTATTGCATTGGTCAATCTTGAACCTTCATAAGACAATACTGAAACCCATCTCATTCCAATTCAGTAGATCTAATGTGTTGTTCCAGCTAGAAGCTAGACTAGTTTTGCCATTCCTTTGTACAAAAGAGAGAAACATCATTACTTGACTTGTCCCTTTTTTTTTTTTTTTGAAATTTTGAGATTTCCTTTTGTAATGGTTATTAGCTTCCTATGTGATATGAGCTCTTGCCCAACTAGGACCTCCTACTGTTATAAGTTTTATGTCTAGAAAGAGGTCATGGGCTCAAAATCTATTTGGTATATGCATGCAATAACTTACCAATTGAAACAAAAAAAAAAAAAAAAAAAAAAAAGCAAAAACAAAAAACAAGAAACAAAAAACAAAAAACAAAAAAAGAGCGTCCTATGTGATAACAGACATTTTTGTTTTTGGGGTGCAACCTAATGTTAGTTTATTGTACTAAAAAAATTTTGCTTTGGGAAGGTAGAGAGCTTCTATTCTAGGAATGTCACGACCCAAATCCATGGAACATGAATTTATATGCTTGACTAACTTGCTGAACTTATATAACTCAATAAACATAATTAATCCAAAATAAATTTAAACTCCAAAGGAACAATACTCTTAAAAAAAAAAAAAAAAAAAAAAAAAAAAAAAAAAAAAAAAAAAAGACCTCTTACAAAAATCTAAACTCCACAAATTGGAAATAATCTCCACTATATAAAATAAAACATGAATTACTAAATAAAGGTAACTAAAATATTCTATAAGGCTTCAAGTAATACTGAAGTTGCCTACAACTTCCATGCTCTACCTTACACCTTACAAAGTGATCCAAATGTCCTATATTCCCAACTACACATTAATCTAAAAACAATAATTGATGGGGTGAACCACACATCTAGTATGTAATTATTCAAAATACACAACAGAATAGAGTCAAGCAAAGCATGAGTTTGATTTCACAATTTCTCTCAAAATATCAAGTATAGTTTTCCAAACATATAAAGAAGCACTTAATACATATATAATCCAATCTTAAAATCATTCAAAAACACATATAGATAATTGATTAGAGCACAGTGTCACATATACACATATCACATATTCTCTCATACAATCCTGTGAGCGGATACCAACATCTAACCCCTGCTGGTGAGGAATCAACACTTATTTTCACATATAACCCTGTGAGCGGGCTTACACATATACCTGATCAATTCTAAAAACACTTATTTTGAGTCATATCACAAAAAGTAAAGTTTATACAACATAGAACAATTTTCTTAATATTAATAATTATTCCAACAATAAAGGCATATTGAATATCTCAATATTAAATTGATACATAAATCAAAGGATGCTTGACTCTCTTAGGGAAAGAATAGGAATTCAGGAATTTATATAAATATTTTACAATTCTTGAGTAAATTTGAAAATTCAATTTGCCAAAAGAAACATTTTAAATACCATTTGGAGAATAGGAACATGACTTTTAAATCACTTGGTTTTAACAAATTTAAAGAACAAGAACCTTTTTAGAAAACTTACTTTGAAACTCAATTATTTAATGAAAATAGTTTAGTTTAGAACTCATATTTTAAATGAGATTCGGACATTCAAAACGTTATTTAGAATTCAAAGTTTCTCTTTAAAAAATTATTCAAAGGTCAAAGTTTCTCTTTCAATTATGTAAAAATGCTTTTGATAAACTTTAGTAAACATAAGCTTAAAACATAACTTTTGAAAACCTTTGACATCTAAGAACCTAATGAACAAAATTGTGTATATTATGCATAATTACTTACAGCACCTGAATTACTCTGAAAGTCCAACTAAAACTCCCTCCAAATAGTCTCAAAATACCCTTAAATAGGACCTACAATCAATCATGGAAATATACTTAATATCCTCTACAAAATATAAAGCTTATAGAACTATACATATGGACTCACTAGAATTATACTTTGCTGAACTAATAACACTTTCAACACTAAATTAACATTTCTCTAACCAATGGTATTCTAATCAATAATACATCCTTGCATTAATAAAACTCATTTTACCATGAGGAATGCAGCAGCCAATACTTTAGGATTTAATATATAACCCCAATGCAAACGGTGGGCCAAAACCAATATGATTCTGTTCATGAATTTAACATTCATTGACCTTACGGATTTAATATAAGAATTTTGGTATGAAATCTCAAATCTGTCATTATCCTTTTAAAAAATTGTAGACGTGTTGAACTTTTTTTTTTTTCCTAGATGTGTTGAACCTAAATGGTTCATTGTGTTTGGGAATAGTCAACACCTAGCTAGGCATGGACTATCAAAGCTATCAATAAGGGAAAAATAGGACTTTGACAAAATGAGAGCTAACTAGTGAAACATGTGTGGGGTCGGGTGCAACTGTCCAGCAAATCAGAATTAACATTATGGTGTAGATCAGCAGCCCAAAAGCTCTCATAGTCCTACGCAAGCCTTATTCATGGATTTAATAATTTCGGCTTTTGTTCTAGAATCTGAACAGTGGCAACCTAGGATTCAAGAATTATTGAAATAGTGTAAATCATAATCTAAGAAACTGCAAATTCAACAATCTACATATCACTAAAGTTTTCCATGATAAAATTCTAACTCCTTAATTCTTTGTTTCTAACGGTGAGAAATCATACGTTGAATAGTTTGATTGTCTCTTCAATTGTATGTACTCTAAACTCCAAGGAAAAACATCTCTTAACCTCTTTAATAAAACCCTTCCTATGAAAACCCTGATTATCTCTTCCTCTACCCTGTAGTTCGTATTAAAGATGTGAATTTAGTGGGGTAGCGGGCTGCAGTTACTAATAAAAAGAATACCTATGGCCCATTAATTATATTTATAAGAAAATTTAATAATAGCCTCAAATAAAAATATGTAGGGTATTACAGGGAAGGTAAAGAGCTAATAGAGATGAAAAGAAGTGGAGGGTTGTATTCACTTATTTTGAAGGTTTTTAGTAAGTCTAGTAATAATCACCCGCATCTTACATTTAGTGTTTGTTTGGACCAATTTTAATAAACCAAAAAAAAAACAAGAGTCGAAACAGGTAAGGTTTTTCGTAGTGAATCTTGCATGATCGAGTTGAGAGCGTCAACAGGTTTGAAAACATAATATCATGAAAATGCAAGAGAGAGGAAAAGGCTGTGGGTGCTTGAACTTCTGGTTCTTTGAATAATTACGTTAAAGTGAAAATAGTAGCTAGCTTGTATCGTGTGTGTGTGTGCACACACGTCAAGAAAAAAGTGATTGCCTAAACCGATAAGAATGATATTAACTAGAGTATTAATATTGGTGGTGCTAAAAAGTTATATTTATGTTTTTAGCATCACTAAATATAAAATTATAGTTACATTGATGGAGCCAAATTTGGCTTTGGCTGGCTCCACAGCTGCAGTGCACAGTCAAAAGTGGCTGTGCACTGTAGCTCATAGGTAAAAAAAAAAAAAGTATTATTAAATTGTGTTCTTACACTATTTTATATTAAATATATTGTTTTATTTATATGTCTACACTGCTTTGTAGTAAATATATATATATATATATATTTAGAGAGTTTCAACTTATAGTGTCCGCTTCTAATAATAACTCTTTATTATCAGACCATGACACTAATCAGTTTTTGGTGTAGATAGGAATTGATCCTCAGATCTCTTATACAACCATTAGAGACTTTACTAGTTGAGCATAATTGGAACCCACTAGTGAATATATTATTTTATTGTAGTGAATATATTATTTTATTATGTTGTTTATATTATTTTATTGTATTGAAAGTTAAAATAAAACCACTAATATTAAGTGTTTTGTAAAGTGAGAATGTAAGATAGATAAAATAACTTTTCGTGGAACCATATTATTGAATTTATGACTCCACCCATGCAAGTGCACTTATGAAAAAGTGATTGCCTAAAATGTCTGAAAAATGGATCCTTTGCATGAAGTTTCTTAGAAGACTCCTTTAATTATCATAACCTTTCTTTCTCTCTTTCTTTCCTTCCCTATCTTCTCTCTCTCATCCACGTTTACCCAACCTTATCTTTAGAATTAGATATCTTTTACCAAAAACCTTTATCTTCATAATTAATTCATCCCTAAACGACAAGATAGCATTCTAAAACAAAAAAAAAAAAAAAAAAAAAAAAAAAAAAAAAAAGACCACTCGGCATAGTCCAAGGAATGCAAAGAATGCAATAAAATTCTCTCCATTAAATATTCCTTTAGCAGCTTTGTTTGTTAAGGAAAGGTCACCTTTACTCAAAGGGGAACATCTAGGTTTTGTCTAGTAGATGTATAATCATTTGATTTGGAATTAGATTTTTAAATTTATTTATTTTAAAATTCCTTGCGAGTCCGATGGTTGCATATTTTCAAAACACAGCGCACTAAAAAAGCTAATTGGAGGCCCAAAGAGAATCTTAAAGTGCTCATTATATTTGACTTTACATTCTAAAATCGATGGAGAGAGAGAGAAAAACTCTTTTTTTAGGGGGGAGGGGGAGGGGGAGGGGACAAAAACAAATTATCGATGCACACATACATAAAATTCCTGGAATGAACAATAAGTAAACAATTGGCAATTCTATTGAGTGTGATGTGCTCCGTGACTATTACAGGAGTTAATTAAGGACCTACGAAATAAATAACACAACCCTTGTAATAAGTGTTGAAAAAAATCATACATTCCCTTTTTTTTTTAAAAGAGAAATTGACAAGAACACAATATATTTTATAATTTTTTATTTTATTTTTTATCTGGGTATACTTTATAAGATTTTATTAACGTTACCTTGAGACATAAATTATTAAACCATTTTAGGGCTCGTTTGAATTAAGGGGGAAATGAGGGGAAGCTGAGGAGAGTAGAATAGAGTTAATTGAAACTATGCTAATTTTGGGCCAACTCTACTCTACTCCTCTTTCTCTCTTTCTCCCTCAATTCAAACGGACTCTTAGAAAATTTTATATCAAAAAATAAAAAATATGATTAACTATTTTAACAATTTTTTCAAAATGAATGATTAATACATACATACCCATTTTATAATCTTTTTACAATTGATGGCGAGTGGCAAGTTTTTATTTATTGATTGGAACATATGGCAAGTTGATGAGTTCATCGGGATCATCATATCACAATTCACCTGTGACCTATTCAATAATTAATGCCAAGAGCACAGTGTGCCTTTATTTTTATAGGGTAGTATCTGGATAAACCTCTTTGACCACGGAATGAGTGTGAGTGTGAAAGTATTTTCACAAAAAATTTAGGAAGGCAAGATTAACAACAAAATTGCCAATGCCAGGCTGCCAGCCATTCCTGCAGTGGTGGTGGAAAAAGAAAAACCACTAAAAAACTCCAAAAGATGAGAAGGCACGGCAGGTGCCGTGACAGAGGGCAAATCTATGAATCCAAATCCCAATGCATGCATGGTATTCTCAGGGAAAAAAGTTAGCCCGGGTTTTTAGTTGAGTTTGACCCTAATCATAATGTCACTTCTTTTGAATAGGTCACAGCCGTAATACTTCAATGGTTATTTCTCATGTTCTTGGTTTCACTGTTCTTCCATTTCCATACCTCTTATGGTGACGTTGGCACTGCAGCGTTGTATTCTCCGCCATATTTACCCACAGCGTGTTATGGAAGCAATGCATCTCAGTTCCCATCCAGCAACTTGTTCGCGGCAGCTGGTGATGGAATATGGGACAATGGTGCAGCTTGTGAGAGGCAGTATTTGGTTAGGTGCATCACCTTTACTTCAACACCATATGCTTGTAATCAAAACCAGACAATTCAGATCAAGATTGTTGATTATATTGTTTTAGCACCCTCTTCCCCGTCAGCTAATAACACCACAATGGTTTTGTCCATGACAGCTTTTG
This sequence comes from Quercus variabilis, assembly GCA_030445155.1. Classification (NCBI taxonomy): domain Eukaryota; kingdom Viridiplantae; phylum Streptophyta; class Magnoliopsida; order Fagales; family Fagaceae; genus Quercus; species Quercus variabilis. The sequence continues at coordinate 6,324,868 of CP129447.1, forward strand.
GGACTATTGCAAATCCATCTACCACTTCTTCCAATATCAATATAGAATTTCAACAGTAAGTTTCTTCAATGCCCTTTTTTCTGTTTTCTTCTCTTATTTTGATATGAATGAACGAATTTCACTGACTATCAGATACCACTCCATTATTATATATTTGTATTGATTTCAGCTGCATATGAATTTCTTCTAGGTTATTGTGCTCCTTCCATAAAAAATCAACTGAGGCCACACCAAAAAAAAATATGCCATTGCCTTTTGTTCACTCATCTATGTAATTTAAACTAATGAAAGTTTTGTAGGTCTTGAATGTCTGTTCTCTACATGGTATAACACAAATATTAGTGGAGTCCTTTGCTTAGTTACTTATCCTGTTTGGCTGTTTCCTCAAAATCTCTTTAAGGCAATATATGGTCTTAGCTTGTTGCCTAGAAATGTCTTGATTTTATTTACTTTTTATGTTGTATAGCATGTTGCATACTCTGGATATTCTCTTCCCAATTCATCCTTATTTATTTGACATTAATTATGCTAAATTTTTGTAATTTTGAATTTACAATCAGCTGTTTAAATGGCCCACGCTAGGAATTTGGGTATGTGTGTGTTGTGTTGTGTGCACACGCTAGGAATTTGGCATTGTTATTAATCAAACTCTCTGTTTTGCAATTGCATTATACTAATATTTATTTTGCTTTTTAGTTCTGAAGCTCTGCGGCCTCTGAATTCAAGCATGGAGATGGAGGGGAATAAAGAATCCAGGTCCAGGAGGCCCATATTCCCCTCCTTCTCACATGGGTCAACATGAGATGATGAGTGCTGATGATCAAAGGGTTCATGGTAAAGATGTTCCACTTGACACAGGTCCGGTTCCACCATCTACCCCTAACCCCTCCACCCTCGATGCCAGTGGCCACCCCTGATCATGAAATTAGTAATTGTGCAGTTGGTCTTGTTGTAATGGAGCCGTATCTCTAGAACAATTATCTGCCAATGCTTTTGATTTTTAAAAAGAAAAAACTATAAACATATTTTCTAGTCTTTGATTGTGCTTAATGAAATTGGTACTTATCAAACAATAAAAAAAAGTTGCGTGTTATGTTCAAAAACATGATTAACCAGGCCGTCTATGGCTGCATTGGCTGCTTAACCAAATACCTATGACTACATTTCGTACGTGCACCAAGCCCAAGGAAGTCACAAAAATACCTGTGCTATGGCTGTCTAATAGGTACGGAAGATCAACATATTGATATATTGTCCACCTCTCGAAGATAATTAGGAGTTTAGGTTAGACTATCACTCACTCTTATATGTACGGAAAAATGCTAATAAATGTTTTTCAAATAATGGTTAATAATATATTTTAAAAAAATTTATTAAAAAACCAATTAATATTTTGTCAACTTTTCTATTTGTCATCAAAAAATTGTGTCCAAATTTTTATAAAATAAATTGTTAGTTATTACCTTAAAAACAGCTGTAGCATGACTCAATTAATATATTATCCAACTTACCAACCGAAGTATTGTTCTTCTAGCCCACTCAGCCTCGATTTCATGGCCTTCCAATGCATGTCCTATTGGCCAACCATTAAACTTTAAAGAATTAGATTATAGTTTATAATAATAACAGCAACAACAACAACAATGATAATAATAATAATATACTTTTTTATTTGTAGGCTTAATAATATATATATATATATATATATATATATATATTTTATGTCTCGTTGTTCCTAGATTGTAGACATTGTATATAAGTATTGCCAACCCCAGTCACTAAGGAACGTGTTACACACAAGCTTATAATTTTTTTTTTTAAATAAAAAAAAAAACCATATAATTTATGATAGATAGTTACAGTTTCTTTCTCTTAAAAAACCATATATTCAATATAAATAAAAATACTAAAAAATATTTTTCAGTGGCCTTCTACTTTCTATCTAAAGCCTAAAATATGTAGGCGCCAGTTTCTATTGATATTAACGTTTTTCAAGTAAAGTGCAATCGTTACCTTTCTTTTGGTTACTAACCTCTGGTTTGCATGCTCAAGGTCAAGGCGGATAGGTGTTTCATATCCAGGTGTTTCATATTCATATGTGTTAGGTTTTTAGACCCTTTAAAACACAACAATTGGATTAACTTAGTTTATTAGCCAAGTAATTAACTTAGTCAAATTATGCAAATCTAGGTTAACACAATCAATTAATCATATCAAGAAATAAAACAGCGGAAATATAAAGAACACAAAGATATGATCACTTAGGAAAACCAAACTGGTAAAAAACCTGGGAAGGATTTAACCTAACTATTCTCAAGGTAAACTTGAATCCACTATATGAAAGAATCGAAGTTCATACAAAAGGACTTACAAGCACCCACGCTCAACTTCCTAATGCTACCCACCCGTAGAACTTACTAATATGACCACGTGCAAGCTCCGAATCCATGGACTCCTTCTTTCTTGGATTCTCCAATCAAGTACAAGCACTCCCGCTTGTGTTTCTTTAAGCTCCAATGACAGCAACTGAGTTGATCATCAAGATGTTGATATTATCTCTACCTTGAAAACCCTAGGTTTATGTGAAGGAAAACACCTCAAGGATCTCACAAGAGATTCACACAAATAGCAAAATATGAGCAACAATACAACCAGGGCAACTCTCAAAATGTGGCTAGGGTTTTGCCTTATATACTTAGGGCAAAAACATAAAACCCTAAACGTTTAATGAGATAGGGCTGAGTTGGAAATTCTGTAGAAAAAACATTCTGGCCGACTTTCGATCAATGATCGATCGAGCCAGGCTGAAATGTACCAATACATCTGCAGCCACTCGATTCCAACTTTACATGAATTACACAACTTTGAGCAAGCCTAAACAAGACTAAATATATTTTTTTGATCATGGTTTGCCAACATTACACATTAGAGTTCTAAATACATCAAATTCTAAGTCTTTACAACCTAACAAAGTCCCCTTTGGGCAATCCGTGACAAAACACAAATTAAAATCTCAAAGTTTACAAATAAAAGCCCTTTACAAAAAAATGTTCATAAACATGAATTCAATTCTAACTACTATCCATTAGTTGCAAGTGTAGACAGTAGCTCAATTGAATCAACTTATGTATTCCTGAAACACTCAACAAATGCATAAACGCATGTGTGACAGAAAACAGTAAATCAACAGATATGTAAACTAACTCTCCCCTTAAGTTAGATACAACAAAAATAAAACATTCTTGTAAGATTCACACAACACATAATAAAGACATATATCAATGAATAACTCATAAATATAAATCAATAAGCAGTGAACACAAGAAACAAGAATCATATATATATATAAAAAAATGTATCTCCCCCTAACATGAATAGCCCCAAAAAATGATATACAAAGTGAAGCACTTAGATACAATCTAATATCTCCACTAGCTCCGCAAAACAAAAAAAAGTACTCCCCCTAACTACAAAAACTCCTCTACAAGTGTCAAAACTCTACTCCCCCTTTTTGTGACGGAATGTCAAAGGACAATCACATGCCATCATCAAAAAGAGGTGGTGAGGGTGAACGAAGATGCGCTAAGTCGGCTCACAAAGCGCGCATCTCATCAACCAAGTCCACCAAAATCTGACCATGAGCCACCTAAACGGTCATGACAGTCTCCAAAGTATGATGTATATCAAAGTCATCTGAAGGAGGTGGAGGAACATCAGCAGCAGCACCACCACCAACAGGATTAGAAACATCCTCACTAGCAGGACCTGTAAAAGAAGAAAGAGGAGGTGCGGGACCAGAAGACTCAGACCTAGGGTGTTTAAAGCCAGCTCGAAGATGAGCAGCCCTCTATCTAAGAAAAGACGCACCTATGGGAGCAATAACATGAACGGGCTTAGAAGAAGGGAAATCATCTAGACCATGATATAACAAAATCCTATGAATAAAAATAGGATGGATAAAAGCATGAGAGGAAGATGAACTCCTATAAACTTCGTTCAAAGAACGAAGAAATAAGTGAGGAAAACTAATAGGAGCATCAATCACTAGAGCGTAACAAAAGACACATCGCTCAAGAGGAATAGTGTGAAGATGAGAAATGGGCCATATAGAATGACACGCTATCCTAAAGAAGAGATAGTGCAACTCAGATAGCTCAGCAATGGTGATCCTAGGATCAAAACCCTACTAGATAGAAGACTCAGTGATGTATGACATGACATCACTCAAAGGAGGAGACTCATCATAAGGATAGACAGGGTGCTGGACCAAAGGTACCCCTAGAGCATCAGCTACTATAGTAGGAGTAATGGTGTACTTTACACCTCGTATCCAACTCTTTACCAAAGTGTTGGAATCATAGATGTGGATAGAGATGTTCGAAAAAAACTCTTTAATCAGGGTAGCTGGAGGAAGAAGATCAGAAATATCCAATAGAGGTAACCAGCCCCGACGCTCAAAATTTGCGGTAATGGCAGGATCAAGCTCATCTAATACTATAGCACGCTCAGACCAAATCTTTCTCCTAAGATTCAGTGTCTCAAAAATCTCTTGGTTCTTCTCACTAGGAAACTTCTCACGATCAAAAGAAGATGGGGGAGGAGAAGGTGGGGGAATAGACCTATGAGTTCTAGTTTTCCTAGGCATGATGCTAAGGAAATGACAAAGACACAGAACAAAAACCAAAAGAACAAAAAACAAAGCACAAACCAAGGGTTGACTGCAAGTTAGCACAAAAACAATATAGAACAAAAATCTATATGATGCATGAACAATTACAATGTCATGATGCATGTTCTAATACAGTAAAACTAAGTTCAATTTAAATTCAATTTCACACAATTGGTTTGAACATAGAGTTTCTAATAAAAACCCCAAAATTGAAAACCACTTGTTAAGATTTTTTTAAAAAAAATTGACTAATTGATCATCACACAGTCTAGAATACACAAAATAATGATCAATTACATCAATTCAATAAGCCAATTACATCAATTGAACCCAATTTGAACAAATCCCCAAATCGGATCAATTACAAGCCCTAGAATTTGCAATTTTTCATAAAACACAAAATTGATCAAATTAAACCATCAATATCTTGTTTATATCATATCCCAACAAAAACCCAATGATCAATTTCACATAACATGGCTTGAATCATGAAAAACCCCAAAAAGAATAGGTTCGAAAATCTCAAGGAAAAATGCATGAAAAATGCATGAAACTTGAAAATAAAAGAAAAATGAGGGGTAAAATAGACTTACCGGCCTTAGAGGACAAAATCTTTGCAAAAGATCCGGAAGAAAACGACAAAAAAATTGCTGAGTGAGCTTGCCGAGTTAGAGAGAGAGAGAGAGAAAAAGGTTTTGAAACTATTTGAAAAATTGATTTAAAAAAGTCAAGAACAGTGTTTTAAAAACCTGATTCACGATATTTGATTGATCGAAAATAACATTCGATCGATCGAATCAACTTGAGACTCCTAAAAGGATTTTAAGCAATTTTTGATTGATCGAAAAACAGAATGGATCGATCGAAACAGGCAGAGGCTCACAAAATTTTTGAGAAAAAACACAGTTTTGAAAAAAATAAACACATTTTGGGCACAACCCCTCAAAGCATTAAAAATAATGAATCAGAATGCATGAGTTTGAGATGAAATGCTTTTTCAAAAACCCAAGTTTTAACCCTAGTTCTTCAAAGAAAATTTTAGCCATTCTCCCTTTAAATTCTCAAGCAAAAAAAAAAATGTTTTGCATAATACTCAAGGTATTTTCAAACGTGGTTAGTCAGACCAAAAACACACACAATAACATGTACAGTGTTTAGCAACGAGTAATTTGTGTAGTGTGTGCAACTAGCAAAAACTTGAGATACATGTGAGGTGATATGTGAATAGAAATCAAACACAATATCTACAAAATTCATCACATAGAATTTGAAAGACTATCACCTAAAGAGTTATATAATATAACTCCCACATCTACTAGATCACAAGCTTACAATCATGTAAGTTTTTTGAATTTTGCCTCATAATATACACACCAATTTTAATTATGTGATTTGGCATCAAGCCTAATAGTACACACCAATTTTAAGCATTAAGCATTTAAACCGAGGCTTCACCTTATGTTCTTTTTGTGCATGTGCTACACTTTCTCGAGTACAGAATCTTAAAATATGCACTAAGGTGTTCATGATTGGCTAGTGAACAGTGGTGAGATGGTTATTTATGCCTTTCTCAAAAGGATCAAGTCCGACAGTCAAATAACATGTGACTTCAAGATTAAGGTAAAGTTATAAACACCATAAACATCTTTTCCACAGAACATGCATTGCAAAGTTTCAACTAGTCAGGTGCAATAAATAAGCTCATCAAAGCTAAACAAGGTACAAAGACATGCTATGTGTAAATAAGTTGACCAACCTTATTTTCAAAAACCAAGAAAAATAAAGTCAAACACAATTTGTTTTTCTCCTTTTTTTTTATATATATATATATTTAAAAGAGAAAACAAAAATAAATCCTAGAATGAAATGCATGAATGTTATGTAATGCAAGTCCTAGAAACAAAACAACACAAAAACCAAGGAACAATGGTCACAAAAGAGTAGAGTAATGAAGCACAAGGACCTTGAAAACCAAGAATGATCAGGGAACCAGAATCACACCAATTACTTGATGGAGTGTCTCAAACTTACTTCCATCAAGAGGTTTGGTGAAGATATCAGCATTCTAACGTTCAGTAGGGATGTACTCAAGAGAGACAATCTTTCTTTTAACAAGATCCCTAATAAAGTGATATCTAATCTCTATGTGTTTAGTCTTAGAGTGTTGAACAAGATTTTTAGAGATATCAATAGCATTAGAGTTATCACAGTAGACTACCGTGGTGTCTTGTGATATCCCATAATCATTCAAAAGCTTTTTTATCCAAAGAAGCTGTGAGCAACAACTTCCAACAGTAATATATTTTGCCTTTGTAGTAGACAAATACACAGAATTTTGTTTTTTGCTCATCCAAGCAACTAGATTGGCTCCTGCATAAAAACACCCACCAGTGGTGCTTTTTCTATCATCAACATTACCAGCCCAATCAGAATCAGAAAATCCGTTAAGAGACAGATTAGATTCTTTGCTGTAAAACAACCCATATTCACAAGTTCCACCTACATATTTTATGATTCTTTTAACAGCATTCAAGTGTGAAATCTTAGGATTAGATTGAAATCTAGAACAAACACCAACACTAAAGGCAATATTAAGCCTACTAGCAGTCAAATACAAAAGGCATCTAATCATGCTTCTATATAGTGTAACATCAACAGACTCACCTGATGGATCACTTGTTAATTTTGCATTTGCAGCCATTGGTGTTTTGGCATGGGCAGCCTTGTCCAATCCAAATCTTTTGACTAGATTTCTAGCATACTTGGCTTGGTTGATGTAGATTCCAGAGTCCATTTGCTTCACCTGCAATCCCAAGAAGTAAGTTAGTTCACTAACCATGCTCATTTCAAACATTACCTTCATTTCATTTGCAAAAGAATGAGTAAGAGAGTCATTAGTAGCACCAAAAACAATATCATCAACATAAATTTGAGCTACAACAAAACCATTCTTATCCTTTCTTATGAAGAGAGTAGATCCTCTTTTGAAACCATGCTCATTGAAATAGGCAGTCAATCTATCGTACCAAGCCCTAGGAGCTTGTTTCAAGCCGTAGAGGGCTCTCTTTAACTTGTAGACATCATCTGATCTGTGAGGATCAACAAAACATTTTGGTTGTTCAACATATACTTGTTCTTGCAGCATCCCATTCAAGAAGGCACTCTTGACATCTATTTGATACAACTTGAAGTTCAGATGGCTTGCTATGACCAACAGTATTCTAATGGATTCCAATCTTGCTACTGGTGCAAAATTCTCATCAAAGTCAACACCTTCCACTTGTGTGTATCCTTGAGCAACAAGTCTTGATTTATTTCTAATGACAGTGTCATGTTCATCTGACTTGTTCTTAAAGATCTATTTAGTTCTAATTACATTTACTTCCTTTGGTCTAGGAACTAATTCTCACACATCATTCCAAACAAATTGATAAAGTTCTTCATGCATAGAATTTATCCAATCAGCATCTTAAAGTGCTTCATCCACTTTCTTTGGTTCAAATTGGGATAGATAGCATGAGTGAGTAATCACATTTAAGGCTTTTGATCTCAATCTCATGTTATCATTCAGGCTACCCAATATATTAGTGGTAGGATGATTCAATCTGACTCTAGAGGATGGACCTTTTACCAGAGATGTGGAGATACCTTTCTGTTCTGAAGGAGGACTAAGCTCACTGTGTGCTTGTTGAGTTTCATGAATCGGAGTGGATGGTTCTGAATTTGATGGTACTGAAACTGCATCATTCAATAGCAACAGCTCTTTCTCACTATGTGATTCGACCAAGATGCTCAAGAAAAGATTTAGTAAAATCAGCAAGACATAAAAACAACAAGTAGGCATGTTGACATATAAGCAAAAAGATTTTCCAAGAATCCATGACAACAGGGGTCAAGGATCAGCTCAGAGATCAAAACATCTACAATAAGAGAGCTATCCACTCTAATACCACTTGTTAGGTTTTTAGACCCCTTAAAACATAACAATTGGATTAACCTAGTTTATTAGTCAAGTGATTAACTTAGTCAAATTATGCAAATCTAGGTTAACACAATTAATTAATTATATCAAGAAATAAAGCAGTGGAAATATAAAGAATATAAAGATATGATCACCTAGGAAAATCAAACCGGTAAAAATCCTGGGGAGAATTTAACCTAGCTATCCTCAAGGTAAACTTGAATCCACTATATGAAAAAATCGAAGTTCATATAAAAGGACTTACAAGCACCCACGCTCGACTTCCTAATGCTACCCACCAGTAGAACTTACTAACACGACCACGTGCAAGCTCCGAATCCACGGACTCCTTCTTTTTTAGATTCTTAAATCAAGTACAAGCACTTCTGCTTGTGTTTCTTTAAACTCCAATGGCAGCAACTGAGTTAATCATCAAGATATTGATATTATCTCTACCTTAAAAATACTGAGTTTATGTGAAGGAAAGCTCCTCAAGGATCTCACAAGAGATTCACACAAACAGCAAAATATGAGCAACAATACAACCAAAGCAACTCTCAAAACGTGGCTAGGGTTTTGCCTTATATACCTAGGACAAAAACATAAAATCCAAAATGTTTAATGAGATAGGGCTGAGTTGAAAATTCTGCAGAAAAAACATTCTAGCCGACTTTCGATTGATCGAGTCTATCCTTCGATCTATTGAGCCAGGCTGAAATGTACCAATACATCTACAGCCACTCGATTCCAACTTTACATGAATTACACAACTTTGAGCAAGCCTAAATAAGATTAAACATATTGTTTTGACCATGGTTTGCTAACATTACACATTAGAGTTCTAAATATATCAAATCCTAAGTCTTTAGAACCTAACAATATGAATATATATATATATATATATAAAAGTAATTCAAGGCAAAAATACACTTTTGGTCCTTACATTTTGGGTCAATTCTTGTTTTAGTTCTTAAATTAATTTTGCTCATAGGTCAATCCCTAAAATCAGAAAATCGATTCTATTTTGGTCTCTACCGTCAACCCAGAAACAAAAAATGCATACATGGCAAACAGAGTGCACCTTTGGCATATTAGATGCTGACGTGACTAATAAAATAAAATTAATAAAACACATCGGCATGCCATGTCATCCTCTGATTTAAAAAATTTAATTTATCAATTTGAACAAAATTTAAAAAAAAAAAAAAACATAAAAACAAAATTAAAAACATAAAAATACGTAGTTTCAGATTTGAACATGAATACACAAGAACTCAAGAACATGAACCCAGATTGCAAGAACTCAAGAACACAAAATTCCTGGGCATTCAACATCTTTACCAGAAAATTTCACCAACCACTAAAAAAATTCACATCTAAAAAGCTGATGCTAAAGATTTTCATCACAACATTTTCTTTCCACCCAAAACTAGAAATTTTCTTATAAAACAAACACACACACAGACCCAGCCAATTTTTCTCCCAATAACAACAAACCCAACCAACCTCATAAATTTTCCTTGAACAATCATCAACATTTTCCCTAGAAAATCAAGATTTTCTTTCTGAAAGTTCAAATAGTGTTAAAAACGCTATGAACGTTTAGACCCCCAAACAATAAATTATCAATTCAAGCTTTATATCAAACAAAGTATGTGTGGAAAATGATAATCAAGCTTATAACAGAATTTTTAAACAATCTAAATCATAAATAATCACAATCACAGCAGTAATTAGATGGTAAAGATAAAGGGAAGAGAGATGCAAACACAAGGACAACACACGATGTGTTATCAAAGAGGAAACTGAAATCCTCGTGTAAAACCTCTTCGCCACCCTCCAAGTGGTTAATAATCCACTATAAAATGTAGTTGGGATACATGAACAACAATAGACCCTCCAAGCCTAATCTACCCAGGTACCTAAGCCCTTCAAGCTTCTTACTCCAACGAGGTTGCGTCGAACCTTTTTCTTTTCTAGCTTACTGAATTCTGCTACAAATCATAGCATCAACCAATAATCATTGGTCCCTTCCAAACTGCTTCCCTTAGAACCAAAAGAACTTTCTCACATACGTGGGTATGGTGAGAAAAAGATTTGGTTAAAAACCTCTCAAGGATGTATCAATGGAGAGGAAGAGAGTAGAGGAATTTGAAGAGTCTTTTAGGTGAAGATTGTAGATGAGGCAATCTTGTTTTCTCTAGGGTTTCTCTCTCAAAATTTTCTCTGAAAGCTCTCTACATTTCGTGGGAATGAGGGGTATTTATACTAGAGTGAGAATGAAATGCAAAAAGTCAGTTTTTTCCAAACAGAGTGTTCTGGTGACTTGACCTCACAACTAGGTTAAGTCGTGAGTTCAAGTCGCGAGCTAACGACCTGGCCAGCTTGGGACTTTTGTCTTGTAGTGCAATGCGACTCTTCAGCTTCTGGCATGTTTGGCACGTGTGCAACTTCTGGCGACTTGTAAGCCATGAGCCACCCACGAGATCCAGTCGCGAGTCCCTGTTTCTTTGCACAATCTTGAGCATTTCTTCACACTCTCTCACTCACTACCCTTACAAGACTCCCACATAAATACAGGGTTACTAAATGTTAAAATACAAGCAAATTTGGTACGGAATAAAGCCAACAAGATGGTTGATTAAATTTAACCTTACACTTTCAAACCAAACACTAAAATAACTCACATTTAATAAACCAATGCTTAAAATACATACAAAATCCCTATCCTCCACCGAAACCTCCAACAAATCAAACTCATGAACTCAGAAAAATCATCTAGTCCATATGAAAAAAGACAAACCAGTAGACACCGCATTTTGTACCCCTTACGACTCGGGCCCTCGTTCCCCAATGATGCTCAAACACTAAAGCTCAATGCCAGTTTAGAGCCCAGTAAGATATTAAACTGACTTAAAGAGTGTTAAAATGGAAAATATAACTTTTTTAAATGAGCAAAAATCTATTTTTGGAAATAAAAAACCAAAGTGACCCTTAGCCCATGTACGTGGGCAACGGCCTGCGTATGTGGGCCAAAGCATGCGTATGCAGATACACTCTTGCGTACGCAGCTAGGGTTTTAGAAACATGAAAAAGGAAAATTTTTTGCAATAATGGCTAAGATTTGGAATGAATCTCACATTGTCTAAGAGTCGTTACAAACCTTATTTTTTCCACTATATAAAGCCTTACGTGGTACATTTTCAAAAGACACAGAAATTTCACGAGAAAAACCTAAGATTCACTAGAAAATAGTAAATCAAAAGGGAGTTTTTCACAAAACACCCTTAAGTCAATTATTTTTTATTGGAGCCTTTTTTTGGCCCCAATCCTTTTAGTTTAACATTGCTAATCACTTGTTTAATAACTTGTGATAGATTTGACTGAAGGAAATGGTCAAAATCAAAGCTTGGGAACTCCTTTTTGAGGTATCGAGCTTTAACTCTTCCTTTTTTCTTTTAGTTTTTCTTTTCTGTTTAATCTTGTTCTTTGGATTGCTTATGTTCATGTTTTACTATGTTTTTGTGTTTTTAGCTTTTTTGGGCAAGGACTTGGATACGCATAATTTTTCCTATGCATGCAAGCTTGATTATATGTACGTAGGCCTATTCTTGTGTGCGTGAGCTGCTACCCAAAAACCCTAATTTTTATTTGTTTATTTTGTTTCTACCTTCACATGTTTGTTCTGTTTAGCTTATTTTCATATGTTTTAGGCTCTATAAGTTTCTGTTTGCCTCGTTCACATGGTTGTTTTTTATCACATGTTTAGATTAGGGTTTCTTAGTTTTAATACCATGCCATTCATTCACATGTTCATGCATTGATGCCATAGGTGCTGAGTTGCTACAAGGTAAGTAAAGGTAGATCATCCATTGATAGGAACATGCATTTAGTTGATTTAATCTTTTCTTGATGAATATACAAAATAGATATCGTGCTCTTATTTAATAATGTGATGTTGCTTGTTGCCATGTTTAAGTTGCTGCCTTGCTTTAGATGTATGATAGGGTTTTCACATGCTAGATGATTGCTAGGGTTTGTATATGTTTATGTTTGGGTTTGGCTTTGTTTTGCTTTATGGATTGATATGATATGTGTTTAGGGATAATGATGCCATGATTGTATGTTTAGATGCATGTTAGTGTGTGTGTGTGAGTTTAGAATATAAGTATTGAAATTGTTTTTAATAAGGTTAAGGTGTAAGACACAATGATGGGAGGCCAACCTTAGGGTTGGGCTATCTTGGGTGCCTAACACCTTCCCAAGAACGCACCTAAACTCTAAACCCATATTTTTGGTAGTAAGATCAAAGGTCCTTTCTCAAAAATGACGCTATATATATGGTTCCTAAATCATTGCAAAAACTGGGTGGCGACTCCAAAAAACCCCTTATGCCCACAAAACCTAGAAATTTAAAATAAACACAGCAACAAGTGAACAGATCAAAAACCCACCGATCAAGCCACATCAAGCCACTAATCCTGCAATCCGAAACCCACGTGAACAGATTAGACCAACAATCACCACCTGCCACTAATCAGTCCATCAAGCCACTGCAACCCACGCCAACAACAAACCCATTTAACGACCCAACCCCACCCACCACCAGACCAACCACCACTTCACAATGACTACCACTGATCTCACCCCATCTCTCTCTCTAAACCCAGATCAAAGCCAAATCCCAAAGAGAAAGCCGAAAGAGAGAGAGATCTTGATCTGAGGAAAAGTCGAAAGAGAGAGGGCGAGCTTCAGACTAGATTTTTGCAAAAGGAGAAAGGGAGAAGAAGTTTGATCTACTTGTCGTTGGTCTATTTGTGAGCTTGTGAGCTCTGGCGTATGGTGGAGAAGAAGGCCAAGTGAGCTCTGGCCATGAACAATGGAGAGTGAGAGATTCTATCCATGGAGGGTGAAGAGAGTGAGAGAATTTGAGATTAGTCTAAGTGTAGGGATTTTTTAAAAGCTGATGAGGTTAAAGAAAAATAAAAACAAAAACAAAAAGAATTAAAAAGATAATGATTTTTTTATTTTTTAAGAAATGATTTTAGTTTAAATTAGATTTAAGGTTTTTTTAAAATTTTCTGAGTTGGCCTTTTTTATTAATTTAAATTCTAATGTGGCATTTAAAAAATGCTAAATATAATTTATTATTATTTTATTAGCTATGTCAGCAAACAGTGCATTTCGTTTGTCACCTATGTATTTTCTGTTACTGGGTTAATAACAAAAACCAAAATAGAATAGATTTTCTGATGTCAGAGACTGACTTAAGAACAAAATCAATTTAGGAACCAAAATGAGAATTAGCCCAAAATTTAGGGACCAAAAATGTATTTTCTCCTTAATTCAACTTCCTATTGTGCTTTGAATTGTTGCCAGTAACCATGGAACATGTAACTTGTGTGTATAGCTTCAAATGACAAGACGAGTGTCAAGGCTTAGTTGAGTGAAGCCACGTAGGGATAACAACTCAAGCCCACCAATTTCAAATGACAAGATGCATGCACGAGATCCAGACCCAAACCCAAAATATTTAATTTTATTTTGAACAATTTCAAATGCACTTACTTGTTCCTTTAAAGGTCGAAGGCAAGCACAACCCTAAAGATCAATATATCATATAAACTATAAGACAAGAGGCAACATAGAACAACAATTAGTAAGTATCTCAGAACAATCACTACAAAAAAAATGGACTATTGCGGCCGGCCAAAACCGCCGCAAAAGCCCAAAAAACTGCCGCTAAAGGTCCATTTGGCCTATTTCGACGGTTCTACCCGCCAGCCTTACGGTGCTACTATAGATTGTGACCGCCGCAATAGATCGGCCATTTAGTGGCGCTTTTGGTCTATTGCGGCGTGATGAAAACCCCCGCCATATAAGGTTACCATTCAGGTCAAGTGACCTTTTAGCAGCGGGCAATAAGCGCCGCTTTAGGGCTTATTAAACAACATACCCTACACACCTTTTAGCGGCAGTTACGCCCGCTGCTATATGTGTGAAGCTTTAGCGGCGGGCTATAAACGTCACTATAGGATTTAATTATAATATAATTTTAGACCTTTAGCGGCACTTTTTGCTCGCCACTATAGGTTAATTTTTTTTTCTTGGGTTTAAAACCACAATCCCATTACAAACAACCTGTAATAATTTTAGTTCTACTAAAACAATACCACAAATGTAACTAATTAACAGCACCACAAATGTCTCCAAACTAACATTATATTAACATAGAAATATATTATCAAATAGATAATATTGTCTATAACCATCATCAATGTTCTAAGCTAATACCATAATCAAAGTTTGAAAGTGTTTAAAAATATCCTCCAACACTTGCAAAAAATGCGGTTGTAGCAATGAAGTTCTTTGTACACAAAAGAGTCCTCGAACACCAAGATAAAATCTATAAGCTTCTTTGGTGATGGGATGCAACTGATGATTTTTGGATAGGTGGAGATTGTTGGACTGGAGGAACATCTTACATACAAATTATGATTACTCAATAAGTAAATATAAATCGAATAGAATGACAAGAAAATATTACCAAGGCAAAAAATGGAAACAAGTTCAAACAGTGTCCTATATATATATGATCTAACTAATTTGGATAGAATTGTTGTGCTACTTAACTGAGGGCTCTTGCAAAAGTCATATCAGCTAATAGTTAGCATCAAATCTATTTTTAGCATTGCACAGAACTTTTGATTTCAAATGGCCAACTAAAGAAATTAGCATAGTGAAAATATAGTCAATAAACTAAAGGGGCATGCATAAAAAATAAACAAGTACAGCCATCATAAAAATTGAATACTAAGACATGTTAAGGTCTCTATTATGGAAAATAGAGTTCCACCATTTCTAAGAATTGAATTACTTTTAATTCATCTTTAAAGTAAATGTTGGAAGGTCCAACAGTTGGGGCATGTTACTATGTGAAACTAGAAATCTCAAACCAATTAAAGTTGTGGTTTTGCAAAAATAAATGGCATGATTGGCTGCTTGGTTTCAAAACAATTTGAAATGGGATAAATGCTACTAGCCAACTACATGCCATACATGCTAGCTGCTATAATTAGGGTGCAATGTAACTTATCAAAATAAAATAAGGTGTTCTAAAGACAAAAAAGCAAAGAACCTAACATACTACAATCTGCTACTATCATTTAATAGCATCCAAAACTATAAACATACTATAAGTATGTCCATCACATTCCGAAGTAGGCTAAGGAGAGTAGTATCATATCTATGTTGGCCTAATTGACTAGTCAAGTGAACCAACAACTAGCTATGTTTCTAAGAAAAAAAAATAAATTTAAACACATACAAAAGTTATCAACAAATTTGGTAACTATAACATCATTACTAGCAATATTCTTTAGGAATGGACATCTCTTTAAATATCCCATTTCATTTTAGTATTCCTCATGTGTGAAAAAGATAAAGAAAAGCCCCTAAAATGAATTAATCGAATAAAAAAAACTCAACAAGAATTATTCAATATTACACAAAACAGTCAACACTCCCAATATCATCTAAAACCACCTTATATCTCCATGCAAACCACTTGCTTAACCCAATTCAACAGCCCACTACAAAGAGAGAGAGAGAGAGAGTACCTTAAGTCTAACACAAACAAGTTCACTTGCTTTGTTCACACAAACTTTTAATGCCTCTTCTTTTTGTAATCTGCCAACAAGGAAAGAATATATATAAACATAAGTTCATTTGTAATGTCCTTTTCTTCCTCTACTTTAAGTGAGAATTAAACCTACTAGAACAGATAATTTCAATTTTCAACCACTGCTTCAACTATTACTCCCAACAAACCCAATCATAAAACAAGTACAGCAATGATGGAACAATCTGGTTCATCCAAGGTCCAAAGTAGCCACTTTGGTTATTGTACTGAACAATTAGCCCGAATGAGTAAAATTCCTATCTCTTACTTTCAATATTGTAACGCCCCAAAATCATAAATAAAAAATGCCTATTCAATATAGTAAAACATAAGCAGCTTTTTCTCATTAGCATGGTGACAAAATTAATTTCCTAAGTCCACGCCTAACCACCTGTGATCTGTGTGACACAAAGACTAATATACATAAACATTCTCTATCCTAGGTGTGTGAGATATCAATATCCCTTAAGCTATATAGACACTTGCCAGGTATCACATAAATAAAAGAACTCAAGTAATGAGGAGGGCTGACCTGATTCTCCCACACACAACCATAGAGAAGACTAAAAACAAGAAAATTTCTTGGTGCCGCTGAAAGAGGAGAGATCTCCTATTTATATATATACATATACACACGTATAACTCAGATCAAAGAGAAGAATGAAACTCAAATATAGAAGTACAATGAGTAACCCCAAGCCTGGGACCACTCAAACAAGGTGTGAAGCAGTAATGATTTCAATTTATCCAAGGATATTTCAGTGTCTGTAAATGTGCAAGAAGAAATTTGATGGTACAAAGAACTTAAAATGCAATAGTATATTTTTCAAATAAAACCAAAAATTTATACTGATAAGAGGTGAGACCATCCACCAGAACTAGAATTTTTTTTTTTTTTTTTTTATTATATTAGTACCAGAACTGGAAAAATTTTACATCCCCACATAGTGCATTCCAATAAAAGATATCATAGGATATCAGTTCCAAGTAATAGTGCAAAGTATCGAGAGAGAGAGAGAGAGAGAGAGAGAGTTAAATAAAATAAAAAGTAATATTAGGAAACAATCCCACCTGAAAACTCCAAGGAAGTTCCTTACAAAATAAGCAGCACAACATTAAAAAGAATGATTCTTTACGTGAATAAAAGCATAAAAAAATAAAAAATAAAAAATTACAGGCTGCATGAAACCCCGTGTCATTTTTATTAAAATATGCATAAAGTTATTTGTTTTAAAGAAGTGTAATGATAGAGATGTGAAATATGTTATGTGATCATATTCTGCATTGTTCATTGTGTGGACACTCTTTCCATCGAATGGGTTAAATTCAAACTTAAGGAGATTTGTCTATCATTGATTGAAATTTTCTGCAGTGAGACATATTTTGAATGACAGGAAACTAATTCGCACACTTTTTTTTTTACAATAAACTATCCTACATTTCTAGTCAAGCTTTAAACATCTAAAAATGCATTTAGTTGCTTTAGTAACTACTAAATGAGGAAGCTAAGGACTTTAATTTTGACAAGTGACAGAGCCAATGACTCTTCTGAGCAAACTGACTTCATTCCATCCCCCAAAAAAAAAAAAAAAAAAATGTGGTTAGAGAAGTATATGCCTTTATCAGTACAAGATACATGAAGTTATCATTTATGAGGATAAAGTGCAGTTTTTTTTCAAGGTAGTAAACTCGTACTACGGACTAACTACGAAAATGACCCAAAATTACCATTTATATTTTCCTATTACCATCTATCCAAAATTCATGGTTCCATAAATCTTACTTTTCAACTAGTGGATAAAAAGATGCAAAGATTGCAAGAATGAGTTCCAAAGTAAGCATACAATTCAGCAGAGATATATTAAATTCTCTTGCGCACATTCGCATTTGCCTCTACTAAATCCTGCTTCACAAGAACTAGACCGATCAATTTGTACACGTTTGCATCTTCATTCAATATATCCAACTCCTACAAACACAAACAAAGAGTTCAAACCTAATTGATAATACCACTTTGTTCGCTTGCAATCAAAACCCTTGGAATCCTTCCTTCAGTCAAATCTAACACAAACTCAATCAGCATTATGGAAAATTGCATCGCGTAAAAGTTCCAAAATATATGCCCAACAGCATTCACTTAACTTAAGATTTTTATTTTCACTTTCCTTCTGCTAAAAACTTCATTTTCCTTCACTTTCCTACTAAACAAACCGATAGTAAAAAAGGGAAAGGGATAAATAAATGAGAAAGAGGGAGAGAGACCTTGAGGATGATCGAGCTCATTCTCGTCGAGCTGGATAGTGTACTACTTTCTCACTTGGCTGGTGATCATTGTGGTTGGAGAAGTGGAGGTTGGAGAAGCAAGATTTGAGTGAGAGAGAGAGGCCTGATTGAGAGAGAGGCGTGAGATTGGGGATTTAGGGTTAAAGGGGAAAATAATAATAATAATAATAAAGAAAAAGAAATTCTGGCGCCCAAAATACTAAAAGCCCGCCTTTATTTTATTTTTAATTTTTACCAAGGGTGACCAAAACTTATTTTGTCACTAATTAAATCTAATTTTTTTTGCCAATAGTGATGAAAACTTATTTTGTCAACAATAAAATCTAAATCTTATATATTGGGCAGGAGTGGAAAAATTAACCCAAAATCATTTGTCTAACCAAACTTACCCAACTATTAATTGGGTTAAATAGGTATTAATCTAATTAAACTCAATTAATATTATTATTAATTGGGTTTTAACTGGGTACCCAATTATCATTTTTATAAATCTCCAAACTCTAAACTATCCAAAACCACTAAAAAGACCAAAATACTCATTAATTCTCAAAAATAACCAAAATACCCCTAAATCTAGAAAATGACTAAAATACCTCCCCTAAACCTAAAAAATGACCGAAATACCCCCCCTAAACCTAAAAAATGACCAAAATGCTTCCCCAAACCTAAAAATGACCGAAATACCCCCAATTAGACCAAATTATGACAAAAGTATTATTTCTACAAATCAGCTAACTCTAAAAAAAAAAAAAACCTCACAACAAAAATTATCACACGTTCTATCTTATTAAAAAAATTAAAAAAAAAATGATCATAGCTATTATATATTAAATTTATGTAAGAATTTTAATATGTAACTAACTATGTCTATTTTAAAAAAAAAAAAATATGACTAATTGGATGGTCAGATTGAGAGAACATAACCATATAAGTACACAACACATGTCCATCATGCTCTATACTTAAATTTGAAATCTAACCATTGGATTTGAAGAATGTAATGAAAGGTTAATTCTGGTAAATTATTGTCACAATCAAACGGTTGGATTTAGAGAAAGGCGCGGTCAAAATTTAGTCAAAGTTAGTTAAACCTGGTCAAACTTAATAGATGGTCTCAAGACCACTGGACTTTGTGAAATTCATATTCAAATCTTGATCAATAGGATTGAAAAGTATGGTGACATACTGGTGTTGGAGAAATTTGAGACTAATTGGATAGTCAGATTGAGTAAACATAACCAAACAAGTATACAGCACATGTCCATCACGCGCCATACTTAGATTTGAAATCTAACTGTTAGATTTAAAGAGTATAATGAAAGGTCACTTCTAGTAAGTTATAGTCACAACCAAACAATTGGATTTAGAGAAATGTATGGTCAAAGTTTAATCAAAGTTGGTCAAACCCAATCAAACTTAATAGATGGTTTCGATACCACTAGACTTGGTGAAATTTATATTCAAATCTTGATCATTAGGATTGAAGAGTATGGTGACATATTAATGTTGGTGAAATTTGAGAACAATTGAATGGTCAGATTGAGAGAGTATATATAACCATATAGGTACACGACACATGTCCATCACATGCCATACTTAGATTTGAAATCTAAACGTTGGATTTGAAAAGTGTAATGAAAGGTTAATTCTGGTAAATTATGGTCATAATCAAATGGTTGCATTTAGAGAAAAGTGCGGTCAAAGTTTAGTCAAAATTTGTCAAACTTAATAGATGATCCTGAGACCACTGGACTTGGTGAAATTCATATTCAAATCTTGATCAATAGGATTGAAAGATATGGTGACATACTGGTGTTGGAGAAATTTGAGACCAATTAGATAGTCAAATTGAGTAAACATAACCATACAAGTACACAGCGCATGTCCATCATACGCCATACTTAGATTTGAAATCTAACCGTTAAATTTGAAGAGTATCATGAAATGTTAATTCTAGTAAGTTATTATCACAATCAAACGTTTGGATTTAGAGAAATGCGTGGTCAAAGTTTAGTCAAAATTGGTTAAACCCGATCAAACTTAATAGATGATCCCGATACCACTGGACTTGGTGAAATTCATATTCAAATCTTGATCATTAGGATTGAAGAGTATGGTGACATATTGATGTTGGTGAAATTTGAGACCAATTGAATGGTTAGATTGAGAGTATATATATAGCCATATAAGTACACAACACATATCCATCATATGCCATACTTAGATTTGAAATCTAACCGTTGGATTTGAAGAGTGTAATGAAAGATTCATTCTGGTAAATTATGGTCATAATTAAACGGTTGGATTTAGAAAAATGCGGGTTAAAGTTTAGTCAAAGTTGGTCAAACCCGATTAAACTTAATAAATGGTCCCAATACTACTTGACTTAATGAAATTCATATTCAAATCTTGATCATTAGGATTAAAGAATATGGTGACATATAGGTGTTAGTAAAATTTGAAACCAATTGGATGGTCAAATTGAGAAAACAGAGTCATATAGGTACACAACACATATCCATCACGCGTCATACTTAGATTTAAAATCTAACTATTGGATTTGAAGAGTGTAATGAAATGATAATTCTGGTAAATTGTAGTCACAATTAAGCGGTTAGATTTAGAGAAATGTGCGGTCAAAATTTAGTCAAAGTTGGTAGCCAGTCCCTTTACCGGTTCTTTGACCATACCATTTTTAAAACCATGGCTTCCTGCCCTTTTATTTCATTAAGATAATTATGATATAAAAAAAAAAAAAAAAAATAGTGGTTTGCATAATATATAGACCATTTTGAGATTAATGATGTGAGATTTTAATTTAAGAGTAAGAGAGAGAGAGAGAGTGTGTGTGTGTTTTTTTTAGATTGAGACAAACAGATGAGAAATGAAAAGGTTGGGGTCTAAATTGATAGGTTTATGTGAGGGAAAGGGGAAAAAAAGGGGGGGGGTGGGGGGGAATCGGCCTTTTGGGCAATGAATAGGTCTATTGCGGCGGTTGCTTAAACTGCCGCTATAACTAAATCAAATGCCACTAAAACTGATATATTGCAGTGGTATATAAGCATGCCGCAAAAGGGTATATTTATTGCGGCGGGTTTATAGAGCACCATTATACCTATGTCTAAAGCCGCTAAAACACGTATATTGCAGCAGTTCTATGTCTCGCCGCTGTAGGACACTGTAAAAAACTAAAGCTACTATAGTGGTCCAATAAAATACCACAATAGACCCTATGTACAGCGCCGATCCCAAAAAAGTACAGTGGCAGCAATATGCGACATATAGCGGCGGTTTTTGCACCCGTCGCAATAGTATAGATTTCTTGTAGAGAATTACAATTTTTTTCAATGCTAAACAACTTGGCTAATGGATCAACTGGAGACATACAAAATCTTCAAAATGTAAAGTGTTTGTTTGTTTAGACCCTTAAAACTAGATTAGTTTAATCTAATGAATTAGCCAAGTAGTTACTTAGGTTAGTTATTCAAATCTAAGTTAAACACATGTAACCATATTACTTAGTGTGGAAAAGTAAAGAAGATAGTAATATGATGACCCAAAAATATCAATGAAACCAACAATTTCAAGGTAAAAAACCTAGGGAGAATTTAATCTAACTATCCTCAAGGTAAACAAATCCACTATGATAGAATGAAAGTTTACAATAGATTTTCTCCCTAAAATCTAAGGCTACCTCATGTAGAACTTATTCATATGACCATGTGCAGCTCCGACTCCACGAACTCTTCTATTTGAATTTGCTGTGCATAAACACCCACGTTTGTGACTTTGAGATCTCACTCAAAGGTTTAGATCATCAACAGTTGTTGATCTTGTAGCAGGAACTTTAGGTCTTCCAGTTCTAATAATGTATAGATGGAATTCCGGTAGTGACTTTGAAAGGAGATGGTACAACACCTTTTAGATCTCACAAGAGCACTTCCAAAGTCGTCTCAAAACGTGCCTTAGGGTTTCCTTTAAATACTATATGAAATAGACCTGAAACCTTAATTACTTAATGGGCCAATGGGTTGATAGGCTTTAATTAAATTTTACAAAACCTCTTTCAATTGGTCGAACCTGTTTCATGTTCGGTCGAACTCTTCAAAAATTGAATTCTTCTTTTAGCAGCTCGAATGTTCTTGTAACTTGACTTAAAGAACCTTGAGCATTATCTAATCAAATCTATAAACTTAGGAATTTATATCTAGACAAGTTTGTGCTCACCGTTTGCCAGTTTTTCTAAACTTTTAGAATCTAACATAAAGAATTACTATCATTTGTAGAAGGAGTGAAGAGCATATTAACTGTAATTCTAATATAAATCACACAATGCACTTGCTTGTTACATATAAAGAAATGGGAATATGTTACATCATGATATTTCTTTTATTTTCTTATGTTTCATGAAGTATATTCATCTTACCATCAAACAATAATAGAATCATTAAAAACTGTGAAAGCAATAGAGTTGAATCTAAGGAAGTCTTATCTAAATAGAAGAAAGTTAAGAAGAAAGTCACTGCAGAAGCAATTGCTACTACTGTAGAAACTACTGCTGCTACTGTAGAAATAGAGGATAAGAAGAAGAAAGATGTTACAAAACTACATGCTGCTTAGTATTTTGTTGTAAACTACTTGTAGTTTAGGAGATAATTTATAGATAGTGGATTACAGCTAGTTTATTAGATTTGAGGAAAAGTTAGTTAGTTAGTACAGGTATATATATCTTCGAACACAAACAATAATAAATTGAATCAATCAGCTTTTCCCAATTCAGATTTCTTATGGTATCAGAGCAAGCTAGCACAGTTTTATTGATTTCCTAGCTTAAGGCTTTTTGCTCTTCGGTCTTGAGAATTTTTCCTTTTTGCTTTGATTTTCGATTCTAAGAATTTCCCTTTTCTTTGTGAAATTATCTTCGATTTTCTTTCTTCGACCTTGAGAACTCTGTGAAATTCTCTTAGATTTTCTTTCTTCGTTCTTAAGAAAATTTTCTTTTCTCTATGAGATTATCTTTCTCTGAATTTTCTCTGCTCTAATGGTAAATTCAGATTCTCTGAGTTCATCAATCACAATAGATGAATCTCATCCCTTCTTCTTGCATTACATAGAGAATCCTGGTGCTATCTTAATCTCTTTGCCTCTGATAGGTGGAGATAATTACACAACCAGAGAGCTTTGAGTGTTAAAACCAAGCTTGGTTTTGTTGACGGCAATGCAATTCTTACTCCATCAATGGTGAAAATTCTAGTTCTTGTGCAAGCCTGGAATTGTTGCAACAATATCGTTGTAACTTAGATCCTCAATTCAGTTTCCCCTAAAATTGCTATGAGTATGACTTATCACAAGATTGCAATGAAGTTTTGGAAGAATCTAAAAGATATGTTTTCTCAAGGCAAAGGACCTAAAGTGTTCCAATTGCCAAATGATTTGGCTAGCATTTCTCAAGGTGATCTTTCTATGAGTGATTATTTCACCCAACTCACTATTCTATGGGATGAAATTCAGAATTTCAGTCCTTTTCCTTGTTCTTCATGTGGAAAGTGCACTTGCAATGTCAATGAAAAGATCACTGATCTTCAATATCGAGATTCTGCTATGCAATTACTCATGGGATTGAATGAGTCATTTGCTTAGATCAAAGGCCAAGTTCTACTAATAGATCCTTTACCCCCAATCAACAAGGTGTATTCACTGTTGATTCAAGAAGAAAGGCAGAGATCAATTGGAAAAAGTTATGGTCCTTTTGTTGAATCTATTGCTTTGGCTGCCAAGGTTACCAACAGTGGTCCCAATGGTTCTAAGAACTACAAAGGGAAAGCAAAGGAAAGGCCAATGTGTAGTCATTGTGGTTTTCAAGGCCACACTGTTGATAAATGCTACAAGTTGCATGGAGATCCTCCTGGCTACAAGTCTAAGGGCAAAGCTCCTTCTATGGCTAATCAAGTATCGGTTCAAGATGATTCTTTAGATTCATTCTTTACTGCATAACCACAGACTCAGTATTCCTTCACACAGAGTAGTATCAAAAGCTCTTGGCTATGATTGGAGCTCCAAGTCAAGAATCCACTTCAATTGCCATGGCCAATAATGTCTCTCTTGCTATACAACATTCTACTCCTCTCACAGGGATTGATATCTTACCTCATGAGGTCTTTAATTTCAAGCATTCAATTTTCTCTTTAAGGATCATGAATAGGAACCACCTTTGAGAATGATGTTTGGATTATAGACACAAGTGCTTCTGACCACATAGTTTGTTCAGTTTTTTGTTAACCAAAATCGCCTCTATTACTTATTGTGTTGTTGAATTGCCAAATGAAGAAACTACCACTGTCACACACATTGGTTCAACTCAACTCTCTGCACACATTTTTCTTGATAATGTGATTTGTGTTCCTAATTTCTCATTCAATATTTTATCTGTGAGCAAGAACACACAAAAGTTGCCTCTTTGTCTTGTATTCTTGTCTCAATTTTGCTTCATTCAAGACCTTACGTATTTTTCTTGTCTCAATTTTTCATAATAATATGTCTACTTTTCCTTTTGATCATATCCATGTTGATGTTTGGGAACCTTACTCTACTATTACTCATGATGGTTATAAATATTTTTTAACCATTGTTGATGATGCTACAAGATCCACTTGGGCTTTTCTTTTAAAGACCAAATATGAAGTTATGTCTATTTTGATTTCATTCTATGCTATGGTTAAAGCTCAATTTGATGCTTGTATCAAGATCATAAGATCTTATAATGCCCCAGAATTTATGTTGACTGATTTCTTTTCTACTCATGGTATTATTCATCAGAAAAGTTGTGTTTACACTTCACAACAAAATTCTGTGGTGGAGAGAAAATATCAACATATTCTTGCTATTGCTAGAGCTTTAAGAATTCAATCCAATATACCTTTAGCTTATTGGGGTGAATGCATTCTTACTGTTGTTTTCTTGATAAATAGACTTCACTCCTCTTACCTAACAAAAACCCCTTTTGAACTCTTACACAAAAAGCCTCCTACTTACTCCTTTCTTAGAACATTTAGGTGTTTGTGTTTTGCCTCTACCAATACTGCTCACAGATTTAAATTTGATCATAGAGATAGGCACTGTGTCTTCCTTAGTTATCCCTATAACATCAAAGGCTATAAACTTCTTGATTTACAGTCTAGGACTATTTTCATATCAAGGGATGTGGTTTTTCATGAATCTCATTTCCCTTTTGTTTCTGATCCTTCTTCATCACCTATTCCATCTAATAATTTTCATTCTTCATCTCTGGATCCTATTCTTTTTGAACCTTTTTGTGTTTCACCATTTGTTGGTTCTAATTTAGGTTCTAGTCCTTTATCAGTTGGTAGTGTTCCACCTACTAATACTTCCTCTATTCCTATTGTAAGGTTGAATTTAATCAACCATTTAATTGGCTTTATTCCGTGATCAATTTGCTTGTAATTTAGCACTTAGCAACCCTGTATTTAGGTGGAAAAATTATAAGGGTAGTGTATGAGAAAATGTGAAGAAAAGCTCAAGAGTGTGCAAGAAAAACAGAGTCTCGCGGCTAGGGCTCACGGGTGGATCGCGACTGGCAAGCCGCGAAAGGCAGGCACATGAGAGGCACACTGGGAAGCTGAAGGGTCGCGCCAGCTGTCACGCTACAGGACAAAAGTTCCAGTCTGGCCAAGCCGTTACGTCGCGACTTGAATTCGCGACTTGGTCAAGCCGCGAGATCAAGTCGCCAACTTGCCTTGTTTGGCAAAAACTGACGTTTTGCATTCCCTTCTAACCTTGCTATATATACACCCTTATACCCATCATATTGAAAGAGCTTCCAGAGAAAATTTTGTGAGAGAAAACCCTAGAGAAAAACAAGATTGATTCATCCCCAATCTTCATCTAAAAAGACTCTACAAATTCCTCTACTCTCTTCCTCTCCATTGTCATACCCTTGAAAGGTCATTTACCAAACCCTTATCTCACTACACCCACGTCTGTGAGAAGGTCATTTGGTGCTTTGGGAAGCAGTTTGGAAAGGAACCAATATACATTGGTTGTTGCTATGGTCAAGTAGTGGAATTCGGCAAGCTAAAGAAGAAATAGGTTCGGCGTAACCTTGTTGGAGCGAGAAGCTTGGAGGGCTTAGGTACTTGGGTAGATTAGGCTTGGAGGGTCTTCTGCTCTTCATGTATCCCAACTACATTCTTTAGTGGATTATTTGACCGCTTGGAAGGCGGCGGAGAGGTTTTACGCCGAGGACTTCGGTTTCCTCTTCGATAACACATCGTGTGTTGTCCGTGTGTTTGCATCTTCCTTCCCTTTATCTTTGCCTTATATTTACTGCTGTGGATGTGTTTATATTTGGCTTAGATTGTTTATCAATTCTGTTATGAGTTTGTTATCATGTTCCGCACATTAATTGTTTGATATAAAGCTTGAATTGGTAATTTTATTATTTGGGGTCTAAACGTTCAAGGGTGTTTCATACCCATTTTGAACTTTCACCTATTTCTATTTTAGATTCTATTATTCCTACTGTTATTGATTCTTCTACACCTAAGATTGCTCTTCTAGAATCTGAGGTTCTTCCTTCATTTGCCATTGTTCCAGAACCTGAGGTTATACTAGACACTGTAGTTTCCCTCAAGCTTCTGTTCCAATTAGAAAGTCTTCTAAACAGTCCCATAAACCCTCATATCTTCAGGCTTATCATTGTAACCAAGTATCCATTGGTTCTTCTCCTTCTTCTTCTAATATCCAATTAAGTAAACCTTATCCTTTATCTTCATATTTGTGCTATGATAGATTGTCCTCTAAACAAAAACATTTTGCAATGCTATTTCCTTTACTGTGGAACCCAAGCATTATAATCAAGCTGTTTTAGATCCTAAGCGGAGGGAAGCAATGGCTAATGAGATTAAGGCTTTAGAGGCTAATCACACTTGGTCTCTAACTTCTCTCCCACCTGGTAAGAATGCCATTGGATGTAAATGGGTGTATAAGATTAAATATAAGGCTGATGGTACAATAGAGAGATATAAGGCCAGATTAGTGGCCAAGGGTTTTACTCAAAAGGAAGGGTTGTACTATATTGAGACATTCTCACCTGTGGCAAAGATGGTATCTATAAAGTGCTTATTAGCAGTGGCTGCTGTGAAAGGGTGGTCCTTGTGTCAACTAGATATCAACAATGCCTTCCTCCATGGGGACTTGTTTGAGGAGGTATACATCGTGTTGCCACCTGGCTTTCATAGCAAGGGGAGTCTATTTGTGGACTTCACAAGTCTCTATATAGTTTAAAACAGGCTTCAAGGCAATAGTTCTCAAAATTCTCTATTGACCTATTGCATTTAGGCTTCAATCAATCCAAGTTAGATTATTTTTTGTTTACCCAAAAAAAGTTCAAGTTCCTTTGTTGCACTTTTGGTTCGTGTTGATGACATTCTCATTGCTTAAAGGTTCTTCTAGATCAACAATTTAAGCTTAAAGATCTTGGTGATTTAAAGTTTTTTCTTGGTCTTGAGATTGCAATGTCAAAGTCAGGCATTCATTTGTGTCAAAGAAAGTACACTCTAGAACTGTTGAGTGATGCAGGTCTATTGGGTTGCAAACCAGCTAAGACCCCTATGGAACAAAACTTGAAGTTAAGCAAGTTTCAAGGGGAAATGTTGAAGGATCTCAAATGTTGATTGGTAGGTTGCTATATTTGATAATCACAAGGCCAAATATCACTTTAGCTATTCACAGATTAAGCCAATTTATGTCAAGACCTAGGAAGCCTTATCTTCATGCAGCAAATAGGATTTTGCAGTATCTATAGGGTGCTCCAGGACAAGGGCTTCTGTTCTCTAGAAAATCAGAGCTTCACCTCAAAGGTTTTGCAGACTTAGATTGGGCATCTTGCCCGGATACCAAGAAGTCCATCACTAGATACTATACGTTCCTTGGTGACTCAATGATCTCTTGGAAATCCAAGAAACAATACACTGTCAATAGGTCATCAGCTAGGGCTGAATATTGTTCCATGGTAGTGGCTATTTGTGAGATAGTTTGGATTCTTAGTTTTCTAAGAGATATTCAAGTTCAACATCCAAAAGCTGCTCTTTTGTTTAATGATAGTCAATCTACTCTTCACTTTGTAGCCAATCCTATGTTTTGTGAGAGAAAAAAACACATTGAGATTGACTGCCATGTGGTTAGAGATAAGGTGTTACGAGTAATTTGTTTGTTGCATATTAGAACACAAAGTCAGCTTGTAGACTTGCTCACTATGGCCCTTTGTGTTCATCAATTTCATGGCTTACTATCCAAGATGAATATGGCTAATATTCATTCCCCTATTCCTCTTGACGGGGAGTGTGAAAGCAATAGAGTTGAATCTAAGGAAGTCTCACTAAACAGAAGAAAGTTAAGAAGAAAGTCACTACAGAAGCTACTGCTACTACAACAGAAACATAGGATAAGAAGAAGAAAGATGTTACAAAGCTATAGGCTGTTTAGTATTTTGTTGAAAACTACTTGTAGTTTAGAAGCAAATTTATAGACAGTAGATTACAACTGTCAGTTTATTACTTCTGAGGTAAAGTTAGTCAGTTAGTACAGGTATATATATCTTTGTACACAAACAATAATGAATTAAATCGTTCAGTTTTTCCCAATTCAGATTTCATAAAATCCACATACTTTAAGAGTCTAAGAAATACAAACATAATCAACCCAAAAAAAAAAAAAAAAGAGAGAGAGAAGCTTCTCAATGTGAAAAATACACGCATCTACAAATTACAATTTCAAACATGCTCCACTTACAACATCTATACACTTACATATAACTAGTTGATTAAAAAACTACATACTATCATCACTTAGTTTTAAGTAAAACTAATAAAATTCATCCAAAAAAAAAAAAAAACCTTACTAGTAGGAAAATGCAAATGCTTTTTTTTCTTTAAGTAGCAAAAAAAATGCATATGCAAATCATACTTTTAGATATACTCACGGTGAGATTCCACTTCCATACACTCCTATCTAACCGGTTAATTTTTTATTTTATTTTTAAATACATTCAAACAGTGTAAGTAAAAATAATCTAAATTAAAAGAACTTCATTTATAAAATGTGAATAAAAATAATTAGAATGATTGTCCATCCATTATTGTGAGAATAGTGTTAATGTACGTTTTTAGACCCCTTAAAACACAATTAGATTAACCTAGTTAATTAGCCAAGTGATTAATTAGTCAAATTAAACAGATCTAGGTTAACACAAATATATCATATCAATGTAAAGTGCAGAAAATAAAGAACACAAAGATATGAAGACTCAGGAAAACCAAACCGATAAAAAACCTGGGAATGATTTAACCTAGCTATCCTCAAAGTAAAACAAATCCACTATGAAAGAATTAAAGTTTACACAATAACGACTTAGACCACTAACATGCTGTTGCTACTTCAAGTAGGAAACTTACTACCACAACCACTTGACAGCTCCAAGTCCATGGATTACTTCTTTCTTAGATTTCCAGTAAGTACAAGCACTCCCGCTTGTGTATCTTTAAGCTCTTGAATTTGCAACTAAATGATCACCAAGTTCTTGACATAGTCTTGATCCTTGATAACCCTAAGTATGTGTGAAGGCAAACACCTCTAGATCTCACAAAAGATTCACAAACACAGCATAAAGAGCAACCTCAAAACGTGGTTAGTGTTTTCCTTTTTATATTTAAGACAAAATATAAAATCCTACACGTCAAACGGGCTTGGGCTAAGTTGGAAAATTCTGCAGAAAAATGATTTGCACAATTTTAGATCGATCGAGCCTAATTTTTGCTCGATTGAGCCAGGCAGATTTACACAGTAAATCCTGCAAAACACTCAATTCCAACTTTACATATTAATACACTTTGAGCAAGTCTAAGCAAAACTAAAATGTTTTGATCATGGTTTGCCAATATTATAAATTGAAGTTCTAATACATTAGTTCCTAATTCCTTAGAACCTAACAGTTAGCATAGATAGTTCCTTGCTAATTGGGCGTTACTCTTTCTAGGTTCATAGAATTTGTCAAAGTCTCATACATCAGTGATAATTATTCAAAAATTAAAAAAAATAAATAAACTTTCTTGTTCCTTCCTATGTTAGTACTCCTAACAATGTGTTATTCACCCCCAGGTTCGTAGAATTTGTCAGACGTATATATATCAGTGATATTGTGGACCAACAACTATCCAAAAGAAAAAAAAAAAAAAAAAAAAAAAAAATTATTGCTTAAAATTTATGTCTTGACAATTTTGAGAAACACTGAATATGTTTTTCCCTTATAATTGTCAATCGGCGTGTTTCGTATATAAGTAGGCACAGTTTAAATTAAGTTTTGCCTTTCTCATCCAAACTCACCTTTTATCGACAAAAAGATAAAACTTGATCGAACCAAACTACTTCAAGATAATGCTCTTCGCACTTTTTTCATAATTAATTAGAAAAAAAAAAAAAAAAAGAAAAAAAAAAAGAAGGAGACCATTGATTATTCTGCTGACTAATAGTTTATTTGAGATCTATTTATTTTGGTGAAATTAAAAACTTTTTTACTGAAAGTACTATAAATAAATGTTAAAATTAACTGAAATAATATAGTAAATTTATAAATAATACCAAAAATACAATAAGACTTATAAATAATAACAAAAATAAACCTAATAATAAAATAAAATAACTTTTTTAAGTGAGAGCCATGATTAGGGCAGGTTGTGGACTCCCGCCCTATTTATTCCCCTCCAGTCTCCATATTTTCTCCCTCAGTTCCTTTCTCTCTCTCTCTTGGCAAAGTTTCGAGGTGAGCTCAGAAATATCTGTTATTTTAGTACTTTTATGCATCAATTTATTATTATTTCACTTTTTTTTTATTTGCTTATACGCAATATTACGCAATATTTTCATGGATATTATCTGGGAAACATCAAATACTCCCAAGTCTTCCTCTTTTATCTTTATGGCACAAAGAAACCTATTGATGTCCAAGTTCTTCTTGATTACAGACAAAAATGGATAGGTCTGAGCCACGTCTTCAATGGTTGTCGCCCATCCTCATGGCTTTTCTTGTTCTTGGTTTCACTGTTCATCAACAGTAAGTTTCTTCAATACCCTTCTTTGTTTTCTGTTCTTTCCTCCTCCTTTCTTTCTTTCTTTTATTTTTATATGAATGAAAGATTTTTAGTAAAACACGGACTCAGAGTACAAGAACTCCAAACTTAACAACTACAACGGACCAAATATAAACACCCAAGTCCTAAAACAAAAGAAAGAAGCTCATCAGTACTAAGGAACCACAGGTTACATCGGTTACAAACAATCCTTTGAACCAGAATACAAGAACTCCAGAGAGTCTAAACTCAACAACTACATTAACGGACCAAACATAAACACCCAAGTCCTAAAACAAAAGAAACAAACTCATCAGTACTAAGGAACTACAAGTTACATCAGCTACAAACAAGTTCTGGGTATTCCTTTGAAGCCAGATTTGATAGATGTTGCCCAGGCTAGTCTGCGATAGGGTAGATTTAAAATTCTGTATCTTTAACATGTTATTGAAAACACCTTATATTTCTGCAACTATAAGGTCTTCTAATCAAGCATAACATCACAACCTTCCTTCAAATTCTTCTGTTAAAGAAGTATTGATAAAAGATATGTTCAATTTTCAAATCTGGGTGTCATAACCACTAAAGATATATCATACCATGTAAGCTCATCTCAATGGTTTCTTTGGTTTTTTTTGTTTTTTCCCCAATAAGATATGAATCTAAATGGCTAAGTCCTCTTAATTAGTGTGTATAGGAATGAATTCATTTTCATTGCTTTATTTTATTTATTGTGCAAAATATAGTGTTGCATTAAAAAAAAATAATAATAAATTTTGTACGATATCTTTCCACTTGACCCAACGAGTCCACATCATGTTAAAGCATTCACAATGAACTTATTACAGTTTTAGTTTTTTTTTTTTTTTTTTTTTTTTTCAAATTCTAGAAGTCTTTTTTTGTTTTTTAAGCAAACTATCTTTCTTTATTTAAATTTTTGTGTGTGCTTTAATATTGTTTTTGTTTTACAGATCTGAAGCTCGGCCACCAGGTCCAGGAGGTCCGCCAGTTCTGTATGCCGCTCCTCCTCACATAGGAAACCACGAGATGAGTGCTGGTCAGAGGGTTCGTGGTGGCGAATATGTTCCTCTCAGCAAAGGTTCAGTCCCACCCTCGGCCTCTAATCCAACCACAAATGGGCCATGATGCCATCGGCAACCCCGGATGAGCTGATCGAGTTGGTGTTCATAAAACTTGTTTCTGTAATGCTGCTTCTCCAGAACAATATATTCTCTGCCCAATGCTTTTGATTAAAAAAAAACACCAATAAACATATATTAGGTTCTGGGAAAAAAAGATGTTATATGTTAATTCTCTAGTCTCTTTCAATCGTGGCTGATCAGTACGAACATGATTAATCGGCCATCTATGGCAGCCACGTACGTACGCAGTAAACCTTGGCTGCTTGACCATGGCAAGCCTTATTGGCTTCCAGGAACCATGCGCGATCCAAATTATAGCTTTCAAGGCTCACACAACCCTTATTTGCACTTTGGCAGCAAATTTCCCAACCATATAAATAAAGCATAAACCACGGCAGCAAGTTTCAGTGCATCCACTTTCAACTATGTCAAAAAACATTGTTCCAAATCTTGTAAAGATTGAGAGCTATGATCAAATAACAACACTTTTCATCTCACGAATACCTATGACTTCCCGTATGTGCGTACAACATGGGGTAACACGCCCCCTATATACACGCCGCAACTCATGGCTGTCTAACCGTAAACGAAGATCAACATATTGATGGAATCATCCATGATCTAACCGCGCGAGTAAACTTTTTTTTTATTTTTTAATTAAAGAAGGGAGCTTTATAGTCTTTATTCAGTAAGGGTATTAAAAAAAAAAAAAAGGATAGATACACAAAGCATCGCAAGATTCTCGCAAAGTTCTAGTTGGGGGACTCACCATTACATCAATCCTACGCTGCTTAAGAATCATAATTAGCATATCCTTAACCCATCCAATGTGTTCTTCTTGGCATGTGGCCCACTCAGCGTCGATTTCTTGTCCTTCCAATGTATGTGGCCCACTCAGCCTTGCTTGAAACTTGAAAGAATAGTTATTAACTCCAACTGGACTTTAACCTGGTATAATGATCGGGTATTAGTCATTAGTTCAACCAATGGATCACCGTTTGAACCGCATTGTTAAACTAATTTAAATGAATATAAATTTTTTTAAAATGGCATGCAAAATTATTACTGATTAAAACTAAGTCTAAAAAACAAGCTACCTAATATAAAATAAAAAGATATCATAAAATTGTAGTGGAAATCTTCACCAAATAAAATCTTATTACATTATACTATCATAAAATTCTAGGAATAAAAGTAAATCTCAAACTCTAAAGTCACATTTTATGCATATTGCATATCTCACTTATCACTTTAATATCATGGATTATGTTCTGAGTAAAAACTTGAAACTCTATATTTATAGAAAAGCCAAGCATCAACCTCATTATAAAATCTTTTGTGTGGGTTCTAATTAACTCAAATGGTAAAAAAAATTTATTGTTAAATAAGAAATTTAAAGTTTAATTTTCATCTACACTAAAAACCGATTAATATTTTGATCCAATGATAAAAAGCAAAATCATAGAAAGCAAAATCATAGAAGTGAATATTATAGATTAAAACTCTATTAAAAAAATATTTAAAAAAAAAAAAACTCTTGTTTTCAATATACTCCAAATTTAGAAAATAACACTGCAATGAAGCCATACAAGGTAAATTGATTCAAAATTACAAATCCGGATGGAGCACAACAACCTGGCCAAGTTGCACGGGTTGAGAAAAACCATCAATTTTTACTGGGTTCAATGCATAAGTAGTCCAATTAAACAACCAAACCAGCTTAAGTACCAAATCACCAGGTTATTGGTTAGACTATAGATCTGGTCAAGTTTATATAATTATTGAAAGTTTTAGATTATGGTTTATAATAATAATAATATACTTCTCAATTTGTAGGCTTAATTAGGCCATAATATTTTAGGTCTAGTTGTTTCTAGATTGTAGTCGTGCATTATATGTATATTACTGTTGCTAACCCTAGTAATTATACTGTGCCATTTTCACAATTCACATGGTACCAGAGCATCATCTAAATGCTAGTTTCTTCACTATAAAACCCACCAAATGAACAAGCTTCATTCCATGGTCCACAGTCTACTCCACATATTGATATTGCTTTTGAAACCTAGAGAGTTTATAGAAATAATGGATAGGTTGAGATTTTTCTTGTGTCTTATACTGATCATATTGGTTTTGTTTTTTAGATCCGAAACTCGCCCACTTAATCCAAAGTCCAAACGCGAAGGGGAAGAAGAACCGATCCTTATTGTCAGCATTGAGCAAAGACCAATATGCACTAAAATGAGAGATAAATCCAGAACGTCCAAGGGTTCATGGTGCAGTAGTTGTTCCACTAAATAAAGGTCCAGTCCCATCTTCAGCCCTTTCTCCATGTCCGGCTGGTTTATAAAGCTTGTTGATGTTGCCCTTGATCAGTGCGCAACTCCATATATACCCAATGCTTTTGGTAAAACCCCACACAATCATGTTCCCTATAACGTTCCAGTACCTAGTTCTTGTAGTTACGTATGAAGTCCTGTCATAATTTAATATTTTTCACAACTTGTTAAGACAATAAAACATGTCGTGATCAAGGTCATTTATACATGAATCTATCATTTTATCATGTACTAATTATGATAGGATACGTCAACCGTTATAAAACTAGTTATGAAAATTTTTATACTCCTAAACTTATTGGAGAAAAAAAGTATTATGTATTCTCTATTTTTTTTTTTTTGGTTAGCTTCGGCAATGAAACTACATGAACGATTGGGTGATATAAATATTTAGTACTTAGTTCCTTTAATATCTTTCAACTAACATGAGCTCCCACAGTAAAACAGTGAGGATATTAGGATCAACAATAACAGGGACGGAGCTACAATTTGGTCCCCCTTAATTCAAAGCTCTTGCTCCGTCCCTGTTACAAAAATTGACAGTTTGGTGAGAGTTCTCTTTGACATTAGATAATTAAAAAAAAAAAAAAAATTGTTGCAAAAGCCATGTATATTTTAATTAATGATTTGATAGCAAGGCAGAAAGCAAATCGTTGTGTTCATTTTCAACTTTTGTGTTTTCTTGAAAGTCTGTAATTGAGCAAGAACCACCTTTTTTTTACTTCTTTTATTTCCATTTTGCTTTCTATCATTTGTTAAAAACATTGAAGTTAAAGTTAGCTCGTAATTATATTTAAAGAACATATGGCGACAAAACATACGTTATTTCAATTACTGATGCTTAAAAATGACGCAGACTATGTTAAGTTTGACAAAATCAACTAGTGTTTGGAATTTTAATTAATACAAATTTGATAGCAACGCAGAAAGCCATTTATTATATGGTGCTCTTCAGCATTTTTTCTTTCTTTTTTTCTTTTTTTGCTTTTGCTTTTCCATTTTTTGTTTAAAATATTGAAGTTAAAATCAAACCCTAGCTATATTATTTGGAGAACATATAGAGACGAATCATATGTTTTTCCAAATAGTCTGAATCTTAAGAGCAACCGCATCAGTTCTTCTAAAAAATTATGTCTATTTTACACCAAAAAAAAAAAAAACCAATTTTTTCTATTTTACACTATCACTTTTACAAAACACTCATATCATTCTATCTATCATACACTATATTTTATATAAATAATATTTTTATATTCTTCTTTTAATATTATTTTATCCTATTCTACTCTGCCATTTCATTTGTTGTATTTCTAGAATCACTCAATTGACCTTATTTAAATAAATCTGGAAAAAAATGCTTTGATACCCCGTGAACTTTAAGGTAATTGACATCATACTCCTAACATTTATTTTAGCCAATTTACTCCTTAAACTGTACACACATGCCAAATAAATACTTTTGTCAGTTTCCTGTTAAATACTTAACAATCGACTCACATGTGTGCCACGTGAAGTGAAAAACCAAAAAAAAAAAATTTTTAATAAACTAGCCGATTGAGGAGAGAGCAAAGAACTGGGTTTCAGTTTTGAGAGAGAGAGAGAGAGAGAGAGAGAGAGAGAGAGAGAGAGAGAGAGAGAGAGAGAGAGAGAGAGAGAGAGAGAGAGAGAGAGAGAGAGAGAGAGAATGGTTCTCACCATTGTGGTCCCACCACCAACAACTCTGACAACCCTTAACTACGAGAAATTATTAAGTCCACCGAGAGGATTGCTAATGTGATCCTCCCAACCAATGAAATGATACTCCCTCCGTTCCATTTTTTTTTTTGTCCTCTATTCCATTTTGAGATGTCCCAAAATATTGTTCTGTTTCTAAAAATAAAAGTCATTAATTTACAAATGTTCTTATTATACCTCTATTAATTTACTAATTCAATTTTTTAATAAATTTTTTTAAGAGTAATTTTGAAAACTTATACATTTTTAAAAGGTAGATAAGACAATAAATGATATTCCCTTAAAAAGTTTGACTTTTTAAATAGGACAAAAAAATTGAGACGGAGGGTGTATTATTTATACAAATGTGTGAGTAAGTGTCCTAATCAGCACAAGAAATAAAAAATAAAAAATTACTAAGTGATGTCACATTTGCATAAATTATAGCATTTTATTAATTGGGAGATAAAGGTAGACCACATCAGCAATCCTTCTAGTAGACCAAATAATTTTTCCTCAGTCGACTTAATAATTTCTCCTCATTTTGATGGTGAATAGACATCATTAATTATTCTTGAATTAAAGTGCTGATAAATTAAAACTAGATGATGAAGGGAAGAACGGAACATACAAAAATTCTTATAATTTACTATTCTGGATCAGCTAAATAAAATTGACCATCGCATACACGTACAGTGAATATACATACATACATATATATATATATATATATATATATATATATATTCTGAGAAACACACTTATAGTGAATACTAAACACTGATTTTTTTTTTTTTCTGGGTAATTGTTTATGCAAGGGCTCGAACCCCTGAGTTGAAGGTCACTAAGGAGACCGGGTACCACTTGGACTTATCGAAAAAAAAAAAAAAAAAAAAAACTAAATACTGATTTCTCAACCAAAAAAAAAAAAGTTTGGATTACTTTGGATGTCCTATTTTCGATAAGCCCAATTAAAGTTTGATGGTTTGATTAGTCAGATTTTGACAGACTCAAGCTGAACTTTAATAAGGCCCAACTGAAACTAATGTGGACAGCCAAACTTTGCAAAGCCAATTACCCAAGAACAAAAGAGAAATTAAAAAATTAAAAATAGTAAAAGCAAGAAAATAGGAAGATCTATTTTACATTAACTACTAATTACAAGCTGACACGTATGTGGAGTCAGTTTACGACTGAAATGGGAGCTAATCTATGTGATACAGCGACAATTATTAAAGAAGCTGCAAAACGGTGCTATGTTATTGTCATCTTCAGTCTTCTTTAATGAATTTCCAGATGATATCGTTTTGTGCTCTGAACTTGTATCTTCATTTTCAACAGATAACAAAGTCTATTCAACTTTTGTATTTTTCTTGAAAATATGTGGTCAATCAAGAACCGTCTAAATTGGGTCTTTTTTTTTTTTTTTTCCAACTTTTTTTTTAAATGGTTGAAATTAAAGATAAATCCTACTCAATTAGTCATATTATTCGGAGAAACTTAAGAGCATCTCCAACAGCTTCTTCAAATTTTTTACAGTTTGGAGAATGAACAGTGATATTTAACTTTTACATACTCACTTTTTCAAATACACTTTCCAACAGATTCTCTATCACATTCTCTATCTCATTTAAATATTATTTCTTCATTCATTATTTATTCTTTTTTAATCATCATTTATTCTTTTTTTAATAACTATATTTTTAATGAGAATTGTTATATTCACAACATTTTACGCAATACTTTCACAACAAAATTTATGTAAAAAATTGTTACTAGTTCTATTTTGAACCCACTACTGAAATTATTTTTTTGCTCGTCAATATTATCTAATAACAATCCATTACTTAAAATTTATTGTGAAAATATTGTGGTATCATTTCTTTATTGCAAATTTTTTTATTTTATTTATTATTTTTCCCTTCCACCCCCATCTGGACACGTTTCTTCTTCTTTTCTTTTTTTTCTTTTTTTTTCTCTTGATTTTTTCTCCACCACCCACGTATCCCACTCCTTTCCTCTATCTATCTTCTTTTTCTTTTTCTTCTAGTTCATTCCGGAGCACTTCTTCTTCTTCAGCTATCTCTTTTTCTCTCTTTCTCTAGCTCTTTCTGTTTTTACTTTTTCCATTTCTACTTCTATTTTCTTTCCTCTTCAGCTCACTTCACACACACACACACACACCCACACCCACACGCACACACCCACACCCGACATGGCCTTCGCCCATCTTTTTTTTTTTTAATCTTGTTCTGATTCACTTTGTTGTTGCAATGGAGCTTAGATAGGCTTTTCATGCTCTTGATTTGTTGTTTTTATTTTTATTTTAGATTTGTTGTTCTAATTAAATTTTTATTTTTTCATGTTCTTAATCTGTTACTGTGTTTGTGTTGATTGTGTTACCGTTTGAGAGGGACACAGATGAACAAAGAAGAGAGGAGGAAAGAGAAAGATTTTTTTTTTTTATTCAGCCGGATATTTTTTTAAGATAAAATAATGGTTTGAAGTTGCTACAGTGTTCTCTAAATTAAGAGAATTACTGTAGCAACTTCAAAAAATAATTTAGAGAACCTGTGCGTATGGAGAAGCTACTGGAGAGATGAACAGTGTCATTTGGTGGTCCAAATTTGGCTTTACCGAGACTGCTGGAGATGCTCTAAGAGCTAAGATACAAGTAAGACACTGACTATTCTTAGTTGACAAAATCGGCTAGGTTTTGGGGCGGGGAGGGGGGGGGGGGGGTGGCGTTGTTGGGGGTGTGGTGGGGGTGGTTAGGTTAATCATGCAAGTACCCATGTTTTCCACTTTTAGGACTTTAAGAATAATAGAGAAACATTCAGGCAAGTAACCTTGTTTAAATCCAAAGAATTGAAAACTCAAACTGTGCTGAAACTCCATTTGTTTCGATAGAAAACTTTGTGAAAAGATAATTTTTTACGTTTTTCAATATTTTGTAGCATAAAAAAAGATAAGTCAAAGAAAAACTATTTTTTATCAACATAAAAAGTATGACTTATTTTAAGAGATTGCTTTCCACTAATTTTTTTTGGAAAATAACTCTATCTCATAGTAAGCTAAATAAAAGAAGTTAAGAAATTATTTTTCAACCATTTAAAGTTGCTACCAATCATTAGAAAATAAAATAATTTTATAGAAAATGTTTCTTAGAAAATAATTCATTTTCTAGAAAACATCATCACTAAAACAAACAAAGCGTACAAAAATAAACTTGTGGTGCCTATAAATTGTTAATAATATAAGTAAAAAATAATGTCGGTAGTAATTCTAAATAAAAACATACAAACTTAATTATTGTAAAAAAAATTGTAAATTTTTTTTATGTTGTTTTATTGCTCTTTTTTGATAATCCTTATAGAAAAGTATTTATTGAAAGCAAGATAGAGATTACACAATAGCTAGCTGGATCTGCTCCTTTACAATATCTTCAACAAAAAACTTTCATCAAAATAACATCAACAACAAAAACCTCTGTACCCAATACAAAACATGATGGACCAAGATGCGAAAACACGAGCAGCGACACTATAGGGGTCCACTTAAACTCTAGCCTGCAACGAGATCGACAAACCGCATATGGTATGCAAGGAATAATTATGACTTTGACCTAGTGGCGATGCCACATTATGCTCAAGGTGTTTCTAGGAACACCCTGACTTGAAAAAAAAATTATATATAATAATTAAAAAAAATTTATTTGTTTACCCTTAAAAAATAAAAAAATAGGAACACCCTCCATTAAAATTAGGAACACCCTCAAATTTAAAAAAAAAATTTATTTGTTCTACTTTCAAGCAAAAAAAAAAAAAAAGTCCAAAAAATAACTTCAACTAAAATCTGAAAATAAATAAATAAATAAATTGTAACAGAGCAAAACAACAGACGACAAGCCCAGCATCAAGCCCATGGCAAGCCCAACAGATTACAGAGGAAGCAAACCCACGGTTTCTCCAAAAAAGAAAAAAAAAAAAATCCAAACCCCAATACAAAGCAAATCACTAAATCAGAAACCTCAAATCAGTACATCAGAAATCACTAAAGCTAAAGCAAACCTTAAAACAAAGCAACGGAGCAACGCCTCCCCTTAGAAGTTAGATCGGTCCTATCGCAATCCAGACTCCAGAGCACATCGTCGCCCCTTATTGAAGATCGATCCAGAGCACATCATCGCTCATCGGAGATCGCTCGCACATCATCGCACATCGCTCGCAGATTGCTCGACGGTCACTGCCTCAGCCTCAGCCTTCACTCTTCAGGCCTCCCTACTCGGCTACTCCGATGCTCCCTCAAGGTATCTCTCTCTCTCTCTCTGAAATCTAAAATGAAATAAATGGAATGGGTCTCTACCTCTGACTCTCTCTCTTTATTCTTTAAGAGTAATTATTTGAACTGTGATTGGTTGAAGTAGTGAAGCTATAATTTTATTAATATTTTGCCTATTTTTTGACTTTTTGAATTGTCTTTATCTTATGATTCTTATCCCTTTTTTTTCTTTCTTTCTTTCTTTTTTTTTTTTTTTTTTTTTTTTTTGAGGAAGATGATTCTTATCAATTGGTTGGTGTGTGTTGGTGTTGGTGTTGATCAGTTGGTGAGATATTGTCTTTTAGTGTAATGTTATTGTGGTTTGTGATTGTGAAATTTTCTGATTGGCTCATGATCCTAACAATTAATAATTTAATTAATCAATACATTATAAAAGATAAACAAATTAAATTATGTTAGGCTAAAAACAATTAATAATTTTATAATTAATGAAATAACAATATAACAAATTATAGTTTATAAAAGACAAACAAATTAATAAAACAACTAAACAACAATAATTAATAATTTTATTAATATTTCAAAAGAACTTATAGTTTATTATACAGGTACCTTTGTTAATTTCTTTTCTTTTCAATTTTTTTTTTTCCTTTTAAGGTTTTTCGGTATACAGAATGCAAATTTGTTTTGGTTTTAAGAACATTTTTTTTTTTTTTTTTACTTTAAAGCACAAACTTCATGCTGGCTAAATCTTGAATTTCAACTGGTATTTACTAAAACATTTCAAAACACCCAAAATAGACTAAAATGACTTAAAATTTTTTCAAAATGAAATAAAAACACCCTAGACAAAATTCCTGAAGTCACTATTGCTTGGACCTGAAACTCTAGCCTTCTCTTTGGTTTAAAGAAACACACTGGACAAAGCCTTCAGCACTAACCAAAGCCAATAAACAAAGCTATATGTGGGCAATTGGGCTAAAACAAAGGTGGTCCCATTCAAGTAGAAACACTAAAGTCAAAGACAAAAGCTGGTTTGATTTAAGTCACGCCACACGTTCAGAAATTTATGAGCCCATCTCAAGAATTAATTTGTTCCTCGGAGGCCGAAGTTCAAACCAATAGTGGGGAGGAAAAAGAATGCAGAAGGGTAGTAATTTTTTAATACACATCGATTTTTTTTTAAGGCTTGAATAAAGAACTATCCAAACAGTAATCAAATTGATTGGGTTACCGAGTGCTTTGGCACATATCCACTTCTATTAGGGATGCGTTTGACAAACCTAAAAGAATTAGTATTTTGGAATTTTTGAGCTGATTTTAAAAGGTTCCAAAATTAAAAAATAAATAATATAGATGAAGGCTCATCCAATTGCATCCTAAATATATGCTCTTTCCAAATTATATTCAATGCTCAACATATATGTGACAATAGAGCAATGCCAAGGTTAAAGATATACCTTTCAAAAATGTTTGTCTGATGAAACTCCATTCGGGCCTATCATAAATATATTTATGGTCGATTTTGATTGCTATGCTACAAAGTTTACTTTTCAAAATAGTCATGGAATAGATCATTTCTAGAACCGGGATATGATGTTGTCACTTGCTTTTTTATCGGGGATGAAACTTGCTTGAAGGGGTGGATCAAGTACTAAAGTAGCGTATACCACTATTTTGAAAAGTAGTGGCAAGCTTGTAAGCCAAGCTCATTAAGGAGTCGTTTGGTAATGTTGTTTTAATAACGTTGTTTATATTTTTTAAAAATACGTACAGGTAAAAAAGTGTGTAAAAATATGTATAATGTTTTTTAAACACTGAAAACTGTTGCTCAAAATACCTTATCAAACAGCACCTAAAAGACTTAGAAATCAATGTGGGCTGGACTTTAGGTGCCATGCAACTCAGCACCTCCTGCCCCTATTCCAAGTTTCCAACTACCCTGGATGCCATTGGTGTATAAAAACTTGTTGTAAATTGTAATGATGTACCTCTAGATTCTACGTCTGCGTTCCATGTCAAAATTCAACGTCTGCGTTTACTTTCACTCAATTCCAATAATTAAGCAAATGAGTTACTCATCCCTGATTCCCTTCTATCCCTTCTCACCCAACATGTTGAAATTACTCAATTCCAGTCATTAAACAAATGAGCTACTCATCCCTAATTCCCTTCTATCCCTTCTCACCCAACATGTTGAAATTACTCAATTCCAATAATTAAACAAATGGGCTAACTCATCCCTTCTATCCCAACATGTCTAAATTCACTCAATTCCAATTAAACAAACACTCATTTTGTACTAAGCTTATTAAGGAACCAGTGACCACTTTGTTAACCTTAACAGCTCAACCTATTAAGGAACCAGTGTCCTAATCTTTTAGACTTAAACGGACCCATGACAGGATCCATAGCCAAATTGCAATCTCACCTGAGCATTTTTTTTTTTGGAGAGAATTAAGCACAATGCCTACTTCAAACCAAGACCCTAAACCACTGAACTATAAACTCGGATAGTGTTTTATTAAGCTTCTTTAAATTGTGTTGAATCATCTGCAAAATTGAGATTATATTATGTAATTGTGGGGTCAAAGAATTTGGCAATCGCGACCCACTTTATATTAAGCCCAAGGCCCACACCGAGGAGGAAGAAATGTCTGAGGACGAAAGAAGCAATTCCGAGGTGCCCTAGAACATCGCCGAGGACAATCCTGTCCTCGGCCAACCAAGATCACAGAAGGGAAGAGCGGTATGCCATCAAAGGCAGCCTCCCAGAACATCCCAATGAAAAGAACAGGTATAATGGATCAGCCATGGGAGCACGGTAGAGGAACAATTCAAGGAGAAACTGTCACCTCCACATTAAATGCCCACAACTAACATCCTGGCTGCATTAATGAGGAAATGACCTTTGAACAGTGCTGCCTTGATTGCTGCAACTCACAGGAGATTTGGTAAAGTGGCTGATGGGACAGGTGGTCAAGTACAGACTTGGATGATCAACAAGTGGAAAGCAAGGATCATTTAAGCAGGACTTATAATAGGAGAAACCCACCCTAGAGAGGAAGGAAGAATCTCAAGAACTTCTATAAACATTCTCATTCAATATTTACTAGAAAAGCTCCTTGAATGTTGTCGAGGGCAAACTTTCTTAGATAAACTCAGTTCACCTCTGTTTGATTATCATGAACGTCATATTAACTGTTGTCCATGCACTAAAACATAGCTCTTTGGCCCACTCTCTACAAATTCATTGTACTGGGCTAGTTGGGTCTGAGTCCACTCATCCAAATGCAGAAGTGCTCAAACCCAGTCCCTACAATTGGCACCGTCTGTGGGAAGAGCTTGTGTGATAGTGAGTGCAACGGGTAGTTCTAGGGGCTTCTGACATCAAGTACATGCCCTGTACCTCTGCCCAGGGTCAGGGCCTCGCGAATTTGGTGGCCAAGTTCACTGGATCTCCATTGGAGGAAGTGGCAGTGACATAGAACGATTCAAAGAGGCTCTGCGGCAGGGCTAGTTTTGGAAAGTATATATTGATATCTTCTAATCTACTGAAGTGGTTAGACAGAACCTTAGCTAGGACGGGTCCTCGAACCTCTTGCTTTGGGGGAGTTAACACACACCGGCAATTATCTAAGTGTTAGACAGAACCAAGGTCTTGCATGGCTCCTCGGACCACGAAACTATGGAGAAACTAATAACTTTTGACAATTATCTA
Organism: Quercus variabilis; assembly: GCA_030445155.1. Classification (NCBI taxonomy): domain Eukaryota; kingdom Viridiplantae; phylum Streptophyta; class Magnoliopsida; order Fagales; family Fagaceae; genus Quercus; species Quercus variabilis. The sequence continues at coordinate 6,369,800 of CP129447.1, forward strand.
AGTGTTAGACAGAACCAAGGTCTTGCATGGTCCTCAGGCTCAAACCTATGGGAAAACTAACAACTTTTGACAACTATCTAAGTGTTAGACAGAACTAAGGTCTTGCATGGCTCCTCGGACCACAAGCCTATGGGGAAACTAATAACTTTTGACAACTAACACTATGACATCTCTTTGCAAATGCTTAAATAGAACCTAAGGTGTGCCTGAATCCTCGGATCAGACGCTTGGGGAAAACCGACGCCATGACGTCATTATAAATACTGAATAGAGCCTTAAGGCACGATGGTCCCCTCAAATGACTTACTTTAAATCCAACATCCTTTCATGGTTGCACAGTTTGCGATATAGAGCACATAGTTATGTTCCTGATTATTCCTACGTAGTTAGCTTATTTAAAGTTAGCAGCCGGGTGCCATTGTCAGTTTTGTTAAAGTCAAGGTGACAACTTTTTGTTACCGTCGACAACACCAGTTCCAAGCCCCATTGGAGGGAAAAATAACAACACACACATTAAATAATTACTGCAGAAAAAGAAAAAATTCATAAAGTAAAAAGTGCAGCCCTTTTTTATTAAATGAAAGAAAGGTACATCATACACCGAATGACTTAGGCAGGCTTGTTCTAAAAGCTAACTACAATAGGAGAGGCTGAGGCAGGCTTGTTCTTAAAAGCTAACTACAATGGGAGAGGCTGAGGCAGGCTTGGTTTAGGACTAACTATAAAAAGAGAAAGCCCATAAGAATGGTAGATTCGCCTTCTTGTCCCAGCAGCAATCGAGCCAGTGTGGATGGTACCGGCAATGAGAAAGAAGAAGAGGCGGAAGCACTTGATGGGCCTCCCTCCCTTTCTCCTAACTGCAAGATGTCCTACCATCAAGGTGAGACCCAAACTTTGTCGCACCGAGAGTCTAATGCAATCTACGCCTACTTCAGAACATCTTTGGCTTCTGCTTCCTTCACCGCAACTGCGTTGTCCAAGATCCGAGCGGCATTCTTGGTTCCTAAAAGTGACTTGGCTTCCTTGCCCTTGCCATTATCCAGGGCCATCTCATTCTCTAGGCCTTGATCACGATCTTGGCAAAGTCCTTGGAAATGCCTGAAGGGTTAAGAACTTGAAGTTCCTGCCGGACTCAAGGATGTGTAAATGTGAGAGAATGATTCCCTTAGAGTGCCTTATATAGAAGGCGAAATCTAGTGAAAATTAATCTGGGTGGAATTTGAAGAAAGAGTTACAAGCGAAATAACTCCTGTCCAGTTTCCAAAGAAATCATCAGCCATTGGATCTGCGTCACTTCATAAAGATATTAATGAGGGTGCGCCTCGCGTGCTGAAACGTCAGGAACACATCTGGAATAATCAAAAGACGCCTCGCAATCAGAAGTGGTGAAATATAGGCGCAATGGGGCTACTATCACATGTGGGGGTGAAAGGCCAAGGAGCCCATATCTATGCCTATGTTGGGCCAGGGGCCCAATCCGAGGAAGAACCCCTCCTCGGCAAAGCAAGGCCGAGGACGAGGGGAATGGTCTGCCATTAAGAACGACACCCCGATGATGAAAGTGACGATGACTATAAGTACAGATCGAGAATTCCTCTAGGCTAGACCTTATCTCACGAAGAAAAGCACTATTGGAGGTGTAAACGTAAGAGCCCATACCCTAGGGGCTTTGGAAATGATGTCATGAGCAGGGCACTGGATCAACAGGGGAGACACCTCCTGCCATGACCAATGGGGTCGAGACTGTTATCACTCTAGAGGCAAACTTCTTAACGCTGAGGACGAGTTCCTTCGCTCCAAGTAGTAATAATGAAGTACAAGACAAAACCAAGGTCTTGCATGGTTCTCGGACTCAAACCTATGGGGAAACTAACTACTTCAAGAAAAATCTAAATGTTAAATAGAACCAAAGTCTTGTATGGTCCTTGGACTCAAACCTATGGGAAAACTAACTACTTCAAGAAAAATCTAAGTGTTAGACAAAACTAAGGTCTTGCATGGTTCTTGGACTCAAACCTATAGGGAAATAACTACTTCCAGAAAAATCTAAGTGTTAGACAGAACCAAGGTCTTGCATGGTCCTCGGACTCAAACCTATGGGGAAACTAACTACTTTCAACAAAGCGGAGTTTGAGCGTTCATCTAAGTTACAAATGCAGCCAAAGGGGGGTCTAGCGCCTTGGATCACTCGCCTCGTACTAATTCGATAAAGATGTAAACAAAACAAGCCCATGAGCATCACTTATCTTTCCTTTGCATATAGTTCTGAAATGCTCTCTCAGGTTCAGCAAGTTTATGAAATGTGCATGTTTGTATAAAGCATGCATTGTAAACCAGAATTCTTGTGATTCGTCTAAGAGAAAACAAATTGCATTGTTGAAACTATTTAGTTTTCAGTTAAAACCTGAAGCAAAATTTACATCATGGGTTCAACGTTTTCAATTATCCAAGTATTACTGGCACACTGCTAAGATCAACCGAGCAGAGTGCAAAGCATTAAAACATGATAAATAAAGGGCAACACCATGCAAAGAAATAAACATAAAAACTTAGATCCATTACAAAAAATAGTTTCATTAAAATATCATAAAGACAAAAAATAAAATAAAATAAAAAGAAAAGAAGACTACGGCGACACTAGTTGACAAAACAAGATAGCCCCTCAAAATAGCCTATTTCTTCAACTTGATAGACAACTTGTCCTTGGGGGTCTGCCGAGAAGTTGTGTTTGATGCTTTGGGATCCTGGCTGGAAGGAGCAACATCGGAGAGCTCTTTCTCGGTAGAAGGAGCTTGAAAGTCAGCAGGAAGAGCCTGAGAGTCAGTAGGGGTGGCTTGGGAGTCATTAGAAGGCTTCATCACATCCTGGGGCGCTTCTTAGTTACTAGTTTTTTCTTTCTCTAACACCCCTTGATGCTCAGCCTCCTCGGCAGGCTTATTAGTCGAAATTGGATCCTTGGCAGCACTAACCTGGACTCCGTCTGTCTCTTCAGAGGCAGTGCCAGCTTCAGAGTTGGTGGAGGCAACATCACGAATAGCGGGGGGGTAATACACTCTCTTGAACCTCCTAAGCTCGGACAAAGCCTCAACCCCAGCTTGGTTAAGGGCTTCATTCCAAGTCTGGGAACAGTAGAGTCTGCATACCTCAGGTACTTGAGCCTTGAGATTGGCCTCAGTCTCGGCCACCCCCAAGGCAAAAGCCTCCTCCTTAGCTTGCTCTTTAGAGCCTTGAGCCTCGGCCCTGCCAAACTCTACCTCCTCCTTGGCCCTTAAGGCCTCATCTCTGGCCTACTTTGTGACATTTTTGGCCCCTTCCGCCTCAGCCATCTTCTTTTTTAGGTCAGTAATCTGCTCTTTGGCAATCTGCAGCTGACCCTCAGCTTCCAGTAGGCGCCCTGTCAAGTCCTTAGCCTGTTTTTGAGCTCCAGTTAAGCCGGATACCACGCTATCTCTGGCCCTCGTCATCTCCTTCAGTTCCTCCCTTGCATTCTTGAGATCAGCTTCGGAGTTCTTAAAGGTCCACGCGGTATCCAGGCGCTTGTCACGCTCCTGATCCAGGGCCCTACTCTGGTTATTGGCCTCCTCCTCTAACCAGTAGGTGGCCTGGATAACCTGCCCATTGAAACAAATATACTATAAGTTAGAGATCAAAGAGTAGAAATCAGTAGAGGCACAAGTGTCAGAGGTCTTACCATACCCAGGTACCTCTTGAGACTAAGGACAACCCCCTACCTCCTTAAGTCCCCCAACTCGGCCATATCGTTAGGGAGTAGCAAGGACCTTTCCAAGGCATCGGCCACATAAGTGCCTTCACCCCCTCGAAAGTCCCTGAGGGAGGCGTTATCCATCAAGGGCTCCCCATGAAGCATGGGGGCAGGCAGCTAGGCCTAGGGCTCGGACTGCCAGGCGACCTCCTTTTCCTAGCCCTGATGCCCAATTCTCAACTGCTTGGAAGGTCGTCGGGCTTCATCTTCCTCCTGGGAGGAGCGAGATCTCCCCCCGTCCATTGGCTCTTTGCCTTTGGAGGGCCTCTTTCTCTTTGGATCAGTGGACTCAGGCCTAGGAGTTAGGGTCGGCTGAGTAAAGGATGACCTAGTCTGCATAGGCAGAGGCTTGGGTGGAGAAGGATGAAGCTTGGATTGTTGCTTCCCCAGCGCATCCTTCCCTGGCTGGCCCTCAATCAGGTCGAACAGGCTGGTTTGAGGTTTCCTCTTGAAACCCATCTCGGCCTGAGAAGAAATCCCCTCTGATAAGATATTCGCTTCGGTCAAGTTGGGGTCGCCTAAGTCACCAGAGAGGTCCTCGGGGGGATTGACTTGGTCGAAAGTGCCAAATTCATCCTCGGGTGGACCCAAATCAGCAACTTCTTCTTCTCTCTCTGCATTTTCTCCCTCGTCCTCTGCAGCCTGATGGGATGAAGAAGGGCTTGACAAAGGAACACCCTCTGGGATAGGAGATCCTTCAAGAAGCAGGAACCCGTGTTCTGCTACAATGATCTTGTGAAGCCAAGGATCTTTGGCTCTGACCACATACTTTGAAGCCAAGAACGATTTCTGAATTGGGTCGTATCCAAGAATCTTGTGAGCAGCTCTAACTTGGTTGTCAGCTTCATTCACAAAAACCTCTGCCCTAAGTATGGTTTCCAAGTCTTCCTTGTTGACTAAATGGAAGTGCCATTCAAAGGCGTGTGGATCTGCAAAAAAGTAAGTATATTCGTATTAGCAACCAAACAATGCAAACTACGATAACACAAAGAATCAAACCATCTTCTACTCTAAGTACCCCACCTAGAGTCCCCTCTTCTGTTGGACAGTGAAGGCCATCATGCCACTCCCCGGACACGATGAGAAAGTCCTTATTCAACCCCTTGCTAAACTCAAGGAAACACTGAATAAGCCGAACCTTATCATCCCTCGTCTTCATATAGTAGGATTTACCTTTTAAGTGTTGGAGGTTGTAGCACCAATTTACGTCATAGTAAGTTAACCTCAACCCCATCTTCTCGTTCAAGGCATCCACACAACTTAGGATCCTGAACACGTTGGTGGCGCACTGGGTGGGAGCTAATTTAAAATGCCTAAGGTAACCCCTCATCACTGGCCCTATAGGGATTCTCATACCACCTTCAAGGAAAGCAATTATGGGAATCACTACTTCACCCTTCTTCCTCCTGATATACCACTCCCCTTCTTCATAATAACTTAAACTTACGTTTCTAGGTATTCTATAATCGGCAATGAATTTCTCCATTACTTCCTCAGACTCAACTAGCTTCTTAAACTTACCCATCTCTAGGTGAGGCTAAAAGACTCAGGGAAAAGCGAAATAGAGAGAGGAGTAAGAGGAAAAAAAACTCAGAAGGGAGAAAATACGAGTTAGAGAGAAGAGAAGACTTACAGAAATGAGGAGAAGCCCCTCGGACAGGTTTTTTATGTTGAAAAGAGACGTAAGTTTGGTTGGAGACTTGACCAAATTCGGGGTATGTACGCAAAAACTCTTGAATGCAAAAGTAAAGAGGCAAATCGATTCAAATGGGTATTTATACCCCCAATTAAAATGGACCGTGCGGGTTTCCCACCCATAAAGGTGAAAAATCCCTACCGTTAGATTACTATCATACCGTTGAACGTGGGGAGCACAGAGCCGTCAGAATTTAATGAGGGCACGCTCTGCATTTCGAAGTGCCAGAAACGTACCTTGGACAGGTGAAGAGACTCTGGCACTGGCAAAAGACAAGACTTGACAAGCCATGACTAAGGCCTGAAGACGTCAAAATCCTCCTCCTCATCCGAGGAGCCGAACAGCAGGATTTTGAGGGGTTATTGTGGGGTCAAAGAATTTGGCAACCGCGGCCTACTTTATATTAAACCCAAGACCCACGCCGAGAAGGAAGAAATGTCCGAGGACGAAAGAAGCAATTCTGAGGTGCCCTAGAAAATTGCCGAGGACAATCTTGTCCTCGGCCAACCAAGATCACAGAAGGGAAGAGCGGCGTGCCATCAAAGGCAGCCTCCTAGAACATCCCAAGGAAAAGAACAGGTACAATGGATCAGCCATGGGAGCACGGTGGAGGAGCAATTCAAGGAGAAATTGTCACCTCCACATTAAATGCCCATAACTAATGTCCTGGCCGCATTAATGAGGAAATAACCTCTGAACAGTGCTGCCTTGATTGCTGCAACTCATAAGAGATTTGGTAAGGTGGCTGATGGGACAGGCACTCAGGTACAGGCTTGGATGATCAACAAGTGGAAAGCAAGGATCGTTTAAGGAGGACTATATAACAGGAGAAACCCACCCTAGAAAGGAAGGAAGAATCTCAAGAACTTCTGTAACCATTCTCATTCAATATTTACCAGAAAAGCTCCTCGAATGTTGTCGAGGGCAAACTTTTTTAGATAAATTCAATTCACCTCTATTTGATTATCTTGAACGCCATAGTAACTGTTGTCCATGTACTAAAACCTAGCTCTTTGGCCCACTCTCTACAAATTCATTATATTGGGCTAGTTGGGTCTGAGTCTACTCATCCAAACGCGGAAGTGCTCAAACCCAGTCCCTACGGTAATATATTTCTAGTAATTGCATCATGGCTCATTCCTAAACTCTTTATAGAGAGTGTTTGGGAAAAGGTTTGCTTTTTGTCTTAAATTTTTTTTCGTAAAAATTTAACTTTTAACTTTTCTGTAAATAATATTAATTAATAAAAATATATATTAATTTGTTTTAATTAATCACAATTGATTTTTTTTTCTTCATTAACTTAGAGAAAAACCTTATCTCAAAAAAATAAAAAATAAAATTTAGAGAAAAACCAATATAATTAATGATAGGGAAATGCTAACGAGTGCTTTTAGGGCATTAGTTAACAATCTATTTTAGGAAAATTTTGACATCACTTTTATGGGAAATAAAAAAAGCTGTCAAAATATTAATTGCTTTTTTTTTTTTTTTTTTTCTTTTTCCATAAAAACTTTCTTTAACTGATTTGTTAACCAATACCCTAAGGCTCCGCTTGGGAGTTCAAAAGGGAAGGGAATGGAATGAAATGGAATGATCATAAGAGAATGGAAAATAATGGAATGGAATGAAATGTATTTAAGTAAGGAAAAAGAATGGAAGAGAATGGAATGGAATGGAATTAAGTAACCTTGATTGGATGTTTTAAAATAAAAGAATGGAATGGAATGAAAATGAACGGAATGTAAGTAATCTTGTTTGGGAGTAGCATGGAGGGAATGGAATTGAATCATTTTGTAACAATATTACTATTAGACCCCTATTTTAAAATAAAAAGTTGAATATATAGGGGTATTTTGGAAATTTTAGTAAAAAAATCGTTAAACCTAATTTCATTCTCTCTCATTCCTCCCAATTTCGGGGGGGAATGAAAATTTGAGGTTTTAAGGGAATAGAGAGGAATGAGTATTCCTTCCTACCAATTATATTCCCTCCCACTTATACTCTCAAACAATGGAATCGACTTTCCATTCCTTCCATTAAAACTTCCAAACAAGGGAATGGAAGAATATTCTAAAATGATTCTTTTCATTCCTTCCCATTTTATTCCATTCCCTTCTCCCAAAGGAGACCTAAAAGCATTCATTAACAGGACTCTTAATGATAATATAATGGAAAAAACAACATTAACTCTCTTTTTAATGTTTAGGCTATGATTACGCAACCCATTTAAAATTATTAGGCTATGATTAATGGGGACCCAATGTCAGCATATGGCACTGCCACGCTTTAAGATTCTCATTTCTCTTACCAGTACAATAACAAGAATCAGATTCAATGAATTTTAGGATAAAACTTATGAGAACTTATAATTAATTAACTACATAAAATGCATTAACATGATAGGGATAGCAATATTTCACATGACCTGCGAACATAACATGGCTTTTATTGGCTAGTGTTTAGTGCATGTACATGAATTAGTGTTTTCTTTGATACAAGATAGAATTTTTACTCTAGTATAATTTAAGTGTATACATTTGTAAAGCTCTTTTTTGGAGATTTAAACCTCGGTTCTTGCTCCCACTCCCCACAAATACTTATACTTGTAGAGCGACTATCATACTAAGGGTGTGCGGTTGTGAGTTAGTGTTAAAAACAAGTTGACACGCTTAACACAATTAATAATTTGGTCAATTCCTTGTTGAAATGTAATCAACTCAAACAACTCGATTACTATAAATAAATGTCATTTTTCTCTAAAATATAATTAATTAATTAAATCATTTTAATTTTTATATTAATAATTTCTTTGTTGAAAAACTAAAGTTTTGAACCTTTTTACCTAAAAGAAAAATAAACAAACAAAAAAAAAATTTATATACTTTATTTTTCTTAAATTGTGTATAAACACATGTTAAAATAGGTTGAGTTAGACTTAAAAATGTTTAACATAATTATTAAATAGATAAGGTAAGATTGAGCCATATATTTAAATACTCATATCTAACGAGACGAACACAGACCACTAATACAAAATTGTCACCCCTAATAATACGATACATGCTTGAGGTCATATATATGCCAGCATGACATAAATCATTACCACCCCAACAACAACAAAAATGTTGACATAAATCATAAATGCAACTCTTTTTTTTTTTTTTTTTACTTATAACAAGTACGTACGCGAGAAGGATCGATCTTTTGAATGATTCCCCTATGTATAGAAAAAATGCTTAGTCAACTTTATTTTTCAGTCAGCCCTGCATCTGAGGCACTCTGGATCTATGGTATCATGGTAGTTCAAAAAGCCTGGAGCAACTATTATGTGGGGTCTGAGTCAGACCACCATATTCTGGCTATTCCGTCTCAAAAGGCCAAAAAAAGGTAGAAAATTCTGCAACAACTCTGATTTAAAAAATTAATATTGTTACGCATTTTAAAATTTTAGTTTTTGGTTTAGTATCTTTTATATTATTAACATTCATATAAAATTTTATGTCAATCAAATCTTTATGCAAACATAAAATATATAAGAAGAGAATGTAATCTAACGATAGACTTGTCAAAATTCACATTCAATAAAAAAAACTATTAAGTGAAGTTATAGTCATGAGCTACAATCAAATTAAATTTTTTTCAAACTTTATCTAGTACATAATTGAGCAATCTCTCTTCGGGCATTAATTATTTGTGTTATGGTCAACCTAACATACCAAAAGAAAATAAGAGTAATACTTAGGTACTCTCAAAGTGTGGAGAATAGTGCTCATTTTTCTCACATTCATGGTGGGTGGGGTTCATTCATCTAATATCTAATATCTAATCTAATCTAATCTAATACTATATATAATAGCAGAAGCTCTTACCAGGTGCTGCCACGTTAGGAAAAAATGACCCCTTTAAAAACTGACACATATAAGATAAAAAAAGGATAAATTACAATGTTTCGCTTCGTTAAAAACACCTTATGAGAGCCTCCCATATAAAAACAAAACAAAATGCTTAATAAATTTGTAAATTATGTTCAAAAGGTTTTTGCCCTATACAGAGAAAGAGAGAATAGAAATTCTAATTTTTATTCTATTTTATCCCGTTCCCCGTCTCTGTTCCACTTCTCCATCTTCCAAAACACACTCCACGGCCAAACCCCTTCTTCATCGTCCAAAACCTAGACCATAAAGTTAGACGATTTGGTGAAAGAGAAAAAACACAAAAGAACAGAGAGATACAAAGATATTTCGTAAACTGCAGAAGAACAGAGATCGAAAGATAGATTGATAATTTTGGGAACTGGTTCCGGTACGTTTTTCTCCATTATTTTAGATTTGGGTATGAAATAATACTATTTATTGAGTTTTTTTGTTGGATAGGTTTAGATTTGATTTTGGTTTTGATTCCTTTTTGTTTCGGGCTTTTGGGTTCTCCATAAAAATGTTTTTTTTTTCTCAATTTTCCGATTTTTTTTTTTAATATCACTAAGCCTTTCCCTATTCTCTAATATCTGCGTTCATAGTTTTTTTTTTTTTCCTTGGGGTTTTGATTTGGAAAACACCTTTTGATCTGTTTCACAGGGTTAAAACACCTTTTCATAGCATTCAGTATAAAGGAAAACAAACCGCTTAAATCAGTAAATTGCAATCAAAAGGAAAGGGGAAAGAGAACAGAGTTCGTCGGAACCGTAACCCGATAGCTTAAAAGAGAACTTTCTGGAACCATCGGCTTCCCCACCACTGAAAACAAAACCCAATAGATACTTATTTATTTGTTATTAATTTTGGGATTTGGGGGTTTCTAATTAGGGTTTCGCTGCAATTGTAGATTTCAATTCCTAATATGTTTTCCTCTCTGTTTTTTAGAAGATCAAATTCTACCTGGGCTTTGTCTCTCAGCTTTTTTAATTTATTTTTAGGATTTTTCCCCCTGACCAATTGGTGTTCAATTGCCTATAATAAATTGGAGACACAAAGTTACTTATCAAAAAATAAATAAATTGGAGATAGAATGTTATGTTATTTTTGCTACGTTGGTGTGAATTGATGCTTGAACCTTTTCAGTTTTCCCTATTTAAAAAAAAATGACGTATTCATAACCGAGTTGGCTGAGCGATTGAAAGAATTGATGCTATACCAACTGCAAGTACCAGCAGTTGGTATTCCAGCACCAAAAAGGGCTCAACCTCTTGGTACCATCTTTGCTGCTCCTTGGGGTTCTGCACTTATTTTGCCAATTTCATATACATACATAGCCATGATCAAAACGTTTGGAGGTTCTTAGCTCATCCTTTTCATCTTTTGGTTTTATGTTTGCATATATGTGTTGATCTTGAAAAATAATTTCATTTGGCTTTCTGCAACATGAAATAGAGGTTCATTGTTTTATTAGTATAATATAATGACGTGAACATTACAGAGCCACTACCCCATTCTTTTTCGAGGAGTCAATGGAACAGTTGCCCATTAATTCATCATTGATTTGAGGGATTTCAAGGTATCTCAAATCATACTCTTCCCATGGATTCTATAAGTTTACTTTGGCTTACAGTGAGTCATTTTAATAGCAGAACATAGCTGGTATACAACATGTGTTTGACCAAATGTCTTACTCACTTTTGCATTTTTTTCTTTTTTGATAAATCGATAGTTATACTCTTAACTTAGTTTAAGTCAACTTCATGGTTTGTGTCTCTTGGTTTTAAGCCTTTTCCTACAACTAAGGTAGTTTTGACATGTAGGAAAAGTACCTCTCTAAATTTCTACCATGTTTACCATTTAAAAACTAAAATGAATCAATTTGCATAGATTGTTATATTCTAGGTGTTCACTACACTTATATTAAAAGCTTTAATGCTGCCGATATTGATTCTCGGGATAAAACTTCAAATGGAAGTTTAAGACCTAGGGTAAAAGTGTTTGTGAACATGTGCAAAGAAAGAAACCTATAACTGCCAGATAAGAACAATGGCTGAAGAGTTACAAAAAGGTAACAGTCAATAATATAACTTTTCCAAAAAATTTGAAACTCTTCCACCTTTCTTTTGATTTGGCAGGTACAGGCTCCTCTAGCTTATGATTACTTACGTACAAAAAGGTTTTGAAGTGCGGTGGAAGGAACATTTTCTTCAGTTATTACTTTTTTGCTGTAGAAACATCTATGATATTACTAACTATCCTTCTAATGACCATTATTCAATTATAATATACCTTTTGATATGGTCTTCTAGGGTAAACAGGAAGGAAAATGTTTGATGATTCAAAAAAATTTCTTATCATAAATTGTGTAATTTATAAATTTGTATTTACCTAAGTTAGACCATATTTCTTTTGGATGTCTTATGCTTCTTTTTTTTTTCAAAAATTTTAAATATGTCTGCAGGGTATACCGTTGGCTATGTGAATATTAAAGCAAAAATGTTGTTTATACTTTGCAAGTTAAACTTAGACATTGATGCTCAAGGTATATGTATGCATGAGTAGATTTACAATATCAGCCAAGTCATAAATAGTTGTTTGCGTTAAGCAAAAACCCCTTAAACGCCACACCTCTATACAATCAGCTCATCCCAAAGATGAAATGATGTATTCATTCGGTAAAAAACATAGTGACAAAAGAAAATATCTTCCTTCTCTCAATTTTCACTCTCACATCTTTAGTACTTGCACTTTTTGTTATGTTTCGTTTCTTCTCTGCATATGCCTAAGGTAGCATAGCGTTATTATTTTCCTTCTTCAAATACTGTTTTGCAATCCAAAGTTTCTGCTGTTGCTTTTCCTATTTGAATTAGCATCTCCATTTTTAGTTATTTCTATACTCTAGAATTTTGTTTTTATTTCATTGGCTAGGGTTCTTTGGTCACATTTTGTTAATTGCTTTTATTTGGATTGTTTTGTATGATTATTTTTGTCATTTTAAAAAACCTTCTTACCCTTTCACTTTTTGCTGAATATGCCAAATTTCAACTTGGATGGTTTAAAATCTGAAAGTTCAAAGTGTACAATAATTTATAATTTTCTTAAAAATAAAATTATGAGATTTTTGGTTAACTACTGCATTTTTGAAAAATAAATAAATAGATTAATAACTAACAAATTGTTATACACTTTCCAATAGATTGTTAGACATTGTTATCAACTTCCTTACAAATTTTTTGTATTGGTTTTGCTTTGTAAAAAAAATGTCAGTTTGTTAGAGTTTTCTTTGGTTTAAATGTTTTAAAAATTAAATAATTTTTTTTAAGGCTTTTAAATTTACATTTTAGTCTACTTCAAAACTTACATTTTTTCTTAAGGGAATTTCAGTTGCGGTTAGTGATGATTCTCAATATAAAAGCTTCGATATTCAAAATAGAGCTCTTTCATATGGTTTGTGATCTTGGGATGGTAAGAATTCAGTTGTGATAGTAGCAGACTACCTAAAACCAACATGTTCTATTTTATTGAATACTTATATATGAAATAGAGCATAGAATTATTTCGTTATTGAACTTGAGTTTGGCTTTAACAAACGCTCAATTTTCTTGCTGTTTATTTCAAGTAAACCTGCCATGTTTTTCCATGGATTTTAGATAATTAGAGTTAATTACCTAGCATGCAACACATATTTTATAGGATCTCAGGTTTTAGAGCTTCATTTACATTGCCGTTTGTTAGTAATTTTGTATTTTCAATGACATTTTTTTACTCATGTGCTAATGTAGATTTATCATCTCTGCTCTGGCTTATAAGACTGTTGGTAACTATTCAAGAAAAGCTCCTGGATTGAGTTGAAAGGTTAGGACAACTTAATTTCCCCTTTTTTACTTTTATTTAAATTTGTCTCTTTATCATTTGTTAATGTTTGATTAAAAAAATGTTGAACAAAAATAGTTTAATAAGATTATTAAATATGTACTTTTTGACTCTTAAATCAAATGCTAAAAATTTTTTTTCCCTTTACCATGTCTAGGATTCTTCTTTCACCCCTATTGAAATATAGATAGGTTTAGTATTTTAATTTGGATAGTTAATTTGGTCTCAAATTAACATCTCTACTTTTTTTTTTTTGATAGCATTGGGAGTATAGCCCAAGCTTAGAGTGTAGATTTATTGACAATTTTTTCCAAAGTGAAATTGGAAGTAGGAGCAAACAAAGAAATAGCAAAGATTTAAAAAAAAAAAAAAAAAAAAAAACTGTTACTTCATATCAAGGGATTATTTATTTGATATGGTTTTATGATTATTTCCTGCCATTTTAAAAAACCTTCTTACCCTTTCACTTTTTGTTGAAATTTAGATTTGCTGAGTTTTCCCTGTCAAGTATGAAACTTAATAATTCATGAATATGCCAAATTTCAACTTGGATGGTTTAAAATCTGAAAGTTTAGACTGTATAGTTATGGGTTTACCCTCTTTCTATTGATGTTATGGTCTGAGATTATTATTTCTGGTAGTTATTTTGTGTTGTTGGAATTTTGCTCATGAAGAACAGAAAAAGGCTTATATTTTAGAAGGTGATTTAGGTATTGTTGCTTTCTACTATGCATTCTAAATTTTTTTTTATTTTTTTGGGGGAAAGGGTCAAAAAGAACGAAATAAACTAAAGAATAGAGGGCATGGTGTGTGTATAGTGCCTTAGGTAAATTTGGAGAACTATGTTGAATTGTTCATACACTAAGAAGTTTTTTTCCCTGCCTAAAAAAAAAAAAAAAAGAACCAAGAAATTAATCCAGAAATAATAGTCCATTTGAAGTAAAGGAAATGTCTATACTTGGTGAAAAGAAGGAACTTTACCTCTGTTCTCTTATGTAAAAGGTTAAGAAAAAAGAAAATATCCAAACTACTTGATGTGTAAATTTGTTAGATATGATATCTTAGATGCAATTCCTCCCGCATGTATGTGCTTCAACTTTGGACATCAATTTAGTAAAAAATTCCTAAAGAACCATTTGAATTACAACTTATCAAAAAAAGAAAACCGTTTGAAACTATAGTGCCTATGACCATTACACGCTTGAAACTTCCATGGAGGAGATTTGGTGGTTAGGATTATAAGATGCATTCTATGAATTTATTTTTCTTTTCCAATTTTGTTTCAGGTTGTTTTGTGGTTTTCAACTTTTCATAGATTTAATTTAGTGTTTCTTCCAATAGATATTGAAATATTGTTTCTTTGTATTTATACATTGGAATTTTACCTTATATTATTATTGAATATGTTCTCCTTAGTTTTCGTGATTGTTATAGATTAGCAAAAATAGTTTGAGTGGATTATGAATAGAAGTGCACTTCTACTAAAGAAAACAATTTTTTGAAACGTGGAGCTCAAAAAATTGTATTTGCTTCTATCATTTCAGAGGTTACATTTAAATAGGTCTTCATTATGCTATTGCCTCTGGTTGGACAACAATCATTTAAATAGGTCTTCATTATGCTATTGCCTCTGGTTGGACAACAATCATCCATTTAGCACACCAAAGAATCCATTTTGTTCTTATAGTGTATACCTTTGTAGTTGGCATGTTCAAGATGAACAAAATAAAAATAATGCATGTGAGAAGATATGTATTTGTCATCATTTTATTTTCCAAGTGCTATTGTGCTATAGTTTTTGTAGGTGAATGGTGATGGCCCAATTCATCCAAGTGAAACAGAGCTGGCACTTACAGTTCATCAAGGCTAGAATATGGCTTAGCTCGCTAAATGTTTTTTGGTTTAATGAGTTCTTAAACTTTATTTTCTGCTATGGGGAATTTTGGACTTTTGACAATGTTATTGAACCTAACTCTATATCCCACAATTGTCATTTTTGTTTTTTGAGTTGATTGGCATTATTAAAATAAAGCCTTTAATAAACATATTAACTGTTGTATTTATTATGTTAAATTGATGGTATTTTAATTTTTAAATGTGTAAAATGTTCCCCGCGCATTGCACGGGTTAGATGCTAGTTAAATTAATGGTGGGATCGACCGTAAATGTGAGAGAATGAAGCATTATTTATCCATGCTCCGAGAGTACCAAAGAATTTTTCAAAAAATAAACAAGTCTTGATTAATTAGTAATTATAAAATATGAGTAAATCCCTTTTAGAAATTGTGAAAGTGCTTTACCATACTTTATTTACAGGCCCATTTCAAGATTTTTTTTTTTGAAAGCAAGAGCGGGGAGGAAAAGGAAAGCAAAAAGTAATGAATCATATTCTAAGGGTCTGTTTAGATACAGCTGAAAACTGAAAACTGAAAATACTGTAGCAAAATAATTTTTAAATGTGTGAATAGTACCGTAAGACCCATTTTTAATGAAAAGTTTGTTGAAATGTAAGGTTTGTGAGTTTCATGAACATTGCACGGGACCCACTAATGTGCACTGTTCACACAGAAAAGTCAAAAATCATGGCTCCAAAAAAAAAAAAAAAAAAGGAACGCAGATGCAAAACGTGCTACTTTTCAGCTATCCAAACGTATACTAAATTTCAAAATTAATAAAAATTAATTCTTAGAACATCAAAATAAATCAAACTGGAATTTTTAAAAAATAATAATAATAATAATAAAGAAACTAATATATTATGGGTCCCGTTAAGGGCACACATTAACCGTCCATTTTAAAAAAGTTTTTTATGAGAAATTGAAAAAACTGTCAAAACAATGAATTATTTTTTCGTTTTTTCATTAAAAAATTTCTAAAATGGATTACTAATATATGCCATTGGGGCACACGTTAGTAAATCTTATATATATATATATATATATATGATATATCCAGTTATATTAAATGGATTAAAAAAACTATCAACTAAAGACTCAAATTAAGATTACAACCTATCTCGACCCACCAATCCAAAGAAAAAAAAAACCAATTTAAAATGTGAGAACGTTTGGTTTGGGTAAGTTTTATTAAGTTGATTGGTTGAATGTACACTCCAAATATAATCCCTCTGTTGATCAAGATTGACAACACCAAAGGCCGAAAACCAAAGCTTATTGCGAGGTGGCAGCCTTGATGGGATAAATCTCCATCTATGTGTGAATTAAATTAAATATAACCCAAGCAATAAAGAAAATAGAAATCTACGGAAGCAATAAAAAAATCAACCAATAAGAACAATAAGAAATTACGTGGAAAACCTTCCAGTGTATAGGAAAAACCACGAGGCAAATCCAATCAATCCACTATAATAAAATAGAGATTACAATACTCAAGTTATACCTAAAACCTGAGTTCACAATAAATTGAGAAAATACAATAATACATCTAGGAACAAATACAACCTCGCCACAAAACCCAATAGCATGATCTTCCACTCTTAATACTTCAATTCTCTGTGATTGTAGCACCCAAATAATCGTCCTAGAGAAAACCTCAATTTATCTTCCTTGTGTATCTTAAGCAAAAGAAAAATCACATTTTTTTTTTCCCTCAATGCCACAGAAAGCACTAATATTTTTCCTTCAGTCGGCTTCAAATATGTGTTTCACTCTTCAGTCTCTCTAAATCCCTCTTATTCTTCATGAAACCCACGTACTAAGCTTTATATATAAAGCTTTGCCGCCTGACATTCCTATTCAATTAGGAATAGGAGTTTTTGACTTCTTGTGCAATTGGTACACCTATTTCTATATGAAATAGGATTCCTTCAATGCTCAAATACAAGTCCTATATGGGCTAGACTTCAAGGTGCCATGCATCTCCCAACAATCTCCCCCTTTAGCCTATTGAGGAAAGAGATCTTCATCCTAACTCTTCAATTAGAATTCATGCTGACCATTCCAACATAAAGCTCAAGCTTCCCTTTGGTCACAACCAACTCATAAGTCTTATTCTTTTGCAAAGAATTCATCTCTTCTTGTATAGCCTTTATCCAGATCTGCTTGTCCTTATGAGAATCTACTTCTTGAAAGCATTCTGGCTCCCCCTGATTAGTAAGCAAATTATACTTAGAAGAGGGATATCTAGTCGATAGACGATGCTCCCTAGTAAACCTCCTCACTTGAGGTTCTTCCATCTTTGGTGGAACAAGCTGTTCCCCCTGTTCAACATCTTCAATATCTTGAGCATCATCAACATCAATTCCTACTGGCTTATCACCATTAACTGCTATTGGTTCATCGCCAAGATTCTCATCTTGCACCTCTTCCCTATTTGTGGCATCATTGGAGGAAGAAGAGGTAGGTGTAAGGTTAGAAACACCTACAATACCATCCTTTGTCTTTTCAATCAGGGTCTGCCAAATTTTTATTCTCATGAAAAATCACATCTCTACTTCTGATCATCTTCTTTTTCTTAGGATCCCATAACATGCAGCCAAATTCTACATCTCCATATCCAACAAATATACAAGGAGTGACTTTGCTATCAAGCTTCAATCTTTGTTCCTTAAGCACATGTGCAAATGCCTTGCACCCAAATACCTTCAAGTGAGAGTAAGAAATATATTTCCCAGTCCAAACTCTCTCTAGAATATCAAACTCCAATGGAACTGATGGAGACCGATTAATTAGGTAGCACGCAGTTTGAACAACTTCATACCAAAATGACTTAGGCAGATTAGTCATTCTCAGCATACATCTGACCTTCTCAACAATAGTGCAGTTCATCCTTTCTGCCACACCATTTTGTTGTGGGATACTAGGAATTGTTTTCTCATGTCTAATACCTTTCTTGGAGCAGTAACTCTTGAACTCATTAGACGTATATTCACCTCCGTTGTCAGTACAGAGACATTTCAAAGGCTTCCATTTCTCTCTTTCCGCCATGGCATGGAATTTCTTGAAGTACTCAATACATAGTCTTTAGTTTTCAAAAATACACCCACACCTTTCGTGAAGTATCATCAATAAAAAGCAACAAAATACTTATTACCACCTAAGGACTCCACATCAATGGGACCACATACATCAGAATAAACAAGATCTAACATATTAGGCTTTCTAGTAGAAGGAATGCGAAAAGACACTCTATGTTTTTTTCCAAATAAACAATAATCACAAGGTTTAAGTGACATACATTTGGCAAAAGGAATGAGAGACTTCTTTGCCAAAATCTGCAACCCCTTTTTTCACTCATGTGAGCCAACCTCCTATGCCACAAGTTAGGTGTAGAATCTTCCTAAGTTGCACTAACAACATCTTTGCACACCTTTACTTGTGTCTTGTAAAGAATACAACAAATCTTCCCTCCAGCAGACACCAATGATCCTTTGGAGAGTCTCCATTTACCATCTCCAAAATAGTTGCCATAGTCTTCTTTATCCAAAATATGAGTAGAAATCAGATTCAAGCGCATATCAAGCACATGTCGCACATTCTTCAATGCCAATGTGTATCTAGTGTTAGTCTCAACACAAATATATCCAATTCTCACAATGTCAGCATAATTGATATTGCCCATCTTCATTCTCCCCAAATCTCCTGCATTGTATGAAGTAAAGAGCTCCTTTCTTGAAGTGACATGACAGGAAGAGACTAAGTCAATCACCCATTTAACATAAGGATGTGAAACATTGCAACATTCATCCTCCCCTACACAGATCACCACATCTTCAATTGTCGAGACAGCAGTGGTATTTTGTTCTTCTGCCTTATTCTGATTTTTCTCATCTTTCTGTTTATTCTTCCGAGCCTTGCAGTTTCTTCTTATATGACCTTCTTTGTCACAATAGAAACCTTGAATATTCCTTTCAATTCTGACTGACTTCTAGATTTACCACACCCCTTAGAATTTCTAGTCCTACTCCTCCCCCTATTCTCTATGACAAGAGCCTGTGCATTATCTTTGCCCATGTCTCTTCTTCTTGTTTCTTCATTGAACAAGCTATCCTTGACCATTGCAAGTTGTAACACATCATTTGGAGCAGTGTTACTAAGTGACACCACCAAAATCTCTCAATTGTCAGGCCTTAACTCAAAAGTAATAAAGCTTGAAGCTTATCATCAATTATCAACTTCATTGTAACCATATGATTCACCAGGTCTTGGAACTCACTCAAATGCTCGGTAGCAGATCTCTCTTCCTTAAGTTTCAAATTCACAAGCTTTCTAGCCACAAAAGCTTTATCTTGAGCTGTCTTTCTTTCATAAAGACCCTTCAATTTTTCCCAAAGAGCTTCTGTATTAGTCTCTTGAGATACATGATGAAACACACTCACATCGATGCATTGTCTAATACATCCAATGGTTTTTCTATTTAACTTCTCCCAGTCTTTATCAAACATCTCGCTTGGCTTAGCACTATCACCCTCAATAGGGTCATGCAAATCCTTACAGTAAAGGACATCCTCCATCATTGGCTTCTAGATCGAATAATTTGATGCCGAGAGTTTAATCATAGTGCTCATATTCATATTCATATTTTCCATTTAATTCAACACAAGACAATCACATCCAATAACCTAGCTTTGATATCACTTATTGGTATAAATCCTCGTCTATGTATGAATTAAATTAAATATAATCCAAGCAATAAAGAAAATAGAAATCTACGAAAGCGATAAAAAAAAAATCAACCAACAAGAACACCAAGAAATTACATGGAAAACCCTCAAGTGTAAAGGAAAAACGACGGGGCAAATCCGATCAATCCACTATAATAAAATAAAGATTACAACACTCAAGTTATACCCAAAACCTGAGTTCACAATAAATTGAGAAAATACAATAATACATCTAGGAACAAATACAACCTCACCACAAAACCCGATAGCATAATCTTCTACTCTGAATACTTCAATTCTCTGTGATTGTAGCAACCAAATAATCGTCCTAGAGAAAACTGTAAGGTTGAATTTATTCAACCATATTGTTGGTTTTATTCTGTACTAAATTTGCTTGTAATTTAGTATTTAGAAACCGTGTATTTAGGTGAAAATCATGTAAGGGTAATGTGTGAAAGAGTGTGAAGAAAAACTTAAGAGTGTGTACTCAAGAAGGACCTCGTGACTAGATCTCGTGACTCGCTCATGATTGGCGAGTCACCAAAAATGGCACACGTATGAAGCATATAGGAGAGCTAAAGAGTCAAGCCAGCTGTTGCACTATAGGACAAAACTTCCAGTCTGGCCAGGCCATTAGCTCGTGTCTCAAACTAGTGACTTGTTCTAGTCGACAGCTCAAGTCGCTAGACCACTCTATTTGTTACAAAACTGACTCTTCGCATTCCATACACACCCTACTATATATAGACCCTTATACCCACGTATTGTAGAGAGCTTCTAAAGATAATTTTGAGAGAGAAACCATAGAGAAAAACAAGATTAACTCATCCATAATTTTCATCCTTGATTCTCCAAATTCCTTTACTTTCACCATCTCCATTGATATATCCTTGAGAGGTACATTAGCCAAATCCTTATCTCACTATACTCA
This sequence comes from Quercus variabilis, assembly GCA_030445155.1. Lineage (NCBI taxonomy): Eukaryota > Viridiplantae > Streptophyta > Magnoliopsida > Fagales > Fagaceae > Quercus > Quercus variabilis. The sequence goes on from CP129447.1 coordinate 6,390,602, forward strand.
TATCTGTGAGAAGGCTTTTTGGTGCTTGGGAAGCAGTTAAGAAGGGACTAATTCATTTTAGTTGATGCAATGGGCGATTGCGGGATCCAGTAAGTTAGAGAAGACAAGGTTCGGCGTAACACTTTTGGAGCAAGAAGCTTGGAGGGCTTAGGTGCACTGGATAAATTAGGCTTGGAGGGTCTTTTGCTATTCATGTATTCCAATTTTATTCTTTAGTAGATTATTGGCCGCTTGGAGGGCGGCAGAGAAGTTTTTCGCCGAGGATTTCAATTTCTTCTTCGATAACACATCACTGTGTTGTCTTTGTGTTTGCATATCTCTTCCCTTAATCTTTGCCTTTTAATTGCTATTGTGGTTGTGATTAATTTCAGTTTAGATTGTTTGACCAACTCTGTTTTAGCTTATTTTCATATTTTGCACATACATTATTTGATTATAAGCTTATGTTAGTAATTTGTAAATTAGGGGTCTAAACATTCATAGGTGTTTTACACACTATTTGAACATTCAATTGGTATCAAACGAGTACACTTATTGTAATTTAACTACCTAAGTGTGATCTTTGACCCCTTGTATTATTTGCCATGGATAGTGTTTTGTATGCTTCTATGCATGTTTTGGATGTAGATGAATGTAGCATGCCACGTGTTTATGAAAATGCCTTTATAAGTGATAATCATCTTGATTGTGATGCTATGTTACATAAATCTTTGGGTGTTGTTGATATTCCTAACATCAAACTTTTGAAGAAAAATGTTAAGAAGTTTCAAAAGGATTTGAGCAAGTCATTTTGTGAAAATGATGATTTCATTACTAAGCTCAATGAATCCAATAAATTGGTTAAGAAATATAAGAAACTTGCTGAAAATTCTCTTGAAAAACTAAAAGAGTTTGAATGTTTGAATATGGACTTGGATGTTAAACTTGTTTTGTTTAACGAACTTGTTGATGAGCTAAAATGTGAAAATAAATCTTTTAAGATGCATGCAAAGTGTTTGATTGCTAAACTTACTGCTAAAAAGGATGAAAATATTTGTCGCAATCATGTTGTGGTACTTGATTTTGTGCCTATTATGAGTTCTATCTTTAAAGACAAATCGGTGTACATTCCTTCACACAAAAGAAACCAAAAAGTGGAGATAAAGGCTCTTAAGCTTAAGCCTTTGTTTAGGACCCATTCTAGGGAATTGAGTGGATCTAAATTTGTTCCTACTTGCCACCATTGCTGTGTGATTGGTCATATAAGATCTCAATGTCCAAAGTTAAAGAGAGAACAAACTCCTGTTACTAGATCCCTTCCCAAAAAGCCTAGTGGACTTAAACACATTGTTTGTCACCATTGTGATGCCCTTGATCATCTTAAACCTTATTGTTTTAAGTTTCAAGCTCTTAAAAAAATTAAAAGAAAAGAGAAACTTGAGCTTCTTGGAAGTTGTGCTAAAAAGGGTAAACCAGATTTGAGTGAAAATAGCATGTTGTTAAAGAAAGTGTTTAATGTTCTTAACTCCTTGTCTATGTGCATTTCCGGTGCTCATTCTTCCAACCCTCGTCTCTCTTCTTATGAGACACTCATTCCAAACAATTGTACCATTTGGATGAGGAAGGGTACGTATGGTTGAGCTTTTGCTCTTTTGGTCCTTGATCTAATTCTTTTGATCTTTGTAGGACGCTTCATGCATTAGATGCTTCATTGTCATGCATTTATGCATCATACATCTCTTTATATGCATTGTTTTATTTATTTATTTTTATCTTACTTTTATGTCTTTGTTTTGTGTATGTAAAAATCCAAAACCATATAAAAAGTGAAAAGTTCAAAAAGCTTGATCGTATATATTTAAGCACATATCACATGTGAGTTTTTCCTTGTACCTTCGTACAAATGGTTTTATGCATTTACGAGCTTAACTTGTTCTTTATGCACTTATATCTTTGTGTGAAAAATCTTGACATCTTTGTATGATTGTTGTAAATCGATCTTCAAGCTTGTCATGAATGATTAGTCAATAGTCATGTTGGTTTTGATACATGCGTAGACTTGTGCCTATATATCTTCCCACTCTTTTATATTTTTTTTGCTTAAAGAACTCAACCAATGTAAATTTCAAAATGAAAAGAGATAATGAGCTGCAAAAGCCGTCACACATACTAGTATTCGACTAGAAAAATGGGAAAGCGACTTATATGAAAATGTATGATGCCCAAAAAGGCAAAAACTTGTTCATTAAATTGAAATATCAAAAATTTCAAGTATCGATCTCAAAAAGAGATGTAAAGATAAAAAATGATCAAATGTTATGAATTGTAAAGAAGTCAAATGAAAAGTTTCAAAGATATGTAATCATTTTATTGTATGAGGTCATATATGTTCATTTCTATAATTGAGATAGACCACTTGACTTAATACTAGTTATGTATGACTTGATTAAATTGATCATTGAAGTTTTACTCTAGACTAAAGACTATTCCACATTTGATACACACATACAACACACATGCCTAACGTTCAATGAATGCCTTATTCATTTGTTCGACTGTACTTGTTTAAATGTGATGTATGTGTGCTCATCTTTATATGGATCAAGCCATAAAGATTTTTTTTATCATTTTATATGTATTTGGAAGTGATTTTTTCACTCTTTATGTTCATGTCTTATGCTTTGTTTTTCATTGTTTAAGTATATTTTTTGTAGAAAAACAGGTGTCAGAATTTTTGGCTACTCATTTTGGCTACTTTCGCGAGTAGCAAGTTTTGGCTACTCGTTTTGGCGACTCGCCTAGTTGTGAGACCCAGTCACAACTTTACACAGAATGGTTTCGCGACTCATCTCGCGACTCGCTAGCCGCAAAACGCCTAGAAATAACTTTTTAAAGAGTTTTTCGTGAGAAACTTATTTTAAACCTCTCTCATCTTCTCTTAAACCCCTCTTTTTATATTTTTACATCAAAACACAATCAATTTGAATGGTTTTTCATTTCATTAACATCTCTAAGGTAATTCTAAACTCTTTTCTTTGATTTTGAACCTTAGATCATGTTTTGGAGAATTTTTGTACTCTTGGTTGGGATTTTCATCATAGGGGTTGGGGAAACTTAATTTTTGTCAAATTTTTGTATGGGATTGGTTTCTTTTGATGATTTTCTTTGGATGTTGGCCCCTTGTGGCAAAAAGAACATGTATTAAGGGTAGATTTCATAATGTTCATGCATTGTTTCATATTGTTGTTCATAGTGTGCACGCTAGGTGTTTGATAAAATGCCTATGAGGCATTTTCTCACTTGTTGGACTTTGATGAGTACCAAACTTTGGGGTTTCTCATGTTTCCTCATTAGGAACATGTTCATTGGTTTTGTATTTAACACAACTTGCCCCACATTTGCACTTTTCATGCTTTGGTCATGCATTGCACATAGCCACCTCTTGCACACACATTTGCTACCCTTGTCATGTATTAGTCTATACCTTGTTTCTTCATCCTAACATGTCATGTTTGCCTTATGCTTTGTAGCATTTTGTTTTGTCTTAGATTTGAGCTTCATTTTCTCATTCATCTCGCACCCCTCATACATCATTATCATTGTTCTTACCTTCATCTCTTGCCCTCGTTTCTCCTTGATCCTTTGTCTATTCATGACAAAAAGGGGGAGAGTATACTCTAGAGTAGTATATCGGAGAGTTTTGTCATTTTTATATGATTCTTGTGCACATTCTTAGGGGGAGAAATTATATTTCTCGTGTACATTTGTAAGGGGGAGTTATTCCATAGGGGAGATGCATATACTAAGGGGAAGAAGACATTGTGTTAATAAGAAAACTTTGTTTTGTTTGTGTTTTTTTATGTTTGTTTTCTTGTTTGCTTTCTTGTTTGCTTTATGGTGCTTTGAGTTATGTTTTGTATCTATACTTTGTTGTTCTCATTGTATCGTGTTTGTGTGTTAGACATGCATACATCTTTATACTATTGTGCTTCATTGAATGCATGTTCAGATGATCATTTGCTTTGCTATGTGATCATTGTAGTCATTTCTATATGACTGTTTTGGTGTATGATTAAGTTGCTTACATGTTTCACATCATGTTTACTTGATCACAATTTACTTGTTACATTATACTTGTCCGTTTATTACTTGCTTTACCTTAAGGGTCTAATGTGTTTTGTGCAAGTGTTTTAGGTTACAGATATATATATTCCAAGTTCATCACAGTTCTTATGATATTATAGGGGAAGTACTTTATATTTTATACCCATACTTTATAGCTTAGTACTTTTTATTAATATTATGCATTTCATTAAGTACATCACTCTTGTGCCCTGTGTTGGATTTTATATCCTTAATACAATTATCTTGTGTTGTTGTATTGGTTGAGTGTTGGATATGCAAATGATACTTTGCATTGAGTTTATTAAATTGCATGTCTGGATGTTCATTCTTTGTGTGAATGATCATTATGGTCACTATTTATAGTAATTGTTCTTTCTTTTGGTCAAGCCATGCTTTATTATTTTAATCTATTTTGCTTGATCGCATTGTGCTTGCTCCATATGAATTTTAAGTTTTCTACTTTCAAAGATCGTATTGTGTTGTTGTTTTCAAGAAATACTTGTTCGTATGGTTCAAGAGCTTCACAAATTCTAGAGTTAGGTGTGAGTAAGTTTTGTTCAACTGTTCCCAACTCACATGTTAAATCTAGAGTTTGTTTTAGGGTTTTGTCACGGAATAGCCAAAGCGGAGATTGTAAGGTTGAATTTATTCAACCATTTTGTTGGTTTTATTCCATGCCAAATTTGCTTGTAATTCAGCATTTAGAAATCTTATATTTAGGTGGAAATCATGTAAGGGTAGTGTATGAGAGAATGTGAAGAAAAACTCAAGAGTGTGCACTCAAAAAGGGCCTCGCGATTGGATCTTGCGATTAGCTCGCGACTAGTGAGTTACCAAAAGTGGCACACGTGTGAAGTATGCAGGGAAGTTAAAGAGTCATGCTAGCTGTTGCACTACAAGACAAAACTTCCAGTCCGGCCAAGCCGTTAGCTTTCGACTCAAACTTGCGACTCATTCCAGTCGTGAGCTCAAGTCGCCAGATCACTCTATTTGTTACAAAACTGACTCTTCGCATTCCACACACACCCTACTATATATAGACCCTTATACCCATGTATTGTAGAGAGTTTCCAGAGAGAATTTTAAGAGAAAAACCTTAGATAAAAACAATATTGACTCATCCACAATCTTCATCCCTGATTCTCCAAATTCCTCTACTCTCACCCTCTCTATTGATATATCCTTGAGAGGTACATTAGCCAAATTCTTATCTCACCATAACCATATCTGTGAGAAGGCTTTTTAGTGCTTGGGAAGCAGTTAAAAAGGGACCAATTCATTTTGGTTGATGCAATTGGTGATTGCGGGATCCAGTAAGTTAGAGAAGATAAGGTTTGGCGTAACCCTGTTGGAGCAAGAAGCTTGAAGGGCTTATGTGCACTAGGTCAATTAGGCTTGGAGGGTCTTTTGCTATTCATGTATACTAACTTTATTCTCTAGTGGATTATTGACCACTTGGACGGCGGCGAAGAGGTTTTTCGCCGAGGACTTTAATTTCCTCTTCGATAACACATCGCTGTGTTGTCTTTGTGTTTGCATCTCTCTTCTCTTAATCTTTGCCTTTTAATTGCTGCTGTGATTGTGATTAATTTCGGTTTAAATTGTTTTACCAATTCTGTTTTAACTTATTTTCATATTCCGAACATATATTGTTTGATTATAAGCTTGCGTTGGTAATTTGTAAATTGGAGGTCTAAACGTTTATAGGTGTTTTACACACTATTTGAACATTCAAAAACCCTAATTTATCTTCCTTGTGTGTCTTGAGCAAAAGAAAAATTTTCTTTTCTTTTTTCCCTCAATGCCACACAAAGCACTAATCATTTTCCTTCAGTCAGCTTCAAATCTGTGTTTCACTCTTCAGTCTCTCTAAATCTCTCTCACTCTTCATGAAACCCACGTACTAAGCTTTATATATAAAGCTCTGCCGCCTGACAACTTCTTGTACAATTGGTACACCTATTTCTATATGAAATAAGATTCCTTCAATGCTTAAATACAAGTTCTATATGGCCTAAACTTTATGGTGCCGTGCACCTCCCAACAAGCCTGTCAAGGCATTCTAAGCAAAGCTACATGCCTTATGAAGATCCAAAGCACAAAATACACTGACGTTGTCTTTTGCTTGTTTGTTTTGTTTTTTTCTTTTCTTTTTTTTTTTTGGATAAACCTGACGTTGTCTTTTGTTGGTTTTGAATGATAATGGATAAAATAATGGATATAAGTTTGACTTCGTTTTCATTGTCGATATATCTAGCATTTTCTGGGAGTTAATGCACCTCTAAATATGTGTTTGAATGAACTTATTTTATTTTGTTTATTCACTCTATTGTGTAAACGCAGAGTTTATTTTACGAAAGGTCTTCGTTGTTTTTCCATTTTAGTTTCCATCTTTTTATTAAAAAGATTTGACGTTAATGTAGGGAATTAATTCGAAATTCCCAAACATGTGAGAAACAAAAAATAGAGAAAATACACGCCAAATAAAAAATAATCATACACACAAAACAGTATTTACGCGGTTCGACAATTTTACTACGTTCACGGAGTTGCAGGAATTTCACTATTATCAGAAAAAAAATACAATTACGGCAATACATTTTTCCCTCTCTCAAAAATTACAACAACAAAACCCTAATTATCAAAACAACGTTTTTTACATCCTGCGCACAGGATTCACAACAGGAGGCCCAAGCCTTCGCTCCATGAACTAAGCCTCAAAAAATCTTCTACTAGAAACCACGCAACTTTATTCGGGTTAAGTTGGGTCGGGTCGTCAACTAGATCAAACACAACTAAACTCCACAAAGCCCAATAGTTAAGGCAACTTAAGTATGGTTGTTATAGAAATACTTATTGTTGTTCAATTTTCAATATTTTAAAAATACGTGATTGACTGTTATTATAAAAATATGTATAAAAAGTGTTATGGTTGTTTAAATACTAAAACTATTATTTAAACAATAATGCCAAACAGCTACTTAACTACTTAGGAATGACGCGGACTGTGATAAGGTTTCCATCTGTCAAATACTAAAGCTATAGCTTAAGAATGACGCTGACTGTGCTAAGTTTGACTTAGAAGATTATGAATGGGCCAGGCGGCCTCATTTAAATATGAAGGACTAAAAAATCATCCGTTGATAAATTTGACTTGGACTAGTGCCAATTGTGTGACAAAGACCATCTTGTTGTAACCTAGTGGTTCTCGTAAGATCTTAAATTTTGGCCATAACAAAGTAAATATGATTTCGAAGATCATAATGATGCATGTTCTAATATTAAAATGAGTCATGTTAACGAATGCTCTTAGGGCAATTGTTAATAAATCATAATAGAAAAGTTTTAACACAATTTTGAAGAGCTTCTTTAAATAATTAATATAACACATTATAATTCTCTAAAATATGCACATTCTAAAATTTGTATTGGCGTGTTTTGAATGGGAACACGTTTAAGTATCAGTCAACTCTTCACTAATTAGTGATCACTACTATAAAAATAAAAATAAAAGCACTCTAATACACTCACGGGATATCAAAGAATTGCTCTCTCTCTCTCTCTCTCTCTCTCTCTCTCTCTCTCTCTCTCTCTCTCTCTCTCTCTCTCTCTCTCTCTCTCTATATATATATATATATATATATTGTGTGGTAATAAGCATTGCCTACTTCGCTCCTTGAAGAAATTGCCACACGCCCATTAACATCACAGTTTGTAATACACCCAACATTAATTGTTATATTTTTTTTTACCACTTCATTTAAATATTCTATTTATTCTATTTTTTATTCTTACTTTATTCTTTGTCTCTTTATTTTTCTTTATTTTTATCTCTTTACCGCCCACAACTACCAAATAAACACTAGTTTTTTTTTTAAGAGCTACAGTAGCATGTAAAGATAGCTGTTCACTATTCACCATTTGCAAAAAAAAATTAAATATACCACCACCATTATAGCTTTCTTTTTAGTATTTGTATTTTGTGGTGTTAAAATTGCATTTTAGCAATTCTAGCACCACGACTGTTGGTGCTTTAAATTTTTATCTAATAATTTGATAGAAAGGAAGAAAGCAAGTTCATTACGTCTTCAACATTTTTGTTTCTTGAAAGGTACCTGGTCAAGCAAGAAATGGCTCTCTCTTTTGTCCCTTTTTGCTTTCAATTCCATCGTTTTATTAAAAAGATTTGAGAGTTAAAGTTAATTAAAACACACATCCTTTCAAATACTGAAGCTAGCTTAAGAATGACGCGGACCATGCTAACTTAATTTGACAAGATCAACTAATGATAATTAGATTATTTTTCTTCTAAAAAAAAAAAAAAATTATTGTGCCTGTGCCCCAGTTATTTTATTTTTTTTAATCATGCCAAAGTTATGATCAACTTTTGGGTTATAGGCTTATAGCGGTGTCTCAAAAAAAAAAAAAAGTAAAAAGTAAAATATGAAAAAAAAAAAATTATATAAGGTTTTCTATTGAAACAAATAGAGCATTAAAATAGTCTTAAAAATGATAAAATGTTACCATCATAAATTGTAAGGGTATTTGTAATGTGATATTCTTCAAAAATTTTAAATTGACAGTCTAACTCAAGAATTGTTTTATGATAATATGATATCCAGCCACCATCTTAATTAGAGTTCAAATTAGTGATATCCACTGTTACTAATCTCATAGTTTAGTGTGTACATTGCAACATTCTCATTATCTAGATGAGGTTTGGTTTACCTCCAATATTTTTTCAATTGGATATGTAATTCGTTTCTCCTTGAGATAGAATGATGTAGTAGTGAGTTTTAATCTTCACATTTTATTTAGTTAGTTGATGATGTGACAATTTCTTACTAAAACAAAATGAGATTCTAGTTAAAAAAAAAATAATAGAGATAAGCCAAACCCATCTAAATGATGTTTAATTGTTAAGCCCATTTCAAGTAATGAAGCCAGCTATTGTAGTATAAATGATTCTGTTGACAAACACTCATTTTGTACTAAGTTTATTAAGGAACCAGTGACTACTTTGTTAACCTTAACGGCTCAACCTATTAAGGAACCAGTGTCCTAATCTTTTAGACTTAAACGGACCCATGAGAGGATCCATAGCCAAATTTCAATCCCACCCGAGCATTTTCTTTTTTTTCGAGAGAATTGAGCAGAATGCCTACTTCAAACCAAGACCCTAACCACTGAACCAAAAACTTGGATAGTGTTTTATTAAGCTTCTTTAAATCGTGTTGAATCACCTGCAAAATTTAGATTATATTATGTGAATATATTTCTAGTAATTGCATCATGGCCCATTCCTAAACTCTTTATAGAGAGTGTTTGGGAAAAGGTTTGCTTTTTGTCTTAAATATTTTTTTTTTTTTTGGGTAAAAATATAATTTTTAACTTTTCTGTAAATAATATTAATTATTAAAAATCGATATTAATTTGTTTTAATTAATCACAATTGATTTTTTTTCTTCATTAACTTAGAAAAAACCCTTATCTCAAAAAACTAAAAAATAAAAAACTTACAGAAAAACCAATATAATTAATGATAATATAAAAGAAAAAACAACATTAACTCTCTTTTTAATGTTTAGGCTATGATTACAGCAACCCATTTAAAATTATTAGGCTATGATTAATGGGGACCCAATGTCAGCATCTGGCTTTACACTGTCGCGCTTTAAGATTCTTTTTTCTCTTACCAGTACAATAACAGGAATCAGATTCAATGAACGTTAGGATAAAACTTATGAGAACTTATAATTAATTAACTACTTAAAATGCAGTAATAAGATTGGATGACAATATTTCACATGACTTGCGTATACGACATGACTTTCATTGGCTAGTGTTGAGTGCATGTAAATAAGTTTGTGTTAAAAACAGATTGACACGCTTAACACAATTAATAATTTGGTCAATTCCTTGTTGACCTAAAATCAACTCAAACGACTCGATTAATATAAATAAATGTCATTTTTCTTTGAAATATAATTAATAATTAAATCATTTTAATTTTTATATCAATAATTTATTTGTTGAAAAACTAAAGTTTTTAACCCTTTTACCTAAAACAAAAACAAACAAACAAAACAAATTTATATACTTTATTTTTCTTAAATTGGGTATAAACATGTTGAAATAAGTTGTGTTAGACTTAAGAAGGTTTAACACAATTATTAAATGAATAAGGTTAAGATTGAGTCATATACTTTAAATACTAATATCCAGAAGACCAACACAGCCCACTAATACAAAATTGTCACCCCTAATAATATGATACATGCGTGAGGACTCATATATATGCCAGCATGACATAAATCATTACTACCCCAACAACAACAAAAATGTTGACATAAATCATAAATGCAACTCTTTCTTTTTTTCTTGTAACAAGTACGCAAGAATAATCTTTTGAATGATTCCCCCATGTACAGAAAAAAATGCTTAGTCAACTTTATTTTTCAGTCAGTCCTGCATCTGAGGCAGTCAGGATCTATGGTATCATGGAAGTTGAAAAAGCTTGGAGCAACTATTATGTGGGGTCTGAGTCAGACCACTATATTCTGGCTATTCCGACTCAAAAGGTTAAAAAAAAGGGGGGGGGGGGGGGGGGGGGGGACTCCCACAAATATGAGTGGGAGGAAGTATACACCCGTAAGAGGGTATACTTCCTCAAAAAAAAGTACAAAATTTTGCAACAACTCTCGTTTAAAAAATTAATATTATTACATATTTTAAAATTTTAGTCTTTGAAATGCATATTTTTTATATTATTAACATACGTAAAATTTTGTGTTAATCCAATCTTATATATTATTCAATTTATAAACTTATTTTTTATAAATAATTTTAAACTATAAAAATTTAAAATTTAAACATTTTACTAATGAGATAGCTATTGATTTTTTATCTTTTAAAAATTATGCAAACATAAAAGATATAAGAAGAGAACGTAATCTAACAAAAGATTTGTCAAAATTCACATCCTATAAAAAAAACTATTAAGTGAAGTTATAGTCATGAACTACAATCAAATTAATTTTTTGTCAAACTTTATCTAGTACATAATTGAACAATCTCACTTCAGGCATTAATTATTTGTGTTATGGTCAACCTAACATACTGAAAGAAAATAAGAGTAATACTTAGATACTCTTGGAGTACGGAAAATAATGCTTCATTTTTTTACATTCATGGTGGGTGGGGTCTACTTATTAAATTGATGGTAGGGTTGACCGTGAATGTGAGAAGAGGAATCATCATTTATCCATATTTTTAGAGTAAATAAGAATTTTTCAAAAAATAAATAAGTGTTGATTAATTATGAAATATGAGTAAATCCTTTTTAGAAGTTGTAAAAGCGCTTTACCATTTTTTACTTACGGGCCCATTTCAAGAATTTTTTTTTTTTTCGAAAGCAAGAGTGGGGAGGAAAAGGAAAGCAAAAACTAATGAATCATATTCTAAATTTCAAAATTAATAAAAATTAATTCTTTGAATATCAAAATAAATTAAACTGGAATTTTTTAAAATAATAATATATAAAGAAACTAATATTATATATATATATATATGATACATCTAGTTAGATTAAATGGATTAAAAAAACTATCAACCCAAGACTCAAATTAAGATTACAAGTTACAACCTATCCCGACCCACCAATCCAAAAAAAAAAAAAAAAAAAAAAAAAAAAAACAAACAAACCAATTTAAAATGTGTGAACGTTTAGTTTGGGTAAGTTTTATTGAGTTGATTGGTTGAATGTACACTCCAAATATAATCTCTCCATTGATCAAGATTGACAGCACCAAAGGCCGAAAACCAAAGCTTATTGCGAGGTGGCAGCCTGTCAAGGCAATTCTAAGCAAAGCTACACGCCTTTTGAAGATCCAAAGCTCAAAATACACTGACGTTGTCTTTTTGTTGGTTTTGAATGATAATGGAGATAAGTTTGACTTCTTTTTCATTGTCGATGTATCCAGCATTTTCTGGGAGTTAATGCACCTCTAAATCGTACCCAAAAAAAAAAAAAAAAAGTACCTCTAAATATGTGTTCGGATGAACTTATTTTATTTTGTTTATTTACTTTATTGTGCAAACGTAGAGTTAATTTTACGAAAGGTCTTCCTTTTTTTTTTTTTTATTGGGTTTCCGTTTTTTTATTAAAAAGATTTGAGATTAAGGTAGCTTAAGTATGGTTGTTATAGAAATACTTAAGGTATGTTTGGTAATTGTTTTTCGCCTTATTTTTGTTTCCAAAACAATTTTCTATTTTTGAGACTAAAAAACTTATTTGGCAACTCAAAATAAACAAAAAAACAAAAATTGTTTTCAAAACTCAATTTGTGAAAGAAACTGAAAACATACAAAATACTGTTTTCAATTTCTAATTTTCAAAAGTTAATGAAAATACGCATTTAATTTAATGAATTTATCTCATTTAATGAATTAACATTAGAGTTCAAATCCTAGTAACAACATATTTTAGTATTTTCTATTTTTTTCTTTAAAAAAATATTTTTTTAATTTCAATTAACAAAACATGTTTTTTATTTCAAAAATATAAGAAAATTTGTTTTTTCTTTATATTTCTAAAAAACAAGTTTTTGAAAATAGAAAATAAAAACAGTTACCAAACATAACATTATTATTGTTCAGTTTTCAGTATTTTAGAAATATGTATTTAAGTATTATAAAGATACGTGTCAAAAGTATTATTGTTATTTAAATACTGAAACTGTTATTTAAACAACAACACCAAACAACCCCTTAACTGCTTAAGAGTTACGCGGACTGTGCTAAGGTTTCCATCTTTCAAATACTAAGCTACAGCTTAAGAATGACGCTGACTGTGCTAAGTTTGACCATTTGACCATATGGACTAATGATACCAACTAATTGGAAGTTTATGAATGGGCCAGGCCCCATTTAAATATGAAGGATTAAAAAATCATCCGCTGAAATTTGACTTGGACATGTGCCAATTGTGTGACAAAGACCATCTTGTTGTAACCTAGTGTTTCTTGAGAGATCTTAAATTTTTGCAAAAAGCAAAGTAAATATGATTTCGAAGATCATAGTGATGCATGTTCTAATATTAAAATGGGTCATGTTAGCGGGTGTCATCAAGGCAATTGTTAATAAATTATAATAGAAAAGTTTTAACACTATTTTGGAGAGCTTTCTTGAATAGTTAATATAACACATTGAATTCAAATCCTCTAGATTTCTTAGGGTACTCCATCAAATATATTTTTTTCAATCTTAATTGTTTTATTTGCAACATTATTTTATTATTTTAAGAGTATTGTTAGTGGAATACTGACACGACAAAATCTAGATTCTTAAATCATAAAAGAATAGTTAGGATTTAAAGAAATCTATTGATAAAGTACCCTAAAAAAATCTAGAAGATCTGAATCCAACACATTATAGTCCTCTAGAATGTGCACATTCTAGGATTTGTGTTGGCGTGTTTTGAATGGGAACACGTTTAAGCATCGGTGAACTCTTTACTAATAAGTTTCACTACCAAAAAAAAAAAAAAAGGCACTCCAATACACTCGTGTTATATCAAAGAATTGCCTTCCCCATATATATATATATATTGGTGTGGTTATAAGCATTGCCTACTTCGCTGCTTGAAGAAATTGCCACACGCCCATTAATTGTTTTCTTAGTATATACTATTTCTAATTACCAATTTGATAGCGAGGCAGAAATCAAATTCAGTTTTTCCTTCTTCCAAAATATTACGAAAGCTTAGGATTGACGCAGACTATGCTAATATGATTGACAATATCAACTAGTAGTGATTAGTACTGTTTTCGAGTTAATATACAATCAGCCCTTTAGTACAATTTGCAATTGACACCATAATTCAATATTCATCCCAACATCTATAAACTAGAGTCAAAGATTAAAGGTTTAGTGTGAACCACCATGAATTGTGAGAGTGCTGCAATGTCCTAACACACTAGACTAATTTCGTGTTAAGATTAGTGCCCTTAAATCCTATTGTATGATGCCATGTATGATATTAAGTGTGACATTGTGTTTGACATTATGTATGACTTAATATTATGTTTAATAAATTTGTTTTATTATTATCTGAAATAATGGTAACATGAATATTCGGACATTATCATATAGTCCATGAGATGCATAGTATGTAATTTATGTGAAGATTCACTACAAAAGATATAAATTACAAGTTCTTTGTAAACTCAGAATTATAGTTCGTAGTCGGTAATAAAATTGGGCATTTCATCTGCGAAGACTATAACATATCAATTACAATGATTTGTCTTGATCATGGAAGTGGAGACTTTTAGTTGATGTGTTGATATGTTTTAAGAGTTAAGACATATTGAATTGGACCGCTGTGAGATTTATTATTCTCCTAAAGACTGTCAAGTGAATAATAAATCTTACGACTTGTATTTGCATGAACTCTTAATCTTGAAAGAATAATGGACCTGATCATAAGGTGTAAATTGCTTTGATATATTAGGAGTGAGATCTAAAGTAACGGTCAAAACCTCAGTATATTGGGCAGCCACATTTAGTGTTGATGGAACATATATTCTCAAGATAGAATTTATAGTCTCTTAACGGAGATATAAAATATTTCTTTGAGATAAGTTTAATGAGTTTGTTATTCAGAGAGTTAGGCCTAACCACTTTAGTAAGTAGTTACTAAAGTATATATTTATGAAATCAGTTTTCATAAATATATGATGAATAATATTAAAGGATTAAACCAGGTACTCAAGAATCAAGATGTAGTAATTTACAAAGTGGCAGTTTACATTAATGACTTTGTATTACTACGAATATTTTATGAAGGGGTTGCATGTATAATAAAGTCTTGGGATATAATTTATAGATAAAACCTAGAGTGCAACTATATTTATATAGTGGTATTAAATATAGTTAATGGTAACTTTTGATTTGTCAAGAGTTGACAGAAAAGCCTAAAGCCCATTGGAGCTAATGTCTTATTGGTCCATTTTGGTCCCACTCCAAGCCACACACTTAAGTCCAATTGGTAAGGCCCAAAAGGCCAGCCCAATTAGATAAATTGGTTAGATACAAAGGAAAAAACGTTCAGAGTTTCATATGCAATAAACATCATTGTGAAATGGTGTGCATGTGAGTTTTAGTCACTCACTAGTCATCCCTTTATTACCAATTGAGAGACCACATATCTTGGGCGTTAGTGGAATTGGAGTGAAGATTAAAAGTAGTACCAAGTGCTTTAATCTTTGTTTTGAAATTCACCGCTTCATGGTACGATCTCTTGTTCTCAAATTCTGAAATTTACTTAGTACGTGTTATCAATATCGAATGAAGTAGATCCGTTTAAAACTTATTTTCCGCTGCATTTATCTTTATTTCCATCAGTTCGAGCATTTGCAAAATTTTTTAAAGTATCTGCATTGGTGGTCCTAAAAAATTTAGCTTTTAGCAATTTAAAAATCTACTTTATATATTTTAACACCACAATTTACAACACACCCAACGTTAATGGTTCTATTTTTTTACCACTTCATTTAAATATTCTATTTTTTATTCCTAGCTACTTTATTCTTTGTCTCTATTTTTCTTTACTTTTTTTCTTTTTTTCCTTTTAGAGCTACAGTGGGCATGTTAAGATATATAGCTGTTCACTATTCACCATTTGCAAAAAAAAATTAAAATATACCACCACCATTATAGCTTTCTTTTTAGTATTTGTATTTTGTGGTGTTAAAATTGCATTTTAGCAATTTTAGGCTTTTAGCACCACGATTGTTGCTGCTCTAAATTTTATCTAATAATTTGATAGAAAGGAAGGAAGCAAGTTCATTACGTCTTCAACATTTTTGTTTCTTGAAAAGGTACCTGGTCAAGCAAGAAATGGCTCTCTCTTTTGTCCCTTTTTGCTTTCATTTCCATCGTTTTATTAAAAAGATTTGAGAGTTAAAGTTGATTAAAAGACACGTCCTTTCAAAATTCAAATACTGAACTTAGCTTAAGAATGACGCGGACCATACTAACTCTGACAAGATCAACTAATGATAATTAGATTATTTTTCTTCTCAAAAAAAAAAAAAAAAAATTTATTGTGCCTGTTCCCAAGTTATGATCAACTTTTGGTTGTAGGCTTGTAGCGGTGCCTCAAATGAAAAGGTAAAAGTAAAAGTTAGGCTGGCAAAGTTATTTTGATGCTACCAGATATTAAAAAAATATAAAAAATTATCCTTATATAAAGTTTTTTATTGAAACAAATAGAGCATTAGAATAGTTTTAAAGAAAATAGAATATTATATTTATAATATTTTTACAAAAAATTATAAGTGACAAGATACCGACTATTAGCTACAATATTTTTATTAGCGAATAAAAGAATAATTTCAGTATAAGTAAATTAAAACTAATAGTAACTTACTATCATATATATATATATATATATATTTTCTGAAAAGATACCAACTATAATTTATTGAGAAAATATTATTAAAATTTTAGTACATCAAAAACTCACCCATCAGAGATACTCAACGACTTCCTTGTGTAAGAAAGAAGGACACGTTAGTCATTCTTGTTAGCTCTAAGGGTATTTGCGTAAACTCAACTCGGCACAACCTGTATTAAAAGGATGTGCTCCACCCCCTTCAATTCCCACAATTTGTACTTCTAGTTTTCAAATCTCTCTCCCCCCCCCCCCCCCCGGGGCGCCCCCGCCCTTCTCTCTCTCCCTCTCTCTCTTCTCAACAAAAATAAGCAAACTAATACCCTCTTCAATTCTCACAGCTATCTCATTCTCTCTCTTAAGGTTCGATCTCTATCTCTTTTAACTTTAATATTGTTGTTGCAGATCTGTGAAGTATCTATATATGAAAACCTTTGGTTTGAGTTTCTGAAACTATAGTTTTGGTCTCTTATGTTAGCTGGGAATTTAGTGTTTTCCTTATTATGGTATGGTATAAGTATTTTGGGATGAACGTGGTTGGGTTTTTCGGTATCTTAATTTAGAGGATTAAATCTTAGTTAATCAGTGACTTATAATTATCCTTGATTGTTTTGTTTTAGGTTGTATTTGTACATGATGATTTGTTTTTTATTTTTATATCTTGCTTCAAATCTTATAAATTTGTGAACACAACATAAGTTTGTACTTTAAATCGATTCAGATATTATGGGTCTCTGAGTTTTAATGGAAATATGTTTTGATAATTCATCAAAGGCTTGCTTTTTATTGATCTCTAAGTTTTATTTTATTTTATTGTGAATAATAAAAATTTTCACTTTTCTAGAAATAATATTAGTTAATGAAAGCCTTGACTAATTTGTTTTAATCATAATGGATTTTTTTCTTCATTAACTTAGTGCACAGTCATTATAATTAATAATCATATAAAAGAAAAAGAACCTAAAAACAAATACAGATTGACATATGATACATGATATATTTTACTATGCAATATCCTACTGAGTGGCATCAGGTTGGAATTATCTGAAAGTCAACGGATTTTTGTTTTTGTTTTTTTTGTTTTTGTTTTTCCTTCCAAAGCTATAAAGTCAATAAAGTCATACTCTTATCTATGTGTGTATAAGTTGACCGAAGAAGATGGGCCATAGCTGACTCTCAAGAGAGATAAAGCAAGACTTTTTTAGGTATGCATGTTGAGGAACAACGTATAAAATCGAATCAATTTTTTATTCCTTATTCGGCCCGGCAACATAGGCAGAATGTCCAATATAATCGAGTAACTCAGAGTAAGTGTAGTATCACAAATATTTCTACAATTTTACTATGTGACAACTTTTAAGTAGTGAAATTATGGATTCACATAAGCTCATTATTTATATTTTCACCAATCATAAATGGTCACTAAATAAAGTTGTGATAAAATTATAAAAAAAATTTGTTGCAGGTCTCTGTAGAAAAAATGATAGAGACAAAAAATTATGATGGAAGGCCATTCAACACGTCAACGAAAAAGGTAAATAGACAGGTTCTACTGTGTTTAATTAGATAAACCTCCATATAGTACTGCCTCAATAATAATAGAGTATATAAGAAGCTACAATAAGTCAATAGCATATTTAAGTCAATAGACTTAGGTACAGTATTTATATTTTATTATTCAATTTTTTTTTTTTTAAATTCTGTTATATGAATTTTTTCTCATAAAAGAAAAGTGTATTTTTTAATTAAATAATTACATAGTTGAATTTTAAAAAGAAAATCTGAGAAACGACACCTAAGATATTATTCCTAAATTTTGTCCTTAAAAATAATATGCCAACCCTAAAAGTACGGGTTTTTTTTCATAACATTAATATCCTTTGACTATTCTTTGGGAATTGTAATTCAATAGCATCTTCGATTCATGCCTAACTTTCCTAAAATAATATTCAGAAAAAAAAAAAAAATTCCTAAAACAATAATAATAAATAAATTTCCATGCCGCCTAAAAGAAGTACAGCTGACGTTTGCCCTCTTCATGTGCTCATGCAACGTGGTTAGGTGAGCTTAAAAATTAGAATCACTGCTTTTTGTGAATTTTCATTATTTTCTTGAATGTCTCCATGAATATTTGATAATTCTATGAATCAATTATTCTTATTTCACTTTTTTTGCTTATGCTTAGCATTACACAATATTTTGTGCATTAGTAAGTCTCTCTTTTATTTTTATGGCACAAAGAAACCTATTGATGTCCAAGTTCTTCTTAATTACAGAGAAAAATGAATAGGTTTGAGCCACGTCTTCAATGCTTGTCCCTCGTCCTCTTGGTTGTACTTGTCCCTCATCTTCTGTAAGTTTATTCAAAACCGTTCTGATCTGTTATTTTTTCTTATTTTTTGTTTAAACAACTCCAAACTCAACGTACAACCACAACTGACCAAACATAAAACACCCAAGTTCTAAAACAAATGAAATTAACAAGCTCATCGGTGCTAAGGAGCTACAAGTTGCATCAGCTACAAACATAGTTCTAATTGGTGGATTTGAAATTTCGCATCTTCAACATGCTATCCCCCATTGAAAGAACCTCATATTTCTGCAACCATAAGGTCTTTTAATCAAGAATAACTTCACAACCTTCCTTCAATCTTAATTTCAATATAAGCAATCTTCTCTCTCTCATAATGAACTGTTTTCACTGCTGCATGGATTCATTGTGAAAGAAAGAATACATGTATCCAACATGAGATACATGTTGTTTTTGTTGTCCATCAATTCTCATTAGAATTTTTCTCTCTCTCTTTTTTTCGTTTGTTTGTTTGTTTGTATATATTTCGTGTAGGGTTTGATACGTGGGAAATAACAACTTTTCCTTATCTAAAAAATAGAATATTTTATAATATGATAAGTGACAAGTTATGATAAGATGGAATAGCAGTTGTTCATTAAAAAGAAAAAAGAAAAAGAAAAGAAGAAGAAGATGGAATAGCAGTTCATATATAGTTATATCTTTTCTCATATATCATAGTTGACCTATTCAACAATATCTATGAAGTATGAAATATGGTCAAATTTATCATCCTCGTTTATTTTTAAATTTGAAAGGGATTAAGTGATATGACAAACAAAATATACATTAAAATTTTTTTATTGAAAGTATAAAATTTGAAATTAGATCAATATTAGTTATTAATTCTATTAAAATCGTAATAAAGAAAGAGACTTAAAAGTAAAATTGATTTGGTTTTAAAAGTTGAGTGACTAAATTGACATAATTAATAGTTAAGGAACTAAATTGATTTTTAGTTAATAATTTGATGATCATAATAGCAATTCAACCTATATTGTATAATGTAAAGGAATATGAGTTTATTACTTTTTTTCGTCTGTTAGTTACAATTTATTTATTCAAAAATTTTTGAAAATATATCTATAAAAAAAATTATGAAATATACATACATTTGCTCCTAAAAAAAATGTTTTGTACTTAGATTTACCGTTAGAAATTGGCTTAGTCATCTTAATTAGTGTGCAGGGAATGAATTTATTGTCATACTTTATATTATTTATTGTGCAAAATATAGAGTTACCTTAAAAAAAATTAATTACTTTTGCATTATATCTTTCCACTAGACCAATGAATCCACATCATGTTGAAGCATTCACAATGAACTTATCACAGTTTTAGTTAAAAAAATTGTTTGATTTTTTTTTATTTATTATAGATCTGAAGCTCGGCCTCTGAATCCAAGCATGGAGGTGGAGGGGAGGAAGAAGCAGTCCTTATCTAGCTCAACTGTTGAAGCACTGGTCAAAGAGCAATATGTAGCCAATAAAGGAGAGACTCCAGGTCCAAGAGGTCCGCCAGTTCTGTATGCCACTCCTCCTCACCCCGGAAACCATGAGATGAGTGCAGGTCAGATGGTTCAAGGTAGTGAATATGTTCCACAGGAAAAAGGTCTAGTCCCACCTTCTGCCCCTAATCCAACCACACATGTACCATGATGCCATTGGCAACCCCTGATGAGCTGAGTAGTGCTGCAAAGTATCCATTTTCTAGCTGTGCATCAAACTTGTTGTCTTTGAAAGGGTGGTGTTTTGAATTAAAATTATGATTTTGTACCATTGGGCAATAACAATTATGAAATAAACCCCATGCAATCTTTTATTATTCCTATAACATTTCGTTTTCATATTCCTTGCTGCAAGTAATTAGTCAATGATTAAGGCATTCCAGGTTGCTTTAATGTTCATGAACTATTAAACATATTAAGGCATGTCACAAAGCTCAGAATTGCTAAATGAGATTAAGTTACCCACTACCTGTGCATTTGAGGCAAGGTGACTAGGCCTCATTGTAAAAGTGGGCATATCTTTTGTGCCAAGTTCAAAAAAAAAAAAAAAAAAAAAAAAAAAAAAAAAAAAAAAAAGAAGATAAATGTTAGGTCTTTAACATTTTCACACAATTCATAAATAGTAAATTATTATTGTTTTAATTTGAACAATTATTTAAATTATTTTTTTACCTATTAATAACAACTTAACTTTTAATGTTTATTTTAGAAATGTTATGAAAATGTTGTAATTATTCAATGTTGTGACCAACTTGCAGATAATTGACCGCATCAACCAAAAATAGAAAACCTTCTTACATGGTTGGACTTGCACGTTAAAGACCCATCGCAGCTTGAGGAACAAATTAATATAATATCCAAATTTCAATTTAGTAGAGAAACTTCTAGTAGAAGATTAATTTAGTCAAACACAATCCTGCCAAACTTCAAGCACTAATTAATAGAAAGATTCTCTTAAAAGGGCATTAGAGCATCCACAGCAGTGGAGCAATAATTATAGCTATTTAGCACCACAAAAAACCACTTTATCTATTTTACCTACACACTCACTACAACAGTGGAGCTATTTTATCTTCCAACACAATAAAATAATATAACAACCACAATAAAATAATATATATCCACAGTCAGCTATTTTATTTTTCTCACTATTCATCTTCTCTCTGTTTTCTCCCTCTCTTCCCTCTCTTCAACCCACAACCCCTCACGGCACCACCACCACCACCACCACCACCACCAACCCATAGCAGAAGAAAAAAAAAACCACAGAAAAACTCATTAAAATAATAAAAAAACATCCACAAAAAAAAAAAAAAAAAACCCCAGCACAGCGGAACAGATCGGCGATGGAGCTAGCACCCCAGACCACCATCAAACCCACCATCTGAGCTTGATCGATAGAGAGAAGAAACAAGACCAAGAGGCACAACACCCATCAACCCATGCCATCGCCGATCGCCGATCAGCCATCACCGAACCAAATTCGCTGAATCAAACCCAAACCACCGTCGAACCGGACCATCCATCGCCGATCACACCATCGCCGACCACTGACCCACGCCATCGCCGATCACGCCATGAGACTGAGTCTGATGAAAAGAAAGAGAGAAAAGATAGAGAAGGAAGAGAGAGCTGAGACTGAGAGTCTGACGAAAAGAAAGAGAGAAAAGATAAAGAAGGAAGAGAGAGAGAGAGAGAATATTTTAATGAAAAGGAGAGAGAATAGTCAAATAAAATATATTATTTTTTTTAGCTTTGGAGCTACAGTGCACATCTAAAAATAGATGTGCACTGTAGCAAATCATCTAAAATTTTAAGTTATGCCTCCACTGCTGCAGCACGTTTTTTGTGTTTGTAGAGCTAAATTTTAGCAATATAGCATTATAGCTACACTGCTGTAAATGCTCTTAGGACGTTATGCATGTACGTTACTACGTACAACGCTACGTACCTACTACGTCGCATTACGCATCTTTATTTTGCTGTTCCACGTGGAATGGCTGGTCGTTGCTTGAGCATGAATCATTATTCAATATTTTAATCATGCATAATTGCATTCCTATATTTACTCAATATTTAAAGGGAAAAAGTAAGATAGAGATTAAAGAGGCAGCAAGTTTTATCTCTAGGTGGTTGCCCTTTTCACATTAAGCAAAATAATGGTTGCCTTGGCACATTAAATGAGAAATAAGAAACTTCTAGTTAGTTTAACTCGTAAAGTCTCTAATAATAAGAAATTTAATGTTCAATTTCTGCCAATACCAAAAAATTAATTAATATCTTAGTCTGATGGTAAAAACCCATTTTCTGGAGCAGGCACTATAGATTGTGAAAACAAATGAGAAGTGATTTGTTTACAACATTTTCATAATAAATTATAAGTAATAAGTTGTTATTAGTTCTAATTTGAATAATTACTTAAATTACTTTTTTTCCCAGTAATAACAATCTACAATTTAAAATTTGTTGTGAAAGCGAAGTAAAAATATTGTAAACATAGTATTTTTTAAAATAAATTCGAAGTTTTTAGTAACTTGTAGATAATTGAGGCATCATCCAAATAAACCTTCTTGATGGTTGGACTTGCACATTAAAGTCGCATCGCTTCATTCTTCGGTTCACATTCAAAATCACTAAGCCACAAATTAAAGCTAGGAAATTTTTGGAAGCTAGAGAGTGAAAATGCACGGAGGTGATTGAGATTTTTCCCATGCTTTATATATATATATATATATATGACTTTAATGACTAATCCAAACAAGGACGTGGAAGTCCAACTACATGGTGATACACGTTCTAACCCGTACTAATGGAGTTCTTCTACTCACAAATAAAATAAAATAAATAAAATAAGTGTCACAGTAAATTAATGAAAATTTTATATGGACCGACCACAACTGAAAACTAGAGTATTAATATTATGAAATCTATTGTCATATATATTAAGGTATATCATAAAGCTTAAAATTGCTACATTATTAAGTTACCCACTATCGGTGTATTTGGAGGAAGGTGAGTGACTAGGCCTCATTTGTAACAGTGGCATTGTTCGCGCAAGTTCAAGTCCAATGTCTCTCCTAATTAAATGCTAAATCCATGGTATTGTTTATTGGGTTTTATTAACAGGTGTCCTTAAAGTAATTGTTAATAAACTATATTAGAAATGTTTTGATATAATTTATATAAAAAATATAAAAAAAAATCAGCAAAATTAATTGCTTTATCATTTTTCTATAAAATATCTCTAAAATTAGTTCCTAAACTAATGCCCTCAGGGCATTCTTTAACATTTATGGTATTATGTTTCATTTTTATTTGTACTTTGGAGGTTTGGGCTTTATTATTTATTTATTTTTGTTAAACAATTAATGAGCTAAAGTGGGGCTCTTCATGTACCCCAACAACATAAGGAACAACTAGGCTATTGGGTTTGGTAAAGCTTTTAAGGGTATTTGGGTATTTCATGTTTAAGACAATGGAATTCATGTACTTAGGTTGGATAGTTAGGGTGGTTTAGACATTTTAACTTTAAAAGGGATGCTAATCTTGAAAACTTCTATTAATAAAAAGAGTTTGGCTTACCTTCAGTACTTTTTTAATTGGAATATGCTTTTCTTTTAATGAAAAACTGTCATATCACCCATTAACTAAATAAAAGGTAGAGATTAAAACTACTATCACTTGTCATTGCGTATTTAAAACAAAAGGAGATTTCCAGCTTAAAAAGTACTAGAAGTAAACCAAACCCTAACAAAAAAAAAAAAAAGAAAAAGAAAAAAAGAAAAAGAAAAGAAGGCTAATCCACACAAAATTATGAGTATTATAATGTGTGCAACTAATTTGAACTCTAACTAATTTAGATGGCGGGTAGTATTGTAAATTACTCTCCAAATAGGATGTTGATTTTAAAAGTTTGAAGTATATGGTACATGTTACAAATAAGCTAATAATTTCATTCTTTAAATAAATAAATAAAACCATATAATTTATGATAGATAGTTACAATTTTTTTCTCAAAAAAAAAAAAAAAATTGTTACAATTTTCCTATTTTTGCTTGGGGTGGGGCACATTTATATGTTTTGTTTTTATGTTTACACAGATAGGAATTGAGATCTTGTGCTATAGCTAAGGTTATTGTACTATGTAACACACCATTGAAGAGCTAAGATTAAAAGCGCTTTTGATCTTAGTCCTTGTATAAAAAATAAAATAAAAATTAAAAAACATTTTAATTTCTACTTTTTTACCTCTTTATTTTTTTTAAAATTTTTTCTCTCACATTAAATTATAAACTATTACACCGAATCTAAATCCCACAAGGAGTACTGATTTTTTTATTATTTTGGTTCAATGGCAAGTGAATACTATTTTCACATTAATAAAAAAAAAATTGTTTTTTGTTTTTGTTTTTGGTTGGATAATACCTCTTTCATTAAACAACAAAGAAGAAAGATGCATACACTTTAAGCAGAGCAAGGGCAACAAGAAATCAGGATAGTTGGATACACACACAAAAAAAGGGAAGAATGGGCCCATATCCATCTCTGTCATCTGGAACAAGGATCCAATCCCACAAGTCAGAGATGAATGCAAGCCCAACTTTTGATTATAAAAAGCCCATGTATTGACGCGCGGACTATATGTTAGGTTTGATAAAATCATCAACTAGTGCTTATTTGATATCTACGACTAATGGCCAGTTATTCCAGTGGTGGAAAAAGAAAAACCACTTGAAAGTAAGTATACCCAAAAAAATAAAAATAAAAAACCAACCAACCCTGTGCCTTTCTGGAAATTGCACTTATGTTTGGTTTAGATGAACTTATTTACATCTTTTTTATTTTTTATTTTTTTATTGTACGGAAGTAAAATTGTAACTTTAAAATAAATAGAGTAAAAAATGCTTAAAAGTTTTAAGTTTTTTTAGGATGAAATTAAGCTCACCCAACATGAAGGCCGTAATTTGCCTCCACTATGCATTGTTGCTCAAACCTATTTCTTATTTAGTAATATAGGGATATGTTTGCAAAATTTTACAATTAATACTGTAATTTAATGTTAAATTTTAATGTCAATCCCCCCAATGTCTAATTGGAAAAGGTTTCTCTCCAAACTAATTTGGAGAGAAATCTTTCAAACTCCCCCTATCTCTTTTTATTGAATGTTAATTTTGAAAATTTAATGGTTGCATTATATGTTTTTAATGTTCTTAGTACATACGTAAAATTTCATTCAAATTAGGTGTTATTTATTATTTGATTAGTAAACTTATTTTTTATTTCATATTTTAAATCACAAAACCTTTAAAATTTAAATATTTGATTGATAATATAGTTATTGATCTTTAATCTTCTTGAAATTTTGCTAGCATGAAAGATATAATAAGAATATACAAATTAACGGTTATATTTTCAAAATTCACATCTAATAAAAAAATTTAGGGAGAATTTGAAGAATTTTGAAGAGAAACCTTGTCCTATCTAATTTAGTGTCAAAATAAACACTTACCTATTCATCTTAAACCATTAGAGCATTTATAATGTACAGCCAAAATCATAAGAGTGTTGCAATGGACACACTCAATTATGAGCTGCTCACTTGACCACTAACAACCAACACCCCCCCCCCCCCCCCCTCTCTCTCTTTCGGTGTGTGTGTTTCTTAATGTATACATGGTGAATACTGAAAACTGATCTCACAAACTCCTAATTTCATTAAGCCCAGTTTAGGTTTGATGATGGTTTGATAAGTCGTCTTTAAGCAGACACTAGATCAACATTGATAAGACCCAACTTAAACTAATGTGGACAGCCGAACTTTGCGAAGCCCAATTCTAAAATTTTTGAAGAACTGCATTTTTCATTTGCTAAATTGAGAGGTGGAGAAAAATCACACACTTTGACGCCCAACTACAATACCAAATGCCCAAAGGACAAAAGAGAAAAAGCGGAGAGCCATTTCCATTAATTTGGGCTTTAGTAGATGTTTAATTGTTAAGCACATTGCACGTAATGAAATCAGCAAGCTCGCCATTGTAGTGCAAATGATTTTTCTTTTTCTTTTTTTTTTTTCTTTTTTTTTTATTTTCAGTCATTGTAGTGTAAATGATTCCATTTGACAACTTTTTCCTTTTTTTATGCTTATAAAGCTACCCCCAAGAACAAAATGGGTAAGAGGGAAATCCAATTGTGACAAGTCTATATGTATTTTAGGTTTATATATACGGGCCTATGAGGAACCCAAATGGGGATCCATACATGCTTCCACATGTAAGAACAACTGCATCAGCGGTTGCAAAACTTTACAAAATACAAAACTTGCTTCATTTTGCACATTTTAACCAAAAAAACTCTCACATTAGTCTTTGTAAAAGTGTGCAAATACACACAACTACTACAATAATTGTGTATATATTATTTTAATATTTTTTTCTCTCCCCTCACGTTCTCTCTTCCCTTGACTCTCTCTCTTCAACTCATAATCTCTGCAACTGATAGCCCCCATCGCCAACCACACAGACCTAGCACCACCACCCACATCACTGCAACTCAGCACCGCCAAACACCACCACCGCAACCCAACATCGCCAACCACCACCACCACAACATGGTCACACCACAAAAACAATCAAAAATCAAACACACCCACACATGGACACACTAACAAAGGCAAAGAGAGCATTTTTGTGAACTTTTGGCTGTGGGTCGACTGGAAAGGTGCTTGTGGTGCTTTGATTGTGGATCGTTGCTTATGGATCATTGATTGGTGATCGTGGATTGGAGAGGCAATTTCATCACTGTCGCCATCGCCGCCGCTGCATGTGGATCAGTGATGGCAGTGTAGATAGGTGCATGTGGGTCAACGGAGATCGGTGGTGCTTATGGGTTTTGATGGTTGTGGTGCTTGTGATGGAGTGTTGATTTGACAATGAGAGAAAGAAGAAGAAAGAAGAGGAAGAAAAAGAAAGAGGAAACAATAGAGAGATAAGGAAAAAGAAAGAAGAGGAAGAATAAGAAAAGAGAAACGACAGCGGTAAAATAATATTAAAAAAAGAATATAAAAATATTATTTATATAAAATATAGTGTATAATAGATAGACTGATGTGAGTATTTTGTAAAAGTAATGGTGTAAAATAGAAAAAATAATTGTTTTTTTTTTTTTTTTTTTGTAAAATAGATGGACTTTTTTAAAAGAACTGATGTGGTTGTTCTAAGATTGTAAATTTGTAACTTGTAAGTTAAATTATAACCTAACCTCAATCCCACCCAAAAAGTTAGAGACAACAATAATAATACATATGAAACCAAACCAGTGATACATGGTTGCTTACTAAATTTGAGCACAATGCCTATTTTACACCAAGACTCTAACCTTTGAAAAAAAAATTTGGATAGTGTTTCTCTAAGCTTCATGTAATTGTGTTTAATCATCATCAAAATTGAGATCATATAATGTGAAAATATATTTTTAGTGACAAAAAAAAAATAAAAAAAATAAAAAACCAAACCAATGCTAAATTGTTGCTTTCGAGAATTTGGGAACAATGCTTTACTTTACACCAAGACCCTAACCACTGACTAAAAATTCGGATAGTGTTTTATTAAGCTTCATGTTATCATATTTAATCATCTCAAAAATTGAGATTATGTTATGTGAAAATATACTTCTAGTGAAAAATAATATTAAATGAAACTAATGTTACAAATCTGAGTGCAATCAATGACAAAACTGGAATTTCATATTAAGTGGGGTCAAAGCATGAAACAACAAACTTATACCTCTCAAGAACAAGAAATATACTAAGATTCAAATAGCACAATAAATATACATTTCAATCCAATCACCTATTAAAATGGAAATCAACATTATTTTGAATCCCAAAAATTACATCTAAACACCAAAACCCACCAACACTGGTAGGAATAAGTGCTAGATAGCACAAACCATATATATATAACCCGGTTGGCCTTGAAATTAACGATCACGAAATAATCAAATTCCGCTAAACTAAGACAATGTAATCTTTGAGGTGGACTAAAATGTAAATCTATGCGAACATAAATAAGCCAAATTGATTGCAAAGCATAGGCAAAAAATAAAAATAAAAAATAAAAAATAAAAATAAAAATAAAAAAAGAAAAAGAAAAAAAAGAACTCTACCAATCTATTTAGCTCCTCGAAAAATGTGGGAAAAGATTAAAGAAACGTTACAATTTTATAGGTCAATTGGATCCAAATACTTGAGAAAAAAAAAAAAAAAACTAAAATATGCAAAATAATTATACAACAAAAAAGGGCATGAGCAACAATAAAGAAAACCCAATTGGATAACAAAACAAAAAACCAATTCCTGATAAGCAAACAACACTGGTTACAAAGCATATAACATGGAAAAATAAATAAATAAATGCAACTTATGCATATGATAGTGCTTTTTAATTAACTTTCGTATTTATTTATTTCTAATCCCAGTATAAACAAAAGTAAATTATAAAGTCATCAAATGATAAATATAATTAACAAATTAGTAAATAGCAGAGTACTAGAGTTGTTCTTCCATGAAATCTAAAGACCAAAACCCACAAACACCAAAAAAGAATAAATGCTATAGAGACCACAAGCCAAATATAAAACCTGATTTGAAACTCAAATTAATGATTACATAACCATCACTAATAGAAACTCAAATCCCTCAAAATCGGCACAATGTAATCATTGAGCTCGACTGAATAGTAAAATCGCACAAAAACAAATAAGCCAAATTGATTGCAAAGCAAAGCAAACATAAAAATAAATTGAGAACTCTAACCATCTATTTGGCTACTGGAAAAAAGGGGAAAAAATTAATCGGGATATAACAATTTTACAGGTCAATTTAATCCAAAATAAAATTTTAATTGAATCCAAATTAAAAAAAAAAAAAAAAAAATTCTAACTAAAATATCCAAAACAAAACTAATTGAAACCCCCCAAAGGCATCCTTCAAAAAAATCTAACCCAAAAGATGAGATAAACAGAAGAAAAATCAGGCTATTCTAATGTTTCAGTTTGATTTAGTGGCTCTTCTTGTAAAATACCCAACTGTCATATCTAGTAAATAACTGTGTAAATTTGTTCTTTGACAAAAGGATAGGCAAAGAAGGGTTTTTAAATTACGGAAAATATGATAAAAGAGAGACTACAAAAGAAGTTGAAAGAAGACACAAAGATATATGCAAACTTTCAAATCTGGTTTGAACAGAAAAAATGTGCAAGATTGATTCCACATAGCTGTTTTAAGAGGGGGAATAAAAGCTATTTCTAAAGATCCACGGACTAATAAAAAACATTAATGTGTACACCACACAAGCATCTTTAGTAAATAATCCCAAAATATTCGATAACAAAATGTTAAGCGATATGTTGGATATTTAATTTTAGCAACCCCACCCCCCCCCCCCCCCCCCAAAAAAAAAAAAAAAAAAAAAAATACACAGCGTTAATCAAATTCAATTCAAACAATGAAAATAATAAATAAAAATGTTATTGCAAAAAAAGTCATAAATTCCTTAAGACCTTCAACTTTTTTTTTTTTTTTATTATTATTATTTTATGAGAAATGCTGCAATTTTCATTAACTTGCTTAAAACAATACATCTTGAGTGAAAGCGGACTCAATAGGTAGAAGGATATTCTCAATCCATGTTACAAAAGTTTTTAAACCTTTGGCATGTTGTGACAAGAGATGGGCTGGCTTGTTTCCATTTCGTCGAATGTGTGTAAGCTGTACGACCCTGAAGTCTTGAAGCCGTATGATGCATGAGTTGAAAATATTCTGTATGGTTGCTAGAGGTGTGATAGAGCCCGTGAGTGACCTGTGGAGCATCTCAGAGTCAATCCCGAATACAACATTGCATAACCCGACGTCCCAAGCAAAATCAATTCCCTCTTCCATGGCCTTTGCCTCAGCTGCCAACGGACCCAGTGGTACCCACAGTTTCTTACTCATTGCGACCATACATTGTCCTGTATGATCCCGGGCTACAACCCCTATTCCCACCGCGTCGAGATGTTGGAATATGGCACCGTCAACATTTACTTTATACCAAGGGTTGTGCGGTGGAGCCCGGGTTGTATGCATGGCGACATTTGGTATCGTAATTCTGTTGTTTGCAAGCCGATATTCTTCAAGCAGGTTGATTGCTAACTACAGAATGACTGCGTTGGTTTGCCGTGATCCTCCTGTGCGAGCTTTGTTGTGGTTCAGCCATAGACTCCATGCTATAGTAACACCCAAACCCAGCAAATCGTCTCCAACGTGTTGGTTAAATATCAGATGCCAAAGGAGGTCAAGGAAACTGTCGAA
This sequence comes from Quercus variabilis, assembly GCA_030445155.1. NCBI lineage: Eukaryota > Viridiplantae > Streptophyta > Magnoliopsida > Fagales > Fagaceae > Quercus > Quercus variabilis. Next base: position 6,421,368 of record CP129447.1, read on the forward strand.
CCTCAAACCGTGGCTATGAACATGTATGCCTGATGCTCGCCAAACTTCCTGGGCTTTGTCACATGCCCATAGAGCATGTCCTGTTGTCTCTACACCATTGCCGCAGGCTTCACAAGTTGGGTCGTCTAGGACTCTCCTTGAATGCAGGTTGGACTTTGTTGGTAGGAGGTTCTTGCAAGCTCTCCAAGCAAAAGAATGGATCTTGGTTGGCACTTTGAGGTGCCATATAGTTTTCCAAAACACCGAAGTTTGCTGGTTGTTTGATGTAGAACCCAGAGAGCTGGTAGTGGCCTGTGAAAGTGAAAGAGCGACCTTGTAGGCAGAATTAACCGTGAACTGTCCTTTGGGTGTGAACGCCCAGACCATGCGATCTGGTGGCCTTCGAATGCTTAATGGTATGCTTAAGATGGCTTGCGCATCATACTTAAGACCTTTAACTTTTAATATAGTCGATCAACTCAGCATTGATAAATAAAGTCTATAAACCATACAATAGAAAACATAACTTTTTACCACAAACATCCAAGGGTTATATAGACTATCCCTTCAGATATGAATGCTCAAAGCAGCATTGAATAATCAATCATCCAAGAGAATATGACTTTTTCTACAAATATTCAAAAGCTAAAGCCCTAAAATCACCAAACCAAAAGCCGGATTATTTTAAATTTGGAGAAAAATCCAAATAAAGAACATAACCCAAGCAATTAACATAATGCGATCAAAGAAGAACCCTAGGCAATCAAGTAAAACAAAATTCCAAAGTATAGAAATAAGTAAAAATGGAGATGATAATTCAAATAGGAAAAGCAATGGCAGAAACTTTGGATTGCAAAGACAGTATTTGAAGAAGGAAAATAATCACGCTATGCTAACCTTAGGTATATGCAGAGAAGAAATGAAACATAACGAAAAGTGCAAGTACTGAAGATGTGAGAGTGAAAATTGTAAGGAAGAAGATATTTTCTTTTGTCACTTTGTTTTTTACCGAATGAATACATCATTTCATCTTGGGATGTGCCGATTGTATAGAGGTGTGGCGTTTATGGGGTTTTTGCTTAACGCATGTCTGTTTTTAAAATGGGTGTTTTTCCTACATGGCAGAATAGCTTTAATTGTAGGAACAACAATTTATGACTTGGCTGATATTGTAAATCTACTCATGCATACACATATCTTGAGCATCAATGTCTAAGTTCAACCATCAAAGTATAAACAACATTTTTGCTTTAATATTCACATAGCCAATGGTATACCTTGCACACATATTAAAAATTTTTGAAAAAAATTAAAAATAAAGCATAAGACATCAGAAAGAAATATGGTCTAACTTAGGTAATAAATACAAATTTATAAATTACACAATTTATGATAAGAAATTTTTTTTGAATCATCAAACATTTTCCTTCATATTTACCCTAGAAGACCATATCAAAAGGTATATTATAGTTGAATAATGGTCATTAGGAGCATAGTAATATCATAGATGTTTCTATAGCAAAAAAGCAATAATTGAAGAAAATGTTCCTTCCACAGCACTTCAAAACATTTTTGCACATAAGTAATCTTAAGCTAGAGGAGCCTGTAGCTGCCAAATCAGAAGATAGGTGGAAGAGTTTCAAATTTTTTGGAAAAGTTATATTATTGACCGTTACCTATTAGTAACTCTTCAGCCATTGTTCTTATTTGGCAATTACAGGCTTCTCCCTCTGCACATGTTCACAAACACTTTTACCCTAGATCTTAAGCTTCCATTTAAAATTTTATCCTGATAATCAATATAGGCAACATTAAAGCTTTTAATATAAGAGTAGTGAACATCTAGAACATAACAGTCTATGCAAAGTGATTCATTGACTTATCATGGGTAATTAGCAAAAGGGAGGGAAAAAGAGAGCTATAAATTTAGATCTTCTACAATATAGCATTTTCCCTCATAAAACACACATAACTCTAAATTTTGTTTCCAATATATTAAATTATAAGTTATAACACTATTTTCTCAAACCTAAACATTGATGATCTCTCTCTAAGTGTCCGTTTAGGATCCGTTTATTTTGCTGAAACTGAAAACTTTTTATTTGAAAGTGTAAAAAAGGGTTAAAAAATAAGTTGAATAGTACAGTGAGACTTATGAATAGTATCAAAAAGTGCAATGAGACTCATGAATAATATCAAAAAATGCAATGGGACCCATAAATGATAGTAAAAATAAGTTATTAGTGGGGATAAGCTGAAAAATTCAGCTCATCCCGGATGCACACTAAGAGTGTGTGTGTGTGTGTACATTCTTTTTGTAATGCTTATATAATGATAAATTGAAAGTGTTAGGACATATGTAGAACATGTTAAGAACATATGTCATATAGAATTGACTAATCCTTTGAAAAAACGCACTTTATTTGTAATTGGGTAGATTTAGGATGTGTTTAATATTTCAAGGAACAAAGTTCAAGTTCAAGTATTGAAGCCTTGCAAATCTGTCCAAGAATCAAGTGAAGTAGTGTTGTTCATTAAACCTTGATAAATATCTCGACAGATGTATCTATCGAAGGTTTAATATACGAAGCTCGACAAATAGTTAGACAATTGTATTTATCGAGAATTACGAAATTTAGATTTTCAAATCTGTTTTTCACGCATATCCAAGCTATGTGTTTAGGTTTTCTTTTCTCACAACCCTAAACATATATAAGGATTATTTTAAGGGCTATCTTTCTTAATGCAAATGTATTATTCATGCATATTGTGATCGGCGACAATTTGCCCTAGTTCATCTTTCTCTTAAAGAAGCTGTTTCGTTTATATGTTGTAGGGATTTGTAATCAATGAGCTTCTTGATGTTCATCGTGTGGATGAACTGAAAAATTTTGCAGTTAACATCAGATTAAGTTGGTATGTTAGTTACGTACTGAGATTCATGCATCAATTGGTTAGTCACGTACTTGGAGCTATGCATTGAAAGTAGAGATCATCACTACATTACAAGTCCAATTGGGTATTGGGGTAAGGGTTCAACTGTAGGTTGGTATAAGGTACTGAGATTCCTTTACTTGTAACCGCTTGTTTTAATAATAGAGGTTTCTCGAGAGTGATGATCTTAAATTCATCCGGTAGGGTTTTGCCTCGGTTATTTTTCCTATTCATAAACAAATCACCCATGTCAAATTTAATTTTCGTTGCATTTAGTTATTTGGTGATTTATTTGTGCCACCACGCGTATTGTATGTTAATTGATCTAATTAATTCACTTAGCTAATTAATTGATTAATTTACCAAAGGGATCAATTTATTCTTGGCCTATCAAGTGGTATCAGAGCAGACACACTCTAATTAGGTTTAACCTTTGCTGTGTGATCCATTGACCCCTGTTGTCATGGCTGCAACCGGCATGAAAAGATTTTTTGTTTCAAATATATCTTGTTTTTCTAATCTTTATTTGATCGAGTGTCGTAGAAAATGCAAGTCTAAAAGTTATTGAAATTTATCATGATGATTATTGGAAAAGATCTTAGCATAACAAAGAAGAAACTAGATTGTCTCAGAATGAAAATGTGCAGAGGAGTTCGTTTGAGAAGAGTGAAAGTTAAAAGCTTTGTTCATGAATGGCAAATAAGAGAAAACACCATTCCTACTAATTTGTTATCTAAGCATGAGGTGTGCTTCATGATGAAGTCCACATTTAAGGTAATGGACACATGTTTGTGGTATCTTGATAGTGGTTGCTCAAGACACATAACTAGAGACCACTCTCTCTTTAAGGTTTTTGAGTCTAAGAAAGGTAGTAATGTCACTTTCGGTGATGGAAGCAAATCACAGATTAAAGGGAAGGAAACCATCTCTCTACCTGGACTACCAGACATTATAAATGTGCTATATGTAGAAGGTCTAAAAGTGAACTTGTTAAGCATAAGTCAGATATGTGATCAAGACTTTTTGGTGCTGTTTTCAAAAGGGAAATGGCTTGTGTTGAATGAGTTTGGGAAGAAACTCATAAGTGGTGTATGCACTTTAGATAACTGTTATGGATTGATACCTGATGCTGATATTGTGTGTAATAGCATTTGTTTTCTAAATAAAAATCTATGACACCAAAGGATGGGACATGTTAGCTATAAACATCTTTCAATTGTATCTAAGGATGAATTAGTTTTGGGGATACCAAAACTCAATGAAGTGGACAATATTGTGTGTGGATTGTGTCAACTTGGGAAATAGAAAAAAGCTAAACATCAAAGCACTCAAACATCAGCTATATCTAGACCATTGGAGCTACTACATCTGGATCTCATATGTCCAACTAGAACCGAGTCTCTTGAAGGAAAGAGATACATCATGGTTGTGGTAGATGATTTCACCAAGTACACTTAGGTCATTTTTCTAAGATCCAATTCATATGCTCTTGAGCACATTGAAGCCTTGTGTACTAGATTGCAAAATGAGAAGAGCTTGAATATTAATCAAATTCGAAGTGATCATGGTAAAGAATTCGAGAACTCATACATGGAATCCTTTTACACTAGATTAGGTATATCTTAAGAATTCTTTGCTCCTATTACTTCTCAGCAAAATAGTGTAGTAGAAAGAAAGAACAGAGTCATTCAGGAGATGGCTAGAGCCATGTTACACAACAAGGATGTGGCTAGAAATTTTTGGGGAGAAGCTGTTAACACTACATGTCATACAGTTAACAGGGTGTATTTCAAACTCGGTATCAAGAAGACTCTCCATGAGTTATGGAAGGGAAAAAAGCCAAATGTGAAGTATTTCAAAATTTTTGGAAGTACATGTTTCATCCTTAAGGATGGAGAGAATGTGGCAAAATTTGATTCCCGAAGTGATGAAGGAATATTTTTGGGATACTCCTCTACTAGCAAGGCTTATTGGGTATACAACAAGAGAACCAAGAAGGTGATGAAAGCAATCGATGTTGTTATTGATGAAGCTTCAAAGTCTGTTCTGAGAAAATTAGTGAGGAGATCACTAAAGAAATTCTTCCTCCTAAGCCTAAGGATGTTCAAGAAATAGTTGATCAAGAGCTCGCATCTTCAAGTACTCCAAGTGTTATAGAAATTTTAGCTGACATTCCTACCTCACCTGATTCTGAATCTCATGAAGAGAAAGGACCTTTCTTAAGGATCAAGTTGAATCATCCTCTTGAAGTTATTGTGGGAAATATGAATGAATATACACTGTTGTTTATATAATACAACCAAATAGGCTTGAAATTGTTTGAAAATTGTTATTTGGAAATCTAGGACTTGATATTTTAGGTTTTGATGCAGTAAATGAATGTGGCCAAGTAAGCATTAAGTTATAAAACAGTACCGCATCATTATTTGGTTAATTGGGTTCTTGGTAGTTATGTTATTCTTTTTATTTCTTTCATTACTGGCAGACCGTTGATTTTGGGGTTAGAAAGGTTGTGATATTGGTACATTGATTTTGCGATTAGAGTTGGTAATAGGGATGACAATTTCTGCCCGACCCGCATGTACCCGGCCAGGCCCAGCCTGACCCTAATGAGTCGGATTTTACCTGACCTGATAAAGAACATGGTTGAGTTTGGTTTTTTTTAAAAAAAAAAAAAAAAAAAAAAACCCCAAAGCGGGTCCGGGTTTTGGTAAAGACCCGGCCCGAACCTAGACCCAACCCGACCCAATTAGCTAAATGTAAAATTACCAAAAAACAAAACTACAACCCTAACCTCTCAACTCAATCGCCTCTCTCACCTCATCCTCACTGACTCTCACTTTCACTCACATCTCATCCTCACCCTCACTCTTACTCGCTGACCCACCCTGACCCTCGTGGAGAAGCACGGATCTTGTGGTGGTTGCCGTTTGTCACGAAGGAGCATGAGATCCATAGATCGGAGCATGGGATTGTTAGATCAAAGAGAGATGTGGTCGTGTTGTTAGATCAAAGCACGAGATTGTTAGATCGAAGTGAGATGTAATGATTGGAGGAGCTCTTGGTCGTGTTGAGGTTAGGCATAGCCTAGGGGTGGGATTGATGGCAGAAACTACTGTCGATGGAGCTTTAGTGATTTGAGTTCTTCATATATATATATATATATATATTTTTTTTTTTTTTTTGGTTTTTTTTTTTTTTTGGTTCATTTCCTCTCTTAGCAGATTTTGTTTTTAGGTATTTGTTTGAGGATTCAATCTGTATAGAATGTAATGAATGTGTATATTTTGTGTTGGTTTAGTTGACTATAACGCTTGAGATAACTTCAAAGAATCTGAATCAAAGTTGATGTTTGTGTTAATGTAAAAATCGGTCCATAAATGGAGTTTTGTTTATTCTATTTTTTGCTTATTTATTATTTATTTTTGTAAAGTTGAATTTTATCAACTATCTTGTTGGCTTTATTCCGTACCAATTTGCTTGTAGTTTAGCACTTAGTAACCCTGTATTTAGGTGGGATTCATGTAAGGATAATGTGTGAGAGAGTGTGAAGAATTGCTCAACAATGTGCAAAGAAGCAAGGACTCGCGGCTGACTCACGACTTGCAAGCTACCAACTGTAGCACACGTGAGAAGCATGCTGGAAGGTAAAGGGTCACGCCAACTGTCGCACTATAAGAAAAAAGTTCCAGGCTGGCCAGGCCGTTAACTCGTGACTTGAACTCGTGACTTAGACCAGTCGTGAGGCCAAGCCGCCAACTTGCCCTGTTTGGAAAAAACTGTCTATTCGTATTCCAAACACAAACCACTATATATAGACCCTTATACCTATGAAATATAGAGAGCTTCTAGAGAGAATTTTGAGAGAGAAATCCTAGAGAAAAACAAGATTGCCTCATCCCCAATCTTCACTAAGAGACTCTTCAAATTCCTCTACTCTCTTTCTCTCCATTGATACATTCTTGAGAGGTTCTTGACCAAATCCTTTTCTCACCACACTCACATTTGTGAAAAAGTCTTTTGGTGCTAAGAGAAGCAGTTTGGAAGGAAGCAATGGTTATTGGTTGATGCTATGGGTTGTAGCGGAGTCTGGTAAGTTAGAGAAGAAAAAAGTTTGGCGCAACCTCATTAGAGCAGAAAGCTTGGAGGGCTTAGGTACTTGGGTAGATTAGGCTTGGAGGGTCTATTACTGTTCATGTATCCCAACTACATTTTTTAGTGGATTATTGACTGCTTGGAGGGCGGCAAAGAGGTTTTACGCCGAGGGTTTCGATTTCCTCTTCGATAACACATCGCGTGTTGTCCTTGTGTTTGCATCTCTCTTCCCTTTATCTTTGCTTTTTATTTTATGTTGTGGATGTGATTATATTTGGCTTAGAATGTCTATTAATTTTGTGTTTAGTTTATATTCATGTTCTGCACATTAATTGTTTGATAATAAGCTTGAATTGGTATTTTGTATTTGGGGGTTTAAATATTCATAGTGTTTTCAACGCTATTTGAACTTTCAAATGGTATTAGAGCGGGTACACTTGTTGTGGTTTAGATACGTAAGTGTGATCGTTGACCCCTTGGTTTATTTGCTATGGATTGTTCTTTGTATGCCTCTTTGTATGATTTGGTTGATGATAAATGTATCATGTCGCATGTTTGTGAAAATGCATCTATGAGTGTGAATCCTCATGATTGTGATGCCATGTTATATGAACCTTTGGATGTTGTTGATATTCGTAACATCAAACCCTTGAAAAAAAAATACTAAGAAGAATTTGAGCAAATTATTTTGTGAAAAGGGAGATTTGATTGCTAAACTCAAAGAATTCAACAAATTAGTTGAAAAATATAAGAAACTTGCTGAATTTTCTCTTCAAAAGTTGAAAGAGTTTGAATGTTTGAGTATGGACTTAGATTCTAAACTTGTTTTGTCTAACAAACTTGTTGATGAGCTAAAATGTGAAAATGAATCTCTCAAGATGCATGCCAAGTATTTGATTGTTGAACCTATTGTTAAAAAGGATGAAATTTTTTGTTGCAATTATGTTGTGGTACCTGATTTTGTACCTATTATGTGTTCTACCTCAAAAGACAAATCAGTGTACATTTCTCTACATAAAAGAAATCAAAAGGTAGAGAGAAAAGCTGTTAAGTCAAAACCTCTGTTTAGGTCTCAATCTAAGGTTTCGAATGGATCTAAGTTTGTTCCAACTTGCCACCATTGTGGTGTGATTGGTTATATAAGACCTCAATGTCATAAGTTGAAGAGAGAACAAAACTATGTTGCTAGATCCCTTCCCAGAAAGCCTAGTAGACCTAAACGCATTGTTTATCACCATTATGGTGCCTTTGGTCATCTAAGACCTCAATGCTCTAAATTTCATGCTTTTAAAAGAATCAAAAGAAAAGAGAAACTTGAGCTTCTTGAAAGTTGTGCTAAAAAGGGTAAACCGGATTTGAGTGATAATAGCATGTTGTTAAAGAAAGTGTTTAATGCCCTTAATTCCTTGACTATGTGTATCTCCGGTTCTCATTCTTCCAACCCTCGTCTCACTTCTCTTGAGACACTCATTCCAAACAATCGTTCCGTTTGGATGAGGAAGGGTTTCTATGATTGAGCTTTTGCTTTTTTGGTCCTTGATCTAATTCTTTCGATCTTTATTGGACCCTTCATATATTGATTGTCATATCTTCATGCATTTGTGCATTTTGCATTTATTTGTATGCATTACTTTTGTTTTGATCTTACTTTTATGCTTTAGTTTTGTGCGAGTAAATATCTAAAATCACATAAAAAGTGAAAAATTCAAAAAGTTTGATTGTATATGTTTGAGCACATATCACATGTGAGTTTTGCCTTATACCTTCGTACAAATGACTTTATACATTTACGAGCTTAGTTTATTCTTTATGCACATATATCTTTGTAGGAAAAATCTTGACATCTTTGTGTGATCGTTGTAAATCGATCTTCAAACTTGTCATAAATGATTAGCTAATAGTCTTGTTGGTTTTGAGACATGCATAGACTTGTGCCTATATATCTTCCCCCTCTTTATTTTGTTGTTTTTGCTTAAAGAGCTCACCAAATGTAAATCTCCAAATGAAAAGAGATATTGAGTTGCAAAACCCTATTGCACATATTAGTATTTGACTAGGAAAAAGGGAAAACGACCAAAATAAAATGTATGATGCCCTAAAAAGCCAAAGGCTTGTTCATCAAATTGAAATATCAAATATTTCAGGCATCGATCTCTAAAATGAGATGTATTGATTCAAAAATATCAAATGATATGAATTGTAAAGAAACCAATTGAAAAGCTTCAAAGATATGTAATCATTTTCTTATGGGAGGTCATGTATGTTCATTTCTATAATTGAGATAGACCACTTGACTTAGTACTAGTTGTGTATGACTTGATTGAATTGATCATTGAAGTTTCACTCTAAACTATGGACTATTCCACACTTGATACACACACATAACACACATGCCTAATGTTCAATGAATGCCTTATTCATTTGTTCGATTGTACTTGTTTAAATGTGATGTGTGTGTGCTCAACTATATATGGATCAATCCAAAAAGATTTTTGATCATTTTATCTGGTTTTGGAAGTGATTTTTATCATTTTTTGTGTTCATGTTTTGTACTTACTGTAGACGACTAAATTTCTAGTTCGAAATAAATCAAACAAGTAAAAATAGTTGCACAAATGCGAATTTGTATTGATGATTGTGGTATAATTCTCCGTGATTACAAAAGAGTTATCTTCTGATTCGATCTCCTTACAAGACTTATTGATTTGGATTTGTGGTAATGTGATTGTGACTTGAACACAAAATATCCCTCAATTTAGTTGAAGGATGGATCGAAGATTGCTAAAACGGAATTACAATGAATCTCTGGATACGAGCTTATTAGAAATCCTTTGTTCTTCACGTTCTTCGTGTTCTTCGTGTTCTTGGATTTATGGTGGAAGTTCTTTGGTGCTTTAGAGGCTTGAATCCGCAGAACTTCACTGATTTGTGATTTGTTGGTGTTCTCGGACACTTCAGGCTTGATTTCCGCAACAAAATTTTGGATTTAGGTGGATGATTTGGATGATTTTCCTTCGAATGTTCTTCGTATTCGAAGTTGAAGTTCTTGAAGTTCTTGGAGGCTTTAGAGCTTGGTTCCGGCAGAGCTTCTGGACTTCTGAGTGCTTCAAATGGTTTTTCTGGTGTCCTGGATGCCTTAAGAAGGCTTCTTTATAGGAGTTTTGGGGTAGGTAAGCGACACATGGCGGAGTCTGATTGGTGACACATGGCAAAGCTTGATTGGTCCGCTTATGTCATCGCTTGCACAGGCTGGAATGATTGTGTCATCGCTTACACGTGCGAGGTTGCTTAGGTCATTGCTTACACGTGCAAGGCTGCTTATGTCATCGCTTGCATGAGCTGATTTTTGATTGGTTCTTGCATGACACTTGGCAAATTTCTGTTGGTTTCTGAATAGTGATAGCAAAACCTAGCAGCAATATGTGGCGCTTTGTAATTGGTTGCATTTTGTGGACTTGATAATGTGATGTGTTAGCTTGTGATAGGTCGGTAATTTTCCTTCTCTACAAATGAATGCCCCCTCGAGACTCATTCACACACACAGTTTCAGAATGTGGTGTGAGAATGAGTTTCGAAAACACACTTTTACTCCTGGTTCTTCAAATGAAGTAATTGAAGGTGGCAGAGCTTTCAGCAGGATGAGATAACTTCCGAGGAGTAGACCCACCCATATGAAAGGTTTTGATGAGGCTGGAAAGAGGTTTGCAAGTATTTGAATGTACTTACATGACCGAGCTTTCTCAGTAGAGGTTAAGTTGAAGTAACTTCAGAAGAGTGTTTTTGGATTGTTGGCGGTGATCACATGGTGTAGAAGATGGGGAAGACGTGAGGATGGTGGATGGGTACAATGCGCAGAGCCATGGGGCTAGCCTCGTGTTTTTAAGAACCGCTGGTGAAGTTATATCAGAAGAGTATACTTCAGATTACGGCGAGGCCATGTGGGAAAGTGGTTGAGTGCGCTTGCGTCATTGTTTTGCCCCGGATGAAGTAATTTCGGAAGCTTATGGATGCTGGAGATGACGGTGTTGGTGGTGAAGAAGATGGGGATGAAGCAAAGCGAATGGGTGAAACATACGCTACCATGGTTCTGATCCTGTATGTCAGGAACCTTCTGATATAGGTGTTTCTGCGAGATACACCTTTGAAAATGGGGTGGCTGTATGTTGCTTGTGGTCTGACAGTGAGTGATTGAATGTGCGTGTGTAATGGGACTGCACTGACAGATGTTAAGTTGAAGTAATTTCAGAAAAGTTCATTCTGAAATACTTCAAGTTGAATTTAAGTTGGAGTAATTCCAGAAAGCGTGTTTTAAGGTACCAGCAACGATGACCTCTGGATTGCACGCCGATAGGAACATGGAATATGGCTTTGGCAACCCTTTACCAGCCCCAAAGGCTGAACTCTGATGAGCTGGTGCCCCGGAGGTCGTTTCAAGTGTTGGATGAAAGACAATTTGTAGGATACCCCAACACTTTTTACCACCTTCACCTCTTGACACTCGTTGGGAAAGCACAACAAAGTGGAAGATGGAGCTAACTTGTGATTCTGGTCTTAAAAACCAGCCGAGTTGCTGTTTGTTTCGAATCGCTGCTTCTGCTGGAAGACAACAGAATTTGCTTGGATCTCAAAACTACAATGATGCTGTGAAGAGGGTTTCTGCCGAACCATGGGAGGGTTGATTTCACACTGATTATGAGGTGATATTGGTTGTTGAGTGTTGAGAATGATGAAGCCATAGTGAGAAATGGCCGTGAGGAGGAGGATTTGAAAGAAGCAAATCTTCATTTATGACTCAGTGTTTTTTTTTGGATGAGTTCTTGATGAATCCGGCCCTTCTATTTATAGCGAAGAGACGAAGAATGGTGGATGGATAATTGAGAATGGCGGATGTGAATTTTTGGTGAGACTGGTGGACGAGAATGGTAGGTTGGAGACCGGTAAAGAGTGAGAATGGTAGGTGGGAATGTTTGGCACCGAAAGGGGAATGGTAGGTTGGAATGTTCGGCACCGAAAGGAAAATGGTAGTTGGATGGGTGACCTGATGCAATTTCAAATTCAAGACACACTTGTGAGAGTTCATCTATACTTTGAAAGAGGAGCCTTGATGAAGTCTGGAAAATAACCCTGAGGGGATCCAAACTAAATGGATGAATCTTGAATCTTGATCTTGGAAGCTTAAATTTTGGACATTGTCAGTACTTTGGAGATGCGGGTTAGATGGATGACCCTCAAGTCGTGAAAAACTATGCAGGACAAGTTTGGCTCGAAAGTCTTGATTTTGGGTTGGATTTAATCACAAAAATCAATTAGCTTGGAATTGAGTTATTTGTGCAATTCTCGAGCCTCAAATGATGGAATGGACTCCAAAATTGGAATGTACGCGAAAAATTAAGCAAGATAGGTCCATCTTTAAAATTTTGACTTTTTGGTCAACATTTACGCAAAAGTCAACTTTTTAGAAATTGGTCGTTTGCACAATTTTCGAGTTTCTAATGAAGAAACGGATCCCAAAATCGGAATGTACTCGAGAAACTGAGTGAGACAGGCCCGTCTTGAAAATTTGACTTTTTGGTCAAAGTCAAAGTTTTAACTTGGTCAAAGTTTTTTTTTTTTTTTTTTTTTTTTTTTTTTTTTTTTTTGGCGGTTCGGACCGGGTCGGATTTTCGGGTCGGTCCGGGTCAAACGGGTCAGACCGGGGTAGTGGAGGATGACGTCATTGATGACGTCATGCTCTGTGGCGGTTCGGACCGGGTCGGATTTTCGGGTCGGTCTGTGTCAAACGGGTCCCACCGGGCATGCCAGAATATGTGGACGACTAAATTTCTAGTTCGAAATAAATCAAACAAGTAAAAATAGTTGCACAAATGCGAATTTGTATTGATGATTGTGGTATAATTCTCTGTGATTACAAAAGAGTTATCCTCTGATTCGATCTCCTTACAAGACTTATTGATTTGGATTTGTGGTAATGTGATTGTGACTTGAACACAAAATATCCCTCAATTTAGTTGAAGGATGGATCGAAGATTGCTAAAACGGAATTACAATGAATCTCTGGCTACGAGCTTGTTAGAAATCCTTTGTTCTTCACATTCTTTGTGTTCTTCGTGTGTTCTTCGTGTTCTTGGATTTATGGTGGAAGTTCTTTGGTGCTTTAGAGGCTTGAATCCGCAGAACTTCACTAATTTGTGATTTGTTGGTGTTCTTGGACACTTCAGGCTTGATTCCCGCAACAAACTTTTGGATCTAGGTGGATGATTTGGATGATTTTCCTTCGAATGTTCTTTGTATTCGAAGTTGAAGTTCTTGAAGTTCTTGGAGGCTTTAGAGCTTGGTTCCGGCAGAGCTTCTAGACTTCTGAGTGCTTCAAATGGTTTTTCTGGTGTCCTGGATGCCTTAGGAAGGCTTCTTTATAGGAGTTTTGGGGTAGGTAAGTGACACATGGCGGAGTCTGATTGGTGACACATGGCAGAGCTTGATTGGTCCGCTTATGTCATCGCTTGCACAGGCTGGAATGATTGTGTCATCGCTTACACGTGCGAGGTTGCTTAGGTCATTGCTTACACGTGCGAGGCTGCTTATGTCATCGCTTGCACAAGCTGATTTTTGATTGGTTCTTGCATGACACTTGGCAAATTTCTGTTGGTTTCTGAATAGTGATAGCAAAACCTAGCAGCAATATGTGGCGCTTTGTAATTGGCTGCATTTTGTGGACTTGATAATGTGACGTGTCAGCTTGTGATAGGTCGGGAATTTTCCTTCTCTAGAAATGAATGCCCCCTCGAGACTCATTCACACACACAGTTTCAGAATGTGGTGTGAGAATGAGTTTCGAAAACAGACTTTTACTCCTGGTTCTTCAAATGAAGTAATTGAAGGTGGCGGAGCTTTCAGCAGGATGAGATAACTTCCGAGGAGTAGACCCACCCATATGAAAGGTTTTGATGAGGCTGGAAAGAGGTTTGCAAGTATTTGAATGTACTTACATGACTGAGCTTTCTCAGCAGAGGTTAAGTTGAAGTAACTTCAGAAGAGTGTTTTTGGATTGTTGGCGGTGATCACATGGTGTAGAAGATGGGGAAGACGTGAGGATGGTGGATGGGTACAACGCGCAGAGCCATGGGGCTAGCCTCGTGTTTTTAAGAACCGCTGGTGAAGTTATATCAGAAGAGTATACTTCAGATTACGGCGAGGCCATGTGGGAAAGTGGTTGAGTGCGCTTGCGTCATTGTTTTGCCTCGGATGAAGTAATTTCGGAAGCTTATGGATTCTGGAGATGACGGTGTTGGTGGTGAAGAAGATGGGGATGAAGCAAAGTGAATGGGTGAAACATACGCCACCATGGTTCTGATCCTGTATGTTAGGAACCTTCTGATATAGGTGTTTCTGCGAGATACACCTTTGAAAATGGGGTGGCTGTATGTTGCTTGTGGTCTGACAGTGAGTGATTGAATGTGCGTGTGTAATGGGACTGCAATGACAGACGTTAAGTTGAAGTAATTTCAGAAAAGTTCATTCTGAAATACTTCAAGTTGAATTTAAGTTGGAGTAATTCCAGAAAGCGTGTTTTGAGGTACCAGCAACGATGACCTCTGGATTGCACGCCGATGGGAACATGGAATATGGCTTTGGCAACCCTTTACCAGCCCCAAAGGCTGAACTCTGATGAGCTGGTGCCCCGGAGGTCGTTTCAAGTGTTGGATGAAAGACAATTTGTAGGATACCCCAACACTTTTTACCACCTTCACCTCTTGACACTTGTTGGGAAAGCACAACAAAGTGGAAGATGGAGCTAACTTGTGATTCTGGTCTTAAAAACCAGCCGAGTTGCTGTTTGTTTCGAATCGCTGCTTCTGCTGGAAGACCAAGCAATTGGAGAGAGACTACAAAAGCTCTGAGGTTAGGAACAGGTGTCTCTGCTGGACTTGGATTTCCTGGCCAACCAAATCTGAAGAAGCATGGAACCACAATGCAGGCCTTGTTATGAATAATTTTATGGACGACTGTGGTCGTTAGGTGGAGAAACAGAATTTGCTTGGATCTCAAAACTACAATGATGCTGTGAAGAGGGTTTCTGCCGAACCATGGGAGGGTTGATTTCACACTGATTATGAGGTGATATTGGTTGTTGAGTGTTGAGAATGATGAAGCCATAGTGAGAAATGGCCATGAGGAGGAGGATTTGAAAGAAGCAAATCTTCATTTATGACTCAGTGTTTTTTCTGGATGAGTTCTTGATGAATCCGGCCCTTCTATTTATAGCGAAGAGACGAAGAATGGTGGATGGATAATTGAGAATGGCGGATGTGAATTTTTGGTGAGACTGGTGGATGAGAATGGTAGGTTGGAGACCGGTAGAGAGTGAAAATGGTAGGTGGGAATGTTTGGCACCGAAAGGGGAATGGTAGGTTGGAATGTTCGGCACCGAAAGGGAAATGGTAGTTGGACGGGTGACCTGATGGAATTTCAAATTCAAGACATACTTGTGAGAGTTCATCTATACTTTGAAAGAGGAGCCTTGATGAAGTCTGGAAAATAACCCTGAGGGGATCCAAACTAAATGGATGAATCTTGAATCTTGATCTTGGAAGCTTAAATTTTGGACATTGTCAGTACTTTGGAGATGCGGGTTAGATGGATGACCCTCAAGTCGTGAAAAACTATGCAGGACAAGTTTGGCTCGAAAGTCTTGACTTTGGGTTGGATTTAATCAGAAAAATCAACTAGCTTGGAATTGAGTTATTTGTGCAATTTTCGAGCCTCAAATGATGGAATGGACTCCAAAATTGGAATGTACGCGAAAAATTGAGCAAGATAGGTCCATCTTTAAAATTTTGACTTTTTGGTCAACATTTACGCAAAAGTCAACTTTTTAGAAATTGGTCGTTTGCACAATTTCCGAGTTTCGAATGAAGAAACGGATCCCAAAATCGAAATGTACTCGAGAAACTGAGTGAGACAGGCCCGTCTTGAAAATTTTGACTTTTTGGTCAAAGTCAAAGTTTTAACTTGGTCAAAGTTTTTTTTTTTTTTTTTTGTGGCGGTTCGGACCGGGTCGGATTTTCGGGTCGGTCCGGGTCAAACGGGTCAGACTGGGGTAGTGGAGGATGACGTCATTGATGATGTCATGCTCTGTGGCGGTTCGGACCGAGTCGAATTTTCGGGTCGGTCCGGGTCAAACGGGTCATACCGGGGGTAGTGGAGGATGACGTCATTGATGACGTCATGCTCTGAGGCTGGCGCGTGCAAGCGTGTGAGACACCAACCGGCGCGTTAAAGCGCGTGAAGAAGGCTGGAGGCGTGTGTCAGCGCGTGGAACTTAAGCAGCCACTACTGGCGGCGCGTGGCGGCGTGTGGAAGCTTTTTTGTGCCTGAAACTTCGGCGTTCGACCGATCTAAAGCCGTAGAAGATCATGGATTTGTCATTTTTCTAAAATTGTGAACCTATTTGCACCGGTTTGAGAAACTGAACCGTGGCCTATCGCAAGCTTGTAGCGGCTCGTGGCAGCCTTTTTGGGCCTGAAATTTATGGGTTTTGTAGATCGAAGTTTGTTTAAGGTCCCTATGGGTTCAGTTTTGTGAAATCCTGAACAGATTTGCACAGATTTTGATAGACTACTCCGTTGGTCACTGTGAGTTCGTGGCCGCACATGGGTGCACGTGGATAGTCTACTGAGTTTGATTTTCTCTGGGTCTTTGTGGCCTGAAGTCCCTAGAAGATCCTTGTGGGTTGATTTTTGTGAAATCTTGTCAGAAGCTTTTGGAAATTTGGACTGCAGATGGTTGGTATTGTTAGAATTATTGCCATTTTGGTCTGATGGCCATTCTGACATTGCTTGACAACCCAGCAAGGAATGGTTCCAAGTAATTACTGAACATCTTTGCGCTGAATATCACCTTGTATCTTCAAAATTCCATGCCGCCTTCCTTGACTTGGAGTGCATTTGAGTTTGCAAAATCTGACTTTGAACTCCATAAACCTCTCTATATAAGGCCATTCGGGCATGAACTAATTTATGCAAGTAGAGTTTCTGTGAGTAGCATAATACTCTAAAGTGTAGAGAAATTATGCCTTCTCTTCTTTCTCCCTTTTTTTTTTTTTTTTTTTTAACATACTCAGTTTGTACTAACCCTTTTTTTTTTTTTTTTTTTTTTTTTAAGGTTATTTAGACGTGCTGTGAGATTTTTTTCTAACAATTTTTTTTGTTGTTGCTTGTTTTTGTCATGCAACATGCTTTCTTTAACAACTAAGCCGCACCAACACTTGTCTTTTCCACGCAGTCATCTCATATGTTTTTGCAACATAGCCACATCAAGAGTTTTTACCATGAAGATATGCCAGCATTTGTCTTTGTACTGAAGTCATGCCAATATTTCATTCACGCCAAAGCCATGCCAACACCCCTCTTTTTTTTTCATGAAGCTATGACAACACTTTACTTGCACTGAAGTCGTGCCGATATTCATTTTTGCCGTGAAGCTGCAGCAACACTTCACTCGCACTGAAACTACACCAACATCCATCTTTGCCATGTCAACACTTCATTGGCATCAAAGCTGTGCGAACATTCATCTTTGTCGTGAAGACACGACAACACCTTATATTGAAACTGTGCCAACGTTCATCTTTGTCATGCAGCTACGTCAACACTTCGCTCACACCAAAACTGCACCGACATCCATCTTTGTCATGAAGCCACGACAACACTTCATATCGAAGCTGCGCCAACGTTCATCTTTGTCATGAAGCCATGTCAACATTAGCACTGTAGCTAAACATCGGAATTTCAAGACGTTAAAGATGCAAGGAGTCCCCGTCAAGACTTTGAAGATGCAAGGAGATGCCAACTAAATCTTGAAGATGCAAAGAGTCCTTATTAAGACTTTGAAGATGCAAGGAATCCCCGTCAAGACTTTGAAGATGCAAGGAGATGCCAACTAAATCTTGAAGATGTAAAGAGTCCTTACTAAGACTTTGAAGATGCAAGGAATCCCCGTCAAGACTTGGAAGATGCAAGGAGAAGCCAACTAAATCTTGAAGATGCAAAGAGTCCTTATTAAGACTTTGAAGATGCAAGGAAATACCATCAACAACTCAACATTGCACGAACATGCCTATAGAAGCAAAGTGATGCAACACCAATAATCTATCCTTATCCGGGAGAAAGATGACGTCATCCAGATTTCAGAAATATGATGTGAAATGACACCACTCAGAAGGGAGATGATGTGGTTCAAATTCTAGAGCTATGAAGTGACACAACTTAGAAGAGGGACGATGTAGCTTAGACTTGCAAGGTACAAGAAAATGCCCCCAAGAGATAAGTGATGCAAAAGATACTTCAACAACGTGGGAGAGTGTCCATGGAAGATAGGCAATGCCATGTAGACTTCATTTCTTGCAAAAGTGGTTGAAGATTTTATCAACTTATGTTCATCATCATTTCAAGGGTAGCTAAGCAACATCAGCTCCTTGCAGTCTTTATCTTTGACTACAACGATCTTCGATCATCCTGTTGAGTAGTTGACTACCTTCAAGTAATGTCTTGCTGACCAAAGGGGCCTTAAAAGCATATCGACAACTATTGCGAAATTCTTCAAGCCAGACTGACAATCCTTCTTCTTTTCATGTGACTGAACTTAGTGACAAGCACAAAGCTGCCTATGTACCCTCGAGAGGGATCAAGTCATTACGTAGTTCAAAATGGTTTTTTTTTTTTTTTGATGATTTTTTTTTTTGATATTTTCCTTTGTGTTTTGCTAAGGCCATGCATCTTTTCTCCGGTAGCTTCTGGAATTAGCTCCCCTAAGTCTCCTTGTTTTGAGAAATCGTAGCCTGCCTTGGCCAACAGCCTATATGCCTTTGGGTCGAACCCTTCTTTTGTCCGCTCACTTGGTAGAATACTATGCTCTGTCAAATTTTGTGAAGGCCTCACGAATCCCTTTAGTGGTTTCGAGGGCAAAGGATTTGTGGATGAAGTTAGAGGCATGACATGATTTTCTTTCAATATGGCTACATCCTCCATCGTGAGTTTTGTAAAAGGCTTTTCCATGTCTTTTGTAGGTCGAAGGCATTCCACAAATGGTGACTGTCCATTCTTGCGGTGTGACAATGGTACATAACGGAGGACTGGAGAATTATTGGAAGGTGTTGAAGTTTCAGCTTTTATTGAATTACTGGTAGATTCACTAGAACGATCATTCCCACATTCTGGACTTTTCTTTAAGGAAGGATTATTCTTTTCAGTAATGAATCTAACATGCTTCTGCTTACTTTCCATTGGCAGGATCTCAACTGGGAGAACTTTATTGGCAATGTTATCTTCTATATAAAATTTTGCGTCAACAAAATGAGCTTCAGTCTCAGCAAAAGGCTTTAAATCAGCATTGACCTTTTTTATTACACCTTGAAGATACTTGAAACATTGATGCAAAGTTGATGGCACTATTCCATTCCCATGGATCCACGGACGCCCTAACAACATGTTGTAGGTTGTCTTGGCATCGATGACATGGAAAAAAACGTTACTTGTCAATTCTCCAATGATTAATTCCAAATGTATCATGCCGATTGCACGTTGTCCTCCTTGGTTAAAACCTTGAATGACCAAACGACTGTGCGATAATTCCTCCATAGTCAGACTAAGTCGTCTCATTGTCATTTTTGGTAGTATATTAACAGCTGATCCTCCGTCAATGAGGATACGATCAATCTTTTGTTCACGAGTATAGCCAGAGACATAAAGTGGACGATTGTGGGGCTTAGAGCCTAACAACAGATTCTCATCAGTGAAAGTTAAGTCTGGAGAGCACGCGTAACATTCCTGGGTTTGTTGAAGCGTGTTGGTAGAAGGAGCGCACATCTCTGGTTTTTCAAGAGTTTGAGCGGGTACTTCTCTTGGTGAGATGGAAGATTGCAAGGGTTCTACTTCCTCAACTCGAGATTGGAGTTCCTCCAGAGATGGCAAAGTCTCGCTTTGACCACCATGGCCAACGTTCTCCTCCTCATCCTGAATTTCGCAATGAGAGACTGTGTGAACGGCCTCAGCTGAGGCATTTTGAAAGAATTTTCTAGGGAAGAATTCTTCCAATGTGATGAGATTTCGAAGTTTTTGGGTTCGTGCTGAATCGTCAGACATTTTTGTTCCCAGTTTTTCTTGCCTTTTGTCACTTCTTTTTGACCAAGGCTGAATCTGGTTTTGTGCTTTTCTAGACTCTTGGGTGATTAAATGAAGAGGGAATGTACGTTTCTTCTTCCATCTCCTGCGAGTAACCACCGTCCAACCTTCTTCCTCGTCCACTGTTGACCTTTCATCGTCATTTGAATCATAATCAGGTGCCTTTTGTGAGAGTTGAACTTGAATAGGTTCTAGAGAACCAAACTGAATGAGAGTGGTATTTGCCCCCTGTTTAGTAGTTGGAGACATACAACTAGGTAACCCACAAGCAAAGGTTACAAGGTTTGACTGAGCAACATCATTAAAATCCAAGTCGATTTTCCCTTCCTTGGCGAGCTTCATGATGAGTTCTTTAAGAACAAAGCATTTTTGGATTGGATGGCTTATGATGCGATGATAGTTGCAATAGTTCGGGTTGTCCACTTTTCCCATCTCCTCCGGTCGCTTGCATTCTGGCAATTCAATTAACTTCAACTTGAGCAATTGTTCTAGCATTTCGGGCATATCGGCATCTAGGAAAGGATACACTTTTTGTTCCCATTCCTTGAGTGATGAGCTCCGCGTCTCACGTTGTTGGCCTACATCGGGCCTTTTTTCATTGGCCTTCACATTTCTTGTTGAAATTTTGACTGGGGCAAGGTTGACATTCATTGAGTCTTTGACATTACCTTTCGGATTCCTGTCATTTTTCCTCATTTCCCGTTTCTCTTTCCTTTCGTCAGGTACGGGAGGTTTTGTATTTCCATGGTTTGAGATACTCAATTCCATGTCATGCGCACGAGTTGCTAACTCTTCAAATGTTCGGGGCTTTATCCCTTGAAGGATGTAAAGAAGTCCCCAATGCATGCCTTGGATGCACATCTCTACAGCAGATATTTCAGAAAGTTTATCCTTGCAATCTAGACTCAAAGAACGCCATCGATTGATATAATCAACGACAGGCTCATCTTTCCATTGTTTGGTATTGGGAAGTTCCATCATGCTCACCGTGCGCCGTGTGCTATAGAATCGGTTGAGAAACTCTCTTTCAAGTTGTTCCCAGCTATCGATTGACTCGGGTTCTAAGTCTGTGTACCAATCAAACGCATTTCCTTTCAGTGAACGAATAAACTGCTTTACCAAGAGGCCTCCTTGAGTCCTCGCATTCTCACATGTTTCTACAAAGTGAGCCACATGTTGCTTAGGGTTTCCTCTGCCATCAAATTGTAAGAACTTGGGGGGTTGATACCCATTTGGCATCCTCATATTATTGATGCGCTTTGTATAGGGCTTCGAATATATGAGGGAACTTGTAGAAGAGCCTCCATATTGTGCCCGAATAGTGTTCGTTATCATATCCTGCAATTGTTGGAGAGATATTGAAGCCATTGAGGCAGAATGTCCGTGTTGGGAAGTGCCTTCACCTCCTTTTCCCTTATCTCCCCTAGCATTTTCTCCCCTCAAGGTAAAGCCAGGTGGGTGCTCAAGGCCGTGACTTGATTCACCTGAATCTTCTATCTCCAGCTTGTTCATTAGGGTTGCAATTTTGACGTCTTTTTCTTCAAGTGATTTTGTGAGAAGGATGATCCGTTGTTTCATTTTAGCCATCTTTTCTTCCATGGTAGAGGTGTTAGTCATTATTGCTGGCATGACCTCTAGATGTGATGGAGAAAATGATGAAATAGGATGAGTCAAAGGTACTTCATTCCTTAAGTTTCTCATTACAGGTGAAGAGTTGATAGAAAAGGTCCTTGTTGGGGATGACTCATTACTGTTCTCCAAATCTTTCGAGACAGATGAATCCTTATTGGTAGCTTTCCTCTTTGCAAGAAAGTCTAGAGAGATGACAGTAGAAAGCTCACCCTCTTTGGTTGGTTGAGGTTGAAGTCGATCAAGAGCTTTGGATCGACTGCGAGTGACTGGGCCGGCATAATCATCAATTGCCGATTTTCGAACATTCTTGCTAGAGGCCATTGAAGGTGGTAGCAAAATGATGTCAAATTTCTTTTGAAGGAGAAAGAGATGAGAGGCAGAGATGTCCCACCGGGCGTGCCAAAATATGTAGACGACTAAATTTCTAATTCGAAATAAATCAAATAAGTAAAAATAGTTGCACAAATGCGAATTTGTATTGATGATTGTGGTATAATTCTCTGTGATTACAAAAGAGTTATCCTCTGATTCGATCTCCTTACAAGACTTATTGATTTGGATTTGTGGTAATGTGATTGTGACTTGAACACAAAATATCCCTCAATTTAGTTGAAGGATGGATCGGAGATTGCTAAAACGGAATTACAATGAATCTCTGGCTACGAGCTTGTTAGAAATCCTTTGTTCTTCACGTTTTTCGTGTTCTTCGTGTGTTCTTCGTGTTCTTGGATTTATGGTGGAAGTTCTTTGGTGCTTTAGAGGCTTGAATCCACAGAACTTCACTGATTTGTGATTTGTTGGTGTTCTCGGACACTTCAGGCTTGATTCCCGCAACAAACTTTTGGATCTAGGTGGATGATTTGGATGATTTTCCTTCGAATGTTCTTCGTATTCGAAGTTGAAGTTCTTGAAGTTCTTGGAGGCTTTAGAGCTTGGTTCCGGCAGAGCTTCTGGACTTCTGAGTGCTTCAAATGGTTTTTCTGGTGTCCTGGATGCCTTAGGAAGGCTTCTATTTATAGGAGTTTTGGGGTAGGTAAGCGACACATGGCAGAGTCTGATTGGTGACACATGGCAGAGCTTGATTGGTCCGCTTATGTCATCGCTTGCACAGACTGGAATGATTGTGTCATCGCTTACACGTGCGAGGTTGCTTAGGTCATTGCTTACACGTGTGAGGCTGCTTATGTCATCGCTTGCACGAGCTGATTTTTGATTGGTTCTGGCATGACACTTGGCAAATTTCTGTTGGTTTCTGAATAGTGATAGCAAAACCTAGCAGTAATATGTGGCGCTTTGTAATTGGCTGTATTTTGTGGACTTGATAATGTGACGTGTCAGCTTGTGATAGGTCGGGAATTTTCCTTCTCTACACTTACATTGTTTTTTAGTGTTTAAACATGTTTTGTGTTGAAAAACAGGTGTTAGAGTTTTTCGCAACTCACTCGCGACTCGCCAGTCGCCAACCCCAGTCGCGAGTTTCATCCAGACGCTTTGGTGACTCACTCGCGACTTACTCGTGACTCACTCGCGACTCGAGAAAATTTTCGCAACTGAACTTCGCGATTCGCCCAGTCGCGAAACGCCCAAAAACAGCTTTTTGAAGGGCTTTTCATGGGAAACTTGTTTTAAACCTCTCTCATCCTCTCTTAAACCCCTCTTTCACTATTTTTACATCTAAACTCAATCAATTTGAATGGTTTTTCATTTCATTAACATCTCTAAGGTAATTATATACTCTTTTCATTGATTTTGATCGTTAGATTATGTTTTAGAGAGTTTTGTGCTCTTGGTTAGGATTTTCATCATAGGGGTTGGGAAAACTTAATTTTTGTCAAATTTTTGAATAGGATTGGTTTCTTTTGATGATTTTCTTTAGATGTTGGCCCATTGTGGCAAAAAGATCATGTATTAAGGGTGGATTTTATGATATTCATGCATTGTTTTACATTGTTGTTCATAATGTGCATACTAGGTGTTTGATAAAATGCCTCTTAGTCACATGACTCCAATGAGTACCAAACCTTAAGGTTTCTCATGTTTCCTCATTAGGAACATGTTTAGTTCATTGGTTATGTATTTAACACACCTTACCTCACATGTGCATTTTTCATGCATTAGTCACATTGCACATAGCCACTTCTTACGCATACCTTACTACCTTTGTCATGCATTGATTCATACATTGTTTCTTCATCCTAGCATGTAATGTCTTAGGATAGAGCTTCATTTTCTTATTCATTTTGCACCCCTCATGCATCATTGCACCCCTCATGCATCATTATCATTGTTCATACCTTCATTTTTTGCCCTCGTTTCTCATTGAACCTTTGTCTATTCCTGACAAAAAGGGGGAGAGTATACTTTAAAGAGTATACCGTAGTGTTTTTGTCATTTCTATATGTCCCTTGTGCACATTTTTAATGGGAGAAATTTTATTTCTCGTGCACATTGGTAGAGGGAAAGATATTCCATAGGGAAGATGCATATACTAAGGGGGAGAAGACATTGTGTGAATAAGAAAACTTTGTCTTGGTGTTTGGTGTTTGATCAAGTTGCTCACATGTTTCACATCATGTTCTTGATCACAATTTTACTTGTTACATTATACTTGTCCGTTTGTTACTTGCTTTATATTGAGGGTCTAATGTGTTTTGTACAAGTGTTTCAGGTTATAGGTATATATGTTCCAAGTTCATCACAGCTCCTATGATTCATGATAGGAGGAGTGATATGATAAGGGAAGTACTTTTTAATGTTTGTACCTGGTACCTTTGTAGGTTTTTAAGGTTCTTAGTTTATATTTGTACCTAGTACCTTTGTAGGTTTTTAAGGTTCTTAGTTTATGTTTGTACCTGTTACTTTTGTAAGCTTTTAAGGTTTTAAGTACTTGCTGCTAAATGTTATGCATTTTCTTTAAGTAGTCTCATTCTTGTACCTTTGTAAGATTTTATTCCTAGATGCATATACTTCATGTACTGTGCATTAGTTGAGTATTGGTTATTCAAGTGATTTGCTTTGTGTTTATCAACTTGAATGTCCGAATGTTCATCCTAAGTGTGAATGAGCATTGTGATCACTTGTATGTAGCAATTGCCTGTTTAGGTCATGCCATGGTCTATTGCTATATTCCATTTTGCTTGATCGCATTGCTTCATTTGCAATACAAGTTTTCTGCATACAATGAACTTACTATGTTGTTATGTTTCAGGAGATACTTGTTCTTATGGTTTAAAAGCTACACAGATTCTAGAGTTAGGTGTGAGTGAGTTTTCCAACTGTTCTCAACTCACGCGTTAAGTCTAGAGTTTGTTATAGGGTTTTGTCACGGAATAGCCAAAGAGGGAGATTGTAAGGTTGAATTTTATCAACCATCTTGTTGGCTTTATTCCATGCGAATTTACTTGTAATTTAGCACTTAGTAACCCTATATTTAGGTGAGATTCATATAAGGGTAGTGTGTGAGAGAGTGTGAAGAATTACTCAACAATGTGCAAAGAAGCAGAGACTCACGACTGACTCGCAACTTGCAAGCCACCAACTGCAGCATACGTGAGAAGCATGCGGGAGGGTGAATGGTCACACTAGCTATCGCACTACAGGACAAAAGTCTCAAGCTGACCAAGCCGTTAACTCGCGACTTAGACCAGCCGCGAGGCCAAGCCACCAACTTACCTTGTTTGGGAAAAATTGTCTCTTCGTATTCCAAACATACACCACTATATATAGACCCTTATACTCACGAAATATAGAGAGCTTCCGGAGAGAATTTTGAGAGAGAAACCCTAGAGAAAAACAAGATTGCCCAATCTTCACTAAGAGACTCTTCAAATTCCTCTACTCTCTTCCTCTCCATTGATACATCCTTGAGAGGTTCTTGACCAAATCCTTTTCTCACCACATCCACGTCTGTAAAAAGGTCTTTTGGTGCTAAAGGAAGCAGTTTGGAAGGAATCAATGGTTATTGGTTTATGTTATGGGTTGTAGCGGAGTCCGGTAAGCTAGAGAAGAAAAAGGTTTGACACAACCTCGTTGGAGCAGGAAGTTTGAAGGGCTTAGGTACCTAGGTAAATTAGGCTTGGAAGGTCTATTACTGTTCATGTATCCCAACTACATTTTCTAATAGATTATTGACCGCTTGGAGGGCGACATAGAGTTTTTACGCCGAGAACTTTGGTTTCCTCTTCGATAACACGTCGCGTGTTGTCCTTGTGTTTGCATCTCTCTTCCCTTTATCTTTACATTTTATTTTCTGTTGTGGATGTGATTATATTTGGCTTAGATTGTCTATCAATTCTGTGTTTAGCTTATGTTCATGTTCTGCACATTAATTGTTTGATAATAAGCTTGAATTGGTATTTTGTATTTGGGGGTCTAAACGTTTATAGTGTTTTCAACGCTATTTGAACTTTCAATTTTCTATCTAAGAATCTCATTTCAGCAAGATTGATAACAATGTTGATTGATTTGTGTTGTTGTTTGTGTTTGTGTTTGGATTTGGGTTATATATATATATATATATATATATATATATATATATATATATAAGATTGGGTCAAATTAGGCCATGGATTAGGCCCAGAAGTGGTTGGACGTGGCCTGCGAGGCCCACAGAGAACTGACGGGCCGAGTTTGGGGCTAAAAAAAATGACCAGTTTATTAAACGGGCTGGATTCGGGTAATAGGAGAGGGCCCGCGGGTCAAGTCTGGGCATCAAAAACCTCACCCCAAACCCAACCCGTTGCCATTCCTAGTTGGTAATAATAAAGTCTTTCCCTTTTGTTTATGTTTTGATTATATATATCTAACAAGTGTCCGTATGGAAATGGTTAACAATCTATTTTTTTAAAAAAAAAATTTTTGAGGATTGTTAACCATTTCCTTAATAGTATCTAGTAGTATTATATATATATATATATATATATATACAGGCCCCGGTAAAGAACGATTGGGCATTTGCATAGACAACCTAGGGGGCTCGGCGGGATGAACGCTTGGCTCGAGACATAATAGAAAGTAGAAGTATGCAATAACCCTATAAGGACAGCGAAAGGGATGCATATGTGCAGCTGTGAAGAAAATAAGCGAAGGACCCGTGTGGACAAAGGCTTCGATGATGACTCTCGTCCATAGCTTCTGGTCGCAGTTGGTCAAAAAACCCGACCATTGCGTTAGCAGAGCTCTAGGAATTCTGCGGATAAGTAATCAGCAGCCTGGGCGGGGGGTGGGGAAGGAATAATATTTCACATTGGATAAGCAAGCAAGAGCTAGCGGCTGCTGCGTTTGCAGGACTTCGCTCTCAGTTTCGACGAGATTATTGGCATCGAGCTGGGACCTCGCTTGTCCCCTCCGCCCGGGTTGGTGGAAGCGGGTCAACGAGCGGTGCTTTTGTTCCCTTTTGTTTAGTTGGACATTCTTTTGACTTCCAACCGAACAAGGCTCTCGCGGTCCCGGAGGATTTCGGTTTAAGTTGGTGAAACTTTAGAAGAGGGTCACTAAAGGTGAATTGTGACGTTTCCATGCTCAATCGACGCATGGTATGGCTCGCCGCATCCTTCCTCTTTCCAGAGTTGGCTGTTCGAGGCCTTTCTACTAACACGACCATTCACGTTGGTAATCGGGTTCTGAATGGAAGAATTCTGAAACCGAACTCCCGACCTGTGTGAAGCGCCCGCCGGCGTGACCGCACGTTTTCTTTTATCCGAGTTAGGAAGACGACACATAGTTTAGTTCGCCAGCTTTTGTTAGATTCGCCGCCGTGAGGCAACCATTTATTTACTTTCATCTGTAACCATACTGGGACACTGCAAATCTGAAATAAGAATCAGAACAAACTGGTACGAAGGATCTACACTTTGAAAAGTAAGTCAGTCTGATCTTTCTTCCTTTCTTAGTCCTTCCCTTCTTCGCGAAGTGGAAACTCGGAAAGAAAGGAGTGTTGCCCCAAACCATAGAACGATTCAAGCGGGCCAACATTCTCATTTATCAAGGTGTGGATGAATCTACCTTTGAAAAAATTGCATTAGCAAGTACCTCAGCATGGAACATTCTAAAGACCGCTAAGAGGGGGGTGGATAGAGTTATAAGAGCTCGTCTACTATTGTTGAGAGGAAGAAGCATATACTTTCCCGGCCCCTTACTTATATGTCGATTAGTCTCTGTAGAGCTGTCCCACTCCGGCAGCAAGCCGTTGAAAGGCAAGCCCGGTAAGCGCGATTGTCTTACTGATTCTCTTTCCCCAACTAATAGTCTACGAGAAGATGCTAAGATATTGCTAAGATTTGTTTGTGTTGAGATCGGGTCTCGTCCTCTTCTGGGAGCCGAGTGAATGGCTGAGAATTTGACGCTGAGAATGATCCCAGCTAAGGGCATCGCTCCTATTCTCATAGTAGCAGGACATCTTATTCAAGAACCGATTCTATTAGAAAAGAAGTTGTTTACAAATATACTGTCCCAGCATTCCAAGATTCGAGATTTCCCTTTTGTCAAGTGTCCTGAGCTTGGGATCTGAAGGTGGGATTTGAAACGTTCTAGGGGCATCCCTCCTCTAGTCTCGGCCCCTTTAGTGGAATAAATGGAAGTGATTTGGAGCACCGAATATGCCTTATTTATATTTATAAGTGTCGACTAATGGCTTTTTATCTTTTCCGAGGGCTTGCAACAAAAATTCCCAGGTTTTGGCGAGTTTTCCACTTTTGATGGCAGTCTCCAGTTTGAAATCGGCTTGAAGCGAAAAAGGCCGGGGTCCCCGTGGTAGCAAGACACAAGATTCAAGATCTGATTGAAGAAGGGAAGATTGCCGTGACAGATGAAGCACCTCCTATTGCGCCCAATCCCAACGAGAAAGTGGGAGTTTTAAAAGATCCACTCCCTAGCCATCTACCTTCCGCCTCTGCTTTCAGTCAGTCCTTTCTTTCCACTTCCCTTAACCGCTTACTATCTTAGATAGGCTAGCTAAGGCTGACTTTGTTCTATCTTTTCTATAGACTAGTAAGTTAGTGTGAAGTTTACCTTTGAAGTAGTAAGTCTTCAATTAGCCTTCTACTAGCGCTTGCTTTCTTACCTTAGCTCAGTCAAGCTTCCCCCTCATCTTCCTCCCCCTATCTGAGTACCTTGCTAGCCTTATAGCGCTTTCAGAGTCCCCAGGTCGTTCCATTAGTCTCTTGTTCGAAAAGGGATTTCTTTCTACCTATTAGTATATTAGTCGGCTGGCTAGGCTAGCCTTACTAAGATAAAGCTAGAGCTATTAGCACTGGGCTATCCGGACACTATTGCCTACGCTAGCTTGCTGCTTGCTGTAAGAGCTAGTGCTCTACTGGTGACTGTACTTACAGAGCTGTAATGGGTACTTACTTGACTGGGAAAAAGCAAGTGTCTGATCAGATCCATCTGCGAGATAAGGGTTTGGAATGCAGGATTCTGAAGCCGCTAAGCCCCTTCTGTCTTTGTTTAAGGCAGCTCTATATGGATTAAAACAAGCGTCACGAGCATGGTCTTGTTTCAGTAAGACAGAAAGATCAAGCTTAGTTACCGGGCCGAGCTAGGGCTTGGTTTGCTGCAGGTCGAAGAACAACTCCTGAATGGGCGGTTCCGAAGCAAGGAGGGATCAGTTCCAGTCCCATTACCAGTCAGAAAGGTATTGATTCATTTCCTATCTCTAGTCTCAGTTTCGGTGGTAATGGATAGAGAAAAGTACACAAGAGAACATGTCCCCCTCCAGTTATACTGCTATGAGTATAACCAGAGAA
Source organism: Quercus variabilis (assembly GCA_030445155.1). Classification (NCBI taxonomy): domain Eukaryota; kingdom Viridiplantae; phylum Streptophyta; class Magnoliopsida; order Fagales; family Fagaceae; genus Quercus; species Quercus variabilis. Next base: position 6,450,931 of record CP129447.1, read on the forward strand.
CGACATTAGTAATACTCTAAAGGGGGACATGTTCTCTTGTGTACTTTTTTGACATCAGTGGAGAAGCATGCGTGATACAGATACTCCTCTATGCGAATGTTCTGGCTTTCAAAGGACGAGTAAGGGACGGGGAGGGGGAGGGGAGTTTTGGGAACAAAGCCCCCGGATTTGAAAGTTCAGCCCTACCCTATAGTATAGTATCTTTTCCCTATCTAAGCTATATCAACATAGCCAACTAGAAAACTCATCCGTATGGCAATGGTTAACAATCTATTTTTTTTTTTAAATTTTTTTTGAGGATTGTTAACCATTTCCGTAATAGTATCTAGTAGTATTATATATATATATATATATATATATATATATTACTGGAAGTTAACGAGGATACTTGGAAAAATTCCTTATTCTTGTGTTCTAATCTTGGATCTTGTTTAGGCAATATTTTTTTTTCTTTAGTTTTTAGTTTCAATTTGACATTCCATATTTTCACTTTTACCTGAAGATTGATTCTTGTGTTCTAAATTGGCATTGCTAGACATGGCAAATGGTCGAGTCGGCTCATTCGGGATGGGAACAATTGTTTATCTAATGATAATACATATAACACAATCATCTCAAAGGTTACTACAAAATAATGAGACATCAAAGACAATAAAATATCTCCAAATAATGGTTGACAATGATTTTCAACAAATTTGACTACTTCAATCATATTAATTGACTTGCTATCATCTAATCAAGTAAATAAGAAATTGTCATGTTAACGTGTGCCTTAGGACAATGGTTAACAATCTATTTCAAGAAAGTTTTGACACAATTTTTATGAAAAATGAAAAAAAAAAATTTGTCAAAACATTAATTTTTTTTTCTTTTCCCATAAAAATTTTCTTTAAATGGATTGTTAACTTTTTTAGAATACTCTACTAATAAATTTCCTTAAATCCTAACCACTCTTTAATGATTTAATAGTTTAGATTCTGCCATGTCAACATTTTATTAACAATTTTCTTAAAATAATAAAATAATGTTGCAAATAAAACAATTAAGAATATTGTTAGTGGATTGCTAACATGACAGAATCTAAACCATTAAATCATTAAAAAATTATTAAAATTTAAGAAAATCTATTTGATAAAGTACCTTAGAAAATCTAGAGGATTTGAGTCTCACCTTAAGAGCATTTGTTAACATTTTCTAGAAAGAAAAATTCAAGAATCTCTATAAAAGATTGTGGTCTCAAGATCATGAGGAAAACTTCCATATATTTACCCATCACGAGTCCCTATGTAAGTGGGGTGTATTTGCTTCAAGTAAATTATATTGTTTTTTTCAAGGTGATGTTTAATTCTTAAAATTATTGAACCAAAAAAAAAAAAAAAGTGGTAATATAGTTATCAATTTATGCGATGTTTTATCATTTCCTCTCTTTCATATATTAATCTATAAAAACATTCAAATAATTAAAGAGGAGGAATTTCTATTTCTTTCTCCTCTATTTAATTTTTTTAAAATAAATTAAATAAAGGAAAAGAATAACAATTTCCCTTTCCCTTCTATATAACATCCCAAAAAAATTCAATTTAAAAAAGCCTACATTTGATCTGCAATAAAAAATCGCCAAAGAAAATAAATTATCTCAAAACCAAATCACTTAAACAAATTTTCTTTAATCTCCAAATAACAAATTATCTAAACTTCAAAACGTTCAAACATAAACAAGAAACCCAAATAAGCCTCACAAAGCAACTTTTTAAACTGAATTCAAAATTCCAACATATAAGAAAATTCCTCAAAATCATCTGAATGCTAGCTAGTGGTACCCCTTTGCAGCAAGCGATCATATCCTAGCAACCCTATGGCAATAAATCTGAGTTGTTAATCTAAAAAACATGTAGGAACAACATAAATGAGCTAAAAGCCCAATAAATACTAGTAATTCATACACTACCATCAGGTATAACAAAATGTCACTGGTTTCATATGAAGCAAGAGGCAGAATAGAATAACAATAGTTGATGATTCAGAATATGCCAACATAAAAATTAAGGCAAAACAAATGGAATATGATAGTTGTGGAATATGATGGTCCGAGGGTTCAGTGTTCATGGTGATGATTAATATGTTCCACTATATAAAGGCCCAGTCCCACCTTCTGCCTCTGACCCAACCACCATGATGCCATTGCTAACTCCTGAATCCTGATGAGACAGACATGTTCAGATCCGAGTCAACCCCATCACAAAATTCATTCAACAACAACAACGCCACAATAGCCCCCACCACCGTGGAAACATGCGCAGGAAGTATCCTATGTATATATTGGTTTAATTAACTTCATAGGCAACAGGAGAACTGTCTTTTCCAGTTGATGAAAGAGGTACAATGAAATCTGAGTTTGTCATTCAATCTACGCAATGGCCTCGTTTGTAAGTGGGGAATAAACAGATGCCAAATTATTTGCCTGTGGAGGTTTGCAAGATTGATATTTTGCCAGATAATAATGGCTCTCTTTATGGTGATTTGAAACGGATTTGTGAGACAGATCTTGGACTTGTTTCCCAATGCTGTTTCACAAATCACGTATTTAGAATGAGTAAACAACATTTTGCAGATATATATATATATATATATGTATATGGCACTGAAGATAAATGCCAAGCTCCTTGTTGATGCACTACGGTTTCTGGAGGAATGATCAAGGAACTACTCATATCTTTCCGGAGAGCAACATGGGCAGAAACCAAAATAATCTACAGCCTACAGGGCTGGTGTGAGTACTCAAGGAGAATGTCAAGAGTGCGATGTTCTACTGTCTGGCTAGCTGGTTCCAACAATAACTTATATTTATCTTGTGAAAACAAACAAACAATACCTTGTAACATCATAAGTTATTGTCATGTTAGCCCTAGCTACATAACTTGTCATGCCAATGGTGTCTGTGAAAAATATTGTCTCTAGATTTATTGAGTCATCCATAATTCCCCCACACCAACTGCACCAAATTCCCAAGAAATTAAATACTGGGAAAAAAAAAAAATTAAGCAAAATGTCATGGTGGAATTGAATATAATAAATTTTGATTTTGATTTAGCAGAGATTATGGAAAGACAATTTAACAAAAATTTTTTTACATAACACATGAGAAACTAAGCAAAATAAGCCATGTTTTTTAATATAAGGATTTGAATTTTCACAAAGTTAATTTCAGGAAACCTACTTTACAAATGATGCAATATTACTTATTCTACAGAGCTACTAATGTCTGAGCATTTAGAACATAGCCCTCTTGAGTCCTGACCTCCATATCGAATAAGATGAGAGGATTAACTAAGCCACTTAGCAAGCAAAGAGCTAGCCAATTCTCCATCAAATTATCAGCCTACCTCATGCTAAATTCTCCCGACACTGTCACCCTAAAGGCCTCAACTGTCACCTTATGGCCAAGGCACAGTAAACATCACCTGTGGCTATGCGTGTTCAGTTTGGTCACTTGTCATCATTGCGAGAGATCCAATACACTAGAGGCAATGGCCCAAGCTTTGCCTGATATATGAAATGCCTCTTATCTCAAACCTTACATACAATCAAGCTTTCCACAATACGCAGCGATGGAAAAAATGTAGCCCCGAACGAAAAACAGGCTCTTAAAGGAAGTCAATTTCTAGATGGTCTACAAAAATTTGATTGTGAATTGACGTGTGATGAGAGCGTGAGATAGACAAGCATACAGTAATACACAATTCGGCAATATGTTATGCCAAAGTGTGGCTTGTTATAGCGAGCAATTTGATTAAAAAAAGTCGTTGACAGTGAAAGATAAAATCATACATGTAACATGTTTATCATTCATTGGACTTTCGAAACTATTAAAAATCATGCCAAAGTAGTACTTAGATTAATGGCTGTAACTTGCAACAACGTTGGTGCTAAACCACAGTTGCTGCTGTTAAGCTGACATTCACCAGTCACTACCCCAGAAAATATATATATTTGGCTTGAAATAAGTTAATGAGCTTCAATTTTAGACTAACTTTTTTATTTGCATTAGTTGAACTTTTCCTCATTTTAGTCTACATCTGGATGCCAAATACATATTAAACTATAAGCATTAGAGATTAAATGTCCTCTATTGTTATTCTCAAGGTTGGTTCATTCCTGTTACTTTTTAGACCCCTTAACACAATATGTTTAACATAATATTAAACCAAGTTGATTAACAAGTTTGTTAATTAATTCTAGGTTAAACCCATATGTGTAAAATAAATATAATGTAGAAAGTAAAGAACACACAAATTGATGACCTAGAAAAACCTAACCAGTAAAAAACCTGGAAATGATTTAACCTAACTATCCTCAAGATAAAAACAGATCTACTATAAAAGAATTGAAGTTTGTACAATAAGACTTAGACCACTAACATCATATTTCTACTTTGTATAGAAAACTTACAACCACGACCATGTAACAGCTCCGAGTTCACAGATTACTTCTTTTCTTGATTTGTAGCAATCACAAATTCTCCTACTTGTGACTTTGAGACTCCATTCAAAGGTTTCAGATCTTCTTGAAAGTTCCTTATGTAGAAACTAAATCAATCATCAAGTTCTTCACGTGAATCTTGACCTTGATAACTCTATGTGTGTGTATGAAGGTAAACACCTCTCAAATCTCACAAAAGATTCAACACACAACTCAACAAAAACTTCTAAAACGTAAATAGGGTTTTTCCTTTTATACTTTGAGTAAAACATTTAACCCTACACGTAATATGAGCTTGGGCTGGTTTGAGAATTCTGCAGAAAATTACTGACGCACGAGTTTCGATCGATTGAGCCTTGCAGATTTTGAATAGTAATTTCCTACAGTTACTCGATTCCAACTTTACATCAATCCAAACTTTGAGCAAGTCTAAATCTAGACTAAATGTTTTGATCATAGTTTGCCAACAAATACAAAATGAAGTTCTAATGCATTAATTCCTAAAGTCTTAGAACCTAACAATCCCTAAACTATTGTGATTGGCCTCTCAAAAAGAAAAAAAAAAAAAAAAACACGTAATTCCATGAAAGGATGTGTCATTCAATTTCAAGAAACTTGTAACCAGGAAGGATGCTTAAAAAAAAAATTAGAGACATGGAAAAGAACAGGAGAAGTGCTATTGGACAAGAAAAGCTTCAATAGGATACAACTTTTATTAATTTCATTAAGGAAACGTTATGTGGACTAGTTTCTTTCTCCAATTTGTCTGAACATGAAATACATATGAGCTCCCACAACCTTGAAGAAAGAACCAATTATAATTAGATATATAATTCGGAAAATATGGATGAAACAAAAAACTAATATGCATAACTTTAAAAAAGAAAAAAAAAATCAGTAATATTCACACGAGAACAACGGTAGGATATAAATTTTCTTGAAATAATAACTTACCCGTTGATGCTACAAAAACCATTTTATAGGAGACACTCATGGTATTCTATGATGAACAAAGACATTTTCTTTGGGCTATTAGTATCGTTAACACAAAAATACTTGCATCCAAAAATCTCTCTTATAATTGGATAGTTCATAAAAAAAAATAATAATAACAAATAAACATTTTCAAAAAAAAAAAGATACTCCATCACCATTTCTTTCAAACTTACAAAATTACTTTTCTTATATTGAAAATTGAATTGGAGCCCTTGGGTTTATATAGAGATAAAGATATAAATGCTTTCTACATGGTATTCATTTATAAATATTACATTCTACCACATCTAATAATACCACATCACCTTTTAAATAAAACCAAAAATATGATATTTATTGAGCTTTTATCATGTGTGATTGGATGTATTTATTTTGAGTCCAAATTTGGTAAGGATAGGATGTAAGACCCATGTCTAATACAATCAAATAAGAAATTGTCACATCAATTTTTCTACTTAAAACTCAATATATTCTACCACATTTAATAATATCTCAATAAATTCCCAATTATGTTGGATTTTCATGAGCATTTAAATTGATTGTGTGCTTGTGTCTATTCCTTTATATGTAATATGATAATGTAGCATGTTAGGATTGGATGGTGTATAATTTGGATTTTATACCGCATCCTTATAAAATTTAATCTCATTTATGTTTTAGTAATATGATGATGTAATGATATGTCCTTATTAGAGGGTGTAAACTAAAGGGTTTACCCCAAGTCTTTATAGAATTTAATCTCATTTATATTAATTCTTAATATTTTAGAAAAATATTGCCAAGTTCAGTTACTAAAATTAGCTAATACACATAATTATTACTTTTAAAATTGCAAATGCTAACAAATGTGTTCTTTTAGGAGCATACGTATTATTTCTAGATAAAGTCATCTTGATATTCCAAAGAGATATTGCTTTAGATCACCTACTAAAATTAGCTTGAACTCATAATTATGATTCAATTTTGGAAATGCTCACAAATTTTTTCTTTTCAAATAAGGCCATGTATGAGTTTATCCCATGAATGCATTCCTTCAAGGACTTTCCTTGAAAACACTAATAATTTTTTGTTTGTGAAAGTTCTATTTTATTTTTGGAATTTGGAAGATAAGCTTAGTACCGAATACTGATTTCTTTTTTTTCCTTTTTGGAGAGATAATTACAATATACTGCTAACTCCACAGTTCAAACCTTTTTTCCCCTAGACCTCTAAGCACTTTGTGCATGGAGAAATGCCAATTCAGCTACAAGGCATTTGCCCTGAATACTGATTTCTTAAAAAGAAAAAAGGTTTGGATTTCTTTGGATGTCCTATTTTTGATAAGCCCAATTAAAATTAGATAGTTTTATTAGTCAGATTTTGACAGATTCAAGCTCAGCTCAACTTTAATAAGGCCCAACTTAAACTAATGTGGACATTGCAAGTAATAAAGACAGCAAAAGGGGTCAAAGCATGAAACAACAAATTTTTACCTTTCAAGAACAAGAAATATACTAAGATTCAGATGGAACAATAAATATTCATTTCAATCCAATCACCTATTAAAATAGAACTAAATATTATTCTGCATCCCAAAAATGATTTATGGCTGATTATGTGTAATATATTTTGTTGCAAGCTACCTCTTAATGTACAAATCAAAGAGCTTGTTAAAAAATCATCTTCCATTTTATTGCAAAACCTAATTTTAACAATATTCATGGTTGCAAAAGTCAATTATTTTAGTTGATTCTCCCAACATTTAGAAATTAAATAAAAAACATATTTATTATCTCATTATATATTATTTATTCTTCTAGTTAAAGACCAATTAATATTCTCAAGTCAAAGTCAAAGTCAAATATTTTGCTGCAGTGTCCCTCTTAAAGGCTATTTGCTAAACCTTTAAGAAGATTTCGCCTGATTGAGATCTTCAGACTCGGACGGTGAACAAAAACTTCATTCATCAACCAAAATAATACCCATACCAAATTACAATTCTCATAACCCAATTACAATAATCATAGTATTTTAATTAATAATTTGATAGTGTGAGCACTAAGATCTCTCTCTCTCTCTCTCTCTCTCTCTCTAAATAGAACTCAGCTCTTTATTGATACAAAAATGAATACAAGCAAGAACGGTCTAAAACTCAAAAAAAAAAAAAAAAAAAAATTCCATTTTCATTTCCAACTTTTTTTTTTTTTTTTGAAGGTTGAAATTAAAGATAAACCCTAGTCAATTAGTCATATTATTTGTAGAACATAAGTTTTTACTGGATACTGAATAGTCCTAGATACGGAGTATTCTTAGTTTGACAAAATCAACTAGTGGGGGGTTAGGTTAATCATGCAAGTACCCATGTTTTTTACTTTCAGGACCTTAAGAATAATAGAGAGACATTAATCAGGCAAGTAACCAAGATAAACTTGAAAACTCGGACTGTGCTAAGTTTGACAAAGATAAACTTGTGATGCCTTTGGATTGTTAATAATGTAAGTAAAATTATGTCGGTGATAATTCTAAATAAAAACTAATAAAAAATACAAATTTAATTATTGCTTGCACGTGGTATGCAAGCAATAATTATAACTTTTACATTAAACTGGACAAAGCCTTCAGCACCAACCAAATCCAATAAACAAAGCTATATGTGGGCAGTTGGGCTAAAACAAAGGTGGGTCCTATTCAAGTAGAAACACCGAAGTCAATGACAAAAGCTGCCTTGATTTAAGTCAAGCCAGATGTCCAGAAATGAGATCATATCAATAATTAATTTGTTCCACAGAATCCAAAGTTCAAAGCAATAGTGGGGGAAAGCAATAGGGTAGTAATTTTTTAATACACATTGAATTTTATTTTATTTTATGGTTTGAATAAAGAACAGTAATCAATTTGATTGGGTTACAGAGTGCTTTGGCAGTTGGCACATCCACTTCTTTTAGGGATGCGTTTGGCAAACCTAAAAGAATAGTATTTTCGAATTTTTTTAGATGATTATAATAGGTTCCAAATTTAAAAAATAAATAATATAAATGAAGGCTCATCCAATTGCATTCTAAATATATGCTCTTTTCAAATTATATTCAATGCTCAACGTATATGTTTGTTCGTTTAGACCCCTTAAACTAAATTGTTTAATTTAATATATTAACTAAGTGATTATTTATATTAATTATTCAGATTTAGGTTAAACACAAATAAATCATATCATGCAAAGATGCGAAAAAGTAAATAACATCACGATATGATGACTTAGGAAAACCAATGAAACTAATCGTTTCAAGGTAAAAACATAAGGATGATTTGACCTAACTATCCTCAAGGTAAAGTAAATCCACTATAAGAGAATTGAAGTTTTTAGAATCAGATTTAATACTAAATCTATTGCTACCTGATTTAGTAACTTACTGACACGACCATGTGCAAGTTTCGAATCCACGGACTCCTTCTCTTCTTGGATTTACACCAACACAAGCTGCTTTGCTTGTGACTTTAAGATCTCACTCAAAAGTTTTAGATCACCTTCAATAATGATCTTGATGTAGCAACGATGTTCTACCAACACATAATTGTAGTTTAGCTCCAGTATATTCTTGTATAGTTAGGAGGTACAAAACCTCTCAAATCTCAAAAAGAGTAACACACAAGTCTTCCAAAAAGTCTTCAAAATATGGCTAAGGTTTCCCTACACAAGTATTTAAGTTTAGATGAAACCCTAAACGTTTTCGCGGGCTTGGGCCTGTTTAAAATTTTGTATAAAAAATAAAAAATAAATAAATAAATGGACCTACAATTTTTGATCGGTCAAGCCTAATTCTCATTTGGTCAAGTAAGGCAAAACCACACTCCCTTTTTCTGCAATCAACTGAACTTAAACATTGAAACAACCACTTTTAAGCATTGCCTAAAAACCTAGATTAGACATGTTTTGTTCTCAGTTTGCCAACACAATACAAAAGAATGTGACTTCAAAATCAAGAGCATGTGATTAAAACCATAAACAACTCACACAATATAAGCACTACATAGCACAAACCAGAAAAGTACAGAAAAATAAAGCTCATAAAAAAAAAAAAAAAACAAGGTACATAGTCATGAAATGCAAATTTCATAGGCCAACCTTAATTACACATCTTGAAGATGTATAACACAAAAAAAATTTCTATTTTTTTTAATTAAAAAAAAAAAAAAAAAACAAACAAACAAACAAACAAACAAACCTAGAATGCAATGTATGAATGTTATGCAAATGCAAACCTAAAGAAAAAAAATTTTGGTCACAAGAGATAGAAAGAATTAACACAAGAACCATGAAACTCATAGGTGACTAGGGACATATAATCACACCAATCACTTGATGAAGAGACTCAAACTTACTCCTATCAAGTGGTTTGGTAAAGATGTCTGCATTTTGACGCTCAATAGGAATGTACTCAAGAGCAACAACCTTTCTTTCAACAAGATCCCTGATGAAGTGATATCTAATCTCTGTGTGTTTAGTCTTAAAATGTTGTACCAGATTCTTAGAGATATCAATAGCACTAGAATTATCCCAGTAGACAACCATAGTTTCCTGTGATAGACCATAATCACCTAAAAGCTTCTTCATTCAAAGAAGTTGTAAACAACGACTTCCAGCTGCAATATATTCTGCTTCTGCAATTGAAAGAGAGACAGAATTTTGCTTTTTGCTCATCTAACCAGTGTAATCAATCTCCACATTTAAGATCCTGTTAAATTCTTCCATGGAAACAACATTGAATATCACATTCATAGCCTTACTATTAAAGCTTGCTGCTTCCTTTTGGGCAGTAGTCCATTCACCAATAGCAGTGGTTGGTCTTTCCCAACCGTTCTCAACAGACAACCACACTCCCTTATCAATCGATTTCAAAAAAAGCTTTCATCCTAACCTTCTAGTAAGCAAAGTTATTTCCATCAAAGTGTGAGGGAATCACAAGAAAGTGACTGTGTTCCATGACAGCAAGGGTCAAGGATCAACTCTAGGTTAAGAAACCTAGAAACAAGAACTAACCTACTCTGATACCACTTGTTTGTTCATTTAGAACCCTTAAACTAGATTGTTTAATCTAATATATTAACTAAGTGATTACTTAGATTAATTATTCAGATCTAGGTTAAACACAAGTAAATCATATTATGCAAAAATGTGAAAAAATAAATAACACCACGATATGATGACCCAAGAAAACCAATGAAACTAACCGTTTCAAGGTAAAAACCTAGGGAGGATTTGACCTAGCTATCCTCAAGGTAAAGTAAATCCACTATAAAACAATTGAAGTTTTTACAATCAAATTTAACCCTAAATTTATTGTTATCTTATGTAGTAACTTTCTAGCACGACCACGTGCAAGTTCCAAATCCACGAACTCCTTCTTTTCTTGGATTTACACCAACACAAGCCACCCTACTTGTGACTTTGAGATCCCACTCAAAGGTTTTAGATCACTTTCATTAATGATCTTGATGTAGCAAGTTCTACCAACACATGAATGTAGTTTTAGCTCAAGTAGATTCTTGTGTAGTTAGAAGGTATAAAACCTTTCAGATCTCATAAAGAATAACATACAAGTCTTCCAAAAAGTCTTCAAAATGTGGCTAGGGTTTCCCTTTTATATGTGTAGAAGTTTAGATGAAACCCTAAATGTTTTCACAAGCTTAAGTCTGTTTAAAATTCTATAAAAACAAAATAAAAAAAAAAATCTAGACCTGCGATTTTTGATCGGTTAAGCCTAATTCTCGATTGGTCGAGCAAGGTAGAACCACACTCTCTTTTTTTACAATCAGCTGGACTTGAACCTTGTAACAACCACTTTTAAATATTGCCTAAAAACCTAGACTAGATATGTTTTGTTCTCGTTTTGCCAACACAATACAAAAATTATTCTAAATATTTAGAATCTAACAATATATGTGACTGTACGGCATACGGCCACAGACCCATTGGCCTTAGGCCTCAGCCAAGACAAGCCCATATAATATTATCAAACCCAAACCCAAGCCCAATGCCATGACCGGCTCACTATGGGAATCTCCTATGTAATTGTAGTTCTGCTGAGGTTCAAGTAGGGAAGATGTCTAAGAGGCACTCGGCAAGTTACGCTGGCAATGGCTATAGAGGATCTTCTCGGTGTTCTAGTTGGTGGGAAAGGAGGCATAAGAGAGATGAAGACCAAAGATATGAGCGAGAAGGAGAGCATTCTGGTCTAGGGGAGGGATCGTCTCAGACATACCGATCGATGTCGGGTGCTTTCAAGCATAAGCATCATGATAGGAGGGATCAAGAACTAGAATGCTTACATAGAATGGTGAGGGATCTAGAGTTAGAAGTACGAGGTAGGCATCGAAGATGAAACCATGAAGAGCATGTAGAAGGGTCAGCAAGTGTAGGGGTAGTCATGAAGAGGCATCCTGTCAGTCTAGCTCCCATCGGTCTAGGGATTAGTCTCGGGAATATGCAAACAAAGACTCGATTTCCCTTGAGAGGCAACGACCCTGGAATGAAACATTGGATGCTATAAGCCGAGCATTACGCAGAGCTGCTCGGTCACCATTTTCAAAAGAGATTTGTTGGAAAATTTAGACCCCGATTGATAGAATTAACAAGTTTTAAACTCAAGTTGTTAATTAGATTTATTATAAATCAAACTTGTTAAAACAAACAAACAACAATATTATGTCAAAATCATGCAGCGGAAAAATAAATAAGATAAGATATAATGACCCAGGAAAACCAATGAAATCAACCAGTTTCACAGTAAAAACCCTGGGGGGAAACCTTCCCGAAAAGCAATCCACTATAGTAAAGAGAAGTTTCAGATCTAGTACAAAACTTTTGTCCCTAGACTCTATAATCCCTGTAGATGAACTCACAACAAAAACCTTCTACCGCTTCAGAACCTTTAAACTCTTCAATATATGAATGCCATCCTTTTTGTTGCACGGATCCCAATACGTGACTAACTCCTTTGCACGAATCTCAGTACGTGACTCACTCACCAACTTGAGGAAGAAGAATGTTGGTTGCAAAGTTCTTCACTTCATCAACAATAAAAATCAAGAAGCACTTGGTTACAAAACCCTAAGGTGCAAAGACGCAGTAGCTTCTTTCAGAGAGAATAAGGCATCGGTTACCTTTTGCATATATTCTCCTTGTATTCTCTCTTGTAACGGCCTCTAAAATAAGTCTTATATAGGTCTAGGGTTGTGAGAAAAGAAACCCTACTCAAGTACATAAGCCTGGCCAAAAAATAGAAATCTGAATCTCCGTAATCTCAACAGATAGCAGCTATCGAAGAGGTGTCAAGCAGGTGTCGAGGTTTAATGAATCTTAACAGATACAGCTATCGAGAAGGTGTCAAAGGGACAAAAGCTTTCTCAATCGATCGACCAGCTATCGAGAAGTTATCAAGCTTGAAATAAGAATCAGTTGAAGAGCTCAACAGATAGCCAGGTGTCGAGGAGGTGTCGAGAAGCTATCGAGTTTTAAAATTCAGCACTTTCTCACTTGATTCTTGGATAGACTTGGATGGCTTTAACACTTAAACTTGAAATAAGGTTTCTTGAAGTATTAAACACATCCTAGATCTACCCAAATACAAGTAAGGTGCATTTTGTCAAAGGATTAGCCAATTACACAAAATAGTGACATGTGTTCTTAAAAAGTGAACCACATATGTTCTAACAAGATTGAACAGGCACCGATGCTGAGAAGATTTATCAAACCCTTGTTTATCTCTTATGTCGGGAAGACAAACCCAGTAGAACATGTAAGTCACTACATCCAAATTGATAGGCCAATAATGTATTAACCCTTTTGGTAACTTAATCAATTAATTTAGCTAAGTGAAATTAATTAGATTCAATTACATGCAATAAGTGTGGTAGCACAAACAAATCACCAACTAAGTTAAATACAACGGAAAATAAATTTGACGCAGGTGATTTGTTTACGAATGGGGAAACCACCAAGGCAAAACCTTATTAGGTGAATTTAAGGTCACCACTCTTGAGAATCCACTATTATCAAAACAAGCAGTTACAAGTAAAAGGAATCCTAGTACCTAATACTAACTTACAATTGAACCCTTACCCTAATACCTAATTGGACTTATAATGTAGTGACAATCTCTCCTTTCAATGCACAGCTCCCAGTACATGACTAACCAATTGATGCACAAATCCAAGTATGTGACTAACGCACCAATTTGAGGAAGATGTTGGTTGCAAAGTTCTTTAGTTTATCCAATGATGAAGATCAAGAAGCTCCTTGGTTACAAAACCTTTGGCGCAAAGATGCAGCAGCTTCTACAAAGAATATGATGAACTAAGGCAAATTTTGTCTCCGGCCACAATTTGCATGCATAATCAAATTGCATTGAGTTGCATCACTTTTCATCGCCTTTGACGGCTCTTAAATAATATATATATATATATATATATATATATATATATATATATATATATAGGGTTGTAAGAAAAGAAACCCTACACAAATATACATGGATATGAGTTAAATCATATTTGGAAATCTAAATTTCGTAATTCTTGATAGATACAGCTTCTGTCTAGCTACTATCAAGTATCAGCATTAAACCTCGATGGATATGGATCTGTCGGGCTATCTGTCGAGATTTAATGAACAACACTTCTTCACTTGTTTCTTGGACAAATTTGCATAGTTTCAATACTAAACTTAAACTTTTGTTCCTTGAAGTACTAAAACCATCCTAAAACTACCAAATTATTAGTAAAGTGCGTTTTTTTTTCAAAAGATTAGCTAATTTACATAACATATGTTTCTAACAATATCAACATGTGTCCTAACACAAATGATGTCTCTGCATAATCATAATGAATTGTTGATGTGTAGGGTGTTTCCCTCTAATCTCGGGCCCACTGCTTTGAGATAGTTTAACAGGTTGAGGAAGGGCTAAATTCATAGTTTTGGAGAATTGATTCAAGAGTTCGGGGTACGGTTTATGACATATAGTCGTGTATCGCAACTCGTGGGTGTGTTATTATCTATGAAAATGGGAGCTAGGGAAACCTTTCGGAGTTATGCCAGTAGGTATTAGGAGTTGTACAACGAGATTGGAGGGGGTGACGAAAAGGTGGCAATAAGCACATTTCGGTTGGGGTTGCCTGAGGACTCTGAATTACAAGAGTTTCTGACGATGAGACCTTTAGAGGATATGAGGTAGCTTATAAGGCGTATCGAGGAGTACAAAAGGTTAGAGGATGATTGGCATCAAAACAAGGGGAAGGCACTAGTCACGACTCAGTATTCAAAGGATTCCCAGCAAGGGGGTTTTCAGCTAAGACCCAGAAGGGACCTAAGGATCCAAGAACCTGATGCTCGGGCAAGAGAAGTCAACGTGACATTCAAGGAGCCCATACACAAAATTCTAGACCTAATAAAAAATGAGCCGTACTTTCGGTGGCCAAGCAAGATGGGGGGCAACCCATCAAGAAGAAATCAAAATTTGTATTGCACTTATCATCGGGACAAAGGGTATACCACTAAGTAGTGTAGGGTTTTGAAGGATCACTTGGAGTAATTGGTAAGGTCGGAGCATTTAAAGGAGTTTGTTTTGGAGCCTAGTTGTGAAAAGACTGGGCAAAATACTGGACCTCGGGGGAACCCTCTCCCACCCTTGTTGGGTGTAATAGAGGTTATACGTTCTGCTTTAAGGGGTATCTTGGTGACCCGAAGAAAGACGGTGCTGATCGTGGTACCGGCAGAGAATTGTCGAGAAGAACCGTTGGGAAAGAGGGTGAAATATGCTCAGGAACCCATTGCTTTTGATGATGAAGATTTTGAAGGAACGACCTAGCCTCATGATGATGCGCTGGTAGTTACAACTCGGATAAACGGCTTTGTAGTGAAGAGAGTATTAGTGGACCAAGAAAGTGGAGCCAAAGTGATGTATCCTGACCAGTTTAGGGGTCTTGGTTTGAAAAATGAAGACTTATTTAAGTATGATACACTTTTAGTTGGATTTGATGGCAGGAGGGTAGTACTTGAGAGGCAGATTTCACTCCCTGTAAATATGGAAGGGAAGGAGGTGATGGTGACGTTCATAATAGTTAATTCATTTTCTCCACACACAGCCATTCTTAGTAGGTTGTGGATTCATGCAATGGGATCAGTCCTGTCCACATTGCATGTTAAAGTTAAATTCCACACTGAGCACGGTATTACAACGGTGATGGGAAATCAAAAGGTGGCAAGGCAGTGCTTGGTGGTTGTCGTTAACCAAGAGATAAAATAGAAAGAGACTGCTGAGGAGGTTCCTTTACAGCAATTACAGGAGCCCCTAGGGGAAAAGGGGGCTAGTTGTGCTGAAGAGCTTCACAAAGTAAGCATATTACCAGATGAGAATAAGGGTTTCCAAATAGGAGCAAGTATGCCAAATAAGGATACGGTAGAAATGTTATTATTGTTGGTGCAAAATGTGGATGTTTTTGCTTGAAGTCCGTATGATATGCCCAGGGTAGATTCGAAGTTCATAGTTCACCGAATTAATGTGGACCCTTCATGCCCTCCCATGAAACAAAAGTAAAGGAGGTCGGGTAAAAAGCATGTAGAGGCTATTAGGCAGGAGGTGAAAATGCTTAAAGAGGCAAGGGCAATAAAGGAGGTTTTCTTCCTGGAATAGTTGGCGAATACGGTAGTCATGAAAAAGAAGAACAGTAAATGGAGGGTGTGTGTGGACTTTACCGATCTAAACTGAGCATGTCCGGAAGATCCATTCCCTATACCGAAGATTGATCAACTGGTAGACGCAACATACGGACACCCAAGAATGAGTTTCATAAATGCCTTTTAGGGTTACCATCAGATCACTACACGGTAATGCTATTCAATCTAAAGAATGCAGGGGCCACCTATCAAAGGATGATGACTAGAATGTTTAGGGAGAAGATTAGTTATATGGTGGAGGTTTACATTGATGATTTGGTTGTGAAAATCAAAGAAGAGCAGGGGCATGTTGGCGACCTCACAAATATATTTGAAGTATTCAGACGGCATAAGTTGCGTCTCAATGTTGACAAGTATGCCTTTGGTGTCGAGGCTAGTAAGTTCCTCAAGTACATGAACACTCATTGAGGAATTGAATTGAATCCTGACCAGATTAGAGCTATAGAATGCCTCAAGTCCCCGAGCAGTCCAAAGGAGGTACAAATATTGATTAGCATGTTAGCTGCGCTGAATCGATTTGTTTCAAAATTTGCTAATCGGTGCCGTCCATTCTATCAACTGTTGAAGAAATGGAAAGGTTTTTAATAGACCTAGGAGTGTAATGGGTCTTTTCAAGATTTGAAGAAGTATTTGGTGCAGGCATCGATATTGTCGGTTCTGGAGCCCGGTGAGGATTTATTCATGTATCTGAGCATCCCGTAAGTGCCGTGTTGTTGAGACCCCTAGGTGTACAGCAGTCGATTTATTATGTTAGCAAGACCTTGGTCGACACAGAGACAAGGTATTTACCCCTAAAGAAGTTGACATTAGCCTTGGTACATGCCACTAGAAAGCTTCCTCATTACTTTTAAGCCCACACCGTTTATGTGCTGACCGAGTATCCATTGCAATCTTTGCTAAAGAGATTTGATTTCACGAGCTAAATAGCCAAGTGGGGGACCAGGTTGGGTTCGTTAGACATACGGTATAGACCTAGAAGTTCGATTAAGGGCTAAGTCCTTGCAGATTTTGTCTCAGAGTTTTCCCCGATAAGAGAAATGGAGGTTGTGTACCATGTGGAAGTTTAGCCTCAAAAGTTGTTTATGGATGGTGCATCCAGTGCAATGGGAGCGAGGTTTGGGATTGTTATTATCACATTGGAAGGAATACGGGTGGAGCACTCTTTTAGGTTGAGCTTTAAAGCCTCCAATAATGAGGCTGAGTATAAGGCCCTACTTGCTGGACTGAGAGCTATTCTTGACTTAGGGGCACATGAAGTAGAAGTTTATTCAGGTTCACGGCTAGTCGTCAATCAAGTGGAGGGTAGCTTTGAGGCCAAGGATCCCCGGATGATTGATTACTTGCGGTTAGTGAAACAAACCATGAGTCTATTCCAGAAAGTGAGCCTGATTCAAATTGCTTAGGGGCAGAACAGACATGAGAATACTTTGGCCACCATGGCTTCATCATTAACCTAGGAGGTACCGCGGTTGATCATGGTGAAAGTTGTGAAAGAACCCAGCATTGACGTAAGGGTGAATGTCTTAACGGTTATGGTGTCCGAGCCCTGTTGGATGGATCTAATCATTGACTTCTTAGCCGAGGACCATGTACCGAACGATGAGAAAGAGGCAAGAAGAATGTGCAAAATCACTGTTCGATATTAGCTGTTTGAAGACTGCAAACTGTATCGGAGGTCTTTTGGGGGACCTTATCTCCTATGTTTACATCCTAGCAAGGTTGATGAGCTCTTAACCAAGCTCCATGAAGAGGTATGTGGTAGTCATTTTGGGGGATGCTTATTAGCCCACCAGGCAATAACCCAAGGGTTTTGGTAGCCTCAGATGCAAAAGGATGCTGCCAACCATGTCCGGAAGTGTGAGTAGTGTCAAAGGCATGCCCCGTTAATACATTAGCCGGCAGGGAGTTTAAATCCTATTAGTAACATGGCCCTTTGCACAATGGGGGCTAGATATCATCGGTCCATTCATTAGGGCTACAAGAAACTGAAGATTCGTCTTAGTAGCCATGGACTATTTCACCAAGTGGGCCAAGGCTGAAGTACTAGCCAATATCTAGGATATAGACGTCAAAAAATTTGTGTGGAGAAACATAGTGACAAGGTTTGGAGTTCCAAAGTCCTTGGTATCTAATAATGGGTTGCAGTTTGACAATAAAACATTCCACAAATTTTGTAGCGACCTTGGCATTAAGAACAGGTATTCAACCACGGCGTATCCGCAAAGCAATGGTCAAGCTGAGGCCACTAATAAAGAAATTGTTAATAGATTAAAGAAAAGGTTGAAGGGGATTAAAGGTAGATGGGCCGAGGAACTACCAAACGTTTTATGGGCTTACCGAACATCCCCCAGAAGATCCACGAGAGAGACTCCATTTTCTTTAACATATGGGGGAGAAGCAGTCATAACAGCTGAAATAAGTTTATGTAGTGCCTAGGTTTCAGGATTTGCCCCAACTGAGGATGAAGAGTTAATGGTGAAGCAGCTGGACTCATTAGAGGAATGCTAGGAATCAGCAACCATCAGGCTAGCAGAATATCTGTAGAAGTTGGCTCGGTGGTACAACAAGGATATGAAGAAAATGAAGTTTGGTGCTAGAGACATATTGTTACAAAAAGCTGTGGGAAATGTGCGGGATGTTAGTGTCGGGAAGTTGGCCTTGAATTGGGAAGGACCATACAGGGTTACTGCCATTGCTGGAGCTAAAGCGTACTATTTAGAGGATATGGAAGAGAGGCCACTTCCCCAGCCATGGAATGTTCAGAATTTGAAAAGATTCTACCATTAACTATAGGAAATGTGATAATATAAGTTATGTATAAGCTACGATGTAAATAACAATATCTACATGTGTAATATACGAAAGTCTTGGCACCACTATTATCTCTAATTTTTTCAAAGGACAGAAGCCTAGGTTAGTTCGATCCAGGTCACCGACCAAGTGGAAACCTTATCTTTAATTTTTTCTAAGGACAGAAACCTCGATTGGTTCAATCCCAGTCACCAATCAAGTGGAAATCTTATCTCCAATTTTTTTCTAAAGGTAGAAACCTAGGTTGGTTCAATCTTAGTCACTGGCCAGGTGGAAACCGTATCACAAAATTTTTCTAAGGATCATGCCAAAACATAAGTTCTGACCGATCAGTTAGACATCAGTTACCGATCATGATAAAACATTATACTTCTTGAGAGTGCAAGTTTAAATTTAATTGAATCTCCCATTCACAGTTAAATGAATCCCTAGCTTGGTTTCAATTATAAAATATCTACAAAGAACAAGAAGAAATATAATAAATCCAAAATAGTTTAAATCTGGCAAGCAATAGCGTTAACAATTTTCCCAATTCATATATGCAAAATTCTTAAAACTAACATTGTTTCATCACCACAACCTGGTGATTTTAGGCAATTTAACCAAAAAAACAAAAGAAAGAAGAAAAAAGATAAAACATAAAGGAAAAGAAAACAAGAAATAACTTAGGTAGTTGGATTCTGCGGCTGTTCTGGCTAAGCGGGACCGAGGTTCACGGGGAGTTGAGCAATAGGATCTTCTAGTTGGGGCTGTGTTGAGATCGGCACATACTTGGATTGCTAGTGATTTCCAAGTCAATCAGCTCGACGTGATTGTCAATGGCTTGTGCCAGTTCCCTCATACTCGGGGTGTCTTCATCCTTGGCTTTAGTAAAGTTTTGAGTTGTGGGTAGGGGTGGCTCCAAGTAGGGGATCTGGTCAGGGTTCCTAAATGGGAAATTATCGGGTAACCCCATAGTCATCACGGCAGCCATCCATCCTTCCCCAAACCCATACTTCCTATTTTCGAACATAACAGGCTCAACAAAGTTCTTTGCATCATTGAAGCCTATATTGTAGTATTTATTTTCACTTTCCTCTAGGACCACTTTAAGCTCTGCTATCTCCTTGTCCCTAACAGTGATGATGCTCTCGACCCCGGCCACCTTGAGCTCAGCTTCCCCCAGCTTGACTTTTGCCTTTGCTCTCTACTGATCAGCTTGTGCCCGAGCCCTCTCTGCTTTCCATGCCCATGCCTCAGCATTCTCGGCAGTCGTGACTTTGACTTTCGCTGTAGCCTCTGCAACATCGTTCAAGGCTTTCTCCTTGTCAGCCTCTTCCATAGAATCCTTCAGCCTGTCCTCTATAATGTAGGCCAATTTGCGCAGCCTGCTCGGGAAGTCACATTAGACCCAACCTACACGATTAGGCTAGTACTGCCAGCAGGCTCTCGAATCACCGCAGTAACCACATCAGGAGCTGAAGGAGTCTCTTCAAGCCTACTTGGAGGCTAGTCGGTATGGCGGGGCCTTTCGCGGTTACAGGGGCTGGAAGAGGCTGTTCCCTGTCCTGGGGTTGCTGTTGCTGCACTTCGGGATGACCACTAGGCAAAACCCAGTCAGTAATCATGTTTCTTTGGACTACCATCTTAGCCTCGGCGTTTTCGGCTTTGGCACCTGAGGAATCGACCGACCCGAGCAAGGCCAGTACTTTAGTATGTTGCTCCTCAACCAGTGTATGCATAGCCCAGCCTTGAAAACAGTATTAGCTGACCCGTCTCTTGTAGGTACTAGCGAACCAACTCTTATCAAATGTGGGTTGAGATCTTGAGCTTCACCAACAGTTAGCCTCGGAGGGAAAATCCTCGATGCCGCACATCTATATAGGATAGCAATGGGCTACCTATTGTCGGCCTGCCCGGAAGGTTGGTAGTTGGTGTAAACCAGGGTAACACCGAGGATAAGGTAGGAGGCCTGTAACTGTCCATTGTAGTGGACAAAAATCTCCAACCTAAGCACAAAGTTGAGGTCCCTCACATGTACGGCGTTAAGGCCCAGCATGAACTTTTTACCGTCTGCATAATGGCAAAATAGAAAATAATTAGTGTGCAATCAACAGTAATAATAAGTCTTAGTATATAACAAAAAGAAATGTAGTGTGTTTGGTACCGACCAACATTTCAGGGTAAGGTCAGGCAGGTGAGTTTATTGGTGTGCCAATTGCCGCTCACCCAAACAAACTCTCCTACCGAGTTCCTGTTAAAGTCAGGGAGGCATGATATCAGGCGTACTCGAGTACCCCAAACCTATAGGTAGTACCAATTCTATCATTACCACACAAACTATACATGTAGTTTATATTATATTGATCTAATTGTAACCCATAAAGGTTGTTTAGCCGGCTAAAACAACTTAGTGTGCGTTTGTTTACACTTTTAGAGCCCAAAACGTGCATTTCTAAGCCCAAAATCTAAAATGCATGTTTAGTAAATTATTGCCACTGTGTGTTATCAAAAAGCGGCTTTTCCAAATACGAAGGAGTATCACGTTTTGAAAACAGACCTTGGAGCTACTTTACCGAAAACGCAAAGTTTGAAATGTTTCTGTTGTTCATTTTCAGTATTATCCCTAAACTAGCCATATTTTTATTTTGAAATCCCAATTTTACCAAGATCTCTATTAAAAAATAAAATAAAAAACTGTGATTCTTCTTCTACTGCTGTAGGCTTCTTCTTCGATTCCAACATAAACCCATAAACCCACTACTACTGCAGGCTTCTTCTTCTACTGCGTGATTCTTCTTCTGCAGTTGTGGCTTCTTCTCTTTTTTTTTTCTTTTTTTTTTTTTTGTTGTTGTTGTTGTTGTGTGTAATATATTTCTTTCTTCTTGTCTTTTGGGTGAAGAAGAAGAATTGTATTTTGGGTGAGGAAGAAGACCTGAAGAAGAGACATGATAGTGAGTGGAGGAAAAGAAAAGATATTTGATGGGAATGGGGGAAGAAACGGGTGGATGAGAAAAAAGTGAAGGAAAAAAAAAATAAAAAAGGTATTGAGTGGGACACGTGGATATGATGTATGGAAATTTACTAAATAAAAATTACAATTTTGTTAAGACACAACAAATTTTCACAACAGTTGAGGTATCAAATATTTCATATGTCAAAATAAAATTAAATAAATTAATAAATATTAGACTAGGATTGACTACAACTAAAAACAAAGAGTATTGTAAAAATATTGTGACATTTTATTATATCTCTAAACTTTTTAAATTATTACAATTTTTCTTTAAAAAAAAAAAAGTGCTATTGACTGAATATTTTTATAACAATTTCATAATAAAGTTTACATAGTAAGTTGTTATTGGTTTTCATCTAGACCTACTAGTGACATTATTATTTTTTTCCTACCATTAACAACTTGTCATATAAACTTTATTGTGAATTTTTTGTGAAAATATTGTGTCCATAACTTGCATTAAGAGAGGTAATTAAAACGAAGAATTCTCTTTATATATATCTTGTCCTTTTTGGTAATTTATAACTCAAACTACCACTTTTATAAGTATTAGCCAAACACTCAACTTTTTCTAAAAACACTTTTTGATAGTTTTTATTAAACACTCTGCTTTTTAAAAATACCCAATTTCATACTACACTTTTTAAAACTGCCACTTTTTCAAAAAGCACAGTTTGAAAAAGCTGAATTAAACTCACACTTACTACTCAGTAAAAGTTGGGTGGAAGTTGGTCAAGACATAGGCCGTAAAACCTAAGGATTCTGAGTAACAAGGGGTCAACAGGAAATCTAACACGTCCCTCTAAGATAGCCTTTAATGGAAAAAACACTATATGGGGACGTCGCTTAAGAGCAATATTTTCCTCATGACAATATGCTACCTTTACATCGTTAGGGGTGGCAAAAACAGCCCTAAAAGTGGCTAAGGCTGCCTCGGTGTTAAGAAGATGAGAGAAACCCATTCCTAGCTATAGAATAGAAAAAGGAAATTGAATAAAGGAGAGAAATGAGCAAGGAAACTTACTGTGGGCTTTAGTCATTTTTGATCTCAGATGGAGAATCTATGCTTGGGAAGAGGAGTATGCTCGGCTATGAAGAACTTAAGGGAGCAAGGAAGTGAAAAGATAAAGGGAAGAAGGGCCTTATTTATAGGGAAGGAGAATTTAATAAAAAGAAGCAAGAAAAGTCTTTTCAGTAACTTCCACATGCATGTCCTCAGTTCATGAACCGTCTAGTCATGATTACAGTTGAGTCTGATAGGCTGTCATAATGCCTCTTTTGAGAGAGCATTAATAACTGTCTTACCCACCATTAATGACTGATTGTTAAGCTTTCTGAGGAGCCATTGGCTTGCTGAGGTAAGTCCTTGATTCGTTCCCGGTTACCGAATACAAATCAAGGGGGGTTGTTGTACGGCATATGGCCACAAACCCATTGGCCTTGGGCCTCAGCTCGAACAGACCCATATAATATTATCAAACCCAAGCCCAATGCCATGACCAGCTTACTAGTCATAAGCTTGGCATGTGAATACCGCCCACGTATAGAATGGCCAGTAGATACCCCCATGATGGGTGGCAATGCCTCGACAGCCTTGTAATATCCTGGGGAATTGCGTTGCTGAGCAATCTTTTGGAGATAGGAATCAGTTCCAATGCCCTTGACACCATTTCCAATGATGCATATTCCTTGTCAAGAATAATCAATTTGGGCCCCACCCACACGAGTGGAACCAGAGAGTAATCAGAGCATCCCACTAACCTTAAGCTATAAATAGGAGAAGTGGAAGAGGAGAAGGGGTTGGTGATGTTAGGGGAAAGAAAAGAGAGAGAGAAAGAGAGGGAACAAAGCAATAGCAAGAGTAGTCTAAGGAGAGAAGGGGAGGAATTATACTATGTGGAGCAACTCCTTACAAAAGCTTGACCAAGAGCTACCCATAGTAGAAAACTCATTAACCACCATACAAATTAATTGTGAGCCCAACTCTAAATCTGGTCCAGCAAGAGAATTTGGGCACGTACAGTGACAATAGAGCAATGCCATGGTTAAACATATACCTTTCAACAATGTTTGTCTGATGAAACTCCATTGGAGCCTATCATAAACGTATTTATGGTCAATTTTGATTGTTATGCTGCAAAGTTTACTTTTCAAAGTAGTTATGGAATGGATTATTTTTAGAACCGAGATATGAAGTTGTCACTTGCATTTCTATTGAAGATGAAACTCGCTTGAAGGGGTGGATCAAGTAATTAAAGTAGCGTACACCACTATTTTTTATTCCTAATTGAAATAGATGTCTCCACATGGCATCTTATAAGCCAAGCTCATTAAAGAGCTTTAAAAATCAATGTGGGCTGGACTTTGGGTGCCATGCATTTCAGCACCCCCTATTCCAACCACCCTTGATGCAATTAATATTTTTTTTAAGTCCGTACTCGTACTAATGAGAGAGAGAGAGAGAGAGAGAGAAACGTGACGGGTGCTTGAAGCCTTGAACTGCTTTTCTGTGCCTAAATTTTGTCCAATGTGAAGACAGTAGCTTGGATCCAGTGTACTGGGCACACGTCAAAAACCACCTAATTAGATCCATCTTTTACCAAACCTTATTTTCAGACTTCATCCCTTAGAGGTAGACGACAAGATAAAATGCTAGGCAAAATCGAGCTTGCTGCTAGGACAACTCCAAAGAAAAAGTCCAAAGCATGCAATTAGATTCTCTCCATTAAATTCCTTTAGCAGCTTGTTTGTTAAGGAAAGGTCATGGCTACTATAAAAGGGCAATGTTTAGGTTTCGTTTGAGAGTTTACAAATGAATAGAATATAATGGAATAAAATGATCATAAAAGAATAAAAAAGAATTGAATAGAATAAAATGTATTTAAGTAAGAGAAATGAATAGAAAAGAATTAAATGAAATAGAATTAAGTAATCTTGATTAGATGTTTTAAAATTAAAGAATGGAAATAAATGAAAATTAATGAATGACAAGATTTTAAATTAAAGGATTTAACAAAAAATTTCAAAATATTTTTTACAACAGTTGAGTTGACAAACTTTTACTAGTTTTCATTTAAATCCACTATTAACAATATATTTTTACTTATCATTATCAAGCTGCCACATCAACTAGTGTAAAAAATTTATCAAATTTTTTGTGTTTCTAATCCTTTTTTTTTTAATTTATGTAATTAATTAATAATTATGTATCTAAAATAAGATAATAGAACATAATTTAATATTTTTAAAAAATTATATTTAAATATATAAAATATCTCAATTTCATTTTCGTCTGATAAGTCACCCCCTTGGCTCCCATGATCCAACAGTCTTAACAATTAAAAGATGGGTTCTTGGATTGATATCAGGTGCTTTGGTGGACTTTCCATACCACAAATAGACAAGACGATGGCTGCATATTTTCCAACGCACAGCGCACCAAAAAACGCTAACTGGGGCCCAAAGGGAAACTTCAAGTGCTCATTATATTTTACATTCTATGAGAGAGAGAGAGCCCTTTTTTGGGGGAGGGAAACCAAAAAAAAAAAAAAAAAAATATTGATGTACACATACATAAAACTCCTGGAATGAATTATAAATAAACACTTGACAATTCTATAAATTAGCCCATGACATAAGTTTTGCCCACCAAATATCATGTTTATGTTCCAAAGAAAAAAATTAAATAAATCATATATAGTAGCTTATACACATCACACACTCTTAAGTAATATAAAACAATAACTCTTCTATTTTTAGTGGAGTTGATAATATGCTTTTATGTTAGAACTTCATTCACTCTTTTTTGTGTGTGTTTGTTTCTCAAAACAATATACATGGTACCTTACACATTATACACAAAGTTAGGCCATGTTTTGTAAAGTTATTATTTACAACTATATGTTTTTGTTGGCTTATATTCCGTGCCAAATTTGATTGTAATTATATTCAATTTGTTGTACTCTGTATTTGTTGTGGGATTTCATTGTAAGGGTTGTGTGTTAGAGAGAGAGTGTGTGAGAAAATTTAAGCATTTGAAGATTGAACAATTCTCGTGGGTATCTCACGACTTAGCTTCTCGCGAAGTGATACATGTACTCTGCACATGCTGGAATGCAAAGAGTCAGGCCAGGTGGACACAGCTGTGTCTCGCGAGTGTCTCACGGGTAAGGCCTTCCCGCGAGACACTCGCGAGGCATTCTGTTCTGCCAACCTGTCAAGTTTGAATCACACTTTTTGTACCTACACTATTTATACTCACATTACCCACAATTGAGATGAAAGTCTCTGAGAAAAAAACCCTAGCCAAACACCTTGAGAGTTAGAAATTGTTATACCCACAATCCTCTGCATATTTGTTTTGGGAATTTCCTCATCTCCTATCTCTCTATTTCCATACCATTGAGAAGTTGATAGCCCAAAACACTTACCACACCCTTTGAGAGTGTTAAGTGATATTTTGGTGCTACTGGGAAGCATTGGAAGAAGCCGATGATGGCAGATGCAAAATGGACCTTGTTGCGGGATCCGGAGAACTAAGACAAGACACAGTTCCGAGAAGCCTTGTTGGAGTAGGAGCTTGGAGGGCTTAGGTACATCGGGTAGATTAAGTTTGAAGGGTCTCTTACTAACCCATGTATCCCAACTGATTGTCTAGTAGATTGATTTCCGCTTGGAGGGTGGCGGAGAGGTTTTTCACCGAGTTCTTCAGTTTCCTCTTCAATAACACGACTCGGTATTATCTGTGTTTGCATCTCTCTTCCCTACTCTTGTTTATTACATTTTTATAGCTGTGTTGCTTTAGATATGGATTAGAGTAGTTGTCATGCTTATATGCTTGTGTTTACACTATTCCGCACTTAGTATTAAGTTAGTGTAAAATCAACCAAGCCGTAACTTTAATTTGAGGGTCTAAACTGCTCGTGTGTTTTTGACACATTTCTGAGCTTTCAATTGGTATCAGAGTAGGTACAGTTGCTGTGGTTTAAATACTTAAGTGTGATCCTTGACCCTTTTTGAGATGGATAGGTCTCAATCTCTAAATGTTCCATCATTTTTTGATGGTAACAATTACGCTTTTTGGAAAGTCAGAATGAGGGCATTTTTATGCTCTATTGATAATACCACTTGGGATGCGGTTGAAGTAGGTTGGACCTGCAAAATCCACCTGAGATAAGGCAGCTCTTGCGGCGGCTAATGCTAACAATAAAGTTTTAAATACTTTTTTCTGTGGTATGTCTCAAGATGAATTCCACAGGATATCTCACATGACAGTTGCAAAGGAAGCTTGGGAGATTTTGGAGACTACTTATGAAGGTACAAAGAAAGTTAAGGACGCAAAATTTCAAATGCTTACCACTAAATTTGAAAAGTTTAAGATGGGAGATGATGAGTCCTTTAATTCATTTTATGGGAAGCTCAATGAAATGTGATTACGAAGCTCAATCTTGGTGAGAAGATTGAAGATACTAAGGTGATGAGAAAAATTTTGAAGTCCTTACCAGAGAGCTTTCAAGCAAAAATCACAGCCATAGAAGAAAGCAAAGATTTGGATGAAATGAAGATCCAAGAGCTCGTTGGGTCTCTTCAAACGTATGAGCTTGGACTGCCTTCCTATAAGACAAGTAAATCGCTTGCTCTCAAAACCATCACCGAAAGAATGGGTGATTCCTTCGAAGAAGATGGAGTGTAGAAAGAAGTAGCATTTCTTGCGAAGAACTTCCGCAAATTTTTAAAGATGAAGAACAGTGGGAAACCATTCAACAGAGGGAAGTTTTCATCTTCAAGAGGTGATAGGAAAGAGTTTAAGAGGAAAGAGTTTAAGAGGAAAGAGGGAAATGATTCTCAATCTTCTTCAGACATTGTGTGTTATAAATGCAATGGCCATGGACATCTGAAGAAGGAGTGTCCAAATTATCTAAGAGGAAAGGGTAAGGAGTATGCCACAACGCTGAGTGATTCGGATTCTTCAAATTCTGATTCTGAAGAGAGCTGTGATGGAGAAGGAAACTACTCCGCATTTATGACCATTGCTCATGTGGATTCCTCAAATGATTTTGGTGCACTTGTGAAGGAGCTTGGTGAGCACTCTGATTTGGAATCAATTGGAATAGTTGAGGAATCTGAATATGAGGTAGACGAAGAAGAAGTGGGTTTGCAAGAGACTTATAATTCCCTCCTTGAGAAGACTAGTGGATTTGCAAAAGTGGCTAAAGCAGCCATTAAAAAGATGAAAAGGGCTGAGGAGGATTACAAAAGTCTTCTGGTGCGATATAAAGAGGCGAAGTGTGAGATTGAAACACTAAATGGTGAGCTATCAGAAACTTATACAAAAGTGAGATTTCTTAAGTAAGAGGTAGTGCAAGCACAAGCCAAGATAGAAAGGGTCTCTTCCAAGAAGCTAGATAATGTTATTTCATCTCAAAAACATGCCTCAGACAAGTCTGGACTGGGATATACCGGAGGGAGCAGCTCATCAACCAATGTCACCAAAGAAGTAAAGTTCGTAAAGGCCAAAAATACGGTTGTAGAAGAGCCAACAATTGAGAAAGTTAACACTAAAAAGAAGAAGAATGTGGCTGATCAACGGGTGATAAATAAGTCCTGTAATCAATCAGAAGCCAGATTCGAAGCTAAAGGAAGATCACTTCCAAGACAATAACGAGGTCCTAGAACAAATCATTTGTGTCACTTTTATGGATTACAAGGACATACAAGACCGAACTGTCATAAGCTAAGAGCATTGAACAATGCAAGTGCTCCTCGGTCCCAAGGAAGGAGAAATGACGAGAGGACTTGGGGTGGTGAGTAACCAAGAAGTCAAAACCGTGATCCAAGGATGATGGATGTGATGAAGATAATTGGTGCCTTCACCAACTATTTGAAAAGCTTTACACGAAAGTTTGAAAGTCCCAACTCTCGTACCCCAAATGCACGTGACGTGTGGGTGAAAAAGGGTACTCATGCATAAGCATTATAACATGTCCATACACTAATTCTTTCAATGATTAGGAACATATGCTATTGCATCTTATCATACATTGCCTTCATCTTATAGTATGTTATCTTTTACTTGTTTTGGTTTGTACCAGTTGTTTTCTGTTGATCTTACTTTTCTTGTTCTATTTTGGGTGTGTTCAAAAATTCAAAAAACCCATAAAAATTGAAAAATCTCAAAAAGTTTGATCACTTGTTTTGTGTATGTCGCATGTGAGTTTGGCCAAGTACATTCATACTAATGGTGTAGTACATTTACGATCTTGGCTTGTTATGTATGCACTCTTGTCTATGTGGAAGAAATCTTGAAAACTATGTGTAACTATTGTAAATAGATCTTCAAGCTTGTCATGAATGATTGGTCAATAGTCTTGTTGGTCTTGATACTTGCATAGACTTGTGTCTATATCTCTTCCCACTTTATTTTTTTTGTTTTTGCAAAAAGAGCTCATCAAATGTGTGGGAGGTCATATATTCAATGTGTGGGAGGTCATATATACTCATTTCTATAATTGAGATAGTCCACTTGATTTCGTATCAGTTGTGTATGACTCGATTGAATTGATCATTGAAGCTTCACTTTGGTCTAAGGACTATTTCACACTTGATACTCACCCACAACACACAAGAATTTGATTCAATGAATGCTTATATCATTTGTGTGATTGTACATGTTCAAATGTGATGTGTATGCTCAAGAACTTATTGATCAAACCCAAAAAGATTTTTGAGTGTTTTATATATTTTTGAAAGTGATTTTATACTTTTGTGTGTGTATTTTTGGTCAAAATGCATTTTGTGTGATTTTCATCAAAATCTGGTTCAGGGGTTGTTTCACGAGAATCTTGCAACTTAGAGTTTCCCGTGAAAAGTTTTTGAGGGAAATAAACTTTTTTTAAATTTACACAGAGACTATCGCAACTGTCTCACGACCTAAAACTTCCCGCGAAAGCTTTTGTGCTTCAGTGGCCATTCTCGCGAATGTCTCGCGACTATCTCGCTACTCTCTAACCCGCAAAAAATGCGTGTTTTCAGTTTTATATAGCAGATGTAACAGTTTTTCAAATCACAAACACTTCCCTCGCATAACCTCATTCGAACTCCTTTCAACCCAAAATCAATTTCTTTCAAAACCCCATCAATTTCAAGCATCCTTTTGTAGTTTCTACATCAAGGTATGTTTCCTTCACCATTTTCTTCATAATTTTCTTAGATTTTGCAGTAATGTATGTTAGGGTTTCAAAATTTGGGAATTTTTCGAAATTGGGTTGGGTTTCTTATATTTTGTGCAAATCTTTCAATTTTTTTGATTGGGCTGAGTCCCATTGTGCATCTATGTTGGCCTCATATGGCATTTTAACATGTATTGAGGGTAGATTTTCCCATGTTCATGTATTGTTCATGCTTAGAGTACATTTATGCATGCTAGGTGTTTGACAAAATGTCCAAGTGACATTTTTATGCCTTATTGGAATCAAGTGATTTCAATCTATGGGTTTTCACTTGTTTAACCATGTTTCACTCAGTGTGGTCATTGTTCATATGTTTCATACACTTTCCCCATGTTGAACACACTAGGCACACACCTAGGCACTCCCCATGCATCTGGTGCTGTACTCTCATGCATCAACACATGCACCCACATGCATCAGCACATGCACAGTAACTTATTTTCATGCATTGTGTTTATGTTTTATAGGTTTGTATGTTTAAGCATGTTGTTAAGAGTCAACTATGCTCTGTTTTAAGTTAGTTTAACTTTATTTTGAACTATCTTGAATCTAATCAAGTTTTGTGTTCCGTTTTTGGTGTTTGTGCACATTTTCCCTTTCTGCTTTGTGAAATTGTGTAGATGTCTCCCACCAAGCATGCAGGTAAAAAGAAATCATCTTCTAAACATGCACACATTGATTCTGAGCATTTCAAATCAGCGGAAGCTGATATGAAGTTCAATGACTGTTGCAGAAATGGTGAGAACACTTGATGGGACAATGACTAAGAATGCCATGAACACAATACCGTTTTCACCAGAGATGAGGACCTTAGCCTATGTGATGATTCACAATTTGTACCCAGTGACAAACCTAACTACACTGTCTGCTCCGAGGACCTTCTTCCTATATGATCTCTTCACTCACAAAGAGATTGATATCTGTGGGCATATCTTTCACTTACTGAAGAAGAGTATTAGTAAGTAGAACTCCAAGACTATCATGCCATTTCCCCACTCTCATTATGGGCCTTATTGCAAAAGAGAGGCTCAAACTTCCAAGTGTTCTTACGGTAGTTCAGAGAGACTATCTCATTGGTGCTCATACCTTGTCTAGGAGCATAGCCCACATCAGAGGTTCCAGGACTGGTGTGCATACCATCCCATAACCTTGTGTTAAGCAAGATGAGGGTGGAGATACAGAAGAAGAGATTGATAGATTCACTTTTGCTCCAGAGACTTTAGCACAGCCATCGTCTTCTGCTCCAACACAAGGTTTAAGAAAACTTGATCAATTAATGGCTAAAATGGACCAGATGTCTACAGTGCTAGATTCTCATGTACAACACATCGCGAACCAGTTTGCATACCTTCCAGGATAGATCACCGCGTTATCATCATAGATTCAGGACTTGTCCTCCGCACATGGATTAGACTTCAAGTCGGATCAGTTCTAGCCTCTTTGGCCATTCTGGTCAAAAAGGGGGAGAAAATTTTGAGGGGGAGCTGAGGAAGAGCTTGCACAATGTTAGGGGGAGCATAGTTTTAGTCTTATAAGCATTGGTTATTGGTTTATAAACGGTTCAATTTTTTTTTTAGTTTTTATAACTGCTATTTTATGCTTACTGTCTTTATTGCTACTGCTTTTGTTTAAAGCTTTAATACTCTGTTTTAATCGTAGTTTTATTTCAGTCTAGTTTGTGATTCTCTCAGTGCTTTTGTAGCATTTCTTGTGTACTTTTAATATATTGTTATTATGTTTTAAGTACCTCACTCTTGTGCCCATGTAGGATTGTTCCTAGATGCATATATGTTTTTATGCATTGGTTGAGTATTGGACATGCAAATAATAGTTTCCAATTAAGCTAATTAGCTTGCATGTCTAGATGTTCATTCCAAGTGTGAATGAGCATTGTGATCACTATTGTTTAAGTGATTGCATGTTTGGTCAAGCCATGGTCTAGTACTTTATTCTATTTTGCTTGATCGCATTGTGCTTGTTCCATTTTTCATTACAAGTTTTCTGCATAACCATGAACTTATTGTGTTGTTGTGTTTCAGGAGATACCTGTCATTATGGTTCAAGAGCTTCACAGTTTCTAGATTAGGTGTGAGTGAGTTTTGCCAATGTTTCCAAACTCACGTTTAAGTCTAGAGTTTGTTTTAGGAGTTTTGTCACGGAATAGCCAAAGGGGGAGATTGTAAAGTTATTATTTACAACTATATGTTTTTGTTGGCTTATATTCTGTGCCAAATTTGATTGTAATTATATTCAATCTGTTGTACCCTGTATTTGTTGTGGGATTTCATTGTAAGGGTTGTGTGTTAGAGAGAAAGAGTATGAAGACTCAAGCATTTGAAGATTAAAGAATTCTCGCGGGTATCTCGCGACTTAGCTTCCTGCGAAGTGATACATATGCCCTGCACATGCTAGAATGCGAAGAGTCAAGCCAGGTGGAGATAGCTGTGTCTCGCGAGTATCTCGCAGGTAAGGCCTTCCCGCGAGACACCCGTGAGACATTCTATTCTGCCAGCCTGTCAAGTTTGAATCACACTTTCTGTACCCACACTATTTATACCCACATTACCCACAATTGAGATGAGAGCCTCTGAGAGAAAAACCCTAGCCAAACACCTTGAGAGTTAGAGATTGTTATACCCACAATCCTCTACACATTTGTTTTGGGAATTTCCTTATCTCCTACCTCTTTATTTCCATACCATTGAGAGGTTGATAGCCTAAATACTTACCACACCCTTTGAGAGTGTTAAGTGACGTTTTGGTGCTGATGGAAAACATTGGAAGAAGCTGATAATAGCAGATACAATATGGAACTTGTTGCGGGATCTGGAGAATTAAGATAAGACACGATTCCGAGAAGTCTTATTGGAGTAGGAGCTTAGAGGGCTTAGGTACATCGGGTAGATTAGGCTTGGAGGGTCTCTTGCTAACCCATGTATCCTAACTGATTGTCTAGTGGATCGATTTCTGCTTGGAGGGCGGCGGAGAGGTTTTTCGCCGAGTTCTTCGGTTTCCTCTTCGATAACACGTCTCGGTGTTATCTATGTTTGCATCTCTCTTCAATACTCTTGTTCATTTCATTTTTACTGCTGTGTTACTTTAAATATGGATTAAAGTAGTTATCGTACTTATACGCTTATGTTTACACTATTCCGTACTTAGTATTAAGTTAGTGTAAAATCAACCAAGCTGTAACTTTAATTTGAGGGTCTAAACTGCTCGTGTGTTTTCGACACATTTCCAAGCTTTCATGTTTAATGATCCATATGATTCAAATAGGATTAGTCATTATCAATAATATCATAATTAATGGTTTTATAAATTATGGATTCTATGAAGTTTCATTCTAAATATTTAAAGCAAAAAGGGAAGTGTCAACTAATTGTGAACAATAACAGATACAAGCATTCTTATTCTTAAATTTGTTACAAAGGCAATTGAGGGCAATGATCTAATTCTAAGGTATTGAGGTTGACAAAATGATTATGCACCAAATCTTTAATCATTCAAGTACAATATAACCAATTCAATGTCTCTAATGTGGATGGCAGTCCCATTATGGTGGTGATCACAGACTACATAACAAAGTCTATAGAGAGAAAATTGTATGTCCAAATGAATGACCAAGGCATATATAGGCAAGCATATACCTCTCAAAATTAAACTTTAAAAAAAAAAAAAAATATAAACAGATATACTTATTCCAAGAGTCATATTGTTTATCCAAATACTTTTTTGTTATTAATTCACTACAGGAAAACTACCAGACATTTGTTAAGTAATAGTGTAATACCATTCACCAAGTAAGAGCATTAGTACACAGTCTTGTAAACCTAAAATTATGCTAAATTTTACCATCAAAGCATAAAAGACATGCTTTACCCGAACATGTAATTGTAAAAATTTATACCATACTGCTACAGTGTCGTCTTGTAAGACGTTACTGTAGCGGAATGGTATAATTTTAAAATTAATAAATTCTCTCTCAAGTCTCTATCTCCCACCTCTCTCTCTCTCTCTCTCTCTCTCTCTCTCTCTTAGAGCATTGTTTCTCCTTCTCCCTTTGCTCTCTCTCAGTGAATGGGCTGGCTCACTCAGGCCACTGTTGGCCACCATATCGCCTAGCATTGCCAAGCATAGGCCACGTCTCATCCAGTGACGCCTAAGCCCAGGCTGTTGTTGGCTGCCGTCTCACTCGGTATGGATTGTAAGATCTCTTCGCCGATTTTGCATTAGGTTTTCCATGAGATCTCCAGCGTGGGTTTGTAGTGGGTTTACCATGGGTTACATGGGTAGGTTGCATAGGGGTTGCATGGGTTTGCCGTGGGGGTTATGGTGTGGTGGTTGCTATAGAGTTGTAATTTTTTAGGTTATGTTGGTTGCTATGGTTACTATGGATTTGTTGTTAACTTGTGATTTGCCATGGTGGTTGCTTTTATTTTTGCCATGATTTTGCAGGTTTTTGCCGTGGGTGCAGTAGTGGTAGGATTATGGGGTTTTGATGATGGTTGTGTGGGGTTTTCGGTTTGTTCACGACGGTGAGAGAGAGAGAGAGAGAGAGAGGAAGAGAGATAGAAATTAGAGGAAAGAGAGATATTATTATTGCAAATATATATTTTATTGTGTAGATATATTATTTTAATGTACTGTATAAGAATATAAAAGTTGAGATATTAAATGTGTTATAAAATGATATAGTCCCCAATATAAATTAACTTTTGAAATGATAAAATAAAATAATTCAGAAATACCATATACGAATGCTCTAAGAATGAGCTTTTATGTGTGTGTGAGAGTGTGAGAATGCACCATGTTATATTGCGATTACCCATACAATTACGCAATAACAGTTCTAACTAAAATTACCTGTTATTCTGTTCTGGCTTTGAAGAGCCAAAAATTCTTCCCCGCTCAAAATGTCTTGTAATTGAGTGATTGGTTTGACAAATTCAGAGAATCTTTTGGACCTCATTAAGGCGGGCCAGGATTCCCCTATTCGAGCAAAAAATGTTACCTAACTCCTTCTTGATTGGATCGTATGAAATGAATGAACAGTAGCCAAATTGGCCGTCATTCGTAAAAGTTGTAGAGTTAAGAGAGAAGCAGCAACTGCCATAGCCCCACACCGCGCCACCGCTCATCTAACCGTCATTGTCTTCCTTGTTAAGCTTATATACAATCTTGTCAAATCACCGGCTTTCCCTTTTTTTTTTCTTTTTCTTTTTTTTTTTTTCAATTCCACATTAGTTAAAATGGAGGAGCTCCTTTAGGAATCTATAATACTGTTTTACTATCCTGTGAACTTTCTATGATGACTCTCCCTCCTCTGAACTTTCTAATTTGCTAAGCTTTGAGAGAATGATGCTTCTGACATGCTATCTCATGGGCTTATGGACTCTACTATGCTATGCCTGCTTTGGCTAAATAGTTTCTAAATGCGTTGTCCTTTTTTTTTTAATAAAAAAAATGTAATACTTTTTTATTCTCTTATCAATACAATTTCTATCGTTTATAATCTCTTTTAATCATCCAAAAAAGGGTAAAAGAAAGTCATATTAATTTGTCAACACACAACCCTCGCATTGACGCCCCCTCTTTAAAAGAGCAATTGACAAGAAGTCAAGAGCACAATATATTTTATGATCTATTTTTTATATTTTAACTGATTATATTTTATGATCTATTTACAATAACGTTGGTGGCTGATAGGCAAAAAATGTAAGGACCTCTTTGGCAAATTAATTAATTAATTAAGTCAATTTAACGTGCAATAACGTGAAAATATAAATAAATCATCAAATAACTAAATATAGCAGAAATTAAATTTGACACAAGTGATTTGTTTAAAAATGGGAAAAACACCAAGGCAAAATCTCACTGAGTGAATTTAAAATTGGGTGTGTTGTAAAATGGTATAGTATAATAAATAGATTAACTTTTGAGATAGTAAAATAAAATAGTTCAAAAATACTAGATGCAAATGCTTTAAGTGAACATTTGGATCATGTTCACGTTTACGCATTTTGTGTTTCTAGCTTTTTTTTTACTAGCGCTTGGTACACTGTTCATGGGACATGAATAGTACATCAAGACATATGAACAGTAACCTGCGCGTAAACAGTAATTTTTTATTTATTTTTATTGTTTTCAGTTTTCAACAAAATAAGCAGTATCCAAACGTACTGTAAGAATGAGCTTTTATGTGTGTGTGAGAGTGTGAGAATGCACCATGTTATAGTGCGATTACCTATACAATTACACAATAACAATTCTAACTAAAATTATCTGTTATTCCGCAAGGTTTTGAAACCCAGACCAGACCGTACGGTCTAACTAGAAAAACTGCGAACCTCTCAATTTTGCGGTTTTTTTAGCTTCAAGAACTGTGGTATGGGAAACAAGTAAGGACCCGTACAAACCGTGGTCAGACCATACGGTTCTGAGAATCGTGAACGGTTTTTGAGGTTCGGACGATTTCTTTTTGTTTCAGCTTTTCCAATGAATTTTGGCCAATACACCGATATGAAGTTATGATCAGATCTAGAAGAAATGAAAGAACACAAAGAAGACAAAAGATCAGAAAGAGATCTGATAATTTTTGGAGGTGCTTAAGCTTCACTGATTCACAATCTTCAAATCTACTGCAGAGAGAGTCAGAGAGCTCAACACAGAAGAACAGAAAGGAGAATGACTGAATAATGAATTATGACTTCAGCGGCCAAAAGTAAAGAAAGAGAAGTGGTCAAGTGGGTAGTAGGTGGGGTAGGAGGGAGAATTTATTGGAGTTGCCACGTTTTGCTTTCCTAGTGGTTGAAGTTTTTAACTTTATATGTTTTGATTTTTATTTTTAAGAAAATAATTGATTCTTATATCCCTAGTGGGCCACGTTGTAGACATACGTTGTAATACAAATATCATCCATTCATCACTTGAAAAAAAAAAAAATTTAATGCATTCATAATTTTATAAGTGCCACGTTGCGGACATACAACACAATTACATAAATACCATTATATATATATATATATATATATATTATTCTAATTATTATATTATTAGATATTATCACAAATTTAACTAATCAACATCAAAAAATTCTAGGATTTAATATTTCTTAAAGTTATGATATAGAAAATACATTTGAAAGATAAATCTCTATATTTAATTGCACTATTTTAGTTAATTTTTTTTAATATTTGTACTAATTTAATATAATTATTTATATTTTAAATAATTATTAAATTAATTATGACTTCATCACGGTTCAACCCCAATTCAACCTTAGTTCGATCTAAAAAACTTTAAACCTCTCTTTTTTATGGTTCAATGAACGGTCCGAGTTTCAAAACCATATATTCCGTTCTAGCTTTTAAGAGCCAAAAATTCTTCCCCACTCAAAATGTCCTATAATTGAGTGATTGGTTTGACAAATTTCTATCGAGTGGTACATTCAAAGAATCTTTTGGACCTCATTAAGGCGGGTCAGGATTGCCCTATTCAAGCAAAAAATGTTACCTAACACCTTCTTGATTGGATTGTATGAAATGAATGAACAGTAGCCACATTGGCCATCATTCGTAAAAGTTGTAGAGTTAAGAGAGAAGTAGCAATTGCCATAGCCCCACATGCCGCCACCACTCGTCTAAGAGCATTCGCATCAGTCCGGCTAAGTTTTTCCATCTATTTTACACTAAGAACTTACTTTTTCTATTTTACACTGCCACTTTTCCAAAACACACATATCAGTTTATTTATTTTACAATCTACTCTATTTAAATAATATTATTTATTCTTTTTCTATTATTATTTATTAATATCTCTATGTCATTTTTATTTCTCTCTTTCATACCATATCACTCACAAACACTCACACGCATCATTCCCTTTCTCAGTCCTCCCTTAACTATCTTCCTCTCTCAAACACTCACAAACAACGGCAGATCCGGCGGTAGAGCAGCAGTAAATCGGCAGCAGAAGTGGCAGCAGATCGATGGAAGTAGATCGGTGGCAGCAGATCGGCAGTAATAGCGGCTCCATTAGGTTTTTCACGTGGGTTTTTTGTTGGGTTTGGTTTTGATTTTGGTTTGGGATGGTTTTTCGGTGAGTTTGAATTGATATTGAGTTGGGTTTTCTAATTGTTTATGTTGATTTTGGTTTAATTTTCCGTTGATTTTGGGAAACTTTGTGGTGTATTTCAACTGTTCAAGTGGCTTGTGTTGATGTTGGTTTGGTGGTGGTAGGTTGTGGTGGTGGTGGTGGACCGATGGTGCTGTATTTGTGGTTGGTGGTTATCCTCTACTTCTTCCTTCTTCTTATGTTCTGCTAGGATGTTGTGAATGATGGGCAAGAAATAGTCTGACAATGGAGAGAGAAACAATAATAAGAATTATTATACACAGCTACAGCAACCATGCATATTTGCACGGTTAGTGTAACTAATGTGCAAATATGCACATTTTACACCCACTGATGTGGGTAGATTTTGAGGGAAATTGTGTAAATTTTGTCACTTTTTGTATTTTGGAAGGACTGGTGTGGATGCTCTAACTGTCATTCTCTTCCTTCTTAAACTTATATAAAATCTTGTCAAATCACTAGCTTTCCTTTTTTTTTTTCTTTTTTTCTTTTTTCAATTCCACATTATTTAAAATGGAGTAGTTCCTTTAGAGCACTACCATTAGGTTTGCCAAATGTCAAATATTTGGCATTTGGCACACCAAACACCAAAAACCAATCCTCATCAGGTATTTCAAATCTCAAATATTTTACCACACCGCTACAGTACTGTCTCAAATATGAGACGGTACGGACATCAATGCCAAAAAAATTTCACTTATTTTATTTACTTTTCTCTCTCCTCCCAACATATATATCTCTCTTTCCGTCTGCAACCTCTCTCCTCTCTAGTCTCTATCTCTCTCGTTGCTCCCTATTTCTTTCTCACTCTTATTTTTTTATCTTGCGCTCTCTTCCTCTCTCGTCCTCACTTTACTTGGCCAACTTCAAGCCGCTGTCATGCCATCGATCTTGCCTAGAGCTGCTGCCTGCCGATCTTGTCCTCACTCTACTCCGCCACACCTCGCCGATCTCTCTCTCTCTCTCTTGGTGGTTGGCTAATTTTGGGATGGGTTTGAGATTTGGGATGGTCTTAGATCGAGTTGTGGATTATAGGTGTGAGATCGGGTTGTAGGTGTGAGATTTGTAACTGTGGATGGGTCACACTAGCCCTACCACCGATATTGGTTGATGGTGGAGGGTTAATCGGGTTGTAGGTGTGAGATTTGGGATGGTCTCAGATTGGGTTGTGGGTTGTGGGTGTGAAATTTGTGGTTGTGGATGGGTCTCACCAACACCGTCGCCGATATTGGTTGTGGTGGTTGATGTTGTGATGTTTTATTTATTTATTTATTTATTTTTTTGGTGTAGGGGTTGATATCGGTTGTAGTGTTTGTTTGAGTTTTTTTTTTTTTTGGTAGTGGCTGATATTGGTGGTCGATGGTTGATTTTGTGGGGGTGGTCGGTGGTTGTGGGCTATGGCGGTTGATCTGTGGGTGTGGGTGATGAAGGATTTTGTGTATATATATATATATTTGTAAAAGTTTTTTTAGATTATTTTAATGTGTTGGATATATTATTTTAATGTGTTGAAGGAAAAAATAGAATATCTGATGAATGGGGTATTATAAAATGATGTGGTAAAATAATAAAGTAGGTTTTTAGTATGTCAAAATGGAATTTTTTATAGAAGAGCTTATGAGAATGCTATTAGGAATCTATAATACCGTTTTACTATCCTGTGAACTTTCTATGATGACTCCCCCTCCTCTGAACTTTCTAATTTGCTAAGCTTTGAGAAATTGATGCTTCTAATATGCTATCTTATAGGCTTATGGACTCTACTATGCTATGCCTGCTTTGGCTAAATAGTTTCTAAATGCATTATCCTTTTTTTGTTATAAAAAAAAAATGTAATACTTTTTTATTCTCTTATTCGTTTATAATCTCTTTTAATCATCAAAAAAAGGGTAAAAGAAAGTCATATTAATTTGTCAACACACAACCCTCGCATTGATGCTCCCTCTTTAAATGAGCAATTGACAAGAAGTCAAGAACACAGTATATTTTATGATCTTTTTTTTTTTTAATTGTTTAATTGATTATATTTTATGATCTCTTTACAATAACATTGGTGGCTGATAGGCCAAAAATGTAATGACCCCTTTGGCAAATAAATTAATTAATTGATGGAAAATTTAGACCCCTTAACACACAACCAGATTGAGTAGCCTAGTTAATTAGCCAAGTTGTTACTTAGTCAAATTAAGCAATCCTAGGTTAAAACAATCAAACAATCATATCAAGAATATAGAGCAGCGGAATAATAAATAACACAAGATATGATCACCCAGGAAAACCAAACGGGTAAAAAACCTGGGGAGGATTTTACCCACTGATCCTCAAGGCAAAACTGAATTCACTATGAAAGAATTGAAGTTCATACAAAAGGACTTACAAGCTCCCTGCTCGACTTCCTAATGCTACCTACCAGTAGAACTTACTGACACGACCCCGTGCAAGCTCCGAATCCACGAACTCCTTCTTTCTTGAATTCTTTAATCAGCTACAAGCACCCACGCTTGATATTCTTTAAACTTCAATGATAGCAACCAAGTTGATCATCAAGATGTTGAAAGTAATCTCAATCTTGAAAACCTTAAGCTTTGTGTAAAGGAAAGCTCCTCTAGATCTCACAAGAGACTTACACAAAACAGCAATGTATGAGCAACAATACAACTGGAGCAACCCTAAAAACGTGGCTAGGGTTTTGCCTTATATACCTAGGGCAAAAACATAAAACCCTAAATGTTTAATGAGTTAGGGCTGAGTTGGAAAAACTGCAGAAAACGCAATCTGGTTGACTTTCGATCGATCAATCAAATCTATTCTTCGATCGATCGAGCCAGACCGAAATGCCCCAATGCATCTACAATCTCTCGATTCCAACTTTACAATAATTAAACAACTTTGAGCACACTTTAACAAGACTAAACATATTGTTTTGATCATGGTTTGCCAATATTACAAATTAGAATTTTAAATACATAAATTCATAAACCTTTAGAACCTAACAAAATCTCCCTTTGGCAATCTGTGACAAAACCCTAATTAAAAGCTCAAAATTTACAAGTAAAAAACCCTTTACAAAAATAATGCTCATAAACTCAAATTCAACCCTAACTACTATCCATCGGTTGCAAGTATAGACAGCAGCTTAGTTGAATCAACCTGTATATTCCTGAAATACTCAACAAATGCATAAATGCATGTGTGACAGAAAAGAGTAAAACAACAGGTATAACATTCTTGTAAGATTCATACAACACAAAATAAAGACATATATGAATGAACAACTCATAAATATAAATCAATAAGCAGTGAATCACACAGTAACAAGAATCAATGAATATAACATGTATATCAATCAATGTTACTCCCTCTAACATGAATATCCCAAAAAATGATATACAAAGTGAAGCACCTAGATACAATCTAAAAACTCCACAAGCTCCTCAAAAACAAAAAATCTCTCCCTAGCTACAAAAACTCCTCTATGAGTCAAAAACTCCACTCCCCCTTTTTGTGACGAAATGCCAATGGGCAATCACAATTTGCCATCAAAAGGAGGTGGTGAGGGTGAATGAAGACGCGCAAAGTCGGCTCGCAGAGCACGAAACTCATCTAGCAAGTCCACCAAAATCTAACCATGAGCCGCCTGAACGGTCATGACAGTCTCCAGAGTGCGACAAACATCAAAGTCGGTCGAAGGAGGTGGAGGAACATCAGCAGCAGCAGCATCAACACCAACTGAATCAGGAACATCCTCACCAGCAAGACCTGTAGAAGAAGGAGGAGGAGGTGCGCTACCAGAAGGCTCAGACCTAGGGTGTTTAGAACCAGCTCGAAGATGAGCGGCCCTCTGTCTAAGAAAAGACACACCTATGAGAGCTATCACATGAACGGGCTCAGAGGAAAGGAAGCCACTAAGATCAAGATAAAGCAAAATCCTATGAATGAAAATAGGATGTACAAGAGTATGAG
This sequence comes from Quercus variabilis, assembly GCA_030445155.1. NCBI lineage: Eukaryota > Viridiplantae > Streptophyta > Magnoliopsida > Fagales > Fagaceae > Quercus > Quercus variabilis. The sequence goes on from CP129447.1 coordinate 6,493,250, forward strand.
TAGTAGATGAACTCCTATAAACATCGTTCAAAGAACGAAGAAAGAGATGAGGAAAACTAATAGGAGCATCAGTAACCAGGGCATACAAAAATACACACCTCTCAAGAGGAATGGTGTGAACATGAGAAATGGGCCAGATAGAATGATAGGCAATCCTAAAGAATAGATAGTGCAACCCGGAGAGCTCAACAAAAGTGATCCTAGGATCAGAACCCCACTGGACAGAAGACCCAGTGATGTAAGACAAGACATCACTCAACTCGGGAGACTCATCATAAGGATAGACAGGATTCTGGACCAAAGGTACCCCTAGAGCATCAGCCATTACCCGGAGAGTAATGGTATACTCTACGCCTCGTATCCAACTCTTTTCCAAAGTGTTGGAATCATAGATGCAGATAGAGATGTTCGAAAAGAACTCTCTAATCAAGGCAGAAGGTAGAGGAGGATCAGAAATATCCACCAAGGGTAACCAGCCCCGACGCTCAAAGTTTTCCTTAATGGCAAGATCAAGTTCATCTAAGAGAACAGAACGCTCAGCCTAAATTTTCCTCTTAAGGTTTAGCTTCTTAAAAATCTCTTAGTTTTTCTCACTTGGAAACTTCTCACGGTCAAAAGAAGGAGGGGATGGAAAAGAGGAGGGAATAGTCTTACGGGCTCTAGTCTTCCTAGGCATGATGCTAAGGAAATGACAGAGACACAAAGAGAAAACCAAAAGACCAGAATAAAACAAAATCAAGAGCAGACTGTAAGTTAGCACAATAAAAACATATAAAAAATCTTTATGATGCATGAACAATAACAATGTTGTGATGCATGAACTAATGCAGTAAACACAGTTCGAATTAGGTTCAATTTCACAAAATTGGCTCAAACATATAGTTTCTAACAAAATCCCAAAAAATATTTGAAAAACCATTTGATAATTTTGAAACAAATTGATGAATTGATCATCACACATTGTTGAAAACAGATTAGAATAATCAATTTCATCAAAACAACAAACCAATTTCATCAATTAAACCCAATTGAACAAAAATCCCCAATTCGGATCAATTATAAACCCTAGAATTTTCAATTTCACATAAAACCCAAAATTGATCAAATTAAACTATTAAGAACATGTTTATAGTATGTCCCCACAAAAACCCATTGATCAATTACACAAAATTGGGCTTAAATCAACAACAATCCTAAAAAGAAAAGGGTCCGAAATGTTGAGTATAAATGCAAGAAAAAATGCATGAAATTAGTAAATAAACTCAAAAAGGAAGGGTAAAATAGACATACCGGCTTGAGGAAAGAGAATTCTTGCAAAAAATCCGGAGGAAAACGACAAAAATTTGAACAGTTGAGCTTGCCAAGTCGGAGAGAGAGAAAAGACTTTGAAAAGCTTTTGAAAAAGTGTTTGAAAAAGTCAAGAACAGTGTTTTAAAAAACCTGATTCGCGACTTTTGATTGATCGAAAAATACATTCGATCGATCAAATGAGACAGTCATTTTTAAACAAATTAAAGCACTTTTTCGATCGATCGAAAATCAGAATGGATCGATTGAATTAGGCAAAGGCTCACAAAATTTTTGAGAAAAATCACAGTTTTGAAAAACACAAACCTCAGTTTTGAAAAACAACTCCTCAAAGCATTAAATAATGAAAATAAAATGCATGAGTATGAGATGGAATGATTTTTCAAAAACTCAATTTTAATCCCAGTTTCTCCAAAGAAAATTTCAGCCATTCTTTTTTTAAATTCTCAAGCAAAAAAAATGTTTTGCATAATTCTCAAAGTATTTTCAAACTTGGTTGATCAGACCAAAAACACACACAATAACATGTACAAAGTTTAGTAAAGAGTAACTTGTGTAATGTGTGCAACTAGCAAAAACTTTGAGAAACATATGAGGTGATATGTGAATAGCAATCAATCACAAAGTCTACACAATCCATCACATAAAATTTAAAAGAGACTATCACCTAAAGAGTTACATTATATAACTCTCACATCTCCTAGAACAAAAGCTTGCAATCATGTAAGTTTCTTGTATTTTTGCCTCATTTTTTTTTATATGAGATGGCGACAAGCCTAATAGTACACACCAATTTTATTTATGTGAGATGACATCAAGCCTAATAGTACACACCAATTTTAAGCATTAAGCAATTAAGCCGAGGCATCACCTTATGTTCTTTTTGTGCATGTGCTACACTTTCTCGAGCACAGAATCTTATGATATGCACTAAGGTGTTCATGATTGGCTAGTGAACAATGGTGAGATGGTTATTTATGCCTTTCTCAAAAGGATCAAGTCCGACAGTCAAATAACATGTGACTTCAAGATCAAGACAAAGTGATAAACACCATAAACATCTTTCCCACATAACATGCACTACAAAGCTTCAACTAGTCAAGTGCAATAAATAAGCTCATTAAAGCTTAACAAGGTACATAGGACATGATATGTGTAAATAAATTGACCAACCTTATTTTCGAAAATCAAGAAAACAATGTCAAACACATTTTTGCTTTCTCCTTTTCTCCTTTTTTTTTATTTTTTATTTTTTTTATTTAAGAGAAAACAAAATAAATCCTAGAATGAAATGCATGAATGTAATGCAATGCAAATCCTAGAAACAAAACAAAAGAAACACAAAAAACCAAAGAACAATGGTCACAGAGGAATGAGCAATGAAGCACAAGGACCAAGAAAGCCAAAAGTGACTAAGGACACCGAAGCACACCAATCACTTGACGAAGTGTCTCAAACTTACTTCCATCAAGCGGTTTGGTAAAGATGTCAGCATTTTGACGATCAGTAGGGATATACTCAAGAACAACAATTTTCTTTTCAACCAAATCCCTAATGAAGTGATATCTAAGTTCAATGTGTTTGGTCTTAGAATGCTGAACAGGATTCTTAGATATATCTATAGCACTGGAATTATCACAATAGACAACCATGGTGTCTTGAGGAATCCCATAATCACTCAACAATTTTTTCATCCAAAGGAGCTGAGAGCAACAACTCCCAGCAGCAATATATTTTGCCTCAGCAGTGGATAAAGAAGCAAAATTTTGCTTCTTACTCATCCAAGCCACAAGATTGGCTCCTACATAAAAACACCCCCCAGTGGTGCTTTTTCTATCATCAGGATTCCCAGCCCAATCAGAATCAGAAAACCCAACAAGAGACAAATTAGACTCCTTACTATAAAATAGTCTACTCACATATTTTATAATTTTATAAAATAGTCCACTCACATATTCCACTCACATATTTTATAATCAGAATCATAGGTTCCACTCACATATTTTATAATTTTCTTAACAGCATTTAAATGAGAAACCTTAGGGTTGGATTGAAATCTAGAGCAAACACCAACACTAAAAGATATATCGGGCCTACCAACAGTCAAATATAACAGACATCCAATCATGCTTCTATACAAAGTAATATCAACAGACTCACCTGATGGATCAATTGTTAATTTTGCATTAGCAGCCATTGGTGTTCTAGCATGAGCAGTCTTGTCCAAGCCAAATCTTTTAACTAAATTTCTTGCATATTTAGCTTGATTGATGTAGATTCCTGACTCTGTTTGCTTCACCTGCAATCCCAAAAAATAAGTCAATTCACCAACCATGCTCATTTCAAACATTGTCTTCATTTCATCTGCAAAAGAATAAGCAAGAGAATCATTAGTAGCACCAAAAACAATGTCATTAACATAAATTTGAGCTACAACAAAACCAGTCTTATCCTTTCTTATGAAGAGAGTTGTATCTGCAGATCCCCTTTTGAATCCATGCTCAGTGAGATATGCAGTCAATCTATCATACCAAACCCTAGGAGCTTGCTTCAAACCATAGAGAGCTCTCTTCAATTTGTAGACATCATCAGGTCTGCGAGGATTAACAAAGCCTTTAGGTTGCTCAACATAGACTTCTTCTTGTAGCATTCCATTCAAGAAAGCACTCTTGACATCCATCTGATACAGCTTGAAGTTTAGATGACTTGCTATGGCTAACAATATCCGGATGGATTCTAACCTAGCCACTGGTGCAAAGGTCTCATCAAAATCAATTCCTTCCACTTGTGTGTACCCTTGTGCAACAAGTCTTGATTTGTTTCTGATCACAGTACCATGTTCATCTGACTTGTTTTTAAAGATCCATTTAGTTCCAATCACATTTACACTTTCCGCCCTAGGAACTAATTCCCACACATTATTCTGAACAAATTGATGAAGTTTTTCATGCATGGAATTTACCCAATCAGCATCTTGAAGTGCTTCATCTACCTTCTTCGGTTCAAATTGGGACAGATAACATGAGTGAGTGATCACATTCAAGGCTTTTGATCTTAATCTCATGTTATCATTCAGACTACCCAATATATTTGTGAAAGGATGATTCAATCTCACTCTAGAGGATAGACGTTTAACAAGAGATGTTGTGATCCCTTTCTGTTCAGATGGAGGACTGAGCTCACTTTGTATCTGTCGAGTGTCACGAACCGGAGTGGATGGTTCTAAACTTGATGGTACTGAGACTGTATCATTCAACAACTCTTCCTCACTATGTTTCCCAACATACTCAATAGGAAGAGAATCATTAACTTCTAGGGACTTATCTTGAGCAGGAATAGTGCTTTCTGAAGATACTTCTAAACACACTTCATCATTTATTACAACATTTGAAGATTCCATGACTGTTTTGGTTCTCAGATTGTACACTTTATAAGCTCTACTGGTGGAAGAGTATCCTAGAAAGTATCCTTTGTCACTCTTTGCATCAAATTTTTCTAGGTTCTCTCTATCACGTAGAATGTAACAGTCACTGCCAAATATCTTGAAATATTTGACAACAGGTTTCTTCCCTCTCTAGAGTTTATAGGGAGTTTTCTTGGAGTCAGGTCTAAAATACACCCGGTTGAGTGTATGGCAAGTAGTGTTGACTGCTTCTCCCCAGAAGGATTTTGGCAAATTTTTGTTGTGTAGTGATGGAAATTTAGACCCCTTAAACACACAGATTGCATAGCCTAGATTAATTAGCCAAGTTGTTACTTAGTCAAATTATGCAATTCTAGGTTAAAGCAATCAAATAATCATATCAAGATATAAAGCAGCGGAAAATAAATAAACACAAGATATGATCACCCAGGAAACCACTCGGTAAAAACCTAGGGAGGATTTGACCCACCGATCCTCAAGGCATAACAGAATTCACTATGAAAGAATTGAAGTTCTTACAGAAGGACTACAAGCTCCCCACTCGACTTCCTAATGCTACCCACCAGTAAAACTTCCTGACACGACCACGCGCAGGCTCCGAATCCACAGACTACTTCTTTCTTGAATTCTTCAATCAGCTACAAGCTCCCCGCTTGTTTTTCTTTAATCTTCAATGGCAGCAACCTTGTTGATCATCAAGATGTAGAGAATATCTCTACCTTGAAAACCCTAAATTTATGTGAAGGAAAGCTCCTCTAAGATCTCACAAGAGATTCACATAAACAGCAAATATGAGCAACAAAGACTTAGAGAGGTTTGGGTACAAAACCCTAAAAATAAAAGGAGGCACAAGAGGCACTCTAATCTCTCTTTTTCAAGTACCAAAAACGTTCTAGGGTTTTCCTTATATATAGGAGTGTTTTACTTGATCCCCAAGACGTTTAAATAGAGTTTGGGCTGAACTGGAACTCTGCAGAAAAATAAATCTGTACGTGGTTCGATCGATCGAGTCTAATTTTTGATCGATCGAGCCGTACAGATTTAATCCAATAAATCTGCAATCACTCGATTCCAGTTTTACAAATAATTAATCAACTTTGAGCAAGCCTAAACAAGACTAAACATATTGTTTTGATCATGGTTTGCCAACATTACACATTAGAGTTCTAAATACATATAATCCTAAATCTTTAGAACCTAACATGTAGCATGACTCGTGCCATCTCCTGTACAACCCTGTTTTTCCTTTCTACAATCCCATTCTATTGAGATGTCTTGGGTGATGAGAACTCTTGGTGAGTGCCTTGATCATTGCAGAAAGTAGCCAGCTTGGTATTCTCAAATTCTCTTCCATGATCACTTTTGATTCTGGTTATCACAGTATCTTTCTCAACCTGCAATTTCTTGTATAGATGTATCATCTTCTCAGGAGCCTCAGCTTTATCCTTCAAAAGCACAACCCAAGTATATCTAGTAAAGTCATCCACAATAACTAGGATATACTTGTTTCCACCCAAACTTTGAACTCTGGTAGGACCCATGAGATCAATGTGTAATAACTCTAAAGGTCTTGAAGTTTGAACACTAGTCACAGACGGATGCCTGGATTTTACCTGTTTACCTATCTGACATGGTCCACAAATGCACTTATCAATCTTCTCAAATTTAGGTAAACCGATAACTACCTCACACTTGGAAATCTTCTCTAACTACTTATGACTGGCATGCCCCAACCGTTGATGCCACAAATAAACTTGATCAATCTTTGCACTAAAGCACTTGTTGTTTACACTTGGTGTTATGCCATAACAGTTGTCAGCTGTCCTTACACCAACACACATATAGTCACCTCCTCCATCAAGTATCTCACATTCATACTTGGTGAAAAGAACATTCAATCCATTGTTGCAAATCTGATTTATGCTGAGTAAATTGGCATTCAATCCATCAACATACCAAACATCTTCAAACACTGGCAATCCTGGAATGTCCATAGTACCAATGCCTCTGATCACAGATTTACTTCCATCTCCAAAAGTGACTGTCCCAATCTTTCCTTCGAAGAGTGTTTTGAATAAACCTTTATTTCCTATCATGTGCCTAGAACAACCACTATCCAAATACCAAAGACAAGAATCACGTGCCTTTAAGGTGGTTAAAGCAGTATAACATACATAAGGAAAGATTTAACAAAAACAATAAAAGGCAAAGACAGCAAGTAGACAAGTTAACAAATAAGCACAAAGATTTTCCAAGCATACAGGGATCAAGGATCAGCTCAAAGATCAAAAATCTCAAACAAAAGAGCTACTTGCTCTGATACCACTTAATGGAAAATTTAGACCCCTTAACATATAACCAGATTGAGTAGCCTAGTTAATTAGCCAAGTTGTTACTTAGTCAAATTAAGCAATCCTAAGTTAAAACAATCAAACAATCATATCAAGAATATATAGCAGCGGAATAATAAATAACACAAGATATGATCACCCAGGAAAACCAAACCGGTAAAAAACCTGGGGAGGATTTTACCCACCGATCCTCAAGGCAAAACTGAATTCACTATGAAAGAATTGAAGTTCATACAAAAGGACTTACAAGCTCCCCGCTCGACTTCCTAATGCTACCTACTAGTAGAACTTACTGACACGATCCCGTGCAAGCTCCAAATCCACGGGCTCCTTCTTTCTTGAATTCTTCAATCAGTTACAAGCACCCACGCTTGATATTCTTTAAGTTTCAATGGTAGCAACCAAGTTGATCATCAAGATGTTGAAGTAATCTCAATCTTGAAAACCCTAAGCTTTGTGTAAAGGAAAGCTCCTCTAGATCTCACAAGAGATTTACACAAAACAACAATGTATAAGCAACAATACAACTGGAGCAACCCTAAAAACGTGGCTAGGATTTTGCCTTATATACCTAGGGAAAAAACATAAAACCTTAAACGTTTAATAAGTTAGGGCTAAGTTGGAAAAATTGCAGAAAACGCAATCTGGTTGACTTTCGATCGATCGAATCTATTCTTCGATCGATCGAGCCAGACCGAAATGCCCCAATGCATCTACAGTCTCTCGATCCCAACTTTACAATAATTAAACAACTTTGAGCACACTTTAACAAGACTAAACAGATTGTTTTGATCATGGTTTGTCAATATTACAAATTAAAGTTCTAAATACATAAATTCCTAAACCTTTAGAACCTAACATTAATTACCCAAGTGAATTAATTAAGTTAATTTAACATGCAATAGCATGGTAGCACAAACAAATCACCAAATAACTAAATGTAGCGGAAATTAAATTTGACACAAGTGATTTGTTTACTAATGGGGAAAATCACCGAGGCAAAACTCCACCGAGTGAATTTAAGATCACTACTCCCGAGAGTCCACTATTATCAAAACAAGCAATTACAAGTAAAAAGAATCTCAATACCTAATACCAACCTACAATTGAACCTTTACCCCAATACCCAATTGGACTTGTATTGTAGCGGCAATCTTTCTGTTCAATGCACAACTCCCAATATATGACTAACCAATGATGCACGGATCCCAGTATGTGACTAACACTCCAACTTGAGGAAGATGTTAGCTGCAAAGTTCTTCAGTTCATCCAACAATAAAGATCAGGAGGCTCCTTGGTCATAAAACCCTTAGCGTAAAGACGCAGTAGCTTCTACAAAGAATATGATGAACTAAAACAATTTTTGCTTCCGGTCACAATATGCATGGATTCTGTTTTCAACACCTTGCATCACTTATGACGGCCCTTACAATAATCCTTATATATGTCTAGGGTTGTGAGAAAAGAAACCCTACACAAATACTTAAAGATATGCGTGTAATTAGATCTAGAAAACCTGATTTCGTAATTCTCAACAGATATAGCTTGTGTCGTGCTTCAAGATTAAATCTCGATAGAAATCTTTCTATCGAAATTGTTGTCGAACTTTAATAAACAATACATTCTTCACTTGTTTCTTGTTCAGATTTGCATAGCTTCAATACTAAACAGGAACACTTGTTTCTTGAAGTACTAAACTCATCCTAGATCTATCCAATTACAAGAAAAATTTGTTTTGTCAAAGGATTAGCCAATTACATAAATATGTCCCTAACAATCTCCTCCTTTGGCAATCCGTGACAAAATCACAACAAACAAAATGAATCAAAAGAGAAGTCTTAAATCACTAAACTCAAAATCACTTGTTGAATTACAAAATAAATCCAACCCTAACATATACTCTTGAAAAACTTTGCAAGAAGAGAATTCATGGCATAGTAGACTTTCACAACCTGTCTTTCTGAGACGCTTAAACAAAACTCATTAAGGCATCATGTGTGAAACAAAAATAAAGGATTGCATACATAAAGAAACATGTGTATAAAGAGAAAAAAGAAACAACACATAAAGAGATAGGTGAAGAAAAACACACATCATCATATAAATAAGAAAAGATAAGTATTATGTATGTCAATAAATGGTCACAAGACCAGTATACAAGAGGCTAATGTATAAAGAAAGAAAGGAAAAGTACATGTAAACCTCACTATATCCCTCAAAAGATATACACACTCCCCCTAACAAAAATATCCTATGCTAACTTCCCCCTAACTACAAGACTTCTTTCATCCAAAACTACTCTCCATTTTTGTCACGAATGACAAAAGGCAAGTCATTGAGAAGTCGTCATCTCATCATCACTGGAAAAGCTATCATCCTCATCCTCATCATCACCATCATTACCATCCTCATCTGCCGAAGCCTCTGGAGAAGGAGAGGGAGAGGAAGCAAAACCACCAAGGCGAGCCTATTATCGTGCTATACGACTAACACAAGTGTTCACCTAACACATCTTATCGGTGAGAAAGTCAAGGTGAGCATCCATGCGCTAAAATTACGCCATAATAGCCTCCAAGGTCACACCAACTGCCAAAGAAGAAGGAACAGAGGTGGAAGGAGCCAAGGAAGAAGAAGCTATAGGATCTGCATGATCGGTCATCTCCGTCTGTGGCCGTTTAGTCGAAGTTGGGCCTCGCTCTACCAAACAAAACCGATGCTGATGGCACCTATAGTGGTGAAATAAGGAGATCAGGAATGGGGATGGGGAAATGGCGAAGGATCTGCGTGATAGCTGAAGGAAAGATGAGCTGCCAAAGAAGAAGGAACAGAGGTGGAAGGAGCCGAGGAAGAAGAAGCTATAGGATCTGCATGATCGGTCATCTCCGTCTGTGGCCGTTTAGTCGAAGTTGGGCCTCGCTCTACCAAACAGAACCGGTGCTGATGGCACCTATAGTGGTGAAATAAGGAGATCAGGAATGGGGATGGGGAAATGGCGAAGGATCCGCGTGATAGCTGAAGGAAAGATGAGCTTATCATGGGTCGTCGTATCCTGATAAACATCGATGATAGAAGTGATGAAATGAGAGGGAAAGTCTATAGAAAGGTCCTCAAGAAGAGACAAAAGAAAACGAGCACGAGGCTCAGTGATAGAGTTATAGTGAGACAATGGAGTAAGAGTAAATGTCATCACCATGTTAAGGAACCTCGAATCTTTTGCAAAGCCCGAGTATGGGATGTTTTGCTTCCCACCCCACATGGAAGATGTCTCACAAAAGTGAGACAAAAGCTCGTCTCTGGACATAGTTCGAAGACGCTCACAACCGGGGTAGTCAGGATGTGCTACCCGCGGAACATGTAGTACCTTGGATATAAGATCTAGGGTAACTACAATATGTGCACCTCGAAGTGTCGTGGCAAACTGAGGTATAGAGGTATTGATATTGTGTATATTGGAGTAAAACTCCTGTATAAACATGATGGGACACCTCAAAGGTCTCTCACATAGAGATTCCCAGCCTCAAGTCTGAATGACAGTGGGGAAAGGAGTGTCGAAAAAGTCTAACAGAATAACATGGCGCTCCGAAAGAACGCCATGTTTCTTAAAGTTCTCCAAGAAGTCCTTTCAGGCCTTCTCATCACAGAACTAAATGTGAAGCGGGGGAATGGAATTAAAAGAAGAAGACCCGAAACCAAAAGGATTCCGAGCCAGGGTGGATTTACACGTTTTGAGTGCCATGGCACAGTCGATCCAAGAGAGAGAGAGTGAGAGAGAGAGAGAGAGAGAGAGACAGATGGACGGACAGACAGACAGATCACAATCACAACACAGAAACAAAGAGATAGAAAAGAAAGGAAAGACATATGCATGAAAAATGCACGAACATATGACGTGTAAAAATTTAAATTGTTTCACAGGTAAAAACCCAATCCAAACCTACCAGCACACGTTCAACAATAATCAAACACACATCTAAATGCATGAAACATTGTTAAAATGCAATGAGAATGCAATGCATGAGCATATAACATCAAATCAAAAACACCCAACCCAACATTTTCACAAAAAAATTCAAAAACCCCAAAAATTTTCAAAAACCTAGGTAAAAAATGCATGAAATCATTAAAAAGAAGGGATTTAGGAAGCTTACCAAGTGATTTGAACTTGATAAAGGCCAAAAATGTAGTGGGTAGTGAGATTTGAGTGAAAGAAATGTGTTTGGGGCGAGAGAGAGAAGTGAGAAATGATATCTAATATGCATTCAGCCCTTAAATAGAAATCGCAGCTCGATGGGTCAAAGTATTTGTTGAGATCTGTCGAGCACTAAATCTCGACCGAAATGAATCTGTCAAGGTGCTGTTGAGGATCTATCGACGGTAAAAACACCTCAATGGATTGAGAATTTATTGAGAATCTATCAGCCAAACAGAAAGTTTCTCGATGGATCGAAGAAGCTGTTAAGAATCTATTAAGAAGAAACCCAGAAATCTTGATAGATCGACATTTCGTTAAGATCTATCAAGACAAGGAGAAAGAAGGCTCGATAAAAGGAAATCTGTCGAGAAACTGTCGAGCTTGAAGAAAGAAGGTTTTTCAAAGAAAGGAAAAACACATAGAGATGATTGCAATAAGCAAGCTACTCAAACATAGATCCAATCAACATATTAAGCTCTCACAACAACTCTCAACAACTATGCAAAGCATTCAAATATCCAAAACACACACACATACTAAATAAGTCTAACCAATTTTATATTTCAAAAAGAAGTTAAGACAGTTTAGTAAGCATATATTAACACATATATTCCTTGTGATGGCCAAATCATATTGTACTTACACATGTATCAAAAGTAGCAAAGAGTTTGTGTGTTGTGTGTGAAAACATAGCAATAGTGCATAAGTGTCTTAAATTATGACAATTTGAGATATAAGAAAATCAAATACACTCACACATAATTATAACTGTTTGATGGAGACTATCACTTTTAAGGTACGTCATATAACTTCCACATCTCCTAGAAACACACTTGCAATTATATTTAAAAGCATTTTAATTCTTTTTGCTTTTGTATACTTTGCATATTTTTCTTTTAAGCATATCATGCATGGACATATAAGAGAGAGAAAAGAAATACCCAATTATGTAAGCCAAAACATCAAAATTTTGCTATGCCGAAACACACAGATGTTATACATGATTTGCGGACTTTAGTGGTGAAATGGTTATTTATGCTTTTCTCTTAGAATTTTCTAGTTCTTCCCATAAAAAAAAGTGATATGAGTGTTAAGTATAAAAGATTACTTAGTCGTACTCATCACAAACACAAGCCATAATGCTCACTTACTTAGTTGTACATTGAGATGCTCATTTAAGGTACAAAAGATACAAAGTTTAGAAAACTTTGTTTCAACGGCCATCTAAGGTACACAAGTACCAATATACACAACACTGTATTTGTATTTTTTTGAATTTTGATTTTTTTTTATTTATATGTATATAAAAAAAAAAAAAAAAGCAAAAACTGAAAAACAACCAAACAAAAACATAAAGAAACACACAAATCATAAAATTAGACTGACTCAAAACAAGAAAGCAAAACAAACAAGTACTGCATAACCATAGAGAGAGAGAGAGAGAGTGAGAGAGTGACTGAATCACTTTGAGCATTTTTCCTTCCACACCTTGGAAGAAACTTTCCTTTGTGCGAACCTTTGATCCAGAGGTGAGGAAGAAGAATTGAAACCATTCAAGTTCGAAAGGAACACGAGAGCCTTAAGAAGATCTCCAAAAGGAGCAAAAGAGGATGGAAATTGATTCTCATTTCCGGACAAGAGCATACTATTGCTTTGTCGAGTGGCTAACCACTTGTAGTAATTTGGACGACTATGCCCTGAAACTCCACAATAATGATAGAAATGCGACTTCTTCGGCTGGGACTTTTTGTTATTTATTTTCTTAGTCCTAGGGTTTTTAATCTCTTTCTTTTCAACCTTAAGGGGTGCTCCTAAAATAGATTTGTCTTTATCTAAGTTCTCACTAGCTATTTCAGTTTTAAATTCATTGTTCTCAAAATTAACATTATTAGTAGGCGAGACAAACATAGCAGTACTAGAGGAGGCAATATTAGGAGAAGAGAAATCATACCCCAAACCGGTTTTATCAGAAGCAACTTTCTGAAAACTTAGCATCTCATCGAGCTTTCCACTGGAAGTGCTTTCCAATTGAGCTCTAAGCTGGAACAGTTGTGCTTCAAGCTTCTTTGTCCTTTCAGCAAGGAAGTTCTTGAACTGTAAAGCTCCAATGGTTTGATTTGCTTCATCAAACTTTGTAGAGAGCTCCTCTCGATCTAACTCCACATCAATCAGCTTCTTAGTGGCCAGCCTATACAATTTCTTATGCTTCTCAGAACCTTGTACGATTTTGCATAGGCTGTATAGATGTTATCTTGTTCATCCATTTTCTCAACTTAGATACCACAAAGTCCTCTTCTTCATCTTCTATTTCTATAACCCCTTCAGTAGGATCAATTGTAGCAGTGAAGGCATTTAGGATTCCCTCGTCATCAATGTCATCTGACTCAATTTCAGGCTTGGTGTCATTCAAGGCAGCAACAAGAGCCTTACTTTTCCCAATTGTCTTAAGATATGTTGAACATTCTTGTTTCATGTGTCCAAAACCTTGACATCCGAAACACTTTGGTCCAGAGGGAATAGTGTACTGACCGTCATTCTTAGGATCCTTTTTCCTCTATCTTGGCTTTTGAATTGAGAAGAACTAGATTGCTTATGGTCCAGATCAAATCCTTTTGCATTGGCATTCTTCATGAACTTCTTGAACTACCTAGTGATATAGGATTTCATCTTTGAATCTTCATCATCTGAATTCTCATTAGTCTTATTACTTTTGGCCTTCAGTGCCATGCTCTTACTTTTGCTTCCTTTCCTAATTCTAGTCAAACTCAATTCATAAGTTTGTAAGTTGCCAACCAGCTCTGTCAAAGGAATGGAGACAATATCCTTTGATTCTTCAATGGTAGTAATCTTGGCATGAAATCTTTTAGGCAGAGATCTAAGCACCTTTTTCACAACCTTAGGTTTGGGAATAATTTTCCCAAGATTGAAGGCTTAGTTGACTATGTTCTTCAACTTGGCATATAACTCATCAAATGGCTCATCTTCTTCCATCTTTATCTCCTCAAAGCTAGTAGTAAGCTTTTGGAGTTTTGAATCCTTGATAGTCTTAGTCCCTTTATATGTTGTCTAGAGGATGGTCCATGCTTCCTTTGTAGTTTTAGTCGAGGATATTTTATTGAACTCCTCATTCGTGACCGCACTGAAAATTGCATTCAATGCTCTATTGTTGAAGTTTGCCGCTTTGATCTTTGCATCATTCCAATCAGCCGGCGCTTCCTTTGGCTTAGTCCAACCAGGCTTCATAGCTTGCCACACCTTTTCATCTAAAGGCTGTAAGAAAGTCCTCATGTGTACTTTCCAATATGCATAGTTAGTGTCATCAAATAAATGAGGTATAATAAGAGATTGTCCTCTATCCATAACAAACAAGGGTCAATGGATCACATAGCAAAGATTAAACATAATCAGAGCGTGCTCGCTCTGATACTACTTGATAGACCAAAAATGTAATGAACCCTTTGGCAAATTAATTAATTAATTACCCAAGTGAATTAATTAAGTTAATTTAATATGCAATAATGTCGTAGCACAAACAAATTACTAAATAACTAAATACAGCAAAAACTAAATTTGACACAAGTGATTTGTTTACAAATGGGAAAAACTACCAAGGCAAAACTTCATCAGGTGAATTTAAGGTTACCACTTTCGAAAATCCACTATTACCAAAACAAACGGTTACAAGTAAAAGGAATTCCAGTGCCCAATACTAACTTACAGTTGAACCCTTACCCTAATACCTAATTGGACTTGTATTGTAGCAGCAATCTTTTCGTTCAATGCACGACTCCTAGTACGTAACTAACCAATGATGCACAGATCCCGGTACATGACTAACACACCAACTTGAAGAAGATGTTAGCTGCAAAGTTCTTTAATTCATCTAATAATGAAGATCAGGAAGCTCCTTGGTCATAAAACTATTGGCATAAAGACATAGTAGTTTCTTCAGATAATATGATGAACTAGAACAATTTCTGCTTCTAGTCACAATATGCATGGATTCTATTTTCAACACCTTGCATCACTTGTGACGGCCCTTAAAATAATCCTTATATGTGTCTAGGGTTGTAAGAAAAGAAATCCTACACAAATACTTAAAGATATGTGTGTAATCAGATCTGGAAAACTTGATTTCGTAATTCTTGACAGATACAGCTTGTGTCGAGCTTCAACATTAAATCTCGATAGAAATCTTTCTGTCGAGATTGTTGTCAAGCTTTAATGAACAGCACATTCTTCACTTGTTTCTTGTTTAGATTTGCAGGGCTTCAATAATAAACAGGAATACTTGTTTCTTGAAGTACTAAACTCATTCTAGATCTATTCAATTACAAGTAAAGTTTTGTCAAAGGATTAATTAATTACATAAATATGTCCTAACAGTGGCAACTAGCAAGTTGGTTTGAAAGGAATATGAGTTCATGATTGTCACCATCATATCACAATGTGCCTTTATTTTTATAAGTAGTATTTGGATAAACCTCTTTGACCTCAGAATGGGTGTAATGGAAAGAATTAATGCAGGATTAACAACAAATTGAATATTCATGCATCTTCTAGCAGCAATAGCCAGCTATATATTACAGTGGTGGAAAAAGAAAAACTAGAAGGCTGGAACAACAAAATCAAGATGCCAACTTCGATTCTCTAGAAGAAAAACTAAAGCAATTCAATGACGTCCGATCTGGTCTAACTGGTAAAAAAATTATGGTCCATTTGAATTGAGGAAGAGTATAGTAGAGTTGACCTAATTTTTCAGCCAACTCTATTATACTCCCTTTTGCACTCCCTCTATCTCCCTCAATCCAAATATGCCATTAAGTAAAACTTTAAAAAGTTGAGAAGGGTCAGTTAGTGCTGTTAAAGGTGGCAGATATATAGGTTGTGTTGTAATTAAATTTTACACTTTTGACTAGAAACTTGGAAATTCTGAGTAGGTCACAGCCACTAAAAACTTGCAAAGCGCGTGTGATAAGGTTAGTATATATACTAGAGTAATTAATATTACTTTTCGCTATAACAAATAAATTATATAGATTAATGAATATAATGTTTTAATTATTTATAAAAAAAAATATTGTGTTTTAAAATATTCAAAATAAGTAGTAGATTTACTTTTTTTTAAGAACAAATTTGGTTGTTCAGCAAATAAAACTACCTTCCTAGAACCTTCCTTTTAAATCATTTTTCTCATTCCTAAGCTCCCACCCACTGGGCCACCTCTACGCCTCAACTTTTCCATTGATTCTCTCATATATTTATTTATTACTTCTTTACAGTTTAGTAAGTTTACAATACTTCTTTCTTCTTAATTCTTCAAACTCTCAACTTTGTCTTCGTCTTCTTTCTTCTCAATTCTTCTTTCTTAGAAGTTAAGGATGATATTGTTAGGACATATGTGTTTCCACTTGTTAAGAACATATGTCACTTATCTATATAAATTGGCTAATCCTTTGACAAAACGCACTTTACGTATAATTGGGCAGTTCTAGGTGTTTTTAATACTTCAAAAAACAAGGTTTCAAGATCAAGTGTTGAAGTCATCAAGTCTGTCCAAGAAAAAAACAAGTTGAAGTGCAAATTCATTAAAGCTTGACACCTGCTCGATAGCTACCTCGACACCTGCTATCTGTCGAGATTTATAAAATTAGATTTTTTGATCTGATTTCCTTGGGATTCGTGAATATGCTTTTGGGCCTTCTTTTCTCCAAACCCTAAATATATAAAAGGATTGTTTTAAGAGCCATCAAGATGTACATAAGTTGCAAAAGCATTGAGCAATCTCTGTTCAAGCAAATTGTGATCAAAAGACGAAATTCTTGACTTAGTTCATCTTCTCTGAAGAAGTTGTTGTGTATTTTGCACCAAAGGGTTTTGTGACTAAGTATCTTCCTAATCTTTATCGTGTAAGATGAACTGAAGAACTTTGCAACCAACCTCTCCTTCTAAGTTGGTGTTTGAAGTCGCGTACTAGGATCCGTGCATTAGTTAGTCACGTACTTGGGAGGGAGCCTTGCATCAAAGGTGGGAATTGTCGCTACAGATCAAGTCCAATTGGGTATTGGGGTAAGGATTCAACTGTAGGTTGGTAAGATACTTGGGATTCCTTTACTTGTAACCGCTTGATTTGATAATAGTGGAGTTTCGGGAGTGGTGACCTAAAAATCACCCGATGGGGTTTTTGCCGCAAGGGTTTTCCCAATTTGTAAACAAATCACTGTGTCATTTAATTTCCACTGTATATTTAGTTATTTGGTGATTTGTTTGTGCTTCCACGTAATTGCATGATAAATTGATTAATTAATAACTTGGCTAAGTAATTAATTAGTTTAATCACAAGGGGTCATTCAGATTGTGGTCTATCAAGTGATATCAAAGCAAGCACACTCTAATTAAGTTTTAATCTTTGCTGTGTTGATCCATTGACTCCTGTTGTCATGACTATAACCGGCTTGAAGAGATCTTTGTTTTCAAATACATCTTATTTTTCTAATCACTATGAATGATTTTAGACCCCTTAAACCAACCAGATTAACCTAGTTAATTAGCTAAGTTGTTACTTAGTCAAATTATGCAATTCTAGGTTAAAACAATCCAAACAATCATATCAATTATAAAGCAGTAGAAATATAAAGAACACAAAGATATGATCACCCAGGAAAACCAAACCGGTAAAAAATCTGGGGAGGATTTGACCTAGTTATTCTCAAGGTAAACCTAAATCCACTATGAAAGAATTGAAGTTCATACAAAAGGACTTACAAGCACCCCACTTGACTTTTTAATGCTACCCACCAGTAGAACTTACTGACACAACCACGTGCAAGCTCCGAATCCATGGACTCCTTCTTTCTTAGATTCTCCAATCAGCTACAAGTACCCACGCTTGTTATTCTTTAAGCTCCAATGGCAGTAACTAAGTTGATCATCAAGGTGTTGAAGTAATCTCTACCTAGAAAAACCCTAAGTTTTGTGTAAAGGAAAACTCTTCTAGATCTCATAAGAAATTTACACAAAATAGAAAAGAATGAACAACAATACAACAGGAGCAAATCTAAAAACGTGGTTAGGGTTTTTCTTTATATACCTAGGATAAAAACAGAAAACCCAAAATGTTTAATGAGTTAGGGCTGAGCTGGAATATTTTGCAGAAAAACATTCTGCCCGAGATTCGATCGATCGAGTCTTTCTTTTGATCGATCGAGCCAGGCTGAAATGCACCAATGCATCTGCAGCCTCTCGATTCCAACTTTACATGAAAAACACAACTTTGAGCAAGCCTAAACAAGACTTAAACATATTGTTTTGATCATGGTTTGCCAACATTACACATTAGAGTTCTAAATACATAAATTCCTAAATTTTTAGAACCTAACACACTATTTGTTTGAGTGTCTTAAAAAATACAAGTCTAAAAGTCATTTGAATTCTTTTATAATGACTATTGGGAAAGATCTCAGTTTGGCTAAGAAGAAACTAGAATGTCTCAAAATGAAAATGTGTAAAGGAGTTCGTCTGAGAAGAGTAAAAGTTAAAGGCTTAGCTCATCAAAGGCAGTTGAGTGAAAGAACCATTCTCTCTGATTTGTCATCTAAGCATAAAGTCTACATTCAAAGTGATGGATACATGTCTATGGTATCTTGACAATGGTTGCTTAAGACACATGACTGGAGACCGATCTCTCTTCAAGATCTTTGAGCCTAAGAAAGGTGGTAATGTGACTTTTGGTGATGGAAGCAAGTCACAGATTAAAGGGAAAGGAATCATATCTCTACCAGGACTGCCAGACATTGCAAATGTTCTTTATGTAGAAGGTCTAAGACTAAACATATTGAGCATAAGTCAGATATGTGATCAAAACTTCATGGTGCTATTCTCAAAGGGAAAGTGTCTTGTCATAGATAAGTATGGAAAGAAGCTCATTAGTGGGGTTCGCACTTTCGACAACTGCTATGGATTGGTTCCTGATGCCGATATAGTATGTAATAGCATTCGTTTGCCTAATGAAGATCTATGGCATCAACGAATGGGACATGTTAGTTACAAGCGTCTATCCATTGTATCTAAACATGAATCAGTCTTGGGGATACCAAAACTTAGTAGAATTAGTAATGTGGTGTGTGGACCATGTCAGCTTGAGAAACAGATAAAAGCTAAGCATCCGAACACTCAGACATCAGCTATCTCCAGACCATTGGAACTTCTGCATTTAGATCTTATGGGTCCAACTAGAACCGAGTCTCTTGGTGGTAAGAGATACATCATGGTTGTGATAGACGACTTCAGTAGATACACTTGAGTCATCTTACTACAATCCAAGTCTGATGCTCCTAAGCACATTGAGGCTTTGTGCACAAGACTGCAGAATGAAAAGAGCTTAAAGATTGATCGAATTCAAAGTGACCATGGTAAAGAATTCGAGAACTCATACATGGAGTATTTCTGCGTAAGATCAAGTATATCTCAAGAATTCTCTGCTCCTATTACACCTCAGCAGAATGGTGTGGTAGAAAGAAAGAATAGGGTTATTCAAGAGATGGCTAGAGCCATGTTGCATAACAAAGATGTGGCTCGAAACTTATGGGGAGAAGTCGTAAACACTGCATGTCATACGGTTAATAGGGTGTACTTCAGACCCGGTACCAAAAAGACTCCCTATGAGTTATGGAAAGGAAGAAAGCCAAACGTGAAGTATTTCAGGATCTTTGGAAGTACTTGCTTCATTCTTAAGGATAGAGAGAATGTGGGAAAGTTTGACTTTCGAAGCAATGAAGGCATATTTCTGGGATACTCGCCTACAAGCAAGGCTTATCGGGTATACAATAAGAAAACTCTAAAGGTAATGAAAACAGTAAATGTCGTCATTGATGAGTCTTCCGATTCCAGTTCTGAGAAAGGCATTGAGGAACTCTCTAAAGAAATTCTTCCTCCTGAGCCTAGGGAAGTTCAAGATATTGTGGAAGACTCTGCAGATGTTCCTACTTCACCAGATTCTGAGTCTCATGAAGAAAAAGGACCTTCCTATAGAATCAAATTAAATCATCCTCCGGAAGTTATTGTGGGAAAGGAAACATATAGTTGATAAATGTGTTGCTAACTTAGTATCTTATTCTTGCTACTTGTCACAGGTTGAACCCAAGAAAGTTGAGGAAGTATTACAAGATGAAAGTTGGGTCAAAGTAATGCATGATGAACTACTTCAGTTTCAGAGGAATGATGTTTGGACTCTAGTACCTAGACCAGAAGGTAAGCACATCATTAGTACAAAGTGGATATTCCGAAACAAGATTGATGTAGAAGGCAATGTGATTTGCAACAAGGCTCGACTTGTGGCTCAAGGATACTCGCAAATGGAAGGAGTAGACTATGATGAAACATTTGCCCCAGTTACCCGAATGGAGTCAATCAGAATTCTACTTGCCCTAGCATGTCAGTTAAATTTCAAACTTTATCAGATGGATGTAAAGACTGCCTTCTTGAATGGGTTACTTAAAGAGGATGTCTATGTGGCTCAACCAAAAGGATTCATTGATCCACACTTTCCGGATCATGTGCTGTACTTTAAAAAGGCACTTTATGGGTTGAAGCAAGCTCCTAGAGCCTAGTATGATAGACTCACACAATATCTGGTGTCACATGGGTTCACAAGAGGAAAGGCTGATCAAACTCTCTTCATCAAAAAGGAAAATGATGAGTTGATAGTTGCTCAAGTCTATGTTGATGATATCATCTTTGGGTCGACTAAGGATGAACTTGCTCATGGCTTCTCAAAACTCATACAAGCCGAGTTCGAGATGAGTATGATTGGAGAGCTGACTCACTTCCTAGGATTGCAGATTCGCCAACAAGATTCAGGTATATTCCTTTCTCAATCTAAATATGCTAAGAATCTTGTAAAAAAATTTGATTTGGAATCTGCTAGTTCTGTTAGAACCCCTATGAGCCCAAATGTTAAACTCACTGTAGACTTGTTAGGTAAGAGTGTTGATTCCTCTCTTTATAGAAGCATGATAGGTAGTCTTCTTTACCTTACTGCTAGTAGACCTGACATTAGTTACAATGTTAGAGTGTGTGCTAGATATTAGGTTAATCCCAAAGAATCCCACATGACTGCTTTAAAAAGAATTATAAAGTATGTCAAAACCACTACTGAGTTCGGTGTGTGGTATAACAAGGACACTAATGGTATCTTAGCTGGATACTCTGATGCTAACTGGGCTAGCAATGCTAATGATAGAAAGTGTACTTCGGGAGGTTGTTTTTATGTGGGTAACAATCTTGTCTCTTGGATGAGCAAAAAGCAGAACTCCATCTCTTTATCCACTGCAGAAGCTGAGTACATCGCTGCCAGTAGCTGCTACACCCAACTCCTCTAGATGCAAAAACTCCTTCATGATTACGGTATTTGTCAAGAGCATCTCACTATTTACTATGACAATATCAATGCCATAAATATCTCTAAGAACCTGGTTCAGCATTCTCAAACCAAACATATAGAGATTCGACATCACTTCATTAGGGAGCTTGTCAAAAATGGTACTCTCACTCTTGAGTTTATCCACACTGATGATCAGAAGGCTGACTTGTTCACCAAACCTCTTGATAGCAAACGTTTTGAATTCCTTCGTCAAAACATTGGTGTCATCTCAATGGATTGATCTTTAACATGTTTTTGTGTGTTTACTTTCAGTTTTGTTTATTTTGTTTTCAATATAAAAATAAAAATAAAAATATAAATTGAAAAATCAAAAAAATACAAAAACAGTGTGTGTTTTGTGTACTTTGGTACTTGTGTACCTTAGATGGCCATTGAAATAAAGTTTCTAAATTTTGTATCTTTTGTAACTTAGATGAGCATCTCTATGCACAACTAAGGAAGTAAGCTTTGTGGCTCTTGTTTGCAATAAGTAAGATTAAGTTATCTCTTAAAAATTAACACTCATATCACTCTTTTTAATGTGTAGGACTAGAAAATCCTATGAGAAAAACATAAATAACCATCTCACTACTGTTGCCCGCCAATCATAATATGGCACCTGTATGCTACAGCATAGCAAAAGTGCAGTGTTAAAGACATTCGTATACTTCGACATAGCAAAGTGCAATGTCAAATGCTTAACATCTTGGGTATTTCTTTTCTCTCTTTTTATGCCCATGTATGATATGCTAAAAATAAAAGAAAATAAAAAAGCAAAAAGATCAAAAATACTTTAAATATGGTTGCAAGCGTGTATTCTAGGAAATGTGGGAGTTATAGGATGTACCTCGAAGGTGATAGTCCCCATCAAATAGTTATGATTGTGTGTGAGTTAAAGTTATTTTTTCATATCTCAGATCGCCATAACATGTATACACATATGCAATCTTGCGATGTTTTTCACACACAACACGCAATATTCTTTGCTACTTTTAATACATGTGCAGTTACAATGTGATTTGGCCATCACAAAGGTTTTACATGTATTAATATATGCTCACTAAACTGTCTTGACTTATTTTTGAAAAATAAAATTGGTTAGACTTGTTTAGTGTGTGTGTATGTGTGTTTTTGAGATTCTATATGCTTAAATTTTTGTTTAGAGATGAATTTGAGAGCTTTATATGTTGATTGGATCAATGGTTGAGGTGTATGTTGGATTGCATTCATGTCTGTGGTTTTCACTTCTCGAAAAACTGCTTTTTAAAGCTGGCTCGACACCTCCTCGATACCCTGTTATCTGTCGAGCTTCTCAAGCCTTTTCTTATCGCAATTTCGACACTTTTTCGACACCTGGTGGATCAATCGAGAAAGTTCTTGTCTCCTCGATACCTTCTCGATAGCTTGTTGATCGATCGAGCTTTTGTTCTTGGTTCTTGTGTTCATTCCTCAACACCTTCAGCTGTCAACGTGCTTTTTCTCGACACCTACCTCGACAGCTTCCTCGATACTTCTCGACACCTCAACTGTCGAGAATTACTAAGATGCTTATTTAAGCTTCAGTCACGATTCAAATCTCATTTCACTCGATCTCTCTCGATCTGTCCGTGGTGGTTCCTCTCCCAAACTTGATTTTCTCACTCAAAACTTCCAACCCACTTGATTTTCGTCCATTCCTTGGTTCTAATCACTTGGTAAGACCTCATTTTCCTTCCATTTTCATGCATTTCATGTTTTGAAGCTTAGGTTTTGAGGTTTTTAGGGTTTTTCAAAATTAATAAGTTTTTCTTGAAATTTTGGGTTGGGTTTTCACTTAAATGTGTTCAAAATGTCATACATTGCATTCCATGTACATTAGAATGATATTTACATGCATTTAGATGTGTCCTCTATGTTTCTGTGCTGGTAGGATTGAATTGGGCTGAGCCCATGATGCTTTTCAATTTGCATGTCACATGCTTATGCATTCCCATGCATACATACTTTTTGTTCAATATATTTGATATATGTGAACTGTGTTGGGACTTTTCTGATTGTCTTCTTCTCTATCTCTTTCTCATTCTGTTTACATTAGTAGTGTCTATGGCACCTAAACGTAAATTCACTCCGGCTCGGAACCCTCTGCATTCTGAGGCTTCCTCTTCTTCTGATTCTGCTCCTCTAAATCTTCGGTTCCATGATGGAGATGCCCACAAGGCATTTTCGAAGAACTTTTCTAGATGAGGTGTTCATTCGGAATGCCAAGTCATTTTGGCAGACTTCGCCGACACTGACTTTCTCTTTGTCATTCATAGTATGGGATAGGAGTCACTGTGTGACGTCCCGGTCACATGTCCTCTCGTGCTCATTCAGCAGTTTTACTCCAACATGCACGGGATTGATGGTTCAGTATCTCTCTTTTTCACTCGTGTTCGAGGTATGCGCATTCCTGTCACACTGCAACTAGTTGCGGATGTGCTTAGGGTTTCTAGGATAGAGTTTCTTGACTATCCTTCTTGTGAGCGTCTGAGGACTGTGTCCAAAGATGAGCTCATTTCTGCTTTTTGTCAGCGCTCAGCTAATTGGGGTGAGCATCAGTACACTTCATGTAGACCTTTTGCTAAAGGTCCTAGATTCCTAAACATGGTGATGACTTTTGTACTCCATCCACTCTCTCACTACAACTCCATCACAGAGCCTCGTGCTCAATTTTTGTTATCTCTTCTTGAGCATCTTACTATAAATTTTCTTTCTCATTTTATCCTTTCTATGATTGATGTTCATCTAGATTCGGTATCCCATGATAAGCTCATCTTTTCTTCCGCTATCACGAGGATCTTACGCCATTTTTCTATCCCTTTTCCTGTGTCTGACCACTTCACACACATCTGTGCCATAGATGCCGCTACCGTAAAACGTAGTGAGGCTCAGTTTAGGTCATGACAGACGGATTCCAGTCCTCTCTCCCATTCAGCTCCATCCAGATCTGCTCTATCTACATCTGTTCCTTCTTCCTCTACGGGCGATGTATCTCTTAGAGACATCATGGCGCAGCTGCAGTGCATAGATGCTCGCCTCGACACACTCTCCTCTGAATTGTATTAGGTGAATGTTTGTGTTGGTCGTATTGCACAATGGCAGACGACCATGGGTGGTTTTGCTCCTGAGGCTACTCCTTCACCACCTTCTCCAGCGGCTTCAAACTTTGAGGATGATGATGGTGATGGTGATGGTGATGGTAATGATGATAACGCTTCGAATGATGATGATAGAGATGCTAACTTTACTGATGAGATGTCTACATGACACTGTACCCTTTGTTACTCGTGACGAAAAGGAAAAGTAATTTTGGGTTATGAGAGTAGTCATCTTAAGGGGAGAGTTAGTATAAGACATTTTTCATAGGGAGAGTGTTGATATTTGAGGGATGTAGTGAGGTTTTGATGTATCTTTTCTTTTCTATTCTTTATAGATACATTGATCTTGTATATAAGGTCTTTTGACCAATTTTACATACATTGTACTTACTTTCTCTCTATATGTGGATGTATGTTTTTTTCACCTCTCTCTTCATGTGTTGTTTCTTTTCTATCTTTATACACATGTTTATTATATTTGTATGCAATCTATTATTTCTATTTCACACAAGATGTCTTGATGAGTTTTATTTAAAGTGTTTCAGAAATACAGGTCGTCAAAGTCTACTTGCCATAAACTCTTTTCTTTCAAATTTTTTTAAGAGTTTGTGTTAGGATAGATTTTATTATATTCAACAAGTGAATATGATTTGAGTGATTTATGACTTCTCTCATATGTTCATTTATTTGTTGTGGTTTTGTTATAGATTGCCAAAAGGGAATATTGTTAGGACATATGTGTTTTCACTTGTTAAGAACATATGTCACTTATCTATGTAAATTGGCTAATCCTTTGACAAAACACACTCTACATGTAATTGAGTAGTTCTGGGTGTTTTTAATACTTCAAGAGACAAGGTTTCAAGATCAAGTGTTGAAGTTATCAAGTCTGTCCAAGAAAAAAACAAGCTGAAGTGCAAATTCATTAAAGCTCGACACCTGCTATTTGTCGAGATTTATAAAATTAGATTTTCTTATTTGATTTCCTTGGAATTTGTGAATATGCTTTTGGGCATTTTTTTCTCCAAACCCTAAACATATAAAAGAATTGTTTTAAGAGCTATCAAGATATACACAAGTTGCAAAAGTATTGAGCAATCTTTGTTCAAGCAAATTGTGGTCAAAAGACAAAATTCTTGACCTAGTTCATCTTCTTTGAAGAAGTTGATGTGTATTTTGCACCAAAAGGGTTTTGTGACCAAGTATCTTCCTGATCTTCATCGTGTAGGATGAACTAAAGAACTTTGCAGCCAACCTCTCCTTCTAAGTTGGTGTTTGAAGTCACATACTGGGATCTGCGCATTGGTTAGTCACGTACTTGGGAGCCGTGCATCAAAGGTGGGAACTGTCGCTACAAATCAAGTCCAATTGGGTATTGGGGTAAGGGTTCAACTGTAAATTGGTAAGGTACTTGGGATTCCTTTACTTGTAACCGCTTGATTTGATAATAGTGGAGTTTCGGAAGTGGTGATTTAAAAATCACCCGATGGGGTATTTGCCGCAAGGGTTTTCCCCATTTGTAAACAAATCACCGTGTTATTTAATTTCCGCTGCATATTTAGTTATTTGGTGATTTGTTTGTGCTTCCACCACGCAATTGCATGATAAATTGATTAATTAATAACTTGGCTAAGTAATTAATTGGTTTAATCACAAGGGGTCATTCAAATTGTGGCCTATCAGATATTTTTGAGATAATTAATTTTGTTTAGATTAAAAAAATTTTGAGGTATTAATATTTATAACGATTTTTTAGATTTTTTGTTCTTTGGTCACAAAAATATATCAAATTTTTTGAAATTTCATCTGAAATTAATTTTTTTTTTCTACAACCTTTTTTTTTTTCAAAATTTTAGAGCCCCCTTCCACTTAAGGGCCTTAGACAATGACCAAATTGGCCCGGTGGATGTGCCAGTCATGATTTGGATCCTTGTGTAGCTACTATACCCTGGGGAAGTGTGACTCGACGTTCCCTATTATAAATGGTTACTTCTACTCTCTTAGTCTCTTGTTCTTTCAACTCTCATTAATTTCAAGGCAAGGAAAAACATTAGTGATCAAATACCAGATAGCCAAGGAAAAGATGCCATTTCTTAATTTTCCAACTCCCTTTATACCCTCAACAAGTCCCAAGTCACTACTCACTCACAAGCAGAGAAAAATGAATCCTAGGTCACAGCCACGACTTCAATGGTTATTATTTCTCAAGTTATTATTGGTCTCACTGTTCCTCCATTTCCATACCTCTTATGGTGATGTTGGCACTGCAGCGCTGTATTCTCCCCCATATTTACACACAGCATGTTATGGAAGCGATGCATCTCAGTTCCCATCCAGCAACTTGTTCGCGGCAGCCGGTGATAGAATATGGGACAATGGTGCAGTTTGTGGGAGGCGGTATTTGGTTAGGTGCATCACTAGTACTTCAACACCAGATACTTGTAATCAAAACCAGACAATTCTGATCAAGATTGTTGATTACATGGGCCGACCAACTTTTGCCCATTCAACTTATAACACCACCATGGTTTTGTCCAACACAGCTTTTGGGACTATTGCAAATTCATCAACTGCTTCTTCCTATATCAATATAGAGTTTGAACAGTAAGTTTTTTCAATACCCTTTCCTGTTTTCTTTTCCTATATCAATATATATGGTATAACACAAATATTAGTGCAGTTCTTCTCCAAAAAAAAAAAAAAAAAAAAATAGGGAAGTTTACTTATCTCCGTTTGGCTGTTTCCTCAAAATCTCTTTAAGGCAATAGATGGTCTTAGCTTGTTGCCTAAAAATGCCTATATTTTCTTCCCTCTATATGCTGTATATTTTTCTTCCTTAATTGTTTGGCATTAATTTTGCTTAAGATAGAGCGTTGTGTGTAGTATAACTTATTTCATCCCCTCTTAAAAGTTACCATGATTTTTGAGTGAAGTTGTGGCGTACTTTGTGTTAGAACAATTTTCCCTCTTCCTATGTGTTTGTTTCTCAGAAAAATCAATCAGCTGTTTAAATGGGTGTGTGTGTTGATGTGCGCACACGCTAGGAGTTGGTTGTGTTATATACAAGTTGGTTACTGTGGTATAGTTAATCAAGCTCTCTGTTTTGCACTTGCTTTATGCTAATACTGATTTTGCTTTTTAGTTCTGAAGCTCGGCGGCTTCTGAATTCAAGCATGAAGATGGAGGGGAGGAAGAACCAATATGTAGCCAATAAAGGAGAGATTCCAGCTGGTCCGTATTCTCCTCCTTCTGATCCAAGGGTTCATGGTGAAGATGTTCCACTTGTTAGAGGTCTGGTCCCACCCTCTGCCCCTAACCCCACCACCGATGATGCCAGTGGTCACCCCTGATCATGACTTCATGAGATGTGTAAGTCGGTGGATAAAACTTCTTGTTTTAATGCTGTTTCTCTACAATAGTTCTCTGCCAATGCTTTTTGTTTAAAATAAAACTAAAAAAAACTATAAAGATATATTCAAGTCTTTTATTTGTGTGTTCGACAAAACTAATAAGTTGTTAATGGGATATACAAACAATATTGTAATGTTTTATGTAAGATGGTTTATAAGAATATTGTTTATATATTATAACATAATTGTTATAGAACTTTGTTAATAATGAATTCACCGTAAGAAAAAAAAAAAAATACTGTAGGAGTTTCAGCAGCTTAATAATGGTGAGAGGGCAACATGACATCGGTGACAGCTCCTCAAAAAATTTTTTTTTTCTCTTACAAATGCTTTGCCAATCTTTGTTAATCTCAAATATTTTATTTTAGTAATACTAAAATAATGTGTTTTATTTAAAACAATGGCAAGCATTATTGCCAGATTATAGCTATGTAGGCTGGAAATAGGAAATAAATAAATTAACCATACTTATTTATAATAACAAGATACATATTTATTTGTAGGCTTAGTTATATACATTTTAGGTCTCTTTGTTTCTAGATTGTGGACATTGTATATAAGTATTGCTATTCCCAGTAACCCTAGTAATAATATTGTGTCATTTTCACAATTCACATAATTCTACTTTTTGTCCTACAAGATTGCTGCCTCAGCATTATTGCCATCAAGCCAAAATTTTCAACTCGACGAACAACGACATCTTGCCATAACGGACAAGCCTTCATTGGTAGTAGAGTAGGTTACTTTCTTTTACTAAAAAAAAAATTCTTACTTTCTTCTGCTAACTCCAAATTTCGTATAGAAATAAGAGAAATAATACTGGGATTGGTTATAAAAACAAGGGTAAATATTGTTTCTTATCATAAAACGCCCACACACACATATATATTGTTTCCCATTTTGAACAAAATATGTTCTATAATCCTTTCTGCAAGTAATTGGTCAATGATTAAGGCATGGCAGATTGTTTTTATGTGCTTGAACTACTAAACATATTAAGGCATGTCACAAAGTTTAGAATTGCTAAATGATTGAGCAACATGAAGAATTGTTTCATTTCTATTTGTACTTTGGAGGTTTGGGTTCGATTTTTCATTTTATTTTTGGTTAAACAATGAGCTAGCTAGAGTGAGGCTCTTCATGTACCCCAACAACATAAGGAACAACTGGGTTATTGGATTTGGTAAAGCTTTTAAGGGTATTTGTGTATTTCACGTTTAAGATGATGGTATTCATGTACTTAATTGGGTCGGATAGTTAGGGTTGTTTAGACATTTTAACTCTAAAAGGGATGCTAATCTTGACAACTTCCCCCTAGTCAACATACAAGTTATTCCGCACAAAATTATGAGAGTATTATAGTGTGCACAACTTATTTGAACTCTAAGTATATAATATAGATGGTGGGTAGTATTGTAACTCCAAATAGGATGTTGATTTTGAAAGTTTGAAGTATATGGCACATGTTACACACAAGCTTATAATTTCATTCTTTAAAAAAACCATATAATTTATGATAAATAGTTACAGTTTCTTTCTCTTAAAAAAACCATATAATCAATATAAATAAAAATACTAAAATATATTTTTCAGTGGCCTTCTACTTTCTATCTAAATCCTAAAATATAGGCACCAGTTTCTTTTAATTTTAACGTTTTTCAAGTAAAGTACAATCGTTACCTTTCTTTTGGTTCCTAAACTCTGCTTTGCATGCTCAAGGTCAAGGGTGTTTCATTTCCATAAGGATAAACTATATAATAAATAAATAATTGTTAATGAAGTATAAACCATTTTTTTTATATTAGTTTTATTGTGAAAGGCATAAAAAAAATTTGTCAAAAAAATTAATTATTTTTTTCTTTTATATAAAAAGTTTCTAAAAGTATTTCTTAAACAAATACCTTTAAGATATCTGTTAACAAAATCCTAGAATTATAATAAGGAAACAAACGTGACTCATGTGGGTAATCTCACTTTCTGGTTTACACGGCACGCACAGACCACCACCATTAGCCCTTGAAGGTTTGAACGGTTGAACCATGATTAGAATGGTATTCACATGAGACCCAGACCACACGGAAGACTAGTTTGCACACCTTAAACCGCGTGCATGAGATCCAGAGCCAGAGCCAGAACATTTTATTTTATTTTGAACAATTTCAAACGCACTTACTTGTTGCTTTAAAGATCGAAGGCAAGCACAACGTCCCTGAAGAATCAAAATATCAAATAAACTACAATACTAGAGGCAACATAGAACAACAATTAGTAAGCATCTTAGAACAATTACGATATTTTTCAATGCTAAACAACTTGGCCAATTAATCAAGTGGAGACATACAATATCTTCAAAATGTAAAGAATTGCTATCATTTGTAGAAGGAGTGAAGAACATATTAACTATAATGCTAATATAAATCACACAATGTGTTTGCCTGTTACATATAGAGAAATGGGAATATGTTACATCATGGATGTGATTTTTTTTTTTATTATATTTCATGAAGTATACACATCTTACAAACACTAATAGAATCATTAAAACCCACACTGGCCACACAGTTTGAGAATCCAAGAAATACTATTGGGCTTTGTAAAGTCTACTTGTGTTTGATCTAGATAATGACCTAACCTGAAATGATGTTATGTGGTATTTTAATGAGAGATTTTCTAAGACTTAATCCATGAAGTGAAGGCTTGGGCCGATAGACCCAAGCCGTAGATTTTTAGCCCGTTTTGTAGCCCATTGTGAATCCTATGCTCTGGATATAGAAACCATTATTTTGGTGATTAGGGTTTTTTGATGTAGTTTTTGAGGAGGGGAGGAAAAAAAACTGTACTGCCGCACTTTGTATTTTTTTCTAATAATAGTGAAATTCTTGCAACTGTGTAGACATAGACAAATTGTCAAATCACGTAAATACTGTCTTGTGCATGTGATTATTTTTTCTTTGATGTATGTTTTTTCTATTTTTTTTTCTCACAAATTTTAGAATTTCATGTTGATTTCCTACAAATAAAAACATAATCAACCCAAAAAAAGAAAAAGAAAAAAAGCTTCTCAATGTGAAAATACACACATCCGCAAATTACAATTTCAAACATGCTCCGCGTACAACATCTATACACATGAATATGACTAGTTGATTACAAAACTACATATTAACATCACTTAGATTAAGCAAAACTAATAAAATTCACCCAAAAGAAAAACCTTATTCATAGGAAAATCACAAGAAGACAAATAAACTGTAGCAAAAAAAAAAAAAGCAAATGCTTTTTTTTTTTTTAAGTAGCAAAAAAAAAAAAAGGTAGCAAAAAAAATGCATGCAAGTCCCATACATCAGTG
Source organism: Quercus variabilis (assembly GCA_030445155.1). NCBI lineage: Eukaryota > Viridiplantae > Streptophyta > Magnoliopsida > Fagales > Fagaceae > Quercus > Quercus variabilis. Next base: position 6,524,820 of record CP129447.1, read on the forward strand.
ATGATGTAGTTTCTCAATTGTCCAAAAATAAAATTTTCTCGCTCCTTCCCATGTTAATCCTAACTATTAATGTGTTATTCTCCTTAAATTCATGGAATTTGTTAAAGACCTGATGATCATTGATATTTTGGTCCTAGCTAGGTGCTAGCTCCCGCCTTATTTATTCATCTTCAATCTCCATCTCTCTACAGGAAAGAAATGTATTGGTCTGATCGGCCACGTCTTCAATGGTTTTCCTCACCCTCTTGGTTTTTCTTGTCCCTCATCTTCTTGGTTTCACTATTCATCAACAGTAAGTTTCTTCAATACCCTTCTAGGTTTTCTTTTTCTTTTTCTTTTTTTCTTTGTTTCAATATGAATGAAAGATTTTAGTAAAACATGGACCTGAATACAAGAACTCCAAACTCAACAACTCCATCGGACCAAACGTAAACACCCAAGTCCTAAAACAAAAGAAACAAGCTCATCAGTACTAAGGAACTACAAGTTACATCAGCTACAAAGAAAGTTCTGGGTATTCCTTTAAAGCCAGATTTGATAGATGTTGCCTAGGCTAGTCTGCGATGGGCTAGACTTAAAGTTTGCATCTTCAACATGTTATTGAAAGCACCTTATATTTCTGCAACCATAAGGTCTGTAATCAAGCATAACTTCACAACCTTCAAATTCCTCTGTTAAAGAAGTATTGACAAAAGATATGTTCAAGTTTCAAACCAAAGAATTCTTTGGGTTTTTTTCCCCCCTTTCTTGGTTCTATTTTAATTTCACCTCCCTCTATACCTGAGCTGGAGCTCAGAATGAATGAAATTTTAATTTCTCTAATGGGTTTTTGTGTTTTTGTGTTTTTTCTTTTTTTTTCCCCCACTTGTTAGGATTTAAGTTTGTACAGTTAGCAAACCATGACAAAAAGTAAATTTTATTGATTTAGAATGGTATACTTTCAAGTCCAAGAAAAAAAGCTCAAGTTCAAGATGAAAAAGTAAGTTGCAATTTGGTTCTCTCAATTGTTGTTCGATTGCTCTCAATTACTGTTCGATTGGTTGAAAGTCACATATCAGCAAAAATCTGCAAACGTAAAAAGTTCATAACTTGTCCGTTTGAAACCCAAATTGCGATCCGTCCGTTTTTTGTAATATTTAAAGAACATTCTAAGCTAACCTTAGGGGGGGTTTTTAGAGAAAGAATAGTGCATCTTGTACCCCTTATTGTAGATCTAGGGTTTTTGTACCAAAAACTCTCGCATATCTTCTACCAGTAATATTCCTTGAAGAAACTCAAGATCCATTATTACAGAAGTTGTTGCCATCACTATTCATCAAAGGTACTAGATATTTAAACCTTCAAGGGTGGTCTTAAAGTCACAAACTATAGAGCTTGTGTTGCTAAAACTTTAAGTGGGATCTCAGAATCACAAATGTGGGTGTTTGTATTTAGCAAATTCAAGATAGAAAAGTCTGTGGATTTAGAGGTGCACATGGTCGTATTAATAAGTTCTATAAGAGAGGGCTTTAAATTTAGGGTTTAAATCAATTAAAAAATTTTATTCTATCATAGTGGATATTTGTTTACCTTAAGGATAACTAAATTAAATTCTCCCCTCGTTTTTTACTTTGAAATGGTTGGTTTTATTAGTTTTCCTAATTTCATATTGCTGTCTTATTTATTTTTTCGCACTAAGTAATATGATTGTATGTGTTTAACCTAGATCTAAATAATAAACCTAAGTATCTACTTAGTTAATTAATTAGGTTAAAAAATGTAAGGCCATGTTTGGTTTAAGGAGTTTTCATCACTCATCACTTTACTCACTTTTTGTGGGACTCACACTTGGTTTACTTGTTTGGTTAAATTTTTGTTTTTAGTTTTCATAACTCAAAACTCAAAAAATTGAGTTAGAGTAATGAAAATTGAAAACAAGTTTTGACTGTTTTCAAGTTATGAGAAATGAGTTATGGTGGCATTATTGTAATTCTTTGCATCTATGTAGGACCTGCTTCAATGTCTAGTCTCTATCACACCCCACCCAGCTACTCTCTTTCTTTATTTTATTTATTTCTTTTATCTTTCTCTCTCTTTCTTCGATGCCACGTCTTCAATGGTTGTCCCTCGTCCTCTTGGTTTTTCTTGTCCCTCGTCTTCTTGGTTTCACTATTGATCAACAATAAGTTTCTTTAATACTCTTCTATGTTTTTTATTTATTTATTTATTTTTTTTAGTTTTTATATATGAATGAAAGATTTTTAGTAAAACATGGACCAGAATACAAGAACTCCAAGCTCAACAACTACAATAGACCAAACATAAACATCTAAGTCCTAAAACAAAAGAAACAAGCTCATCAGTACTAAGAAACTATGTAAAGTTGTGATTTCCAACGATATTGTGTTAGCTTTAATTTCGTGCCAAATTTGATTGTAATTTCTTCAATCATTTTCCCTATATGTATGTGAGTTTATCTATAAGAGATGAGTGTGAGAGATTGGTGAAAAATCAAGCTTCAAAAGTTGAATAAGTGGATTTCGTGACTAGCTCATGAGTAGCTCGCGAGAAAAAAAACTGCGAAAAGGCCACATGTGAAACACATGACTAGAAGATGAAAAGTCGTGCCAGACTGTCATTTTCGCGATTGTCTTGCAAAAAGGGCCAACCCACAAAGAACCCACAAAACTTTCTATTTGAAAAAAAGTTATGTTTTGTTTTACCAAGTCTTTATTCATACTATATATACCCTTATTACCCACAAATTGTAAGGAGTGCTTTTCAAAGAGAAAACCCTAGAAAATACACTTGAAAGTTAAAGATTTTATACCTATAATCATCTACACATTTCCTTGTGGTTTTCCTCAACTCGTACCTCTCCATCTCTAGATCTTTGAGAAGTTGCTAGCCCAAACACTTACCACATCCATTTTGAGTGTAAAGTGAAATTTTAGTGCTATTAGAAAGTATTGGAATGAGCCATTCATTGGCAGATGCAATCGAGCTAAATTGCGGGATCTGAAAAGCTAGAGAAAACAAGACTCCAAGAAGTCCATTGGTAGCAAGACCTAGGAGAGCTCAAGTACATGGGGTAGACTACGCTTGAAGGGTTTTTTGTTATTTGTGTACTCCTACTTTATTCTCTAGTGGATCGATTTCAACTTGGAGGGTCGCGGAAAGGTTTTTCGTCGAGATCTTCGGTTTCCTCTTCGATAACACATCTTGGTGTTATCTTGTATTTGCATCTCTCTTTCCTACTCTTTAAGTTTTCATTTTATTGTTGAATATGGCTTAGGATAGTGTTATTGGTTCATTGCGCTTATTTGCTCTTGTTCCACACTTAGTCTAAGTTGGAGTAAAAGCAATCTAGCCATTTTTTTTTTTATTTGGGGGTTTGAAAAAACTCTTATGTTTTAACACAAATCCGAACTTTCAAACTACAAGTTACATCAGATACAAACAAAGTTCTGGGTATTCCTCTGAAGCCAGATTCGATAGATGTTGCCTAGGCTACTCTGCAATGGGGTAGACTTAAAAGTTTGCATCCTCAATAGGTTATCCCCCGTTGAAGGCACCTTATGTTTCAACAACCATAAGGTCTTCTTATCAACCATAACTTCACAACCTTCCTTCAAATTCTTATGTTAAAGAAGTATTGATAAAAGATTTGTTCAAGTTTCAAACCAAAGAATTCCTTGGTTTCTTTTTTTTTTTTTTTTTTTTTTTTTTTTCCTTTCTTGTTTCTATTTTAATTCCACCTCCCTCTATACCTAAGTTGGAGTTCAGGATGAATGAACTTTTAATTTCTCTAATGGTTTTTTTTTTTTTTTTTTTTTTTTTTTTAACTTAAAACAAATGGTGTTACTACCAACTTCTTGTTCTTAGATTTTTTTTTTTTTTTTTTTTTTGGGAAAATTTTTGCTACATATAGGTATGCAGCAATTGTTACATATAGGATTATGTGACAATAAAAAGAGAGTGAAAAGTGTCTAAGGGTCCACTTATTATGTACATTACACATAACCCTTGAACATATGTTACTTTCTTTTTGTTGCCGCATAACTCATTATACAGCAATTGCTGCATACTAGTATGTTTTTTTTTTTTTTTTTTTTTTTTTTATAACTTTCTTCTCATTAAATAGTTACATCATAAATTCAATATAAGTAATCTTCTCTCTCTCTCATAATGAATTGATTTCACAGCTGCATGCATCCATTGTGAGAAGAAGAATACATGTAACCAACATGAGATTAATACACGTCGTTAAAAATAGATAAGATGGAATAAAAGTTTATAATTATATCTCTTTTTCTTCTATCATAGTTGACCTATCCAACAATATCTATGAAGTATGAAATATATATGGTCAAATTCATCAACAGATCTCATTTCTTCTTAAATTTTAATGGGACTAATTAATTAGTTGATGTGACAAATAAAATATACATTAAAATGATGTTATAAAAACGTAAAATTTGAAATTAGATCATTATTAATTAGAAATCCTATTAAAAATTTAATAAAGAAAGAGATTTAAAAATGAAATTAACATGGCTTTAAAAGTTGAGTAACACTAACACACACTTTTGACGTGATAGTCACTTTACAAGTATAAAGTTCTTGTGGGATGAGAGAGTAAAGACTAAAGTTCAAGTTTCCAAGAAGGAGCTTCACACACATATACACTTAAACTAAACTAAAATTAAGTGACTAAATTGACATAATTAATAGTTAAGGAACTAAATTATTTTTAGTTAATAATTTGATGACCAAATAGTATACCAACCCATATTGTATAATTTTTTTATAATATGTCCAGTGGCAAGTCGAGACTGAAGGAATATGAGTTTATTACTACTATAATTTTTTTCATTTTTTTTTATTACAATTTATTTATTTAAAAATTTTTGAAATATATCTTTAAAAAATTATGAAATATACATAGATTTGGTCCTATATATATATATATATATATATATATTTTTTTTTTTTTTTGTGTATACTAAGATTTACTTTTAGAAAATGGCTTAGTCCTCTTTATTTTTGTGTATATTTTTGTGTTCACGGGAATGAATTTATTGTCATGCTTTATTTTATTTAAGGTGCAAAAGATAGTGTTGCCTTAAAAAATAAAAAAATAAATTGCATTATATCTTTCCATTAGACCCAACGAGTCCACATCATGTTAAAGCATAATCACAATGAACTTATCACAGTTTTAGTTAAAAAAAATTCTATAAGTATTTTTTTTTTTAAAGAAAACTATCTTTCTCTGTTAATTTTTTTGCTTGTGCTTTCTGCCAATTGTTTTTTCTTTTTTTTTTTATAGATCTGAAGCTCGGCCTCTAAATCCAAACATGGAGGTGGAGGGGAGGAAGAACCAATCCTTATTCAGTTCAACTTTTGAAGCACAGGTCAAAGAACAATATGTAGCCAACGAAGGATAGATATATAGGAAAACATGTGGTGATTATGTTTCACATGAGAAAGGTCCAGTCCCACCTTCAGCCCCTAATCGAACCACACGTGGGCCATGATGCCATTGGCAACCCCTGATGAGCTGATCGAGTAGGTGTTCATAAAACTTGACGCTGTAATGCTGCTTCTCTAGAAGACTAGAACAATATATTCTCTGCCCAATGCTTTTGATTAAAAAAAAAAAAAAAAAAAAAAACACCTATAAACATATATTAGGTTCTGGGAAAAAAATGTTATATGTTATTTCTCTAGTCTCTTTCAATCGTGGCTGACCAGGCAGAACATGATTAACCGGCCATCTATGCCTGCTTGACCATGCATATCTCACTTATTACTTTAATCCCATTGATTACATTTTGAGCCAAAACTTGAGGTTATTTCTTTCTTTATTATATTATTTTAATTTCACTACTTTCCTAAACAGTGTAATGTTATGTTTTTGTATTAAGATTACATTAATGTAAAATTACAATAATATAATATTATAGTGTAACGTAACATCAAGGCAAATCAAACACCCTTTTATTGAAAAGTGAATCATTAATCTCATTATAAAATCTCTTAATATCATTGTCCTCCAAATTCAGAAAATAGCGTAGCAATAAAGCTATACAAGGTAATTTTATTCAAAATTACAACTTCAGATGGGGTCATAATAACCTATCCAAGTTGCACAAGTTACAAAAAAATCATCAGATTTTACTAGGTTAATTGCATAAGTAATCTATTTAAACAATCCAATCGACTTAAGTACCAATTCACCAGATTATTGGTTCAACTGGGTCAAGTGGGGTCAGGTTTAACAACTATTGAATGTTTTAAACCATTGAATGTTTAATAAAACAATCTAAATGTTTTTAAATTTTATTGAATGTTTTAAAAGTATTCACATTAAGAGTTTTAAAAATTTTAGCATTTAGTAACTTAAAAGATTACTTTATTTATTTTAACACAATTCTTTACAATTCACTCAACATCAAAAATTCTATTTTAACTTACAACACAATAAAATAATATAAACATTCAATAGCCACAACCATGACAACCATCTCCACAACCATAGTCACTGACACCACCACCCACAACCACAGCCCCTAACCACCATAATCCTACCTTATGTTTCATTTCTATTTGTCATCTGAAACAAAGATCCAATTAGTCAATGAATATGGCATGCCTGGTGGTTTAAATTTTTCTATGTTTTTTAACTCATAAACATATTAAGGAAAGTCATAAAGCTTAAAATTGCTAAATGATTAAAGTTGCCCACTATCGGTGCATTTGTAGCAAGGTGACTAGGCCTCATTGTAACGGTGGCATTGTACGACTGTGTTTTTTTTGTGTGCTTGACCAGTTGACTCCTTGTGTGGTTCTTTGAAATGATTACGTTAAGACAAAAATGGAAAAATAAAAAGATTGGAAGATTGAATTCTTACGTGGACTCACGTTTGCTGGCAAAAAGAAATGACCTTTCGGCAAAATTGATTGATTAACTGAGCATGATGCCGGGACTAACCCTTTTAGGATATTCACTTTGACGCAACATGCACTTTTGTCGTCTTGCGGTTTGATTAAATTACTTGTAAAAACATCTCCGAAACTTAATAAAAATAACTTTATGATAACATATGTGACAAAGTATACGAAAGTAAGAGAAATACTTGTTTCACACACATTTTCACACACAAAAATTAAATTGAAATCTCACAACGAGCGTATAAAAGTGTATACAACGAAGTGTGTAATAAACGATACCCAATAGTTTCTAAAAAGAGCAATACTCATGTAATATTAATTCTTTAGCAAAGAGTGTGAGTGAAGTTTCTACTTTCTAGAGTTGCAAATACAAAACTTCCAACTTCGAAGGAATCAAATCAGCTGAATCAGAGAGGCATCTTTCGGTAGCTGATTATTAAATTGATTTGGTAACGCAGAACCTAGAGGATAGTTTCCTTGCGGCCTTGGTTAAGAACCTCTTCTTTTCTTTGAGAAAAGTTTAAGGACTTTGAAGGACCAGGAATTGAAGAGACCTACCGATTGCCTTACAAGTTGAAGAATAAAGTCAAGGAAATTCTAGAGCCGACCTCTACGTTTAAAGTTGTTCTTGACACGTTTCCAGAGCTATCACAATTCATATGCCTGCGTGCATGGCATTATCATTTTTATAATAAAATTATTGTAGCTTCTTATTATTCTTGTAATCAGTAGGTTCAATACTCCTAGGATAACATTTTTAAATTAATAGAAAAGCCTCTAAAATTAACTAGTATTAAGTTCTCTTTTCTAATAAAAAGTACAACAGATGATTCAAAATTTTTAACTCAGATTTCTTCTGCATAAAGACAGGATAATAACATTAAGCCGTTAGATTTTTGTTAGTATCAAGAATTTCAATTAACACAATTGGTAAAAAAAAAAAATTATCGAACAAGCAACTTGAGTTCAAATCTAGCCTATGTCATTTTTTTTTTAATTAAAATAAACTCAACTAAGTACTCGTGAAGTTTGGTAGTCTCTTGCTGAATGAGTAGTACATATCACATGAATGATGAAATTTTATTCCAAACTGATCACTATTTTTTTTTATACAACTGGTGGATAGTGGTCGTAAGAACAGATTGAGTTTATTCAATTGTCATTGGCAGTTCCATTTCATAATTAATCCACTTGGATGATATAATAAGAATATATTAAGATATGTAACACCGTCCCAATTTTTGTTTTTTAGAGCACGTACAATTGAGAGTGTTTGGCAAAAAGGCAAAGCTTTTTTTTTTTTTTTTTTAATACAAATAATCAAACTTTTAGTTTTTTTTTTTTTTTTTAAATAAGTTATTTTTAAACTTTTTATCACATTTAACATAAAAGTTATCAAAAATTATATATATCTTTTATTAAACGCTATGTAAATTAAGCTACGAAAATAACTAGTTTCCTAAACGGACAAGCCTAGCAATTTCGAAACTCAAATAGTAAAATTGGATAGATTGATGATTTTGAGTGAGATCAGTTGATGGGATATTTGTTCTTGAACTAAAATGAAAGATTTTTTTTTTTCTTTAAAAATAAATAATTAAAAAAGAAGAAGAATCCTTCGATGGAAATTTCATATATAGTCCAAGTCTTTGACCATTTTGTGAGAGGGAGACTCCAAATTCAGCAGGGTCTCGGTAGGTTGGCTGGAAATTTACTTTTAGTCAGCCCTACATCGGATGACTTTATTTTCTGTCAGCCTTGGAAATTCCATAAACAAGTCTTGCTTATATGTGACAGTAGAGCAATGCTATGGTTAAAAATATACCTTTCAAAATATAGTTATATAGTGATTTCAATCCAATCAAGGGAAAATTTGAGAAATACCAATTTTTCACTGACGAAACTCTATCTAGAGTGTATCACAAACATTTTTAAGGCTGATTTTGATGGCCTTGCTACTAAGTTTACTTTTCAAAGTAGTCATTGAATGGATTGTTTCTTGAATCGACATGACCGATGTTGTTCCTGGCCTTTCATAGGAGATGAAACTCGCTTGAAGGGGCAGGTCAAATGACTAAGTACGGTATGAGTTTACTCACCAGAATTTTAATGGAAGTTACAATACCAGAGGTTAAATAGGGGAAAGAAAGGGGTTGGGGAGTGTGTAGAGGGTAATGTTCTAATTCTAATATATAAGATATAGAGGTTAATTAACAAAGTGATTATGCAATAAATATTAATCATTTGAGTTGATTGTAACCAATGCCACGTGTTGGCCCCTAATATGTGACAGTTTCATTAGGGGGGTGATCACAGACTACCAAATAGTCCGTAAGAAAAAATTGTATGCTTCCAAATGAAACATGCTTATTCCAAGAGTCATTGCCTTACTGACATACTCACCATCCACCAAATATGGACTTTTGTATGTGTGAGGGGGCACCAAATTATGATGTGATGACCTATTACAACCACACAATATCACCAAAAACTACAATTTTTTAAACACTAAGTTTTCTTAGGTTGTCTTCTACCAAGGGTGGAGGGGTGAAAGTGAAACCCTGATAGAAATTACTTTTATGATCTCTTAAACTTATCTATATTATCCCGTTCTGGCATAAGAGCCCAAAATTCTTCCTCACTCAAAATGTTTTGTACTCTATTTCTTTCTAGTCTAGCCAGAGAAGTACATGGTGTATTGCAGAGAATCTTTTGGAAACCATTAAGGCCGGCCAGGATTCTCCTTTTCTATTAAAAAATGTTATCTTGAATGGATTTTATAAATGAATAGTCTGGAGCCAAATACATATACAATCATAATTACCAAATTTCAAATTTAAATTAAAAAAAATATTATATTATGTTACTTTTTTTTGCAACTATTGATTACTAATAATAATACTTTGATTTTGAGGGTGCAAACTTAAATTGATTACGTCAGGAGCATGAATAAGCATTAATGATGAAAGACATTACCAAAAGTGAATACAAAATGCGTTATAGTGTAGCTAGCATGACGACACAATTCCAGACACACTCTTTTTCATATGCAATTAAGCATTCAACTTTTTTAATTTTTCTTGATTTCGATATTTTGTTTAAAAGCTTGAAATTAAAGATAAAACCCTAGAGCTAGATATCTTAATTTTTATAAGTTCGACAAAATCAACGACTAGTGGTGATTACTGATTAGGTTAAGCCAATGTTGTTCACTTTCAGAGGCTTAAGTTAAGAGTAATGGAAGAGTGATAGATTAAGGCAGGTAACCTCTTCTAATTCCAAAGGATTGAAAACTCATCCATCCATTAACTTGCTTGTGCTAAGTTTGACAAAGATTAACTTGTCATTATGGCCTGGTGCCTCTTGAGATATCTTAATTTTTTTTTTCCTATAAATATTAAGTTAATATAAGAATGCAAGATTAACAACATGTTGAACAATGAATAATATTGATGGATCTTTCATTTTTTCTAGCAATGGCCCAGTCATTCCAGTTTATGGAAAAAGAAAAACCACTAGAACATGCAACAAAATCCAGATGTGTGTGTGTTTTGCTGGTTTTGCATACCAAAGTTGATTCTCACAAAGGAAAAACAATAGCGATCGATTTTGTGATGTCTAGTGACTCATGTGGTCCCACTCGCCCACTATAAGGAGAATCTTCCCAAGTTCTTACATCAAAAGATACTTCTAAATCTCTTCTCTCGTCAACTTTTATAGCTTTCGCAACCAAATTGAATTCTTCAAATCTTTGAATGAATATCAAAAGCTCAAAAGGCATCCGCACCACTAGTGTCTAGTCTACTAACTCTACTATTAGTCTATTACTTAGAAAAGTAAAACCCTAATTGTTACAAACTCATCTTTTGAACGAAATCGTGAGTTAAAAAAAATGATCTGATAATATATGTGTAATAGAGCAAGTGTAACAAACAGTACTACCCCAAAATGAAAAGGTGATATGTGTCCATCAACCACCATACTATAAATCTACATGACTGTACAACTCCTAGGGATCTCACTTCCTCGTCTTTCCAATACTATAAATCTACATGATTCTACAACTCCTAGGTATCTCACTTCCTCATCTTTCCAACTCTAAAACCTTCCTGCAGAGAAAAATGTATAGGTCTCATCCACGTCTTCAAGGGTTATCCCTCATCTTCTTGGTTCCACTGTTTTTCAATTTCCATACCTCATATGGTGATGTTGGCACTGCAGCCCTATATTCTCCCCCATATCTACCCACAGCATGTTATGGAAGCGATGCATCTCAGTTCCCATCGAGCAAATTCTTCGCGGCAGCCGGTCATGGAATATGGGACGAAGGTGCAGCATGTGGGAGGCAGTACTCTGTGAGGTGCATCAGTGATTCAACACCAGATGCTTGTAATCAAAACCAGACAATTCAGATCACGATTGTTGATCATATTGGTCAAGAAGCTTCTGTCCTGTCAGCTTATAACACCACCATGTTTTTGTCAGCGACAGCTATCAGGACTATTGCAAATTCATCTACTACTTCTTCTCCCTATATCAATATAGAATTTCAACAGTAAGTTTCTTCAATACCTTTCTCTGTTATATATATAGATATGCCATACAGTGAAAGTTCATCTGCATGATTGCTATAGTTTTTTTTCTTTTTCTTTTTTCTTGTAAGATATGAATGTAAAACCTATTTTAACTGCACCTCCCTTTATTCCTGAACTGAAGTTCAGGATGAATAAAGTTTTATTTGCTCTAACAGAGGTACTTATTTATTTTTTATTTTTTTACTTATATAAATTATGTTATCGATGATCACCATCACCTTCTTTTTACTAGTTTTATTTATATTTTCTACTCATTCTTGTTCAAAAATTATATAATAAATTCAACATATGCATCCTCTCTCTTTGATAGTGCGTTGATTTCACAGTTATGTGGATCCACTGTGATTGAAAGAAGAAATGTATCCCCAACATGAGATATATTCTGGTTTTTGTTGTCCTTCAATCCTCATTAGAGAGTTTTTTCTTTTTTGTATAATTGATTTTGGAAGATTTGCATACATTCCGTGTAGGGTGTGATATGTGGGAAATATCAGCTTTTGTTTCTCTAACAAACATTTTCTTTTAACATTATTTTTTTATGCAAAAATCTTTTTACAATATGATTATATACTATATGGTGACAATTCGTCATAGGAAAGAGTAGCAGTTCAGCATTATCCTCTTTATTTTCGTCAATCATACAAGACCTATTCAACATCTATGACATATAGTCAAGTTTACCATTGGATCTCCATTCTTTTTTGAAAGCTCGAAAAACGTGTTGAAAACACAAGAGCTATTTAGACCCCCTAATTAAAATTACGGCTCGATAGATTTTACACAACTTTAATACAAAGTGCGGAATAGTGTAAAAGCGAGCGGATGAACAAGAAACTACTCTAATTCATAATTAAAGCAACACAGCAGTAATAATGAAATTAAATAAGAGTAGGGAAGAATGATGCAAATACAGAAAACACCAAGACGTGTTCTCGAAGAGGAAACCGAAGAACTCGGCGAAAAACCTCTCCGCCGCCCTCCAAGCAGAAATCGATGCACTAGACAATCAGTTGGAATACATGGGTTAGCAAGAGACCCTCCAAGCCTAATCTATCTGATGTACCTAAGCCCTCCAAGCTCCTACTCCAACAAGACTTCTCGGAACCGTGTCTTGTCTTAGTTCTCCGGATCCCGCAACAAGCTCTATGTTGCATCTGCCATCCTTGACTTCTTCCAATGCTTCCCAGCAACTTCAAAGCACTCTCTACACTCTGAATAGGTGTGGGTTGTGTTTGGGTACAAATCTCCTCTCAAGGTATGATAATGGGAGAGGGATGGAGAAGAGGCTACAATGATTTCTCACTAAGGATGAGTAGCTCTCTCTCAAAAGATGGGTGTGTGTGTTGTAGAAAACCTCTCTAGGGTTTTTCTCTCTGAAAATAGCCTCACATACATTTGTGGGTAATGAGGGTATATATAGTATGGGTGAAGGGTAAGAAAGTCACTCATTAAAATCCTCCAGGCAGAATGTTTCGCGACTGTCTCGCGGGAAGGCCTTACCCGTGAGACAATCGTGAAAACGACAGCCTGGCATGACTTTTCAGCTTCCAGTCATGTGCTTCTCACATGACTATTTCGCGGCTTAGCTTCCAGCGACACACCCGCGAGATCCACTGATCTTCAATAAAGCTTGAGTCTTCACCAACTTAATACTAAACCCAATACAATTAAATCCCACAAAATACAAGGAAATGAAATAAAGTAATTACAACACAATTTGTCATGGAATAAAGCCAATATAAAATATAGTTGTAAATCACAACTTTACAATCTCCCCCTTTGGCTATTCCGTGACAAAACACCCTATAACAGACTCTAGACTTAAACATGAGTTTGGGAACAATGGCAAAACTCACTCACACCTAAATCTAGACGCTGTGATGAACTTGGAACATGTATACCTGTAACCTGAAACACTTGCACAAAACACATTAGACCCTCAAGGTAAATCAGGTGATAAAAAGACAAGTATAATGTAACAAGTAAAATGCGATCAAGCAAAATAGAATAAAGCAATAGACCATGGCTAAATCAAACACGCAATCACTTATACAATAGTGATCACAATGCTCATTCACACTTGGAATGAACATCCGGACATGCAAGATGATAAGCTCATTTGAAGAGTATCATTTGCAAATCCAACACTCAACCAATGCAAAATACACGAAGTATTTGCATCTAGGAACAATCCTTCATGAGCACAAAAGTGTTCATCACTCAACCAATGCATAGAACGTATAAGCATCTAAGAACAATCCTACACGGGCACAAGAGTGTTCATCACTGAACCAATGCATAGAACGTATATGCATCTAGGAACAATCCTACACGGGCACAAGAGTGTTGTACTGAAGTAAAATGTGTGACATTGAACTTCAATAACACAAGCATAAAGGCTGCATAAACAATGTACTGAAAATGCATGGCACATACCATATAAGCCTACAAACCATGCAATTAAACAAACCCTAAAAGCTTACAAAAGCAACATGGGCACAAAAGTGTTCAACACTAGAACATGATGCAAAGCAAAGATACTAAAAGTAACACAAAGTATCGGGAAAACAAGCATAAAGTAAATTAAGGTTTTCTCAAAAACAATGTCTTCTCCCCCTTGGTATATGCATCTCCCCTATGGCTTTCTCTCCCTACGAATGTGCACAAAGTAGAATTTCTCCCCCTAAGAGTGTGCACATGAGTCACATAGAAATGACAAAACACACCGGTATACTCTCCGGAATATTCTCCCCCTTTTTGTCACGAATAGACAAATGAATCATGAGGAAGGAGGGAAAGAAGAAAATATTAAGATGATGCATGAGGGATGCAAGATGAATGAGAAAATGAAGCTCAAACATAAGACAAAAACATTTTTTTTTTTAAATGCTACAAAGCATGAAGAACATGACATGCTAAGGATGATGAAACATGATATGGACCTAGGCATGACATAGACACAAGAACATGTTAAATGAGTTAAAAGGTCTAAAAAGACTTAACTAGCATGAGTGAATGCAAAACATGTCAAGTGTTCAAGTGTGTGCAGCAAGGTGCAGCTACTGTGCATCTAGTGTGCATGTGAGATGCATGACCAATGCATGAGCAAGGCACTCAAGGGGCAAAGTGTACAAAACACACCACCAAAGATCAAAACATGATAAACATGAATAATTATGGTGATCTCCAAATTTGGTACTCATCAGAGTCCAAAACAACGAGAAAATGTCATATGGGCATTTTATCAAACACTTAGAGTGCACACACTACCCATGTATGATGAACAATGCAAGAACATATGAAAAACTTGCCTTAATACATGTTATTTTTGCCACAAGGGGCCAACATCCAAAGCAAATTGTCATTTAAAACAAAGCCCAATAAAAAATATTGACAAAAATTAAGTTTTTCAACTTCCATTCGAGAAAATCCCAACTATGAACATAAAACCCCCAAAAATGTAATCTAAGAATCAAAATCAATGAAATGAGTTAAAAATTACCTTAGAGATGTTTATGGAATGAAAAACACTTGAATTTAGTTGGGTTTTGATGTAGAAATATTAAAACAGGGGTTTGGGAGAAGATGGGAGGCGTTTAAAACAAATGACCTACGAAATGCCCTTTAAAAAGCTGATCTGGAAATTTTCGCAGGTATCTCGCTACTTAGAATCCCGCGAAAATTTCGCAGGTATCTCGCAGGTAAGCCTTACTCGCGAAACAGCTGCGAAACAGTCGCGAAACTCTCTGTCCAAAGCTGAAAAAATTGCGAATTGGACCCTTTCACTCGTGACTGAACTTAAACATGAAACAAGTCACGAAAACACCCAGAAAACATGTTTTTCACACAAAAACAATTTGAAAACTTTGAAAAATAAGGGTGATACAAATCACTTCCAAAGGCAAACAAAAAGAACAAAAATCTTTTTGGTTTGATCCACATATGGTTGAGCACACACACATCACATTTGAACACGTACACTCACACAAATGAAATAGACATTTATTGAACAAAAGTCTTGTGTGTTGTGTGTGAGGATCAAGTGTGGAATAGTCCTTAGACTAGGGTGAAGCTTCAATGATCAATTCAATCGGATCATACACAACTGATACGAAATCAAGTGGACAATCTCCATTATAGAAATGAGTATATATGACCTCCCACACATTGAATACACAACTTAGAAGCTTTTCATTTGGCTTCTGCATAAAGCATAACAATTGATCCATTTTTGAACAAAACAACTCATTTTGAGAACGGTGCTTGAAATTTTTGATATTTCAACATTTAGACTTAGCCTTTGGCTTTTTGAGCACCGTACAATTTACATTAAAAGAGTCGCTTTCCCTTTTTCCTAGTCAAATACTAGTATGTGCGACAGGCTTTTACAACTCAATATCTCTTTTCATTTGGAGATTTACATTTAGTGAGCTCTTTTGCAAAAATATAAAAATAAAGTGGGAAGAGATATAGACACAAGTCTATGCAAGTATCAAGACCATCAAGACTATTGGCCAATCATTCATGACAAGCTTGAAGATCTATTTACAACAATCACACATAATTTTCAAGATTTCTTCCACAAAGATAAATGTGCATACAGAACAAGCTAAGCTCGTAAATGCACTACGCCATTAGTACGAAGGTACTAGGCCAAACTCACATGTGAAATGTGCTCAAACATATACGATCAAACTTTTTGAATTTTTCACTTTTTATGTGATTTTGGATTTTTTACACACACAAAACAAAGACATAAAAGTAAGACCAAAATACAAGCAATGCATACAAATAAATGCAAAATGCACAAATGCATGAAGATATGACAATTAATGCATGAAAAGTCCTACAAAGATCGAAAGAATTAGATCAAGGACCAAAAGAGCAAAAACTCAACCATAAGAACCCTTCCTCATCCAAACGGAATGATTGCTTGGAATGAGTGTCTCAAGAGAAGTGAGACGAGGGTTGGGATAATGAGAACCGGAGATGCACATAGTCAAGGAGTTAAGAGCATTAAACACTTTCTTTAACAACATGCTATTTTTACTCAAATCCGGTTTATCATGCAAAGTACAACTTCCAAGAGGCTCAAGTTTCTCTTTTCTTTTAATTCTTTTAAGAGCATGAAACTTAGAGCAATGAGGTCTTAGATGACCAAAGGCACCACAATGGTGACAAACAATGTGTTTAGGTCCATTAGGCTTTTCAGGAATGGATCTAGCAACTTGGGTTTGTTCTCTCTTCAACTTAGAACATTGAGGCCTTATATGACCAATCACACCGCAATGGTGGCAAGTTGGAACAAACTTAGATCCACTCAATTCCCTAGGATTGGACCTAACCAAAGGCTTAGGCTTAAGAGCTTTTCTCTCCACTTTTTGATTTCTTTTATGTGGAGGAATGTACATCGATTTGTCCTTTGAGGCAAAACACACATTAGGCATAAAATCGGGTACCACAACATGATTGCAACATACATTTTCATCATTTTTAACAGTAGGTTCAGCAATCAAACACTTGGCATGCATCTTAAGAGATTCATTTTCAGATTTAAGATCATTAACAAGTTTGTTAGACAAAACAAGTTTAGCATCCAAGTACATATTCAAACACTCAAACTCTTTTAGCTTTTCAAGAGAATTTTCAGCAAGCTTTTTATATTTTTCAACCAATTTATTGGATTCATTGAGCTTAGCAATCAAATCATCCTTTTCACAAATGAACTTGCTCAAATTCTTTTGAAACTTCTTAGCTTCTTTCTTCAAGAGTTTGTCAACAACACCCATGGATTCATATAACATGGCATCACAATCATGAGGATAAACACTCATAGAGGCATTTTCACAAACACATGGCATGTTACAATCAACAACATCCATACAAGCATGTAAAGCATTATCCATGGCAAAACACATAAGGGGTCAAGGATCACACTTAGGTAATGAAATCAAAACAAGTGTACCCGCTCTGATACCAATTGAAAGCTCGAAAAACGTGTTGAAAACACAAGAGCTGTTTAGACCCCCTAATTAAAATTACGGCTCGATAGATTTTACACAACTTTAATACAAAGTGCGGAATAGTGTAAAAGCGAGCGGATGAACAAGAAACTACTCTAATTCATAATTAAAGCAACACAGCAGTAATAATGAAATTAAACAAGAGTAGGGAAGAAGGATGCAAACACAGAAAACACCAAGACGTGTTCTCGAAGATAAAACCGAAGAATTCAGCGAAAAACCTCTCCGCCGCCCTCCAAGCGGAAATCGATCCACTAGACAATCAGTTGGGATACATGGGTTAGCAAGAGACCCTTCAAGCCTAATCTACCCGATGTACCTAAGCCCTCCAAACTCCTACTCCAACAAGGCTTCTCGGAACCGTGTCTTGTCTTAGTTCTCCGGATCCCGCAACAAGCTCCATGTTGCATCTGCCATCCTTGGCTTCTTCCAATGCTTCCCAGCAACTCCAAAGCACTCTCTACACTCTGAATAGGTGTGGGTTGTGTTTGGGTACAAATCTCCTCTCAAGGTATGATAATAGGAGAGGGATGGAGAAGAGGCTACAATGATTTCTCACTAAGGAGGAGTAGCTCTCTCTCAAAAGATGGGTGTGTGTGTTGTAGAAAACCTCTCTAGGGTTTTTCTCTCTAAAAATAGCCTCACATACATTTGTGGGTAATGAGGGTATATATAGTATGGGTGAAGGGTAAGAAAGTCACTCATTAAAATCCTCCAGGCAGAATGTTTCGCGACTGTCTCGCGGGAAGGCCTTACCCGCGAGACAATCGCGAAAACGACAGTCTGGCATGACTTTTCAGCTTACAGTCATGTACTTCTTACATGACTATTTCGCGGCTTAGCTTCCAGCGACATACCCGCGAGATCCACTGATCTTCAATAAAGCTTGAGTCTTCACCAACTTGATACTAAACCCAATACAATTAAATCCCACAAAATACAAGGAAATGAAATAAAGTAATTACAACACAATTTGTCATGGAATAAAGCCAATATAAAATATAGTTGTAAATCACAACTTTACATTTTTAAATTTTAATGGAAGTAATTGATGTGACAAATAAAATATACATTAAAACGTTATTATAGAAAGTGTAAAATTTTGAAATAAAGTTAATATTAATTATTAATTCTATTAAAAGTTTAATAGACGTGAGAGTACGTACTTAAAGATGAAATTGAGTTGATTTTCGAAGTTGAGTGACTAAATTAATATACTTAATAATTAAGAAAATTAATTGATTTTTTTCTCAATATTCAACCTATATTTTATCATTTTTTACAATATGACTAGGCTCAGTTTATTTCTATTATATTATTTCTGTTGGGCTTTGTAAAACGTGGTTGTATTTGATCCAGTTAACCATCCGACCATACCCGAAATAATGTTGCGTGGTTTTTTTATGGGAGATTTTCTGAGGTTTAGTTCAAGGAGTGGAGACTTAGGCCGACAGGCCCAAGCTGGAGCGCTTATGGACAAGCCTCCTGGGGATTTGTTTTGGGCCGTTTTGTAACTCATTGTGTATCCTATGCGCAAAATGTAGAAAATGCAGTTTTGGTAATTAGGGTTTTGTTATTGTACGTTCTTGAGAGACTGAAACACTGTAGTTGTACTTTGTATTTTTCTCTAATAATAGTGCAATTCTTACAACTCCGTAGACATAAGCAAGTTGCCGAACCACATAAATATTGTCTTGTGCGTATTATTGTTTTCTTTGGCGTGTGTTTTTTCTATTTTTTTTGTTTCTCACAGGTTAAGAATTTCGGTTTAATTCCCTACAATTTCATCTGTTGATTACAATTTATTTATTCAATAAATTATGAAATATATCTATCAAAAAAAGAAAATTATGAAATATACATAGATATGCTCCTAAAAATTTGTTTTGTACTTAGATCTACTCCTACAAAATGGATTGTTCCTCTTAATTAGTGTGATGGGAATGGATTTATTTTCATTAGTTTGTTTTATTCATTGTGCAAAAATAAGTTTTTTTTTTTTTTTTTTTTTATATGTTGTGCAAAAATATAGTTATGCCTTTAAAAGAAATGAGTTACTCAAATTTTGTACGATATCTTTCCACTTGACCCAACACAACCACATCATGTCAAGCCATTGAACTTATCAGAGATTTAGTGTCCGTTTGAAAACAACTTATTTAGCTTTTGTTGAAAATGTGTTAAAGTATGTTTGAACTTTGAAAAAGAATTGAAAAAGTGAAACAATGCAGAAAAAAAAATTTGGATTTAAAAAGCTATACATAAAAGCTAAAAACTGAATTTATAAGCTGATACTAAACAAACATTTAGTAAAAAAAATATATATATATATATATATATATAATTTTTTTTTTTAACAAGCTATCTTTTTGAATAGACCATACAACAAACTCTCTATTTAATTTTTTTTGGTGTACTTTATGTTGATATTGCTTTTGTATTATAGATATGAAGTTCATCCTATTAATCCAAACATGGAGGGGAGAAAAAACCAATCCTTATCCAACTCAACATTTTCAGCATTGATCAAAGAGCAATCTGTACCCCATAAAGGAGAGATTTCAAGAGATCCGCCAGTTCTGTATTCCCCACCTTCTCACCTCAGAAATCATGAGATCAATGCTGGTCAGAGGATTCATGGTGGTGAATATGTTTCACTTGTTAAAGGCCCAGTCCCACCTTCTGCCCCTAATCCAACCACCCATGGGCCATGATGCCATTGACAACCCCTGATCAGATGGGTAGTGGTGCAAAATATCTATTTTCTAGTTGTGCTTAAAACTTGTTGCTTTGATGTTGTTTCTCTAGAACATGATTTTTTTTTTTTTTTAATAAGTATGTGTATATGGTTGTGTGTACTAGTATTTTCCCATAATGAAAGGGTAATGTTTTGAATTGAAATTGTAACTTGAAATCATGATTTCATACAATTGTGTGCAATAACGAGTGTAAAATAAACAGTATTCTTTCATTATTCCTGTAATATTTCATTTTATGTTCGCCGGGGGAGGAGGGAGGGAGATAAGGGGGAGTAGAGTAAAATTAGCCAGAATTCATGCTAATTTCCGATTTATTGTACTCTACTCCCCCCCTTTGTGCATCCACGTTCAACTATGTCCAAAAACATTGTTTCTATCTTTACTTGTGAGAGCTATGATTTTTGAAGCACACAAATGAAAACACTTTTCATCTCACAAATACATATGGCTTCTAATAGGAACAGAAGATCAACATATTGATACATTATGCATGTTCTAACCGTGGTCACAAATTTTTTCTTTTTTAATAGAAAATGGAAACTTTATTCAGTAATGGATAATTCTTAGGTACTCTCAGAATACTGAGAATCATGCTCTCTTCTTTCACATTCATAGTGGGGTCCCCTCATTAAATTTATGATATGATCCACTATGAATGTGAGAGGAATGAGCACTATTTATCCATAATTTGGAAGTACTAAAGAATTTTTCCTATATATTAGATGGGAATACATTTCAAACGGAATCTGTTTCATAACATCCATTTTCATATTCCTTTTTGCAAGTAATTAGTTAATCATTAAGGCATGACATGCTTTTTTTTATGTTTTTATTTATTAATTTTGAATGTTAATTAAATGCCAAATATGAAACAACCATTAAAACATATCATTCACATAAGTCATAACGTCAAGTGTCACTAGAATATTAATAAAAATGGAACATGACCAATATGAAAAAAATAAAAATAATAAAAAATAAATTTTCATTTAAGGTAAATTTAGATTAAGTTTCTTATTTAGTTTTTTAATTTCATTGTCTATGAAATCTCCCCTTTTATTAATAAAATTATAATATTTTCAATCTTTAACAAAAAAAATTAACTTTCCTACATAAAATAAATAAACAAGCCAATTGCATTTTTATTAGGTGCTAAATATTAGCTTTTTTTTTTTAACTCCAGGGAAGAAAGATAAA
This sequence comes from Quercus variabilis, assembly GCA_030445155.1. Classification (NCBI taxonomy): domain Eukaryota; kingdom Viridiplantae; phylum Streptophyta; class Magnoliopsida; order Fagales; family Fagaceae; genus Quercus; species Quercus variabilis. The sequence continues at coordinate 6,546,330 of CP129447.1, forward strand.
AACCAGTAAGTCAGTTACACAAAGTTTTGAGGCCGCATTTTATATATATATATAAAAGATAAAAATTCTACTCTAGTATTGAGCCCACACTTTTTTTTTTTTAATACAAAATAGAAATTATACTTTAATTTAATCTACGTGTGTGTGTGAAGTTCTCTTCTAAAAACTTGCACTCTAACATTTGCCCCCCACAAGCACTTATACTCGTGGAGTAGTGACCATCACACCTTTTTTTTTTTTTTTTTTTTTTTCGAAGTGACCATCACACTTTTGCTTGGTTATGAAAAAGTATTTGTAATGAAGCCATATGAAAGCAATTTTACACCAATTAAATATATCATCTCAATAAAATATGAGAAAAACTTTTAGTCTTACTCAAAGCAAAGTAAACTCAATTTTCTTTCTCAACATTTAAAAAAAAAAAGAAGTAAACTCAATTTTGGAAACCAGAATCATGTAATTTTTTTTTTTTTTTGGCTTGATAAAAGTAATACTCTTCTAAGATAACAGCATTTACGGTCCAATTTAATATAATATAATTCAAAAAAAAAAGTAAACCGCCTGACGTGGCCTCATTCCATTCGATAGTCTGTTTTTTTCAGGATTGAACGTCTGGGGATAAGGTTGCACTTGGGCATTAATTAAAAAAAAATTAAGCAGAAACAAAACTAGGTTGTAACCAATTTCTAGTCTCTTCTAGATAGTTAACTCATCAACCAAAAACAAATTAAACCTTCTAGAGGGTTGGACTTGCAAATTAAAGTCGTCTCACCATCTCTTCATTCTTCGTTCAACTAAGAAAATTTCAAAAGCTAGAGAATGAAAATGGAGAGCTTGAGATTTTGAGCGTGCTTTAAATTTTTTTTAATTTATTTATTGAGTATATATTTATGGCTAAAATGTAAAATTGGCCTCTAACTTTCTTCAGATTTTATTTCAATTCTTTAACTTTACTTTCGTTCATTTTAATCTTCTAAGTTTCAGATTTATTCAATTAAAGCCTTTATGTTAACTTTTGTTAAAAAATTTTGGAAAAAAAAATATGGACAAAATTTTTCAATCATTAATTAAAAAATTTTTTTAATTGAAAAAAATTTGAAGAAAAATTTATAAAATTAACCACAACATATAACAAAAGTTGATGGAAAAACCTTAATTGAATAAACTTGAAAGTTAGATAACTGAAATAAAATCTGAAGAAATTTAGAATGTCAGTTTTGCATTTTACCCTATATTTATTAACTAAGGAATATGGCTACAAGTATTGTCTACTAGGCACTCGGCCAAATTGCAAAATATAATATACATATTTTACATAAACAAAATTTGAACATTCATTATATTTTCTAAAACTACATAAGTGCTTTTGTCCCCTCTTTGCTAGTTCATCTGCCATGCCATTTGCTTCATGAAAGACATGATGTGGAAGGATGGTCTCTTCTTGGCAGAGCAGCATCCTACAATCCAAAATCAAAATAGAAATTTATGTTGCTAGAACACCGTATGTTGTTAGCCAATTGAGGGAAATTTGAGAGTCAATTTCTAGATATATATGCTTATTCTAACTCCCAAGCCATTTTTAGACCATATCTAGCAGCTTATATTTCTGCAATATTATTTGTGACAGTGTCTATGTGAATTGAGAAACCTTTTATCTATCTTCCTTTGCTATCTCTTAATAAACCTCCACCTATTGCTTTACCAGGGTTATTTTTAGAACTACCATCTGTATTTAAAGCGACAAAAGGGAGTTGTGGAGGACACCAAGATATTATTTTAGTGAATTTGGTTCCTTTTGTTTCTCTATTGTATGCAAGATGATAAAATTATGCAGCTAAATGTAAAGTTTTGTGCATTAACCGATTTAGTGTTTTAGAAGGAGGATTGAATATCCTATTATTCCTAGATAGCCAAAGTTGTCAAATTCCATAAACAAAAAGAATATTCCAAGGCCTTGTGTGAAAAGAGCTGGGAGATATATTAGTTAAATTTTCGTGTAACCATTCTACTAGTGATTTATGAAAAAAAAAAAAAAAAAAAAAAAAAAGATATGTCTTGTTATCCCAGGAGAACAATCCAAAATACCTTTACCCAATGGCAGTCTTAAATGACATGTAAAGTAATTTCAAGATTTAGAAATCAGAGACACTAAAGGCCAATACCTTTTTTGTGGTGAGCAATAAAGGAACATGTCAGTAATCTATTATGGGTGCATTTCCATATAAAAAAATTTGAATTTTTTGTGGACATGGGGTTTTCCATATCCAATTCCATCTACTTTTATCAATTTGAATCCCTTCATGTGTATATGAATTTGGATGCTCCTTTTACAATGCATTGATCATTACTATTCGGCCAAATCAATTTGTCTAGCTGTTATGGTATTTTGCAGAAGGAATAGCTCTAATAAGTTCACTGATTTTATTAAGTAGTGGACTAAGGATTCTAGATTCCATGTACCTTACTAATGCATGAATTCTAAGTTAATTTCTTCTTCCACATGGGATAAAGGACCTTAAAGCTCAATATCTTTAATGACATAATCCAAACATGAAGGTGGAAGTTCAACATATATATTTGATGCATGTTCTAACCAAACTAATGGAGTTCTTCTACGCATAAAAAAAAATGTCACAATAAATTAATAAAAAGGTAAAAATTGTTACACACAAAATATTACACTAGAATCTAAAATAGTGTTTTTAAGTCACGGTTTTAGTTTAATTTTTTTTTTTTTTTTTTTTTTTTTGTGAGTAACAGTATGTGTAATAGAATATGTGTAACAAACGACACTCCACGGATCGAGGACTTTTTCTCTCAAGTTCATAGAGAGCATTTCTCTTATTCAAGTTTTCAACAGTGCCCCTTTACTTCGGCGCAATACCCGAAAACCTTCTATACTTCCCTCAAAAAATGTCCCTTCTTTGTTCCGTTCCCCAATCAGTATCTCTGCCTTTAATTCTTACCTCCTCCTTCTTGTACTGTTACAACCACTATTTTCAAACCTTGTAAGTGGGTTTTCCCATAACACCTTTTGCCCCTTCCTTTGACTTTTCCTTAATCCTTTACTAATACTTGTGTTGGGCTTTTCTTTGTTTGCCTGTGTTCTGGTTTTGGCGTGTCCTACTCTGAGTCTTTCTCTATTTGGAAACTTCCTTTCTTTTCTGCTAACTATGGGGGACCTATTTCCAACTAGAGAATTTGGCTAGACTGAAAGTAATGGGTCCGAAGTCAGTGGTGGACCCTTTGTTGAAGAATCTAATGCTCTGTCCCAAGCCAATGAGGGAAAAGAAACTCCATTTGCACGGCATGAGCCTGTTCTCGAAGCCGATGCAGAAAATATCAACATGCAAAGGGATTTATGGAGCCATTGTGCCATCGGCTTCATTCTAGATTATAGGAAGTTCTTAGTGCATCGTCTACAAATGGTAATCAACTCTGCATGGGAGATCAGAGGTACGGTATCTGTCATTGGTTGTGATTCGTTCTTTTATCTGATCCATTTTGACCTTCTAGAGGATCTAAACCATTTCTGCTCAGAAGGGCCTTGGGCCGTGGATGGTGCTTGCTTAGTCTTGGAAAAATGGAGACCTAACTTAGTTTTGAGTAGGTTGCAACTTAATTTCATCTCCATATGGGTTCAACTTCACGGATTACCTTTGGAGTACTAGTATTCGAAATTGGCTGAATGAATGGGTTGGATTATTGGTATTTTTGAGAAAGTGGATTGGGAGGATCAAGTGCCCAGGAATATATGATTTATGCGAGTTAGGGTCCAGATTGATCCCTAAATGCCACTCACAGTGGGCTTCATGCTTCGCCTTAACGATGGGTCTCAGACCTAGATTCAATGTAGGTATGAAAGGATTCACAAACTGTGCATTCGGTGTGGGCTAATTGGGCACACAAGGAGCCAATGTAGTGAAAGTATGGACGAGATTGAGAGAATGCTCAACAGACAACGCCATCGAATCCAACGCATGCACCAACTTCAATTTGGTTTTAATTCTTTGGAGGCACATTTCCACAATGAACTCCGGACCTTTACAATAAAAGACGTCGTTGGACTACCCAGGTCAGGTATGGGAATCTATATACTTCTCATCACTCATTCCTATCCACTCATACAAACCATGCCCATTAGGTATTCACTCACCCTATCCCTAGTCTGACAGTCTTCAAGATTTCTCTGACCTGGAAACGCCTAATATCCCTAACCTTAACACACCCCCCCCCCCCCCCCCCCCTCCTTTTGTTCTACCTCCTTTTAATCCTAATACTGAACATGCAATCCTTAATTCCACCATATTTTCACTCTCCTTAGGCAACCTTTCAATCCCACCCACACCCCCCCCCCCCCCCCCCCCCCCCCACAATTCCCCTATTTCTTCCTCTAACCTTAAGCACATCACAGGCCCACCTCCTAACCCTAACCTAGACCGTCCTTCTTACCAACCCTTTATTCCATAAAATACTACCTTTGTGTAGCAACGGCCTGGGCCTTTACCTCCAAACTCTTCCCTCAGGTGGACCTGGGTTGCAAAGAATGGACCCTTTATGACTAATGGTGTGTTGAGAAGAAATTCAAGTAGTAATTTGGAAACAAATAGTGATGAGATCATGTTGCTATTTAATTTGGACAAGCTAAATGAGGAGAGACTTGAATGGGTATGTAGTGATGCATGGGGCAAGGGTCGATTCCTTGAGGACCCTGACCCTTTTATTAGATCCCTGGTGCATAGGGTTGATAAGGACAAGTTTAGGTTGGAAATACGAGGGCCTAGTGATGGCCCACAAATTAGAAGATCTCAAGCTATAGACTGAGAACACTCATGGACTCAGTTTCTGGTTGATCCTGACACACAAGTGATTTTTGCACATAGCCATACTATGAGTTTAGACATTGGGCTTAACATCTACTCGACTTCGGACTTTGATAACATAGGCCCAGGCTCACCCTCCCCTCCATCTATTGCTTCAGAACCAAGAATACTACCTAACCGACAATACGAAAAGGGGTTGGTTAGGAATCCTACTTCTTCAAAGAAAATATTTCGAGTTGATTTTGGATGGCTGGGAAGAAATCTCAGGCAGAGAATTCTTTGTGGATTCTCTGCAAGTGAAAGTACAAGGAAGCATTCACAGAATAATCTTGCCACTCTAGGACCCCAAGAAGATTGTTGAACCCCAATCTGTAGCAGGACCATGGCAATTAATCATCAAGGTAGCTGGTAGCAGATATAAGAAGAAGAAGCGAAGGGCCTATGCATATGAAGCTATCAATACTCAGGGAGTTGGTGTGTTTTCTGGTGTTAATAGTAGTATAGCTAGGACTACAACAGGGTGCCTACTGGAAGCTATGGTGGAAATACTCATAACTTCCAAAGAGTTTTGTTTATAAGTGATTGTGGAGGACTTATTAGAACCCTCAACAGCAAGAGAGCTTCTGATTGGCAGGATTCTACTAGACTTGCTAACTTTAACTTTCTTGTTCAAGGTGGTTTACTCTACAAAGTGATCTTAGTGCCCCTTTTACTAGTTAATCATATAAGTATTGTATCTAAGCATGCAACTCTAGTGCCTTTTAACCAACGCGAGTTGAATCCAGCTTTGTATATGTACTCTTAATATCGTTTGTTTTGTTTGTATTCCCTGGTTTTGGTATATAAAAAAAAAAAAAAAAGTGTAACACTATCCTTAAAAAAAATATTATATAGACCGACCACAATTGAAAACGAGTATCATAAAATATTGTCACATTCTATTCTTAGAAGAAAGTACTTAGCTTGATCAACAAAATTTATTGTGAGTCTAGCCTAGGTGGAAGCTCATTAATGAGCTTGTATTGCAGTGCAAGAAATGAGAAATCCAACTTTTTTATTATTATTATTTGTTTTGGCTAAGAAATAACATTTTGAAGGGGGGACGCTCAACAAAAGCAAAAACACACATTGTACTTTTGTTATAGATTGCATCTAGAACCAAAGAAATGAAATGTTTAGTTATTATTAAACATATGTACAATTTCAATTTCAATTCCTTAATAAAACAATGTACTATTCAATTTGATTTTCTTAGTTTTTCAATTAAATAATTGATAACTCCATTGTAAAACCCTTGACCTAAAAGAGAGAATGACAATAGTAAGATCCTCTCCACTATCTCTTAAGAGGCAACCAACATGACTACACCCCATTCGCAAAAACACGCATTGTACTTTTGTTGTAGATTGTTTCTAAAACCAAAGTAATGTAATTTTTAGTTATTATTAAAGAGATGTACAATTTCAAATTAAATTCATTAATAAAACAATATATTTTTCAATTTGATTTTCTTAGTTTTCCAATTGAAAAAGTGACAGCTCCATCGTAAAACCTTGACCTAAAAGAAAGAATAACAACAGTCTCCACTATCTCTTAAGTGGCAACCAACATGACTACACCCCATTGTGTGAGTACATGGTTAAAACCAATTGAATGGTTTTGAGCCGGAGGCACGGTCTCTCATAATTATATAGTTGGCTTCAATGAACACTAAAGAAAATATAAAACAATTTTGGGTTAACAACCGTTTAATTCTTATAAGTTTGATATAAGCTTTAATGGCTAGAATATATATATTAAGAGTTGAAATGCTTCTTTTATTATTATTATTATTATTATTATTATTATTATTATTATTATTATGCGTGGGATAATTCTAGAAAACATCGTACAATCAATAACGTTTTTTTCCCCGCGCAATGCGCAATGCGCGGGATCATTTTATGAATTAGAAAACATCAACTTAAAATAGGGAAGGGGGCTGAATTCTATTCTCATTGATTGAAGAAAAAAATATAAATTCTAGAAATTTATATGCAATAATCTAAAATCCTATAATATAAGTTATCGCCCTACTTGAATGGTGTTTATAAGTTTTTTTTTTTTTTAATTTTTTTTAAGGTGTTCTTTTCTGGAAGCTTCAAGGTTTTAAAGTGTATATTTGGGTTTTTTTTTTAAAAAAAAAAAAATCTATTTTTAACAAAATAAAATTGGTGATTCATCAACTTTGGGCTTGCTCAATGAGTGACTCACCAACTTTGGGCTTGTTCAATTTATCCAGACGGGCCCAATTATGGTTCTCATCCGAGGCTCACATTGCTTCAGTAAGAGAAACTGTATCATACAATCAATAACAATTTTTTCCCATAAATGAAACTGGGCTTGGAATTGGCCTTTATTGTATATGATTTTCCCACATAACTCCATAGGCCTCATAGTTATTAAATGAAATGGATTGGGATTTTTAGCTTAAGGTATGGGCCTACCTACATGGGAAATTGGGAATTGTTCACAATAAGAATTTTTTTGAAACTTTAATTCTGAGATTTATGTGTATTTGGCCAATTGTCTGATTTGGGAATATGCAATGGCCTTATTGAATGTAATTTTTGTGATTTCTAATCTTTAAATATCATCTAAACTTCTTCTCAAAAAAAAAAAAAAAAAATCCAAACTGACAAAAGTAATTCCTAAAACCTATCTTTCCACAACCGGCTTTTAACTTCTACCTTATCGACCATAGGGCAAAGCTGGTATGTAGCTAATGTATTAGAAATTATAAATTTTAAAATTAAATATTTTAAAATAGTTAAAAAGCTAAAGTTGAAAGTTAAAAGCTATGGCAAATGGTTATCATGGTAGATAAAAATTTTACTTGCCAAGTAATATAATTCTTAATAAAAACCCTTTTTTTTTAAAAAAAATATTATGACAGCATTATACCCTCCATATCAAGGGTTAATAAATTAGTAAGTCTTTAACTATCGAAATCTTGCAAATGTCCAAAAAGCAATTGGTTTTACGGAAGATATGCTCAATTTGATTGTTGAGAAAGGTCCTTAAAAGATATTCCTTCAATAATTTAAAAATATAAATATTAAAAATGGAAACAATTGCAATGGCAATCAAATTGGTTCATTTTGCAAACATTAAAGATTACCATTACTGATGAAGCACCATTTATTGTAATTTTTTGAACCTGTGTGAGAAACTACAAAGTTGAAGTGCAAGTAGAAGCATGTAAATCAATCAAATCTTTGATACCCCTTTGCAACTTCAGTTTTGTGGTCATGCCACATTGGTTGCTGTGCACACAATCTTTGAATGTATTCTATAGTGTGAAACTCAAAGAATAAGAGGTGTCCTCTAACCAAACATAATCTACTAAATGAATCACATGCAATTTTTGTCAACCTTATAGCAATCACATTCATTGTTTTATTAATGAAAATCCACCCACCAGCAATCATAAAATTTCAACAACAAAATATATTCTCTACAATTATCTGCCGTTAAAATAAAAGTTTAATGTAGCTGACCCTTGTAATTATGTAGATGGAATGGAATATTAACTAAAATCTAAGAAATAATCAACTTTGTATAAAAAATATTACACTTTCAGATTTCAAAGTTTTACAACTTCAATCACTCTTCAAAGTTCTTATGATCTTAGCATGTTAGGTGCTGCTTCATTTTGAATAGTGATAACGCTTTCTCTTTCTTAGTACTTTGCTCCCCCCTTGAATAGTAAGCGGAACTTTGATTGCACTGGTTCAAATCCAATAATAGGTAAAACCAGATGAAACCCCTGTTTTTGGTAGCATGATAGCAAATACAAACTGGCAGCAAGGAGTCAACTGAATGACCAAAGCATTGGTAAGTCCTTTGTCGTACTGGAGCTCCCTAAGCAAAGAATACCCACTGCACCACAACCACTCACAGTAATATAATAATTGGTAAGAAGTAAATCACAGACACAACAGCTGAGCCAAACACTTCATCATTTCTCTCTTTTACACTAAGATTTTCTCAAAATTAGTACTTTTCTTCTTACTACTACATCTGAGATCTTTTAAATAATCCATTCAAGCATTGTATTAGGAGACATTGCACACACTCATGCACGTGTTATCTTTTTCATAATATTCTTACTGCTATAAAAAGACTGAAACTCAAAAAAAATGTACATCATGACATTCTTGAACATCATGAAATGCTAAGCCAGCATATTCAGATGCAATTGACATACCAAGTCTAGATGACTATTCCTTGCAAATGGTGATTCAAGTGATTAAAGTGGTAGCAATGAACAGAAAATATTATGTAACATTGAATGATGTTAACACAGATTAAAAAAAAAAAAAAAAAAATTCTAACATGAGTGTTTTTTTTTTTTTTTTTTTTTTTTGAGAAACATCTAACATGAGTTAGAATAAAGAATTCTAGCATTAATATTATTTAAATCTAAAAAACTAACCCCCAAATTTTTTTTTTCCTTGGTCTGTTTGGAAGTCTATATTAAAAATCTGATATATGGCTACAAATGCCATTTAGTAAAATAACCACATGGCTTTCCCTAGTTATTTTGAAACGACTGTCAATGTGACCCATATTTTCATCTTGAAAGTATTCACCTACACATATCATCACACGCAAACACACTCTTGAAACAGAAACAAAAGCAGAAATGCTAACATTAGCAAGTGTCCTAATATACTCATCAAAACCATTCTCAGAAGACATACAAATGTTTATTTCCCCTCAGTATATTTTAATTAACTCCATGTTTATCACCACTCTTCCGCATTACCATTCCTAGACTCTTTAGTGCGTAGCGCATAGGATTAGCAAACAATAGATTGAAATCATAACCTCAATTCAAACAATAGAGTGCCCATCAACAAAAAGTCAAATATATGATGCAAAGCACACCATAAGCATAAAAAACAACATTCTTTTAAGCCTGGAATCTAAAACCATTATACCATTCTATAAATTTAACCAATTTATTTTTTACGAATAAATACTTTATACATAGAATGTTAAGATAAAAAGAAACAATTACCAAGCTGAGGAATAAGAATAAGAAAGTGACCTACCTAAAGCAGCAAAACCGAGAGACCACGTGAGAAGTAAAGACCTGCAAACAAAATAATCTAAATCCAAAAAGGATGGCGAAGTACTGCTCCTGCACCTACTCCTGTGATTTCTTTTGTTAGGATGATAGGCTGCTACTGCTATCATTGAAAGATATGAAAAGTTGGGTTTCTGTTGGTGCATTAGAAGTAGCTCTATTTGTAAAGATCACAATCAATCAAGGCTTAGATTCCAAAACTCGGAAACTAAAAAAAACAAAAGCACAAAACATAACATCAGAAAATGGAATATAAAATTCTTTATTATTTTTGTGTCAATGTGACCCATATTTTCATCTTGAAAGTATTCACCTGCACATATCATCACACACAAACACACCCTTGAAACAGAAACAGAAGCAGAAATACTAACATTAGCAAATGTCCGAATATACTCATAAAAACCATTATCAGAAAACATACAAATGTTTATTTCCCCTCAGTATGTTCTACTTAACTCCATGTTTATCACCAATCTTCCGCATTACCATTCCTAGACTCTTTAGTGCACAGTGCATAGGATTAACAAAGTGCAAGAACTTAAGTAATCAGATGTCACGTAACCAATTACGATCTAAATCTATTGAGGCTAGATATAACCTGATGTCAGCAGATATACCCTGCTTCAGAAGTTGGATTTGGTATTTAATTTTTTTTTCATTTAACTTTTTACTGTTTGCATCACTTATGAAAGAAGATTCAATGTTTGCTTTTCAATCTGTTCATTCTTAAGAAGATAAGGTAGCAAATATATACATATATATATATATAGAGAGAGAGAGAGAGAGAGAGAGAGAGAGAGAGAGAGAGAGAGAGAGAGAGAGAGAGAGAGAGAGAGAGAGAGAGAGAGAGAGAGAGAGAGATCCACGCCTGGAGTACAGTCAAACTGTGAGTATTTATTGATGCCTTAGCATTGTTTGTCCAAGATGGTATCCTCAAATTTTAATGGAATTTCATTGAACATATATAATATAACACCAAAAGAACATTTTCGGTGGCCCCAAAACTTAAATTCTGCATTTTGATTGAACAGAACACTAAGACAACAAATAATCAAGTGAAGATTATGAAATACAATACCTAAAAATGAGTGTAAATATTAAAGTATGAAAATGCAAAACTGAAATAGGCAGGAATATTTTCTAACATGTTCTCAATTTCTTGAAGTTCCAAAAGATGCTGATAATATGTGAGACACAGCATGATGTACCACAACTAACTTTCTTTTATCAAGGCCTTTGTTTTAATAATGCCAATCAATTCAAAGAAAAATATGACATTTGTGAGATATAGAAAAAGATAACCATAAGCCAGGTTAAATAACATACACCAAACTCTGAAATTCACTATAGCAAAAACTTAAGCGCAAAATCTGTTTTACCTGGCATTATTAAGCAATGACCATTCACCAATTTAAACTCAAGCATCAAGATTGATGCAATAATCTAAATATATAAAAATTGTGTAGAATGTTGTTAACTACTGCAATTAGTCATATGCAATAAAACCCAACATTTGCAAATTAGAGGGCATAGAACCAAAATCTTATTAATCTAATTTATGGATTTAACAACACATTAAACCATTTTTTTTTCAAAAAACCAATTACAACAAAACTTAAACCTCACCATGAAAACGTAAAAGAAACTAATCAAAAAAGCCAAAAATTGAACATGCATAACAGAATAAAGAACACATTCATCACTGGGATAACGACATCAGAAGGGCCTAAAATAAAAATGGAACATAATAATAACAAAAGCAAAAATACTGTATTGAACAAAAACAAAATTTAATCAATACAACAATTGAACAAACAAAACTCAAGAAATTGTAAAAATAAATTGGAAATTAAGAAAAAAGGTTGCAGATTGGCATCAATGGAGACAAAAAGGCATTTTAATGTTTAATACCTTCTTATTCTCTATGTTCCAGGGTTTCTTTTTTTTAAATCAGAGCAACTACAAACAGAAAACTTTAAATATATACTGCAAAACCTTAACAACAATGGTAGAGAAGAGGCATGGGGGAGACGAAAATATTAAAAGGGGAAAATATTTCAGCAAAAAATTTAAAAAAAAAAAAACATAAATGAAATGACAGATTTTTTTTTTTTTTTGGCAACACATAAATATATGTTCCCAGCAACAAATCGATTTCAGTTTGAGAGATTTCATTAATAAATCTACACTATGCAGTAATTTTCAAAACCCTAGAAATGGTAACTGAATAGAAAACCAAATTTTAGGGGAAAACCAAAAAAAGTACAAACCAAACTAAAATCTGCCAATCTTAAACTAAATTTAATCAAAACCCTTTTTTTTTAAAACCCTAGAAACGGTAATTGAAAAGAAAACCAAAAAAGGGGGAAAAATGCCTACCTTTTGAATTGTCTGTTGTTGAAAAGGAGAGACAGGATAGCTTCTAATTCGTCTATTGTTGCAGAGGATGAACAAAAATTTTCAGTCTTCTGTATTGCAAAGCACGAACAGAGGTTTTCACTGTTGCAGAGGGTTTTTCCTTTCGTTTGTTTGATGGGCTGGAACACGCTAGTTCGACCTGTGTGCATATGGAGGTGCAACGAAGAATTGCTAGTTTGAGTGAGTCTGAATTTTGATCGGGAAATAGGGTTTGGGTTTTAGGGTTTGCGTTTCGTTTTTTCCTTTTTCTTTTTTGGATAAGTGGATTGGTGTCTGAAAGTGAGTCTTACAGACGCACCGTGCGAAATTTTAAAAAAGAAATTGTCAACGTGTCGACATTTTAAGGGGTCATTTTTGCTTACGTGTCAGCACCTCGTAAAAACTTCTACTATTATATATAGTATATAATTATTATTATTATTATTATGTGATACCTTGACTACATTATCTATTAGATGATGACTTGTTATTTTTATTAATTCTCATAAGAAACTTTAATTCCTCTTTCCAACCCACCTTATAAAAGATCGAGAAGCTCAGGAACGGAATTTTATATAATTTCATTTAATCCTTATTTATAAATTTGCTATCATTTTGTTCCTTAAGTGAGAGTAAGACAGGGATTAAAATAATTGTTAATTTAAAAATATAAGGACCAGAGTTGAAGTATAAAAGCTTAAGGACCAAATTGAAAACATAGCCAAAATATAAGGACAAAAGAGGTAATTTTCCATAAATAATATTCATTGCCTCTTTGGTTGTCATCACGGCAGATTTGTTTCCGATAAAATGACTAGCCCAAAATATAATTATGATGAATTTAGTTGTTTTATTTTCATTTTTAGTTGTACAGTACCCTCCATTAAAGTTAATTTAAGCGGCTTTTGTTTTTAGAAATCTACATGATGTCCCACTCTTTTGGAATGGAAATTGCTCTTGGATTTATTCTTAACATTGTACCATACACTTTCAAAATAAACCATTTCAAGCTATAAAAGGTGTCATTGTCAGCATGTGCAACAAAGTTGCAAATGGGGTTATTTTCATTATTTTATTATTTGTTTCACATATACTAAAACCACTGGTGATGTTTCTACATTGGGTATTATCAATCATCAAAATCATAGAAATCTACCTAGCTATACATACTAAGAGATGTTAAAAAAAAAAAATATTACCTAAGGTGTTTAGGAGGAGGAAAGAGGTTGAACGTTAACATAGTCTATTACATACCATTTTACCATATTTATTTATCACTAGTGTGAATTTTATAAACATATGTTTCATTATATGTTTGTTTTCTATGTTTATTCATATTCTGTTATATATTACACAATGTTTTGCAATGAATATTGATAATATAAATATTATACATTCATCTCAAATATCATTTTATAAATATTACACATTCATCTCATACATGTATTATTAAGAAAAATCAAAGTTTAGTAAATTCAATATATACAATAACGACAAAGTCAGTCCCAATTTTGGGGTCAACCATATGTATTTTTTTCCTTCAATTTGTAAAATTACTTAAAACACATTATATAATTGCATAAAATTCAGGAATTTTAATATATAAATTATTTTTTACCCAAAAAAAATTTCTTCAAAAACTATAATAACAATACAAAATGAAATTAGAGAAAAACAATTATAAAATTTTTCATAATTTAAAAATTATTTAATTAAAATTTGGAAATACAAATGTCACTCGAAACCAACAATTGGATGACTATTTATCAATCACAATGATATATAGGTACAAAGTTATGAATCACAATTGGACCACTTAAAAAAATTAGGCACAAAAAAATAAAATAAATAAAATTATATGGTCTCACGTTCGAAGCCTAAACCCATTTATATAATATTTAGCTAGTTATTTTAGGCATAAAGATTCATTGTTCTCTTTTTTTTCTTTTTCTTTTTCTTAAGTATAATAAAATTAGAAAATTGACACAAATAAACCCAAAAATTTTCTTTTATTTTGTAAAAAATTGAATACTTACTTAACATATGGGAATTTTGATATAGAATTATTTGTTGCGTGGACAAATAACAACAATCCAATGGAATTGTTTGGGAATTTAGTTAAAAACCATGACAGTACAACAATACAATCCAATGGAAAAGTAAATACAAGACCTAACAAAATTATCACAACTTGGAAATTGTTTAATTAAAATTGAAAAAATAAATAAATAAATGCATTAGGAAACAATAGCAATGTTGCAATAGCTGACCAAGAGTCTTGCAACTCAACTAGTTAGCACTTTCTAGTATTTCAAAGATACTTAGGGTTCAATCCCCCCCTCCCCCCTTGAAGCCTTGGGTGTTGTAAACCCTTAAACTTTGAGTGTTTTTAACCTTTAGGCTCCAAGCAAACGTACCTCTTTATTTTTAGAATATTTACCAAATCATCCATAAGTTGAAAATTATTTAACTAAAATTGAAAATATAAATGCACTAAGAGTGAAAAGTCTAAAGAGTGGGGAATCCCAGGAGATTCAAAGACAAAATCTTGTTTTCAATTGATGCTTTTTAGGGAAGCCAATTTTTCTAAGGAAACCTATTTTAAGAATTGGAGAAAATGACATTTCTTATGGATTCTTTTTTTTTTAATTAGCTTTCCAGAGGAAAAAATCCAATGGTTTTTCTTAAAATCATTTTCGATGATGAAAATTGCATAAGTTTTGTGGAGTAGTTTTCAAGAGAAAAATTCAATGGGTTTTTTGGAAAATCATTTTCAATGATAAAAATTTCATGGGCTTTTAGAAGGTAGTTTTCAAGAGGACTTTTCTATGTTTTTTGGAAAACCATTTTCAAGAGGAAGAATCCTTTGGGTTTTTGAAAATGTATTTTTCACTAGGAAATTCCATATGTTTTTGGAGAAACATTTTTCTAAGAATGGAAAATCCCAAAAGTTTTAGAAAATTGTTTATTTTGAAAATAATGGGTTTCATTGGTTTTCGTTGAAAAAACAACTCGCTTTTTGAAAACAATATGGAAGTATGGTTTATCTTGAAAACATTTTAGAAACACAAGCTTAAAAATATGTATTATTTTGAAAAAAAATGTTTATTTTGGGAAACAACTTGAAAATATATTCTAGAAGTTCTATTGGATCTAGCCTTATTGATATATGATAGTAGGAATTCACATCACTAACTAAAATTGGTATGCAAAACCAATACCCATTTTAAAACACAAAAATAAGTTACAATGAAAGTAAATTCAATTCAAGCAATTAAAGTTATAGGCTAAAATTAACTATACATACATCCTTACAAGTGTTTATAACTAACCACATCATACATGCAAACCCATTAATTCCATCATATATGTCCATTTATTTATATATGATAGAGTCATATTTTTCTATGTATTAGTTAATCCTTTAACGAAACACATTTTACTTGTAATTGACTATATCTAAGTTGGGTTTAATGTATCATCAAGTGTGTGAAGTTTACTTTACAAGTGGTTTCATTAAAGACATGAAAATTAATACAAAAAACAAATAAAGAAAAGTTGTTTCATTAAAGCTCGACACTAGTTTCAACACTAGCATCTATCGAGGATTAATGAGAGAGCTCAACACAAGCTCAATCTATTGAAACTTACGAATTTAGAATTCTCAGATCTGAATTTCAGCTCATGATGACTTAAATGATTAGGGTTTCTCTCTCTACAACCCTAGTCATATAAAAAACTTATTTCAAAAGTCATCAAGTATGGAGACAGAGACTTAGAACTTATATACTCTGTGAGAAGCTACTACATTTATGCACATTAGGGTTTTGTAACCAAGTGCATCCTGATCTTTAACGTCTTTGAAATGAAGAACTTTGTAGCCAACAACAAATCATTCAAGTTGTTGGAATTAGTCACATATTAAAAATCTATGCAAAGGAGTTAGTCACAAATTGGAGATTTGTGCAAAGTTAAGAAGCCTACTAGAAGATCAAGTCCAATTAGGTATTAAAGTGAAAGTTCAACTATAGGTTGATATTTTGGGATAGATTAGGGTAGTGGTAAGATTCTTCATATTTATAACCGCTTGATTGTTAATTAATAGATTCTTGGGAGTGGTAATTTAAAATTCACTCGGTGGAGTTTTTGCCTTACAAGAGGTTTTCCTCATTCATCAATAAATCACTGTGTTATTTAATTTTTGCTGCATATTAGTTTATGTAAAGTTGTGATTTCCAACTAGCCTTTGTTGGCTTTAATTCTGTGCCAAATTTAATTGTAATTTCTTCAATCATTTCCTTATATTTATGTGGGCTTTAATTGTAAGGGATGAATGTGAGAGATTGGCAAAGAATCAAGTTTCAAAGAAGAATTAGTGTAGTTCACTACTAACTTGCGAGAAACTATCACGAAAGGCCACATATAAAACATATGACTAGAAGCTAAAGAGTCATGTCAAACTATCAAATTCGCGAGTACTTCGTGAGAAAGACCATCTTGCGAGGTACCCGTGAAACTTTCTGTTTGGCAAAAAGATAATGTGTTTTACTAAATTCTTTACCCACACTATAAATACTCTCATTACTCACAAAATGTAAGGAGTACTAAGAGAGAAAACCCTAGCAAAAATACTTAAGAGTTAAAGATTGTTATACCCATAATCATCTACACATTTTCTTGGTTTTCTTCTACTCCTACCTCTCCATCTCTACATTTTTTAGATGTTCTTAGCCCAAATACTTACTACACCCAATCTGAGTGTTGAGTCAAGTTTTGGTGCCTTTGAGAAGCATTGGAATGAGTCATTTAGTGGAGAATGCAATCGGGCTAAATTGCAGGATCTGGAAAGATCTTGAAAACAAGACTCTAAGAAGTCTGTTGGTAGTAGGAGCTTGGAGGACTCAAGTACATTGGGGTAGACTAGACTTGGAGGTTCTTTTATTATTCATGTACTTCAACTTTATTCACTAATGGATTGATTTTGACTTGGAGGGTCGTGAAGATGTTTTTCGCCGAATTCTTCGGTTTCCTCTTCGATAACACGTCTTGGTGTTATCTTGTATTTGCATCTCTCTTCCCTTCTCTTTAAGCTTGTTATTTATTGTTCATTGTGGTTGGATATGGCTTATAGTACTGTTATCGGTTTATTGCACTTATTTACTCTTATTTTGCACTTTGATAAGTTAAGGTAAAAGCGATCGAGCTGTATTTTTTAATTTTGGGTCTAAACAAAATCTAGTGTTTTCACACTAATTTGAGCTTTCAGTTTATTTGTTGATTTATTGGTGCCTCCACAATTTGCATTTAATTTGACCTAATTAATCAACTTTGATAATTGAATTTATTAACCGGAGTCAATCTATAGCCCAACAATATATATTCACCAAATTTTACTCAAGCGCATTCCATAATCTCATCATGTAAAAGAGTTGGGAGATTAACTACAAACCTAAGCAAGCATGGATTGATTCATGGATTCATGCCACTTAATCATTTATGATGTGGTTCAATAGACATTACTTATCTAGCACTTAATGGTAAAATTATTAACAGAAATGGATGGCAAAGCCAATATGAAAACAAAATCGATCAAACATTAATGGCCAAAAAAATAAATTTGAAATTAAAAATCCAAAAAAAAAACCCTCAAACTTTGAGGCAAAAAGAGTCCTTTAGTTTTTATCTACAATGAGCAAAACAAACCATGAGAATAGAAATGAAAATTTCATCTCTTCTCTCTAGAAATAATAAAAATAATATTAGTGATGTCAAATTGCTCCATTAATTGTGTCCTTTTTGTAAGCAAAGCAGTGAGATGTTTGTTTTGAAAAACAAACAAATATATATATATATATATATATATATATATAATAATGTAATTTTATTAAGAATTATAAGTGTTGTACAACAATGATGATGAGAAAAATATTTGAAATGCATGGGGGTATATCATTTTGATTTTGAGACTCTTTAGCTAATCCTTCCACCCAGAAAATATTCGAATTTTTACATGTCTAAGACCACTAAGTAGAATCTTGATACCATGCTAAAGGTGACCGAGACTTCTCATGGCATGGTGTTTGCTTGGGTAGTGATCTCCATTTCTCTAATTTTCCAAATTTATTGCAAATTCAATCGCATGACAAAAGCCCGATATTTCTATCTCCAAAGACCTGAATGCAAACAAGAGAATAATTATATTTTTACTACCTTTGCTAGCTGCGAGGCTCACTGCCTGCTCTGCCAAGAGCCAGAAGGGAATGGCGCGGCACGTTATAATGGAGCAATAAAATGATATATGTAGCGTAAAATTTAAGTAAATGTTTATTTAAGAATAAATATTTTCCTTTACCTTTTGAGTTCTTGAATTTTTTTTTTTTTTTTTGGTTCTTTTCATTTTGATTTTGGACAGATAACATTAATATAGTTAAAAATGACATGTTAATTTAGAAAGTAACTAATTATGCTTTTGAAAAAAAGTAGAATGGAGAAAAAAATAAAATATGACTAACCTTGAATAATCTTTTCAGAATTCATAATTGAACCCCAAAAACTTGGGACCAAAACTTTAATGGTGTTGTTGTTGTTGTATTTTAGTAAGAGTAATACTACAACCATAAACTATTTTATAATATTTTTACAAAATGTTGATGTGATCAGCTTCTTATTAGTTTTTATCTAAATTCATCATTTATATTACTTTTTTATTTATCAATAATCACTCACCACATAAGCATTTTGTAAAAAAAACTTGTATCTCTAGCATTATTCTTTTAATAATGGAAAAATTGTTGTTGTTTATAAGCATATATATATATATATATATATATATATATATATATATTTCTCATTTTCTTGTAGAACTTTCTTTAACACACGCTGGCTAGGGGTTACTAGCTTACTAGTACTTAATAAATATGCTCCAGGTCACCTCTTTTTTCCTCCTCTCCCTCTCCGAGTCTCCATTTACTTTTACTATGGGAGACATCAACTCACCCAAAGCCAAATGGTGCACTGGTAATAGTATCTCACACTTAATGAAAATAGAATACTAATATTAAAAACAACAAGCATTACTCAAGAAACAAGAAAGGAAGGGAACACTAAGAAAAATAAAGATAGCAGAGAACACCAAGCATCATCCTCAGCCAAACACCAGGAAAAGCTCTCAAAGAGGAAGAAGAAAAAAAAAAGGGGGAACAGAGAGCCCACTGAAGCACACATTACAAAAGAACACCAAGCAGAGAGACCACAACAGCGAATACAGAGGAGAGTAGCATCAACAATTGGAAAAGTGTAATTGCCCCTATAATTTATGATTAATAGTTACAATTTACCTTCTTTTTTTTTGGGGGGGGGGGATCCAGGTTGATTTGTGTGTTATATTGTTTTATGTATCTATAGAAATTACTAAATTTTCGCCTTCTTCTTCTTTTTTCAATGATAAGTAGGAGTTCAGAGGTCAAGCATCTCGTTCATCTCACCTTAGCAGCTAGGATTCAAGTTTGCAAGACACATTAGTACTAAGGCTGGCAAGGCCATCTAACACAGGGTTTAACTCATCACGATGAAAACTAACTTGCTTCTAGGATAAAAGATAGCCAATGAATTCTATTCTCGCATTTATAAAAAAATAAATAAAATAAAATAAAAAAAGATACTAATCTTGCAAACTCCAAGATTTGGATAGCCTAATTTGATATGCCCAATTTAAGTTTTTTTTTTTCCTGAATAATACCTGTTTCATTAAACAGCAAAGAAGAGAGATGCATACATATTAAGCAGAGCAATGGCAACAGGAAAATAGTGATATAAAAATAAATAAAAATAAAGAGAGGAAGAAGGAAGAAGGGCCCTTGTCCATCTCTGTAATCTGGAACAAAAATCCAATTCAACAAGTCAGAGATGGATGCTGGCCCAACCTTCTACGTACTAAAGGCCCAAGCAGCCAATTGTGAGCTAGAGAATTTATAGTCCTGCATATAAGAGAGAGAGAGAGACCAGCATTTAAGTTTTCCTAACAAAAGCTCTATTCAATGGCTGAGGAGATGACCCAATAAGGCTTTTTCTTCATTCTCCTTCAGAACATTTGCGGCATCCCCTTCCAGAATAATATTTGAGAAGTCTGATGGTTCGATTAGGCAAATGTGACAGCCTCAAGTTCAACTTCGATAAGGCCCAATTTAAAGTAATGTGGGCAGCCGAACTTTGACAGGCCCAATTTTAAATTTGGAAGAACTGGAAGTTGCATGTACTAAGTTGAGAGGTGAAGAAAATCACAGGCACAACTACAAAACCAAATACCAAAGAAAGGACAAAAGAGAAATGGTTGTTAAAAAAAGTAAAAGTGAAAAAGTGGAGGGCAAATTCCATTAATTTAGGCTTTTTTTTTTTTTTTGAAATACCATTAATTTAGGCTTTAGTAGATGGTTAATTGTTAATCCAATTGCAAGCAATGAAGTCAAGGAAGCAAGCCATTGGTTGTTGTGCAAATGATTTTCTCTTTTCCTTGCCGTTGTTGTGCAAATGATTCCGTTGACAAACACTTAATTTATAATTAAAGCTAATTAAGCATCTTTTAACCCAATAGCTCAAACCTTTTTTTCCTAAACTCTCAAACACTTTGTACATAAGAAAGTTCCAATTAAGGCTTATTAAGCTTTAGTGTCAGTTTGAGACCAGCTTATTTAATTGAAATTAAAAACTTTTTGCTAAAAGTACTGTAGATAAAGGTAAAAGTTAATATTTTTTAACCTAGCAACTCAAACCTTTTTTCTATAAACTTTCAAACACTTTGTGCATAAAGAGATTCTAATTAAGGCTTATTAATTTTTAGTATCAATTTGAGAACAGCATATTTAGTTGAAATTGAAAATTTTTTGCCGAAAGTACTGTAGATAGAAATAAAAGTTAGTTTAATAGTACAGTAGGACCCATAAATAGTATTAAAAAGTGCAATGGGACCTATAAATAGTAACAAAAATAACCCGAAAATGTAAATAAGCTAAAAAATTCAGCTCATCCTAAATGTACACTTAATATAAAGTTGACAATAATAATACAACCATAGCCTAACTTCAATCCACCTCAAGAAGTTAATGAGAAACTGACAATAACAATATTAAACCAAACCAATGTTACATTGTTGCTTTCAAGAATTTGAGCAAAAATGCACAATATCTACTTCACATCAAGGCCCTAACCACTGAACTACAAACTGGGATGGTGTTTTTTCTAAGCTTCATGCATGTAAACTTATATTATGTTACAATGTATATTTCTAGTCATTGCATCATATGGGCCATTCCCCAACTCCCTCAAAATCTGAAGTGAAACAAGAATAAGTCTAGCATCATATCAATTTTCACAACTTTGCCACAACTTTGTCACGTGGCAACTCATGAGTAGTGAAATTATAAATCCACATGGATCTATTATTTTATTTCCATCACTTACAACTTGTCACGTGGTAAAGTTGTGAAAATTAATGTGGTGTTAAACTTAATCGTGAAATAAATAGTGGATTCAAATTTCAAACTTCAAAGTATACAGCACTACCCAACACAGCACCACCTCGCTAAAGTGGACAAATTGCTTTTATGCTTATACCTTTCATCGCAATAACACAATTAACTCTTTCTATAATACAATTAGGACGATAATGTCATTCCATTTACTCCAAAGGACTTTTAAAGCTAAAGCTAAAATTACCTTTTTCACATAGCAAAATGCGAACATAGAAGCTTCCCAGTTGAAAATACACGCGCAGCGGGATAGAGCGAGAGGCCTCCATCGATCGATTCAATTCTTGTTATAGTTTTTTTTTTTTTTTTTACATAGAAAATGCAGAAATATAGATTCCAATTAACTCAAACATAATTTTTTTTTTAATTATTGAATAAAGGGTCTGAGTTCGCATCTTACAAATTAATTAATATCTAAAAACAATGTAAAGAGTTATATATTGTCATGAAATAAATATCATAGATTCCAAATTCTACCATATCTTCAAATATATATATATATATATATATATATATATATATAATTACACTTTAAAATTTAAGATTTTTCATTTTGTATCTTCATATTCAATTTCATTTTCATATCAGTATCACCATCCATTTTTATTAGTAATCTATATTTTAAAACTAATCTAACGAGTACAGTCCTCAAAAGGTGGATCGGATGGTTAAAAATGGTCACCATGCATTAATTGCACCACTAACAACTTTACTTTGTATTAAATCCAATGTGGCATGTTTGTCGAATGCAAATTGCCAAAGCCAAAATGGGCAGACGTCTTAGACCAACAAAACAAACTAATTAATGTTAAGAGCGAGATTTGGATATATTACTTAAGTGTTGTTTCTTAAGTTTTTCTTTTAAGATTTTGTCATATGAATTTTTTTTCATGAGATGAAAGTGTATTTTTAAGTTAAATAGCCACATTATTGAATCTTAAAAGGGAAACATAATGAGTAGCACCTAAGGTACTGTACTTAAATTTTGTCTTAACGTTAAATCCACCAAAAGCACAAATTAGGCAATGTCACTTTTGAGCAAGAAATGTGATTAATTGTGAATATAGATAGCCCTTCCCATATAATCCAAACATGCATTCTCAACCCAAACACTTTCAGCAAACAATTTTCACCCATATGAGACTCTAGTTTGATCATCAGAGTGATTTTAGGCTATTTTTCTTGACTACTGTTCACTTCATGGTGTTTGTTCGTGTCATGCAGGTTATGAACACATATTTTTCCTTTCTTTGCATGAGTCTTCCTAATCACAAAATAACCTAACCATGTACAATATGATTATATCCATAGTTGTCAAAATGTGAATTGCATTGTAAATTAATTTTTTATTTTTCTGCATCATGTATTGTAAGATATACAAACGCTTAATAAAATTTATAAAAAAATTATATATATATATACACACACATATATAAAAAGTATATTCATTATAAATTTTGAATGTATTCAACTAATGACTAATTTATCATCACTTATGTAATAATATTTAACATGCTAACTAATAAATCACATTAGTATGTGTTTATAACATAAATATTTAAATTGATTAAACTCAAAAATGATAATACATTACAAATGACTCAAAATAATAATTTGTTTTCAACATATTCATCATATTGCCTAATCAACTCCATCCAAGTCAATGTTATCACCATATTCATCATTTTGTAAACTTATTTCTTCATTGAAATTTTCTTCATCATCGTCAACATTTACTATCTCTTATTGTTCTTTTATTTTAATATATATTTTTTAAATAATTCATCTTGGCATTCTAGTTTCTTAAACTTATAACAATAAATACAAAAATAAAAAATAATTATATTGTCAGTTAATACATTATTCATAGTATAGAAAAGAAATTTGTAAATATAAAAGTGAAGTGTAAGTGTATAGTCTAAATTTTGTAAGAGAAGGAGGTAAAAAAAAAAAAAAAAATTGTGGACATGTTATCTCATTAGGCTAAATTAACTAACCTAATAGTTTTATGTTAAAAACAAGTCTAACAACTTGTTAGATTTAAATAAAAGTAAACATTTTAACAATTTTAAAGTATTTGTCTATGTATTATACAATTTTATGATATGATACATACATTGTATCACACAATACAATAGAACTTAAAATACGCTTTTATGATACAAAACTTTTTATACACGATACGTATCGTATATCGTACAATATTGACACTTGTGATTTTATCACTTTTCATAAAAAGTTTTGAAAAAATCCCACATAACAAATCAAGAAGACGAAAATTATTTAGTGTTAATAAAATGATTATATCATACAAATGCACTCTAGATCGGGGGGAGGATCTAGGGGGGCCTGACTTTTCAAAAATCCTCCCTCCTTTTTGTATTTTTGGTATAAAAAAAAATGGATATAAATTTAGATAATGGAACCCCTAGATTTTTACTAAAAACATGAAATAAATTTATATAATTGACTAATGCATTTTTGGTTCCCTCTAATTACTCTTATATTATACACAACTCTTTAAACTAAAGTGTATTTAATGTATACCATACGTAATTTAATTATGTTTTATTTCTATTAATTTGACTTGTATATTTTTGATATGTCAAGACTTACTTTTTCTTTTCTTTTTTTGCAAAGAAGTAAAGCCTTATTACTTGATGTAAATGTTTTTCTTTACGTAAGAAAATATCATATGTTAAATCAAAATTACAAACACTCTTCATGTATAAGCAATAAATAAATATAAGAGTGTGTGTGTGTGTGTGTGTGTGTGTGTTATTTTTTGGATTTAATACACACACACACACTAATCTCATCACACACACTTCACTCCCTTTTTCATGTTTAATTTCTAAAAATTTTAAAAAAAAAAATTTAAAAAAAAAAAAAAAAAAAACCCTCTCTTTTTCTCTCTCAAAGGAAGGAGTAGTCATACACACACACACACACACACACACTAATCTCATCACACACGCTTCGCTCTCTTCTTCGTGTTTAATTTATAAAAATTAAAAAAATAATAATAATAAAAAAATTTAAAAAAAAAAAAAGAAAGAAAAAAACCTCTCTTTTTCTCTCTCAAAGGAAGGAGTAGTGCTTTCCTACAAGGCAATTCTCTTAGTGCTATTTCTTTATTTTATTGTTTTATTGTATATGATTTTGATTCATTTGTTGTATTATAACTATTTTTAGGGTTGTTGGAGCATAGTTGTTGTATATATGGTTTTATGGGGATAAAAGTTAGGAACTAAAGGACCAAATGAGATTGAATTCATACAATGAAAAAGGTTCAAGGAATAGCACCTTTTTCTTACCCTATGGTTTTTTTCTTTCTTTTCTTTTCCCCCTTTTTTTCTTTCAATAATCCTTTAAGGTTATTATATGTTGTATATGAGTGAGTTACACGAAAAATAATTATTTACTTTATTTAATTGCAATTGGATTGTCCATGATGATAGGTTCTAAAATGGTAGGACATGAAAATAGGAGATATAAAGTAGAATGAAAATTCCCTTGAAAAACAAGGTCATGAGTCAATGTTTAGTGTTACTAGGAAAACGTGTAAATGCCAGTTTACATTATTGATGATCTCTAAATCTACCTTTAACATATTCACCATGTTCATCAATATGATGTTGATATCACTATTATAATCTATTGGTTTCCAACTTTCCATCAACTTTCATTAACTTAGGGAGGTTAACATCATCTAGATTCTAGAATACAATTTGAATATATTTAGTTTTCCTCTGCTCTTTTTGCACTTCCACATTTGTTAGAGAAATAAAATTCACACACAGTGAATCGTAGGGTATGTTTGGTTGGGTAGATTTTAGGGAGGATGAGAAAGAGACAGAGAGATAGAGAGACGGAGAAAACATTTTTATTAAGTATTTGGTTGATAGGAGGAGATGGAAAAAATTGGGAGGCCCGGGTACTTTCTCCCCAGACCCACCAAAATGTTTTCTCCCAAGTATGGGGAGAAAACGTGATGGAAAATGGAAGCATTTGAAGTGGATGAAAATGCCCTGCATTGGTTTTGTTCCTGCCACTGCCACCCCCCCCCCCCCCCCCTTTTTTATTTTTGTCTCTATTATACAACCATCTATCTCTTTCATTTTCATTCTTTTTTTTAATCTTCTTTAGTTTTTGTCTTTTCTTATGCTTCTATTCCTCATTCTTTTCTTTTCTATTTTTCTTTTTTTCTTTTCTTATTCTTTTCCTCCGCTTTTTTTTCATTTATTTGTTTTCTCTGGTATACTACGTGTTTCAGTTTTTTTTTTTTTTTTTTTTCTTTATCCCTTTTTTTTTACTTTTTTTTTTCTTTTCTTATACTTTTCATTCCCTTTTTTTTCATCTTCTTTTGGCTTGTTCTCCTTTATTTTTTTTATTTTTTAAAAAAATTGTGTCCATACAAAATTTTTTTTAATAAAAAATGTGTTACTTTTGTTTTATTTAATAGGGATATAATTGTAAATTTATATCAATTTCATTTTCCACCAAACAAATGAGTTTTTTATCCTCCAACTTTTCTATTCTCTCAACCAAACACAAATGAGAGAAAATTAAATCTCTTCTATTCTTCTACTTTTCTATCCATTCATCATTTTCTATTCTTCCATTTTCCACTCCTCCAATCAAATAGACCCTAATCATACAAAATCCCACAAAACAAATCCAGAATATTAAAATTATATAGTGTTGAGCAAATGACTATATTATATATAATTCAAACTTTTCTATTCTTCCAACCAAACACAAATGAGAGAAAATTAAATCTCTTCTATCCTTCCACTTTTCTATACATTCATCATTTTCTATTCTTCTACTTTTCCACTCCTCTAACCAAACGGACCCTAATCATACAAAATGCCACAAAACAAATCCAGAATATTACAATTATATAGTGTTGAGCAAATGACTATATTATATATAATTCAAATGCACCTTAGATATATTTTCTTCCTAATTACAATCAAGGTTTAGCATATAACATTATAACTTTCAAACATGAAAAACATATTTACCTTTTCTTCGTGGCCCTCAGCTTCTATTGGCTCCAAACTTTCATTAACTGTCATTAAGTTCCGTAACCTTTTCTTTAAAAAGAAGAAGAAGAAGAAGAATGGAGGTTAACATCATCTAGTATACAATCATGACTCTTACAATTTGGTCATGATTTATCATCACAAAATAAATTTGTTAACATATCTCTTCTTTTTTTCTTCCATTAATTCCAATAATGTTTGTTTATTTTTTAATTGAGCGCATGGTGATAAAGAGGGACCCGCGTGGCACTTCTCTATGGAGTGAGTTTGTCTAAATTTTTATTTTTTTTTCAAAATTTATAACTTTTAACTTTTTATAAATAAACTAGTTTTTTAGCTTTTTGTTACACTTTTGACATAAAACTTACCAAAAACTATATCTTTTAATAAATACTATACAAATAAGCAAAAACCAAATGCACTCATGATTTCATCTAATATTTATGCCATTTCTTTTCTTTTTGCCTTTTTTGTGTTTTTTTTTTTTTTTTGTTTTTTTTTTTTTGCATAAACACCTCTGTCTTTTTATTGAATCCATAAATTATCTTCAAATGCATATCTTCAATCCACCACACCATCCATTAATGGGATTTCTAGAATGTCTAATGGGTAGGAAGTATAATAGTCTTACCAAAGGTTAGAACCTAGGACACTAGTTTCTTGTATAAAAAATTAAAATAATATGCATATATTTTCCCTTGGCTCATATATAATTATATATTGCTCTTTTTTAAAGGGAACGACATATATTTCTTCCTTTTTATAAATGTGCATCCTATGATCATAGACAAATAATACTAAAAGTGCTATAAATTTTATTATATAAAATTTTACAAATTGAAGTGTCACAAATTGTAAAAGAAATATATAACTTAACATGTGTTTACTATGTTGTTAAAATGATACCAATAAAAATTGTGAGTTATGTTAAGTTCTAAGACTTTAGGAACTAATGTATTAGAACTTCAATTTGTAATGTGTTAGCAAACCATGATCAAAACATAGAGTCTAGGTTTAGGCTTGCTTAAAGTGTGTTTACTTGTAAAATTGGAATCGAGTGATTGCAGAAATTATTGGACTAAATCTTCAAGGCTAGATCGATCGAAAATTATAGACTCAATCGATCGAACAACGTACAGATTTAATTTTTTGCAGAAATTCCAATTCAACCCAAGACCATTTGACATGTAGGGTTTTGTTTTTACTCCAAGTATAAAGGAAAAACCCTAACTACGTTTTGTAAGTCTTTTGAGAGTTGTGCGTTGAATCTTTTGTGAGATCTAGAGGTGTTTACCTTCATGCACACACTTAGGGTTATCAAAATCAAGATTCATGTCAAGTACTTGATGATCGCTTCAGTTGCTACATAAAGAATTTTAAATAAGATCCGAAACCTTTGAATGAAGTCTCAAAGTCACAAGTATGAGAACTTGTGGTTGTAATGGATCAAAAAAAGAAGTAGTTCGTGGACTTGGAGCTATCACATGGTCGTGGTAGTAAATTTTCCACTCAAGGTAGCAATAAGATGTTAGTAGTCTAAATTCTATTGTACAAACTTCAATTCTTTCATAACGGGTCTGTTTTACCTTGAGCATAGCTAGGTTAAATCCTCCCCAGGTTTTTTACTAGTTAGGTTTTCCTAGGTTATCACGTTGTTGTGTTCTTTATATTTTCGCATTATTTACATAATATGATTTTATTGTGTTAACCTAGAACTGATTAATTTATCTAAGTAATCACTTGACTAAATAACTAAGTTAAACAACTTGTGTTAAGGGGTCTAAAAACATGCAAGTTATTTACAGTAAAATTTGTAATTATTTTAATATTTTCTTATTAAAAAAAAAAGTCCCTCAACACAAAAAGTTGCAATGATTTTTTTCACACCCACCTCTATGTTTTGTGTTGTGGTTGGTTGATGGCTAAAGTAAGAAGTATGATATTTTTATTTATCAATTTTGATATTTTCATAATTTTAGGTTTAGAGTTATTATTTCCTTGATTTTATGTGCTTTTAATGCTTTTCTAGTCAATTAAGATTTGTTTTAGAATATTTGATCTTGTCAATCAAGTTCTATGGAAACTTTCATTATGTCTCAAAGTTTGTAAACAAATTTTAAATGCATAATACAAATTTCTCATCAATAAAATTTCAAAGAGTTTTCTTCTTTATTTCTAGTCGATTCAATGAATCTCTTGTGGATTTTGGGGTTATCATCTTGAAGCAGATGTGTAATGTTTCTTGTGGAGTTTTGCTTATGTCATTGTTCTGATGGAACACTATCTCAAGTGTTATTTGATTAAGATATATTCAGTTATTTTTCCCATTTCCATAGCAAACTATTATTTTACAACAAATTCAAAAGATAATTTCCCCTCGAGAATACAAAATCATTTAATTTTTTACAAGGCCTTTGCTTGTGCACTCATCAAGGAAGCTTCTAAATGGTATCACTTGTATTGGAAAATAGCAAAAACTAATAATAAAAAATGACTTTAAATTGAAAGTGTTTTGATTCTCTATAAACAGTCAATCAACTGCATTATAAAATTCAACTTTAATGAGTACACTAGGACACCCGTTATTAGGAATCTTTTTACCATTAGCTCAAAGATAAGTTATTTTTTTGACGAATAATAAGACTTCAAAAGATAAGTTATGATTGTAAAAGAATATAAGCCCATCATTATCTTTACATTTTCATCTATCAACCATGACTTACCACTACCACATAACTCATGAAATGTTGTATGAACTACCAGTAGCGGAGCCACTAGAGGCTAAATAATAGAGGCTTATTTTGAATTTTTTTAATATATATTAGGTGGAAAATTAACTTGTGTGTGTGTGTGTGCACGCGCGCAAGCATGTGCACACATAAAGATAAGTTTTAGTACTTGAAAGTTGAAACTCACATTCTCCTAAATTATATCATTAACTTTCTTTTATAATGGTTCATAACGCACAATCTTATTCCAACTCTTAACTTTCCATTCTATTGATATATTAATATAAAAAAGACTCCTTTTCAAAAAAAAAAAAAAAAAAAAAACTAATATGGCTAAGTTTTCTCATGACTCAACTACTAAAAAGTTAAATGAAACAATATTTTTCTTTTAAGCTATTCTCAGGAGATTAACCCGAGATATGCCCTTTTTATTTTACGCTTTGATTTTTATCTAAGATAGGTAAAAGGCGTAATATTATTCTTAATTTTATGATATATCTATTATGCTTGATTCAGACTTGTTGTTATACAACTATTAATTTGTAAAATACTTCTTTTCCATGTTGAAAACATTAATAGTTTTTTTTTTTCTTTTTACATTTTCTATTTTATTATTTTGGCTACCGCGGGTGTCTAAAGCTATTCAAGAGTATTTTACAACTATTAATTTTTAAAATACTTCTTTTGCATGTTGAAAATATTAATAGTTTTTTTCTTCTTTTTACATTTTCTATTTTATTATTTTGGCTACCACGGGTGTCTAAAGCTATTCAAGAGTATGACTATTTCTTTGAGTACATGCAATTCCCCCTTCCCATATACATCAAGTAATTATATAGAAGAATCCCTCTAACTCCATGATGTTGGTTAGGAGTTTTGAACTCGATACCTCATGGATCTTATGAGAACTTAAGAACTACTAGACCAATGCTTTTGTAATTTTTTTACATTACTATATATAACATACAATATGTAATGATTTAATCATTACATTTTAATTTGGCCCCCCAAGAATAAACCCCTAGCTCTGCCATTGTGCTTTCATCAAGGAGAGGTTCAAAATGGTCTCACTTGTGTTAGAAAATAGCAAAAACAAATAAAAATATAGACAATAAATTGAAAGTGGTTCTCTATAAATAAATAAAAAGTCAATCAACTACATTATTAAATTTAGCTTTAGCTGGTACACATGAACAGTACTCATTATCATGACCCTTTTTTTACTATTAGCTCAAAAGATAAGTTATTTTTTTGATGAATAAAAAGACTTGAAAAGATAATTTATGATTGTATATATGAAATATAAGCCCATCATTTTCTTTACTTTTCCATCTATCACCATGACTTACCACTATCAAGCAACTCGAGAAAGTCTCATAAATAATTTTTTTTTTTTTAAAGTAACTTGAAAAAGATTGTATAAACTACCATCCTAAAAATGAGATTCTACCTCTATAATAATTTCACAAAAAATCCTGTATGGTAAGCTATTATTGTTAAAAAAAAAAAAAAAAAAAGTAATTTCAATAGTGGACTCATATTAGAACCAATAACGATTTATCATCTAATTAAGATTTGTTATAAAAATATTGTACTTAGCATTACTCTCCTAAAAATTGGTTTTAGTCTTCTTTTGTGGAGTAACTCCACTAACATGGAGGACACTCAACCTATACTAGAAAGTCCATTAGCACAAAAATATAAAATGATAACAAATTTCATACGTGTTGATGAGATAAATTATTAGTAATAAGTAAAAAAGTAATATCAATTATTGTTATAAATTAGAACTAGTATAAACTTTGTCACATGTATAAAAAATTCAATCTTTTTGTGCAAGTAGCATTGCTCCAACCCCAAGACGCCCATTTCATTGCCTAGTATCTCTTGTGCCGTGGTCAACCTTGTCCCATACTTTGACAAACATTCCACCGACAAAAATATATATATTTATTATCCAATTGGCTCCGCTACGATTGGGCCTCACCTGACACGGCATCATCTAGAAGTTAGTTTTTTCACCTCGATAAAACCACCAAACTAACGCAACACACTTCATTTTTTTCTCCACACCTTATACATATATATAGTTATATATATTTCACACTGATATTGCTTTTGAAATCGAACTAGAGAGAGTGAAAATTCATGGATAGGTTGAGATTTTGCGTGTGACTCTAGTCCCAATCGCCCACAATAAGGAGAATCTTCCCAAGTTCTTACATCAAAGGATACTTCTAAAGTTCTTCTCTCATCTACGTTTATAGCTTTCTCAACCAAATTGAATTCTTCGAATCTTTGAATATCAAAAGCTCAAAGGCATCTGTACCGCTAGTGTCTAGTCTACTAACTCTTCTATTTCTTAGAAAAGTAAAAGGATAAAACCCTAATTGTTACAAACACAACTTTTGAATGAAAATGGTGTGTTGAAAACACGATCAGATAATGTATATGTGTAACATACACTACTTCAAAATAATAAGGTAACACATAGCCATCAACCGCTTAACTATATATTTACATGATTGTACAACTCCTAGGTATCTCACTTCCTCATCTTTCCAACTCTCTTTTACTCTCTAAAGCCTTTCTGCAGAGAAAAATGCATAGGTCTCAGCCATGTCTTCAAGGGTTATCCCTCATCTTCTTGATTCCACTGTTTTTCAATTTCCATACCTCATATGGTGATGTTGGCACTGCAGCACTCTATTCTCCCCCATATTTATCCACAGCATGTTATGGAAGCAATACATCTCAGTTCCCATCCAGCAAATTCTTCGCTGCAGCCGGTCATGGAATATGGGACGAAGGTGCAGCATGTGGGAGGCAGTACTTTGTGAGGTGCATCAGTGATTTAACACTAGATGCTTGTAATCAAAACCATACAATTCAGATCACGATCGTTGATCACATGGGTCAAGAAGCTTCTGTCCCGTCAGCTTATAACACCACCATGTTTTTGTCTACGACAGCATTCGGGACTATTGCAAATTCATCTACTACTTCTTCTCCCTATATCAAAATAGAATTTCAACAGTAAGTTTCTTCAATACCCTTCTCTGTTATATATATAGATATGCCATATATTCCTGAAAGTTCATCTGAATGATTCCTATAGGGTTTTTTTTTTTTTTTTTTTTTTTCCTTGTAAGATATGAATGTAAAACCTATTTTTACTCCACCTCCCTTTATTCCTGATCTGAAGTTCATGATGAATAAAGTTTTATTTGCTCTAATGGAGTTTTTTACTTTTATTTTTTTACTTAAAATAAATTATGTTATCGATGATCACTATCAGCTTCTTGTTATTAGTTTTATTTATATTTTCTACTTCTACTTGTTCAAAAATAATATCATAAATTCAACATATGCATCCTCTCTCTTTGATCGTGCATTGATTTCACAGTTATGTGGATCCACTATAAGAGAAAGAATACATGTATCCCTAACATGAGATACATTCTGGTTTTTGTTGTCCTTCAATTTTTATTGGAGATTTTTTTCATTTTTGCATATATTTCGTGTAGGGTGTGATATGTGGGAAATATCAGCTTTTGTTTCTCTAAAAAAAATTTCTTTCAACATTATTTTTTTTAAGCAAAAATCTTTTTTCATTATGATTATAAAGTGACAATTCGTCATAGGAAGGAATAGCAGTTCAGCATTACCCTCTTTATTTTCGACAATCAGAAGACCTATTCAACAATCTATGAAATATAGTCAAGTTTATCATTGGATCTCATTTCTTTTTAAATTTTAATGGAAGTAATTGATGGGTCAAATAAAATATACATTAAAATGTTATTATAGAGAGTGTAAAATTTTGAAATAAAGTTAATATTAATTATTAATTCTATTAAAAGTTTAATAGAGATGAGAGTACGTACCTAAAGATGAAATTGTGAGACTTAAAGATGAAATTGATTTGATTTTCAAGGTTGGGCGACTAAATTGACATACTTAATAATTAAGAGAATTAATTGATTTTTTCTCAATATTCAACCTATATTTTATCATTTTTTACAATATGACTAGTGCCTAGTCATGAGTTTATTTCTATTACATTATTTCATCTGTTGATTACAATTTATTTATTCAATAAATTATGAAATATATCTATCAAAAAAAAATTATGAAATATACATATATATGCTCCTAAAATGTTGTTTTGTACTTGGATCTACTCCTAGAAAATGGATTGTTCCTCTTAATTAGAGTGAATGGGAATGAATTTATTTTCATTAGTTTATTTTATTCATTGTACAAAAATATAGTTTTTTTTTAATATATGTTGTGCAAAAATATAGTTATTCCTTTAAATAAAAAATGAGTTACTCAAATTTTGTATGATATCTTCCCTCCTCAAATTGACCCAACGCACCCACATCAAGTCAAAGCATTGAACTAATCAGAGATTTAGTGTCCGTTTCGAGACAGTTTATCTAACTTTTGTTGAAAATGTGTTAAAGCATATTTGCACTTTGAAAAAAAAAATTGAAAAAAATGAAATTTTAAAAAATTGTATATAAAAGCTAAAAACTAAGATTATATGATGCCAATTTAATGTTTGTTTGAAAACAACTTATCTAGTTTTTTGCTGAAAACTTTTTGTTGAAAGTATGTTAAAGTATATTTATACTTTGAAAAATTTTGAAAAAGTAAGAAAATGCGGAAAAAAAAAATAAGGTTTTAAAAAACTGTACATAAAAGCTAAAAAAAAAGTTAAAAGCTGAGCTTATAAGCCTAATGCCTAACACAATCTTAGTAAAAAAAATTTCTAAAAAGTCTTCTTTTTTTTCTTTTTAACAAGCTATCTTTTTGAATAGACCATCCATCAAACTCTCTATTTAATGTATTGAGTGTACTTTATGTTGATATTGCTTTTGTGTTATAGATACGAAGTTCAGCCTGTTAATCCAAACACGGAGGAGAGAAAGAACCAATCCTTATCCAGCTCAACATTTTCAGCATTGATTAAAGAGCAAAATGAACCCAATAAAGGAGAAATTTCAAAAGGGCTGCCAGTTTCGTATTCCCCACATTCTCACATCAGAAATCATGAGATCAGTGCTGGTCAGAGAGTTCATAGTGCTGAACATGTTTCACTTGGTAGAGGTCCAGTCCCACCTTCTGCCCCTAATGCACCCACCTATGGGCCATGATGCCTTTGAGAACCCCTGATCAGATGAGTAGTGGTACAAAATATCCACTTTCTAGTTGTGCTTAAAATTTGTTGCTTTGATGATGTTTCTGTAGGACATGATTTTTTTTTTAACGTGTACTTGGTTGTGTAGTAGTTTTTTCCCATAATGAAAGAATAATGTTTTGAATTAAAATCATAACTTGAAATCATGATTTCGTACAATTGTGTACAATAATAAGTGTGAAATAAACAGTACCCTTTCATTATTCCTATAACAATTCATTTTAAATGTTAAATGCTATTTCTTTAGTCTCTTTCAATGGTGGCTAACTGCCATTCGAATGCAACTAACCAGGTAGAACATGATTAACCAGGCCGCCTATATATGACAGGAAGTTCTATGACCTGTTTGGAATGAGGGGAGAGGGAGGGGGAGCAAAGAGAGTAGAGTAAAATTAGCCAGAAATTAGGCTAATTTTGATCTACTCTACTCCTCTTTATGCATCTACTTTCAACTATGTCCAAAAACATTGTTTCTATCTTTACTTGTGAAAGATATGATTTTTAATAAGCACAGATGAAAACACTTTTCATCTCACAAATACATATGCTGCTTCTAATAGGAACGGAAGATCAACATTTTGATACATCATGCATGTTCTAACCATGGTCACGTAATTTTTCTTTTTTAATAGAAGATGGAAACTTTATTCA
The DNA here is from genome assembly GCA_030445155.1 of Quercus variabilis. Lineage (NCBI taxonomy): Eukaryota > Viridiplantae > Streptophyta > Magnoliopsida > Fagales > Fagaceae > Quercus > Quercus variabilis. The sequence continues at coordinate 6,581,848 of CP129447.1, forward strand.
GCAATGGTACGTAAAAAAAAAAAATATATATATATATATATATATATTTTTTTTTTTGAGAAAGAACCCCACCGGGGAAAAGAGTTTATTAATGCATCCTTAAAATGTCAAGCTGATAAGTATCAAGAATATCTGGAGGCACCGACTCCATCCAGACAAGAAAAGGATGTCTGACTACCCTTCTAGCAAGCTCATGGGCAAGACAATTTCCTTCTGTAAGAATATGCTTAACAGAAATACAAGAAAAACTAGAAAACAAACATTTAACATCCTGCAGTACATAACCCATATAAGAGTTGTCCATGTAGTCACCAAGAATAGCATTAACTACTGTTTCAAAGTCACCTTCCACCTCCACCTTGTCAAACCCGAGTTCCTTAGCAAACATCAGAGCCTGACGTGCCGCAATCACTTCCACCATCTCCACCGAAGCAGGTGATGGAATATGTTGTGATAGAGCAGCCATAGCAAGTCCCTGGTCATTCCAGATGATAACACCGATGCCAGCAAGTTCAGCTTGAGAGAAGAGCGTGCCGTCGAAATTCACCTTCACACACAGTACGTTAGGCGGCTTCCATTTCACAGCACGGGCTGTCCTTAGGATATCCGAATGGGTAGGACGTAAGTTCTGGAATTCTTAAAGAGCATCATGCGCCTTATGAGGTAGCGCATGCAAAGGTAATACAGCCTCTCCCATACGGACTCTATTTCATCTCTGCCATACTTCAGATATCGTCATCGTAAACTGCTCAAAAGAAGAGTTATCTTTCGAAGCTTGTTCAAGTATCTCAAGGAAGCTAGAACAAGACCCCGTGTCAGCCATGAGCCTGCTAAACTGCATCTTCCACATATCCGTTAACTTCGGGCAAGTCCAGAGAGGATGTAGCACGTCCTCTGGCTGTGTCTGACATTTCGTACAAACATCTTCTGTCAATATTTTCCTGCAAACTAGATTAACCTTTGTAGGCAGCGAATTGGTCCCAGCTCGCCATACAAGAGTCCGCACTCTGTTTGGGATTCTCATACTCCAAATAGCCTTCCAAACATTTGAATTTGCTCCACCATTTGATGTACCAGAGAGCACCATGTCTTCTTGTTCCATCAAAAGCCGATAACCCGATTTAACCAAATAACTTCCATCATGAGTGTACGACCAAAAAAGACGGTCATCTCGATCAAAAACGCTAAGCGGAATGGCCTTAATAATTGCTATCTCTTCAAGTAGGAATAAATTATCAATCTCCGCCTCCTTCTAGCACCTATCAACTTGGTTAATAAGGCTAGAAACCAAAGCATTTGCATGGCTTTCTGAGGCCGGAGAGACGACTTTTCCTTGCCTAGACCTAGGCAGCCAGGCATCATGAAAAATTCTCACATGCGACCCATTCCCAAGCCTCCATTTCATTCCACTCTTAATGAGAATTCTCCCCTTCAAAATGCTCCTCCAAGCAAAAGACCCTTTATTTTCCTTAGCATCAAAAATTGATCCATGGGGGAAAATTTTTGATTTAAAAAATCTGAAAAATAGTGAGTCTTGATTGTGTAAGAGATGCCAAACCTACTTGGCCAACATAGCGTCGTTAAATTTTTGGAGCTCCCTAAAGCCCATGCCTCCACAAGCTTTTGGTCTACATAAAGTACGCCATTTCACCCAATGAATGCGCCTCCTAGTACCACGTTGACCCCACCAAAATTTTCTAATCATAATCTCTATCTCATTGCAAAGAGTAATGGGTAGTTTAAAGCAGCTCATAGAGTAAGCAAGGATTGCTTGAACTACTGCTTTTAAAAGAACTTCCTTGCCAGCTTGGGAGAGGAGCTTCTCTTTCCACCCTTGGAACTTAGACCATATCCGGTCCTTGATGTACACCAAACTAGCTCTCTTATGCTTACCTACAAAGGATGGTAAGCCTAAATACTTTTCATATTGCTTAATCTCAGGTACACCTAATAAGTCTTTAATGGAGTCTTGGACCTCACTATCCGTGTTTTTACTGAAAAACAATGTGGTTTTCTCTCGGTTCAGCTTCTGTCCAGATGCTTCTTCATAAATTGCAAGAAGGTTTTGGATATATTTACATTCCTGAACCGAAGCTCTGCAGAAAAGCAGGCTGTCATCTGCAAAAAATAAGTGGGTTAATCTAGGACCATTTCTGCAAATAGAGATACCTCTAATATCACTAGCAGTAGCAGCTTTAGAAATTAAACCATGTAAACCCTCAGTGCAGAGAAGGAAGAGATAGGGGGATAGAGGGTCTCCCTGTCTCAATCCTCTACTAGGGTGGATGGTCTGTGAAGGTTCCCCATTAATTAGAATGGAGTAAGATACTGTAGTAATACACTCCATCATAAGATCAACCCATCTGGTGTGAAAACCCATCTTCCTCAACAAGCATTCCAAAAAAGACCATTCAACTCAATCGTAAGCCTTGCTCATATCAAGTTTAAGAGCCATAAAACCTGTAGAACCACTTTGCTGAGTTTTCATGTAATGCAATGTTTCAAATGCCATAAGAATATTATCTGTGATCACCCGCCCAGCTTGAAAGGCACTTTGATTCTCAGAAACAATAGATGGCAGCAAAGGTTTTAAGCGATTAGCTAGAACCTTTGAAATCAATTTGTAAATTACATTGCAAAGACTTATTGGTCTAAATTCAGCGATTTTTTCAGGATTTTTCACTTTGGGAATAAGAGTAACATAAGTATAATTAAACTCTTTTGGAATATGACAGAAATTTAAACAATCCAGGACAGCTTTAGAGACATCATCACCAATCAAGTGCCAAAAGGATTGGAAAAAGATAGGGGGCATATCGTCGAGACCTGGAGCCTTAATTGGAGCCATCTCCTTCAAAGCAAGGTCAACTTCTTGTTTAGTGAAAACTCTAGGTATTCATATCCTCAGTAATTAAAGGTTGTATCACTTCCAAAATACCATGGACATTGGTTGGTCTATCGGATGTGAACAATCTTGAATAGAACTGAACTATGATGTCAGCCACTTGAGCACTATCTGAACACCAAGAGTTTGTCTCATCAAATAAACCCATTATCCTATTACGACGAAATCTTTGAGTATTACCATCGCCACACTTTAGGTGCAAAGCTCGTGCCCGTTGCTACCACATTAAGCTTTCTTTATCCAACAACTCATTTACCTCCATTCGTAGTATTTTCACTGCCTCATAATCAGCCCCCTGTGCTGCTTCAATTTCGGCCCTTTCCAGAAGCTTTGATTTATCTTCCAATTGCTTCCTCACACTCCCAAAGGAACGTTTACTCCACTCTATAAGTTTAACTCCACATAACTTTATTCTTTCATGCATCAATGGCGAGTTTGATTGAGGCGGTGGAGACAGCCACGCTGCCTTAATGGTTTCGCCGTATCCACTCTCCTTAAGCCACATTTGTTCGAACCTAGAGGGTTTGCAAGGTTTGACTGCTATTCCTTCAGGATTAATGACTATAGGATAATGGTCAGAAGCTTTGGACCGAATACATTGTACTCTCGAGCCCGGATATAAAGCAAGCCACAAATGAGTTGCTAGAGCACGATCTAACCTTTCCAACACCATGTGTTCTCCACGTTTGCCTCTCCAAGAATATTTTTTCCCCACATAACGTAGGTCCATAAACCCACAGTCATCCACAACCTCCCTAAACTCCCTTATAGCAGCTTCACTACATAGTGCCCCACCTAGCTTCTCATGTGACAATAAGATTTCATTAAATTCACCGGCGCATAACCATGGAAGGAAGTATTTCAGCTGAAGATTACGGATTAAATCCCATGTCTCACTTTTCCGACTAGCTTCCGGCATCCCATAAATACCGGTGAATTGCCATGAATTCTCCTTCCCTCTATTGACAATAACGTCTATATGGTGAAGGGAGGAGGAGTCCACATCAATCTGAACTGAATTCCGCCAAAGTAGAGCCAAGCCACCTGCCCTTGTCTCTCTCGGAACAACCCATACATCATCAAAATGCATCTCATCACACAATTTCAATAGCCTATCTTCGTCTGCCCATGTCTCGGCCAAGAACACGATAGTAGGATCTTGCGCCTGCATCATCGATGCAAGCTCATGAACGGTGTGTTAGTTCCCAAGCCCCTGCACGTTCCAACATAACCAATTCATTGTGACTGGCGGGGCTATTGGACAACCTCCACCGTTGAAAAAGAACGTGACTGAGGGACTTCATCACTCTGTGTTCGACGCTTTGCTGCTGAAAGTTCAGAAGAGAAAACTTCACTGTGGCATTTCCCAAGCTGAACGTTGTTTGCATCACCTTTGTATGAGTTATTGGGCCGAGTCATCCTAACCCACTTAGCTGTTGTATCACTTACTAGGCCCAGCTTCACAATAGGTGTAGTATTAGTTGGGCTTTTAGAAGTTGGCCCAGAAGGATGTTTACAACCCATTGAGTTCAATGTGGCACCCGTTGTAGCATCTTCATGAAGGATATCTCCATGCAAATCAAAATCCCTGGATGTGTGCTCCGTAATAATGGGATTGACTTTATCATATTTAATATCATGATTATGGCTCTGAGAAATAGGCGTGGACACCGGGATGTCTGATCTGTCTGCATTCAAGTCTTCATTAATGACCTCCATAGCAGTCACACCTTCCATTCCTGATTTTTCCTTTTGCCGGTACAAGTCATCCGGTGGTCCTCCCCAACTTGGCTTCACCGGAAAACCAACCCTCTCTATGATCTTCAGTTTCTGTGATTCAAAAAATCTTGGCACACAGACAATATTTTTTTTCGAGGCATAAATTGGTAGGGCTCTAATACTAGAATCATACCTTTTGTCCTTTGTTTTGAGAGATCCATTACTATGGATCCAAGCTCCGCAATCCTTATCAGCATGATCAAGGCATCCGCACCAATAACAAAGATTAGGCAGCCTCTCATATTTAAAGGTTACCCATGATTGCTCACCGTTTTCCAATGTCACAACCCTACCACGACAAAGGGGTTGAGTGACATCCACTCGAACCTGTACCCTCATGAAACCATGTCCGCTCAAGGTAGAATCCTCAGGCATACGTATCACCTCACCAACCTTAGCACATAAATCTTCTGCCGTCCTCTGATTCATGTAAGTAATCGGGATATCATGCACTTGAACCCAAAAAACCACGTCTTTGAAAACCAGGTCTCGTAACGGGAGGGTTTTATTGTAGGAATGGAGTACAATAGCATGCTTATCAAAGCTCCATGGCTCATTGCGTATAACCCTATCAATCTCTGATTTATTATCAAAGACAAACAATAGCTTATGCTCACCAAGGTTTTGAATCTGGAAGCCATTCTTGGATCGCCAAATCGGATTAAAAGTACGCGCTACCGCTTCCACATTCAGAGCTCTAGGCATGAAGAACTTAGCCACAATCGAGAACTCTTGAGACTTATGTTGTGCCTGGAATCTAAACTTGCCTCCTTCTCTATCGGAGAGGGAAGCTTGTTCCAACTGTTCGTGATGTCCTCCATTAGAACTTTAGTAAGACAAACCACTCAAAGCAATCACTGTTTCCCAAAACCCTAAGAAACAAAGCCCTACAAGCCTTGGAAGTACACTAGTTACTCCAAGGATTCAAACAAAACTCACTCTAAATTCTACAGTCTAAGGTCAACGGATTGCTAGATCCTGGAAACCATTAGAACAGAGAAACTCGTCTAATCTGACTTAAAAATAATACTTTTGCATGAGTTACAAAGTTACTCTTAGGCTTTAAATCTCTTTTATCCCCTGCTCTTCTATCGCCTTCTTATATATATATATATATATATATATATATATATTGTAAAGTTGTGATTTACAACTATGTATTTTGTTGGCTTTTATTCCGTGCCAAATTTTATTGTAATTAATATCAATTGTTTGTACCCTGTATTTGTTGTGGGAATTGATGTAAGGGGTGTGTGATAGAGAGTGTGTGAAGACTCAAGCAAAATTGGAAGCTGAAGGAATCTCGCGGGTATGTCGCGACTAAGCTTCCCGCGAAGTGAGGCATGTGCCCTGCACATGCTGGAATGCGAAGAGTCAGTCCAGGTGGAGACAGCTGTCTCTCGCGAGTATCTCGCGGGTAAGGCCTTCCCGCGAGACACCCGCGAGACATGCTGTTCTGCTAGCCTGTACTGAATGACTCACACATTTTGCACCTATCCTATATAAACCCCCATTACCCACAAATGTTGAGGAATGCTTCAGAGAGAAAACCCTAGCCAAACACATTTGCAATTAGAGATTGTCATCCCCACCTTTCTTTATACACTTGCTTGTGGTATCTCCTCAACCCTTCCCTCTCCATTTTCCACATCATTGAGAGGTTGATAGCCCAAACACTTACCACACCTTTTGAGAGTGTTGAGTGACGTTTTGGTGCTGCTGGGAAGCATTGGAAGAAGCCTGGAATGGCAGATGCAACATGGAGCTTGTTGCGGGATCCGGAGAGCTAGACAAGACACGGTTCCGAGAAGCCTTGTTGGAGTAGGAGCTTGGAGGGCTTAGGTGCATCGGGTAGATTAGGCTTGGAGGGTCTCTTGCTTACTCATGTATCCCAACTGATTGTCTAGTGGATCGATTTCTGCTTGGAGGGCGGCGGAGAGGTTTTTCACCGAGTTCTTCGGTTTCCTCTTCCAAAACACGTCTCGGTGTTTTCTGTATTTGCATCCTTCTTTCCTACTCTTGTTTTATTCCATTATACTGCTGTGTTGTTTATTTTGTGGATTAAGAGTAGCTTACTTGTTTATCCGCTCGCTTTTACACTGTTCCGCACTTTATATTAAAGTTGTGTAAAATCTATCGAGCCGTAATTTTAATTGGGGGTCTAAATAGCTCTTGTGTTTTCAACACGTTTTCGAGCTTTCAATTGGTATCAGAACGGGTACATTTGCTTGGTTTAAATACCTTAGTGTGATCCTTGACCCTATTTGAGATGGACCGATCTCAATCGCTCAATGTTCCACCATTTTTTTATGGGAACAATTACGCATTCTGGAAAGTCAGAATGAGAGCATTTTTATGTTCTATAGAAGATACCGTTTGGGATGCGGTAGAGCTCAGCTGGACTAAGCCGAAAGCTCCTAAGGCTAATTGGGATAAGGCGGCTCTAGCAGCGGCCAATGCTAATAGTAAAGCTTTAAACGCTATATTTTGTGCTGTGTCTCCTGATGAATTCCACAGGATCTCTCACATGACAGTAGCCAAAGAAGCTTGGGAGATTTTGGAGACCACTTATGAGGGTACAAAGAAAGTTAAGGACACAAAGTTTCAGATGCTTACCACCAAATTTGAAGAGCTCAAGATGGGTGATGATGAACCGTTTGATTCATTCTATGGGAAGCTCAATGAAATTATAATTGCTAAACTTAATCTTGGGGAGAAGATTGAAGATGCTAAGGTGGTGAGAAAAGTATTGAGGTCCTTGCTTAAAAGCTTTAGAGCAAAAGTTACAGCCATAGAGGAAAGCAAGGATTTGGATGAGATTAAAATTCAAGAATTAGTTGGATCTCTCCAAACATATCAGATGGGACTGCCTTCCCATAAGATGAGTAAATCACTTGCTCTTAAAACCATCACCGAAAGGACGGGTGATTCCTCCGAAGAAGATGTGGTGGAGAAGGAAGTAGCATTTCTTGCGAAAAACTTCCGCAAATTTCTGAAGATGAAGAACAATGGGAAACCATTCAACAAAGGAAAATTTTCATCTTCAAGAGGTGATAGGAAAGAGTTTACAAGAAAAGAAGGGAGGGAGTCTCAACCTTCTTCAGAAATTATATGCTATGAGTGCAATGGCCATGGACATCTAAAGAAGGAGTGTCCAAATTTTCTGAGGGGAAAAGGCAAGGCTTATGCCACGACACTTAGTGACTCAGACTCTTCAGATTCTGACTCAGAAGAGAGCTGTGACGGAGAGGGAAATTACTCTGCATTCATGACCATTGCTCATGTGGAGTCATCGGATGATTTTGGTGCACTTGTGAAGGAGCTTGGTGAGCACTCTGATTCAGAGTCTATTGGGATTGTGGAAGAATCAGATGCTGAAGAAGAAGAAGAGATTACAGCTAATCTTCAAGAAAATTACTCCTTATTACTTGAAAAGTCGGGAGAGTATACCAGAGTAGCCAAGACGGCTGTAAGGAAAATGAAGAAAGCTGAGGAAGATTACAAAAGTCTTTTGATCAGATATAAAGAGGCTAAGTGTGAGATTGAGATACTAAATGGCGAGTTGTCTGAAGCCTATACGAAGGTGAGGTTTCTTGAGCAAGAGGTAGTGCAAGCTCATGCCAAGATAGAGAGAGTCTCCTCCCAGAAGTTAGATGATGTTATCTCATCTCAAAAACCTTCTTCAGACAAGTCCGAGTTAGGATATACCGGAGGAAGCAGCTCATCAGCCAAAGTTACCAAAGAAGTGAAATTTGTGAAGGCCATAGAGCCTATTGTGGAAGAGTCAAGCCTTGAGAATGTTAAGGCTGAGAAGAAGAATGCGAGTGAGCAACGGATAGTGAATAAGATCCGAAATCAATCCATGGGCAGACATGAAACCAGAGGAAGATCTCTCCCAAGATCACAACGGGGTCCTAGAATGGACTATGTGTGTCATTACTGCGGAATACAAGGACATACCAGACCCAACTGTCAAAAGCTGAGATCAGACAACAATTCAAGCACATCTCGATCACGAGGAAGAAGAAATGACATAAGGTCTTGGGATGGTGAACAACCGAGAAGTAAAAATCGTGATCCTGGCATGATAGACGTGATGAAAAAGATTGGTGCCTTCACCACCTGCTTGGAGAGTTTCACCAGAAGGTTTGATAGTCCAAATTCTCGTACCCAATCCATTAAGGATATCACCCCAAACGCACGTGACGTGTGGGTGAAAAGGGGTACTCATGCATAAGCATTATAACATGTCCACGCATAAATTCTTTCAATATATAGGGACATTTGCTGTTGCATCTTTTCATGCATTGCTCTATTTTTTCTGCTGTTATTTTGTCCAGTTGTATTGTACCGGTTGTCTTTGTTAATTTTCTTTTCTTGGTCTGCTTTGGGTGTGTTCAAAAATTTCAAAAACACATAAAAAAATAGAAAATCCAAAAAGTTTAATCGCTTTGTTGAGTTTTGTCTCAAAACATGTTTTGCCTTGTACCTTTGTTCTTATGGCTTTGTGCATTCAACGAGCTTAGCTTGTTCCTCATGCACTCATATCATTGTGGAAGAAATTCTGAAATCTATGTGACTGTTGTAAATAGATCTTCAACCTTGTCATGAATGATTAGTGAATGGTTTTGTTGATCTTGAGACATGCATAGACTCATGCCTATATATCTTCCCACTTTTATTTTCTTTGCTTAAAAGAGCTCTCTAATTGTAAATCTCCAAATGAAAAGAGATATAGAGCTGCAAAAGCCTGTCGCACAAACTAGTATTCGACTAGGAAAAAGGGAAAGCGACCAAAATAAAATGTATGATGCCCAAAAAGCCAAAGGCTAACTCATCAATTGAAATATCAAAAATTTCAAGCATCTTTCTCTAAATGAGATTCTCTTTGCTCAAAAGCTGCAAATGGTATGTTAAATATGGAGCCAAATGAAAAGCTTCATTGAATTGGTATCAAGTACGTGTGGGAGGTCATATATGCATGTTTCTATAATTGAGATAGGTCACATAATCTAGTGCTAGTTGTGTATGCCTTGATTGAATTGATCATTGAAGCTTCACATTGGACTAAGGACTATCTCATTTTTGATATCCACACACAAGACACAAGTCTATGTACAATGAATGTCATTATCATTTGTGTGATTGTACTTGATTAAATGTGTTTTCACATGCTCAATTTTTGTTGTTCAAACACAAAAAGATTTTTGAGTGTTTTATTTGTTTTTGATAAGTGATTTTATACTTTCTTGATTTTTGTTTTTGTTTAAAATACATGTTTTTGTGTTTTAAAAAAACTGGTTCAGGGGTTATTTCGCGAGAAGCTCGTGACTTAGAGCTTCCCGCGAAAAGAGGTTGAGGGAAACCTTTATTTTATCTTGTCACACAGAAACTTTCGCGACTGTCTCACGACCAACAGCTTCTCACGAAATGCTGTTTGGCTAAAATTGGATTTTTCCAATTTCAGACAGAAGCTACCGCGACTGTCTCGCGACTGTTTCGTGACCTAATGCTTCTCGCGAAAATTTTGTGCTTCAGTGGCACCTTTCGCGACTGTCTCGCGACTGTTTCGCCCCTCTCTAACCCGCGAAAAACGCGTGTTTTCTGTTTTTATATAGCTGTTGTGACAGTTTTTTCAAAACTATCAAACTTCCCTCGCTCAACCTCTCTCAAACTTTCTCAACCCATAATCTCTATTCCATTCATTTCCCTCCAATCTAAACATTTTTTCTGCATTTTCTTCTTTAAGGTATGTTTATTAACCATTTCTTTACAAGTTTTTACTTAGATTATGCAGAATTTTTGGTTAGGGTTTTCAAAATTGGGGATTTTCGAAACTTTGGGTTGGTTTTCAATATTGGGCGAATTTCTTTATAATTTCTTGACTGGACTGTGTCCCATTTGTTGTTTCTGCACTTGTGTTGGCCCCTTGTGGCATTTTATCATGTATTGAGGGTAGATTTTCATATGTTCATGCATTATTCATGTTTTATTTGCATGTGTGCACGCTAAGTGTTTGTCAAAATGTCCAAGTGACATTTTTGTGACAAAATGGAATCAAGTGATTTCAATCCATGATGTTTCACTTGCTTGACCTTATTCTACTCAGGTTTGGTCTTTGTTTGTGTGTTTCACTCACTTTGCTTTTGTTGCACACTCTTGGCACACACCTAGGCACACTTAGGCACCCTCATGCATCACATGCCACACACACTCATCAACACATGCACACAGACACACACTCTTGCACTATTTCCTAATTTGTTGCTTTGTTGTTATGCCTTATTAGTTGGAACCTCTTAGCATAATGTTTAGTGTGTTTCATGCTTTGTTTTCAGTTTGTTTTAAGTATGTTTTGGAACTAACTTGAATATAATGAAGTTTGTCCTCTGATTTGTGTTAGTGCATATTTTTTTCTCTTCTTTGCTTTGTAAAATTGTGCAGATGTCTCCCACCAAGCATGCTACTAAGAAGAAATTGTCTTCAAAGCGACGCCGAACTAACTCTAATCATTTTCAGTCTATAGAAGCTGATATGAAACACAATGACTGCTACAAGGACAAGACAATCATCATGGAACGTGTAGTCCAGTTAGAGACGCTTGAGGACACTTTCATTCCTAAAGTATTCAAAGATAGAACTTGGGTCAAGTTGCTGAACCCAACTGGAGTGGTCTATTCAGAGATTATCAAAGAGTTCTTCTCCAATGCCACTATCAACGGAGAATGTATTGAGTGCTGGGTACGACACAAGGAGTTTGTGATTACAAGAGAGAGCATTCAAGATTTTCTGGAAACTCGTCCTCCATCTCTGCCAATCACTGTTGCTTATGAGGACAGAATGGGTTCTACTCACGAAATGATTAAACTTCTTGGTGGTGAACCGAAGAAATCATCCATGAACACCATCAAGTTCTCTCCAGAAATGAGGACCCTAAGCTATGTGATGATTCACAATCTTTATCCGGTCACTAATCTCACCACTCTCTTTGCTCCAAGAACAAGATTTCTGTATGATCTCTTCACGCATAAGGAGATTGACATTTGTGGCCATATCATGCATGTCCTGAAAAAGAGCATCACCAAGCAGAATTCACGGACTGTGATGCCGTTCCCCTCTTTGATCATGGGACTGATTGCCAAGGCAAAGCTTAAGCTGCCCAGTGGCCTCACGGTTGTTCAGAGGGACTATCCCATTGGTGGTCATACACTGACTAGAAGTACTGCACACATCAAGGGATCAAAGACCGGTGTGCATACCATACCACTACCACGACAGGTTCAGCAGGAGGAAGGTGAAGATACAGAGGAAGAGATTGACAGGTTCACTTTGGTTCCTGAGCCCTTTGCACAGCCATCATCTTCGGCTCCTCCACAAGGCTTAAGCAAACTGGATCAGCTGCTTGCTAAGATGGATCAGATGTCTACGGTGCTTGACTCCCAGGTGCAGTACACCGCGGACCAATTTGCATACCTTCAAGGACAGATCACCGCGCTCTCTTCTCAAGTGCAAGACTTATCGATGGAGCTCGGCTCGGATTCAGAATCAGAGCAGTTCTGACCCTTTGGCCATTCCGGTCAAAAAGGGGGAGAAAATTCTAAGGGGGAGTTAGAGAAGAGCTTGCACAGCGTTAGGGGGAGCATAGTCTAGCAACTTAGTATCATTGGTTATTGGTTTTAAAGACGGTTTTTATTCAGTATTTTTAGTGGTTATAACTGTTTTACTGCTTTTTCAGATTTTTTTTGACATTCTCTATGCTTTGTAGTATACTTTGCATGTACCCATGTTGCTTTTGTAAGCTTTAAGGGTTGTTTTGTTTCATTGCATATTTTGTAGGCTTTTATGGTTTGTGCCATGTATTTGCAAGTCTTTGCTTATGCAGCCTCTATGCTTGTGTTGTTGAAGTTTAATGTCATACATTTACTTCACCACATCACTCTTGTGCCCGTGTAGGATTGTTCCTAGATGCATATTTATTCTATGCATTGGTTAAGTGATGAACACTCTTGTGCCCTAGTAGGATTGTTCCTAGATGCAAATACTTCAAGTATTTTGCATTGGTTGAGTGTTGGATGTGCAAATGGTACTCTTTAATTGAGCTTATCATCTTGCATATCCGGATGGTCATTCCGTGTGTGAATGAGCATAGTAATTGCTTGCGTATAGTGATTACTTGTTTGATCTTGCCATGATCTAGTGTTATCTATTTCATCTTGCTTGATTATGCTATTATTGCTCCATATGTTTTTCAAGTTTTTTGCATACAATGATAATACTTTGTTGTTGTGTTTCAGGAGTTACTTGTTCATATGTTTCAAGAGCTTATCAGAATCTAGAATTAGGTGTGAGTGAGTTTTGCCTGTGTTCCCAAACTCACGTTTAAGTCTAGAGTCTGTTTTAGGGTTTTGTCACGGAATAGCCAAAGGGGGAGATTGTAAAGTTGTGATTTACAACTATGTGTTTTGTTGGCTTTTATTCCGTGCCAAATTTTATTGTAATTAATATCAATTGTTTATACCCTGTATTTGTTGTGGGAATTGATGTAAGGGTTGATGTAAGGGGTGTGTGATAGAGAGTGTGTGAAGACTCAAGCAAAATTGGAAGCTGAAGGAATCTCGCGGGTATGTCGCGACTAAGCTTCCTGCGAAGTGAGGCATGTGCCCTGCACATGCTGGAATGCAAAGAGTCAGTCCAGGTGGAGACAGCTGTCTCTCGCGAGTATCTCGCGGGTAAGGCCTTCCCGCGAGACACCCGCGAGACATGCTGTTCTGCCAGCCTGTACTGAATGACTCACACATTTTGCACCTATCCTATATAAACCCCCATTACCCACAAATGTTGAGGAATGCTTCAGAGAGAAAACCCTAGCCAAACACATTTGCAATTAGAGATTGTCATCCCCACCTTTCTTTATACACTTGCTTGTGGTATCTCCTCAACCCTTCCCTCTCCATTTTCCACATCATTGAGAGGTTGATAGCCCAAACACTTACCACACCTTTTGAGAGTGTTGAGTGACATTTTGGTGCTGCTGGGAAGCATTGGAAGAAGCCCGGAATGGCAGATGCAACATGGAGCTTGTTGCGGGATCCGGAGAGCTAGAGAAGACACGGTTCCGAGAAGCCTTGTTGGAGTAGGAGCTTGGAGGGCTTAGGTGCATCGGGTAGATTAGGCTTGGAGGGTCTCTTGCTTACTCATGTATCCTAACTGATTGTCTAGTGGATCAATTTCCGCTTGGAGGGCGGCGGAGAGGTTTTTCGCCGAGTTCTTTGGTTTCCTCTTCGAGAACACGTCTCGGTGTTTTCTGTGTTTGCATCCTTCTTCCCTACTCTTGTTTTATTCCATTATACTGCTGTGTTGTTTAGTTTGTGGATTAAGAGTAGCTTACTTGTTTATCCGCTCGCTTTTACACTATTCCGCACTTTATATTAAAGTTGTTTAAAATTTATCGAGCCGTAATTTTAATTGGGGGTCTAAATAGCTCTTGTGTTTTCAACACGTTTTCGAGCTTTCATATATATATATATATATATTATAGATGGGAACACATTTTGAACGGAATGTGTTTTATAACATCCGTTTTCATATTCCTTTTTGCAAGCAATTAGTTAATGATTCTGTCCAAAAAAAAAAAAAGTAATTAGTTAATGATTAAGGCATGACACGCTGTTTTTATGTTTTTATTTATTAATTTTGAATGTTAAGTGCCAAATATGAAACATCCATTAAAACATATCATTCACATAACGTCAACTGTCATCAGAATGTTAATAGAAATGGAACATGACCAATATGAAAAAAAAAAAAAAAAAATCAATTTTCTTTTAAGGTAAATTTAGATTATGTTTCTTATTTAGTTTTTTAATTTCATTATTGTCTATGACGTTTTTAAAATCTCCCGTTTTATTAATACAATTATAATTTCTTTCAATCTTTAACAAAAAAAAAAAAAACTTTCGTACATAAAATAAATAAACAAGCCAATTGCATTTTTATTAGGTGCTAAATATAAGCTTTTTTTTCACTCCAGGGAAGAAGGAAAAAAAACCAGTAAGTCAATTACACAAAGTTTTGAGCCCGCACTTCTGAATTCTGATCGGTTATAAAAAGTATTTGCAATGAAGTCATAAGAAAGCAATTTTATACCAATTAAATATATTATCTCAATAAAATATGAGAAAAATTGGTGAAACTTCAACATAATTTTAGTATTACTCAAAACAAAGTAAACTCAATTTTGGAAACCAGAATCGTGTAACTTTTTTTTTTTTTTTTGGCTCGATAAAAGTAATATTCTTCAAAGATAACAGCATTTACATTCCAATTTAAAATAAAAATATAAACCCCAAAGTAAACAGACTGACGTGGCCTCTTTCCATTCGATAGTCTGTTTTTTTTTTTAGATTGAACTACGAGGGATAAGGTTGCACTTGCGCATTAATTAAAAAATATTAAGCAGAAACAAAACTAAGTTGTAACCACTATAGTCTTTTCTAGGAAAAAGTATTTTATATCAAATTATACAATGTCGTCCGTATCAAAATTCAATAAACAAAAAACATGTATGCAAAAATAACTACCCACTAATACATGTCTTTCATTTGTTAGTGGGTTAGTTATTTTTTGCTGACATCTCTCACACTTATTAAATTTTGATACCACTGATATGATATCATTTGATACCAAATACCTTCTCCTCTTCTGGATAGTTAACTCATCAACCCAAAACAAATTAAACCTTCTAGAGGGTTGGACTTGCAAACCAAAGTCGTCTCACCATCTCTTCATTCTTCGGTCGACTAAGAAAATTTCAAAAGCTAGAGAGAATGAAAATGGAGAGCTTGAGATTTTGAGCGTGCTTTAATAATTTTTTTTTTTAATTTATTTATTGAGGACATATTTGTTAACTAAGGAGCACGGCTACAATTATTGTCCACTAGGCACTCACAATGAGTGCCTAATTGCAAAATATAACATACATATTTCACATAAATAAAATTTGGACATTCATTATGTTAGGACATATGTGGATCATGTTAAAAACATATGTCATATAGAATTGGCTAATCCTTTGACAAAATGCATTTTACTTATAATTTGGTAGATTTAGAATGTGTTTAATACTTCAAGGAACAAGAGTTCAAGTCCAAGTATTAAAGTCATACAAATCTATCTAAGAATCAAGTAAAGAAGTGTTATTCTTTAAAACTCGACAAATAGCTCAACAAATATATCTATCGAGATTTAAAAGGTGAAGCTCGACAGATAAGCTCAATAGCTATATCTATTGAGAATTACGAAAATTAGTTTTTCAGGTCTGTTTTTCACACGTATCAAAGTTATGTATTTAGATTTTCTTTTCTTACAACCCTAAACATATATAAGGATTATTTTAAGAACCGTCTCATTTGATGCAAAGGTTTTATGCAAGCATATTGTGACCGGAGACATATGACCTAGTTTATCTTTCTCTTGAAAAAAACTACTGCGTTTGTACACCGTAGGGTTTTGTGACCAATGAGCTTCTTAATCTTTATCGTGTGGATGAACTGAAGAACTTTGCAGCCAAAATCCTTCTCAAGTTGGTGTGTTAGCCATATACTGGGATCCGTACATCGATTGGTCAGTCACGTACTTAGAGTCATGCATTAAAAGAAGAGATTGTCACTACATTACAAGTCCAATTGTATATTGGGGTAAGGGTTCAACTGTAGGTTGATACAAGATACTAGGATTCATTTACTTGTAACCGTTTGTTTTGATAATAGTAGATTCTCGGGAGTGGTGACCTTAAATCCACATAGTGGGGTTTTGCCTAGGTGGTTTTTCCCATTCGTAAACAAACCACCTATGTCAAATTTATTTTCTACTACATTTAGTTATACGGATATTTGTTTGTGCTACCATTCGTATTGCATGTTAATTGGCTAAATTAATTCACTTGACTAATTAATTGGTTAATTTACCCAAAGGGTTAATATATTCTTGGCCTATCACACTATATTCTCTGAAACTGCATAAGTGCTTCTGTCCCTTCTTTGCTAGTTCATCTGCCATGCCATTTACTTCACAAAAGACATAATGTGGAAGGACAATCTCTTCTTGGTAGAGCAACATCCTGCAATCCAAAATCAAAACATATATTTCAAATGCTAGAACACCGTATGTTGATAGCCAATTGAGGGGAATCTTAGAGTCAATTTCTAGGTTTATATGTCTATATCCTAACTCCCAAGCCATTTTTAAACCATATCTAACAACTTTTATTTTTGTAATATTATTTGTGGCAGTGTCTATGTGAATTGAGAAACCTTTTATCCATCTCCCTTTGCTATCTCTTAATAAACTTCCACCTCCTGCTTTACCAAGGTTATTTTTAAAACTACCATATTATTTAAAGGGTTGAGGAGGACACCAAGATATTATTTTAGTGACTTTTGTTCCTTTTTTTTTTTTTTTCTATTGTATGCAAGATGATAAAATTCTATGGCCAAATGTAAAGTTTTGTGCATTAGCCGATTTAGTGTTTTAGAAGGAGGAATGAATATCCTATTATTCCTAGGTAGCCAAAGTTGCCAAATTCCATAAACAAATAGAATATTACAAGGCCTTGTTTGAAAAGAGTAGGGAGATATATTAGTTAAATTTTCGTGTAACCATTTTACTAGTGATTTATGGAAAAAAGATATTTCTTTTTGTCCCAAGAAAACAATCTAGAATACCTTTGCCTAAGGGCAGTCTCGAATGGCATGTAAAGTGCTTTTAAGATTTAGACATTGAAGACACTCAAGGCCAATATCATGTTTGTGGTGAGCAACAAAGGAACGTGTCAGTAATCTATTATGGGTGCATTTCCATATAAAAATTTAAATTTTTTGTGGACATGAGGTTTTCCATATCCAATTCCATCGACATTTATCAATTTGAATCCCTTCATGTGTATATGAATTTGGATGCTTCTTTTACAGTGGCATTAGGCATTACTATTCAGCCAAATCAATTTGTCTTGCTAGATATGGTATTGTGCCAAAGGAATACCTCTAATAAGTTCATTGATTTCAAGTAATGGAATTAGGATTCCAGATTCCATGCACTTTACTAATGCAAGAATTCTATATTAATTTCTTCTTCTACATAGGATAAAGGACCTTGAAGCTCGATATCTTTAATGACATAATCCAAACATGGAGGTGGAAGTTCAACATACATATTTGGTGCATGTTATAACTAAACTCATGGAGTTCTTCTACATATAAAATAAAAAAATAAAAAAAAATTTAAAAATCACAATAAATTAAATATATATATATATATATATATAAAAAAAAGGCAAAAATTGTTACACACAACATTTTACACATATTTTTTAAACTAGAATCTGAAATAGTGTTTTTAAGTCACAGTTTCAATTTAAATTTTGTGTGAGTAACAGTATGTGTAATAAAATCTGTGTAACAAACACTATCCTTAATAAAATATTATATGGACCAACCACAATTGAAAACAAGTATCATAAAATATTGTCACATTTTATTCTTTGAAGAAAGTCCTTAGCTTGATCAACAAAATTTATTGTGAGTCCAACCCAGGTGGAAGCTCATTAACGAGCTTGTATTGCAGTGCAAGAAATCTAACTTTTTATTATTATATTATTATTATTTGTTTTGGCTAAGAAATAACATTTTGGAGGGGAGCCTTAACGGAAACAAAACCAGGCATTGTACTTTTGTTGTAGATTGCATCTAGAATCAAAGCAATGTAATTTTTAGTTATCATTAAACAGATGTACAATTTCAATTTCAATTCATTAATAAAACGATGTACTATTCAATTTGATTTTCTTAGTTTTTCAATTAAATAAGTGATAACTCCATTGTAAAGCCCTTGACCTAAAAAAAATAATAACAACAATAAGATCTTCTCCACTGTCTCTTAAGAGGCAACCAATATGACTACACCCCATTCGCATTAGTGCATGGCCAAAACCAATTGAAAGGTTTTGAGCCAGAGGCACAATCTCTCATAATTATATAGCTGACTTCAATGAACACTAAAGAAAATACAAAACAATTTTGGGTTAACAACCATTTAATTCTTCTCAAGTTTGATATAAGCTTTGATGGCTAGAATAATTTTTTAAAGAGTTGAAACTATTATTATTATTATTATGTAATACCTTGACTAGATTATTTATTTGATGATAGCTTGTTATTTTTACTAATTCTCATAAGAAACTTTTATTCCTCTTTCCAGCCCACCTTATAAATTTTTATTCATATTTGTATATATAAAGATAAATAACACATGTTTATGCTTATGTACAAAGTAAATAATATACATAATTAGCTTTTGTCAAAAAAAAAATACATAATTAACTTTTTAATTCCTACATTTTAGGATACTATCAATTTGTTCCTCAAGTTTATACAATTTCAATTAATCCTTATTTATAAATTCTTCTATTAGTAATTTATATTTAAAACCGATCTAATGAGTACTCCTCAAAAGGTGGATCAGAAGATTAGAAACGGTCACGGTCACATTGATTGCACCACCAACAACTTCACTTCATAGTTCATATTAAATGCAATATGGTATGTTTGTCAGACGCAAACCCCCAAAGACAACATTTTTTTTTTTTTTGAGAAGCCCCCAAAGACAACATAGGCATACGTTTAAGGCCAAGAAAATAGACTAATTAACGTTAAATCTACCAAAAGCACAAATTAGGTGATGACACATTTGAGCGAGAAAATGCGGGTAATTGTGAATATAAATAACCCTTCCCATACCACCCAAGCATGCATTCTCAACCCAAACACTTACAGCAAACTATTTTCACCCTTGTGAGACTCTAATTTGATCACTGGAGTGATTTTAGGCTATCTTTTTGGAGCTATTGCTCACTTCATAGTGTTTGTCAGTTAATACCATATTTATAGTATAGAAAAGAAATTTGTAAATATAAAAGTGAAGTGTAAGTCTATAGTCTAAATTTTGTAAGAGAAATAGGAAAAAAAAACATATAGACATGTTATTTCATTACTATCATTAAAAATGTTACCACTTCTCATAGGATACTTACCCTTACCCTTAATTAGGATAAATTAATTCTCCCTAATTGCTATTGTTAAAAAATACTACCAAATTATGTTACTTATTTTAATCCAAAGATAAACCCCTTATTTATATCCCTTAAAATTATGCACTCCCACTTCTCTTTATTCCGTCAGTTGCTAAAGTCAAACATGAATAAATGTCTCTCTTCATCATTTTTAATCTTAAAATATATATATATATATATATTTAAAAAAAAAAAATCCTATCTTCTTCCCTCCCAAAGGAAGGAGTAGTCCTTTCTTACAAAGTAATTCAATCACTTAGTGCTATTTCTTTTTTTCTTTTTTTTTAATTGTTTTATTACTCTTTTTTCTTCTTTTTTTTTTTTTCTTTTTTTTGAAAGAGAGTTTCAACATATGCTGTCCGCTTTTAATAATAAATTTTTATTATCAGACCAAGACACAAATCAATTTTGTGTGTAAGCAAAAATTAAACCCCAAATCTCTTATATAACTATCGAAGATTTTACTAGTTAAGGTAACTGGAACCTACGTTTTATTACTCATATAATTTTGATTGTTGCACATTATTTTGATTTATTTGTTGTATTATAAATATTTTTAGGGTTATTGGAGCATAGTTTATATATATTGCATTCTTTTTGTAATTTTGTAACTATGAACTATAGAGTTTCAGATTTTTTTTTTTTTTTCTAAATGTAATTTTTTACTTTATTTTATTGCAATTGGATTGTGCATGATGATAGGTTCTAGAATGGAAAGACATGAAAATAGGAGAGATAAAGTATAATGAAATTCCATTGAAAAACAAGGCCATAAGTCAATGCTTAGTATTACTAGGAAAACATGTAAATGCTAGTTTACATAATTGATCTTTGAATCAGCCTTTAACATATTCACCATGTTCATGAATATGATGTTGATTTCACTATTATCCATTTCCAACCGTAAAAAACCAATTTCATCATGGACCTCCACTTCGATTGTTTTCCAACTTTCCATCAACCGTCATTAACTTAGGTAATCTTTTCTTTAAAAAATAAAAGAAGAAAAAGAAGGAGGAGGTTAACATCATCTAGATTCTAGAATACAATGTGAACATATCTAACTTTCCACTCCTCTTTTTGCACTTCCACATCAGTTAGAGGAAAAAAGATCCATATACGATGAATCATAATCATACAAAATCCCACAAACAAATCAAGAAGATTAAAATTATATAGTGTTGAGCAAATGATTATATCACATAATCCAAATGCACTCTAGATATATGGTTCTTCCAAATTATAATCCAGGTTTAACATATACCACTATAACTTTCGAACATGAAAAACATATTGGTTCCAACTTTCAGTCAATTGTCATTAACTTCCGAAGCCTTTTCTTTAAAAAGAAGAAGAATAATGGAGGTGAACATCATCTAGTATATACAATCATGACTCTTATAATCTGGTCAAATATCATCACAAAATGAATCTAGTTTTCCTCTTTTTGCAATTCCACATCAATTAGTGAGAAAAGATCCGCACGCTAAATCATAATCATGCAAAAGGGGAATCCATAATAATTTGTTAAATATATAATAAATTTATATATGATTCACATATCTCTTCTTTTTTCTCTTCCATTCCATTAATGTCTATTTATTTTTTTTAATCTAGCGGGACCCATGTGGCACTCATTTATGGGGTGAGTTTGGCCGCAATTTTTTTTTATTTTACTTTTTTTGCTCTTTTTTTCAGTTTTTTATTTCAAAATTTCTAACTTTTTAACTGTTTATAAATAATTTAATTTTTATCTTTTTGTTACAGTTCTAACATAAAACTTACCAACAACTATGTCTTTTGATTATTAAATACTATACAAATAAACTATCAAAAATAAGCAAAAGCCAAATGCACTCATGATTTCACCTAATTTTTAGCCACCTCTTTTCTTTTTGCCTTTTAGTTTGTGCTTTTTTGGTTTTTTTGCTAAATATTTCTGTATTTTTATTGAATCCATAAATTATCTTCATGTGTATATGCACATATTTTCCTTGTGGCTCATATATAATTATATATTGCTCTTTTTTAAAGGGAGCGACATATATTTCTTCCCTTTTATATCATGTGAGTCCTACGATCATAGACAAATAAAGCAAAAAGTCCTATAAATTTTATTATATAAAATTTTACAAATTGAATTGTAACAAATTATAAAAGAAATATATAACTTAACATGTGTTTATTATGTTGTTAAAATGATACCAATAAAAATTGTAAGTTATTTGCAGTAAATTTAGTAATAGTTTTAATATTTTCTTATAAAAAAAAGTCTCTCAACACAAAAAGTTTGGATGATTTTTTAACGCCCACCCCTATGTTTTGTGTTGTGGTTGGTTGATGGCTGAAGTATGAAGTATGATATTTTTATTTATCAATTTTGGTATTTTTCATGTAATTATCATAATTTTAGGTTTAGGGTTATTATTTCATTGATTTTATGTGCTTTTAATGCTTTTCTAGTCAATTACGATTTGTTTTAGACCTAAAATATATATATATATATATATATATATATTTTAGAATATTTGATCCTGTCAATCAAGTTCTATGGAAACTTTCATTAGGTCTCAAAGTTTGTAAACAAATTTTCAAAGCATAATACAAATTTCTCATCAATAAAACTTCAACGAGTTTTCTTCTTTGTTTCTAGTGGATTTAATGAATCCTTTGTGGATTTAGGGGTTATTATCTTGAAGTGGATGTGTTATGTTTCTTGTGCCGTTCTGCTTATGTCATTGTTCTTTGGAGCACTATCTCAAATGTTATGTGATTAAGATAAATTCAATTAATTTTCCTATGTCCTTAGCAAACTATTATTTTATAACAAAATTCATAAGATAATTTCCCCTCGAAAATACAAAATCTTTTAGTTTTTTACAAGGCCTTTGTTAATATGTGCCCTTGTGCACTCATCAAGGAGGTTTCAAAATGGTCTTACTTGTATTGGAAAATAATAAAAACTAATAAAAATATACTTTAAATTGAAAATGGCTTGATTCTCAATAAACAGTCAATCAACTACATTATAAAATTCAACTTTAATGAGTACACTAAGACACCCGTTATTAGGACCCTTTTTACCATTAGCTAAAAAGATAAGTTATTTTTTTGACAAATAATAAGACTTCAAAAGATAAGCTATGATTGTAAGGAATAAAAGCCCATCATTATCTTTACATTTTCATCTATCAACCATGACTTACCACTGCCAAGTAACTCATGAAATATATTGTATGAACTACCAATGGCAGAGCCAGTAAGAGGCTATATAGTAAATAATAGAGGCTTATTTTGAATATTTTAATATATATATATATATATATATTAGGTGGAAAATTAACTTATGTATATGTATTTCCGCGCGTGTACACACATGAAGATAATTTTTAGTACTTGAAAGTTGAAACTCACATTCTCCTAAATTATATTATTAACTTTATTTTATAATGGTTCATAATGCACAATCTTATTCCAACTCTTAACTTTCCATTCAATTGATATATTAACATAAAATAAGACTAATATGGCCTAGCTTTCTCATGACTAAACTAAAAAGTCTGAACGGTTTTTAGATCTCTTAACACAACCGGATTAGCCTAGTTAATTAGTCAAGTGATTAACTTAATTATCACAATCAAACAATCATATCAAGAAAATAAAGCAGTGGAAAAGTAAATAACACAATGATATGATGACCCAGGAAACCACATGATAAAATCCTGGGGAGGATTTGACCTAACTGTCCTCAAGGTAAACTTGAATCCACTATACGAAATAATCGAAGTTCATACAAAAGGACTTACAAGCTCCCTGCTTGACTTCCTAATACTACCCACCAGTAAAACTTACTGACATGACCACGTGCAAACTCTGAATCCACGGATTCCTTCTTTCTTGGATTCTCCATCAAGTACAAGCACCCATGCTCGTTATTTTTTAAGTTTCAATGGCAACAACTGAGTTGATCATCAAGGTATTGAAAAATATCTCTACCTAGAAAACCCTAAGTTTATGTGAAAGAAAACTCCTCAAAGATCTCACAAGAGATTCACACAAACCGCAATGTATGAGCAACAATACACCCAGAGCATCTCTCAAAAACGTGGCTAGGGTTTTGCCTTTTATACCTAGGGTAAAAAAAAAAAAACCAAAACGTTTAATGAGGTAGGGCTAAGTTGGAAAATTCTGCAGAAAAACATTCTGACCAACTTTGAATCGATCGAGTCTAACTTTCGATCAATCGAGCCAGGCCGAAATGCACCAATGCATCAGCAACCTCTCGATTCCAACTTTACACAAAATATATAACTTTGAGCAAGCCTAAACAAGACTATACATATTGTTTTGATCATGGTTTGCCAATATTACACATTAGAATTCTAAATACATCAAATCCTAAATCTTTAGAACCTAACTAAGTCAAATGAAACAATATTTTTCTAGGACTAATATGGCCTAGCTTTCTCATGACCAACAAAAACTACGTCGTTTTAGCCTCAAGTTAAAACACAAATCTCTAGCTTAAATCACACCGTTTCAAGCCAAACTCTGAAATCTAAAACACAATCCATGTAAGGAGAACAATGAGGGAACAGATCAATGGGTCAACATACAGACCTAAAATTAATGGTTGCTCAGGTTGTTTATTACCTCAATTGATGGCAACATATTGCAGCGAACTCAGCAGCTTCTCCATTAATCGAAGCGTCAATGGAAGCTATTTCACAGTCTCTTTCAAACTTATTAAGGTCCAGTAGCTAGGAAGAGAGCAAAGCAATCTTCAACTCTTTTTCTTGTGGGATTATGCCATCGATTCTCACTAGCTGAGGTGGTTGAAGAAGAAGAATCGGAAGTGCTCAAACATGGCTTGAAAACTTTTTGTTACAGAAATTAAAATTATTATGTTTTTTTTTTTTTTTTTTTTTTTTTTTTTTTTTTTTTTTTATTTTTTTTTTCTGTGAAGCACACAAACATGGCTTTAACCACACATCTGTTACCCTTCCTTGTCGAGAATTGATTGCAATTCTCACCTTAGAATTGATTTGTTCCCTACTTCCCTTCTCTCACCATTCCTTCCGGGGATTGTGTTTTAGATTTTAGAGTTTGGCTTGAAATGCTATTGTGTAAGCTAGAGATTTGCATTTTAATTTGAGGCCAAAACGATGTAGTTTTGATTGTGCTTGTGACAGCTTTTCTCTTGGTCAATGAAACGACGTAGTTTGGGACTGATTTGGCAAAAATAAAACACATCAGCATAAGAATGTGTCACTTAACAGCAAAAATTAATCATGGGGGTAAATTGCTAACGGAACCAAATTTCATGATATAAAATCAATTTTCTAAAACTTTGAGTTGTAAAATCCAAACAAGCTCAAACTTTAGAAGTGTAATTTACAATTTACCTTATTCTTAATTTTGACATATATCTATTAAGTTTGATTCAGACTTGTTGTTATACAACTATTAATTTGTAAAATACTTCTTTTGCATGTTGAAAATAGTAATAGTTTTTTTTTTCTTTTTACATTTTCTATTTTATTACATTGGTTACCGTGGGTGACGAAATTTGTTCAAGAGCTTGGTTATTCCCTTCAGTACATGTAGTTCTCCCTTCCCATACACATCAAGTAATTACATAGAAGAATCCTTCTGACTCCGTGATGTTGGTTAGGAGTTTTGAACTCAATACCTCATGAATCTTATGAGATCTTAAAAACTACTAGACCAACCCTTTTGTGATTTTTTACATTACTATATATAACATATAATATGTAATGATTTAATCTTTACATTTTAATTTGGCCCTCCAAGGATAAATCCCTTGCTCCTCCATTGTGCTCTCATCAAGGAGGTTCAAAATGGTCTCACTGGTATTAGAAAATAGCAAAAACAAATAAAAATATAGAAAATAAATTGAAAGTGATTTTCTACAAATATATATAAAAAAATAAAAAATAAAAAGTTAGCTTTATCTGATACACAAGAACACTCATTATCATGACCCTTTTTTTTTACCATCAACTCAAAAGATTTTTTTTTTTTTTTTTTTGACAAATAATAAGACTTCAAAGAGATAGGTTATGATTGTATATAGGAAATATAAGCCCATCATTTTCTTTACATTTTCATCTATCACCATTGTAGGGGGACAAATTAATCAGTGGCCCAAAAGATTTGGACAATACCCCGACAAGCCCACAACAATAAATTTGTTAGAGAGTGGGTTAATATTGAACGTTTAACAAGTCAAATATGTACAACGGGTTAGTTTAGTATAAGAATGACTGAGAAGAGCAAATTGAAAAGAAAAACACTCCTTAGTCAAATCCGAGGATGGTATGTTCTTATATATATATATATATATATATATATATCCAAGACTTCTACAAATGTTCTAGTTCTTGGTTATACAGTGTTTATTCTCTTTCTTTTTTTTCCTCCCCCTCTGTAATGGAATCCTTTCCCTTTTATACTCCTCCACCTTCTCTCATCTTATCCCTCTACTTGTTGATCAAATAACTAATCTCCTTGATACTTGTCCCATATATATATATATATATATATATATATATATATATATCCAAGACTTCTACAAATGTTCTAGTTCTTGGTTATACAGTGTTTATTTTCTTTCTTTTTTCTCCTCCCCCTCTGTAATGGAATCCTTTCCCTTTTATACTCCTCCACCTTCTCTCATCTTATCCCTCTACTTGTTGATCAAATAACTAATCTTTTTGATACTTGTCCCATTAGAACTTTCTTGAAGCCTTTGTGGGCAGCTATAAGGCTAGAATTTACTATTTAGGCATCACCTCCACATTAATGCAGCCAGTTGGTTAGGTGCAGAGTATTCAATGCAATGGTAGCAGCTTTCATCCCAAATATTTCTCAATTCTCTGTTGACTCACCTCTCTCTAAAGCTTATCCTCCTTCCAAGCCTGGTTGTCCACTACCTAATACTTCTTGGGTGATCGGACTTCAAGCTTCCACTCTATTTCTCGAGGAGGTTTGTCTCCTCAAACAACATCACCTGTTTGTCGTGACCAATTCTCGCTCTCAGCTCGATAAACTACTTTCTTTTACTAATACATGTTTGTCCTTAGGCTCTTTGGCGTCCTCGGGCACAGCCCACGGCCCAATTCCCTTATCCGAGCCACTTATCCCCACAACCATGACTTACCACTATCAAGTAACTTGTGAAAGTCTTATAAAAAAGAAAAGTAACTTGTGAAAGATTGTATAAACTACCATCCTAAAAATGAGATTTTGCATCTATAATATTTTCACAACAAATCCTATGTGATAAGTTATTATTGATGAACAAAAAAGTAATTTCAGTATTGAACTCATATTAGAACCAATAATGACTTATCATCTAGCTAGGATTTGTTATAAAAATGTTGTATGTAACATTACTCCCCTAAAAATTGGTTTTAGTCTTCTTTTGTGGAGTAACTCCACTAACATGAAGGACACTCAACCCGCACGAGAAAGTCCATATGCACAAAAAAATAAATAAATAAACAAAAATTGATAACAAATTTGATACATGTTGATGTGGTAAATTATAAGTAGTAGGTAAAAAAATAATATCAATTGTTGGCATAAATTAGAACTAGTATAAACATGTCATGCCAGCATGTATAAATTGGGTCTGCCATCAATTGGGCCTCACCTGACATGGCATCATCCGGAAGCTAGTTTTTTCATCTCTATAAAACCCACCAAACTAACGCAACACTCTTCATCTCTAGAGTTATATATATTTCACGCTGATATTGCTTTTGAAATCAAGCTAGAGAGAGTGAAAATTCATGGATAGGTTGAGATTTGTGTGTGGCTCAAACTGATCATATTGCTTTTGTTTTTTAGATCCCAAGCTCGCCCTCTTAATCCGAACATGTTGGGGAACCATGAGATGAGTGCTGGTCATGATCCGAGGGTTCATGGTAATGAAGTTCATGTTTCACTTAAATATAAAGGTCCGGCCCGTCCCACCTTCTGCCCCTTCAAAATGCACTGGTGAAATCCACAAGATGAGTACTGGAAAATGGCCGGCCGGTGCATAAAACTTGTTGATGTTGCTCTCTCTGGCCTATGCTTTTGATTAAAAATAAGGCTAAGTATAGTTTCATATTCCAGGACGTGAAATTTTTCATGTCCAGACGATATGTGAACATTGTTAAATGTGAAAAAAAAAAAAAAAAAAAAAAAAAAAACCTACATGAGCTTGATCGATCTCTGATTCTCTAGTCTCTTTCAACTCGCATGTGCTTCGACAATAAAATGTTGGAAATATAATTTGGAAGATTGCTCAAATTTATTAACAGAGTTATAAAGCAATATCAGTAATATGACACAATACAATAAGACAAGAATATGCTAAGAGTAAAAGCACATAGAATTCAGATTTAACGTACAAGAAATTATTGCCGAGGCACGGAACTAAATTTGTTATTCTTAAAAAACGATTTTGCCTCTACTAGGGTGCATATGGTTCAGGCAATCGCTCTCCAAAATACAACAGCAACGTACTCTGTTAGTGTACACTCACAAACAGAGTTTCAAACTTGTCTCTAATGCCCAAAAGAGAAAATTTTCAATATAATAGTAAGAGTAGAAAATATCAGATTGGTTGTGTTGATCCTTTTGGGGACAGTATTATATAGGAGAGCTAATAAAAAATTAACCACACTTACACAATTGGCTGGCTCCATTTGCGATTTAATTTCCATAGAAAATTCCCCAATTGCAGCGAGTAGTTCTTTGAATGTTGAAAGTACTGAATTTTTGCAAGAGTGAACAAGGAAAGAAAAGGATTGTAGACTTAGGAAATTCTACCAACAAATGAGTGATATGAGAAATTTCATCCCTTTGACACCAGAGTTGCCCAGATCAGAAGTTTATAAAAGGGAATAGATGATATTGGGGATTTGTTTATGCTAAGTCTCCACGTGCTGGCTGACTTCCTTTTTCATGGGCTTGGGCTAGTTAAACACAGACTTGGGCTTCTAAGAAAAGGGTTTAAAAAGTTTTAAACATATCCAACATAAAACAGTGACAATCAAGTCCAACAACAATGTTGTTAGAAGGTCATTATTTCTTTGTATATTTTCATTAATATATGATAGCAAGGCAGAAAGCTAGCACCTCGTTACAAATGTTCATCTTCAACTTCTGTACTTTTCTTGAAAATAATATGTGACTAAGCAAGAACGGTCTAAGTTGTTCTTTTTCCCATTTTGGTTTCCATCTTTTGTTAAAAATATTGAAGTTAAAGCTAAAACCTAGAAAATATGGGGAACACACGTTCTTCCGAATAATGATGCGGACTATGTTAATTAATATCTAAGACTAGGTGCTCCTTGATTTTCTGGTATATTAATTCAATTATTTGATAGCAACGCAGAAAGCAAGTCACCGGGTTCATCTTAAACTCTTGTGTTCTATTGAAAGTACTTGTGGTTGAGCAAGAACGACCTTTCTTTTTTCTTTTTTCTTTTTAGTTTCCATCTTTAATTTGTTAAAAATATTGAAGTTAAAGTTAAACCCTAATTATATTTGGAGAACATATGAGGACAAAACATAGGTTCTTCCATTGATTGATTCTTAAGAATAATGCAGACATATGTTAAGTTTGACAGAATGAAGTAGTGATTAATTGATATCTAGGAACTCATTGTTAATTTTCGTAGTATTTTAATTAATATTTTGATAGAAAGGCAGAGAGTAAGTCATTATGTTCATCTTCAACTTTCGTATTTTCTTGAAAGTATGTGGTTGAGCAAGAACGGTCTAAATCGTTCTTTTTCCCAGTTTGGTTTCAATCTTTTATTAAAAATATTAAAGTCAAAAATTAAGCCCTAGCTATATTATTTGGATCGGAGAACGTATGGAGACAAGACATACGTTCTTCCAAATAGTGCTGAAGCTTAACATGGGCTATGATAATAAGTTTGACAAAAACAAACTAGTGGTTATTATGTTAATCATGCATGTACCCAAGTTTTTCACTCTAGAAACTTATAATTAATAATGGAAAAGGTTAATTAAGCGTAGTGAGCCCCTCATTTAAATCAGTTCTTTCTCCAATTACAATTTTTGTCACAACATTTTTCACAACTTATTGACGTTGTGACTTGTGAGTTTTGCGACCCAAAATTTGATTCTCTATCTCCATTTCAATTAAGCTAACTCAGACTATGCTAATTAGTTTGATAACGATTTACTTCCCTGTAAATGCATGTAATAACACATCAATGCATCTCTACGTTGGATTTCTAATGTGTTTATTCAAGGATCTTTATTGTACAAATTAAAAGTGAATTAGTTGTAACTTAATCAACTGATATCTTATAAAAATTTCAAAAAAAAGTCAACTGATATTTTTTTTTATTTTCAAGGAAGACATTCCGGGTTTAATTAATTGATTTTGGTTTGATGTCAAAGGCCCAAAAATTACCTATTTATTTTATTTCATGAGTAGTGAAATCATGGACCTACTATTTTATTTTCATCATTCACGAGTCACCACGTAGCAAAATTATGGCAAAGTTGTGGAAAAGTTTGTGATTCCTAGATTAAATGCATCCATGCATATGCATAAGTTACAAGCTAATACTTTATATAGCAAAAATTACCCCTCCCCCTTTTATACTTTTAATGTACACACAGTGAAAACTGTTAGGTTAAGATAGATTAACCCCAATTAATTAATTCAATTGCCCAAGTTAATTAATTAGGTCAAATTAGATGTCAATCATGGAGGCACTAACAAATTATCAAATAAACTAAATGCAACGGAAAATAAATTAACATGGTAATTTGTTGACAAATGAGGAAAACCTCTGGTAAGGCAAAAACCTCACCGGGTGAATTTATCTGGTAAGGCAAAAGCCTCATCGGGTGAATTTAAGGTCACCACTGTCAAGAATCTACTAATCAATAATCAAGCGATGACAAGTATAAGGAACCTTATCACTATCTTAACCTATCCCAAAATACCAACTTACAATTGAACCTTCGCTCCAATACCCAATTAGACTTGATCTTGTAGTAGTCTTCTTTTCTTTGTTTCACAAATCTCCAATCTGTGACTAATTCCTTTACACGAATCCCAGTATATGACTAACTCCAGTAATTTGATTAATTATTGTTGACTGCAAAGTTCTTCATTTCATCAATAATAAAGATCATAAAGCACTTAGTTACAAAACTCTAACACATACAAACTCAGTAACTTCACATAGAGTATATGAGTTCTAGGTCTCTGTTTTCATACTTGATGACTTTTAAAATAAGCCATATATATGACTAGGGTTGTAAGAAAAGAAACTCTAATCATCCAAGTCATCATGGGATAAATTTCAGATCTGGAAATTCTGAAATCATAGCAGATATCGATAGATCTAGTTTATGTCAAGCTTCTCTATTAATACTTGATAGCAGCATCTATCGAGCTTGTGTCAAGACTAAATGAAACAGTTTTTCTTCACTTGTTTCTTTGATCAACCTTCATGTTTTTAATGAAACCACTTGATATGTTTGAATAACATATTTCTTGATACATTAAACCTAAATTAGATCTACCCAATTATAAGTAAAGTGTGTTTTATCAAATGATTAATCAATTACATAGAAAATATAACCCTAACAAAATCTAATTTCACAAACTCTTGGGTTTGGATATCCTAATTTAAGTTTCATGATGGTTTGATTAGTCAACTTTTGACAGACTCAAGTTTTTAAATTCGAGAAGCCCAATTTAAAGTAATGTGGAGAGCCGAACTTTGCCAGGTCCAATTGTAAATTTGGAAGAACTGGAAATTTCAATAGCAGAGATGTGCTAAGTTCAGAGGGGAAAAGAAAATCACAGGCACAACTACAAAACCAAATACCAAAGAAAGGACAAAAGAGAAATGGTTGTTTAAAAGATAAAAGTGAAAAAAAGTGGAGGGTAAATTCCATTTAGGCTTTAGTAGATGGTTAATTGCTAATTTGCTAGGCCCATTGCAAGCAATGAAGTCAGCAAGCTGGCCATTGTTGTGCAAATGATTTTTTCTTTTTCTTTCTCCTTGCCATTGTTGTGCAAATGATTCCGTTGACAAAGACTTCTTTTATGATTTAATATTCAGCTTTAATTTTATTACTGGTTTTATGTTCAGCTTTCATTTTATAATTATTCCTGAAATTTAGTCAATTAAACAAAGGAACAAGTATTCCTTAAATTTAGAAAAACACTGTTGCATGAAATTTAGTTAATTGTTTATGCAATTGTTAAATAAAGATTTATATTCGTTCCTTTATCAATTGTTAGGTTTCTATTTTTTAGGTTTTTTCTTTGGTTTTTTCTTATAAAGTACAAACATTATTTTTGTATTGTGAATTTAGTCTATTTGTTATTTTGTTAATTAAAACTGTGGTTTAAAAGCTTTTTTATATTTATTAGCATTCATACCACTTGAATAAAGTGTTTAACTAACTTCATAACTGTTTCATATTTATTGGTGAGACTTTGTACTGTTCTCTTTATATAAATAGTAAATACAGCACTGTTGCACTGTTGCTGCTATTGAGGATCCAATTCACATACTTTGATTATTTGATCAGTGATTTTGCAATTGACGTACACTGTTAACAAATCTTTTGTATTGGTTTTTACTGTTTTGCTTGTTGAATAGACTCGCTATATTATTATTATAATGTAGACTAAAAGTCATGCTATGGCTACATTTGGCCCTAGGGAAAACGCTTTTGACATTGGGTCTTAGGGTACGGGATGTGATTGCTCATGACGTTGAAGGTGATAATGAAGCTGTTACTACTTAGAAAATCACATGTTTGGGAGAATTATGCTAGAAAAATTAAGCTAATCATTATGTTTAAAACATTGCATCGACTGAAACATTTTTTTTTAATTTTTCATATTGAGTATAATAATTTTTTAGATTAGAATCCTAATGTGCAATCAAAAAGGAAGAAACAAATAATTGTTTAAATCTTCTTACAAAAATTATATTTGCAAAACATTCATATCTAATAAACAAATATTAAATAAATAGTTTTTCCGTATATCGCACAAATTAGCCACTAGTATACTACAAAAGAAAAATCAAAAACTCAAAAGGCATCTCTTCTCTACCATCTCCTTCCCCTCAAACGCAAATCTCTACCCTTCTCCTTCCCCCAAAACCCAACTCTAAAAATAAAACCCGATAATTATTTCTCCATATCTTCTCTCTTCTCTACCCCATCAATGCCTCCCCAACTCTAACCATGCCCTTCATCGATGCCTCCCCCAAATCTGACCATCTCCTTCAAAATCTTTCATCATTGTCCCCACCATATTTATGATTCAGTTTCCATTAGATTGAATTGTTAGGTTTTAAAGATTTAAGAATTTATGTATTTATAATTCTAATGTGTAATGTTTACAAACCATGATTAAAACAAGTTGTTTAGTCTTGTTTAGGCTTGCTCAAAGTTATGTTTTTTATGTAAAGTTGGAATCGAGTGGCTGCGGAAGTATTAGTGACTTTCAGCCTTACTCAAGTGGTCGAAGTTTAGACTTGATCGATCGAATCTCGGGTAGAATGTTTTTTTTTTTTTTTTTGCAGAATTTCTAACTCAACCCAGGCCCATTAAGGATTAGGGTTTCAAATCTAATTCTCCTAGTATATAACGAAAACTCTAGCCACGTTTTTAGAGTAGTTCTAGTTGCTCATATTGCTGTTTGTGTGAATCTCTTGTGAGATCGGTGAAGAGCTTTCCTTCACACAAGCTTAGAATTATCAAGGAGGAGATTTCTTCAAGAACTTGATGATCATTCAATTGCTACACTAAGGAGCTTAAAAATACGCAAGCAGGGGTGCTTGTATTTGTTAGAGAATCTAAGAAATAAGGAGTCCACAATCTCGAAACTTGCACGTGGTCATGTTAGTAAGTTTCTACTGGTGGGTAGCAATAGAATGTTAGTGGTCTAAATTCTATTGTAAAACTTCAATTCTTTCTATAGTGGATTCAAGCTTACCTTAAGGATAGTTAAGTTAAATCTTCCCTAAGTTTTTACCGGTTTAGTTTTCCTGTGTAATCATATCATTGTGTTATTTATTTTTCCGGTGCTATGCATGATATGATTGTTTGATTGTCATAACCTAGATTTGGAATTTGGACTAAGTAATAACTTAGTTTGTTAACTAGATTAATCCAATTGTGTTTTAAGGGGTCTAAAAACATACATGAATGAAAGGGATGACCAGTAGATGATAGCAAGGCTAAACATATTCGAGATTCTCGATCAAATAGGCAAATAGGCACACCCAACCTAGCCCATGGATGGATTTGCTCAAAGTCATGCCCAACCCAGATTTTTATGAAGTTTTTGAGGTGAATGGTTTAATTGTCTATACCTATGTAAGAAAATCTCTGTTTAATTGTTTATATCCATGTCTATGCATCTCCTGTATATGAGTTTTAGATTAGTTTATTATTTTTCAATGTGTAAGTAATGTAATTTTCAAAACATATCCTTATGATTACATATACAAACATAGATGATTTTGAAAGAATTGGAAACGGCATTTTTTTTTTTCTTTTGGGTTTTGGAACGGTAACTATTGTGTTGTCTATTTCGACTATACTCTTGATTAGAGTTAGTTATTGTTGAAGTTTTTATTTGACTATGTTTTGGAGGTATTATGGCATTCTATTATTGTTGAAATTCTAGGTAGTTGTTTTGACAATTAGGTATTTCTTTGATCACATTATATATAGGGAATGGTTGCAAAAATAATGCATGATGTGTGTTTGATAAAATGCCACAAAAATCTGCACTGCACAATATTTCATAAAAATCTGCCCTGCACAATGTTTCATAAAAATCTGCATTACATTATTTCATAAAATCTACACTATTTTACATAACTTTCTGCATTATTTTTAAATAACGTTCTGTATTAAGACCTTTTCTACACCTATGATAAAACCAATTTTCTGTTTCGTATGTCAAGTTCTATAAAAAGGAGCAATGTGGGCTAGTTTGTGTTGATTGAACATTTTTGATTTTTTAGAGATAGTAAGTGATTTCATTTCGTTCATCAAGATTTGATTTTTTTGTCCATGTTTAATAGTATTGAAAGGCTCAAATTTTTAATATTTTAGTAAAAAAAATTGTATACGTCAAGCCATTAAAGCAACTAATTAGTACCAAACTATTTCTCAGAAACTTTGCAATAGCAATATATTAGTAAAAAAATTGTACCCTATGTTCCATGAAGCTAAAGAATGATATTTTTGTTAAACAAAGTGAGGATTTTTATTCCTCTCTTTATTTGTTTGGATTGATTTAAAATTTCGGGAATTTTTAGCATAAAATCTACATTGTTTTACATCTAAAATCTACACTTTTTACAACCAAAATTTGCACTGCATTGTTTCATAAAAATCTGTACTGCTTTGCACTATTTCAAAAAATCTGCACTGTTTTAAATAACTTTCTATATTAAGTACTTTTCTGCACCTATGATAAAACCAATTTCTTGCCTTGGATGATCTTAATTTGAATTCCTTTGACATTGTTTCCTTCATATTGCTAGGAAGTGTTTGGCCATTCCCCATTGTGACTTGGATGATTTTCATGCTTTGAATGCTTTGATTGTTCTTTTTTCTCTACTTTTGTAGTTATTTTCTGGTTGCAGTTGGTTTATTCAATTTGTTCTCTTTTATTAATGTTTCTTGAATGTTGGCTGAAAATTGGATTCTAATTGTTTTGCATATGGGGATTTGGCATTCTGTTATCTAGGTTATTTGGAATTGTGGATCCTTAATTATCTGTGTAAGAATATTAATATGAATGCAAAACGAGAACAGCCAAGTATTAACCAATCTTCTCCTTTATTTTGTACTATTTCTTGCTTATTTATTGGTAATATGCTTCTAGAAAGAATCTAAAATTGGAATGTGATTTCATATTTAAGTTTCTTGGTTATATCAAACTGGGTTTTATGTTTGGTTTAATTGTTTCATCTAAATATTTTCCTTAGTTTTTATAACTTCTATGTACAATTTCTATTTTGTTAGGTGCCCAAAGAAATCATCCTACTTGTGCAAATAGAAAATTTGAATGGAAAAGAATTTGTTTTTCAAATACAACTAAATGACTATAATCTCAAGTATGGATGGGAATTTTTCACCTTCAAGAAAGTTTTTGACTCTATTGAAGAAATTGACAAAGCAATTTAGCTTGATAAAATGACAGAAGTACATATTTTTTAAGATAACAAAATTACAAATTTGATATTTAACGTATATATGTTGTAATACATTTCTCAACTTTTTACATCAATGACACCTCGAGCTTGTCTGCCTCGCTTTAGCGCTTGGGTTCATGTCTGCATAACACATTAGTACTAGGGTTGGCAAGGCCATCTAGTGCAGGGTTTAACTCATCACGATGAAAAGTAACTTGCTTCTAGGAAAAAAGATGGTCAATGAATTCTATTCTCACATTTATAAAAATAAAAATAAAATAAAATAAAATAAAAAGATACTTATCTCGCAAACTCCAAGATTTGGAAAGCCTAATTTGATATACCCAATTAAAGTTTGATTTTTTTTTTCCCCCTGAATATTACTTCTTTCATTAAACAACAAAGGAGAGAGATGCATACATATTAAGCAGAGCAAAGGCAACAGGAAATAGAGATATAAAATAAATAAATAAAAATAAAAAGAGGAAGAAGGGCCCTTTTCTGTTAATCAGGAACAAAACAATTCAACAAGTCAGAGATGGACGCTGGCCCAAACTTCCACTAAAGGCCCAAGAAGCCAATTGTGAGCTAGAGAATTTACGGTCCTATATATAATAGAGATAGACTCGCTGTTTAGTTTTCCTAACAAAAGCTTTGTATCTATTCAATGATTAAGGAGTTGACCCAATAAGGCTTTTCTTCTTTTTCATTCAGAACATTTTGCAGCATCCCCTTCAAGAATAATATTTGACAAGTTTGATGGTTCGATTGGGCAAATTTGATAGCCTCAAGTTCAACTTCGATATGGCCCAATTTAAAGTAATGTGGGCAGCCGAACTTTGACAGGCCCAATTTTAAATTTGGAAGAACTGGAAGTTGCTTGTATTAAGTTGAGAGGTGAAGAAAATCACAGGTACTACTACAAAACCAAATACCAAAGGAAGGACAAAAGAGAAATGGTTGTTAAAAAGAGTAAAAGTAAAAAAGTGAGAGGGCAAATTCCATTAATTAATTTAATTTAGTTTAGGCATACATTTTAGACCAACAAAACAGACTAATTAACATTAAATCCACCAAAAAGCACAAATTAGGTGATGACACATTTGAGCGAGAAATGTGGGTAATTGTAAATATAAAAACAGTCCTTCCCATATCATCCAAGCATGCATTCTCAACCCAAACACTTTCAGGAAACTATTTTCACCCCTATGAGACTCTAATTGATTATCAGAGTGATTTTAGGCTATCTTCTTAGGTCTATTGTTCATTTCATGGTGTTTGTTAGTGTCGTGCAGGTTACCAACACATATTTTTCCTTTCATTGCATGAGTCTTCACAGAATAACCTAGCCATGTACAATATGATTATATCCATAGTTGTCAAAACGTGAATCACATTGTAAATTAATTTTTTATTTTTCTATATCATGTATTGCAAAATACATCAACACTTAATGAAATTTATAAAAAAAAAAAAAAAAAAATCATACATATACATATATAAAGGGTAAATTCATTCTAAATTGTGAATGTATTCAACTAATGACTAATTTATCATCACTTATGTAATAATATTTAACATGCTAACTAAATAAATCACACTAGTATGTGTTTATAGCATACATATTCAAATTGATTAAACTCAAAAGTGATAATATATTCAAATTGATTATACTCTTCACTCATACTATATATACCCTCATTACCTACAAAATTGTAAGGGGACTATTCAGAAGAAAACCTTAGAAAGGTTTCTACAACACCCACCTTGTTAGAGAGAACCACTCATTCTCAAGAGAGAAATTTTTGTAGTATCTTCTCCTTTTCCTCTCCTATTGTCATAGCTTGAGAGGAGATTTGTACCCAAACACAACACACACATATTCAGTGTTAAGAGTGATTTGGAGCTTCGAAAGCATTGGATCTTTACCAAAATAAGTTGGTGAGGCTTGGCAATGCAATCGAACGGAATTGCCGAATCCAAGAAGCTAGTGAAGACAAGACTTTGAGAAATTTGTTGGTAGCTTAAGCTTTAACGGCTCAAATACTTTTGGTAGATTAGGCTTGAAAGGTCTTTTTGGTATCCTTGTACACCGAGTTCTTCAGTTTTCCTCTTCGATAACACATTGCCATGTTATCTTGGGCTTGAGTCTCTTTTCCCTACTGCCCTTTATCTGTTAGCATTGCATCTATTTGTTCATCCATGCAATTGTTGAATGCTCTAATTAATTAATTTGCTAATCATGTATATTCCACATTAAGTGTGTTTAGATTAAAATTATTCAAGCCATAATTTTAATTTGAGAGTCTAAACAAGTTATAGTGTTTTACACTCTCAGCCTTTCACAATTGATTGATGGATTTTTTGTTCCCTCTAATTACTCTTATATTATGTATAACTCTTTAAACCATATATAATATAATTATGTTTTATTTTTATTTTTATTAAATTTACTTGTATATTTTTAGATATGTCAAGACTTACTTTTCCTTTTTCTTTTGTTTTGCAAAGAAGTAAAGTCTTATTCCTTGATGTAAATATTTTTGTTTACGTAAGCAAATATCATATGTTAAATAAATAAATAAAACGCTTTTCATGTATAAGCAATATATATAAATATAAATATATATATATATATATATATATATGTGTGTGTGTGTGTGTGTGTGTGTGTTATTTTTTGGAGTTATTTTATATATATATATACACACACACACTATTCTCATCATACACGCTCTCCTGTTGTTAGGAGTGGAGACTCATCAATGATCAAATGTTGCTACTATTGTTTGCCTTTCTTTTTTTTCAATTTGGATAATTTTGTGTTTTGAAATTTTTGGCATTGCACATAGTTGTGGGGCCTATTTTTTTATGGCTAGGGAGGAGAACATGATTTGAAAAAATTAACTGGGGAGTAGATTTTTTTTTTTTTCTTTGAACTATTAATTAAATTTTAATTACTTGTATACTCTTATATATTTATTTGTTCAAGGTAATGTTAAGTAAAGTTTTGGGTTATAACCATATTATTAAAACTTCTTAAACAGATGAATTTGATGGTAGTTTGGGCATATAAAAGTAAGAGTCTAAATAAGGGAAACCCCTTAAATAATAGTATAGAATACTAAAGACGAGAGAAAGGTTAATATGTTTTTGATTTTTGAAAGGTATATGTTAAACCTTGATTGTACTTTAAGAACATATATTTTGAGTAGTGGCAAAGCCAAATTTTTTCGTAGATTCCAATTATCTCAATTGGTAAAGTTTCTAATGGTAGAATAAGAGGCCTGGAGTTTAATCTCCACATACATCAAAAACTAATTGGTTTGGTCTAATGATGTAAAGTTGTTATTTACAACTATTTGTTGTGTTGGCTTTTATTCCATGCCAAATTTGATTGTAATTTTATTCAATCGTTTATATCCTGTATTTAATGTGGGATTTCATTATAAGGGTTGTGTGTTAGAGAGAGAGTGTGTGAAGACTCAAGCAATTGAAAAATTAAGTGTTTTCGCAGGTATCTTGCGACTTAGCATCCCGCGAAGTAACTCATATGCCTTGCACATGCTGGAATGCGAAAAGTCAGGCCAAATGGAGACAGTTGTGTCTCGCGAGTATCTCGTGGGTAAGGCCTTTCCGCAAGACACCCACAAGGCATTCTGTTCTACCAGTCTGTCTAGTCTGATACACAGTTTCTGTGCCTACACTATTTATACCCACATTACCCACAAATGTAAAAGAAAGCTTATGAGAGAAAACTTTAGCCAAACACCTTGAGAGTTAGAGATTATTACACCCATAATCCTTTACACATTTGTTTTGGGAATTTCCTTGTCTCCTACTTCTCCATTTCCATACCATTGAGAGGTTGATAACTCAAACACTTACCATACCCTTTAAGAGTGTCAAGTGGAGTTTTGATGCTACTGGGATGCATTGGAAAAAGCCTAGAATGGCATATGCAACATGGAACTTGTTGCAGGATCCGGAGAACTAGACAAGACACGGTTCCAAAAAACCTTGTTGGAGTAGGAGCTTAGAGGGCTTAGGTACAGAGGGTAGTTAGGCTTGAAGGGTCTCTTGCTCACTCTTGTATCCCAACTGATTGTCTAGGGGATCGATTTCCACATGGAAGGTGGCAGAGAGGTTTTTCGCCGAGCTCTTCAGTTTCATCTTCGATAACACATCTCAATGTTATCTGTATTTGCATTTCTCTTCCCTACTCTTGTATTTGCATTTCTCTTCCCTACTCTTGTTGATTCATTTTACTACTGCGTTGCTTTAAATATGGATTAGAGTAGCTCTCTTGCTTATACACTTGTGTTTATATTATTCTGCACTTAGTATTAAGTTAGTGTAAAATCAACCAAGCTATAACTTTGATTTGGGGGTCTAAACAGCTCGTGTGTTTTCGACACATTTTTTAGCTTTCAAATGATAGAGAACTATCATCAGAAGCGAACACCATAGATTAAAACTCTCTCAAACAAACAAACAAACAAAAAAAAGTAAAGCTTATGGATGACTTAGGGAATTAAGAGATCAGGTAACTAACTTTTTGAATTCTTTATATATAAATATATATATATATATATATATATATATATATATAGCTTGACCCTCCTAAAAGAAAAAATTGGCTCTGCCACTGCTCCAAATATATGTTCTTCCAAAGTACAATCAAGGTTTAGCATATACATTTCAAACATTAAAAACATATTTACCTTTCTCTCGTATTTGTATTCTATACTACTATTTAAAAAACTTCTCCTATTTGGACTCCTACTTTTATATGTCCAAACTACTCTCAAATTCAATTGCTTAAGAAGTTTAAATAATATGGTTATATATGTAAAATTATCAATTTAAAAACATTTAAATTTTAGATAAGTTTAAAAAAAAATATAACAGTTTTTTCTAACCACATTTCAACCTCTCCATGATTCTTCGCCAAATTTAAATTATAAAAAAAATAAAAACAAAAAAGCAAAACTCTCTCTCTCTCTCTCTCTCTCTCTCTCTCTCTCTCTCTCTCTCTCTCTCTCTCTCTCTCTCTCTCTCTCTCTCTCTCTCTCTCTCATTACATATATATATATATATATAACTCTCCCGCTCTTAGTATTGTCAAATTCAAAATTTTTCTCTAAAAAAAAAAATCAAACAATTTTTTTTTTCCTATTTGAGGTTAGTTGACTTCAACGAACACTAAAGAAAACACAAAACAATTTTAGGTTAAGTTGAAATGCTTTTTATTATTTTTATTATTATTATTATTATTATTACTATTATGTAATACCTTGAATACATTATTTATTAGATGATAACTTGTTATTTTTATTAATTTCCATAAGAAACTTTTATTCCTCTTTCCAAGTCACCTTATAAATGTTTATTCACCTTTAGATATATAAAGAGAAATAACATACGTTTATACTTATGTACAAAATAAATAATATGTGTAATTAGCTTTTTAGTCCTTATATTTTGGGGTACTATCAATTTGTTCCTCAAGTTTATATAATTTCATTTAATACTTACTTATGAATTTGCTATCATTTTAGTCCTTAAGAGGGAGCAAGATAGGGATTAAAATAAATGTTAATTTAAAAATATAATGACCAGAGATAAAGTATAAAAACTTAAGGACCAAATTGAAAACATAGCCAAAATATAAGGACAAAAGAGGTAATTTCCCCTAAATAATATTCAATGTCTCTTTGGTTGTCTTCACGGCTGATTTGTTTCCAATAAAATGACTTGCCCAGAAAACAATTATGATGAATTTAGTTGTTTTATTTTAATTTTTAGTTTTACAATACCCTCCATTAGAGTTAACTTAGGCTCCGTTTGTTTCAACTTCAAATCACTTCCGGAAAGCAATTTCCGGAAAATTTCTGTGTTTGGGTGTTTGGGAAAATTGGGTCAACGGAATTTATTTTCTCCTTTGACCGAAAATTTCAGCTCTGTTGGGTGAAATCTATTTCACCCCTTATTTTCCCTCAAATGGTTTTCCGAAAATTTCTCCACTCACAAAAGTTCTCTCCAACCTCTCTCTGTCACTCTCCAACTCTCCAACCTCTCTCACTCTTACAGTCACCTCACTCTCACAGTCACTCTCCAACCTCTCTCACTCTCACACTCAGTCCGATCCGGTCCAGACGAAGCTCCAAGATCAGCTGCTCGGTCCAGACCCAAGCTGCAACATCTCTCACACTCACTCTCCGATCCGGTCCAGACCCAAGGCCGAAGCTCACCAGCACGGTCCAGACCGAAGCTCGAAGCTCAGCACTCCGATCCGGTCCACATCTCCAGTCCGATCTGCTCCACGTCCGACCCGCTCCAAGATTTTCCGGTCCATACCTCCGCTCCAAGTCCGATCCGCTCCGCTCCAGACCTCCGCTCCGATCTCCACGCTCCAAGTTCGAAGCTCCGGTCCAGACCGACGACCGCCAAGCTCCGATCTCCACTCCGACGAGCTCCAACCTCCAAGTTCCGATCTACGCACCGAGCTCCACCACATCTCCACGCACAGTGAGTATTCCTTGATCCGAAAATTTGTCCGATCCACACACTGAGGAAGGGTATCTAGTTATATTTACACAAATTCATCAAACATATTCTCTGATGCCCATGTGTAGTGATGTAAATAATTGTTTGTTTGGTGATGGGACTCTGTGTTGTGATATTTTATTGGGTGGTTTGTTTGCATTGTATTGTTTTTGTTTAATTGTTGCTTTCGTGTTCTAGTTTTCTGCTCTGATATAATTGCACTCTACATGTATTCTGTTGGAAATATATGTTGTTTACAGTGAAGCTACTGTTGAAAATATATGTTGTTTACAGTGACTACAATGGCTCAGAATATTCTTGCACTGTATCTTTGAGCTAGGAATATGAATTAGCATGCGCCAAAATTGCTGCTTTTGCGTATCAATATGGTATTCATTTTCTTCGGCCAAAACAAAAAACCTTATTGGACCGAGTTAGACTAAAATAGACCAAACTGAATCCAAAGGGATTGAAAAGGACCAAATAAACATAATTGAAACAAAATAGACCGAAAGAGACCAAAGTGACTACAATGGACCAAAGTGGACTAATTGTTTTTTTTTTTAAAGATAAAAATCCGTTTTACATAAGATTCGTTCCCCTTTATCTATTTGATACAGAAAATGATGTAAAGAACAATATAAATTATGTTTCATGTGATTACGAAAATGGTGGCAGTGATTTTGAAGTTGTTAACTCTCTACCTACACCACTAGCAATGATGCTATATAAAATTACATGTTTGGATACCAACTTTTTTGTTTTATTTCAAATGAAACATTTTTATACTTTACAAATATTTTTAAAAAGTCCTTACCACCGTCTAATAGATGGAAAATGTTTTATTTATTTATTTATAAAATATATGGAAAAGTTTGACAAAGTAAAATAGACATAAAGAAAATGAAACCACTTCAATAACATGAAGCCTATATTGTAGTATATATTTTGTTTGTTATGTTACTATTTTCCCTATAGTTATAGAATGCCTTTTGAACACTTTTAAAAGTACACAAACTTGTGAAACATTTTAAAATATAAAAACAATTTTTGAAATAAAATTTGCAGTTTCATAAATAAATAAATAAAACTGCTAAAAAACACTACAAAAAACAAAATTATGTAAACAAATTATGTTATATGGAACTTCTAAATTCCTAACTTTTCTTTTGATGCACGCATCATAATCATAATAATTTGTTGCTGATACCCAATGTGCATGCATGGCTCTAACTACATATGTGTGGTCTCTTTTTAATAAGAAAAAAAAGATCTATGTATCTTTTGTTAGGTTTTTTGAGAGATCAAAAACAAAATTATTGAAACATTTTACATAAGAATATATATATAT
This sequence comes from Quercus variabilis, assembly GCA_030445155.1. Lineage (NCBI taxonomy): Eukaryota > Viridiplantae > Streptophyta > Magnoliopsida > Fagales > Fagaceae > Quercus > Quercus variabilis. The sequence continues at coordinate 6,625,806 of CP129447.1, forward strand.
ATATATATATATACACATATAAAAACCATTACGCTTGTTTGCCATGGACACTTTTTTTTTTTTTTTTTCAATTATTTAAAAGGATTAACTTGGGAATGTTAGATATAACTTGTTATATGTGTTGGATGCTTGTGTACATACCTCTTAGACTACAGTGTTTGTGATTTTTTAGATGAAGAAAAAAATGAAAGCCGCAATTTTTGCTTCAGTTGCATCTGTCATTCTTGTGGGTGCTGCATTGGTAAGGAAATTGCAGTGTAGACGTAAACGAATGCCTAGGGCGCCTTTTGTTAATCATGCAGCCGAGAGAGAGGAATACATAAATAGTATTCTGCATGGAAGTGAGACATATTGTGTGAATCAAATTAGGATGACGCCTGTAGCTTTTCACCGCTTATGTGACATCCTCACTGAGGGGGAGCATGTACGACCGACTATTCATATGCCTGTTACGGAGCAAGTGTTTATTTTCTTACACATTATTGGTCATAATGTGAGGTTTCGTGTAATGGGTAGTCGGATTTACAGATCAACTGAGACTGTTCATAGATACTTTAAGGTCGTCCTTAGGGGGGTTCTAAAATTATATAGAACTCTAATAAGACTGCGTAGCGAAGATACACCCCAAGAGATAAGGAATAGCAGAAGGTTCTACCCATATTTTAAGGTAAATATTGCGACTTGTGTATTTTTGTAAATTATGAAGATTTATGTACTTCTAAACTATCATGTCTGTCAAAATTTAGGATTGTGTTGGAGCAATAGATGGTACACATGTTCGTGCATCTGTGCCACTTGAAATACAAGGAAGATTTCGTGGTCGCAAAGATGGAACCACGCAAAATGTGTTAGCTGCCATTAGTTTTGATTTAAAGTTTACTTATGTACTAGCTGGATGGGAAGGCAGTGCACATGATTCACGTGTGTTAAATGATGCATTTGATAGGCCAGGGGGATTTTCAATTCCCAACGGTATTATACGTTTACTTAACCTTTTTGGTTTATTAGTTTAATAAATATTGTGCGTTTTCTTCAGCATAGTAGTCATTTGGTTTTATTTTTTAATATATGTAGGTAAATATTATCTTGGTGATGCTGGGTATGGTAATAAAAATGGGATATTGTCACCTTATCGAAGTGTGCGATATCACTTAAAAGAGTTTAGTGATCATCCTCCTGAGAATGAGAAAGAATTGTTCAACCTGCGACACTCTTCATTGAGAACTACCATTGAGCGAGGGTTTGGAGTGTTGAAGAAACGTTTTCGAGTGTTGGATGCAGAACCTTTTTGGTCTTTTGAAACCCAAGTGAAAGTAGTGTTAGCATGTTGTGTGGTTCATAATCACATTATGGGGGTTGAACCACATGACCATATTATGGAAGCTGCAATGAATGAAGTAGAGTCTAGTGACCCTCATCAAGAAACACAATCACGTCGAGAGTCCATTGAAGACAGTAGATTGTGGAATGCTAAGAGAGATGAGATATGTCAAGCTATGTGGTCTGATTATATCAGGAGTGGAGAGTAGTACTTTATTTAGATTTCTATGATTGTAATATGTATTTTTTTTTTTTAAAGACAATGTATTTACTATTGACTTTTGGTGGTGTAATGGAAAAGTATTTTTAGCATTACATTGTTATTTGTTGGTATTACATTGTCAGTTTGAGAGTTAGCATGTTTCATTTTGTTGTGCAAATTTATAAGTATGGTTGTATGTGTGTTTGATTTGTTGTTCATATTCCGAGCGTAAGTACTAAATGCTACTCTCCTTTTTAAATACTACTCTAACTATACAATTTTCATATGTAGTAATGTCAAAGGGCAAAGAGAAGGTAACCAGCAATAAGCAATTCAGGTGGCTGCCTCCCATGCATGAAACGATGCTGCGGGTACTTGCACAAGAGGCTGCAAAGGGCAACAAGCCCTCTAGCACCTTCAAGGCAGGCTCCTTCGCTCTTGTAGCAAAGGAGATAACTGCCCAATTTGGGGTTGAGTGCCACCCATCCTATGTTGATAATCGGATGCGAACTCTAAGGACCATGTGGTCTACTATTGAGAAACTTCGCAAGAAGAGTGGCTTCGGTTGGGATGATAATCTCAAAATGATAACATGCGACGCAAAGACGTACCAAGAAGAAGTCATGGTATGCCTTACAATTATATTTTCCGGATATAAATGCTAATATATGTTTTTGTCCATAAATTGAAATTTTTAGTTTGGAAATTAAAGGCAAAAAATTTATTTGAAAAGCTATTCATAGTTCCAAAGAAAACATCTATGAATAAATGTTAGAGGTTAGATGAAGTTTTAGTAAATTATATAATGGTGTGAAGTAAACTTTATCATGATTTATTAAGTTTTAGTCCTAGAGTAATGTCACACTACCATAGCTAGATGTTTAAATGCAGCATCTATTCCACACCATGATTTTACGTTTAATTTGACAAGGATGGACACCTACTTTATTTTTCATGTAATAACATTTTTTTTTTGTTTATTGGCATGAATAATGCATTGAATATTTATGCGTGAAGTAATTATTGCATTGTTAGTATACGTTCCTTTCTTCCTTACAGGCGCATCGAAAGCATGCAGAGTTTTTAAACAAGAAAATAGAGATGTATGATGAGTTAGCTCTTGTTGTGGGCAAGGACACAGCCACAGGTGGCTTTTCAAAGTCCTATATAGATTATGAAAATGAGCCAGATAATGGCGACAGTGCTGAATTTGTTGCTGATAATGTGGAGGAAGATGTGCAGGAAAAAGGTAAGAATGTAGTCGAGTCCTCCACAACTGGGTCGGGAATTTCAAAATCCCGTAAAAGAGGTCGTGCACATTCTACTGCTGATGATAGCGTGTTGACTGATCTGTCTGATCAGTTGAAGGATATAGCTACAGCTCTTAAAGAAATCAATCGGGGCCCGGTAGATTATACATCTCTTTATAATGAGGTTATGGCTATGATGGCGGATGGGTATAGTGAAGAAATGCTTGCAACTGCGTTTGATCATCTGTGTGAAAATGAAAAGGTAGCACGGGGATTTCTGGCCAAGAATGCTAGGCTGCGAAAGCTGTGGTTGGATGGTTTCTTTTTCTCACAACTTTGACTTGCCTGTTTCATGTAGACTGTGATGGTAGTTTTATGGATTAACTGTTGTTGTAGAACTAGTATTAACCTACTATTGTATTATATGTAGTACTTTGTATTATTGGGACAATATAGTTATGTATTTGTACTATTCAGATACCACGAGTAGGTATCATTTTTGTACACCATGGAGGTGTAATGACAATGGTGAACGATGAATGTGGTTATTTTTATATTAATATTATCGGTATATTTAAATGATTATTTTTGATGTTGAAGTGGATGATTATTTTTGTACTGTTACAGATATATATACGCAATGCAGGTGTATGTTGAAGTGGATGATTAGTTTCTAATTATTACAGGTTTGTCTAGATGATACAGGAGTTTAAATTTGTAAGGCATTTTATATTTTCCGTAAAATTAATTCACAAACAAACATGAAAATTGATTTTCCAGAATTTCATTTTCCGTAAAATGTTTACGGCACCAAACATAAAAATTTATTTTCCGTAAAGCATTTTCCGTAAAATGTTTGACTGAACCAAACACCGAAATTGATTTTCCGTAAATTGATTTCCGAAACAGCCAAACAACCTCAATACATTTTCCTTTTTCGGAAAATAGCATTTCCGGAAAATATGTATTTTCCGGAAAACGTTTTACGCGAAACAAACGGAGCCTAAGCTACGTTTGTTCTTAGAAATCTACGTCATGTCTTATTCTGTTGGAATAGAAACTGTCTTGTCCTTCTTATCAAAAAAAAAAAAAAAAGAAACTGTCTTGTCCTAGCCTATTCCACAGGAATGGAAATTTTTATTGGATAATCAATGTTGAACTATAACCCTTCAAACTATAAAATGTGTCATTGTCAGCATGTGCAACAAAGTTATTTCCATTGTTTTATTATTTGCTTTACGTATACTTAAATCAATGATGATGTCTCTATATTTGGTATTTTCAATCATCAAAATCATAGAAATCTACCAAGCTATACATACCAAGAGATGATATAAAACAAAAATATTACCTAAGGTGTTTAGGAGGAAGAAAATAGGTTGAACGTAAACATAGTCTATTACATACCATTTTACTATATTTAATTAACATTAGTGTGAATTTTATAAACATATGTTTCATTATATGATCTTTTCTATAAATATATGTGTGGACGACTAAATTTCTCGGTTTGAAATAAAGTCAAACAAGTAAAAATAGTTTCACAAATGTGAATTTGTATTGATGAATGTGTGGTACAATTCTCTGTTGATTACAGAAGAGTTATCCTCTGATTCGATCTCCTTGAAAGACTTGTTGATTTGGATTGTAATAATGTAATTTTGATTTGAACACAAAATATCCTTCAATTTGGTTGAGGGATGGATCGAAGATTGTTGAAACAGAATTACAATGAATCTCTGGTTATGAGCTTGTTAGAAATCCCTTGTTCTTCACGTTCTTCGTGTGTTCTTCGTGTTCTTGATGTGTTCTTCGTCTTCGAAGGTTTGTGGTGGAAGTTCTTCGGGGCTTTAGAGGCTTGAATCCGTAGAGCTTCGCAGATTTGTGGTTTGTGATGTTTCTGGAGGCTTTTGAGCTTGATTCCAGTGAACTTTGAGAACTAGGAATATGATTTGGGTGATTCCTCTTCGAATGTTCTTTGTATTCGAAGGTTTGTGATGGAAGTTCTTCAGTGCTTTAAAGGCTTGAATCCGCAGAACTTCACTGATTTGTGATTTGTGATGTTTCTGGAGGCTTTTGAGCTTAATTCGAGTTAACTTTGAGATCTAGGAATATGATTTAGATGATTCCTCTTCGAATGTTCTTTGTATTCGAAGGTTTGTGATGGAAGTTCTTCGGGGCTTTAGAGGCTTGAATCCGTAGAGCTTCACTAATTTATGGTTTGTGAGGTTTCTGGAGGCTTTTGAGGTTGATTCCAGTGAACTTTTGGATCTAGGCGGATGATTTGGATAATTTCTCTTCGAATGTTCTTCGTATTCGAAGTTGAAGTTCTTGAAGTTCTTGGAGGCTTTAGAGCTTGGTTCCAGCAGAGCTTCTGGACTTCTGAGTGCTTCCAATGGCCTGATCCTCTCCAAATCTCTAGATCTCCCTCTCCAAATCTCTAGATCTCCTCCAAATGCTTTAAGAAGGCTTCTATTTATAGGAGTTTAGGGGTAAGTAAGCGACACGTGGCGGAGTTTGATTGGTGACACATGGCAGAGCTTGATTGGTTCGCTTATGTCATCACTTGCACATGCTGGAATGATTGTGTCATCGCTTACACGTGCGAGGTTGCTTAGGTCATTGCTTACACGTGCGAGGCTGCTTATGTCATCGCTTGCACAAGCTGATGCATGATTGGTTCTTGCATGACACTTGACAAATTTCTGTTAGTTTCTGAATAGTGATAGCAAAACCTAGCAGCAATATGTGGCGCTTTGTAATTGGCTGCATTTTGTGGACTTGGTAGTGTGACGTGTCAGCTTGTGATAGGTCGGAAATTTTTCATGTCTACAAATGCCCCCTCGAGACTCGTTCACACACACAGTTTCAGAGCGTGGTGTGGGAATGAGTTTCGAAAACAGACTTTTACTCCTGGCTCTTCAAATGAAGTAATTGAAGGTGGCGGAGCTTTTAGTAGGATGAGATAATTTTCGAGGAGTAGACCCACCCATATGAAAGGTTTTGCTGAGACTGAAAAGAGGTTTGCAAGTATTTGAATGTACTTACATGACCGAGCTTTCTCAGCAGAGGTTAAGTTGAAGTAACTTCAGAAGAGTGTTTTTGGATTGTTGGCGGCGATCACATGGTGTAGAAGACGGGGAAGACGTGAGGATGATGGATGGGTACAGCGCGCAGAGCCATAGGGCTAGCCTTATGTTTTTAAGAACCGCTGGTGAAGTTATATCAGAAGAGTATACTTCGAATTTTGGCGAAGCCATGTGGGAAAGTGGTTGAGTGCGCTTGCGTCATCGTTTTACCTCGGTTGAGGTAATTTCAGAAGTTTATAGATTCTAGAGATGACGGTGTTGGTGGTGAAGAAGACGGGGATGAAGCAAAGCGAATGGATGAAACATACGTCACCATGGTTCTGATCCTGTATGTCAGGAACCTTCTGATATAGGTGTTTCTGGGAGATACACCTTCGAATATGGTACTGACTGTATGTTGCATGTGGTCTGACAGTAAGTCATTGAATGTGCGTGTGTAATGGGACCGCACTGACAGACGTTAAGTTGAAGTAATTTTAGAAAAGTTCATTCTGAAATACTTCAAGTTGAATTTAAGTTGGAGTAATTCCAGAAAGTGTGTTTTGAGGTACCAGCAACGATGACCTCTGGATTCCACGCCGATGGGAACATGGAATATGGATTTGGCAACCCTTTACCAGCCCCAAAGGCTGAACTCTGATGAGCTGGTGCCCCGGAGGTCGTTTCAAGTGTTGGATGAAAGACAATTTGTAGGATACCCCAACACTTTTTACCACCTTCACCTATTGACACTTGTTGGGAAAGCACAACAAAGTGGAAGATGGAGCTAACTTGTGATTCTGGTCTTAAAAACCAGTCGAGTTGCTGTTTGTTTCGAACCGCTGCTTTTGCTGGAAGACCAAGCAATTGGAGAGAGACTACAAAAGCCCTGAGGTTAGGAACAGGTGTCTTTGCTGGACTTGGATTTCCTGGCCAACCAAATCTGAAGAAGCATGGAACCACGATGTAGGCCTTGTTATGAATAATTTTATGGACAACTGTGGTCGTTAGGTGGAGAAACAAAATTTGTTTGGATCTCAAAACTACAATGATGCTGTGAAGAGGGTTTCTATCGAACCATGAAAGGGTTGATTTCAAACTGATTATGAAGCGATATTGGTTGCTGCGTGTTGAGAATGATGAAGCCATAGTGAGAAATGGCTGTGAGAAGGAGGACTTGAAAATTTGAAAGAAGCAAATCTTCATTTCATGACTCAGTGTTTTTCTGGATGAGTTTTTGGTGAATCCGGCCCTTCTATTTATAGCAGAGAGATGAAGAATGGTAGATGAAGTAGTCAAGAATGGCGAATGGAAATTTTTGGTGAGAATGGTAGATTCTCGACTGGTAGATGCCGAATGGTAAGTGGGAATGTTTGGCACCGAAAGGGGAATGGTAGGTTGGACGGGTGACCCGATGTGATTTTAAGTTCAAGACACACTTGTGAAAGTTCATTTGTACTTTGAAAGGGAAGCCTTGATGAAGTCTGGAGAATAACCCTGAGGGGATCCAAACTAAATGGATGAATCTCAAATTTTGATATTGAGAGCTTTTAGTTTTGGACATTGTCAGTACTTCGGAGATGTGAGTCAGATTGGTGATTTCCAAGTCACAAAAAACTATGCAAGACAAGTCTGGCTCGAAAATCTAGACTTTGGGTTGATTTCAACATAAAAGACAACTATCTTGGAATTGGGTTATTTGTGCAATTTTCGAGTCTCAAATGATGGAACGGACTCTAAAATTAGAATGTACGCGAAAAATTGAGCAAGATAGGTTCATCTTAAAAATTTTGACTTTTGGTCAATATCCACGCAAAAGTCAACTTTTTGGAAATTGGACGTTTGCACAATTTCCGAGCTTCGAATGAAGAAACTGATCCCAAAATCGGAATGTACTCGAAAAATTGAGTGGGACAGGCCCTTTTTGAAAATTTTGACTTTTTTGGTCAAAGTCAAAGGTCAAACTTGGTCAAACCTTTTTCTCTCTCTCCCTTTTCTTCTTTTTTTTTTTTTTTCTTTTTTGTGCAGGTGGTTCGGACTGGGTGAGATTTCTGGGTCAAACCGGGTCGGCCTGGTTAAACGGGTCAGACCGGGTACTGAAGGATGACGTCATCCATGACGTTAGAGGAGCGCGTGTGAGCGCGTGTACATCAGCCAGCGCGTGTTAGCGCGTGAGGCCTGAGGGAGGCGCGTGTGAGCACGTGAAATTGACGCTGTGAATGCCGGAGCTTCAAGCGGCGCGTGGCGGTGCGTGACTCGTCATTTGGGCCTGAAATTTTCAAGTTTTGTAGAGTAGAGGCCGTTGGATCTAGTGGTATGGTCTGTTTTCTGAATTGGTGGCCTGATTTGCACAGATTTCAAGGATTAAACCGTTGGTCATCGCGAGTTTGTGGCGGCGCGTGGTGGCTCTGTGGTTGATGACCTTTTTGAGTTTTGTAGATCGAGGACCGATGGATCTAGTGGTGTCATCGGTTTTGTAAAAACTTTCTCGAATTTGTACAGATTTAAATGAGAAACCTGCGGGACGTTGGGAGTTTTTTTGGCGACTCATGGCCAACCATTTGAACATGGATTTTTCAGCTTAGGCATGTTGAAGGTTGTAGAAGACTTCTGAGAGTTGAATTTTGTGAAATCCTGTCAGAAGTTTTAGAAATCTAGAAGAGGAAACGGCTGGCATTGCAGAAATTGTTGCCATTTTCGTCTGCTTTGGCGGTGGCCATCCTGACATTGTTTGACAATGGTTAATCTGCAATTCCTTCTGCATTCAAGGTTGGTGCAGTTTTTTTTTTTTTTGACTATGAGTGCATGAGTTGCAAAGTCTGACTTTGAACTCCAATTGTTTTCACATTTTTGAAACGTGAACATAGCTTCTTCTTCTTTTCTTTTTTTCTTTTTTTCTTTTTTTTCACTGGCTCCATTCTCTATATAAGACGTGAGATTGGCTTTGTTCATTTAGGCATTCCTAGCCTTCAGTCTTCTTCTTCAGCTTTCAAGATTTGATTTTTTTTTTTTTTTTTTTTTTTTACGTGCTATGAAACCTTTTCCTGACAAATTTTTTTGTTGCTTGTTTTTGTTTTGCAACACAGTTTTCTTTGGCAATTAGACCGCACCAACACTTGTCTTTTCAACGCAGCCATCTCAAGAGTCTTTGCAACAACGTTTCTGTAAGGATATTTAGCCAGGCAACAATGCTATCACCAATACTTGCCTTTGAAGTCGTACTGGCTCTGATGTAGGCAATGAAGTAATGCTAGCACTTGTTTTTGTATGAAGGTGATCCACAATTGTCTTTGTCATGAAGTTGGGCCAACTCTTGCATTTGCATTGAAGCATCGCCATTACTTGTCTACTGAAGCAATATTTGCACTCGTCCTTTTTAATGAAGCATTTTCAACATGAAGCCACGTCAAGAGTTCTTACCATGAAGATATGCCAGCATTTGTCCTTGTACTGAAGCCATATTAACACTTGCCTTCACAATGAAGCTGCATCCATATTTTTCTTTGCCATGAAGGCACGTCAACAATTCATTTGTATGGAAGTCGTGCCAACATCCATCTTTGCCATGAAGCCACGTCAACAATTCATTTGTACGGAAGTCGTGCCAACATCCATCTTTGCCATGAAGCAATGACAACACTTTATTCGCATTGAAGCCATGTCAACGCTCATCTTTGTCATGAAGCCACGACAACACTCCACACTAGCACTTGCACTCGCATTTGAAGTTGCACTTATATTTGCCTTTATAATAAAGCTACAACAGCATCAATTTTCTGAGGCAACATAGCTCAGACATTGAGGTGCATAGCACTGTAGCCAGACATCAAGATTCTAGAAATGCCAACAAGACTTTGAAGATGCAAAGAGATGTTAATAGAACCTTGAAGTTTCAAGAAGCTCCTATCAAGACTTTGAAGATGCAAATAGCTCTCATTAAGACTTTGACGATGCCAACGAAATCTTGAAGTTTTAAGAAGAATACCACCAAGACTTTGACATTGCATGAACATGCCCTTAGAGGAGAGATGACACAACACCAACTTTAGATGCTGGAGGAAGGTGACGTTGTCCAAATTTCAGAGACATTATGTGAAACGGCATCACTCAGAAGGGAGATGATGTGGTTCAAATTTCAGAGTTATGAAGTGGTACAACTTAGAAGAGAGACGATGTAGCTTAGGCTTACAAGGTACAAGAAGATGCCCCCAGAAGATAAGTGATGTAAAACATACTTTAGAGACATGGGAGGATGTCCACAGAAGAGGGGCAATGCTATGAAGACTTCATTCTTTGCAAAAGTGGTTGAAGATTTTATTTTGCTCCACAACCAAGAATCAACTTATGTTCACCATCATTTCAAGGATAGCTAAGCAACATTAACTCCTTGCAGTCTTCATCTTCGACTACAACGATCTTCGATCATCCTATTGAGTAGTTGACTACCTTCAAGTAATGTCTTGCTGACCAAAGGGGCCTTAAAAGCATATTGACAACTATTGCAAAATTCTTCAAGCCAGACTGACAATCCTTCTTTTTTTCATGTGACTGAACTTAGTAAATGATACAAAGTTGCCTACGTACCCCGGAGAGGGATCAAGTCATCACGTAGTTCAACATTTTTTTTTTTTTTTTGATGATCTTTTTTTTTTATATTTTCCTTTTGGATGATTTCTTTGTTTTGTTTTTTTTTTTTTCTTTTTCTTTTTCTTTTTCTTTGATAATAATTTTTTTTAGTGCGTGACTGAACTCAGCAAAAAAAAAATACTAAGTTGCCTACGTACCCTCAAGAGGGATCAAGTCATTACGTAGTTCAAATGTTTTCTTTTTTTTTTTTTTTTTTTTTTTTTTTTTTTTTTTGCAAAAAGGGGGGGGGGGGGGGCTCAATGTGTAATAATAGGTATCACCACTAATCGAACCCGAGACCTCTCAAGGGCGAATTGGGCATCCAACCACTATGCCACACTAGCAATTGGTGACATAGAGTGGGATTAATTCCTCTTTATTGGCATGCTTTCAAAGGTAATGGGAAGACATCATATACCCTTGCAGCATTACAGTGGGCAGTTTAAGCTCTTGCCGAGGAGCAATCCTCGATTTTCAAGCATAGAAGTGTTTAAGGAACTTCCCATTGATGGGGCCGATCCTTGCATCATCATTGTTGATCAACTTGTAAGCTTGGTTGGTGTTTGCCCCCTGCTTGAGAGTTGGAAGTACATCACAAGCAACGGTCACATGGTTTGACCCGACAACTTCATCAAAGTCTAGATCAATCTTGTTTTCTTTGGCAAGCTTCATGACTTGTTCTTTGAAGACAAAGCATTTTTGGATTGGGTGGCCAATGATGCGATGATATTTGCAATAGTTAGGGTCATCAACTTTCCCTATGTCTTGTGGTCGCCTGCATTCTGGCAATTCAATTAGCTTCAATTGTAATAGTTATTCTAAGATGTTTGGCACATCTTCATCAGGAAACGGATATGCTTTTTGCTCACATTCCTTAAAAGTTAGGCGACGCACTTCGTTCTTTTGCCATCTTTCAAGCTGTTTTTCATTTACTGTTGCTCCTTTTCTTGGATCCTTGACTTCGACAGTATTAACAACCATTGGGTCTTCGAGGCTGACTTTTTCATTCCTATCATTCCTCCTTACTTCCCTTTTGCTTTCCTCAGGTATGGGAGGGTTTGTACTTCCATGGCTAGCCATGCTCGACTCCATGTCATGCGCACGAGTTGCTAACTCTTCAAATGTTCGAGGTTTTATCCCTTGAAGGATGTAAAGAAGTCCCCAATGCATGCCTTGGATGCACATCTCTATAGCAGAAATTTCAGAAAGTTTATCCTTACAATCTAAGCTCAAAGAACGCCACCGATTGATGTAATCAATGACGGGCTCATCTTTCCACTGTTTGGTATTAGTAAGCTCTATCATGCTCACTATACGACGCGTGCTATAGAATCGGTGAAGAAACTCTCTTTCAAGTTGTTGCCAACTGTCGATTGACTCGGGTTCTAAGTCTGTATACCAATCAAAGGCATTTCCTTTGAGCGAACGGACAAATTACTTTACAAGGAGGCCTCTTTGAGTCCCTGCGTTCTCACAAGTTTCTACAAAGTGAGCAATGTGTTGCCTAGGATTTCCATGGCCATCAAACTGGAAGAATTTGGGGGGTTGATACCCATTTGGCATCCTCATGTTGTCAATGCGCTTTGTGTAAGGTTTTGAATATGTGAGAGAACTTGTAGAAGAACCTCCATATTGTGCTCGGATGGTATTTGTTATCATGTCTTGTAATTGTTGGACTGACAACGAAGCAACCGAAGTAGATTGTTCTCGTCGGGGAGTGTTTTCAATTTCTCTCCCTTCGTCATCCTTCGCAGATGTGAATTTATGACCATGGCTTGATTCACCAAGATCTTGTACTTCGAGTTTGTTCATTAAAGTTGCAATTTGGAGGTCCTTATCTTCAAGTTCTTTTGTGAGAAGGACAACCCTTTGTTCCATTTCAACCATCTTTTCTTCCATTGTAGAGGTGTTAGTCATCATGACTGACACAACTTCCCAAGATGATGAAGAAGGAAGTGAATTGAAGTGAGCACATGAAATCTTATTTTTTGGGTTCCCTTTGATGGGAGAAAGATCGTGTGACCAACTTCTTATGAAGGAAGAAGGGGATTTGCCCCCATACTTGAGGTGTTCCAAGGTGGAGACGTCCTTGTTGATGACCTTGTTTCTTGCAAGAGGGTCTAAGGAGATGATTGTCTGGACCTTGGCTTCCTCGATTGATTGAGATTGAAGTTGATTATTTGCTTTAGGTTGGCTACAATTGATTACACCAATGTAGTGGTTGGTGGTAGCCGTACCAAGTTTAGTTGAAGTAGCTGTCGAAGCTTGGATGTTCTTGCTGGAGGCCATTGAAGTTGGTAGCAAGATGATGAAGATTTCTTTCTTTGAAGGAGAATGAGATGAGAGGCAGAGAGGTCCCACTGGGCGTGCCAGAATATGTGGACGACTAAATTTCTCGGTTTGAAATAAAGTCAAACAAGTAAAAATAGTTTCACAAATGTGAATTTGTATTGATGAATGTGTGGTACAATTCTCTGTTGATTACAAAAGAGTTCTCCTCTGATTCAATCTCCTTGAAAGACTTGTTGATTTGGATTGTAATAATGTAATTTTGATTTGAACACAAAATATCCTTCAATTTGGTTGAGGGATAGATCGAAGATTGTTGAAACAGAATTACAATGAATCTCTAGCTATGAGCTTGTTAGAAATCCCTTGTTCTTCACGTTCTTCGTGTGTTTTTCGTGTTCTTGATGTGTTCTTCGTCTTCGAAGGTTTGTGGTGGAAGTTCTTCGGGGCTTTAGAGGCTTGAATCCGTAGAGCTTCACTGATTTGTGGTTTGTGATGTTTTTGGAGGCTTTTGAGCTTGATTCCAGTGAACTTTGAGATCTAGGAATATGATTTGGGTGATTCCTCTTCGAATGTTCTTTGTATTCGAAGGTTTGTGATGGAAGTTCTTCGGTGCTTTAGAGGCTTGAATCCGCAGAACTTCATTGATTTGTGATTTGTGATGTTTCTGAAAGCTTTTGAGCTTAATTCGAGTTAACTTTGAGATCTAGGAATATGATTTAGATGATTCCTCTTCGAATGTTCTTTGTATTCGAAGGTTTGTGATGGAAGTTCTTCGGGGCTTTAGAGGCTTGAATCCGTAGAGCTTCACTGATTTATGGTTTGTGAGGTTTCTGGAGGCTTTTGAGCTTGATTCCAGTGAACTTTTGGATCTAGGCGGATGATTTGGATAATTTCTCTTCGAATGTTCTTCGTATTCAAAGTTGAAGTTCTTGAAGTTCTTGGAGGCTTTAGAGCTTGGTTCCGGCAGAGCTTCTGGACTTCTGAGTGCTTCCAATGGCCTGGTCCTCTCCAAATCTCTAGATCTCCAAATCTCTAGATCTCCCTCTCCAAATCTCTAGATCTCCTCCAAATGTTTTAGGAAGGCTTCTATTTATAGGAGTTTAGGGGTAGGTAAGCGACACGTGGCGGAGTTTGATTGGTGACACATGGCAGAGCTTGATTGGTTCGCTTATGTCATCGCTTGCACATGCTGGAATGATTGTGTCATCGCTTACACGTGCGAGGTTGCTTAGGTCATTGCTTACACGTGCGAGGCTGCTTATGTCATCGCTTGCACGAGCTGATGCATGATTGGTTCTTGCATGACACTTGGCAAATTTCTGTTAGTTTCTGAATAGTGATAGCAAAACCTAGCAGCAATATGTGGCGCTTTGTAATTGGCTGCATTTTGTGGACTTGGTAGTGTGACGTGTCAGCTTGTGATAGGTCGGAAATTTTTCATGTCTACAATATGTTTCATTGTATGTTTGTTTTCCATCTTTATTCATATTTGGTTATATATTACACAATGTTTTGCAATAACTATTGCAACAAAATCAGTCTCAACATATACAACAACAACAACAACAAAAATCAGTCCCAACTTTAGGGTCAGCCAAATGTATTATTTTCCTTCAATTTATAAAATTACTTAAAATTCATTATATAATTTCTTCAAAAATTAAAGAATTTTAATATATAGATTATTTTTTTACCTAAACAAAATTTCTTCAAAAACTATAATAACAATCCAAAATGAAATAAAAAAATTATAAAATTTCCACAATTTAAAATTTATTTAATTAAAATTTGGAAATACAAATGTCACCCAAAACCAACAATTGGATGACTATTTATGAATCACAATTGGATCACTTAAGAAAAAATTAGACACTAAAAAAAATAAAAAAATAAAAACTCAAAGGTCTCACGTTTGAAGCCTAAACCCATTTATATAATATTTAGCTAGTTATTTTAGGCATGAAGATTCATTCTTCTCCTTTTTTTTTTTTTTTTTTAGTATAATAAAATTAGAATATTGACACAAATAAACCCAAATTTCTTTCATTTTGTAAAAAATTGGATACTTACTTAACATTTAGGAATTTCGATATAGAATTATTTGTTACGTGGACAAATAACAACAATCCAATGGAATTATTTGGGAATTTAGTCAAAAAACCATAACAATATAGTAATACAATGCAATGGAAAAGTAAATACAAGACACTAACAAAATTATCCAACTTGAAAATTGTTTAATTAAAATTGAAAAAATAAATGCATTAAGAACCAATAGCAATGCTACAACAAGTGAGCCAAGAGTCTTGCAACTTAACTAGTTAGCACCTTCTAGTATTTCCAAGACACCTAAGGTTCAATCCCCCCCCCCCCCCCCTTTTAAAGACTTTGGGTGTTGTAAACCCTTGGACTTTGAGTGTTCTTAACCTTTGGGCCTCAAACAAACATACGTTCTTATTTTCAAAATATTTACCAAATTATCCATAAGTTGAAAATTATTTAACTAAAATTGAAAATATAAATGCACTAAGAGCAAAAAGTTGAAAGAATGGGGAATCCCAGGAGATTCAAAGACAAAATATTGTTTTCAAATGATGCATTTTAGGGAAGCCAATTTTTCTAAGGAAACCATTTTTAAGAGTTGCAGAAAATTCCAATTCTTCTGAATTTTTTAGGAATTAGCTTTCCAGATGAAATCCCATGGTTTTTCTTAAAATTGTTTTCAATGATGAAAATTGTGTAAGTTTTGCAGAGTAGTTTCCAAGAGAAAAATTCCATGTGTATTTTGGAAAATCATTTTCAATGATGAAAATTTCATGGGCTTTTTAGAATGTAGTTTTCAAGAGGAATATTCCATGTGTTTTGGAAAACCATTTTCAAGAGGAAGAATCCATTGGATTTTGAAAATGTATTTTTCACTAGGAAATTCCATATGCTTTAGGAGAAGCATTTTTCTAGGAACAGAAAATCCCAAAAATTTTAGAAAATTTTTCATTTTCAAAATAATGGGTTTCATTGGTTTTCTTAGAAAAAACAACTCACTTTTTGAAAAGCACTTTTGGAAAACAATATGGAAGTATGGTTTATCTTGAAAACACTTTTGAAAGGACAAAATTTAACAATAAAATTGGTTGTAGCCTTAAGTTACAACCTTACTCAATATCTTTTTAATGGATATGAATTTTGATAAATATACCATTAGATTACATCTTCTTTTTATATCCTCCATACTTGCAAAATTTCTAGAAAATTAAAGATCAATGGTTATGTCATCAATAAATTATTTAAATTGCAAGTTTTCGTAGTTTAAAATTATGTATATAATATAAGCTTATAGATTATATAGCAAATAATATCCGATTGACACAAAATTTAACATGTGTATTAAAAGCGTAAAAAATACACAATTCAATGGTTAGATTTTCAAAATATGTAGTAATATTTATTTTCTTAGTAAGATTGTAATCTTAGGTTAGAAGTTCTATTGGATCAAGCCTTATTGATATGTGATAGTAGGAATTCACATCACAAGCCTTATTGATATGTGATAGTAGGAATTCACATCACTAACTAAAATTGGTATGCGAAACCAATACCCATTTTAACACATAAAACTAAATTACAATGAAAGTAAATTCAATTCAAGCAATTAAGGTAACTACACCTGCATCCTTACAAGTGTTTATAACTAACCTCATCATTCATGCAAGTCCATTGATTCCATCATATATGTCCATTGTATATTCACCAAATTTTACTCATGCGCATTCCATAATCTCATCATGCAAAAGAGAGGAGAGATTAACTACACACCTAGGCAAGCATAGATTGATTCATGGATTCATGGCACTTAATCATTTGTGATGTGGTTCAATAAACATTGCTCATCTGGTACTTAACTGTAAAATTATTAATAGAAATGAATGACAGTGCCAATATGAAAATAAAATCAATCAAACATGAATGGCAAAAAAAAAATTGAAATCTAAAAAGCCAAAAAAAAACAAAAAAAAAAAAAAAACCCTCAAACTTTAAGGCCAAAAGATGACTTTAGTTTTTACCTACAATAAACAAAACAAACCACGAGAATAAAAATGAAAAATTCATCTCTTCTCTCTAGAAATAATAAAAATAATATTAGTGATGTCAAATTGCTCCATTGTGTCCTTTTTGTAAGCATAGTAATGAGATTTTTTTTTTTTTTTCTCTCTCTCTTTTGAAAAACAAACAAATATGTAATTTTATATATATATATATATATAGTGTAATTTAATTATAAGTGTTATACAACAATGATGAGTAAAATATTTGAAATACATGGGGGTATATCTTCCACCCTGTAGACTACATCATTATGATATTGAGACTCTTTAGCTAATCCTTCCACCCAAAAATAGTCGAATTTTACATGTCTAAGACCACTCAGTAGAATCTTTATACCATGCTAAAAGTGACCGAGATTTATCATGGCATGGTGTTTGCTTGTGTAGTGATCTCCTTCAATACACTTTGAGAATGACAATCTATCTTCATTTCACTAATTTTCCAAATCTATTGCAAATTCAATCGCATGACAAAAGCTCGAAATTTCTATCTCCAAAGACCTGAATGCAAACAAGAGAATAATTAGATTTTAGTACCTTTTCTAGCTGCGAGGCTCACTGCCTGCTCTGCCAAGAGCCGGAAGGGAATGCTGCGGCACCTTGTAATGGAGAAATAATTTGATATATGTAGCGTAAAATTCAAGTAAAATGTTTATTTAAGAATAAATATTTTCCTTTACCTTTTGAGTTCTTGAATTTTGATTTGGGAGAAATAACATTAATAAAAGTAGTTAAAAATGACATGTTAATTTAGAAAGTAACAAATTATGCTTTTGAAATAAAGTAGAATGGAGAAGAAGAAAAAAATATGACTGACCTTGAATAATCTTTTCAAAATTTATAATTGACCCCCAAAAACTTGGGACTAAAACTTTGATGGTATTGTAGTTGTTGTATTTTTAATAATGGAGAAATTGTTGTTGTTGTTTATAAGCATATATATACTTCTCATTTTCTTGTAGAACTTCACACGCTGGCTAGGGGCTACTAGCCTACTAGTACCTACTCAATAAATATGCTCTAGGTCACTCCTTTTTTCCTTCTGTCCTATCCCATTTACTTTACTATGGGAGATATCAACTCACCCAAAGCCAACAAATATCAATAAATATGCTCTAGTGTCTCACACTTAACGAAAATAGATTAATAGAATACTAATATTAAAAACAATAAGCATTACTCAAGAAACAGCAATGGAACGGAACACTAAGAAAAATAAAGATAGCAGAGAACACCAAGCATCATCCTCAGTCAAACACCAGGAAAAGCTCTCAAAAAAAAAAAAAAAAAAAAAAAAAAAAAAAAAACAGAGAGCCCACTCTAGCACACATTACAAAAGAACACCAAGCAAAGAGACCACAACAGCAAATACAGTAGCACAAGCAACCAAGAAAACCACCAAGCAGCACAGCAACAGAGTAGACTAGCATCAACAATTGAAAAAATGTAACTGCCCCTATAATTTATGATATATAGTTACAATTTACCTTCATTTTTTTTAAGGTCTAGGGTGATTTACGTGTTATATTGTTTTTAGGTATGCACAGAAATTACTGAATTTTCTCCTCCTTTTCTCAATGATAAGTGGGAGTCTAGTGGTTAAGCATCTCGTCTGCCTCACGTTAGCACTTAGAGTTTAGGCTTACAGGACATATAAGTACTAAGGTTGGCAAAGCCATTTAGGGCAAAGTTTAACTCATCATGATGAAAAGTAACTTGCTTCTAGGAACTAAAAAGATGGCCAATGAATTTCTATTCTCGCATTGATAAAAATAAAATGATATTAATCTCACTAACTCCAAGATTTGGATAGCCTAATTTGATATGCCCAATTTAAGTTTGATTTTTTTTTCCCCTGAATAACACCTCTTTCATTAAACAATAAAGAAGAGAGATGCATACGTATTAAGCAGAGCAAACGCAACAGGAAATAGGGATATATTAAAAATTAAATAAATAAAAATAAAAAGAGGAAGAAGGTCCCTTTTCCATCTCAGTCATCTGGAACAAAAATCCAAAATCAACAAGTCAGATGGATGCTGGCCCAAACTTCTACTGAAGGCCCAAGCAGCCAATTGTGAGCTAGATAATTTCAGTCCTGCATATAAGAGAGAGAGAGACCTAATGAAAGCTTTATATCTTCAATGACTGAGGAGATGACCCCATAAGGCTTTTCTTCATTCTGTTTCAGAACATTTGCAGCATCCTCTTCCAGAATAATATTTGAGAAGTTTGATGGGTCGATTAGGCAAATTTGACAGCCTCAAGTTTTAAAATTCGGGAAGGCCCAATTTAAAGAAATGTGGACATTCGAACTTTGACAGGCCCAATTTTAAATTTGGAGGAACTGGAGGTTGCGGATACCATGTTGAGAGGTGAAGAAAATCACAGGCACAACAACAAAACCAAATACCAAAGAAAGGACAAAAGAGAAATGGTTGTTAAAAACGAGTAGGAGTAAAAAAGTGGAGGGCAACTTCCATTAATTTAGGCTTTAGTAGATGGTTAATTGTTTGTCCCATTGCAAGCAATGAAGTCAAGCAAGCAAGCCATTAATTGTTGTGCAAATGATTTTCTCTTTTCCTTGCCATTGTTGCGCAAATGATACCTTTGACAAACACTTGATTTATAATTAAACCTTATTAAGCATTTTTTAACTCTGCAGTTCAAATCCTTTCCTCCATGGACCCTAAATCACTTTGTACATAAGGAGATGCCAATTAAGCTACAAATTCCTTGACAATTAAGGCTTATTAAGCTTTAATATAAAACTGACAATAATAATATAGTCATAGCCAAACTTCAATCCACCTCAAGAAGTTACTGATAAACTGACTAACAATATTAAACCAAACCAATGTTACATGGTTGCTTTCAAGAATTTGAGCACAAATGCACGGTATCTACTTCACTTCAAGACCCTAGCCACTGGAAACATGGATGGTGTTTTCAATAAGCTTCATGCATGTAGTCTTGGTGGGTAGTTATATTATGTTACAATATATATTTCTAGTCATTGCATCATGGGCCATTCTCCAAATCCCTCAAAATTTGAAGTGATATAAATAGTGGGTTCAATTTCAAACTTCAAAGTATACAGCACTATCCAACACAGCACCACCTCGCGAAAGTGGACAAATTGCTTTTATGCTTATACCTGACATCGCAATAACACAATTAACTCTTTCTATATTACAATTAGGACAATAATGTCATTCCATTTATTCCAAAGGACTTTTACAGCTAAAGCTAAAATAACCTTTTTTTTACATGGCAAAATACAAACATAGGAGCTTCCCAGTTGAAAATAAACACACACTCATAGAGAGAGAGAGAGAGAGAGAGAGAGAGAGGCCTCCGTCAATTGGATTCTTGTTATAGTTTTTTTTTTTCACTTAAAAAATACAAAAACATAGATTCCAATTAACTCAACTATAAATTTTTTTTCATTATTGGATAAGGGATTTGGGTTTGAATCTTGCAAATTCATTAATATCTTAAACTGATGTAAAGACTTATTGTCATGAAATAAATATCATGGATTTCAAATTCTATGATATCTTTAAATGTATATTTAAGTACAAATTTAGGATTCTTTTTTTTTTTTTTTAATTTTGTTTCTTCATGTTCAATTTCATTTTCATATGAGATGGGTTCAAGTTACACCCGGTGTAATTTTAAAGAGTTACACCTTTTTTAAACCATTGGATTTAAGTAAATCCAACGGTTAAAAAAAGACATTCATTATTACAAATATTTTTATTAAAATCTCATTAATTACTCTCATTTATTACCTTCTAAACCTATCCCTAAACCAAATAAAATTTAACGTCTGACATTCTCTCTCTCTCTCTCTCTCTCTCTCTCTCTCTCTCTCTCTCTCTCTCTCTCTCTCTCTCTCTCTCTCTCTCCCCTCCACCATTGTTCCACCTCCACAGATTGCCAGCAAAAAAAAAAAAAGCCGAACAATGTTTCTAATTTGATAACACGAAACAAATTGAAATGGGGCAGTGTCTAGTGATCAGCTCTCCATGTTAGAATTTCTATATCCATTTCAACACTGTGTTGCAAATATTAGTACTGTTTTGTAATGTGGTTGAAATATTTTGGGGTTTCATTTTTGGGCTATAAATGCAGCTTGCTTTTTGAGCGAGCCACAAGGATAGTAGATCAAAGAGGTGTCAAGAGGATTTCTGGCAAGCCTAGCGAGCGGTTCATCTTTCAGGTGAATATTATTTCTTTACTTACATACACGTTTTGTTACCTTGTGGATATGAATGTTCAAATAGCGTTGAAAACACTATGAACGTTTAGACCCCCAAATAACAAATTACCAATTCAAGCTTTATATCAAACAATATATGTGCGGAAGATGATAACAAGCTTATAACAGAATAGGTAAACAATCTAAACCATAAATAATCACAATCATAGCAGTAATTAAATGGTAAAGATAAAGGGAAGAAAGATGCAAACACAAGGACAACACGCGATGTGTTATCAAAGGGGAAAACCGAAGCCCTCGCCGTAAAACCTTTCTGCCGCCCTCCAAGCAGTCAATAATCCACTAGAAAATGTAGTTGGGATACATGAAGTTAAGGTGTCTTGATAAATATTCATCAGACACCTTAACTTCAATGCAAGCTCCCAAGGATGCAGCTAGTCTTGCAGCTAATTGATGCTTACACTGTAAGAAACAGGTAAAAAAGAAAATGAATTAAATACAAGAAACTTGTTGCAAAAAGAAAAGGAAAGGTTAAAGGATTTGAATTCATAACTTAATGGATAAGCAAGAATGATGATCTTACACATAGTTGTTCCCCTCTATTTACAATGTCATAGAAGAACGAATAACATGCACAATAGCATTCAGCAAAGCAGAAATATTCCTCCTTCCTCCGTGATTCTCCCACAACCTAACCAGACCAAATAAGTGGAGAAATAGTTATACATTTCATCTCCCCCATTACCTGGTCAAAAATAATAGGTTTCTTCTACCCAATCCATCTTGGCCTCAACTACCAAATTGGCAACTTTCAGCTAATCCAGCTTCTTCAAATTTCTCATTACTTAGCTGATGTCATCTAAATTTCTAAATATTTTCTTTATAATTTCACCCAAATTGATAAATGCATGAAAAAAATATTGAAAATTTTCAAACTTTTGGACTTGAAATTCCCCAGTATCAGCTAGAGTTCCAGATTCACAAAATGAAAAAAAAAAAAAAAAAAAAAAAAAAAATGTCTAAACAAAATTTAACCTTACGACAACTTCATGATACAGATGCTTGTTCAGATCTAGATCGTACCATCTAGTTGTCAATTTCGTAAGCATGTCTATCCATAAGGTAACAAAACGTGTATGCAAGTAAAGAAATAATCTTCACCTGAAAGATAAACCGCCCACTAGGCTTGCCAGAAATCCTCTTGACACCTCTTTGATCTACTATCCTTGTGACTCGCTCAAAAAGCAAGCTACATTTATAGCCCAAAAATGAAAACCCCAAAATATTTCAACCACATTACAAAATAGTACTAATATTTGCAACACAGTGTTGAAATGGATATAGAAATTCTAACATGGAGAGCTGATCATTGGACATTGCCCCATTTCAATTTGTTTCATGTTATCAAATTAGAAATAGTGTTCGGGTTTTTTTTTTTTTTTTGCTGGCAATCTGTGGAGGTGGAACAATGGTGGAGGAGAGAGAGAAAGAGAGAAATGTAGGTTTAGAATCGAGAGAGAGACAAATGGAGAGAGAGAATGTCAGACGTTAAATTTTGTTTGGTTTAGGGATAGGTTTAGAAGGTAATAAATGAGAGTAATTAATGAGATTTTAATAAAAATATTTGTAATAATGAATGTCTTTTTTTAATCGTTGGATTTACTTAAATCTAATGGTTTAAAAAATGTGTAACTCTTTAAAGTTACACCAAGTGTAACTTTAACCCATCTCTTTTCATATTAGTATCACCATCCACTTCTATTAGTAATTTATATTTTAAAACCGATCTAATGAGTTCTCCTCCAAAGGTGGATCAAATGGTTAGAAATGGCCACAGTCACATTAATTGCACCACCAACAACTTCACTTTGTATTAAATGCAATGTCCCATGTTTGTCGAACAAAAATCACCAATGCCAACATGGGCATACATTTTAGACCAACCAAACAAACTAATTAATGTTAAATCCATCGAAAGCACAAATTAGGTGATGACACATTTGGATGAGAAATGTGGGTAATTGTGAATGTAAATAACATTTCCCATATCATCCAAGCATGCATTCTCAACCCAAACACTTTTAGCAAACTATTTTCACCCTTGTTAGACTCTAATTTGATCGTCGAAGTGATTTTAGGCTATCTTTTTGAGGCTATTGTTCACTTCATGGATTTTGTTAGTGTCATGCAGGTCACAAACACATATTTTTTCCTTTCATTGCTTGAGTCTTCCTAATCACAAAATAACCCAACCATGTACAATATATCCATAGTTGTCAAAATGTGAATCGTATCATGAATTAATTTTTTTTATTTTTTTGTATTTATGATACACAAGCACTTAATGAAATTTAAAAATTTATATATATATATATACACACAGACACACACACACACACACACATATAAAGGGTATATTTATTATAAATTTTGAATGTATTCAACTAATGACTAATTTATCATCACTTATGTAATAATGTTTAACAAGCTAACTAAATAAATCACACTAGTATGTGTTTATAGCATACATATTCAAATTGTTAAACTCAAAAGTGATAATACATTACAAATGGCCCAAAATAATAATTTGTTTTCAATATATTCATCATATTGCCTAATCAACTCTGTCCAAGTCAATGTTATCATCATATTCATCATGTTGTAAACTTATTTCTTCATTAAAATTTTCTTCATCATCATCAACATTTACTATCTCTTATTGTTCTTTTATTTTAATATATATATTTTAAATAATTCATCTTGGCATTCTAGTTTCTTAAACTTATAACAATAAATACAAAAATAAAAAATAATTATATTTTCAGTTAATACATTATTCATAGTATAGAAAAGAAATTTGTAAATATAAAAGTGAAGTGTAAGTGTATAGTCTAAATTTTGTAAGAGAAAGAGAAAAAAAATAACTTATGAACATGTTATTGCATTACTATCATTAAAAATGTTACCACTTCTCATGGGATACTTACCCTTCCCCTTAATTAGGAGAAATTAATTCTCCTTAATTACTATTGTTAAAAAATCCTACCAAAGTATATTACTTATTTTAATTCAAAGATAAACCCCTTATTTATATCCCATAAAATTAGGCACTCCCACCTCTCTTTATTCCTTCTAAACGACAAGTCAATTGCAAAATTCAAACATAAATAAATGTCTCTCTTCTTCATGTTTAATTTTTAAGAAATATAAAAAATAAAAACCTCTCTTTTTCTCTCCCAAAAGAGGGAGCAATCCTTTCTTACAAAGTAATTCGATCTCTTAGTGCCATTTCTTTTCTTTTCTTTTCTTTTTTTATTGTTTTATTACTCATATGATTTTGATTGTTATAGATGATTTTGATTCATTTGTTGTATTATAACTATTTTAGGGTTATTGGAGCATAGTTGTTATAAATCTGGTTTAGGGAGGACAAAAGTAAGGAACTAAGGACCAAATGAGACTAAAGTCATACAATGAAAAAGGTTCAAGGGATAGCACTATTTTCTTACCCTATTGTCTTTCTTTTCTTTTCCCCCTTCTTTTTCTTTCAATACTCCTTAAAAGTTATTATATGTTGTATATGAGTGAGCTACATGTATGAATATATATATATATATATATATATATATATATATTGCATTCTTTTTGTAATTTTGTAACTGTGAACTATAGAATTTCATATTAAAAAAATGTACTATTTATTTTATTTTATTGAAATTGGATTGTCCATGATGATAGGTTCTAGAATGGAAGGACATAAAAATAGAAGAGATAAAGTATAATGAAATTCCGTTGAAAAACAAATCATAAGTCAATACTTAGTATTACTAGGAAAACGTGTAAATGCTAGTTTACATTATTAATCTTTGAATCTGCCTTTAACATATTCACCATGTTCATGAATATGTTGTTGATTTCACTATTATCCATTTCCAACTATAAAAATCCAATTTCATCATGGCCCTCCACTGCTATTGGTTTCCAACTTTCCATTAACCGTCATTAATTTAGGTAATTTTTTCTTTAAAAAATAAAAGAAGAATAAGAAGGAGGAGGTTAACATCATCTAGATTCTAGAATACAATGTGAACATATCTAGCTTTCCTCTCCTTATTTTGCACCTCCACATCAGTTAAAGAAAAAAAGATCCATACATGATGAGTCATAATCATACAAAATCCCACAAAACAAATAAAGAAGATTAAAATTATATAGTGTTGAGCAAATGATTATATTATATAATCCAAATGCACTCTAGATATATGTTCTTCCTAATTACAATCAAGGTTTAACATATACCGTTATACCTTTCAAACATGAAAAACATATTGATTCCAACTTACAATCAACTGCCATTAACTTCCGAAGCCTTTTCCTTAAAAAGAAGAAGAAGACGAAGAAGAAAAAGAAGAAAAGAAGAAGAATGGAGGTGAACATCATCTAGTATACAATCATGACTCTTATAATCTAGTCAAATATCATTATAAAATGAATCTAACTTTCCTCTTTTTGCAATTCCACATCAATCAGAGCAAAGATTCGCACACTGAATCATAATCATACAAAAGGGGCATCCATAATAATTTGTTAATATATATATTAAATTTATGTATGATTCACATATCTCTTCTTTTTTCTCTTCCATTCCATTAATGTTAGTTTATTTTTTTAATTGAGCAGGACCCATGTGGCACTCATTTATGGAGTGAATTTGGCCACATGTTTTTTTTTTTTTTTTTTTTGCTCTTTGTTTTAGTTTTCTATTTCAAAATTTCTAACTTTTTAAATGTTTATAAATAATTTAATTTTTAGTTTTTTGTTACACTTTTAACATAAAACTTACCAACAACTATATCTTTTGATAAATATTATACAAATAAACTATCAGAAATAAGCAAAAGTCAAATACACTCATGATTTCATATAATTTTTAGCCACCTCTTTTCTTTTTTCCTTTTAGTTTGTGCTTTTTTGGTTTTTTTGCTAAATACCTCTGTTTTTTTTATTTATTAAATCCATAAATTATCTTCATATTTATATGCATATATTTTCCTTGTGGCTCATATATAATTATATATTGCTCTTTTTTAAACGGAACGGACATATATTTTTTCTCTTTTATAACATGTGAGTCCTACGATCATAGAAAAATAATGCAAAAAGTACTATAAATTTTATTATATAAAATTTTAAAAATTGAAATGTCACAAATTATAAAAGAAATATATAACTTAACATGTGTTTACTATGTTATTAAAATGATACCAATAATGATTGTAAGTTATTTGCAGTAAAATTTGTAATAGTTTTAATATTTTCTTATTAAAAAAAAAAGTCTCTCAACACAAAATGTTTCAATGATTTTTTCACACCCACCCCTATGTTTTGTGTTGTGGTTGGTTGATGGCTAAAGTATGAAGTATGATAATTTTTATTTTGACATTTTTCATTAATTTTCAAAATTTTAGGTTTAGGGTTATTATTTCCTTGATTTTATGTGCTATTAATGCTTTTCTAGTCAATTAAGATTTGTTTTAGACCTATCAAAAAAAAAAAAAAAGATTTTTTTAGAATATTTGATCCTGTCAATCAAGTTCTATGGAAACTTTCATTAGGTCTCAAAGTTTGTAAACAAATTTTCAAAGCATTATACAAATTTCTCATCAATAAAATTTCAGAGAGTTTTCTTCTTTATTTCTAGTGGATTCAATGAATCCCTTATGGATTTAGGGATTATTATCTTGAACTATATGTGTTATGTTTCTTGTGCCGTTGTGCTTATGTCATTGTTCTTTTGAGCACTATCTCAAATGATTAAGATAAATTCAATTAGTTTTCCTATATCCTTAGCAAACTATTATTTTATAACAAAATTCATAAGATAATTTCCCCTGGAGAATACAAAATCTTTTAGTTTTTTTACAAGGCCTTTTTCAATGAGTTCCCTTGTGCACTCATCAAGGAGGTTTCAAAATGGTCTCACTTGTATTGAAAAATAGCAAAAACTAATAAAATTATACTTTAAATTGAAAGTGGCTTAATTCTCTATAAATAGCCAATCAACTACATTATAAAATTCAACTTTAATGAGCACACTAAAACACCCATTATTAGGACCCTTTTTACCATTAGCTAAAAAGATAAGTTATTTTTTTGACAAATAATAAGACTTCAAAAGATAAGTTATGATTGTAAGGAACATAAGGCCATCATTATCTTTACATTTTCATCTATCAACCATGACTTACCACTACCAAGTAAATCACAAAATATTGTATGAAGTATGAACTACAAGTGGCGGAGCCACTAAGAGGCTAATAGTAAATAATAGAGGCTTATTTTGAATATTTTTTAATATATATATTAAGCGGAAAACTAACTTATATTTATATATATATATATATATATGTATGTATGTATGTATGTATGTATCTGTGGGCGTGTACATGCATAAAGATAATTTTTAGTACTTGAAAGTTTAAACTCACATTCTCCTAAATTATATCATTAACTTTCTTTTATAATGGTTCATAATGCACAATCTTATTCCAACTCTTAACTTTCCATTCAGTTGATATATTAACATAAAATAAGAATAATATGGCCTAGTTTTCTCATGACTCAAACTAAAAAATCAAATGAGACAATATTTTCTAAGACTAATATGGCCTAGTTTTCTCTTGACCAAGAGAAAAGCTACACAAGCACAATCAAAACTACGTCATTTTAGCATCAAGTTAAAATACAAATCGATCTCTAGCTTAAATGAGACCGTTTCAAGCCAAACTCTGAAATCTAAAACATAATCCACGGAAGGAGAACAGTGAGGGAACAAATCAATGGGCTAGCATACACACCTAAATTAATGGTTGCTCAGGGTGTTTATTACCTCAATTGACAGCGATATATTGCAGCGAACTCAACGGCTTCTCCATTGATCGAAGCGTCAATGGAAGCTGTTTCATAGTCTCTTTCAAACTTATTAAGGTCCAGTAGGAATCTTCAGCTCTTCTTCCTGAGGGATTATGCCGTCGATTCTCACTTGCTGAGGTGGTCGAAGAAGAAACAGTCGGAAGTGCTCAAACAAGGCTTTAAAATTTTTTGTTGCAGCAATTAAAATTATTATGTTTTTTCTGTGAAGCGCTCAAACATGGCTTTAGCCCACACATCTGCTTCCCCTTCCTTGCCGAGAATTGATTACAATTCTCACCTTAGAATTGGTTTGTTCCTTGCTTCCCTTCCCTCACTGTTCCTTCCACGGATAGTGTTTTAGATTTTAGAGTTTGGCTTGAAATGGTGCTGTTTAAGCTAGAGATTTGTGTTTTAACTTGAGGCCAAAACGACGTAATTTTAATTGTGCTTGTGCCAGCTTTTCTCTTAGTCAATGAAACAACGTAATTTGAGACTGATTTGGCAAAAATAAAATATATCAGCTTGAGAATGTGTCACTTAACGGTATAAATTAACCGTGGGGTGAATTGTTAACAGAACCAAACTTTAAAATGTAAAATTAATTTTTTGAAACTTTGGAGTGTAAAATTCAAACAATCCCAAACTTCAGGAGTATAATTTACAATTTATCTTATTCTTAATTTTAACATATATCTATTAAGCATGATTCGACTTGTTGTTATAAAACTATTAATTTGTAAAATACTTCTTTTGCATGTTGAAAATATTAATAGTTTTTTTTTCTTTTTACATTTTCTATTTTATTATTTTGGCTACCGCGGGTGACTAAGCTATTCAAGAGCATGGCTATTCCCTTGAGTTAGTGTAATTCCCCTTTCCCATACATATCAAGTAATTACATAAAAATTAAAATTAAAATTTAAAAAAAAAAAATCCTTTTGACTCCATGATGTTGGTTAGGAGTTTTGAACTCAATACCTCATGGTTTTTATGAGATCTTAAGAACTACTAGACCAACCTTTTTGTGATTTTTTACATTAACTATATATAACATATAATATGTAATGATTTAATCATTACTTTTTAATTTGGCCCTCCAAGGATAAATCCCTAGCTCCATCACTGTGCTCTCATCAAGGAGGTTCAAAATGGTCTCACTGATATTAGAAAATAACAAAAACAAATAAAAATATAGACAATAAATTGAAAGTGATTCTCTATAAATAAATAAAAAGTCAATAAACTGCATTATAAAATTTATTTTTATCTGGTATACAAGAACACTCATTATCATGACCCTTTTTTAATCATTAGCTCAAAAGATAAGTTATTTTTTTGACGAATAATAAGACTTCAAAAAGATAGGTTATGATTGTATATATGAAATATAAGCCCATCATTTTCTTTAATTTTTCATCTATCACCATGACTTACCACTATCAAGTAACTCGTGAAAGTCTTATAAGAAAAAATAACTTGATAAAAAGATTGTATAAACTACCATCCTAAAAATGAGATTTTACGTATACTAATTTCACAACAAATCTTATGTAGTAAACTATTATTAATGAACAAAAAGTAATTTCAGTATTGAACTCATATTAGAACCAATAACAACTTATCATCTAGTTAGGATTTGTTATAAAAATGTTGTACTTAACATTACTCTCCAAAAATTTGGTTTTAGTCTTCTTTTGTGGAGTAACTCCACTAACATGGAGGACACTCAACCCACACGAGAAAGTCCATAAGCACAAAAAAAAAAATTATATTTATCTAATTTATATTTATGTATATATATATATATATGATAACAAATTTGATTCATGTTAATGCAGTAGATTATTAGTAATAAGTAAAAAAGTAATATCAATTATTGGTGTAAGTTAGAATTAGTACAAACTTATCATATCAACATGTATTAAAAATATTATCAATTTTTTTTGGTGGACGTAGCATTTCTCCATCCCCAGCACGCCCTTTTCATTTCCGAGCATCTCTAGTGCTGTGGCCAACCATGTCCCATACTTTGGCAAACATTCCACCGACAAAAATATATATTGTTAGGTCACAATCTGAATGACCCCTTGTGATTAACCCTAATTAATTAATTTAGCCAAGTAATTAATTAACCAATTAATCATGCAATTTTGTGGAAGCACAAACAAATCACCAATCAACTAAATATGCAGCGGAAAATAAATAACACGGTGATTTGTTTACGAATGGGGAAAACCCTAATGGCAAAAACCCCACCGGGTGATTTTCAGGTCACCACTCCCGAAACTCCACTATTATCAAATCAAGCGGTTACAAGTAAATGAATCCCAAGTACCTTACCAACCTACAGTTGAACCCTTACCCCAATACCCAATTGGACTTGATCTGTAGCGACAGTTCCCACCTTTGATGCACAGCTCCCAAGTACGTGACTAACCAACGCGCGAATCCCAATACGCGACTTCAGAACACCAACTGAGAAAGAATGGTTGGCTGCAAAGTTCTTCAGATCATCCACTTGATGAATAGCAGGAAGATGCTTGGTTACAAAACCCTATGGTGCACATACACAGCAACTTCTTGATGGAAGATGAACTAGGTCAAGAACTTTGTCTGTTGATCACAATTTGCTTGAACAGAGATTGCTCAATGATAATGCAACTTGTGTCACCCAAAACGACTCTTAAAATAATCCTTTTATATGTTTAGGGTTAGAAGAAAAAAAGCCCCAAAAACACATTCACGGATCCCAAGAAAATCAGATTGGAATTCTGACTTTTTAATTCTCGACAGATAGCAGGTGTCGAGGTAGCTATCGAGAGGTGTCGAGTTTTAAAAATTCTGCATTTCAACTTGCTTTTTCTTGGACAGACTTGATGACTTCAACACTTGACCTTGAAACATTGTTTCTTGAAGTATTAAAAACACCTAGATCTACCCAATTACAAGCAGAGTGCGTTTTGTCAAAAGATTAGCCAATTTACATAATTAAGTGACATATGTTCTTAAACAAGTTAAAACATATATGTCCTAACAATCTCCCCCTTTGGCAATCCGTGACAAAACCACAACAAACAAATGAGCATATGAGAGAAGTCATAAATCACTCAACTCATATTCACTTGTTAAATACAATAAAATCTATCCTAACAC
The DNA here is from genome assembly GCA_030445155.1 of Quercus variabilis. Classification (NCBI taxonomy): domain Eukaryota; kingdom Viridiplantae; phylum Streptophyta; class Magnoliopsida; order Fagales; family Fagaceae; genus Quercus; species Quercus variabilis. The sequence continues at coordinate 6,656,957 of CP129447.1, forward strand.
AAACTCTTGAAAAAATTTGCAAGAAGAGAGCTTATGATAAGTAGACTTTGACAACCTGTATTTCTGAAACACTTTAAAACAAAACTCATCAAGGCATCTTGTGTGAAACAGAAATAATTAGATTGCATACAAGTATAAAGAACATGTGTATAAAGATAGAAAAGAAACAACACATGAAGAGAGAGGTGAAAGAAACATACATCAACATATATAAGAGATAGGATAAGTACAATGTATGTAAGAATGGTCAAAGGACCTCATATACAAGACCAATGTATCTAAAAGACAAGAAAAAAATACATATAGCCTCACTACATCCCTCAAAAATATGATAACACTCCCCCTATCAAAAATGTCCTATGCCAAAAATGTCTTATGCTAACTCTCCCCCTAAGATGACTACTCTCATAGCCCAAAACTACTCCCCCTTTTTGTCACGAGTGACAAAGGGTAGAGTGTCATGTAGACATCTCATCGGCAGAGCTAGCATCCCCATCATCATCATCATCATCCTCATCATCCTCAGAATCTGAAGCTGCTGGAGTAGGTGGTGAAGGAGTAGCCTCTGGAGCAAATCCACCCATGGTCGCCTGCCGTCGTGCAATACGACCAACATGAACATTCACCTGATACAACTCAGCGGAGAGTGTATCAAGGCGAGTGTCCATGCGCTGCAGCTGCGCCATAATATCTCCAAGGGATACATCGCTCGAAGAGGAAGAAGGAGCAGATGTAGATGGAGCGGATTTGGATGGTGCTGAACGGGAGGGAGGAGTGGCACCTAGCTGTCTCGACTTGAACTGCGCCTCACTACGTTTTACGGTAGCGTCATCTATGGCAGATATGTGTGTGAAGTGGTCAGACACAGGAAAGGGGACAGAAAAATGGCGTAGAATCCGCGTGATAGCAGAAGGAAAAATGAGCTTATCACGGGACGCCGAATCAAGATAGACCTCTATGATAGACCGGATGAAGTGAGAAGGGAAGTCTATAGTAAGATGCTCAAGCAAAGAAAGCAAAAATCAAGCACGAGGCTCTGTGATAGAGTTATAGTGAGAAAGAGGATGGAGAACAAAAGCCATCACCATGTTCATGAATCTAGGACCTTTAGCAAAAGGCCTACATGATGTGAACTGATGCTCACCCCAATCTGCAGGGTGCTCACAAAAAGCAGAGATGAGCTCATTTTTGGACATAGTCCTCAGACGCTCACAAGAGGGGTAATCAGGAAACTCTATCCTAGGTACCCAAAGCACATCCGCAATAAGCTGCGGTGTGACAGGAATGCGCATACCTCGAACGCGGGTAAAAAAATGAGGTACTGAAAGATCAATCCCGTGGATGTTGGAGTAGAACTCCTGTATCAGCACGAGAGGGCAAGTGACCAGGATGTCACACAGTGACCCCCATCCCCTACTGTGAATGACAGAGGGAAGGTCAGTATCGGCGAAGTCCGCCAGAATGACTTGGCGTTCCGAATGAACACCTCGTCTAGAAAAGTTCTCCGAAAATGCCTTATGGGCATCTCCATCACGGAACCGAAGATCAAAGGAAGCAGAATCAGAAGAAGTAGATGCTCCAGAACGCAGAAGGTTCCGAGCAGGAGTAGATTTACGTTTAGATGCCATAGACACGACTAACGTAAAAAGAATGAGAAAAAGATAGAGGGGGAAACAATCAGAAAAGTCCCAAACACAGTTCAAATATATCAAATATGTTGAACAAGAATTACGTATGCATGGGAATGCATGAGCATGTGACATGCAAAGGAAAAACATCATGGGCTCAGCCCAATCCAATCCTAGCAGCACACAAACATAAGGCACGCATCTAAATGCATGTAAATATCATTGTAATGCAAATGAAATGCAATGTATGACATTTTGAAATCATTTAAGTACAAACCCAACCCAAAATTTCAAGAAAAACTCAACAATTTTGAAAAACCTCAAATTTTATGAAAAATCCCAAAAACTAGGTTTTCAAAACATGAAATTCATGAAAAATGAAGAGAATAGAGATCTTACCAAGTGATTTGAGCAAGAAATGAGCAAGATCCAAGTGGGTTGAAGGATTTGAGTGAAAGAAGAGTGAAAGGGAGATGAACAGGCACGGAGAGATCGAGAGAAATCAAGTGAGAAATGAAGAAAATCGCGATCCGCACTAAAATAGGCACCTTAGTAATTCTCGACAGCTGAGGTGTCGAGAGGTGTCGAGAAAGCTGTCGAAGAAGGTATCGAGGAAAAAGCCTTCGACAGATGCAGGTATCGAGAGGTATCGAGATGCAAGGAGAAATTCAGATATGAGAATCTCAATCGATCGCGAAGGTGTCGAGAAGGTATCGAGGAGACAGAAGAAATCTAGATCGATCCGAAAGGTGTCGAGACAGGTGTCGAGAAAGAAGACACAAACAGCACAATTGAATCTCGATCGATCCAACAGGTGTCGAGGATCTGTCGAGAGGACAGAGACTTTCTCGATCGATCCATCAGGTGTCGAGGAGGTGTTGAGATTGCGATAAGAAACAACATGAGAAGCTCGACAGATGACCAGGTATCGAGGAGGTGTCAAGGTAGGTGTCGAGATCACACAAAAATGCAGTTTTTCGAGAAGGGATAAACATAGACATGAATGCAATCTAACACACATCTCAATCAAAGATCCATAGAAGTGATAAACCTCTCAAAACATCTCTCAACATGAAAATGAGCATAAGGATCATGCAAAACACACACACACACACTAAACAAGTCTAACCAATTTTATATTTCAAAAATAAGTTATGACAGTTTAGTGAGCATACATTAGCACATGTAAAACCTTTGTGATGGCCAAATCACATTGTACCTGCACATGTATCAAAAGTAGCAAAGAATATTGCGTGTTGTGTGTGAAAAACATCGCAAGATTGCATATGTGTATACATGTTATGACGATCTGAGATATGAGAAAATAACTTTTAACTCACACACAATCATAACTGTTTGATGGGGACTATCACCTTAGAGGTACATCCTATAACTCCCACATCTCCTAGAATACACGCTTGCAACCATATTTAAAGCATTTTTAATCTTTTTGCTTTTTATTTTCTTTGCATGTTTTCTTTTATTTTAGCATATCATACATGGGCATAAAAAGGAGAAAAGAAATACCCAAGATGTTAAGCATTTGACATCGCACTTTTGCTATGTCGAAGCATACGAATGTCTTTGACACTGCACTTTTGCTATGCCGAAGCATACAGGTGTCATATTATGATTGGCGGGCAACAGTGGTGAGATGGTTATTTATGCCTTTCTCTTAGGATTTCTAGTCCAAACCGTCAAAAAGAGTAATATGAGTGTTAAGTTTTAAGAGATAACCTAATCTTACTCATCACAAACAAGAGTCACAAAGCTCACTTGCTTAGTTGTGCATAGAGATACTCATCTAAACTACAAGAGATACAAAGTTTAGAAAACTTTGTTTCATTGGCCATCCAAGGTACACAAATACCAAAGTACACAAAACACACACTGTTTTTGTATTTTTCAATTTTTCAATTTTTTTTTATTTTTATATCAAAAACAAAATAAACAAAACTGAAAGTAAACACACAAAACATGTTAACAAAACAAAGCAAAAACTAGACTGACTCAGTAGAAAAGTAAAACACACAAGCAATGCAATACATAGGAAAACAAGAAAGGAAAAAGAAAGTGATGAAATCACTTAAAGTCTTTTTTCTTCCACACCTTGGAAGAACCTTTCCTTTGATTGAAACCTTGAACAGGCGGTGAGGGGGAAGAATTTAAACCGTTCAAGTTCGAAAGGAACATGAGGGCTTTCAGAAGATCTCCAAGAGGAGCAAGGGAGGATGGAAGCTGATTATGGTTTCCAGATGCTATCACGCCATTGCTCTGTTGAGTGGCTAACCACTTATAGCAATTTGGTCTAGTATGACCGGCAGCTCCACAATGATGACAGAGATGCTGCTTCTTTTGTTTAGGCTTTTGAGAGTTAGCCTTCTTAGCCCTAGGGTTTTTAGCATCTTTCTTATCTTGCTTAGGGGTGCTCCTAAAATAGATTTCCCTTTGTCTAAGTTCTCACTAGCTAATTTAGTTTTAACATCAATATTCTCAATTTCAGTATTATTAGCAGGAGGAACAAAAACAGTATTGCTAGTAGAGGCAGTATTAGAGAAAGAAATACCATACCCCAAACCAGTTCGATCTGAAGCAGATTTCTGATTGCTAAGCATCTCATCAAGCTTTGCACTTGAAGTCCTCTCCAGTTGAGCCCTGACTTAAAACAGCTCTGCTTCAAGCTTCTTGGTCTTCTCACCCAAAAAGTTGTTTTCAAATCTCAGTGCTCCAATAGTTTGATTCGCTTCATCAACCTTTGTGGACAACTCTTTACGTTCAAGTTCCACATCACTGAGCTTCTTGGTGGCCAGCCTATATAATTTCTCATGTTTTTCAGAGATCTTGTAAAGCTTCTCATAGGCTGAATAGATATCATCTTGATCATCCATCTTCTCAAATTTTGACTCCACCAGTTCTTCTTTTTCATCCACTTCTTCAACAATCCCTTTAGTAGGATTAACTGAGGCAGTGAAGGCATTTAGGATTCTGTCATCCTCATTGTCGGAATCATCTTCAGGCTCAGTGTCACTTAGGGTTACAGCAAGGGCCTTGCTTTTCCCAATGCACTTCAGATATGTAGGACACTCATGTTTCATGTGTCCGAACCCATGACAACCAAAGCACTTTGGTCCTGCGGGAACAGTATACTGACCGCCCTCCTTAGCATCCTTCTTCCCTTTGTCTTGGCTTTTAAACTGAGAAGAACTGAACTGCCTGCGGTCATTATCGAAGCTCCTTCCATTGGCATTCTTCATAAACTTTTTGAACTGCCGAGTGATGTAGGACTTCATCTTGGAATCTTCATCATCAGAAGACTCATCTGTATCACTGCTCTTCGCCTTCAAGGCCATGCTTTTGCCTTTATTGGACTTGCCAATCCTAGATAACCCTATTTCATAGGTCTGCAAGTTTCCAACCAGCTCAGTCAAAGGAATCTTGTCTATATTCTTTGATTCCTCAATTGCCGTAATCTTGGCATGAAATCTCTTAGGTAGAGATCTGAGCACCTTCCTTACAATCTTGGGTTCAGGGATGGTTTCCCCAAGATTGAAGGCTGAGTTTACTATGTCCTTGAGTTTGGCATAGAACTCATCAAACGACTCATCCTCCTCCATCTTAATTTCTTCAAAACTTGTAGTGAGCCTCTGAAGCTTTGAATCTTTGACAGCCTTTGTTCCTTCATAGGTTGTCTGAAGGATGGTCCAGGCCTCCTTGGCAGTTTTAGTTGAGGATATCTTCTTGAACTCCTCATTGGTGACTGCGCTAAATAGGGCATTTAACGCTCTGCTGTTGAAGTTAGCCGCCTTGATCTTTGCATCATCCCAATCCGCCGGATCTTCTGTTGGCTTAGTCCAGCCAATCTCTACAGCTTGCCACACCTTTTCATCCAAAGACTGCAAGAAAGCTCTCATGCGTACTTTCCAGTATGCATAGTTAGTGCCATCAAATAAAGGAGGTATAATTAATGATTGTCCTCTATCCATGACAAACAGGGGTCAATGGATCAAACACAGCAAAGATTAAATCCTAATCAGAGTGTGCCTGCTCTGATACCACTTGTTAGGTCACAATCTGAATGACCCCTTGTGATTAACCCTAATTAATTAATTTAGCCAAGTAATTAATTAACCAATTAATCATGCAATTTTGTGGAAGCACAAACAAATCACCAATCAACTAAATATGCAGCGGAAAATAAATAATACGGTGATTTGTTTACGAATGGGGAAAACCCTAATGGCAAAAACCCCACCAGGTGATTTTCAGGTCACCACTCCTGAAACTCCACTATTATCAAATCAAGCGGTTACAAGTAAAGGAATCCCAAGTACCTTACCAACCTACAGTTGAACCCTTACCCCAATACCCAATTGGACTTGATCTGTAGCGACAGTTCCCACCTTTGATGCACGGCTCCCAAGTACGTGACTAACCAACGCGCGAATCCCAATACGCGACTTCAGAACACCAACTGAGGAAGAATGGTTGGCTGCAAAGTTCTTCAGATCATCCACTTGATGAATAGCAGGAAGATGCTTGGTTACAAAACCCTATGATGAACATACACAGCAACTTCTTGATGGAAGATGAACTAGGTCAAGAACTTTGTCTGTTGATCACAATTTGCTTAAACAGAGATTGCTCAATGATAATGCAACTTGTGTCACCCAAAACGGCTTTTAAAATAATCTTTTTATATGTTTAGGGTTAGAAGAAAAAAAACCCCAAAAACACATTCACGGATCCCAAGAAAATCAGATTGGAATTCTGACTTTTTAATTCTCGACAGATAGCAGGTGTCGAGGTAGCTATCGAGAGGTGTCGAGTTTTAAAAATTCTGCACTTCAACTTGCTTTTTCTTGGACAGACTTGATGACTTCAACACTTGACCTTGAAACATTGTTTCTTGAAGTATTAAAAACACCTAGATCTACCCAATTACAAGCAGAGTGCGTTTTGTCAAAGGATTAGCCAATTTACATAATTAAGTGACATATGTTCTTAAACAAGTTAAAACATATATGTCCTAACATATATATTTATTATCCAATTGGCTCTGCCATCAATCCACCTCACCTGACATGGCATCATCTGGAAGTTAGTTTTTTCACCTATATAAAACCCACCAAACTAACGCAACACACTTCATTTTTTGCTCCACACCTTATATAGTTATATATATTTCACACTAATATTGCTTTTGAAATCAAGCTAGAGAGATTGAAAATTCTTGGATAGGTTGAGATTTTGCGTGTGGCTTATACTGATCATATTGCTTTTGTTTTTTAGATCCCAAGCTAGCCTTCCTAATCCAAACATGGAGGGGAACCAAGAAATGAGTGGTGGTCATGATCCGATGAGGGTTCATGGTGATAAATTTCATGCTGCACTTAATAAAGGTCCCGTCTCACCTTCTGCCCCTTCTGCATGCACTAGTGAAACCCACAAGATGAGAGTGATGAGCACTGGAAAATGTCCGGCTGGTGCATAAAACTTGTTGATGTTGCTCTCTCTGCCCTATGCTTTTGATTAAAAATAAGGCTAAGTATAGTTTCATATTCTAGGACGTGAAATGTTTCATGTCCAAACGATATGTGAATATTGTTAAACGTGGAAAAAATAATAATAAAATAAAACTACATGAGCTTGATCGATCTCTAGTCTCTTTCAACTCGCATGGGCTTCAACAATAAAACAGTGACAATCAAGTCCAACAACGATGGACATCAAAGCTTTGCAAAAGCATATATATGGTGTTAGAAGGTCATTGTTAATTTTCTTAGTGTATTTTAATTAATATATGATAGCAAGGCAGAAAGTTAGCACCTCATTACATATGCTCATCTTCAACTTTTGTACTTTTCGTGAAAATAATATGTGGCTAAGCAAGAACGGTTTAAGTTGTTCTTTTTCCCATTTTTGGTTTCCATCTTTTATAAAATATATTGAAGTTAAAGTTAAAACCTAGAAAATATGGGAACATATTCTTCTAAATAATGATAAAGACTATGTTAATTGATATCTAAGACTATGTGCTCCTTGTTTTTCTAATATTTTAATTCATTAGTTGATAGCAACGCAGAAAGCAAGTCACCAGGTTCATCTTAAACTCTTGTGTTCTATTGAAAGTACGTGTATGGTTGAGCAAGAACACTGGCAACGCTAAGTGTTAATCAGGGTGGTCACAGACCACCTTGAATTTTTTTTTTTTTTTTAATATAACTTAAAAAAATTTGACTTTTAAATTAATATGGGTCTTTTGACCACTCTAAAAAAAATAAAAAAATAAAATAAAATAAATTGACCACCCTAAAAAAAAACACTTGAACACCCTTAATAACAATTGAGCCCATTAAAAATAAAATTCAACCTCTCCAAAATTTTTGTCCATTGAATATTAAAAAACAAATGCAAGAAATATTATGTTCACAACATTTTTGCAATATTTTCATAACAAATCCTAAATAAGAGGTTGTTACTAATAAATAGAAAATAATTTCAGTAATTAATTCAAATTAAAACCAGTAAAAATTTACAACTTAGGTTTTGTTGTGAAAGTGTTGCAAAAATGCTGTGGATAACACTTTTCAAAAATTGCTCAAACAAACATATTAGTCTAAAATCTCAAATCAAACGTTTAATTGTGATTTTTCAAATTGTGTTTTAATTGGTATATTTTAAACTATTTTTTTATATAAATAAATGCATACTTTTCAAATAGCTAGTCTGTTAGTATTTGCTTTAATCTTTAGCTGAATTTGTTGGGTTTATGTAATATATTTTTTCAAAAAGATAATGTATTTTGTTTATATTAGTACTTATTTATGCAATATGTTAGTAATTGAATAGGATATCAGTAGCTTAATAATTGCTTAATTGTGTATATTAAAAAAAATGTAGCTAATAATATTAATAGTGAAACTATCATATTACACAACTATAGGGATGGTAGGCCCAGAAGGGTGTTTTGGGCTAAGAACCCTGTCCGAGGACATTCAATAGTCCAAGGATAGGTAAACGCTAGTGTGGGAGTGCAAAATAGTGCATGGGCAAAGGGGTCTAGTATTAAGATTCCAGAACGTATGTCCGAGGACAAATTTCACGTCGGCTTAACAGGGTAGAGGTCAAAAAGGTTGGCCTGACATCGAGGATAACGTTCTGGGTGATTCTACTAGTAGGGATAAGCATCAGGAATGGATAAGGTAAGAGGAAAGTGAGAAATATCTGAGAGAAAGCTACTACCACTGCATTAAATGCAATGTAACTAACTTTCTGGCCGCACTTATGTGGAGATGATACTTGAACAGTGGGATTCAGCCTTACAGCTGTCTCAAAGGACTTCAGGACAGTGCTGATGGGACAAGGAAATGAGTCAGCCATCTGATCTACATGTGGAGGGCTGAAATAGCGCAAAGGAGGGTAATATAAAGAAGAAAAATCCCATTATAGAGGGATCATTTGAAAATCTGTGAAAAAAAACTATAGCACGAAGAACTGTAATTGTAACCAAGTCTAAGAGAAATATAGATTTCCAAGAATTACTTTGCACAAACTTGTTTTTTCATTGTTTTTCTTGCTTTCTCACTATCTTTGGTTTATTATGAGCGTTGTCTAATTCATTGAAGCCTAGTTTGTAGCCCACTCTCTACAAATTCATTGTATTGAGCTCTTTGGGCCTTAGCCCATCTATCCTTTGGGCTGAGGATCCAAAACTCGCCCCTTATAACAACAATTTTAAAATCTGAAAACTTGTGAAAGAAAATTTTAAAACTTTATGTATTTGAATATGTTTTTATTCTTTGATGTTAATATATTCAGGTTTTATTATTAATAAATTTTTTAAAGTTAAGTGTTTTTAATGACCATCCTTAAAAAACTTTCTAGAGTCGCCATTGAGCAAGAACGACCCTTTTTTTTTTCTTTTTTCTTTTTTTTCCATCTTTAATTTGTTAAAAATATTGAAGTTAAAGTTAAACACTAATTATGTTTGGAGAACATATGGGGACAAAACATAGGTTCTTCCATTGATTGATTTTTAAGAATAATGCAGACTCTATGTTATGTTTGACAGAATGAAGTAGTGATTAATTGATATCTAGGAGCTTAATTTTCTTAGTATTTTAATTAATATTTTGATAGAAAGGCAGAGAGTAAGTCATTATGTTCATCTTCAACTTTTGTATTTTCTTGAAAGTATGTGGTTGAGCAAGAACGGTTTAAATCGTTCTTTTTCCTAGTTTGGTTTCAATCTTTTATTAAGAATATTAAAGTCAAAAGTTAAACCCTAGCTTTATTATTTGGATCGGAGAACATATGGAGACAAGACATACGTTCTTCCAAATAGTGCTGAAGCTTAAAATGGGCTATGATAATAAGTTTGACAAAAACAAACTAGTGGTTATTAGGTTTTTTTTTTTTTTTTTTTTTTTTTTTGAGGATAACTAGTGGTTATTAGGATAATCATGCTGATTCATGCATGTGCCCAAGTTGTTCACTCTAGAAACTTATAATTAAGAATGGAAATGATTAAGCCTAGTGAGCACCTCATTTAAATCAGTTCTTTCTCTTATCACAATTTTTATCACAACATTTATCACAACTTACTGATGTTGTGACTTATCACTTATGAGTTTCGCGACCCAAAAGTTGCGTCCCTAACCTTCTCCATTTCAATTAAGCTACTATGCTAATTAGTTTGATAATGATTTACTTCCCTATAAATGTATCAACACGTCAATGCATCCTAGGCTCCTAGATGACATTGTCACCTGTCAAAATCGCAAGCCATTCCAGCGGAGAAAAAAATATATTTTAAAAAAAAAAAAAAAAAAAAACGCTTGTAAGTAGTCTTGAACATCTCTACGTTGGATTTCTAATGTGTTTATTCAATAATCTTTATTGTACGAAAGTAAGTTAGCTGTAACTTCTCAACTGATATCTTATCAACAAAAAAATAATCAACTGATTTTTTTTATATATTTTCAAGGAAGACATTTTAATTGATTTTGGTTTGATGTCAAAGGCCCAAAAATTACCCATTTATTTGAGAAGTTTATGGCAATATGAGACAACATAAAAGCACCTTGTGGTCTAGATCAAAAGTAAGTCTAGTACCACAAATTTTTTCACAACTTTGCTACGTGGCGATTTATGAGTGGTAAAATCATGAACCTATATAGAGCCACTATTTTATTTCCACCACTCACGAGTTGTCATGCAGCAAAATTGTGGAAAAGTTTGTGACTCCTAGACCACAAATTTTTCCACAACTTTGCTACGTAGCAATTTATGAGTAGTGAAATCATGAACCTATATAGAGTCACTATTTTATTTCCACTACTCACGAGTTATCATACAGCAAAATTGTGACAAAATTATGGAAAAGTTTGTGACTCTTAGATTAAATGTATCTATGCATATGCATGGTTACAAGCTGGTATACTTTATATAGCAAAAATTCCCCTCCCCCATTTGTATTTTTAATTACACATAGTGAAAACTAATCTCACAGACTCCTGGGTTTGGATATCCTAATTTAAGTTTCTTGATGGTTTGATTAGTCGACTTTTGACAGACTCAAGTTTTTAAATTCGAGAAGGCCCAATTTAAATAAATGTGGACAGCCGAAATTTTCCAGGCCCAATTGTAAATTTGGAAGAACTGGAAAATGCATGTGTAGATGACTAAGTTGAGAGGTGAAAAGAAAATCACAGGCACAAGCCGCAATGCCGCACAACTACAGAACCAAATACCAAAGAACGGACAAAAGAGAAATGGTTGTTAAAAAGAGTAAAAGTGAAAAAAGCGGAGGGTAAATTCCATTAATTTAGGCTTTAGATATGGTTAATTGCTAGGCCCATTGCAAGCAATGCTGCAGCAAGCTGGTCATTGTTGTGCAAATGTTTTTTTTTTTCTTTCTCCTTGCCATTGTTGCGCAAATGATTCCGTTGACAAAGACTTCTTTTATATTAAGCTTATTAAGCTTTTCCCTACTCCAATCCTCCAAAAAAAAAAAAAAAAACGGATGGAAGGTATACTAGACTTATGACTTATGAGAGGACCCAAGTGGGCAAGTTGGGATCCACAAATGCTCCCTCATGCTAGTTAAATCATAGCCTTACTTTAATCCCACCGAAGAAGTTAGCAAAAATAATTTTTTATATGCAATACTTTTATTAACAAAAGAACCATAATTATCAGGTACGAAACTCGGGGGCTATTTGGTAAACCTGTTTAAACACATATTTTCAATTTTTAAACAGCATTATATGCATTTTTACACACTTTTTCACCCACACATATTTTCACACATGTTTTCAAATAACAAAACACATGTATCAAACACCCCCTAAAATTCTAGCTTGCTCAAGAACTAATGTATTGCAAAAAACAGGAGCACAATCAAGAACAAAACAACCTGAGTACTTATTTTTCAAAGACCATGAAATCAAAATATGGACAACTTGATTTGTCTCTCTAGGGTTCCATTTGAACTAAATAAACTGACAAAGAGTAGTCCAAGTGCAAACTTGAAGAGTTCTCAACAACAATAATATTAAGTGTGCGTTTGACTCCAAATTAAAATACTAGTTTATTTTATTATTTAATTTATTTTTGCTATTATTTATGGCCCTACTGCACTATTTGGTACTATTTATGAGTCTCACTGTACTATTTCAACTAACTTTTACTTTTATCTACAATACTTTCATTACAAAGTTTTCAATTTCAACAAAATAAGCGAATGTCAAACAGACCCTAAACCAAACCAATGTTACATTCTGCTTTCCAGATCACACGGTATGACTTTAAGCACTGAACTACAAATTTAGATGGTGTTTTATTAAGCTTCATGTAATCGTGTTGAATCATTTCCAAAATTGAGATTATATTATGTGAATATAATTCTAGTCATTATATCATGGGTCATTCACAGACTCTCTAAAGCTAAAATAATTTAAATTGTGAGTCCAAAATTCACAACACTATCTGTCCTGATATCACCTCACTAAAAAGTTGACAAATTTCTTTTATGCTTTAATATTTTATCACATTAACCTTTAACAAAATTAACTTTGTATATTACAAAAAACCGAAGGAGTTCAAAAAAGGTCACCTTCTCTTTTTCTGTAGAAAGGAAAATTTCATTAAACAACCAAATACATTCAGTTAGGACAAGAATGTAATTCCCTATGTTCCAAAGGACTTTCAAGATTGAAGTCAAAATTACCCTTTCATGCAGCAAAAGTAAAAGCATAAAACGACAAAAATGGCCTCCACCTATTGGATTCTTGCTCTTGTAGTCAGCAATGCAGTCAGCAAGCTGGTCATTGTTGTGCAAATGATTTTTTTTTTTTTCTCTTTCTCCTTCTCCTTGCCATTGTTGGGCAAATGATTCCATTGACAAAGACTTTTTTTTTAAAGTATTCGCAGCAGTGGTGTTATATAAATATAATTGTATTTTCTTAGTTCAAAATCACAAAAAACACCACACAGCAGTGGAGCTAAATTTAAAAGATTTAGCTCCAAAGCTACAATGCACGTCTATCTTTAGATGTGCACTGTAGCTCACAGGTAAAAAAAAATTACTTTTTTATTACATTTCTCTCTCTTCTCTCATTAAATAATCTTTTCCTATTCTCTCTCTCTCTCCGGCTTCTCTCTTTCTTCTTTCTTCCTCAATTTTTTTCTCTCTAGCTCACTGGCCACTCCCTCATCTCCCTTATCCCTTAGCTGGCCGGCCACTCCCTCATCGCCAATTTATTCCGCCGACCAAGCTCGCCGACCCACCCCAAGCCCCATCGCCCAATTTGTGCCTCTCTCTCTCTCTCTCTCTCTCAATCACTCTCACCTCTCTCGACCAACCCAACTCGCCGACCCAAGCCTCCACCTCAGCCGTAAGCCACCGCTGCAATCTGCAAGCCACCGTTGCCGCCCATCTCTCTATTCTCTTTGCTGTGATTGAGGGTTTTTTTTTTTTTTTTTATGTATTTTCATACGGATTTGGTGGCTATGGTGGTGATGGTTGATTTTGGCTATGGTAGTGGTAGTTAATGATTTTGACAATAAGATTGTGGATTTTGGTTGTGGTGGTGGTAGATGATTTTGGGTTTGACAGTGGGTTTTGTGTATTTTGGCTTTGGCAATAGCTTGTTCCTTAGTTTTGTTTTTGTTTTTGTTTTTGTTTTTTTTTTTTCCTTCTATGTTGTGTTGTGGTGGTTGTGGCCGGTGGTGGTGGTGATGGCTGTGGTTGTGGTTGTGATTGTGGCTTTGGCTGTGGCTGATGGTAGTTCGGTTGTTTGTTTTTGGGTAGTAGGATATATTATTTTATTGTAGTAGGTATATTATTTTATTGTAATGTATATATTATTTTATTGTGTTGAAAGCTAAAATAGATCTACTGCTGCAGCATGTGTGTAGGTAAAATAGATAAAGTGAATTTTTGTGTAGCTAAATAGCTAAAATTTTGCCTACACTGCTGCGAATGCTCTAGGGAAAATATATATATATATATATATATATTGTTTGTTTGTGCGTGCGCGTGAAGGATTGGAGTAGGGAAAAGCTAGTTAGTGTTGTCAAATTCAAAATTCTTTTAAAAAAAAAATCAAACAGTTTTTTCCTATCTAAGGTTGGTCCAGGTCCAGACGTTAGCGTTACCACTTCTCATAGGATACTTACCCTTCCCCTTAAATAGGAGAAATTATTTCTCCTTAATTACTATCAATAAAAAATCCTACCAAAATATGTTACTTTTTTTTATTCAGAGATAACCCCCTTGTATATATCCCTTAATATTAGGTACTTTCATCTCTCTTTATTCCTTTTGAATGGCAAGTATCCTATGAGAAATAAATTTCTCTTTTCTTCATGTTTAATTTATAAAAATTAAAAAACTAATAATAATAATAATAATAATATATAAAAAAAATTAAAATAAAAAAAAAAAAAAAAAAAACCCTCTCTTTTTCTCTTTCAAAGGAAGGAGTAGTCTTTTCCTACAAGGCAATTCTCTTAGTTCTATTTCTTTATATTATTGTTTTATTACTAATATGATTTTGATTGTTGTATATGATTTTGATTCATTTGTTGTATTATAACTATTTTTACGATTATTGGAGCACAGTTATTGTATATCTAGTTTTATGGGGGCAAAAGTTAGGTATTAAGGGCCGAATGAGATTGAAATCATACAATGAAAAAGGTTCAAAGAATAAATAGCACTGTTTTCTTACCCTATTGTTTTTTTCTTTTTTTCTTTTTCCCCTTTTTTTCTTTCAATACTCCTTTAAAGTTATTATATGTTGTACATGAGTGAGTTACACGTGTGAGAATATATATATATATATATATATATTCTTTTTTGCATTCTTTTTTATATAATTTTGTAACTATGAACTATAAAATTTCGGATAAAAAAATGTAATTATTTACTTTATTTTATTGTAATTGGATTGTCTATGGTGATAGATTCTAGAATGGAAGAACATGAAAATAAGAGAGATAAAAGTAGAATGAAATTCCCTTGAAAAACGAGGCCATAAGTCAATGCTTAGTGTCACTAGGAAAACGTGTAAATGCTAGTTTACATTATTGATCTTTGAATCTGCCTTTAACGTATTCACCATACGTATCCACCATGTTCAAGAATGTGATGTTGATTTCACTATAATCTATTGGTTTCCAACTCTCATTAACTTAGGTAACCTTTTCTTTAAAAAAAAAAACTAAAAGAAGAAGAAGAAGAAGTAGGGAGGTTGACATATACCATTATACCTTCCAAACATGAAAAACATATTTACCTTTTCTTCAAAGCCCTCAGCTTCTATTGTCTCCAAACTTCCATTCAATTGTTATTAAGTTCCATAACCTTTTCTTAAAATAAAAAAAAAGAAGAAGAAGAATGGAAGTTAACATCATCTAGTATACAATCATGACTCTTACAATTTGTTTATGATTTATCATCACAAAATAAATCTAGCTTTTCTCTTTTTGCAATTCCACGTCAATTAGTGAAAAAAGATCCGCACACTGAATCATAATCATACAAAAAGAGCATCCATAATAATTTGTTAAATATATATAATAAATTTATATATGATACACGCACATATCTCTTCTTTTTATCTTCCATTAATGTCTGTTTATTTTTTAATTGAGCGCATGAGCGATAAAGAGGGACCCGCGTGGCACTCATCTATTGGGTGAGTTTGGCTACAATTTTTTTGTTTTTACTTTTTGCTGTCTTAGGTTTTTTTTTTTTTTTTTTTTTTGGTCAAAACTTCTAACTTTTAACTCTTTATAAATAAACTAGTTTTTAACTTTTTGTTACACTTTTAACATAAACTTACCAACAATTATATCTTTTGATAAATACTATACAAATAAGCTATTAGAAATAAGCAAAAGCCAAATGCACTCATGATTTCATCTAATATTTATGCCACCTCTTTTATATTGCCTTTTTGTGCTTTTTTTTTTTTTTGCCAAATACCTGCCTTTTTATTGAATCCATAAATTATCTTCATATGTATATCTTCAATCCACCATACCATCAGTTAATGGGATTTCTAGAGTGTCTAATGAGTAGGAAGTATAATAGTCTAACCAAAGGTTAGAAGTTAGCACACTACTTTCGTGTATCAAAAACTAAAAAAATATGCATAAATATTCCCTTAGCTCATATATAATTATATATTGCTCTTTTTTAAAGAGAATGACGTATATTTCTTCCCTTTTATAACATGTGCATCGAACAATTATAGAAAAATAATACTACAAGTACAAGAAATTTTATTATATAAAATTTTACAAACTGAAGCGTCACAAATTATAAAAGAAATATATAACTTAATATGTGTTTACTATATTGTTAAAATGATACCAATAAAAATTATACGCTATTTGCATTAAAATTTGTAATAGTTTTAATATTTTCTTATAAAAAATAAAAAAAGTCCTTCAACACAAAAAGTTGCAAAGATTTTTTTCACACCCACCTCTATGTTTTGTGTTTTGGTTGGTTGATGGCTAGAGTATGAAGTATGATATTCTTATTTATCAATTTTGATATTTTCATGTAATTTTTAGAATTTTAGGTTTAGGTTTATTATTTCCTTGATTTTATGTGCTTTTAATGCTTTTCTAGTCAATTAAGATTTGTTTTAGAATATTTGATCTTGTCAATCAAGTTCTATTGAAACTTTCATAAAGTCTCAAAGTTTGTAAACAAATTTCAATGCATAATACAAATTTCTCATGAATAAAATTTCATAGTGTTTTCTTCTTTATTTTTAGTGGATTCATGAATGAATCTCTTGTGGATTTAGGGGTTATCATCTTGAAGCAAATGTGTTATGTTTCTTGTGGTATTCTGCTTATGTCATTGTTCTGATGGAGTACTATCTCAAATGTTTTGTGATTAAGATAAATTCAATTATTTATCTCGTGTCCATAGTAAACTATTATTTTATAACAAATTCATAAGATAATTTGCCCTTCAGAATACAAAATCTTTTAATTTTTTTACAAGGCCTTTGTTAATGGGTGCTCTTGTGCACTCATCAAGGAAGTTTCAAACTGGCCTCGCTTGTATTGGAAAATAGCAAAAATTAATAAAAATATAGACTTTGAATTGAAAATGGCTTGATTCTCTATAAAGATTCAATCAACTTCATTATAAAATTCAGCCTTAACAAGTATACTAGGACACCCGTTATTAGGACCCTTTTTACCATTAGCTCAAAAGATAAGTTATTTTTTTGACGAATAATAAGACTTCAAAAGATAAGTTATGATTGTAAAGTAATATAAGCCCAACATTATATTTACATTTTCATCTATTGACCATGACCTACCACTACCACGTAACTCATGAAATGTTGTATGAACTACCAGTGGCAGAGCCACTAAGAGGCTAAATAATAGAGGCTTATTTTGAATATTTTTTAATACATATGTTAGGTGGAAAATTAACCTATATATATATATATATATATATGTATGTGTGCACACATAAAAATAATTTTTAGTACCTAAAAGTTAAACTCACATTCTCCTAAATTATATCATTAACTTTCTTTTATAATGGTTCATAACGCACAATCTTATTCCAACTCTTAACTTTCCGTTCAATTAATATATTAACATAAAATAGGACTCCTCAAAAAAAAAAAAAAAAAAAACTAATATGGCCTATTTCTCATGACTCAACTAAAAAGTAAAATGAAACAATATTTTTCTTTTAAGCTATGCTCAGGAGATTAAGCCGAGATATGCCCTTTTTTTATTTTACACTTTGATTTTTATCTAAGATAGGTAAAAGGTGTAATTTTATTATTTTAAGATATATATATCTATTAAGCTTGATTCAGACTTGTTATACAACTATTAATTTGTAAAATACTTCTTTTGCATATTAAAAATATTTTTTTTTCTTTTTACATTTTCTATTTTATTATTTTGGCTGCCACGGATGTCTAAAGCTATTCAAGAGCATGACTATTCCCTTGAGTACATGCAGTTCCCCCTTCCCATACACATCAAGTAATTACAAAGAAGAATCCTTTTGACTCCATGATGGTGGTTAGGAGTTTTGAACTCAATATCTCATGGATCTTATGAGATCTTATGATATATAACATGTAATATGTAATGATTTAATCATTACATTTTAATTTGGCCCCCCAAGGATAAACCCTAGCTCCGCCATTGTGCTCTCATCAAGGAGGTTCAAAATGGTCTCACTTGTAGTAGAAAATAGCAAAAACAAATAAAAATATAGACAATAAATTGAAAGTGATTCTATAACCAAAAAAAAAAAAAAGGTCAATCAATTGCATTATAAAATTTAGCTTTAGCTGATACACAATAGTACTCATTATCATGGGCCTTTTTTTACCATTAGCTCAAAAGATAAGTTTTTTTTTTTTTTTTTGGACGAATAATAAGACTTCAAAAGATAAGTTATGATTGTATATATAAGTCCATTATTTTCTTTACTCTTTCATCTATCACCATGACTTACCACTATCAAGTAACTCGTGAAAGTCTTCTAAAAAAAAAAAAAAAAAAAAGTAACTTGTGAAAGATCGTATAAACTATCATCCTAAAAATGAGATTTTTACGTCTATAATAATTTCACAACAAATATTAGAACCAATAACGATTTATCATCTAAGATTTGTTATAAAAATTTTGTATAACTCATGAAAGTCTTCTAAAAAAAAAGTAACTTGTGAAAGATTGTATAAACTATCATCCTAAAAATGAGATTTTATGTCTAAAATAATTTCACAACAAATACTATGTGATAAGTTATCATTAATAAGCAAAAAAGTAATTTCAATAATAAACTCATGTTAGAACTAATAACAATTTATCATCTAAAATTTGTTATAAAAATGTTGTACTTAACATTACTCTCCTAAAAATTAGTTTTAGTCTTCTTTTGGAGTAACTCCGCTAACATGGAGGACACTCAGCCTATACGAGAAAGTCCATAAGTACAAAAAAAAAATTATAACAAATTTGATACGTGTTGATGTGGTAGATTATTACCAACAGGTAAAAAAATTACTAATTATTAGCAAAAACGAGAACTAATACAAACTTGTCAAGTCAACGTGTATCACAAAGATTGTCAAATTTTTTGTGGATACAGCACTGCCCCTACCCCCGCACGCCATTTCATTTGCCAGTATCTCTAGTGCTGGGGACAGGGTCCCAGTATCTCTAGTGCTGTGGCCAACCCTCCGACAAAAAAATATATATTTATTATCCAATTGGCTCTGCCATCATTTGGGCCTCACCTGACATGGCATCGTCTGGAAGCTAGTTTTTTCACCTCTATAAAGCCCACCAAACTAACGCAACACAATTCATATTTTGCTCCACGCCTTATATGGTTGTGTGAATATATATTTCACACTGATATTGCTTTTGAAATCAAGCTAGAGAGTGAAAATTCATGGATAGTTTGAGATTTTGCGTGTGGCTGATACTGATCATATTGCTTTTGTTTTTTAGATCCCAAGCTGGCCTTCCTAATCCAAACATGGAGGGGACCCAAGAGATAAGTGGTGGTCATGATCCGATGAGGGTTCATGGTGATAAATTTCATGCTGCACTTAATAGAGGTCCCGTCCCACCTTCTGCCCCTTCTGCATGCACTGATGAATACCACAAGATGAGTACTGGAAAATGTCCAGCTGGTGCATAAAACTTGCTGCTGTTGCTCTCTCTGCCTATGCTTTTGATTAAAAATAAGGCTAAGCATACTAATATAGTTTCTTTTTTCTTTTTCTTTTTTAAATGACAAGAGAGGATATTAAGGCCTCTTTGAGCATCTGGCTATTTACTCAAGTGTATGTTGTCTCTCTACTTCAACAATAAAACAGTGACAATCAAGTCCAACAACAATCACCATCAAAGCTTTGCAAAAGCATAAATATGGTGTTAGAAGGTCATTGTTTTCTTAGAATATTTTTTTTAATATGTGATAGCAAGGCAGAAAACTAGCACCTCATTAAGTTTATGTTCATCTTCAACCTGTGTACTTTTGTTGAAAATTATATATATGCGGTTCGGCAAGAACTGTCTGAATTTTTCTTTTTCCCATTTTAGTGTCCATCTTTCATTAAAAAGATCGAAGTTAAAGTTAAACCCTAGAACATACATACGTTCTTCCAAAACAATGTCGCGGACTATGTTAAGTTTGACAAAATTAACTAGTGGTTAATTGATATCTAAGACTAGGAGCTCCTTGTTTTTATGGTATTTTAATTCATTATTTGATAGCAACTCAGAAAACAAATCACCAGGTTCATCTTCAACTCTTGTGTTTTCTTGAAAGGATGTGGTTGAGCAAAGCGGCCTTTGGTTTTTTCTTTTTCCATTTTGGTTTCCATCTTTTGTAATAGAGTTGAAGTTTAAAGATAAACCCTAATTATATTTGAAGAACATATAGGTACAAAACATAGGTGCTTCCATTTATTGATTCTTAAAAATGATGCGGACTATGTTAAGTTTAACATAATAAAGTAGTGTTCAATTGATTTCTAGGAACTCATTGTTAATTTTCTTAGTATTTTAATTAATAATTTGATAGCAAGGCTGAGAGAGTAAGTCATCTTGTTCATCTTCACCTTTTGTATTTTCTTGAAAGTATGTGGTTGAGCAAGAACGGTTTAAATAGTTCTTTTTCCCAGTTGGGTTTCCATCTTTTATTAAAAAGATTGAAGTCAAAAGTTAAACCCTAAAAGGGGATTTAGGTTATATTTTAATTTTGTGTTAAATAAAAAAAAATAAAAATAAAATAGAGAGAGAGAGAGAGAGAGAGAGTTTTGGTTGCGTATGTCATGAGCAAAATTCAATTAAGCTTGAAAAATTCATAACATGATTGAATAAGTAATCTTCCAGCTTAGAATTAATTGGTCTAGTTATTTTCCTTGAGAATGGTAGTGACTAAATTGAGTAGACAAAAGTTGGTGAGATTTTAGGCCTTTATACTGACACATCCATATCAGTCTCATTATTCTTTCATGTGAAATATTCTTCCATAGATTTGTTTATCTAGAACTTTCCTTGATTCTCTTTGAGGTCATATTGACACATGCATGCATAAACATGATTAAAGCCTTCTTTGTTATAAGCTACATAAGCCAAATAGCCTACCTTGTAATTAATTTTTCTTTTTGTTAAAACCCTTTGAGCTTTATTGGTTTTTTTTTTTTTTCCATTGTGAACCCACGTTACAAGCTTTAAACCTGAAAAACAATGCCTTTACCCAAGCCGTAAACCTAGTGAAGCATTGTTCATCATTATGATATGTATGGGTGTGCAAGAAATAAGTGTGGGGGTGTCTGGATTTGTGGTATGACTATGACTAGTGAAATGGAATATGTTTTCATTCTCAATTCGTGAGTTCCATTGTTGATGTAATTTTGGTGGAAAAAAAAAAGGGACGTGATGGAGGAAATTGTTTTTAATGTTACAAACTATCCATGTTTATAATTCCTCCTAAAATTCCAAGAAAGGGATCTGTTTATACATGATACAAAGATGGCAGCTGCTGAATGGAACGACTAGTTTTACATGTCTTATTTATTCGAGTTTGAGTTGATTCATTTTTGCTCCACTAGTTTCGATGGCTTTTGAGCTACATTTCCAAATATTTCTGACCTTAATCCTAAACTCTATTACAACCCTTGAAAAGTCCTTATGATTCATGTCATGTATGTGATCCTAGTGGTGGAGAATGAGAAGATATGCAAGTCTATGATAAATCATTTCCATTGGAATGAATTTGAGTGAAACACATACCCCTCAAACGCATGAGAGTCGAGTGTCTATTTCCATGAGGATCTGCATATTTAGTTTACTCTATCTTTGAGTAAAAATGCTTACTAAGTAATTGTAAGTTGTTTAAGAATGCTTGTGCACGATATGTTATGAGTTTTGAAGAGCTTGGTTGTTCTTTGCTTATGGCATTGCAACCTTAATATTTTTGGAAAAGTGAATTTGAGTTTTGCCCGAGGGCAAGAAAAAGTTAATTGTGGGGGAATTTGATGACACTACAAAAAAAAAATGTCTATTAGCGGCCAAGAATTTTTTACAGACCCAAAAAGCCCACTCAAAAAATCTGTTTTGTGATGGCTAAATAAAGCCCTCGCAAATACTTGATAAAATATGAAATATTTGAGACCAACAAAAAAAGCTATCACAATTATGTGTTATAGCCGTCACAAATGCTAATATTTTGGAAGGAAATTTTCCCTCCATATTCTTTGCAAGGAACAATTAAAAATATTGGGCAAAAAGTGTATTATTTGTGACAGTTAAAAAAATGTTGTCACTAATACTAAATCATTTGCAAGGGCTAGGATCGACCTTCACAAATAATCATTAAAATGTAAAAAAAAAAAAAAAAAAAAATTGGAGGGAAATGTTCCCACCAAATTATTTCCAATGGACAATAAAAATTCCTTGTAAAACGTTTATTTTTTGTGTGAGTTAAAAATATACCCTCACTAATACTAAATTATTTGCGAGGGCCACAATTAGCCTTCGCAAATAATCATGAAAATATTAATTTTCTTTGGAGATAAAAATTATTCTAAAATTCAAAAAATATAATGATTGGTGAAACATAAAGTGATAGAAAATTTGTATTCAAAATTATGCCTATTTAAATTCATAATATCTTGTTTTTCATCTATGGTTTTCAATTAGGCCACCAACTTATAGATGGTTTGCTGAAATTCTTTAAAACCTTCAGACTCAGCTTGACTTTGAACTTCATAATTCTAATTTATCCATCATTTTCTATCTATGTAATTAACCACTATAAGAACTACATGATCACTTCTTTGGAAAGTTGCAAGAACTAGACTATAGTAAAAATGTTGTTTACATATCCACAACACATATAGCAATCAGTGATTGCCAATCACTCATAGTATTGGGAAATAAGATGAACAAAAAAAAAAAGCTCAGTTTTAAAATCAATGCAAGGCAATTAAGGGGTGAGAATTGGATCGCTAGTCACAAGTCATCCTAGTCGCCAACCTGGTACAAGCCATCTCTTTGATATGGACCTAGTGTGAGAACAGGCACTTTTGATCCAAATACTCCCATCGGCACAAATGGATTAGTTCCAAAAGTCAGATGATGATAAACTTCATCCGCAACCACCAAAATGCCCAGCATTTTTGTTGTCCCTGCAGTCTATAATTTAGAAAATCAACCACCACTAACATTAACACCCTAATTACAACAAACAAACAAACAAACAAACAAACAAACAAACAAAAAGAAAGAGAAGAAAGTTTTACTTATGAAAACTCACGCTTATTGCAGAATGTTTCTAAACCATTAAATACACCATTGTGTTACATGTAAGTAACAAGATCATATGAGAGTCTAGCAAAATAAACTAAAATTTATCGTTGTTTCGCCACTAAAAGCTTTAAGTCATTCTTATTATGAACTTATAGACATTTTGATATTCTCAAAACAAATTTGACTCTACTTCCAAATAGACATTGGCTCAAATGATAAAGAAATCAAGTAAGGTAAAAGCATTAGTGAGTCTCAAGAAAAAAAAGTTCACAACCTGTTCAACAAAATGCCTCACAAAACAAACAAACTCTATTTTGCATTTTTCCCATACTTGTTCTTCGGCAATCAATTGATGCAGCCTCTCTTTAAGCTCAGGCCTATGTCTATCACCGCTACGAGTGTTGATGAACACAACAACCAAAGCCTCGGGCGGCCCAACATTGAGGTCGGTCCACTCATGAAACCGAGCCTCTCCGGCCTTAGGGTCTTGGAGGCGAATAGTAGCGCACATGGCGAAACAAAGGTACTGCAGCATTACTAGCCTCTGCTGCAACTCTTACTTGTCAATTCTCATTACACATCCTGGGTCGTGCCTGCAAGGTCTGTCTCATACTCACTTCTCTATTTTTCTTATCTGGGATTTTTTTTTTTTTTTTTTAAATTTGTTTATTTCTTTACTTTTTAGTGTTATTGGCATATTTGCTATGTCTTCAAGATATTATGGATCGTTTCAAACGGTTAAGAAAACAAAACCCATTACTTCAAATAGAGCAAAATGTGAAAAAGATTGCTACCTTTTTTTTTTTTTTCTTTTGGGGGTTCAATTTATTTCCTTTTGTTAGGGTTGCTAAGAAAATGTACACAAGTCTCGGGAAAAAAGTTTAGATCTTTTTGTTTTTTACCTTGCTTCCTTTTTTATTTTATAGAAAAGAATGTGAGAAATGGTTGTATTAGGTTCACTGCAGTATATCTTTTGCTAGAATCAAACTTTTTGCACAAATATAAAAAATAGAATTTCTCCTATTTTTGATTTTGAGGTCTTCAGATTGTTTATTTATTTTCTATTTAAGAGTTGTAGTCTAGTAGTAGTGGAGATGCTCTTAGTAATTTATTTTTTTTTTCAATATCTAATTTATGGTATATATTTTATTTTTAATGGGTTTTGTATATGGTTATAGGATCTTTGAATAAGCTTTTAGATATTTCCTAAAATATTTCCTACATATATTTTTATTTATTTTTTATTTTTCTCTTTTCTGCTACTTCACATAATTTTTTCACTCTCTGCTACTACTTTCTGCTAAAATTTCCCGCACAAATCATGCTATATATTTCTCGCTTTTTGCTACGCCTCCAGTTTATCACGGAGAGGCTAGAGAACGAAACCAAAGACAAGGGTGCCAGGTACTGATTTATCCCCTCCAGTTTTATTCTTTGTGCCTCTAATTTATCTCTTTCCCGCACAAATCATGCTATATATTTCTCGCTTTTTGCTACGCCTCCAGTTTATCACGGAGAGGCTAGAGAACGAAACCAAAGACAAGGGTGCTAGGTACTGATTTATCCCCTCCAGTTTTATTCTTTATGCCTCTAATTTATCTCTCTCTCTCTCTCTCTCTCTCTCTCTCTCATATTTCTGTTTTCTATTAGCAGATTTGCTCAATCTTTTATAGCTTTTGGTGATCCATCAGTCAAAGGTACACATCTAAAATAATATTTTACTATCTATATAAATAAGACCTACTTTAACTTTGAATAAACTAATGTTACAAGGATAACTAGCTTTATAGAATCAATCTTAAGGATTGATGTGATAGAATAGTACTTTTGGTTTATTTTATAGGTGTATAAATTTTTTTTTTTTTTGATGAAATTTTATAGGTATATAATAGTGTTAGCACATTTGGTTTATTTTATAGGCATATAATACTGTCCTAGTTTATAGGATTCCAGTTGTAGCATTTTTTTTTTTTTTTTGAATTCTGTGATATCTTTTTGTATTGTAATGAATTTCTTAACAAGGTGATTTCAGATAATAAGCTATCCTTGTGCAACAACTATGCAATGGTTTAAGTTTGTTCTCTTTTCAACAGTTTATACAAATTGTATCTAAAATTTAATGTCAATATCTCCATTTATTTCTGTATTTGTTGATTTGGTGGTTTGGCATTTGTTTTGAGGTTGTTCCTCAGTTGTTTCCATGTTTGATTGTATTATAATAGATGAAAGGAAACAATTTAATTGATGACAATAACCTTTGGACACCACAACTTGAGAAACTATTTATTGATTAAAGTGTTGTCAATTAAAATTTTCTGCTTCAATTTATCAATGTGATAGGATGATGAGCATGTATTTAGTTCTGAAAAAATTGTTAGTTATATTTTTCTTCACAGTAATGTCATTGAAGTAAAAGTTTTGTGAGTTAGGTAGAGCTGTGTATCATGTGTAATTTCACATTAATATTCATAACTGCTAGTGTTCTTTATTTTTTGTTATCGCATTAACATATTTATATTCTACTTTCATTGTGTTGTTTACAAATTGTTAGTTTTTGTGATAGTAGATAGGCATGGCAAGGAAAGTTAAGAGGAAAGGTAAAGGCATTAGTGAGTCTCAAGACTCTCAACTACAAGAAACTCAGTCAACTAGGCCTTCCCTTGATCATAATGAAGTTTGTGAGCAGGAGCTCTCACAAATTCTACCTCCATCATCTGAGCCTCAAACCGATGAAGGAGCACCTCAGGCCTCTAATTTCGTTATAATAGGTAGTATTTACATTACATACCTTTTTTTATTTTATCACATTTACTTATATTCATAATTTATGTTGTGATTTGGTTGCACCTTCATTATTGCACTTCCACCAAGGATCTGCATCATGCATAACAATTCCAAATCCATCATATTACTATAGCATCATTGCAAGTGGCTGGTCGAGAATATTGTGATGATCTTACATGATGTTCTGAAGATAGTTTCCATCTTATTGAGTTTTTTTCTCTCCTGTTATGCACCTTTTGCTGAGATTGTTCACGACACATGAAAATTTTAAGAAGAAGTATTTCCTATGTACTTGGGTTGTGCTTTGCGTTTATTGAATGGTTCATTTACCTATAAATTTTTTTTTTGAGAAGTTATGAAAATGGGGCAGCTCAAATTCTGAGTAAAATCTATCAACTGGATGTCCATATTTTAAATCTATTGAATTGTTATATCATACCCAACTGAAATTGATGAAATCATTGTGTTATTTTTGGAGGGATAAATAATTTTTCTAGATTTTTTATTTCCATGGTATAATTTTCATTAATTAGATAATGTGAGTGGGAATTTTATTATTAACATGAGGTAAAATATCCTTAATAGCATTGAAATTCTTGTGCTGCCTAATAATTCTTCAATCTGGTAGCAGGGTGTGCAACCATACACTCAAATCAAATGTTAGTTGGAATCAAAGCTTTAAGCATGAATTTTTTTTTCCTTAAATTTCTTTTGCTGTTTAAATAATATTCTTGTGCTTGAATATGTGAGAGATCAAGAACAGATTCTAAATGTGATATATGTTTTGTTATTAACTTATTTCACAATATTATTATACGATTCTTTCCCTTATTAGGAGAGCTTCTTTTTCTTTTCTTTTTTTCTTTTCAATAGGTACACGTTCTTTATCAAATTTTTATTATTTGTTTTATCAATAGGTACTAATGCTGGAAAAAAGAGGGGTCGAGGAAAGGCTAAAGGCATCAATGCCGGAGATGGTGAAATAGAGGTTGAGATTTATGACGGCAAGTGAGTGACTTATTGCTTGTTGATTTATTGAAATTAATTATGGTATCATAGCTATAAGATATTGTTAACATGTTTGATTTCAATTTTCAGAATTATTACACCGAAAGCCACTCGAGAGATTACCATTCTTTTTCACCAAAAACTTAATGGAGCTTGGACAACTTTTACAGAATACCCAAATTCTGATCTAAAGACTTTATATGCTCGATATAGAGCTCAACGCTTTAAGCATAAATAGCCAAATGAGGAAGTAAAGAAAGCGTTTGTAGAATCAGTGAAACACCGCTATTCTAATTGGATGTTTCACATAAGAAATCCAATTTTTCAAAAGTACGAAAAGAAAGAAGATCGTTACAAGAATGGTCCTTCCTTCATTCCTACCCCTTTTTGGAAAGAGAAGGTGGATAAATGGATGGGGGGAGATTGGGGGGTGAGTGTAAATGGAATACATGTCATAAATTCTCTCACACTCTCTCTAACCATTATTTGTTAATATTTTCATAGAAACTAATGTTCAAGTGTATGAATTTTGCATGTAGGAGACAAGTTTGATAAATAAGGACAACATAAATAAGTCTAAAATTTTCTCCACTATAGGTTCTGTACCAATGGACAAGTATAGATATGAAATGGTATATTATATTATCATCAAATAGTTTTACATTTTATTGTGTATTTACATAGTTTAATAAGTTTACCAGTGTTGTTTTTTCTTTTAAATATTGCAGTATCTAGAGGCGAGCTCTAAGCCTAGCCCCATTGATTGTTTTAAGAAATTTCACACAAAGAAGGATGGCAAAGAATGCGCAATTGATCATGCTAAGACATTATATGTATGCAACTTATACCAAAATTTTAATTTTGTTATCAACTTTAGTTTTTTTTGTTGTTTTGTTTATCCACGTGGTTTTTATTTTTGTGTAGGAAAAAATGGATGCCATAAAGGCCAAAGCTATTTCTGAAGGTACTAAGACAAATGATTATCAGATCTTTTGTAAAGTGGTTGGTGAACCAAGTCATGATCGTATTCTTGGTATGGGAATAGGTATTAAGGCTAAGGATGTGTACGGCTTAACTTCATCTGGTAAAGGTTGTAGCAAATAAGATTTTACAAAAGAAAAAGAAGATTTGGAGACACGTCTTAGACAGGAAATGGATTCCAAACTTGCAAAAGTTGTGGAGATGCTTGAGGAGAAGTTTGCACAAAATTTGCAGTCAATGGGGATACCACAACAATCTAACATAGATCCAGCTACCACGGTACAATCTCAAACTTATGCTTTTGTCTCTTGGATCTTCTACAACTTTCTATTGGTATGTTGTGGTTTCAGCTTGCATCTATTATAATATTATATTATTTTATATTTAGTTTTGATAAATGATAATAGGACTATGACATTATCTACTATTTTGACAACTATGTATAGGTTTTGTATTTAATTTTGTATATCATATGTGTTTTGTGGTTTACGCTTTACACAGTTGTTATATTATTTTAATTTGTATTTAATTTTGATAGTGGTTTAAGTAATCAAATTAAGTTATTGTTATGCAATATAGCTTTCCTTGCATATAGCTTATCCAACATAAGGAATTTACTTTTGCTTATGATATATTATTATATGATTAGATTTGGTATGGTATGGTATGGTATGGTATATGTGTACTTATTTATTGAAGCATTGATACAAATACAAATTCACTTTAATTGTTTCATTTTAACTCATGTTTAATGTTTTTTTTATTTATTTTTTAGGATGGTACTAGCAGAGATGAAGAGGACAACTCAAACAATAACATAGAAGTTGAAAACAACTTGGAGAGTGACTCAGAGGAAGACCAATATAGATCTTGTCATAAAATAGTTGTTTAAGTTTAAAACAAGTTTTAATTTCAGGATTTCTTTGTATATTTTATACTTTAAAGTTTGAACTTATATGAATTTTTATCTTTCGATGGATCATTTTTAGTAGTTATTAGACTATTGTATCAATTTTTAGTAGTTATTGTACTATTGTAACATGATAGTTAAACAAAAATAATATAAAATAAATTAAAAATAAATAAATAATAAAACATTTCAAAAATTATATAAAATATTACCACCGATGACATAAAAACTTGGTCATAAATAACTTTATAGTGATGACAAAATCCCTCACAAATAGTTATTAACGACGACTATTTTCTCTCGCTAAAAATAAGTTGCAAACCCTCACAAATAAATTTTAGCGATACCATTATTGAGAGGGTATGAATGTCCTCATAAAAAGTTATTAACAATGACTACTTCCTCTCGCTAGAAACAAGTTGCGAGGGGTTAAAAACCCTCACAAATAAATTTTAACGATGCCATTATTGAGAGGGTATAAATGTCCTCACAAATAATTATTAATGACGACTGTTTTCCCACGCTAAAAATAAGTTGCAAGGGGTTAAAAGCCCTCACAAAAAAATTTTGGCGATGCCATTATTGCAAGGATATAAATGTCCTCACAAATAATTGTTAATGACGATTGCTTTCTCTCACTAAAAATAAGTTGCAAGGGGTTAAGAGCCCTCACAAATAAATTTTAGTGATGCCATTATTTGTCACTAAAAAATATGTCGTCAATTTGGAATTCACAAATTAATAATTGCAAGGGTATAAAGGTCCTCACAAATAGTTATTAATGACAACTATTTTCCCTCGCTAAAAATAAGTAGTCAACTTTTCTCGTCGTTTGGTAATATATTTGTGATGGCAAATTTGTTTAGTAGCAACAATAAATTGCCCTCATAAATTATTTATTTGCGAAGGTATAGTTGCAAAATCTATTTTAGCAACAAGAGCAAATACGACGGCTTTCAAGGGCCATATGCCCTCACTAATAACCTTTTGCGATGATATTTGAATTTTTGCGAAGGCATATGACCCTCGCTAGTAGACTCTTTTCTTGTAGTGTGAGAATGCAAAATGTCATATTTTTCTCCCTAAATGTTTAGTCTTTTATACTTATTTGGTGCCTAAATATACTCATTATTCTTATATTTTGATTTAGAATGCAAGTGGAGGCATTAAGTACAAAACGAAGCTAATTGGGCGATTCTGGACAGTTTTGACATCACTTCATAATCTGGGCATAACTCTCTCATACGAGCTCTGATTGAGATGATTCAAGATGCTTTGGAACACCAAGAAAAATCTCTACAACTTTCATGTTTTTAGTTTTGAGAGATACTCGATGCATCAAGGACGAAATCGGGCTTGAAGTTACTGCACATGCACTGCTGACGTTCTGAAACATTCCTTAGCCTACAATTCTAATACGCGGATCTGATGTGGTTTATTTTTGAAAGTTTCCAGATCTGGTGCATGAAATTTCCAACTGAAAACACCACTTTTCTAGTTATATTTGTACTCTATTTTACTTTTTTATATTTTCTTTAATTAGTCAGATTTGGATGTTGTTATTTTAGGATAATATTTAAAATATTTTTAGGAGATCTTGTAAGCTTGGAAAATGGGGAATTAACATGGAAAAGGGAGAGGAAAAATCAGACCTAACATAGACGTCTCTCTCCCCTCTTCTCTAACTTCTCCTTCGAGTTTTTATCATGGCCTTGCATGGCTAAACTTTTGTACTTGATCAAAGGAAACAGAAGCCTCAGAATCAATAAAACTGTGAGATCTAATTTGTTTTTACTGTTTAATTTTATGCTTTGAGTATCGGATGTTCTTCTGTACCTATTTTCATGATTGTCTCGGAGGCCTGCTAGTTTATTATTCGTAGCAATCTACTACTAGGTTAGATATCAAATCTGTAATTATTTGATTTCTCTAATTTGTGAAGCAATCAAGATTTAATAATTTGTTGCGTTAGAAATTATTAGATCTTAGGAAGAACGCTTGACTAAATTAAATACAACCGCTTATGCTTGTGAATTAGAGAGATCAATGAAACTAAACAACACAAGCACAAATGGTTGTATTTAATTTAGTCAAGCGTTCTTACTAAGGTCTAATAATTTCTGACACAGCAAATAATTAAATCTTGATTACTTCACAAATTAGAGAGATCAAACAATTATGAATTTGATATCTAACCTAGCAATAGATTGCAACGCATAATAAACTAGTAGGCCTCCGAGACAATCATGAAAATAGGTACAAAAGAACATCTGATACTCAAAGCATAAAATTGAATAGTAAAAACAAATTAAATCTCACAGTTTTATTGATTCCGAGGCTCCGTTTCCTTCGACCAAGTATAAAAGTTTAGCCACGCTGGGCCATGATAAAAACTCAAAGGAGAAGTTAGAGAAGAGGAGAGAGAGACGTCTGTATCATGTCTAATTTTTCCTCTCCCTTTTACACATTAATTCCCCCTTTTCCAAGCCTACAAGATCTCCTAAAAATATTCTAAATATTATCCTAAAATAACAACATCCAAATCTGACTAATTAAAGAAAATAAAAAAAATAAAATAGAGTCCTAATATAACTAGGAAAGTGGTATTTTCAGCTGGAAATTTCGTGCACCAGATCTGGAAACTTCCGAAAATAAACCACATCAAATCTGCATATTAGAATTGCAGGCTAAGGAATGTTCTAAAACGTCAGCAGTGCAGGTGCAGCAAATTCAAGCCTGATTTCGACCTTGATTTATCTAGTATCTCTCAAAACTCAAAACATGACAGTTGTAGAGCTTTTTCTTGGCGTTCCATAGCATCTTGAATCATCTCAATTGGAGCTCGGATGAGAGAGTTATGCCCAGGTTATGAAGCGATGTCAAAACTGTTCAGAATCGCCCAATTAGCTTCGTTTTGCACTTAATGCCTCCATTTGCATCCTAAATCAAAATATAAGAATAATGAGTACATTTAGGCACCAAATAAGTATAAAATACTAAACATTAAGGGAGAAAATATGACATTTTGCATTCTCATGAAGAACATATGGAGACGAAACATAAGTTCTTCCAAATATGTAGTGCTGACTTAAAAATGACAAGGGCTATGATAATAAGTTTGACAAAAGCAAAGCAGTGGTGATTTAATTAGGTTAAGATGAATGTGCCCAAGTTGTTCACTTTAGAAACTTATAATTAAGAATGGAAAAGATTAAGCCTAGTAAACACCTCATTTAAATCAGTTCTTATCCGATCACAATTTTTGCTGGCCACAACTTTTATTATAACTTGTTAACGTGCTCAATTATAAGTGATGAACAATCTTTTTCTTATGTAACCCCCACTGTTTTTTTATCTACCATGTACTCACAGCTAATCACTTCAAAATTGTTGTAATGATTGTTGTAATAGTTGTGACTTTGCGTCAGTTTTGCGCCACAAAAGTTGTCTCTGAAGCTGACTTCTTTGTTTCAATTAAGCTAACTCGGACTGTGATAATTAGTTTGATAATTAATGATTTACTTTCCTCTTGAGAGATTTTATATTTTCCCTATAAATTTATCAACACATCAATGCAAATCCTAGGCTCTCCTATACGCGCGACGTTGTCACCTATCAAAATGGCAAGCCATTATTCCAGAGGTAAAAAAAACCTCTTGTAATGTAATCTTGAACATCTCTATGTTGGATTTCTAATGTGTTTATTCAATAATCTTTACTGTACAAAAGTAAATTAGTTGTAATTTATATTTTTGTATATTTTCAACAAAAACATCCTGAGTTTAATTGAATCCTCTTACCCTAACAGTCAATTTATGGAAAAATTGTAAATTTTGTTTCAAGGTGAAATTAAGAGGCTGTTTGGCCACCTTTTTTTGGTCACTCAATTTTCGTCATTCATCACTCATTACTTATCACTCAATACTCATCACTCATCACTCATCATTCTAAAATTAATACCTGTTTGGCACATCACTAAAATGCAATAACTCAACATTTTTCACACTATTTTGTGGGCCCCAGCTTTGTCACTCACTGCAGCTTTTTTTTTTTCTCTTTCTTTTTTTCACTGGGTTCAATGAGTTTCCCAGTGGAAAAAAAAAATAAGAGAGAGAGAGAGAGAGAGAGAGAGAGAGAGAGACCCAAGGATGGTGAACCTAGGTGAAAAAAAAAAGAGGAAGGAAGAACAGGGACGGTGAACCCAGGTGAAAAAAAAAAATAGAGGAAGAAACCTAGGGACGGTGAACCCAGGTGAAAAAAATAAAAAGGAAGAACAAGGACGGTGAACTCAGGTGAAAAAAAAAAAAAAAAAAAAAAAAAAAACCAGTGAAAGAAAAAGAAAAAAAAGGACAAAACCCAGAAAGTGAAAAGAGAAGAAAAGAAGGAAAAAAAAAAAGAACCAGACCCAGAAAGTGAAAAGAAAAGAAAAGAAAAAAAGAAAAAAGAAGAAGAAGAAGAAGGAGAACAAGAGAAGCAAATACCCAAACCAGTGAAAGACAAAAAGAAAAAAGAAAAAAAAAAAAAGAGAAAAGAAGATAAAGAGGGAGCAAAAATCTGACTGTGGGACCCGCTATGTGATGTTATTTACAAGTTTGTCATTGAAAACAGAAAACTGAAAACTAAAAACAGCCAAAAGTTGTTTTCAGTTTTCATAACTCATAACTCAAAGAGTAGAGAATTGAGTATTGGAAACAGAGTTATAAAAATAAAAAAATTGTGCAGGCAAACGAGTATTCTGCTATGGGTCCCACCATTTTTGAGAATTGAGTTATAAAAACTGAGAATTGAGTCATGCAAATTGTCAATCCAAACAGACTCTAAGCTCACCAGACATGTTTACCGTTTTTCACTAATTTGCTTCCATCATAACATTGTTGCTCGAACTTTAAAGTATTGTTTTTGGGCTAATACAATCATCAACCCCAAACCCTATATATCTCAGCATCAAAACTAGCGTCAAAAAAGATCTTTAGCGTTCAACCATTCATCTTAAATCATTAGAGTACTTGTACACGCTTAAATCATAAGACTGTTGAAAATGTACACACTAAACTATGAGAGTGTTTACAATATTCACCACTAAATTGGACTATAATTTATTTTCAAATTAGAGTATTGATTTATGTACAGTACCTAATAATAATAGAAGTACTACGTTTACAATATTTTCACAATATTTCTTACATGGAAAGTTGTTACTAGTTCTAATTTTATCTCATTACTAAAATTACTTTTTTGTATGCCAGTAACAACCTGCCACTTACGATTGTTGTGAAAATGTTTTAGACATAATATTTCTCTTATAATATATAATATTATATTAAAGTTGAAGTGAAGATAAAATTAAGTTGAATCCAAATTATTTTTCAATTAATTACAAACAAAAAAAAAAAAAAAAAAAAGCAAACGTTAGGACTTGTACCAACAGTTTTAAAAGTACCAATGTAGCTCACCCGGGCGCTATTGTCCCACTTTTTGGCAAGCAGTTAAAACCGCAAGCATTAAAAGCGTCGAGATAGCCCAATCGAGTCTTAATTGACACTTTCTAAACCTATAGCAGCGGTTTTAAAATGCCAGTATAGGTCAATTTTTTGTAGTGGTTGGAGTTTAATTTTGGATCATGTGTCTTAATTTTGGTGCCAAAGGTAGGGACCACAATAATTATACTCATCTCATAAAATTTTTTTTTTTTTTTTTTTTTGGGTTTTCCACGGAATATCTAAGCCAACTTACGTGCACATTGACTAATCTCCGCTCACAGTGAGAGCCTACCATGAGTCACAAGGTATTGAAGTTGCTGGGGAGCAAACCTAGTCAAACCCTAGAGCCTTTTCTAGTGGTGGACAAGCCACCAGGCCACACATGGTGGTTCTCATAAATAATATCAACTCATTGTCTCTCCATCAATCTCAATAAAATATTTATTACTCTAATTATTTTCTTTTTCTTTTTTTTTTTCTTTTCTTTTTTTCTTTTTTTTTTTTTGGTTCTTCTAATTAGTACAGTAATTTAAATTAAGTCTAATACACCAATTTCATGATAAAATAGGGGGTGCATCATTGAATTGCACCATCAAATCAATCCTTGCATCATTTTGGTAAGATAATCTTTTCAATATCAATTTTACATGTTTCTCTTTCTCGAATATTTTGTACTTCTTGATTTTGGTTTGATGTCAAATGCCCAAAAATTACCCATTTATTTGAAAAGTTTATGGCAATATGAGACAGTACAAAAGCACCTTGTATGGTTTTTTTATTTTTTTTTTTTTTTTTTTTTTTTTGCAAGGAGTGTAATTTGTGGTCTATATTAAATGCAATCATGCATATATGCATGGGTTACGAGCTAGTACCTTATTATAGATTGCAAAAATTACCCCTTCCCCTTTTGTATTTTTTTATGTACACACAGTGAAAACTAGAGCCTGTTTGGAAAGAGATTTCTAGTAATATTGTTTGTATTTTTTGAAAATACGTGTGAGAAAAAAAATGTGTAAAAATATATATAATATTATTTAAACACTGAAAACTATTATTTAAACAACAGTAACAACACCTCCTAATCTCACAAACTCCTGTTTGGATATCCTAATTTAAGTTTCTTGATGGTTTGATTAGTGGACTTTTGACCGACTCAAGTTTAGAAGGCCCAATTTAAAGAAATGTGGACAGAGAAATTTTCCAGGCCCAATTGTAAATTTGGAAGAACTGGAAAATGCATGTGCAGATGTGCTAAGTTGAAAGATGAAAAGAAAATCACCGGCACAACTACAAAACCAAATACCAAAGAAAGGACAAAAGAGAAATGGTTGTTTCAGTCAAAAAAAAAAATGGTTGTTAAAAAGAGTAAAAGTGAAAAAAGTGGAGGGTAAATTCCATTAATTTAGGCTTTAGTATATGGTTAATTGCTAGGCCCATTGCAAGCAATGCAGTCAGCAAGCTGGCCATTGTTGTGCAAATGATTTTTTTTTTTTTTTTTTCTTTCTCCTCGCCATTGTTGTGCAAATGATTCCGTTGACAAAGACTTCTTTTATATTAAGCTTATTAAGCTTTTCCCTACTCCAATCCTCCACACACACACACACACACAATAAAAAAAGAAGAAAGAAAGAAAGAAGAAGAAGAAAAAGAAGAAGAAGAAGAAGAAGGAAGGTATACTAGACTTATGAGTTATTACTTATGAGAGGACCCAAGTGGGCAAGTGGGGATCCACAAATGCTCCCTCATGCTAGTTAAATCATAGCCTTACATTAATCCCAACCAAGAAGTTAGCAAAAATAATTTTTTATAAACAACACTTTTATTAACAAAAGAACCATAAATATCAGGTAAGAAACTAAAACTCTAGCTTGCTCAAGAACTAATGTATTGCAAAAAACAGGAGCAGAGTCAAGAACAAAACAACCTGAGTACTTGTTTTTTAAAAACCATAAAGGTAAAACATGGGCAACTTGATTTGTTTCTCTAGAATCTCATTTAAACCGAATAAATTGACAAAGAGCAGCTCAAGTGCAAACTTGATAGAGTTATCAACAATAATAATATTAAACCATACCAATATTACATTCTACTTTCCAGATCGCAAAAAGTGACTTTAAGGACCGAACTACAAACTTGGATAGTGTTCTATTAAGCTTCATGTAATCTTGTCGAATCATTTTCAAAATTGAGATAATATTATGTGAATATAATTTTAGTCATTATATCATGGGCCATTCCCAAACTCTCTAAAGCTAAAATAATTTAAATAGTGGGACCAAAATTCACAAGACTGTCTCTCATGACATCACCTCACTAAAAAGTTGACAAATTTCTTTTATGCTTTAATCTTTTATCACATTAACCTTTAGCATATAATTAACTACGTTACAAAAAACCGAAGGAAAAGTTCAATAAAGGTCACCTTCTATTTTTCACTTTCTTTGGATTTATCAAAGTGAGAAATATACACTCTATTTGGTTCGCTGAAAAATCTTCTATGAAGATAGTTTTTCTCAGTTTTTAGTATTTAATAACATAAAAAAAAAAAATAAAAAAATAAAAAAAAATTGGTCAACAGAAAACTATCTTTAGTCAACGGAAAACTCTTATAAAAATAAGGTTTATTTTCTATAGGTTGTTTTTCCAAAAAAAAAAAAAAATTGAAAAACAATCTTTCTCTCACACAGTGCATAACTCTTATAAATATTATCTTATTCTGACTTAGGAAAAAATATTTTTTTTTCACTCATTCAACTTTTTTCACTGTAAACTCTCTCACTTCTTCTCTTCCCTTCATTTTTTCTCTCTTCTCACACCCTCACTATCACCCCCTTTGGCCTCTTCTCTTTCCACAAACTTCCCTCTCTATCTGCCTTTCTTCTCTCTTTTCTCCCTATTTGTTCTCCCCTTTATAACACCGTTCTTTAAGAAGGTTTGTATTTTTTTTCTCCTCACAGATTGGTCAACGGTTCCATAACAATTTTTGGTATATTTATCAAACTATTTGTACTAGATTAGTTTGTCAGAAAAACCATTTGGCCTATGTGACATTTTGAACTATTTAAAATGGAACAGATTAGTCAACGATTCTATAACAATTTTTGATATATTTATCAAACTATTTGTACTGGATTAGTTTGTCAATAAAACTATTTGGCCTATGTGACATTTTAAACTATTGAAAATGGAACTTAAGGTTATGATGGTTATTTTAAATTATGAGCAGTATTGGTTTTAATTTAATTGTTACAGTTAGGACAAGAATGTAATTCCGTTTGTTCCAAAGGACTTTCAAAGCTCAAGCTAAAATTAACTTTTCATGTAGCAAAAGTAAAAGCAAAATAGGACAAAAATGGCCTCCACCTATTGGATTCTTTTTCTTGTAGTTCTTTTAACATACAAGCAAATTAATTTTAATTTTTGGTAGTTGGAGCATTCACAGGTTATTAAAAAATATAGGTCTTTTTAGTAACTGAAAATACTACTTTATCTATTTTAATATTTCACTTTATAATCTACCTAATATCAAAAGTTTTATTTTAACATTTCACACATTAAAATAATATAAACAACACATTAAAATAATATATATAACACAATAAACAACAATCACAATTATTAACACATTAAAATACTATTTTTTTTAACATCCTACATTAAAAAATATATATTTGTTTTGAGTTTAAGCTACAATGAGCTGCTATCCCTAGCAACTCATTGTAGCTCAAACTCAAAATTTTTTTGAGTTTAGCTTCTTTGCTATAGAAACAGTTTAGGGGAATTGGTTGCTAAATTGAATTTTTAGTCAATTTAGCAACCTTATTGAGATGCTCTTACAGAATAATTTTAATTGACCAAACATCATAAAATTAAAATACTATTGAATTTTGTTATTAAAAAAAAAAAAAAAAAGCCAATTAATTCTTTGGCTTTGGTTTCTAAGGTATGTTTAGATTAGTGTTTTAAACTTATTGGAGCATTCACATTGGATGATACAAAACTCTTAGAGCATTAGCATTGGTGGTGTAAAAAACCCCCCAAGTTACAACTTTACACACAAACCACTAAAAACGTGCAATATAAAAAATTATACCCTCTAGCTACAATAAAGTTGCTAGTTATAAGAAAGTGAATCCACATCCTAGTTTGTAAAAAACT
Organism: Quercus variabilis; assembly: GCA_030445155.1. Classification (NCBI taxonomy): domain Eukaryota; kingdom Viridiplantae; phylum Streptophyta; class Magnoliopsida; order Fagales; family Fagaceae; genus Quercus; species Quercus variabilis. The sequence continues at coordinate 6,695,746 of CP129447.1, forward strand.
ATTTATTTTACAATTAAAAAATTACTTTATCTATTTTGTCAAACCATTTTACAACTCACACAATATTCTAGTTTTTATTTTTACATACAACTAATTAAAATAATATAAGCTACCCTATCAACTCATTCTTTCTCTCTTCTCCCATCTCTCTCTTCCATTTTTTTTTGTACTTTTATATACTTTTATATTTACTTTTATGTTTAGCATTCATGAATGGTAGGTTGTATATATACAAACCTTCTATTCATAGTTGCTAACAAATTTTAGCAACCCACACCCAAGTATAACTTAATTTGAGCGAGTGAGTTGCTAAAATAGCAATTAGAGGGGTTTTACACTCCCTAACGCTAATGCTCACTATTCAAGGTTGGGAAACTTAAATCTCTCTCTCTCTCTCTCTCTCTCTCTCTCTCTCTCTCTCTTCTTTCTCTTTCTCTTTCTCGGATGAAATTTTTGGTTGGGTTGATTAGTGATTGCTAGATTGGGATTGGTGATAGGTTTCGATGGTTGTTGGGTTGGTTTTGGTTATGGCTGTGTTGGCTTCAATGGTGGCTGGGTTGGCTTCGATGGTGAGTTTCGATGGTTGTTAGGTTGGTTTAATTGGTGGGTTTCAATGGTGGTCGTTCTAGTGATTCAGTTGGGTGGTTGGTTCAGAAGGGTGGTTCTAGTTGTGGTTTTTTTTTTTTTTTTTTTTTTTTTCAATCTGGTGGTGTTTCAATGGTGTAAGGGTTTGATGGAGGAAGATGGGGGAGAAGAGTGGCTGCGTGGGTTTGATAGAGGAAGAGAAGGAAGAGAGAGATAGAAGAGAAAAGTGACTATGTGGGTTTGATGGAGGAAGAGAGGGAAGAAAAAGATGGGGGAGAAGAGAGAGAATTGAATTGTTTATATTATTTAATAGTGTATTTTATATTATTTTAATAAGTTGTATGTAAAAATAGAAACTAAGATGTTGGGTAAGTTGTAAAATGAGATAGTAAAATAGATAAAAATAAGTTTTTAGGGTGTAAAATAAAGACTTTTTTACATCCCTAGATGCAAATGCTTTTACAGATGCAAAATGCATAACACTATTGCCATAAATACACAAAAACCTAGCTCCATTAGATGATGCATTTTGCATCTAAATTTGCATGCTTACCACATACTAGTATTATGTAAACATACATAATGCCATAGCATCATTCTTTAACAAATTAATTATTTTTATATTATCTCTTCTTTCTTTGCCCCGCTCTCTCCTTGCTATGGTGCAAGAGCATTCACATCAATTTGTCTAAATTATTCTGTCTATTTTAGCATAAAATCCTACTTTTTCTATTTTACATACCCATTGTACATAACACCATAAGATATGGGAGAATGCATAAGTGGTTGAATCTAGACTCTACAGGTGGAGCAGCTGTAAGGCAAGGGAGAGTAGGTGATGGCTAAGAGATTTTGTCTTGGTTAGTATTGAAGGTGTGATTGTCTTGGGAAGGAAGTAAGATTTACACCTAACATGGTACTCAAGCACTCACAAAAAGGGAGATAGTGACCTTCTAAGGTCAGAGGCTATGAGAACACCCCTTATTAGCTGAGTGCAACATGACTCACATTGGGAACACATGTACCAATCACAGTACTCCTAATATTCCTCTCAATGTCTAAGACTTGTCTCCCAAGTAGTGGCAAAGCTACCTACCCATGGGTCCTAGTATCGCATTGACGTAGTTCTTGTCCCTTAGTCAACAGATAATATTACAGTTGTGAAAAGATCGAAAAGAGAAAATATGATGATTTGACACCTGTTCTTGTATCCAACCATATTCCTTAGAGTATAAAAGGAACATGTAGCTGTGCTATTAGGGCATGAACCCAACCAGATATTTGGAGATGAAAGCAGAAAGTTGGTAGGAGAGAGGCAACTTCATTGTAAACTGATCTCTTTCCCTTACATAATACAAGCTGAGCTGAGCAAGAATGTTTTGTTTTTGCTCAAATCATGGTTTTTTATCCCTTTCCTAGGGTTTTTCACATACATCATGTATTGTTTTCTTAATCAGCTTCTTCTTCTTGTTTAAATGTGCGTCTTTTTCTTGTCCTATCATGGCTTTCTTTATTTCTTGTTTGAATGTCATGTTAAAGCTTGCATCTTCTTGAGCTTTCTCATGTAAATGTACTGTTAGATAACTTATTTCACTCACATAAATAAGCTCAAATTTAACTTACACGTATATCCACTTTTACAAAACACACATATCAGTCCATCTATTATATCCTTCATTTTATTTAAATACTCATATTTATTCGTTTTTTAATATTACATATGTCCTCTCTTTCTCTCACGTTTCATTAGCATCAGGCCTTTCTTCTCTCTCTTCTCAAACACTCATTCTCCTCTCAATTTCTTAACTTTCTTTCTCCTGCCAAATCTCACATCTCTCTTCCTCCTCTCAAATATCTCTTTCTCCTCTTAGATCTCTATTATCTTAACTCACTTTCTCTTCTCATATCTCTCTATTTACTCCTCTCAGATCTCTCTTTTTCCTCCTGTTTCTCCTCTTAGATCTTTCTTTCACCGCTAGGTTTGGGTTTGATTTTGATTTTGGGTTTAGGTTATGGGTTTTCTGTTAATGGTTTAATTTTTCATCAATTTTGAGTTGAATTTTCATTGTTTGTAACAAGTTTTAATGGTAATGGTGGTGGTGGTGGTGGTGGTGGTTAGGTGGTGGTGGGTGGATGAGATTTGTGTTTGGATATAGGTGGTGTTGAGTTGCAAAGGATCTTGGGAAAGAACAAGATGGCGAGAGAGAGTGATGAGAGCACAAGAGGGAGAGGGGGTCTGATGAGAGCTATACAAGTGAGAGAGAAAATATTAAAATATTGGGATACAAAGCTATAGTAAAACCATGTAAATGTACTATAACAATTGTGTAAATTTGCACAATTATAGCCTAATTTTTTTTTTTTATGAGACAATTATAGCCTGAATGACATGAGAGAATTTTGGAGTTGAATGTGCAAAATGGAGCACATTTTCTATTTTACATTCACTTATATGTGAATACTCTAAGATTGTGGATAAAATAATTTTTTTTTTAATGCGATGTAATGCAAAAAATAAAAAAAGGGGGGGGGGGGGGGGGATATTATGAGGGTTATAAAAATGAAAATGTAAATAAATAAAATAATTTTTGATAATGCAAAATCCCTTTTTTTTTTCCTTAATTATTAAGCTATGAGAATGATTTTATTTATGTTTATTTTATTAAAGTCTCATTTTTCTCGAGTGTCCCACCGGTACTACATTTTCAAACTATGCAGCTTTTTTAATTAGCACTTTTTGTAGGTGCATCTTTTCAAACAATTTCATTTAAAAAAACAAAAATTAAATCATACCAAAAATTTAGGACAAGAATATAATTCCATTCATCAAAAAAATATAATATAATTCCATTCATTCCCACTTCGGATTTATCCAAAGCAAAACTGAAAATGCAAACATAAATAAACGCATCGGAAACACTGAAAACAAAAACCCGAAATATGACTGGCGTGACCTCCTCCACCGATTGGACCTCTTGTTGTAGTCTTGTTATACGAAAAACAAAAATATAATCTCCAATTAACTCAAATAATAATAATAAAAAAAATCTTTTATTACCAAAAGGAGACTATAAATTTGAATCTTGCAAATTCATTAGTATACTATATTGACCCTATGATATAAAGAGTAATTACATGAAACGAACATATAGATTTTGAAAAAAAATATATATATTACCGAATAAAATTGACTTCTTTTTTTCTTTTTTCTTTTTTGTTTCCGAAACACCAAAAGCAAATCAATAATAACACAGAATTTTGAGACATCATTCTTAATTGATTATAGAAAATAAACTCAATTTCTTGAAATAGAATATTAAGTAATAATGTACTGCTAAGATAACATCATTAGTATTACAGTACAGCTCAAATTACAAACATAAATCCCCAAATTAAAATGTTAAACCAAAAAAAAAAAAAAAAAAGGTTCATAAAGCCGACCGACGTGGCCTCACCTCATCCTAATGGATTACAACTACTTTATTACACAACAACGTACAAGAGAAGAAAAGTAAAACAATAATTAAAATAAAACAAAAACAAAAACAAAATTTTGCAGATTGATCCACGTGACTGACCACGTGCTCATCTACCTCACTTTCCCCATCTTCAAAACTCTCAACAACACAGCCATAGACATTAGTTAGCTCCAACCAACATCGACAACATCGGCAACTCCACCCCGGCGATCCAATCGCGCACCGCCACGTCAGATCTTCGAGTAGATCTTTTACTAGATAGAGAGTTTCTTTAAAATGAAAACAGTGAAAAAAGCTTTCGCTATAGAGTGCATCCACAGAAGAGAAAGAAGAAGCCGAGAAAGGAGACCAAAGCGACGGACTCGAAGGCCGTGACGAGGCTCCAAACGACGTCGTCCACGATGTTCCACGACAGCAAGCTCCTGACGCCGATGCCGCCGCGTGGGGCCCAATTTCTCGGAGCGAGGTACGAGGAGAACAGGCCCGACCACCTCAGGATCGACGAGCGGCCGAGGGACAAGTACTCCGTGTCTAACCACCGGAATGCTGATGTGGCCCACGACATCTCTCTCTCTCTCTCTCTCTCTCTCTCTCTCTCTCTCTCTCTTAAACTGTCTGTCTGTCTGTGTTTCTCTCTCTAGAGCTAGAAATGCTGTAGGAGCATGTTGTGCAATGTGAGTGAGGAGGGATTTATGGGTTTATATATATATATATATATATAGAAAGAAAAATAATGATAGTCAATTGGAAGAGAGCAGTGATGAGGTGCTTTTGTCTGTAGATTTGAGTTTAAGTGGGGCCCACGGTTTGGCTTATCAAACGGTGGAGACAAGAAAAGGGACAGTGGACAGCCTGGATCATATTCACGGAGTGTGTTTTTGAATGTGTTTGGGACTGGTGGGTGGTGAGAATTGGTTGATTGATCATTTCCATCTCAAAAAGAAAAAAAATATATATATATATATATATATATTTTTTTTTGGACATATAAGAAAAGAAAATATAATAATTTAATTTATAATCAAGACTAAGATGCACTAGACACAAGCTAAATTTTTGTTTTGTGGATCATAGTAAGTACTAAAATTGGTGGGAAATATGTGGAATCAAAATCCTCGCTTTTCAATTTAAGAAATAGATCTACAATTCTATAATGCGGATTTATAAATCTAAACAAGTATTCAGTTTTATAATATTTAATATGGTCAGATTTAGATAATAAAATTTTAACGGTGAAATGATTTATAATTAGTGTCACACCTTGTTGTGTGTTAGTGGCATCCATTTTATGGGCTTATCAAAATGTTCAAGCAACAATGTACCATGGAATGTGAGGCGATGACTTTACACGAGAGCCCCTTTTTCTTCCCTTAATATATATATATATATATATAATTTATATAAAAAATAAATAATATCATTATTTTCTCTATATATTTTTGAAATTTTAAAGAGATCATCTTGATTTCACAGTCAAAATTTATGGTACGTTTGGTAAACTAAATGTGCATTACAACAGGAATAGTAATCTTTGTTACCAGGAATAAAAGGTGTTGTAGTGAAATAACTAAACTTATTCATTAGTTTGGTTGTGAGTTATAATATTAGAATAAAACTTATAATCTATTTTAGGAAATATCTCATTCATACAAATATATTTCTTAGAAAATAATATATTTTAAATTTTAGAAAGATGAGTTATTTTTTGATGATTTTTTATTGCCATAATTGTTAGATGGATATGGAAAGTTTATTTATTTGGAAATATATTAATGTTAGAAATTATTACATCTACTAAGGAATAGCTATTACAACAATTTTAAAGAGGAATAGTTATTCCTCATTTTAAAGAATAGCTATTCATAAGGAATGATTATTTTCTGTAATAAAAGCATAACCAAACTATTGAATAACTAAACCATAGGAATAACTATTACATTACCGTGTCTAGAATATAAGTTTTTTTTTTTAATTTTTGAAAATGGATTATTTTGAAAGCTATGTCTAAAAAAGTGAAATTTTTTAAAATAGTCTTTCAAAAAATAATACTTAGATTTTTTTTTCCATTGATATCATTTCATTTAAAATTAGATGTTATAAAATATTTATTAGTGAAATAAAATTTCAAAATGCAGTTAAATTATATTATATTGTTTATGTACTCTATCTTTTTATTTTTGGATAATATATTATGTGTATCTTTAAATTTATGAAAAATAAATATTTTACTATAAAAATGAAGCTTTTTAAAAAAAAAAAAATCAATGTCGATGAAAACAATCAAATATATGTGACCAATGAATCGGTCACGTGCAGGACCGGCAGACCATGAAATAGCGCCGAAACGTAGGGTGTGGTCGGGTGGGGATGAGTTGGCAGTAATGATGGACGGTTGTGATTGAAATTACATGCTTGAATGTGTGGAGTATGGATATATTACTATATTTGCGGACAAATTTTTCTAAGGAAAAGTTCAGCGGCATGTAAGACAAATGTGCATAGTTATTAAGCAGCCAAACAATTTGAAAAAAAAGACAATTATATATGGATATGATTTGAAATTTAACTTGGAGGGATATTTTCTTCTTAAACAAAAAAAAAAAACCTTGGAGGGAAATTTAGAATCAAAACAAAATTCAAATTTTGTTCAAAAATTGGTCTACAAAATTATATTATTTAGGAGGCATGCCATCATGATCATATACTAAAAGCAATATGCTTATTAAATAGTATTATGCGTCATTTTGGTTTATTTGAAGAGTCAACGGTCATCACCAAAATAAAAAATTTGTTTTTATGGCTTTTTTTTTGTTTTTTAATAAGGGAATTGAACTTTAATTCTCTTGGTGAGAAATTAAACAATATTTTTAAATCAAAAATTTCATGACAGTAAAACTAATCAGAAAAACTTATAGACGGTACTTAGATTATGTTTTTTAAGTTCCTCTCTTAAAATTTAGCTATGTAGCAGTACTTAATTAAAAATGCACTTTCATTTCATAAGAAAAAAAATCACGTAGCTGAATTTTAAGAGAAAAATCTAAAGAATAGCACTTGAGTACTATACTTAAATCTTGTCCAAGACTAATTGTACTATTAATTACTTTACTTATACTATTAACTTGCAATTTACACACAAATGATGTTCTATATATAATCATTCAATCTTTCGCTTTCAATCCTTTTGAACATATATTCAATTGTCTTATGGAAACCATATTTTATCATATAATGTACTTTCCCACCATATGTTTCTTTCAGTATTTCAAAATTCAAATTAGCATAGCAAGGTGGCCTAACATTTCTTCAGTATCAGCTTGGTCTTCATGGTCAAGACCCAAAAGAAAATCATCAAAAAACTTCAATGCAAAGACTCTCAACTTTTTAATCAATCCCCCTTCCCCCCAGAGAAATACGTGTAACAACATTAGGGTATTTGTGCACATTAGTCTTTCTTGATTCAAGAAAATGCCTCAAATTTTATACGTCAATCACATATGTGATATTCATAATTGTCTCTTTAGTCTTTACCAGTTTGAGCACATTTAGCAAAAACCAAAACAATGACATGACTGAGTATCGACATGCATCAAATATATGAATATGAACCTTTTCCCACAAGGAAAGGTAGAAATGAATGACATTGTCACATTGTGCAAACACTGTAAGATAATGTAATAATATCTAGACTAAAGTCATATTATTGTTGATGATGAGTTGTTCAGGCTGCCTAAAGCACAGTAATAGGCTAAACAAGGTGAATCTCATAAGTAGCATGTAAATTTAGGTTTTGCTTTGTTAATGTAGCAAATTAAAAGTGTTATTATTACGTGGGTTCTAGTTAGCTTAACTGATAAAGTCTCTGATGGTTGAATAAAAGATCTGAGATTCAATCCTCTGCTTACACCAAAAATTGTTTGATGTCTTGATTTAATGATAAAGATCTATCATTAAGAGCAGACGCCATTGAAACTCTCTAAAAAAAAAATGTGTAATTTCTTTTTTTTGGGCAAAAAAAAGAATGTGTAATTATTACTAAACAATGTATTAAAAAGTTGTAAGGTGTATAGTGAATTACTGGCTTCATTGTACTTCATATAACTATTTGAGATATAATTTCTTATGTTCTCCAACACCTTATTTATTTATGATAGAACCTCCAACACCTTATGATTCTTGGACATGAGGTACAGGTTTGAACTTTGAAGTGAAGTTTCTCAACGTTATTTAATTTTATAACTTAGCCATGGTCAATGATTCCACTACAAAACAAAAGATCACTCATCATCGTCGATGGCGGAAACAACAATAACAAACCCCTTGTTCCATAAGTTTTGGGGTTGTTTTTTTGATCCTTTGGAATTTAGCTATTGACGTGACTTATGCTTATCATGTTATATAATTCTTCTTAATAAAAATTTTAGATTAGGTGTAAGTTTGGTGCTATCAAAATAAGTGCACGTGTTATCTGAAAAACTTCATTAATTTCCATTAGCAAATAAATCATACGGAGCATGTAGACCATCCTCCATGTTAGAAATACTGAATGCAACAATATTGTATTTCTCAATAAAAGAATATACATGAGTGCCTTTATATATGAAGCATATGAATGCAGTACAAGTAATAGTGTAGTACAAGAATGTGTGCTATACAAGTAATCTAGTTGGGCCTAAAACCCACAACACTATATACGTTAACAGCCCCCTTCAAACTTAAGGTAGATGTGAGACCAACTTGAAGTTGTCAATCAAAGTACGATGGTGTCTCTTAAGATGTGACTTGGTGAAGATATTTGCAAGTTAATTTTTAGAGGAGACTGAGATCAGCTTGAGAGCACCATGGACAAGATGAAAATGAATAAAGTGACAATCGATCTTAATGTATTTAGTTTGTTCATAGAAGACATCATTGTGAGCAATATGAATACCACTTTGGTTGTCACAATAAAGAGGAGTAGTAGAGGATGTAAACACTTCTGAATCTTTGAGAAGCCATCATAGCCAAAGGAGCTCAAATGTGGTATTGGTAAGGGCATGATATTCTATTTCAGTACTGGAGCGGGCCACATGAGTTTGTTTCTTACATCGCCAAGAAATCAGAGAAGAACCAATAAGAAAGTAATAATCAGTAGTAGACCTACGATCAGTGGGATCTCATACCCAATCAACATCAAAAAATGCACAGAGAATAAGAGGAGACTGAGCAGAGTAGAAAAGACCATGGAAGAAAGTGTCCTTTAGGTATCAAAGAATGCGCAGAACAACAGCATAGTGAGTCAATCGTGGAGCATACAGATACTGGCTCACCTGGTGAACAAAATAGGAAATGTCTAGACGAGTGACAGTAAGATAAACTAAGCTGCCAACCAAGCGTCTGTAGAGAGAGGGATTAGACAATGGTTTCCCCCCTAAGGGAGTTAAATGCGCATTAAACTCAATTGGAGTGTCAACAGTCTTACTATCAATGATTCCAGCTCGAGACAAGAGTTCAGAGGTATACTTGGTTTGAGTAATATAAAGTTCATCTGTAAAATGAGTGATTTCAAGACCCAAGAAGTAGCTGAGATGTCCAAGATGTTTTATCTCAAACTGCTGATTGAAAAAAGCCTTGAGTTCTTGAATGCCACTGAAGTCATGACCAGTTATGATCATATCATCCACATATAGGAGAAGTAAAATAGTGCATTTGTCAATGCAAGAAGAAATAAGGCAGAATCATAATGACTGGCCATGTAACCCAAGTGAGAGATGGTAGAACTGAATTTGGCAAACCAAGCTTATGGAGCTTGTTTAAGGCCATAAGATGCACGTCGAAGGTGACAAACCTTGTTTGAATCAACAGAGAGACCAAGAGGAGGTTGCATATACACTTCTTCACTTAAATCCCCATTAATGAATGCATTTTTGACATCCATCTAAAAAATGTCTCATTTACTAGTAGCAACAACAGCTAAGAGGGCACGAATAGATGAGATACGAGCAACCAGAGCAAAAGTCTCTTCATAATCAATCCTATACTTTTGTGTAAAACCTTTTGCAACAAGACGAGTTTTGTAGCGCTCAATGGACCCATTAGAGCAAATCTTAATCTTGTAGATCTACTTACAACCAACTACAGATTTTCGAGAATGAAGTGTCACCAAATCCCAAGTATGATTTTTAGATAATGCATCAAGTTCCTCTTTAATTGCAATTTACCATAAAGGGTCAGTGGAAGCCTCACAATAGGTGTGAGGCTCGTGTAGTGTAGTAAGGTCAGTGTAACAATGATAGTCAAGTAAATGTGCAGGAATAGATCTTACCCAAGTTGAGTAACGAGGTGGAATGTCTTGTGCAAGATCTTTAAGCAGAGCAGGAGCAAAAGACCCAAGCTTAGGATTAGGGTTGGGTAGCTCGTCTTCAGCTTGTTCATCTTTCACCTGTTCATTAAAGGGTGAACTAGGAAAGAGATTGAAAGTTCAAAAAGGGTATAAAACACCTTTGAACGTTTAGACCCCAAATAACAAAAATATCAATTCAAGCTTTATATCAAACAGTTTATGTGCGGAATATGATAACAAGCTTATAACTGAATTGATAGAACAAACTATGCCAAATATAAACACATCCACAGCAGTAAATATAAGGCAAAGGTAAAGGGAAAGAAGATGCAAACACACGGACAACACTCGATGTGTTATCGAAGAGGAAACCGAAGTCCTCGGCGTAAAACCTCTCCGCCGCCCTCCAATCGGTCAAATAATCCACTAAAGAATGTAGTTGGGATACATGAACAGCAGAAGACCCTCCAAACCTAATCTACCCAAGTACCTAAGCCCTCCAAGCTTCTTGCTCCAACGAGGTTACGCCGAACCTATTTCTTCTTTAACTTCCCGGATTCCGCTACTTGACCATAGCATCAACCAATATATATTGGTTCCTTTCCAAACTGCTTCCCAAAGCACCAAATGAACCTTCTCACAGACGTGGGTGTGGTGAGATAAGGGTTTGGTAAATGACCTCTCAAGGGTATAACAAAGGAGAGGAAGAGAGTAGAGGAATTTGTAGAGTCTCTTTAGATGAAGATTAGGGATGGATCAATCTTATATTTCTCTAAGGTTTTCTCTCACAAAATTCTCTCTGGAAGCTCTCTCAATATGATGGGTATAAGGGTGTATATATAGTAGGGTGAGAAGGGAATGCAAAATGTCAGTTTTTGCCAAACAGGGCAAGTTGGCGACTTGATCTCGCAGCTTGGCCAAGTCGCGACGTAACGGCCTGGCCAGACTGGAACTTTTGTCCTGTAGCGTGACAGCTGGCGTGACCCTTCAGCTTCCCAGTGTGCCTCTCACGTGACTGCTTTTCGCGGCTTGCCAGTTGCGAACCACCCGCGAGTCCTAGTCGCGAGACTCTGTTTTTCTTGCACACTCTTGAGCTTTTCTTCACATCTTCTCACACACTACCCTTACAATTTTCCCACCTAAATACAGGGTTACTAAGTGCTAAATTACAAGCAAATTGGTCACGGAATAAAACCAATTAGATGGTTAATTAAATTCAACCTTACAGAGATCAGTGATATCTGGTGGTTGGACAGAGAAGTTTACAGCAACAGAATCAAGAGCAACTATAGGAAGATCAGAAGTAGCTGCAGAAGGAATATGTACCTCATTTGGAAAAAGATCTAAGATAGAGAAGGAAGACAGGGAAGCATTGAAATGAGAGAGCTCGACAAAGAGGCGATGTTCCCAAAAGACAATATTGCGGGAGATACGAAAACGATGAGAGACAGGATCATAATACCTATACCTCTTTTGAGTTTCGCCATAGCAAAGAAAACAACAAAGCCTTGACCGAGGCTCAAGTTTGTTATGCTCATGTGGCTGAAGAAGAACGAAACAAGCAGAACCGAAGGAGCGAATGTGGTGATAGTCTAGAGGTGACCCAAAAAGGCACTCATATGGAGTTTGATATTAGATAACAAGACTCTGAATGCGATTAATAGTATGAATAATATGAACAGCATGAAGAGCAGCTTTACCCCAAAAAGGAGCAGGAACTAGCAAAAAGAATGAGAGTACGAACAGTGTCAAAAATATGACGAATTTTTTGTTCAGCTCTACCATTTTGCTGAGAGGTACCTGGACAAGTTAGTTGATGAACAGTGCCATAGGAATGCAAAACAACTTGGAAAGCATATTGAGTGTATTTAAAAGCATTATCAGATCGAAAAATTTTGATGCGTCTGGAAAATTAAGTTTCAACCATTTTTACAAAATTAAAATATACTTCCAATAATTCAGAATGATGTTTCATATTAAAAATCCAGCTATAGCGAGAGTAATCATCAACAAAGACAACAAAATATCTAGACCCACCAATACTAAAGACAGAGGAAGACCCCCAAACATCAGAATTAATAAGGTCAAAGATATCAGTGGATATTGATTCACTAGTATTGAAAGGCAAAGCTGGTTTTTTTCCTAACTGACATGAAACACAATCAAAATTTTCTATAGACACTGAACCTAACAAACCTTTAGAAGCCAATTGTTGTACCCAAGAGGAAGATGCGTGACCAAGTTGAGTATGCCAAAGTGCAAGGGAAGGAGTGGAAGAAACTGTAGCAGCTACAGCAACAGAAACAGAAGTAACAAGTGGAAGACGAAGGTTCTCTACCGGAAACATACGCCCAACTCTAGGATCGGTCCCAAGCTCCTGTCCTATCCTAGGATCCTGTATAATGCACCAAGAATAATCAAAGGTAATGCGATAACCCAACTCAGCTAATTGTCCCATAGAAAATAAATTATAAGAAAGGTTAAGAACATTAAAGACTCCAAGAACCGAGAGGTTGGAGGTTGAAACTGAACCTATATTATGACCAGACATTGTGGAACCATTTGCTGTGCGAATATTAAGAGGGTGCGGTACAGGTTTAAGGTCAGAAAATAAGGACGAGTGAGGTGTCATGTGATTGCAACAAGCAAAATCCATACGCCAAGAGGTAGAAGACATACGAGATAAAGCTAAGAGAGAAGAGGAATAAGATGCATTACCAACCATATGAATAACATTGGCGATGATATTTATAAGGTCATCTCTAGAAATGGAGAGAGTGGATCCAGAAAACTTAGACTGTGCAGATATAGTAGCCATTGGTTGGACACTCTTAGTGTTAGCAACAATAGCAGAAGAAATTGAAATATCTAATTTGTTGCGATGATAGCAAGTCTCAATATTGTGGCCAAAACGTTTGTAAAATTTGCAAAAACCTTTGATGGATTGACAACGATGATTGTTGCAATCAGAAGAAGATTTGTCCTTATTCTTCATTTAGAAGCAAAATATGCAAAAATGGGCTGCAAAAATGAAATCTATGCGAAAAACTGAGTAAGGAGCACTTGAACTGCAAAAGTCAACTCTGGCAAAAAGTCAACAGTCAACACTGGTCAAAGTCAACAGTCAACGTTGTCAAGTCAACAGATGACATCAACTGCCGTGGTGGGTGACGTCAGTAGATGAGTGGACGCTGATGTCAACAGATGACATCACTTAGGGCTAACATCAACAGGTGCAGAACTAGCGTGTGTAAGCACGTGGCGGTGCGTGAAAATGGCTGACGGCATGTGGCAGTGCGTGAAAAATACTTCCGGCACGTGGAGCGTGTGATCTTGTTCGCAAAATCTTTTGGGTGCGCATGAAGGCACGTGCAATCTTTGATGACGATGAGGTTTCCACGATTGAGTAGATCGAAGCGAGACGATCACCATGGTACCTGAAAAATACTTGTTGGAGCAAGATGCACAACGAAGACGATAAATGCAGTGGTCTATGTGGTGCGGGACTCCTCAACGACGGCGGCTGCAGGTCCGGACCCCAAGGACGACGGCTGAAAGGCATCGGAGGTTCTACGGCGAAAGGCTGCAGCAACTGTTGTGATGACGAAAGTGATGTTAAGAATAGAGTGACACCAATAAAGACAAGACTACTAAGAAAAGGTTAGAACAGTGGTTCTGATACCATGTTAGAAATACTTAATGCAACAGTATTGTATTTCTCAATGAAAGAATATACATGAGTGTCTTTATATAGGAAGTATATGAGTACAGTACAAGTAATACTGTAGTACAAAAATGTGTGCTATACAAGTAATCTAGTTGGGCCTAAAGCCCACAACACTATATACGTTAACACTCCAAGCTCACAAGTATCATTAGAGAGTGACAATCATTTCATAGCACGTGAGAGTATTACGACCTCTAACTCTCTTGGGCAAAACAAAGTGTTTTGGTTTTAATTCGATGAAAAATCAGACCTCCCTAAAAACTAACGTCTGGTATAATTTTATCATTGATATTTTTGTGCAAAGCGTTAATCAACCTAAGCAACAAATAAGGTTATGCACAATGCCTATCAACTTAGGAGTAGCTCATTAGTATAGGCGCGGCGGTCTTTTAAGGCTTCCAAGTAGAAAGAGGCTCCCAAATTTTGATCAATAGAGTTGGAAAAATTTTATCAGTTCTCATCTAAATCTACCACTAATATCACATTTTTACTTACCACTATCAAACTGTCACATTAACAAATGTGAAAAGTTTTATCAATTTTTTTTGTGTCTATAAATTTTCTCAAAAATAAAAATCTATACGGTTCATTAGTAATTTTGCATCTAAAATAAAATAATAAAGTTTAAGTAATATTAATTTTTTTTAAAAGTCATATTTAAATATATATATATATATATATATATATATAAATAACATCATTTTAGTTTTTGCCTAAGAGCACTAGCATTAGGGGGTGTAAACACCCTCCAGTTGCTATTTTACAACCTAAGCCATCCAAAACTCACTCCATTTGGATTTGAATACTTAAAAAAATTTGCAATCTATGAATAGTAAGGTTGCATATATGCAACCTTACTATTCATAAGTTGTAAAAAAAAAAATATTAGTTTAATCTTGTGATTGTGTGTGAGGAGAAAAAGTGATCAGTGTGAGGAAAAAGAGAGAGAATAATACTTTATATTATTTTATTTGGTAATTTATATTATTTTATTGAGTTGTATGTAAAAATAAAAGTTGGGATGTAGGGTGAGTTGGTAAAATAGATAAAATAGTGTTTGAAGATGCAAAATAGGTTTTTTTTTTCTTTTTTTCTTTTTTTTCTTTTTTGCATCTCCGGATGCAAATGCTCTAAAGCTCCCAAATGCATCAAACCGCCCTATTAATCAACTCCTGTTCAAAGACTTCCTAATTGATAAAGATAATTCTCCTCATTATTCAAAGACTTATGACAAATAAATAAAATATAATGATAATCCACAATTGAATGCTAGTAGCAGTATTGTGGACGTAACAGAGATCAGTATATAATGTGAAAGATATTTTACAAGACCATCTTGTATAAATTTTTTTCCCCATCTATTGGGAGTCCTTTCTTTGTTATGAAGTGCATAAGAGTCAAAACATGAATTGCATAGTGAATCAATTTATCATTTGGTTGTATCGTATCATGTATTGTGTATTGTAAAACACTTTATAATGTTATAGAAAAATGATAGATATGCAACTATAAAAGGTATATTTATTAAAATTGAGAATATATTCAACTAATAACTAATTTAATTATCACTTTGTACAAAAGCCCAACCTCACAGAACATTTTATTTTTCTGGGCTCAACTAAATAGCCCATGTTACTTGCAGGTCCAATAACTTGTTGGATTTTAGTTAAAGCACAAAATTTAACCCAAAAAAAAAACCCAATTTAAACTCACATGTTTACATGCCATTTGATATAAATGATTCATATGATACATAATTATGTGTTGTATGATTTATAAGCACAGTCATTACTTGCTTACAAAATAGTATTTTTATGATTTGATTTGATATGTATCATCTACTACTAACAACTATAATGAAGTGTATTTAGAACTCTTGTGCAATTGAGGAGAATCCAAACCCATTCATCCAAATAGTTTGGGTGTCCTGGGTTCTCTTAATCAAAACAAAACTTTGAAAGGAAAAGACAAAAAGAAAACCTAATAAAGTTTATGAAAATCAAGAAAGACAAACTTCTATTTACCACTGTGCACCTTTGGCATGATGGTCATTATAAAAATCTTGTGAGGTAGATGGCAAGGGTTGGAGTTTAAGTTTTCAATGAGGAGCTTCACACACATATACACTTAGATTGGACTAAAATAGAATTCTATTTTGTATAAAATAACTAAATAAATAAACAAGAAGAAGAAGAAGAAGAAGAAGAAAATAAACTTCTATTTGATACATTCACATGGAAAGTTCTCACTCTCATCATAGTAAATCCAACATTTACAATGAAATGAAGGATACTTCGAATGTGGACCGTGGAAAAGAAATCTTTGCCAAGCAGTTTGTTTCCATTAAGCATTTGTTTGAGATTCACTTATTTTATTGAAATTGAAAATTTTTTGCTGAAAATATTGTAGACAAAGGTAAAAATTAACTGAAATAGTATAATGGGACCCGTGAATAGTACCAAAAAGTGCAATAGGACCCATGAATAATAATAAAAATAAGCTGAATAGTAAAATAAGCTGGTAACTTTCATCTATCCAAACGCATACTAAAGCTTGATATTTGATTTTGTCAGGGGCTTAGACAATGGATCTCCATTCATTAAAGATAAAGGGTGGGCTGAATTTCTGTCAGAAGTATTTGGTGGGCTTAACGCCCAATAAGCATTAGTGACCCAAGTAGGGGGGTTGGTTCATCCTTTATATAAGTGGAAATACAAGATAGGATTTGAAATTAAAAATTCAGTTATAAATATGCATATTAAAAGATGAGGGAGAGTTGTTTGAAATGGTTTGATCATGAAAAGAAAAACTATTGCACCAATAAGAAAGAACAAGTTAATTTGAATTGATGGAATGAAAAAGGGAATAGAGAAACCAAAAATAACATTAACAAAAGTAGTAAAAAGAGCATATCAAAATATGACTTAAAAAAAATTACATATGACCGAACTTGATTAATCTGTTGAAGATCCATAATAATCGATATGAAAAATTTGTGACTAATTCAATTGTTGTTATCATAGTTGTCAATATTGTGCGATACGCAATACATATCGTATCATGTGTGAAAAGATCTGTATCGTAAGAGCATACCATAAGTGCTTATAAATTAAATGATAAAATGTGTGTATTATATCTTATAATTGTACATATCGTACGATGCACATACATATGCTTTAAAGTGAGTTTTTTTTTTTTTTTGGTTAAAATTTATACTTTTATTTGAATTTAACAAGTTGTTAGACTTGTTTTTAACACAAAATTATTAAATTACTTAATTTAGCCTAATAAAATACCATGTCCATAAGTTTTTATTTTATTTTATTATTATTATTATTTTTTATAATCTTTCTCCTACAAAATTTAGACTACACACTTACACTTACACTTGAATTTCATATTTACCATTTTTTTTCTATTTTGTTGGATAACTATTAGACCATCTAATTATCTAACTAGTAGCTTCAAATGTACCGAATAAATTCTTCGTTTTTGTTTTTTATGAGTTAACATTCAACTCACGAGAATTGGCAATTTAATTTTGCCTTTATGTAATGGAATATGAAAATTGTCATCTTCAACATGATTAAATTCATATATGTTAACTGAAATTTGTAAATGTCGTTAAATTTTTTTTTAGGTACACTTGTAATATTAAATAATAGTGTGCTATTGTCAGTCGATTTATTGTAAAACTATAATTATCATCTCCCTGCTCGAAGCAGGAAATAACTATCATATTCCCCGTTACCAGGAAATAACTATCATATCAATGCATGGATCATATCAATTTGCATTCCTATGTCATTTACATGGTGGATTAATTGTGACGTGTGTCCTCCAAATCATGATATATTTGTTCATTGAATTCCAAATTTCATTCTGACCAAAAAAATACATTTTGTAATATAATTTTGTTTATATATATATAGATAATATTTACCTTCCTCGTAAAGGTGAAAGTGACATTACATAACAATTTTTTTTTTAAATTAAAAATGCTCTCCTATTTAGTCTATTTTGGTCATTGAATTGTGTCAAGTGTCAACGTTTATTTTCGTTCACAACCTAGCAATTATATTAAATTGATTTCTAAATTTTTTTGAATATGTATCATATCAATGTGACAATATTACATTTGCCCCCACTTCTTGTCAAAAGTAATTGCTAAAATCGTATAAAATCGTGCCTCTTTCTGAACTTATTGGTCTTGTATTATACCTACTTGAATTGCTTACACTTTAATGGGTATGATAGATTTTGAAAATTCTAATGGGGAGCAAGGGTAAATTTGAATCAATTTTTATTTTCTTCAAAATTAAAACTAAATTGATTTTTTCAAATGATCCCCTTTAATTTAAATTCTCCAATTTCCTCTACTTTTTAGCTATATATAATTTATGCTTCATTTAAAAATGTTAATGGCTTTAAAAAAAATCTATGTAAACCACACAAAATCAAATGAATGTAACGTGTCTCATATATAACTAAATATTGAAAAGGATTTTATTCTTAATTTATTTGACTTTATATGACTATTTATAAGATTAGCTATCATCCTTGAAGAAGGTGATATCTCGTGAATAGATGATATATGAGAGTAAGATCACATGTATTGGTGCTAATAAAACTAATTAAAACACAATCCAACTGATTAGCAATGGCAACTTCTAATAGCATTGGCTTAAGTGGTTTAACAAAGAGGAGAGGGATTGGCGGGTGATAGTTAGTCCAAAAAATCGACATTTTTTACACAAACCCTAAGGAACCCCCAACTTGGTCACCATGTCAATGTTGCCCATCATATCTCCAAGTAAAAACTGGTCAATTGCACCACTTAACATCCCTAGGATATATGAGGTCCACATGTCTAAGTCTCACATATATACATATAAACAAGGTAACATGTATAAGTCTCACGTGCGTACACATAGACAAGGTAGGCTTACGTGTATTGAGTCTCAGATATATATGAAATGAACAAAATTATGCATTACACATTATTTTTTTGGTATACATTATACCTACCTAATCTAAACCGTTAATTTCGGTATTACCTTGTATTGTATTTTTTTTTTTTTTTGCTTGTATTGTATTGTATTATTTAATATATATTTTTATAATTTTATAGGAAATGTTAAAATTAGGTAGGTGCCGTAGATACCCAAAAAAAAAAAAAGAAGAAAAGAAAATGTATACCATAAAATTGACCTATAAAATGAGTATTGCATGTGCATTGCCTTCTTTAGGGAGTCCCCATTTAAACCACATTCTGAGCCATTATCAATGAGGAAAATTCTATAGTATATACCTTTTATTATTTGGTATGTGTCATACCTATCTAATCTTAACAGTTAAGGCTAGATATCATCTTTTTTTTTTTTTTTTAATAATATATAGAATTTTAAGATTAAATAGGTAAAGTACATTAGGAAAAAAAAAAAAAAAGTATGCCAAAGAGTGACCCAAGAAATGAATATTGCATACTATAACAAGCCCCAGTATGAAGCCTGAACTCTGAACCACATGCCGTACCTTTGTCCAATGTCCACACATACAAACACAACCTAAGGCCTCAAGCCCACAAGTATACTCCTTTTTACTCCCCCCAAAAAAATAATAGAGACTCACCACCAAAATACAAGTTACCCAACCCGCCTTTTATATAATCCCTCCTCTGTCTCTCTCTTATATACTTTCCAGTCTCTCTGCGACATTCCTTCGAACACCTACAGAGCAATCTCTCTCACCCCAAATTCCGAACCCCAACAATGTCTCTCCGTCCAAGCAGCACTCGCGCCGAGGTGCGCAAGAAGTCGTACAAGACTGGTGTGGACGCCGACGAGGCTCGGAGAAGAAGAGAGGACAATCTGGTTGAGATCAGAAAGAACAAACGCGAAGATAACCTTTTGAAGAAACGGAGAGAAGGCCTTCTCGGCCTTCAGGCTCAGCCCATGCAGCAACTTCTCGATGCCACCCAAACCGCCGCTGCTTTGGAAAAACGGGTACTTCTACTTTACCATCATTCTTTAACAAAAAAGAATGCTTTTTTATTATTTAATTTTTTTTTTTGAAAATTTTCAATTATGAATCTATGGGGTTTTGGGGGATTTTGATTGATGGGTTTTTGTTATTTTAGATTTTTGTTTCTGGGTTTTTTGTTTTTGGTTTGATGAACTTTGTGGTATTAGGTATTTGATTGATGGGTTTATCTATTTCTTATTCTTTTTGTGGGATTTGGGTTGCGGTTTGTTTGGTTGATTAGGGAATGTGTGATTAGGATTTCGAATCTTATTGTTTGGAAGGGAAAAAAAGTTATAACTGCTTGGTCCAGTATATGTTTATTGTATTGTTTGATGGTTTTTTTCTCCCCTGTTTTATATGCTTGGTTTCTGGATATATAAAGATTAGTAATCTGAATCTTGGGTTTCTTGCTGTTTGGAGCTACGAGAAACCTGAATTTCAAGTCAACTGTGATAAAGACAAACAACTTTGGCTTCTTGGATATGTATACAGCCCACCAAATTTTATATCAATCGGATATCATTTACTATTCAATACATGGGCATGAGTGCGCACACTTGTTTAAAATTTTGAGGGGTTATTGAATTCAAATGTGGGAAAGAAGAAGAAATTGAGTGTAGAACTTTAGAGTATTTTGATTTGTGGGAGCCAAAAAAAAAAAGCAGTTTAGATCTAAGTATCATGCACATTCAATTGAATGAGCTCACCGTTATTTTCTCGTTGTTTGAATTTTCTTGATGAAGTATAATGTCCATTGATGTGATCTATTTGGAAACTGAAGTTTCAATGTTACAGTTGGTGTCATTTGATTTTAATATTGTGGTGTTGATGTTTGATTTTATTTGTTGGGTATGTTATGGTTGTTTAATAGCTGGAAAGCATTCCTGTGATGGTACAAGGAGTATGGTCTGATGATCCTACTTCTCAATTGGAATCAACCACTCAGTTTAGAAAGTTATTATCGATAGGTATGCCTGCATCTCCTAACAATTTACTTTTAGGTAGTAATCCTGGAATGTTCTTGACTGTTGATTTGCATTCTGTATATTTTTGTGCAGAGCGCAGTCCTCCAATTGATGAGGTAATCAAGGCAGGTGTGGTTCCTCGGTTTGTGGAGTTTCTTGGAAGGCATGATCTGCCCCAACTGCAAGTAGGGACTTTTTGTAGCTTTAATTTTATGTGCAAATGAATTTTTCAGTAAGAAATGCTAATGTAATACTGGGACTGACTTTTCTTTTGTGTGCAGTTTGAAGCTGCTTGGGCTTTGACCAATGTCGCATCCGGAACATCAGAGCATACACGAGTTGTCATTGAACAAGGTGCTGTTCCCATGTTTGTGCAACTTCTTAGCTCTGCCAGTGATGATGTCAGGGAGCAGGTTGTTTCACTTCTTTTATTGTATAAAATCTGGAAGTCCTTTGTTTGACATCCCTTTAGGGTTTTTTGTGTTCTAAATCCAGTGCTTTTCTACCTGTCAAAATCATTCTGGCCCCCTCTCTCTCTCTGAATTTTTCTGTACTCTTGTTTGATTGTGCTGGCCTTATTCTAAATTCCAGAGTTATTCTGAGAGCTTAATTATTTTCCCACTTGTTATGTTATCTTCTTAGATGTGATTCTTACTATGTTTACAATTCTCGTGTTCTTTTGTCTTGAACAGGCAGTATGGGCTTTAGGTAATGTTGCTGGTGATTCCCCAACTTGTAGGGATCTTGTTATTGGTCAAGGTGCGCTTCTGCCACTACTATCGCAGTTAAATGAACATTCAAAATTGTCCATGCTGAGGAATGCTACATGGACTTTATCTAACTTCTGTCGTGGCAAGCCACCAACACCATTTGAGCAGGTGAGAAGTGATTCACTGAATTTCACTTGTTAATCATTTAGACCATGCAGAGTATGTTAGATTATGAATGTCAACTTGAATCTTTTTCTACCAACATTTATGCTGAAAAATTATGGTTGTTGTAAAAACTCTCTCTGGCTCATGTCAGGTCAAAGCTGCCTTACCTGTCCTCCGGCAACTTATATACATGAATGATGAAGAAGTTCTTACAGATGCTTGCTGGGCCCTGTCTTATCTTTCAGATGGCACGAATGATAAAATTCAGGCTGTTATTGAAGCAGGTGTCTGTCCACGTCTTGTGGAGCTTCTGCTGTAAGTTCTAATGCTCTCTACAAACCTCTTTAATATTGTTGTATGAGTCTGTTACTGACAAAATTTTCATTTTCAAGTCATCCTTCACCTACGGTTCTTATACCTGCACTTCGGACTGTGGGAAACATCGTTACGGGTGATGATGCACAGACTCAGGTATTGATAATAATTTGTATGTCTGTTTAAAATTCTTACCATGTTTATCATATGTTGAGGTTCATCGCTTAAACTGTTGGAGGTTTATTGTATTGTGTACTGAGCTTGGTTATCTTCTTTTTGTATTGCCTTTGGCTCATCTTAAATTTTGTGCGCCCGTGTTTACTTGTTTGGTGTGAATTAGTTACGGGCTACAGAATAGTTACTTTAGTACAATTTACTTCCAAGCTGTATTTCAGATTCCTGTTGTTGAGCTAGGATAAGCAAGAAAATAAAAATTTTCTTTGATAAGCATGTATTAGAAGACCATATTAATTAAGAAACAAGCCATATTGCCCCCCCCCCCCCCTCTCTCTCTCTCTCTCTCTCTCATGTATACATTTTGAATGAAAGTGCCGTGTTTCTTCCCTATACATGGCAACAAAGTAACTTTGCTATGTATTTTCCAGTTTGTAATTGACAACCAAGTGCTCTCTTGTCTCTATCAACTTCTCACACAAAATCACAAAAAAAGCATCAAGAAAGAAGCTTGTTGGACGATCTCAAATATCACTGCTGGGAATAAAGGTCAAATACAGGTATGTGATTCACTTTCTACATGATTTAACATCAAGATTCTTCCACGTGTTAAAACTTATTTATAGCACCCCAGAAATCCACATAGTACTAAAATATCTTTGGATTGCATGACACAGTCAATTATCATTAGCACAAAAAAAGGGATGGTGTGTTGTACTTGGTTGAAATAGTGCTAATTAAAAATGTACCCTGTAACCATTACTTGATAACTATTATTATTTTTTTGGGGGGGGGGGGGGGGGTTTGGTGGGGTGGGGAAGGGTGTTGGCAATTGCTTCATCAAATGTGCTTTTCTTGAGTCATTACTCCTTGTCCTTTATTGCTTGGTTTTTGGAAATTCTGGATTTCCATAAAGATAGTGGAAGATTACTTATTAAAAAAAATAATTTGCTTATTGGCGCCAATAGACACCTCCCTCCCTATTGAAGGGGGGAATGTCCTGGTAATTCTGGATTTCCACAAAGATAATGGAAGAACCACACACAGCATAATATTTTGTATGTAAACCCTTTAGTTTTCATTTTTTTAGATGAATACAGGTTTGCATTTGAATCTTCTTGTTCACTTGAATCAATTTCCCTAAGAAACGTTTGTTGTTGGGAAATTAATCCTTCAAAAAAACCTGCTGTGGATAGGCTATAAATACTGACAGTTGTGGGCTTGCATGTGCTTCTCATTGAATAGACAACTAGTTTTAATACAACTTGCATTTGGTTCTTTACAAGGCTGCCAAAATGCTAGATGAATTTAATGTTTAAAGTCTAAGGTGCCAATCATATTGTGACACTGACTCTAGATAGCAAATGAAGCCTTTTTCTTTTTCTAGTTAATGACTTGCTCACAGATAATCAAGGCTTTATGAATTTTAGTTGATGAGCTTCCTGTAAATATTATCTGTTATAATTCTGTGTTACAGGCTGTTGTTGAGGCCAATATCATTCTCCCTCTTGTACATCTTCTCCAACATGCTGAGTTTGACATCAAGAAGGAGGCTGCATGGGCTGTATCAAATGCCACCTCTGGAGGATCTCATGAGCAGATTCAGTATGCTTTACTCTTACAATGGCTTTTCTTCTTTACCTTTACTTTCTAGCTTAGATATGCTTGCCTATAACTCGCCCAGATTGCTAGATACATGGGTTGCTGATGCCTTTGTGGGCTGATTCACTTTATATACTTTCCCATTATGTTGAAGGAATCTCCTTCAACCTATTGTAGTTGTTCAAATGACTATCCATGTGAATTTTATTTGGATGGGTCATTAAGTAATCTACACAAATCACATGACTTTTTAATAGGTAATGTGACTAAAGTATATGTGGTTAGTCATTTGAGCTCCAGTAGTTTGGAGGAAAATTCTGTTTTTTTCACAATATAATGCATCAGATGAAGCCTTGGACTTACACGTGCAATCAATGTTCTTGTAGATTCCTGGTGGCCCAAGGTTGCATTAAGCCGCTATGTGATCTTCTAATCTGTCCAGACCCAAGGATTGTGACAGTGTGCCTAGAAGGGCTTGAGAACATTCTGAAGGTGGGTGAGGCTGATAAAGACATGGGACTGAATAATGGAATCAACCTCTATGCACAAATGATTGATGAATGTGAGGGTTTGGATAAGATAGAGAATCTACAGTCCCATGACAACAATGAGATTTATGAGAAGGCCGTGAAGATCTTGGAGAGATATTGGGCCGAGGAAGATGAGGAAGAGCAGACACTCCAGGAGAATGGGAATGCAAATCAACAGGAATTTAATTTCGGAACAAACCAGCCCAACCTTCCCCCTGGAGGTTTTAAATTTGGGTAAATTGGCAGTTTAGGATTCTGGTTTCTAGCTTTGTAGGGTTTCCTTACTTTCCCTATTTTGGTTTATTTTCAAACTCATTCTCATTTTCCCCTATTTGCCAAGGGTCAGGGTTTTTGTTCTGGCACATAGGCAATTATTTGTCTATGAAATTTGGTACAAGTGTTAAGGATTCAACTTGCGGCTTTCTGTCTAGATTTATATTTTTATGATCAATAGGTAAAAAGTTATTATTGTGGTTGCATTTACTTGAAATCAGCTTAAGCTTTCTGCTTCCTAGTTTCTGCGCTATGCTTGTGATTCTTGGATTAGTGATTTCTATGCAACTAGTAATGGGTAGTAGAGTCAGTCTGCTTGGACTGGAAAATATTAAATATGAGACAAAGTGAGACTTTTTGATTGGAAGTAATGCAGCACAAAAACTTGGATTTGCCTGGCTGCAATTATATCCCAGTATCTCACTCTTATAGCAGCTTTCAATGCCCCTCAGAAATTTGCTGAGAAGTGAAAATTTATGAACTATGGACTTTCTAGTTACTTTTCTGATGAGAAGAATCACCATTTTATTTAATGCACATAAATGTATGCTCAGTTCACTGAACACCACAATAATGAGGGAAATAGAGAAATTTAAAAAAAAAAAAAATTTATTCTGTGTTTTACACCCTTTTTAGACAATCGGGGAAAGAATCCCCAATTTCATTAATTTAACATCTTTGAATGAGAGGGAAAGTAGCACTGGATTATAGGACCATTGATTCATTCCAACAGATTTAACATGTTTAAATATTAACCATTTAGCATTACTCAAAACTGAGATTAAACATTCATAAGCTGAAAACTGCAGGGGAAAAAAGAAAAAGAAAAAAGGGATTGAAGGAGGTTGACTGATTCTTCATGAAATTCAAATTGACTTATTCAACTTGTAATTAACTTTGATCGTTAAAGAATAAAAGGAGATATAATTTGTAATCATTTTTGTGGTCAACTAGGACGAGAGAAAAAAGAAAAAAAAAAAAAAAGGATTACATCACATTGTGTTAAAAAAAAAAAAAAAAAAAAAACTATATTGCACTCCTACAAATTTTAAAGGAATCATATCTGTGCGGGTCGAAACCAAGCTAGGAACTTAGTTAGGGTCACAACTAATTTGTATTATGGGTTAATAGTAATCCACAATGGAAGATTTGAACAATAACAAGAACAACAAACATTTATGTAAAAACCACGTAAAAAAAAGGGTATATTATTGAGGCTTATGAATAGTGTTACAAAGTGTTTCTCAAGAATAAATCTTTTAAGGTATTCTAGGAACTCTCTCTCCTTTTCTACAATCTTTTCTCTTTGTTTTTGTGTTATTTTTTTGCGTGGCCTCCATTCTCCCCCTCTTTTTCTTATATTTGGAAGGATGTGTTGTCTTTGTACAGCTGGAGATATTCCTGTCTCAACGAGTTCTTCCTTCCTTGTTTTCTTGATGAAATGAGACTTTTAGGGCTCTTTACACTATTCAGGCTAGTCATTCAGTAATAAATGGGACTTTGCCAGACAGATGAGCCTTACTAATGTAGAAATGATTGTAGATTTATCAGGAAGTTTCAGCAAGCTTCCTCGGGACAATTCTAAACATTTCACCAATCCTTCTTTGGTAGCTCGGTAGAGGGTTTATCTTGATTGACTTTAGTAGATGTCTGTCCTCAGGTGAGATCCTCAGTGAGCTTCATCCTCGAACTCAAGATAATGTATTATTCAGTCTGTGGTCCAAGATTTTGACTTTCTCTTTGAGGCTTGTTCTTAGAATGGGCTAGCCTGTCTTGGGCTCATTTTTAGTCCTTGGTCCACAGTTATTTGGGCCAATAAATCATTTTCCTACAATATTAATTGTGATTTTAATGGTGTATTTTTAAGTATTTTAATATTTATAATTATTTGATGAATATTTTAAAAGAATTATTAAGATTAAAACATCTAAAATAAATTCTTCTGATCCTTTTGTAGGTAGCACAAAAAGATTGTGATATAAATTTAAATTTTATAGCAAGATAAAAGATATATCAGAAAATTCTCAAATAGTTATCTATTTTAACATAAAAAAGTTTACAATATGACATGATAATTAATTATATTAAAGAATAATTTTTTAAAATTATGTGTTTGTTTTCAATTTAGAAATTATTACATTATTGAGTTTCAAATTAGCATAATTGATAAAAAAAAAATTTGCTATTGAATAAGAAACTATCATAATAGAGCATACATTATAAATTGAAATTCAATAGTATCTATATAAAAAAATATTTTCAATAAATCCATTAGTATCTATATATATATAAAAAAATAGTTTCAAATCGATTTTTTTTCTACTATTCCAATTTTTAAAACCATGTCATCCGCTTTATCTTCCCCACAGCTCCACTCTATGAATAAATAAAGAATACATTTAAAAGCTAAAACCCCAATCTCTGCAAACCCAACCCCTCGAAAGCAAAACCACAAAACCCTAGCAATGGCAGACACCACTCCCCAACCCCAATCCCAAGACGAAGACCAATACGGAGTGCTCCTCTACTACAAGTACGCACAGATCACCGACCTAGACTCACTCTTCTCCTTCTACGAATCCAACTGCAACTCCCTCTCTCTCCTCGGCCGTGTCCGCCTCTCTCCCCACGGCGTCAATGTCACTGTACGTACTGTACTGCGCTCCCTCTTCACATTTTCTATGTATGATAAAGATTGGTGTTTGAAATTTGAACAGGTTGGTGGGAAGCTATCGTCGTTGGAGAAACACATTGCTGCTGTGAAATCGAATGGTTTGTTCGAAGGGACTGATTTCAAGCTCGCAACTTGTGATCACCCGGTAGATGATAAGGTTGCTAAGGAATGTGGATTCACTTCTCTTTCGATAAGAATAGTTAAGGTAATTGTCTTTGGTTTCTCCTTCGTTATAGTTTGAGCACGGACACGGATACTGACACGGGCACGATATACGACACGAGACAATGGAGACATGTAAATTCTTGAAAAATTAGGACACGACATTTTGGGAATACCACGATGATAATTAAATATTGAGTAATGCTATGTTCGCAACCACTGTTATTGGTGGGTATGGAAATTAGAGCCAGTAACAATTTACTGGTTACCACCTAAGCTTTAGCATTACTCTTAAATAATGTGTACTTTTAGATATATTTTATTTAATTATAGACATATTTTATGGTTATTTATAAGTTTTCACTTTTCAAAATAACTAACAACTATCAAAATCTTTAAAAACATATCTAAGAACATAACGAGTACATGTATGGATAAGTGTCTTCTTATACTTCTCTTGTTTCCAAAGTTTAAATAGAAAATTTGAATGTGCAAACTTATTTTCATGGTTTGTTTGTGTTTTTTAGAAACGTTTTTAGGTTTGATTAATTTATCTTAATTTGAGTTTGTTTTAAGTTTAAGAGTATTAGTTTTAATCTCTTTTATGTCATGGGATATTAGAGAGATTTCTGCTTAGGATATGGCATGTATGCTTCTACTTGCATAGGTAAAAAATTTTGCTTGCTGTGGGGGTTTGATATTGTAGTATGTGCACTTCCTTAAATTTTCTTATAGAATCATTGTTAGGTTTTTGATTTTTGGAAAAGAGGGAAAAAGGAGGGGAGGGAGGGGAGAGGAGCAATGCATTAATTGTGCAATTTGCTTTTTGTGTTAAATTAGAAGTCATTGCCATCCCTTACATTCCCCATTTTTGGAGAAGGTGGGATTTCATCCTAGGTCTTTGGTACATTAATTAAAGAGACTTTACCATCTGAACTAGCTGACACCTTCAAGGAAGGAAAATGAAGAAGACAGATTGTTATCCTAAGATGCAGTTTTCCAGGTGGAAAGAAAAGTCTATGTTTTTCAAAAAAAAGAAGAAATAATTAAGCTGCACACATTCTTGGAATTAATTGGTCTCACGTATCATGGTAAAAGAAATTCTCTCTCTCTAAGAAAAGCCTTGAACACCTCATATTACCATGAATTATATAACCCAAATTCCTAGTAAAACAGGAATTAGAACTAGAATGAAGTTTATGAACCATTAAATTGTCATTTATATTCTATAAAAATAAATAAAATATTTTATTTTTGTACCAGGGTCTGGGTTTAATAGGAAAGATTCACTATATTTTATTCTTGTACCAGGAACAGGACCTATCACTAGAATATTATTTTTAATTAGCCCCACTGTGGGGGATTGAACCCTAGAGGTGCCACTCAATCACTCAGTTCGTTGGCCTTTTTTAGTAGAGTGAAGTTTTGATTGGAGTAATTCTGAAACAAGGATTCAAACAATATGGGTTTTTTTTTTTTTTTTTTTTTTTTTTTTTTTTCAGCTTCAATATTCCTTTCACAGACACAGAGACAAAATTTGAAAGTTCAGAATTGATAACAAAAAGATCCTTTCATTTCTATTGTGAAATGTTAATGTCCCTATGACACGTTCTTCTTCTTAATAATTGGACAGAGGAAAAGGTCGTGTGTAAAAGGCCCTTTGTCTCACTGACAGGTGGGCGCCCTGTCAGTGAGACAAAGGGCATATGTGCTCGGCACATACAAAACTTTTGCGTGTGCAAGACAACCCTAAAGTGGTGTTGTTGCACACTTACTGGAGATTATGGTTTTTTCTGCAGTCCAAAAGAGTTTGAATTGGATGGATTTGTCTCCAATACCTTTGGCTGAGAATGATATAGTTCCCATCAATATAATGTCATGAATATTTGGTTTTTCAGGGTTTCGTTTATTGATTTCTGTTAGTATTTTGAGTATCTCGACATATTAGTAATCATGATTATGGGTTTTCAATATAAGTCAACTACTTTTCCTTATTCTCAGGAGTTGGTTACTCTTAGTTCTGACCCTCTGTTGAAGTCACCTGAAATTTCAAATGCCGGGAGGCATCTCTCTGCAGCTGAGTTTCATTCTGCTCTTCAGGGCACTGGTAAGTGTCTTTTTCCTACTTATAAGTTATAACATGATAAGTTATTCTTTTGCTTAATCTGTTAAGACTTGATGCACTGTTTTAGAGGAACTAATTGGGAATTGATGGTCACCTGCTGGTTTTTATGAAAAATTTTCTAGGACCACTTTTAGAGAAAGATAGCCCAACATGCAATGAAGACCTTGTTCTATTGGATGCAAGGAATTTATATGAGACAAGAATTGGGAAGTTCCATGTGCCAAATGTGGAAACTTTGGATCCAGGAATTAGGCAGTATAGTGATCTGCCCTCGTGGATAGATGATAAGTCTGAGCAATTAAAAGGGAAACGTGTTCTTATGTGAGTGCCCCTTTGGAACCAAAGATGGCTCCTGATATTTCCTTTTATGTCATATGATTGAATTTGAAATTTTATTTTATAACTGGTGTTTTGAGAACTGTCTTTGCTTCACTTAGCTGTTTAAATTTTTTTTCATATTTGTTTTCTTGTGATGCAAATTGTGTTGACACATATTGCTTTTTCCATTGCCGAATGATTTAACTTGAACTTCAGCCTGAATTGAAAACTTAAAATGGGAAAACATGATGTATGTGTCTTATCTATAGCTACGTGTGGAGCCTGTTTATTTCCTAGAATTGCACTACAGCCAAGTTTTCTTTCCTCAGTGTGCCTTGTGTTTCCTAGTATTGTTTTAGCCTTTTAGGTTTCTTGCTTGTATTTTCTAGATTTGTTATAATTATTTATATTCCTTTTGATAAGTTCTTTTAAATTTTTTTTTTGATAAGTAAATATTCTTTGATTTAATCCATTAGATTGTAGCTTTTTGAGAAACAGCTAACGATGCTGTTCATTAAGGAACCTTTTTGTTTGCATTTGAAGCCAGAATACTAATCTAGTTTTGCTAATGTACCTTGCTCAGAATGGTAATAACAAGGGACAGTATGAAAAAAAAACATTTCTCCTTTATGCACTTTCCTTGTATGTTGTCCAAACTTCCTCTGAAACATTTTATTTTCTCTAATTTTGCAATTTGTTTATCATTTTGTCTCTTGATCTCCATTTGTTGTTTATGTTATAGGTACTGCACTGGAGGGATTAGGTGTGAGATGGCTTCAGCATATATTAGGTCTAAAGGTGCTGGGTTTGAGAATGTGTTTCAGGTTAGCTCCTGTAGAGGAAATTTCTCCCCTAAATAAATCTTTTTATAAAAAAATAATAATTTGTGGCTGTTTCTGTTGATTTCTTTGAAAATTGTTCCTGAACTATCAGCTATAATAAGCTTATTTGACCACCTCACTAAATTTGGGTTTTGGTTTTTTTTGGTTATCATCTTTGCAATGATTTGTATATGGCTTAAGGTATTTAAGTTACCACAGACAAGGAATGCATTGCCATATTTATGAAAGCAGTTTTGTTGTTTGGCTGTCATATTGTATAATGTTATGTGATATGACATGTTTGAACTAGAGAGATCTGCTAGGACTCTAAAGATGATACCAAGTTCGAAGTTATACCTCTTTCTTCTATTTGGTTGTTATTTTGCAAAAATATTTGGCATGTTTTAATAGAAAAACGTACTCACCTTGGTAATATTGCATAAGGACATGGTTCTTGTTGATGATGATAGTGACAATATTTCATGGTGGTGTGGAATTTATTGCAGTTATATGGTGGGATACAGCGTTATTTGGAACAATTTCCAGATGGTGGTTTTTTCAAAGGAAAGAACTTTGTTTTTGACCATCGGTATGATGTCTTAATCTCTCAATGCCTCTAATTATTTTACAGGTATTATTATCTTATTATCATCTAAAGACTGGCATATGGGACAGACATTTGGAATTGGCAAATTGCAATAGTCCTATATTTTCGGCATGCCTATTTGCTTCCCAGTATATGAGAAGATTTTCCTTTGGTTTCTAGGTTCTTTTGAGAATCCTATGTTTGGTTACCTAAGAAGTGGTTTTCCCTTTGTTTTTCCCATTGAGAAAACTTGCACTTCAAAAAGGATCACAGGTCTTACCTTTTTGCGGACCTGACCGTGCATTGAGCATTTAAAACAACACATTTAGATCCGTGGGAAGTTTTTGTTGTAAGCAGTTTGAAAATTTTCTTTGATAAATGACATGCTGACCTGGTATTCTTCCATAGATATCACTGTTGTTTTTCAACTTTTGGGATCTGATTTTTAATTTCCTTTTTTTTCCCTTCTTCCTTTAGGATCCCTGTTATCTATAACCCCTTTTTGATCAATTTATCCAATTTTAAGAATTATAAAAAGTAAATTATATGTCCCCTTGAGTGTGCTAGTAAATTTACCAAGTAAAAAGGAAAAAAAAATAAATAAATAAAGAGAAGAAGAGAGCAAATGGCATGTCTACTTTACCCTATATTGCAAATATGCTTTCTTCATATGTATGTGATTAATGTTCTGAGATCTGGTGAAAACAGCAGTATGATGTTGCAAATTTTGAAGTAGTAATTTATACCTTTTTTTTTCCTGTCTGGTAGGATATCAGTTGGGAGCTCAGATCCAAATATCATTGGTACCTGCCTTCTCTGTGGCTCCTCATTTGATGATTATTCTTCACGCTGCAGATGCACCCATTGTAGGATGCTTGTTTTGGTCTGTGATAGTTGCAGGGTACACAAATAATCCTATTCATTATTTGAAATTGGCTGAGCGATTTTAGATCTAACTTTGACTTGTTTTAGATGAAACTGGTGTGAATTGAGATTGAATTATTTATTTTTGGCCTTTAGGTGATAGTCTTTTTTTGTAAAAAAAAAATTATCCCTTTTCCCCACTAAGCCTATCTGAACAATCTGTCAAATAGTTAAAGTTGAGCTCCATATCTTGTACTTTTGCTTCTGAATTTGTTGTTATCATGGTCCACAGATGGAGGGTGCTCTATACGTTTGTGAGTTATGTCAGAAATATGGTAAGGGTGTTCAGTCAGTTCCATCACTCGAAAATGGCAAAACTCAAGTATTGTCATTACAAGAAGAGCATAAACTGGTTTCCTTGGATACCAAACTCTCACCTCAACTGCCTTGGAGCCATGGTAAGGTCTGTAATCTAAATCACTTCAAATGACCTTGCTTTCCCTTCTATCAAGAGTAAATTGATTAAAATTACTGATTCTGTGGCTGGTAGTTAAACACCATACATGTGTACACAGACTGCATGTACCTATGGCCAAATCTATTAACCTTCCTAAAGTTTTGTTTTTTTGTTTTTTGTTTTTTTTGACAGCTAATCTCTACAAGTATTTCCTGTTTTCCCACATTTTGTTGTTCCTGACACCCTAATAAATGCAATTTTACAGGTAATGAATCTCCAAGAAAACTAAGAATCTTATGCCTGCATGGGTTTCGGCAGAATGCCTCCAGTTTCAAAGGAAGGACTGCATCATTAGCCAAAAAACTCAAAAACATTGTTGAGCTTGTGTTTGTTGATGCACCTCATGAGTTACCCTTCATTTACCAGCCCTGCATCACAGAGTCACATGGAGAGTGTGCATCATCTTCATTACAGCAAACACATCCTCCACCATTCAAGAATTGCAGGAAAAAGTTTGCATGGTTAGTAGCCCCCGATTTCAATATAAGTGGGGAAGTTGATTGGAAAATAGCAAATGGTTCATTTGACCCTCTCCAGTACCTGCAGCAAACTGATGGCTTTGATGTATCTCTGGCATATTTGAAGTCTTTGTTTTCTCAGAAAGGGCCATTTGATGGGATTCTGGGATTTTCTCAGGGTGCAGCAATGGCTGCCTTAGTCTCTGCACAACAAGAGAGGCTCAAAAGTGAAATGGATTTTAGATTTGTGATTTTGTGTTCTGGGTTTGCTATTAAATTGGCAGAGTTTGAATGTCAAGCGATCAACTGCCCTTCACTTCACATTTTCGGTAGTGACCATGGCAAAGACAGGCAGATTGCAAACCAAGCTAGCAGGGACCTTGCTTCTTTATTTGATGATGGATGCTCTGTGATAATTGAACACGACTCTGGTCATATAATTCCTACTCGGTCTCCTTATATTGATGAGATTAGAAATTTTCTTCATCGTTTTCTCTAACAGAATTAGACATCCCACTTGGTGCTCTCAGAGTCTCAGTGCAAGATTTTGACTCAATTTGTTTGCAGTTATGAAATGTCAAGGGTGGGTTAGTGATTACTGTTTATAAAGGAATCTACATAGAGCATTTTAAATATCATCTTTACATCTGGGAGTTTAGAATTCAAAAGGGGAGTAAATGGTTTCATAATTCACACCATATGAACATTCATTGGTCATGATGCTATCCAATCTATGCTTGAGATGAAATCTTGAAATCTTGTTTGGTCTTTACAAACTCTGTTAGTTGCATAAGATGGGTTTCTCATTGCAAGGAAATGGTGACTAATAGGTAATATAGGCAATTATATGCTCGGATGGTGTTGATACTTGCCCTTTTTTTCTTTTCTTGTAAGTGTGCGTTTAGGTTAGTTTATTTGCTAATTTGTTAAAAGTGGATAAAAGTAAATTTGGACCTAAAAAAAAGTGGTATATAAACAATTAAGCTAAATTATCTCCAGATAAATGCAGAGCCAATCGAAATCTTATCACCTCCCAAACTTGGCAGTTTCTAGTGCCAGTCACAACTCACGCCTAGAATGTACTCCCTTTGAAACAATTGTCACGGTTCACAAGAAATATCATTGCTAGAAGGTTGTGATTCTCAGTAGGCTATCTTCCCAAGAAACTACCCATGGCTACTGAGATAAATGACACTAAAAGATAAGCTAGGGTTATGAGTATGTACTGTGTGCATGTAATTTTATAATGCAACAAAGTACTTGGCATATCTAAAAAAGAGTGACATTAGGGAGTACAGATTGATGCATCACCAATCATAAAATAGTAATTAAGACATTTTATATTATGTGTTGTGTTGAAATGACACCAACCGTAATCATTGCCATATAGGCCACAAAACGGTCCAAATATAACCCAAATTTGGCTTACAGTACACATAGGAGGATCAAAATACAACAAATAATGTTCCATAGAGAAATTCCTCGCCTTTGCCAAAAGGTTAGCATAGAAGTTTCCGTCGCGGTGTGTGTTGGAGATAAATATCTTCAAAAAATTGAACCAAAGATATGCAATCATAAATTGAAGTATTAGAGTTTGGCTAACTTGACTACTTAACTAGTTTAGATCCTTGCTTAATATAAAAAAAGTTCAAAAAACACACTGCATTTTTTTTTTGGGCCTGAAATGCTCTTAGATGAACTGTTTATATAAAATTACCTTGGATTGATATCTGTCTAATTTCTAGGGCAATTATGTTATAAAAATTTTATAATCTTGACCATTCATTAACAAACAAGTCATTTAGATTTTGTTACATTATTAACAACTTCCAATAGATGCTAAAATAATAAATGTTAGTATTTTTTTTTTTTTTTGAGAGAATTTCAACTTATGATGTTCGCTTATAATGATAGCTCTTTATCATTAGACCAAGACACCAATTAATTTTTTGTGTAGGTGTGAATTGAACCTCAGATCTCTTATACAATTATCATTAGCTTTACCAGTTGAGCTAACTAGGACCCACAAAATAATAAATGTTAGTTTAAATATTGATAACATGACAAACTCTAAACTATTTACTTATCAATGAATGGTCCATATTTTAAGAACCCTATAAGACTAGATACTCACATCCATGACCCCGTCACACTTGGCAATATATGAAAATTATTACACTTTTTTCTTATTTAAAATGGATGCTGTTTATACTTTATAAACTTTCATCTATTGTTATGGATAAAGAGTGTATAAAAAAGAGAGTGTATAAAAAAGAGTGTATCAGCTCTTACGCATGTCGTTTGGCTACTAAGTCCGACATGTTGTTTCTACAGCCCTTATAAATGTTAGGCTTACACCCCATGCGGCTTGTCGTTTAGATAACAGGAAGGAACACCACTGGGCTTCTGTGAAAACCCGCACCGTTTTCAGTTCCCGACCACCTTAACCTGTGAAAAAGTCACAAACTTTTACGAACCCTTAAACCCTTTCAAACTGAAAATCTCAGTGACACCAAAGTTTGATAACCTTGTAGTTTGTACAGTGAAACAGTGTATTAACCAAAGTGAGTGAGAGAGAACATCAAAAAAGAGAAGAAGCAGTCAGCAACAAAATGCAGATTCTTGTAAGAAAACTAATGCAGAGAATCTCTCACAAACAAGTATGTGCTTTGAGAACTCAATAAGTATTCATATTAGTTTCCTTTTTTCTTTTCATTTTTATTATTACTGAGTTTATGTAAAATTTGGACTGAATTATGAAGTGGGTATTTCTCAAATTGTCCCATTTGTATTGAATGTTGGTAAAGATGGTAGCTTTAAGGGACTTACTTGTATGTTTTGGTCTATAACATTTTCTAAAGCAATTTTCTTGGGATTTTTTAACAAAGAGTTCTTATTGCTTTTTATTTTTTTGGTTTCTCTAATACTGGGATTGAAATAGCATATTGGTGCTGCTCAAATAGTCATTTAGTATCGTGGACTAAAAGCTTAAATTTTTGTTGAACAACTACCGTTTAGCTTTTGGTATAAAGCTTGATGAGAATTTGTTGAGTATGTTAAATGAAATTTTCAAAGTTGTATTGGGATTGGTAATATATTATGTTTATGGAAATTTACAAATTTGGTTTTTGCTGAAGTGTAGTTTTCTGGCCTTGTCTCAATATTGTACTTGGTGCTTGTTTTAATTCTTGCATATGAAATAAGAGTGTCAATCATCTACTCTCTATGGTGAGAGTTATTCATGAATTTGATAGCAATAAGTACTCTTTCTCATGGTCGTTGTTGTTGCTGCTGCTTTTATCTTCCTCTCTTAAACATTTTGTCAAAAATGTAGTTTGTGGGTTCACTTTTCGTGTAGTCTCTGATGCTTGTGGGTGTCTAGTGTGTTCCAGTGCAAGTTTTATATTGTTTTCTCCCTCCCTTTAGTTTCTATTCAACATGAAGAATTCAAGGTTTTCCCTCCAAATTCACATGGTGCTCCCTCCCTAGAGTAGAAATGTTCTGTCAATAAAATCGAGCAATTGGTGGTCTAATTCATGTTAATGATCCAACTTTTTTATGATGAAAAATTGGATAACTTGTTTGTTATCTTCACAGTTCTATTCTAATTTGGTTTCATATGAGTTGACTCTGTAGGCTACAGGTTGTCGTGCATATTGTACGAAGATGGTTGCTGATATTGGACAGCCAACTCATGCATCTCATCCTCAGGTTCTCCTACTTAACGTCTATGTGTGTTTATGTGCATGCACAAAGCGACTAGGAAATTGCACATACTAGTCACATCACTATGGCCACCTTCTTGGGTAGGATAGTGATTTTCTGTGCATATATATATATATATATATATTTGATGAATGATTTTGCTTTATATATTGGTATTGTTATTAATTTTAATTTTCCCCAGTAAGATTTTAATTTTCCCTAGTAAAATTTATGGACTTGATTTTGTTTGCCTTTTCACTTTTCAGTTACTGAAAGAAGGGGAGATGACACCTGGAATAACTACTGAGGAATACATCTCAAGAAGAAATAGGTTGTTGGATCTTCTTCCAGAAAATAGTCTGGCCATAATTGCAGCTGCCCCTGTAAAGATGATGACAGATGTTGTGCCTTACACATTTCGACAAGATGCTGATTATTTGTATATTACTGGCTGCCAACAACCTGGTGGCATGGCAGTTTTAGGTCATGACTGTGGTTTATGCATGTTCATGCCAGAAGCAGACTCTCATGTATGCTCAGTCTTCTATGAGACAATGAGAGATTTTTCTTCATACCCTATGAAGTTCTGTTGAATTTGCATATCTACTGCAGTTGTGGCATTAGATTCCTATGATTTTTGGTTGTCTAGACATGCAATCTTGCATGTAATTATATCCAAACATGTATTTTATCTCATCATTTTTTTTTGTAAAGCCAAAGTTGCATATATGATACATGATGTTATATTACTATCCCTGTTGCAGGGCTGAGAAAGCTGTCATTTAGCAAGGGTAGTTACATCAATCTACAGATGTTTTCTTAATTTTGGCTATTGTATATATTACATAGATAAAGCAGTAATTGAAGAAGTCGCTAAATTGTTTTCTTTATTATTCGTATAGGATGTTATTTGGCAAGGGCAAATTGCTGGAGTTGATGCAGCATTAGAAATTTTCTGTGCTAAGAAGGCATATCCAATGCGCGAATTACATAAGGTGTGTTGACTACTGAGGTGACATTGAAAAGTAGAGAATTTGATTGAGGAAATTGTCTCCATTTTTTCTGGTAGTAGGCATTAATCAATTAATATTTTGGCATGGAAGGTTAAGCATTAGGGACATAGAGGTATCATTAAATTGGCAGCTATATCTCTTCTTTTCCTCTCCAATA
The DNA here is from genome assembly GCA_030445155.1 of Quercus variabilis. NCBI lineage: Eukaryota > Viridiplantae > Streptophyta > Magnoliopsida > Fagales > Fagaceae > Quercus > Quercus variabilis. The sequence goes on from CP129447.1 coordinate 6,734,017, forward strand.
TGACATGCATCTTCCTAGCCAAGTAGCATATATATATATATATGGATCCATGGTGGTGCACCAGACTGGAATCACAGTACAATTTGTTTGAAACAATTAACATAGTTGTAATTTGTAGTAAACAGTGACATTTGATCAACTGTCATCAGTTAACTCCATGACTGGATCATTGTCCTTTTCTTTTCTCCTCTCTTTTTTTGGGCATTTGGTGAGCTTGCTCATTCATACCAAAGTCTGACAGCTAGTCTCACAGAAGAATTTTGTCTTTATCTGATTTTTTAGTAATCTGAATTGTAAATGCTACTCTAGTGTTTTACTTATCAAAAAAAAAATGCTACTCTAGTGTTTAATCAGAAGTTGACATGACCTATAAACTAAGCTTTCACAGTTTTTCCTATCCTATAATCTTCATAAAAGTTCAACACTATGGCTTCTCATGTTCTTATAAATAATGGTAACATTTTTTTTTACTGACTGCAGTACCTTCCAGATTTGATGTACGGATGCTCCAAATTGTTCCACAACAGGCAGACAGCCATACCAACATATATGAAATTGGAGTCCTTTCAAAAGTTTGCTAAGAATGGCAAAGTGGGAGACCTGTCTACTTTCACTCATGAGTTACGTTGGATAAAGTCACCAGCAGAGCTCAAGTTAATGAAAGAATCTGCATCAATTGCTTGCCAGGTACTCATAAGTCTATGCTATATCTAATTTTGGTCTTTGTATATGAGCAGTTGCTGGGCATCATTTTTTTTTTTTTTTGGGCCTTGAAAAAGATAGACCAGGTTTGATTTGCACCCATTCTAAGAAGAATTTCTACTTTATGGTTCTGTTTGCTTTTACAACTAGTTCTGTAATTATTTAAGCCAAAGAGCTCTAGCTCACATGGCACTTTTTTATCCCATAAGAATGGGTGGAGGGTGAGGTCTTGGGATCAAACCCACTAGGTGCATGCATAACTTAGAACAACAACAACAAAAACGAAGTCTTAGTCCTAAAATTTTGCAATCGGCTATGGATCCTTAATAGATTAGTTAGGGCCGGCCACATGTATTCTTTTCTTCTATTTGATTCTATTTGAAGTCATATTGATGCAAGACAACCTAGGCTTCCCACCTAGATTAGTCCCACTGTAAACCTTACGCTTCACCACCTAAGGCTGTTTGGATTCACAACCAAACGCAATGCAAACTTTTCATGAATAATCACTGAATAATATTAATAATCTTCTAAATAGTCTGATTACAAAATAAATCATCTAGAGCTGTATATAGAGCTTCTAGGAATCTCTAGAGATAAAGATAAACATCCTAAAACAAATTCTAATCGAACTCAAATACTAATCCAAATACTAAAGTAATCCTTATCTAAGGATATGAAATTCCATCCCTATCATAACTCAAACTAAATAAATAAAAACATTAAAATCTAAAATTATCCAATGAAAATCCAAAATAAAATATTGAGATAGTTTCTGGTTATGCTTTTGCATCACATACTCTTTCTTATTTCCTTAATTGACATATAATAATTATAAAGGAAAAGTAAAGAAAGAACACAATCATGTAGCCAACAAAAATCAGTTGATTTACTTATTTTAAAAAGAATTCATGTAGCCAACACAATCAGTTGGTTCAAGGCCTAGTTATGTCACATAAAAATTTGGAGCCAAGAAAGGGGATCGGCCCATTGGGGTGGGGAAGCAAGCCTTCTAGTAAGTTAGTCTTGCTTCCACTGTGAAATATATTTCTTCACCATCAAATTGTAGTACTCACAGTACTTTAAACTGATGCTATGTCTCTCTAAAACATGAATAACTTGGTAATGTAAATTGGATTATTCCTTGTAATAAATTATATATATAATATGTATTTTGGTCTTGAATAGGCGCTTCTGCAGACAATGTTTCACTCCAAGACATATCCTTATGAGGGCATGCTGTCAGCAAAGGTTGAATATGAATGCCGAATGAGAGGTGCTCAAAGAATGGCGTAAGTTTTTTTCCTTTCTGGATCATTGGATCCAAAAGAATGATTTAGTTTCTAACTCAGTTTATATGTCCCACTTTTGTAATCAAAATTGTTTCCCAAAGTTTCAAACAAGCCTGGATGTCTGAGTTGTCAATAGTATTTAATGCTAGGTTCTTGTCAATGATTTATTAATTTTATAATCACTGACCAGATTCAACCCTGTCGTTGGTGGTGGGCCAAATGCTAGCGTTATACATTATTCTCGAAATGATCAGAAGGTGAGTCCATTAATCAAAGCTGGTATCTAGTTTTTATTGTCTTCACAAAATCAATGAACTAAATGATATTTTATTATATACGAAAAATCCATGCTTGTAATAGTCTTATAATTTATTTTGCAGATTAAAGATGGGGAACTTGTTTTGATGGATGTTGGATGTGAGTTGCACGGTTATGCCAGTGACCTTACTCGTACCTGGCCACCCTGTGGAAGATTTTCTTCTGCTCAAGTATGTGCCACCAAAATTTGGTTTCTCTTCTGCTGTAGAATGCACTGCTGAATGTTCTTCCATTATCTGATATATGACAAAGGCTTGATAAGATATATTTGCCCCATCTTGTACATCAAATTAAAAAATATTAACCAAATTTTTTATGAAGTTTGTTTCATGTAATTTTCTAGTGTTTTTGATGCAGGGAGGCAAGATTTTATGTTTTAATTTGCAATTAATATTGTCTTTGAATTTGAATTTTGAATTTGTTAATTAATGTTGAGGGTTTTTAGGGATTTAAATTAGATGTTTTCCATATTGATGTAATCCCCTAAACCATATATAACTAATACTCTTGCAATGGTGAAAGACAGATGAATTTGAATAAGATTAATTGATATGAGTTGAGAATGTCTCCTCCTTTGTTTTCTCTGTTTGGTGGTGATGCCTAGGGTTTGCAGACAGGTTCTAGGTGGTGAAGCCTAGGGTTTGTTTTGTTGATACTTTTGTTCCTCTTTTATTTCCAATTTCCTATCTGTTCTGCATCAGTTTTTGTAAACAAAATGACAATTTTTGAAACAGTTTTTAAAATCTAGGTTCACATGCATTTATTTAAGCACCATAGTAGGAAGCAATTGTTATCATTCTAGGCTTATGCACTCCCCCCATTCTCCTTCCCTTTATGGTTGGAATTTGCCAACTGCAAACCAAATTGCATTGAAAAGTTTCATATAATCTTAAAATTCCTTGTAATCATTCTCTGTCAGCTTTCTTTCTTTGAGTTTTTCTATTTCGTATCAGCTTTTGTTATCTGAATATTCTGTTATTACAACCCCTTATGCCTGCAGTGTGTTTATTTCAGGAAGAACTTTATGATCTTATACTAGAAACAAACAAGGAATGCCTGAAGCTTTGCAAACCTGGTGCTACCATAAGTCAAATACACAATTATTCAGTATGATCATTTGAACCTAAATTGTTTCCTTTTCTATGGTTTTTCTTTTCATCAGCTGTCTTTAGAAAAGATTAAAATTTCATCCATTAAGAACTTATCCAAAAAAGGGGAAAAGAAAGAAAAAGAAAATTCAGAAAGTATAAGAGCAAAGAATAACAATTTCTCTATGCTGCTCAAGTTTAAATCTTTGTTTCTAACATTTTTTAATAAAAAAAGGGTTGCAATTTTTGTTTTTGTTGCATTGTGTTTTATATCTGTAGCTTTCTCTATTTTACTTTGTTACATTATCAGTTGAAAGGCACCAATATATGTAGGGAAATTAAAATTCATAACCATCCGATCTACAAAACATTTTTAACTTGTCAGGAATTATGCTAATGTTTGTGGTCATCACAATATTTCATTGGCATGGAAATTACCTAGTTGGCCCTACTTAGTGTAGTCAAAGGTGAGCGCCCAAGTGCCTTAAACAGGCTGTAGAGCACTTGAGGTGAGAGCCTCAGTGAAATTCAGCCAAAAAAAGGTCAGTTTTTGTAATTTGTGAAAAAGGATAGTTCTATACTTAAATTCAAGTTAGCGGGTGTCTCTTTCTCTTGCTTTGTTCTCTCACCTTTCTTTCTTTCCGCATCAGTTTAGAAATAGTTATTTATTTATTTAAAATTTCAATCATATAAACTTTTGACTGTAAGAGTTGTTCTCCTTTCCTTTTTATTTTTATTTTTTATATGAGATTGTTATAAATTCTGTTCTTAGATTAATTAATAGAGCCTCCTACCATTTGAAAAAATTTGAACTGTGCCTAATAAGCATTAGTAACAAATGATTTGAATTCATTATATGCATATTAACTATATTTAGAGTTTGGCATATTGCTTCACTCGGGTGAGCGTGTTTTTGGCGCCTCATGTCTCAAGCAATACAAGGACTTGGCACCTTAAGGTCGCCTTTTACCTTTGACCGCACCCCTACTCCTTGTGGAAGTATATATTACTTTATGGTCTTGCCTTCTATCTACTATTTGCTTGAAGGTTAAATAACGTTGAATTGTAAATAAATGATGTAATCTCTGTAAAACTGTATGGTTTTCATAGGTTGAAATGCTGCGCAAAGGATTCAAGGAGATTGGAATTTTAAAAGATGAGGGAAACAGTTTATACAATCTGCTGAACCCCACTTCTATAGGTTTCTCTACGCCCCTCTTTACATGCATTCAAGTTAATTTATATATTTTTTATTCTTTTTATATTTGGTCAAATGTTAGGAATGCAAAGGTATAGCCTTAAAATATTGATTACTCTTCAATGGCCACTTGATGCAGGACACCGTAGGCTTCACACCTAGATTAATCCCACGGTAAACCTTAGGCTTCACCTCCTAAGGTTGTTTGGATTCACTATCAAACGCAATGCAAACTTTGCATGAATAATCAGTTAATAATATTAATTATAATCTGAATAGTTTGATTACATAATAAATCATCTAGAGCTTTATATAGAGCTCCCAAGAATCTCAAGAGATAAAGATAAACATCCTAAAACAAATCCTAATTGAACTCAAATACTAATCCAAATGCTAAACTAATCCTTATCTAAGGATGTGAAATTCCTTTCCTATCATAACTCATACTAAATAAATAAAAACATTAAAATCTAAAATTATCTAATGAAAATCCAAAATAAAATATTGAGACAGTTTATGGTTATGCTCCTGCATCACCACTATAGTATTTCAAATGTGTTAGTTTATTAAATTTAGAATTGGTTCATTAAGAAGATAAGAATTACTAAATTGCTTATGCAATTAATCACTTATTATTATTATTTTTTTTAAAAATTTTTTTGCTGTCCAGGTCACAATCTAGGAATGGATGTTCATGATTCTTCTATGATCAGCTATAGCCGGCCCTTAAAGCCAGGTGCTGTAAGTTCCCTCCCTGATTGAACAACAATTCTACTTTCTCTACCTTGGAGATATTGTATTTTTTTGGATATTGTGGCTGAAATGGTGGTACTTTAATATTAGCACATCCTTTTTGGGTGGGGTGAGTGTGTACTATTTGTTTTGTTTGTTTGTTTAAAGTGTGTATGTGTGTGTGCTCTTTTTTATTTTTATATATATTTTTGTCTCAAGATGATTTTTTTAGTATTGGCACCTAGCGGAAATTATTCATAAATATGAAAAATAAAAAAAAGTTTCAGGGCCCTCCCTTTCTTAGGGCACATTTCTCTTCAAAAAAGAAAAGAAAAGAAAAGAAAATGCATCGTATTAAATATCCTTGCGATATAATTGATCACATGGGAATGGGATAGAAAAGCGAGCAAATTATATGTGTTTTGTGATAAACAGCCAACTGCAAGTATGTGTGTGTCCACTTGTATCACTGTTAGCATACCTTGATTTTTTTGCTACAATTTTGACCTTATTTTTGTTCATGGGTAGGTGATAACAATTGAACCAGGAGTCTACATCTCATCTTTTTTGGATGTTCCAGAGAGGTACTTGTTGAAATTCATGACATAATTGCTACATCTAATTTTGTACTTATATATTGAAACTTTTATGAACTTGGCTGTCAGCACAGTTTGTACTTTGTAGCTATCTTCTTATTTGCTCAAGCAGTGCAAAATTAAAGGGGTTTTGCCCACCAGCCTTAACTGCAAGAGTTTATGAAAGAAACTGTAAATTGCTTGAACATTCAATGTTTCTTTTGCTCTTATCTCCTCTCATCCTATGTGGTGGCATGCCCGCTATAGTGAATTGAGTGGGAAGCCTTGATACAAGAGTGTCCAGCTTTAAATTTTTAGCCTTGTTTTTGGTGACTAAATTCCTATTCCTTCATAATTTGCGGTCTTCCAATGTCTTATATATTTTCCTTGAACTTTCATTGTAGGTTCCTTAATATTACTCTTGATGTGTCGCCAATTGCCAATTAGTTGCTTATATTGTCATTGCAATTAGCTATCTATCTCTTTCATGACATGTTATTCTTAATTTCCATCTTTCACCGAATATTAAATCTGATACCTCCTACCTGGATGTGATAACATTAAACCATAGGTTTCTATTCTTAGCATTGAATGTTTTGATAAACTATACATGCTATTCATATATGGGTTGTGTTAATGGGCACCGTAAGGTGCCCATTAACAACAGCTTTTTGCACATCTTTTTTACTTTTTGCAGCTTTTTATTCTTTTTGACAATTTTTTAGCAATTTTTTAAAATCCTTTTTGGCAATCCTTTTAATAATTTTTTGTCCCTTTTAACACAACCCATTAAGGGAAATCTTAACAAGCACTGCACGGTGCTTGTTAACATTTCCCTTCATATATTGAGGACTGAGAATGTATGATGCAGGTATCGAGGCATTGGGATAAGGATTGAGGATGAGGTCCTCATTACAGACACTGGTCATGAGGTATAAATTAGATTTAAGTTCGTAATAATTTTATTGGTTGCCTAACTGCTGGAGAAAATTTGGTTTTTACAGTCCTTTTGAGCCTTACAATTATATATATTAAAAGAAAGTGTTCTTTATTTGTAGCAGTTGCAGCTTTTAATGATGTTTACTGACTACCATCTTGGTCATTTTAAATAACATTTACCATGTTTCATCTTTTACATAATTCCTTGATAATGATATTAAAGTAATATAATTATTTCATATTATCTTTGTTTATTGGTTGAGACCAGAGAAAAGCAACAGTTTTACCAACAATTATCGATAATAAGAACCATCATTATAGTTTGTAGCTTGATCTAGTTGATTAAGATGTCATATGAAAGTTGTTTCTATGTTTTGAGCTTTGTAATTTTCTCTTTCATTGGTGCAGTAATATGCCACATTTTTATTTGTATTTAAGTAAACGAAGATCCCATTGATTATTTATAAAAATTCACACTGTTTTGTATATTAGGTCCTCACCGGGTCAATGCCAAAAGAAGTTAAACACATTGAATCATTGCTAAACAACTTCCACCCTGGAATGGGGATGGAGGGCCATAACAATATCAGGGCTGCATCCAATAGATAAATTAAAGAGCTAAGACAGTGATTTATTGTAAGAGGAAATCAATCCCGAGGCTTTCTCCGGTGCTTGGGTTTCATTTTTTAGGATTTTTTTTTTTTTTTGGGGGGGGGGGGGGGGTGTTGGGACTTGTATTGCACGTTGAGGCATATTCTTGCACAAATTGTGCACCGGTTGGGTTTAATTTGTAACCTTATTCTTGTTTAAGAAAGTTTTTGGATGATACTTGATCCGGGTTTAATTTGTAACCTTATTTTTGTTTAAGAAAGTTTTTGGATGATACTTGATCCATTAATAAAGCTAGTTGAACCCCCAACATTCAACTAAATTTTGTTAGGTTCGCTTGATGTGCTCAACAGTCCAATTTTGGTTTTATATTGAATATATTTCAGGGTTTGCTTCTATATCAGTGTCATGGCCCTCAGAAACCATAAAGGAGGCAGTTGGCTGGTTTGGGTTGTCATGTATTTACGAACATGAGTTATTTGGTAAAATTATTTAATACACATTCTTCTCACATAAATGTGACTTTACGTGTAGGTTTTAGTTATTTGTGTATTTAAGAGAGGGGGTATCTTGTGTATCTGAAATATGTATTATCTTTGTGACAAATGTGTGGATTCCATACAGTAGAAAAACCACACACACACACACACACACATATATATATATATATATATATATATATATATTTTTTTTTTTTGGGGGGGAGGGAAGAGGGGGGTGGGGGGGGGGGGGGTGGTGGTGGTGGTGTTAACCTTAGTCTTATATATCCATTTTGAATTGATATGAATTATTCTAAAACTAAAACAAAAAATAAAATATAAAACTACAAAATAAATCTCAAAGTAAAGCTTATTTGAAACTAATCTTTAGTGAAATATGATATATTGCTTTATTAAAATGATTACAATGTATATTCTTAATTTTAGAAAATAATTCTTTTTATAATACTAATAAAAAAGACAAATGTACGTATATCCCTTCAGTTTTGTCTATTTTCTCATGCGTTTCACTATTGTTTTAATTAAAAGCATGCGACTTAGGATTTCTTTAATCACGCCACTTTCATACATTGCACTTGAATATTAATATTATTATTAAAATTGGAAGACATGCTATCTACTTGTGATAAGATCAAGATGGTAGCTTGGGGTTGGCAAGGTAGTAAAATGTGGGCACGAGTAGTGGTATGCCTTATTGTGCGCTGGTGGTACCCTTGAGCTTACCTAACCTGTATCTTGGTGCGTGGAGCGATGATTACACAAGCAAGTCTCCTTTTTCTTTGCTGAAAAAAAGAAAAGACAAAATGTAGGAACCATTTGTTCTATGGAGTGTCCCTTCTCTCTTCGTGAATGGAAGCCAATAGTAAGAAATTTGCAATAAGAGTGGGTAAAGTTTCTATGGCAGCAACAGTACATCACATTTGGAGGTTGAGAATTCAGTTACTGCATCAGGGGCCCTTGATTTCATAGGAGCTCTAAATTAAGAATATCTTAAATGATGTGAGATGGAGAGGACAAGAATTTTTCTTCCTCTTAATCTTTCAGTTACTGATCATGCTGTATGCTCTAAATTAAGAATTCAAGCATAAATTGGCTTTGTTTGTTGTCAGGCTTGAAGCTTTGCTCTCTTTTGTTTTTTGTGGTCAATGTGGCAAGAATTGAAAGTATGACTGGAGTTTGGGAGATCTATTTGTATGACCTTTTATTATTATTATTATTATTATTATTATTTTTTGAGGTTAGATGGGTAGGGGATTATGAGTATCTGGGATTTCTTTGGTGTTGTTTTGTCAATATGGTGTTTGCAGCTTAGCTGCTTGTGTTCTTTGAGTTGTTTGGGCTATATTTGTTCCACTTTTAGTTAATAAGATTTGCTTATTCATAAAATTAATAATAATTGTGGGAGTAAAGGCCCAAATTCGTATATTGGGACTTGTGCCTTATCTAAAGAAAGAGATATGTCCGAGGAGGATTAATTGATTGGAAGAAGTCTTGAAGTTTAGAATTGCTTGGAGAAAGAATGGAGGAATACATTCTGAGGAGTAGCTCATTCTTAGATACAATGAATATTGATTAAGTTTGTATTTAGGCGATTTGGGTGACTTTCTAGGAAGTTTCGACGATAAGGATGAGAACCAGGCACATACAAAGGCGATAGAAACTTAGAAATATCTAAAGGAAAAGTTGCTATCATCGCATTAAATGTACTGCAGTAACTTTCTTGGCTGCATTTATGTGGAAAAGATTATTGAATAGTATAGTTTCAGTTATCACAAACTCACCCAAAGCCAAAAAGGATGTTTGATGAGACATGCACTCAAGTGAAGACCTAGATGATTAATAAGTGTATGATCAAGGTGGTCTAAAAGGAACTACATAAGGGAAAAAAAATGTCCCATGAGAAAAGGATTAGAAAAAGAAGAGAAAAAAAAAAAGAGAAAAAGAATTACTGTAGCACTAAAAACTGTATTAACATTTAGTTCTATCTGTTTAATTCATAATCTATCTTCTCGGACAATCATTTCATTGAAGTTTTACGTGTGTTTCATGCTTGTTTATCTTTTAAATCTTTATTAGCCGTTGTCCAATCCACAACAAACCCAGCTCTTTCATCCACTCTCTACAAATTTATTATACTAGGCTCATTGGGCCTATATCTCATATCTTTAATATTTAAAGAACTATTATTATATTTGATTTTGTCTCTTTTTTAATCCCTTTATTTGTAAAAGTGAACTATATATATCTTGCTAATCATTATTTGTCATGTACATAATGATTTAAAAGCCATATGAATATGGTTTAAAACACTTTGGTTAACAAATTGCTGAAAGCATATTGAACTAAAATTTTTATTAAATCAATTCTAATTTGTAAAGACATGATCAAAACAATTGAAAACCAAATGGCATAATAAAAAATGAATGGAAGTGTGAGTGATATTTAAACAATCTTTATATAAAACAACTTATATATAACATCACTTCACTTAACATATATTTTGAGAAGAGTATAACTTAATTTATTTGGGTGTCGTGTCATACTATTATCTATAGACATGTTAACATTGAACATATATTTTGAGAAGAGTACAAATTTTAATACTTTATAATGCAAAATTCAAACACACTCAAATTTTAGGGTCGTACTTTATAATTTAGCCTTTTTTTTTTTTTTTTTTTAAAATTCTTGTATCTATAACTATATAATTATCAAAATAATATTTACTAAATGAAAATGGATTATCACAATAAGCCGACCAATAGAACTATAGAAGTTCAAAGGTGTGTCCTTCAGTTAGGTAAAAAGTGCAAAATTCAAATAAGTACTTTCTTGATAGTTAAATTACATTTTTTTTTCTTTGGTCGAATAAGACGGTTTAATAACCATCTTTAGCATTTTATATGTTAGTTGATAGATGCCAAACGTGTGCCTTAAAGATTCACATTCAAGTTGGTCACGCAATTAATTATTTTTCAAGTTGGAACCAAGAATTCTTTTTCATTGTTAAACTTTGATTTGATGGTAAGTACTTTCTCCTCAAAGCTCGAGCTATATATTGCAAACTTGAGCTTAGAAATCAAGACTAGCGTAAGGAAGCTTCCTGTACAGTAAGTAGGACATTAAAAAAGAAAAAAAAAAAAAAAAAGAAAGAATACCCTACCAATATTCAAATTATATATATATATTTTTACCTCTCACAGCACATTTACTTTTTTAAATGTAGGATGTACGCATTTTATTATGAAGTTAGTGTCATATATTATATATATTTTTGATAGGATATGTAATATTAATATATCATGATTGCTTCATACTTTTTTTTTTCTTTTAGAAAAAAAAGGTGAAATCATGAGATTAAGACTCTTTATAATTCTAATTAGTAAGATAAATCCTACTTGTGCATGGTCTAGCCATCCTGATATTAGACATTATTCAAATTCAAGCACTAAATGCGAAGTGAATGACATGTTTCACCACTAAACTTTACACTGAGATTTCGCTAACATGTTTTAATATTAAAAAAACAATAATAATAAAAAAAAGAAGTGAAAGCATAATAGAATTTAGGTTCTACGTATACATACTCAACTTGTCAAAGATGTTTTGACCAAAAAAAAAAAAAATTAAAACATAGTTATTTAGGTGGATGTTTGTTTGTGGTTTTTTTTTTTTTTTTTTTGGGGTGATAAATCTAGGTGGGTGTTTGTTAGTGGGTGCTTGTCAACCCTAATAAATAGATTAGCGTACCGAACCATATTAAATGTGGAGTTCTCTCATTGGCTACTGCCTCATCACCACCGCTTTCCCCTTTAATTCTGCCATAATTGTTCAACCGTATCATAAACACAAGCCCATACAGTCAAACTGCCCCCTATACTTCACTGTTCACCTAAATTATAATGTTGCCTCTCACTTTGTTTGGTTTTTATTTTATTTTAGAAATGTTAATGGATGGACATTGAATTTTTAACCCAAAAAAGAAAGGAATTTTTAACCTTTTTAATATTTTTTTATAAAAAAAGTATTAAAATCTTCACAAAATAATACACTAACAAATGCCCTAAAAATATTTATTAACAAGATTTTTTTTTCTCCACATTTAAAAAAGAAAACGGACACACTAAAAGTGTGTAGCTAAACAAACCCAAGGAGCATTCATTAAAAAAAAAAATAAACATTCACACCAAAAGTGTGTAGCTAAACAAACCCAGGGAACATTCAATCTTGTGATGATCATAAATTCATGATCTTGGTCTAGTGCTGGAAAAAACTTAATGGCATAAATCAATGTTTCACCTGTATGGTAATAAATATAATAATTACAAAAGCAGTTCTTGTCCAAATTGCCAGGATTTATGTCGGTAATGGCATGATGGGAATTTTGTGAAAAAACTAAGGGCAAAAGTACAGCTTCACCACTATATATCAATTATCAATCCCACCTCCGTTCCAATTCATTCCACATTATTCACAAACACACTCACTCAAGAATAAACAAAGAATACAACCCAGAAGAAGTTTGAGGAAAACCAAGAAAAGATGTCTCTGATCACAGAGGAACTCAAGGCCAAGGCTGAGTACTACCAAGGAGATAAGCTCTGTCAGGAGAAATCAAAGTTTTTGCTCACAGAAATGGGCTTGCCTAATGGCTTATTGCCTTTGCAAGACATTGAGGAATGTGGGTATGTGAAAGAAACTGGCTTTGTGTGGCTAAAGCAGAAGAAGAGCACAACCCACAAGTTTGAAAAGATTGGCAAGCTTGTGTCTTATGCCACTGAAGTCACGGCCTATGTTGAGCCCAAAAAAATCAAGAAGCTAAGTGGGGTTAAGACCAAGGAGCTTTTGGTTTGGATTACACTCAATGAAATCTTTGTGGATGATCCTCCAACTGGAAAGATTACTTTCAAGACTCCTACTGGGCTGTTCAGGACATTCCCAGTTTCAGCTTTTGAAGTTGAGGAGGAAGTCAAGGAAAAGGAAGTTGTGGAAGCTGTCAAAGAAATCTAATTTTCAGGAAAAGCTTGAGTTCTAAAAAGACTGTTCCTAGGTTCTTAAATTTCAATCTTGATAATGTTGTGATGCTTTCTTTTTTACGTCTTTACTAGTGTTACTGATAATAAAAATGTGAACTTTTCAGAATTTTATGAAGAGTTTCATTGTTTGATATCATAGCTGTTAAAAATTATAGCTTGAGATCTATGCTTGGTAAAGGGTTAGCAAGATTTGCTTTTTTTTCAACTGGTCCCCAATTAAAGAATAATGCTAATCAAGCCATCAAACTCTTTGAATAAAAATGCAATTTCTTAATTACATATTTTTAAATGTGTAAAATCTAGTAAAATTTCTTAATGGTATATATTGGTTCGCTAATTAAAATCAATTATATGATTGTATTGAGTCTATTGACCAGTGAATTACACCATTGTATTTAATTGTTCATAAAAGACATAACATTATTTTTGTTAATGAAATGGTACTTTAGTTACAAACTTACAATATTTGGGAAATATAAATTTAAAGAAATTTAAACCATCAGTCTACAATTTTTTATTATTAAAATTCTGCCGTTGTTGTTCGACCGTGTGTCATAAACACAAGCACCATACTGAGTCAAACTGCCCTGTTATGGTTCACCTAAATTATCATGTTGCCTGTTTGTTTGTTTGCCTCTTCCTTCTTTTTTTTTTTTTTTTTTTTTTCTTTTTTTGGGGAAGTAAATTTTTTTGAAATGTGTACATTAGATTTTATAAAGCTATCAACATTTGAACAAAAATTGACTATATATATATATATATATATAAACACACACACACACACACATATATATATATATATATATATATATATTTTTTTTTTTTTTTAAATAGAAAAAAATTGACTATTACAAACTTTTCATTTCATGATTACATTTTTATTTGTTAGATTTGACAGTGTGGTAATAAATACACCTTTAAATTTATAATTTATAACTTGAACTATAAAATAATTTATTTTCGAATGTAGAAAATTATAATACTTACCAACTTGATATCTATTTAAAATTTTGATGATGTAATATAATCCAATCTAGTCATTTTAAAATGGATGAATACAATTCTTAGTATTTTAGGATGAAGTTACTCAGGAAATATAGACGACTTTAGTCCCTATGTTCTTTTTACCCTAATCTTCATGATGTTGTCCATTTTTTTCAGCTAGCTAGAGACGCTTAAAATGAGAGACACACACACACACAAGAAAAATGCAGTTACTCGAACTGAAATACCTTTCAATTTGGATTTGGATAAGTGATGATAATTGTAGATATAATCAATGTTGGATTTAATAAGTACTGTAAAGCCACATATTAACGAATAATAGATATTTAAAAACTGAATTTTTTCTTTTAGTAATTTATTAATTTTTTTTTTTTTGAGAAGGAAGACTTTTATTGAAAGGAACTAAAGAGTGGCCAAATCGGCCTGAACAAAAGGTAAGGTGTGAGATGGAACATCCTCCATCCACACAGTACAACTTGGTGTTGTCAAAGCTAGCCTAGCTAAACCGTGAGCAACTTTGTTACCGTCTCTCCTTATGTGAGAGTATGACAATTTTGAAAAAGTACCAGAAAATAATGACACATCATTTATCAAATGGCCAAAAGGAACTAAACCATTACCGTTACATTTTAGGGCCTTCACAACCAACACCGAGTCACCCTCAACAGTAGCTCTATGGAGTCCCAATTCAACAACAAATTCCACTGCCTTGCACGCTGCCAAAGCCTCAATTTCCACGGGTTGGTATGCCTGATCCAGCTGCTGCACAAGTGACGCAATAACCTCCCCGTGACAGTCCCGAACAACAACTCCTATACCAGATTTGTTGTAATTTATTAATTTGCACACACAAATATGGAGTTGGATGAATGACAATGATTATAATAATCTCACTTTCTATATTCCACTTTATACTCACAAATTGTGGTATATGTATTTGATTTTCTTATTTTCCATTTTAAACCATAATTATTAATTAGTATGATTCTAAAAAAAAAACTACAATTAGTTTATAAGTAAAAATATTACATAGTAATAGTATTAGGTATTGTTAATAACAAGGTACATGTTAATGAATAATAAGTATTTAAATATGAATTGTAATATACACCTAAAATTTTAGAGGAATTCAGTTTTCGGTAAATTATTAACACACATTTATTATCATTGTATGTACTTGTTTTCAATATTTATACACAATTTGATTTCTATTTAAAAAAATATATTTATATAAGAATATTAAATGTGTCTTAACTAAAGTTACCAAACCCATCAATATTTATGTCGGTAAACCTTAATAGCATGATGGGAATTTTGGGAAAAAAAAAAAGGAAGGGCAAAAGTACAGCTTCATCACTACACAGACTACAGTATTTATCAATTTTCAATTCTACGTCTTCCTCAAACCAGTCTACGTTATTCACAAACACAATCACTTATTCACTTTGAACAAACAGAGAACACAAAAATGTCTCTGGTTACTGGTTACAGAGGAAATCAAGGCCAAGGCTCAGTACTACCAAGGGCATCAGTTCTGTCAAGAGAAGTCAAAGTTTTTGCTCACAGAAATGGGCTTGCCCAATGGCTTACTGCCTCTGCAAGACATTGAGGAATGTGGGTATGTGAAAGAAACTGGCTTTGTGTGGCTAAGGCAGAAAAGGAGCATAACCCACAAGTTTGAAAAGATTGGCAAGCTTGTTTCTTATGCCACTGAAGTCTCAGCTTGTATTGAACACAAAAAAATCAAGAGGCTTAGTGGGGTCAAGGCCAAGGAGCTTTTGATTTGGGTTACCCTCAATGAAATCTTTGTGGATGATCCTCCAACTGATAAAATTACTATCAAGAGTCTTACAGGCCTGTCCAGGACATTACCAGTTTCAGCTTTTGAAATTGAGGATGGAAGAGAACTCTGATTTTCAGAAGTAGCATGAGTTCTAAAAAAGCTGTGTTTATTGTTGTGATGCTTTGTTACCTTTTATACCGGTGTTACTGATAATATAAAAGTGAACTTTACAGAATTTTATGAAGAGTTTTTGATACCTTAGATAATAGAGATTATAACTTGGAGGATAGTTGTTTGATCCACGCTTGTAAAGGTTTACCAAGGTTTGTTTTTTCAAGCAGTCCCCAATTGAAGAATAATTCTAATAAAGTAATCATACTCTTTGGATAAAAATGGAAGCCTTTTTTTCAATTACATGATATATTGTTATTAAATGTGTAAATTTTAGTAATGGTTAATTTCTTAGAGCATTCTCATCAGCTTTTTCATAAAAAATGCCATTTTGACACACCAAAAACTTATTTTATCATTTTAGCATATCATTTTATAACATACCATTTATCAAATGTTCTATACTTTAATTCTATACATTAAAATAATATTTACTACACATTAAAATAATATATTAATTACTCCCTATCGTCTTCATCCTCATCCTCATCGTCACCAACAACAACAACGGCACAACCACCATTGCCGCAACAACGGCCACCAACAACCACTGCTACAACAACACCGACAGCCACCATTGGCACAAACCCACATCCACCAACGCCACCTCACACACAGATCGGCATAAACTCACATCCACCACCGGCATAAACCCACATCCACATGGCGAGAGGGCAATGAGAATGCCAGACAAAGACGTAGAACGATGGCGTCTTTAGATCGGCGACGATGGAGTTTTCAAACGAGAAGCGATGATGGCGGCTTGATCGGTGAGGCCGCCATGCCGTTGATTTGAGGGTGAGGGAGGGTGACTTGAAGAAGAAAGAGAGAGAGAACATGGGTTGGAGAGAGACAAATCAGTGAGAAGAAAGAGAAAACGTTGAATTAAATATTGAGAGGAGAGAGATAAGGTTGAATAAAAAATTAGTATTATGAAATGGCATTTGTGTCTGTACCGTCTCATATTGAGACGGTACTGTAGCATGTTGCAAAATTATAGAACATTTAAAGCACCTCATGAAGCTTGAACAGTAGTGTTTGGTGTGCCAAATGCCAAATATTTGGCATTTAGCACACCTGATGAGAATGCTCTTAATGATATATATTAAGTTCTCCAATTAAAATCAATACATAGATGTCTACTCAATACATGAGTATATTATCAATTCATATTAAAATCTCTTTATAGTTCATGTATAATAGTCTCTAAAAAAAAAGTTTATGTATAACTCAATTATTAGGTAGTATTATGTTTTAAAATTTATTATGGATCCGGTTAGGACATACATTCACTAACCATCTATTTTGAAAAAGTTTTTATGGAGAATTGAAAAAGTTGTCAAAACAATTAATAACTTTTTCATAAAAAATTTCTTAAAATATTTTATTAATATATGCCCTAAAGGCATATATTAGTAAAACCCATTTATTATATAACATATCATTGAAAAAAGATGAGATCAACAAGTAGATGTCTTGCTCAATGCACGGGTATATTATAAGGTCATATGAAAATCTTTCTTTAGTTCATGTATAATAGATTAAAAAAAAAAAAGTTTTTGTGTAACTCATTAAGTACTACGGTATTATATTTGCTTAGGTGGAAGGTTAAATAAAGATATTCTTTCATTCTCAAGAAATGTGCCACATATCAAACCTTAGACTCTCATAGTTTTGAATAAATGTGTGGAATAATGTGATTAGTTGGGAATTTGGGATAACATAGAAACTTTTGATTTTGAAGATTTATCACCCAATGTCTTATTTCACTTACTTGGCATTTACAAGTTGGTAAGCCATTTATGGTGGAAAATATTTTGGAATTTTTTGCTACTTATTTTACATTCTTTGCTAAGCGGTGGCCTAAAAATGTTATTAAAATTTAAATATTATGGAAATAAATAATTTATTATTGAACATAAATAAATATTAAAAAACTTATTGATTCACTAAAACCATTGCTTACGCGGAAGGTTAAATGAATCAAATTATAAAAAAATTTCCTTAGGTGGAAGGTTAAACGAAAAATAGTATCTATTTACCTTTCAAAGAAGAGTGACACATGATGCTAATTAAAGGATGATGTTGAATCTTCTAAAAAAAAGGAGATAAGGACTGATGAGGTAAACAAGTACCGACGAAACCATCAAGCCTGTCCTATGAGGATGAGGCCTTCGATACGGACGAGAACACCCTCAGGATGGACAACGTAGAAGGCAGCGATACTGACGAAGACACCCAGTCCATTTAATGCAGTCAACTAAACGGTAACACTTCCAACTGTACGAACCGTTTGGAGACATTGATGCCTCATTACACAGCCCCAAAACGTTACCCAATGGAGCATTAAGACCTCTATAACTCCTCCAATGGCTAGGGACGATGAGAACAGATATAAAACCCGTACACCCCCACAAAGGGGAGGAGAGACAAGTAAGAAAGGAGATTGTTTATTTGCTTTTCTGTTCATTTTATATTGCTTTTCTTAAAAAGAGAGTTTCATATTCTGACTTTGGCATTGGAGGCATTGTGGCAGGCACCACACTGGTGACCATCTCTATAGGTCGAAGAATCATCTCCGTCTGACGAACATTACTGACAAGTTTACACTTATCAAGGAGGAAGACTAAATGAAAGAATTATCAAAAAAATGTACTACATAGCAAAATCTCATATTCTCACACGAGGTTCTTTTCTATTTATAAATATATATATATATATATATATATATATTGAAACCGCATTACATTGTATATTTATTATTAAATTTAATTGAGATACTTGTCCATTTAGATACAGCTTATTTTGCTAAAAATTGAAAACTAAAAACACCGTAGCAAAATAATTTTTAAATATGTGAATAGTACCGTGAGACTTATTTTTAATATTTTTCTTTGAATAAAGTGGTTGTGGGTTCCGTGAACAGTGCACTTTGTCTTCTACACAGTGTAATCCATGTGCATGAACACTGCAGGTTACTATTCATATGCGCTAAAAAAAAAAAAAAGGCAAAAAACCCAAACGCAGCTCATAAACGCTGAATCCAAATGCCACCTTAGTTACAATATCTAAGAAATGTGCGGGCTTATTTGGTAGCTTAGTTCTAACACACATTTTCACATTTTAAACAACATTATATATATTTTTACACATTTTTTCACTCATACACATATCAAAAAGACCTAAACAATATTACACAAACTATTCTACCAAATGGCCCTTTTAAAATTTATAGAAATTTGGGTCAGGTAACATGGTTTAAAGACATGTATCAGTTTGTTGGGTACATTGCAGCAAAAGACACAGCTACAAATACAACACAAGCTGTTAATAGGTTACAGGGAGAAGTAATAAAAAAAGAAAAAAGAAAAAAGAAAAGCAGATTAAAAAAATTTTGGGAATGGAAAAGAAACCAGCTGTCCTGTCTTTCTCACTTTTTGACACATTATGGTCAGGAAGTTCTTCTTCTGTTTGACTCTAATGAAGTTTCGTTTTTTGTCAACGATATATCTAAAATCTAAATGGATAATATTCTACATGGACTTCTTGTAAAAAACAGGGACCATCGGTAAAGTTGCTATTATTGAACTAACCTGCAAAAGAATAGTGTTTTTTTTTTTTTTTTTTTTTGGGGCTTGGGGAATATGAATCAAGAATATGTCTGTTGGAAACGTAAAGAAAAAAAAAAAAATATTAGATAGATGTAGTAATGATACAACCATAACACTGGTGTGTAGCTAAGAAGAAAACTTAACTTAAAAGAAATGCTAATCCTTCTTGCTCTTGCTCTTGTTCTTGTGCTTCTTCCTTTTTGGTTTGATGTGTTTGTCATTTTGTTTGAGGGAAGAGGGAAGAAAAGGACAGCAATTTTGTTGTTTGGTTGGAGGGAATTAGGGTGGAGGAAAGGAAAAGTGATAGCAGTTTTCCTCCTTGACCCACCATCTTAGTTCCTCTCAAATAAGAGAAGAGTGAGTGGGACTTAGCGTCTCACACAACGTGTATTTTCCATTCTCTTCCACCCTTGCAAACAAAACACATGGAAGGAAAAATAGAAAAATATGCTTGATTATTTATTACTTTTTATTTTATTTAGGGCTTGGCTTGAGTCCAATGCCTTAAGTATAACGGACCCTTATAATGGCTGCACATGGCTAAAAAGCAGATACATGTCATTATTGTAATGATCCAATGCACTAAAGTATTAGATTCAATCTTTGCTTTAAAAAAATAAAGTTTTTTAAATGAATAAACAGTTTCATTCCTCAAGTAACAATTTACAAGTAGTTCAATAGCTACACAGCTGGTTGCAGCTAATAAGAAACAAACACCCAGCTCAACATTTCAAGGCTTAGCCACCCTGAAATTTACAACAATTGTTGGTTACACCGACTCTTAGCACGGTATCATACCCCAACAAAAAACTACCTTGTTCTAATCAGAATTACAGAAACTGCCATATTACTCAATTCTGTTTATAATTTCACATCTTATATCACTCTCACAAAGTCTTCTCATAATTAATTTTTCCTTGATAGACAATAGTCTTTGGAGTTCAAATGTGGTAGGAAGCAGCCCACGGAGCTAATCTACATAAAGTAGACCTCAAGCCCTTGAGTCATGCCTCTCATTTAGCCACACATAGTTGGGGATGGCTGGTCCATCTATATCAGAAGATAGGGACCACCAAAACCAGTTTTTACCCAAAAATAGTTTTTGGTTGATGTGCCATATGTCTTTATGCAGGAAACTCACATTGATTAACGCCCTTGAGAAGAAAGGGAATTCTCCAGGTACTCAAGGAATGACTTTGTTGATTTCTCCATCAATCACAAATCACATCTTGAGAATGACATGAATTTACATTTAGCCAACCATTAGTGAAAACTTCATTACCATATGTATATTTTACAATTGAAAATTACAGTTGTTTGGGCTAATTAATTCTCGTGCAAGATTAGAAACTGAAACTTAAGAGTGGAAAAAAAAAAATCCAATTGTAGTTTAGACTAACTTGTTTTTGGGTGACGAGCTTGTTTGGTAATATTATTTTAGTAACAGTTATTTATTTATTTATTGATTGATAAAAAAGAAGACTTTATTGAACTGAGAAACAAAAAACAATCAAAGCCTAGCTTCCGTCCTAATTACAGAATCAAAACAAAGAGGACAGCTACCCCAGCAACACCCCACACACGACACATGGAGAAGTCATAATCTTCTGACAGGTAGCTAATCAAATACTCCTTGTCATATATGCTTTGTTCACAGAATAGCAACATGCTAGCCAGGGCTTTCTGCAAACTTTTATTAAATCAAAGCATCAAAATAGTACATGAATTCTTCTCAAGAAGCTTCAATAAAATTCAGTGGAAAACTACCAAAATTTAAACAACTTTAAAGTCCATCTGCAGAGCCCATGAGAAGCTAACTTTTCTATACACCCAATTGAAACTACAGAAACTCAAATAAATTTATGAAAGAAACTCTATATCTGTAATAATAATAGTCTCCAATCTCAAACCACAATGACTAAAAAAAGAACTCAACACTTTTTTAACTCCAACATGGAGAGTTGCTTTACCACCTCTCTGTTCCAGTATTTCACGCTATGACTTATGAACCACTTTCAAAGTTTTCCAAAAGCCACAACTTTTGCTACCGTACCAAGTTGTGATTTGTCAGTCACTTTAATATATTTTTTCTCTATCACTTATAGTCTATCAAATTTGTAGTTGTGGTAAAAGTTATGAGTTTTTTAAATTTTTTATTTTTATGCAGGTCTAGAATTTTTGTTTCCGAAATAGGTGGATAGTGAAGAATTCATGAAAAGATTAATGAAATTGAACCTCCAACTGACAATATTAATAATGGGCTGATTTCCAAAGCGTTTTTCCCTGCATCTTGGAAAATGCCAAACTGGTCAGTTTGATGAAAGTCTTGTTTTGGATTCGGTTTCATCATTCATAATTGGCAGGTTATGTTCAGAATCTTGGGGGTGTAGATGCCAAGTGTATATATTATATGATGTCAGAAAGGAATATGATTGCTTTGAATGCTTTGATTGTGTAGTTGGGGAGGACAGTTCATGTGATTGAGGCTTCTCAGTTGTTCCTGTTTTGGTAGCTTAGTTCTGACACACATTTTCACATTTTAAATAATATTATAGACATTTTTATACGTTTTTTCACCCACACGTATGTCAAAAACACCCAAATAACATTACTCAAACTTTTCTACTAAATGACTCTAATGAGATGGCTGAGAAAGATTGGTTTCTTGGAGTGCGTGACCAACTTGAAATTGATGCAATAGCATCCTATGTTCCATGGAGGACTACAGAGCCACATATGCCAATAATGAAGTTTATGTTGATCTTGTTGAAGAAATGGATGCAACTATTAACAGGCATAAGATCAGGTTGGCTTAAACATGGCTAGAACTTCAAGTGATACTGTATTTGATGATTTGGATTTGGCAAATTAATTATGACATTTGTTTAGTTTCTATCCACTTGAAATCTCAATTCTAGAACAATGAATAATTTGCTACAAATGGATTTAACTAGAGAAATATTAATTGGTGTGTCAGAGAAGGCAATATGCCTTTTCTTAGTAATTGATTAGTCTTTACATAAACCAGGAAAAAATGTATGAAACAATGATGTTTTATGCTTGTTTTAAAGGTGTTACTTCTCCAGGTTACAGTAATTATGTTTAATAGTTTTCTTTTCTCTCGTAGTGTACTTGATTGGTTTTTTTATTTTTTTTTATTTATAAAAATAATATTTCTTACTTTACTTAAAAAAAAAAAGGGTTTTCCTTTCTCTTGTTTTATCGTATTTTTATTTTTATATCGTTTGGCTGGGCAACTGCAAGTGTTTAATGTGGGCTTTTGGGGTTTGAGTTGGCTTGCTTTGATTTGTGCTAGATTGGGCATAGAGGAATTGTTGTTTGTGGATGTGGAATAGTGGTGGATTTCATTTGGTTGAGGTGGATCAGTGGATGTATCATAGTGCAATGGTTTTTCATTTCCATCGCTAATCAAGGATTAGTTTTTGACTAAAAAAGTGTTAACACTTTTCTCTTTTGTGGTAATAGATTCATATGAAAAAAAAAAATTGTTGCGGAATGTTAGCTAGAATTTTTAATTTTTTAAAAACTTAATAATGCTCGTAATAATAACTAATGTTTCGCCTAAAATTTTTGTTTATTCTCTCAGTCGTGGTAGGTATTTAAAAAAAAAAAATAACGCAGTTCTCCTAGTCAGCTATGTCAGTACCAATTTCAGTGAGAAATTTTGGGTACAAAAATTTGATAAAGCTTGAGAGATTATTGAGATATGCAAAAAGGAACTGCAACTCATGTTTGATGCCAACTACAAGAATTATATATTCACAATCAAAAAACGTGACAAACTTATTCTGGCCTCTGTTCACAATCCTTACACCCTGAAATCCTTGTAATATCAGTGCCACTATCCCATCTCCATCATTGCATTGAACCAAGGTACCAAACTGATGCCAACTACAAGAAAATTGGTTGGTGGGTAGGTGCAATTCATTGAAGAGGAAGAGGACAGAGCATTGAAGAAAATTGAAGACATTTATGCCACGGTAGTTGAGAGGAAGAAATGGTAGAATGCGAAAATTTAGTTGTTGGATAGAATGCACAATTTTGTGTTTCTACTTTGTGGGTCAAAGTTTTGTAAACAGTATAGTATACAGTGCAACACATTTCCTTTTATAATGCTCAAGTCCATGAACAGTATATGCACACACACAACATTTAATGAAACGGTGCGTTCAACCTTTTATCCAGCGTTTTAGCTAGAAATTTTACGCGTTTAATTCGTGCCATTGTAGCTGTGGGTCCCACGCCCATCAAAATGCAAACGCTAAAGTGTTGAAGGAAACGCCAGATCCAAACGCTACCTTACAATAAAAAAAAACATAGCTTAAAATTATTCTTTTATCACAACTTCACGTGAATGTGATAATCCTTTTAACAAAAACTTGATTATTCCTTTCTGCACAACAATCTACTTTAATCAATCAAAGTTTGCTATCTTTTAACATTCCACAATCATGTCATGCGATATACAATCAGTGAAAATTATTGATAAATCTCCCTTATGAGACTTGAAGGAAGGTAGTGCTTATGCCTTAATTGTGCTAGATAAAAATAGCTAATGGTTCAATAAGCTCTAGTTCAAATGACACTTCATTCTCTTATAACTTATAAGAGGAAGGTGGAGAGTGAAGTTATAAGTTGTGCAAGACAAAAATGACAATTTGGGGTTAAGACTTATCAACGGAGACCTTTCTGATAAGCAAAACTCCATTTGTTGTCCAAATGCTACAGATAGACCATTGATGGATTCATTCATTACCGCACTTGATGTCAAATGGTTGGGGAATACATGTATTTCCAAGGCACAAATGACAATGCATCCAATGTATAATACTCTTTGAAGTCAAGTCACTATCACATTTGGAAATACTATGGAATTTCACCAGAGAACTAGATTACCTTTAGAAACTTCAATGCATTGGGAGTGTGTTTCAGCAGAATAGGTTTCTATGGTGAGCTTGGACACTGGTATATACGAGCGGTGAAATGTGGAGGCATAATTGTAGGAATATTATTCAATGAATGATGTGTTTGTGTGATTCCTTGAAGCGGGGTTATTCAGCTGTTTCAATGTTGTTGCACAAATACTGTCGCCAAGTTAAATGTACCGCTGTTTATATTGTAGGTCTTTTTTGGATGAGATAGGTACCCGCCAGGATGGTGGTTCTTCCCTGAAATTAGAATTATGTATGTTGGATTATAATGAGTGATCCTCCCATCCCAAAAAAAAAAAAAAAAAAAAAAACAAGAAAGAAAAAGTGGGGTTAAGCTCACTTCTGTTAATTGTTTTTGCAGGACCCTGTAATGTTTCAATTTAGAAGTTTGCAGCAGCACAAGAATTGGTTTTCCACTGTCTAATTGGCTTATACCTCTCTGTTTGGTCTGTTCCTGCTTGTACTTGCCATATGTTTAAAATGCTGACACCATATTTATATAACACTATATTTCTCGATTCTTGATAATGCTCTTCATTTCTTACTCCATCTTCTACAGAAGAGGGCAACCAAAATTTGAAAATAAATTTGAAGAGGAAAGAATGTAGATATTGCATAACCAAACAATACTAACAATACAACCTAGTACATTAACAGTATTTATCATTTTTAATATGGTTGCAGCACAAAATGAAGAGTTAATTAAAAGAATATATTAAATTGTCAGTGCAGGTTAATTAAACAATGCCCTTTTTTTTACGCTGCTAAGTTTCTTCTTCATTTCTTTTTTGCCACTTACTGGATTCAAATGTCTCAAAATTGAAAGTTTCAAGAGGAATACCAAATCCCCTCCTACACAATTCCTTCTTCTTTCTGTCTGTGTATACCCAATTTAAAGTTGTGTGGAATAACCAAAAATTGTTCTAGAATCATTCCAACTCTATGATTTATCAATATGGTATCCAAACCACCCCTCAACTTCAGATTTTTTTCAAGTTGCATCTTCTTGGTCATGTATTAAGCAATCCAAATCTGGTACATATCCTGCTTCTTTCATATGCCAAATCAACAAATCCAAAACTCCATACACCCACTTTATGTGAGAACCCATCTTTTCTCCAACAACAAAACTATAAACCTGGTCTCTTCCCTCAATCCAACTCCTCCCTGCCTCTTTCTTACTCCCCATCCCTCTCATCAACTTCCTCATATTTGCATACTCCCCCCACTTACCTTCAGCTGCATATATATTTGACAGCATCACGTAAGTCCCCACCATATTTGGCCTCAAATCTAAAATCCTACGAGCTGCCAATTTGCCCAAATTCGGAAGCTTATGTGCTTTACAAGCTCCAAGAAGTGCCCCCCATACAGACTCATCAGGTTTAAATGGCATACTCTCTATTAGCTCATAAGCCTCCTCAACTCTCCCTGCACGCCCTAGCAGATCCACGACACAGCCATAAATCTCCTGATCTGGAGTAATATTATAATCACCCACCATTGATTTGAAATACCTCAAACCTTCATCTACAAGTCCAGCATGGCTGCAAGCACTCAGAACTGCCATATACACAATCTTATCAGGTCTAATACCAGACCTGATCATCTCATCAAACAATTCAACAGCCTCTTTTCCAAATCCATGAGCCCCATATCCAATCATCATAGTAGTCCAAGAGACCAAATCTCTGCAAGTAATTTCACTAAAAACTTTGCGTGAATCACTTATGCTCCCACACTTGGCATACATGTCAATAATTGCATTAGCCAATGCCAAGTTCCTGTCAAGGCCTCTGCGAACAATTCCTCCATGAACCTGTTGTCCGCAATTCAATACTGCTAAATTTGCACAGGCAGCTGTAACACTGGTAAATGTGAAGCAATTTGGACTAAAACCTTCTGACTCCATTTGTGAAAAGATATGTAAAGACTCAGTTGAGTCCAATCTTTCATAACCAGTTATCAAGGTATTCCATGTAATTAAATCCTTCTCATTCATTTCATGGAAATACTGATTTGCCTCCGATAAACCACCACAACTGCAATACATGTCCAGTATAGAATTCATGACAGGAAGATTGGTATTGAACCCATGTGTAATCACTGCTGAATGTATTAGCTTGCCCAAAGTGTATGAGCCGATTGAGGTGCAAGCTCTAACAGCAATTGAAAAGCTAAATGGGTTGAGTTCTGCTTCCTCCTGTTTGTTAAATAAATTCAAGAACTTAATGTATACTGTGAGACATATAAAGCTGAATTCTTTCTAAAAATTGAAACCTTGTCAATTGTAGATACACAATAAAAAGTGAGCTTTGGAACCCAAGTTTTTTCATAGAATTTGAGGTTGTTTCAACTACTTACCAGCAACATTTGCCTGAAAACTCGAAGCCCACCATAGCCATCACCTCTATGAGTGTAACCAGTGATCAAAGTAGTCCATGAAACAGCATTTTTAACATCTATCTCCTGAAAGACCATGCATGCCTCATCCATGCTAACACAACACGTAGCATACATATCCATGAGTGCATTATTAACATACATAGACTCCTTCATGCCATGCTTGATGGCCAAGCCATGGACCAATGCCCCATATGAAAGAGCCTTCATGCTCTTACAACCCTTCAAAGCACTGGACAAAGTAAAAGCATTTGGCTCCACTCCATTCCTTACCATCTCACAGAAGATAGCCCATGCATGGCTGTAGTGGTTGCAAGTCGTGTACCCAGCAATCATGGCAGTCCACGCAACCACATCTCTTTCAGGCATTTCATCGAACAGTATCCGGGCCTCTTTTATCAAGCCCCTTTCAGAGTATGATTTGATGAGGTTTGTGGCTAATACGGAAGGACCCCTTGGTAAAAAAGGTGTGTTCGATTGGGCGGTGGAGTTGTGGGCCCATTGAAGGGAGTTTCGGATAATGGGTGGGATTGCATGGAAATCAGCCGTAGCAAGTAGTCTTTTAGTGCTCATAATTCCATGCCAAGTGAGGACCCAAAAATGCGACTGTAACTGAAGTTTTTATAGCGGAAATCTGGGCATTCAAAGAAGGTCTTCATCAAGTTTTTGTAGTTTTGGTCTTGCTGGTTAGTGAGTTTGGTTTGTAAGATAATGGGCCTGTAAATCTGTTTCAGTTTATGCCTCTATGGTGTGTTCCTGTCTGGTCTGTGGTTGTAAGAGCATTACCATCGGCTATTTTATAAAAAAAATTTCATTTTGACAAAATAAAAGTTTACTTCATTCTTTTACCGCGACATTTTACAATATTTCATTTACTCTTTTAACATTCACCGCATTAAATAATAATATCATCCCATTAAAATAATACAAACAACCAAGAAAGTAAAAAGCCTTTTTTCATTCATTTTACATGCTGTCTCTCTCCCCGAAGCACTCTCTTCCTCCCCAAATTCATTTCACAGTCTCTTTCGAAGCTCTCTCCTCCTCCTCCCCAGTTCAACTTTTTTTTCTTATCAAAACCCAATAGATCAAACAAAAATCAAATATCAAACACAAACCAAACATCGAACCCAAATTAGCCAAACCAAATATAGTATCAAACCATGTTACCAAACATATCAATCACAAATCAATAGAAAATTAGCCCAGCAAAGCCAAGCCATAGCCACCACCCACAATCCATTAATCAAACAAAACCCACGACCCAGCTTGCCACCATCAAAAATCAACCCAAAATAAAGAAATTTTGGTTTAATCAATGCGAAAATGAATTTACTTGAGGTGTTTGGCTGAAAAATGCAGAGAGGGAGAGCTCAAAACAGGAAAAAAAAAAATGGAGGATTTACGGACCCAACCACCGCGATCTGACACCACCATCTGAATCCTCAGGAATCACAACCACCACCATCGAAGATAGAGGGACAAAAGAATGGAGAGATGCCTAAGAGAAGGAGGAGAGTGACGAGAGTTGTCTGAGAAGAGAGAAGAGTGCAAAGAGAAAAGAGGAAAAAACAAAAAGGAAAAGGGTCAAGGACAACAGTCATATGAGTAGTGCCCCATAGGAAAAAATCTAGGGAGTTATTATGAAGTATAGGCCCCATAGAGTTACCAGACATCCACGCTCATTTTGCTACTCATGTAAAATGAGTAGTGCCCCAATATAGCCTAATGGCTCAAGATTGTTTGAACCTAATTTTGCAATTTTGAATCTTTGATGGTTGACGATTCATTTAATTGATCCAAAACATAAACAACCCTCTTTAACCCCATTACAGACTCACCTCCTGTGATGCATGGGTTGGTTTATGGGTGGTATTTTGCTATACAACATAAAAACCTGTGGCTGGAGGGATAACACTGATGTGACAAGCAGAACCATGATTTGATGCTAGAATCCAGCACAAGGTTTGTACCAAATTAGAATGCCAAACTTGAGAAAGGAACAATACCCAATTGTATTCTTGACCAGCTTGCAGGTTAAGCATTGCCAGAAACACAATCTTTTACATAACTTGTTGAAGTGTCAAGCTGTGAATGACCCTATTTCTAATATATTATGTTTATTATATACCAATAAGAAAATGACCCTATTTCTAATATATCAGTTTTATTATATGCCAATCACAACATGCTACCTTATTAGTTATAAACATTGTCACTAATGGTATTGATGTTTATACTGGCTTTGAACAGCCAGAGTAGACTTCAGATAGTACTCTCAAATACAACTCTATTTGATGCTTAAAGAGGCTTGCAGGCATCTAATCTTAAAGAGGCTTCTGAAATTAATTTATGTTGCAGGTTGAATGATTAGGAATAAACAGTACCAGAGAAACCCTTTTCACATGCAGAAAGAAATTGCCAATACAATACAAGAATTTACCTGAAGGAATTTACCCTTTCATTAGCCTTTTGCTTTGGTTCATGAAGTCAAACTATGCTTCCAATAAATTGGTAAGTCTAAACAAAATCGTTGAGAATACCTAATGATAGGTTACCAATTTGAAATGATTACTGAAAATTGCAATCTGTTTATCAAAAAATCATCAGTTAACTTCCACTGCTACAAGCAGAGTCCTTCAGATGTAATGCAGTCTCTCATGGTACACAAGGGATGCCTTCTTGATTTCTCAAGCAATCACAAGTAAAGCAACTTCATCAGAGCCTAACATGAATTAATGTTTAGCCAACCATCAGTATAATTCAATACCATATATATATATATAGGATTGCTTGGGCTAAATAGGGATTAGGATCTGGTGCAATTCCTAGTGTATTGCAGCAGGTGCAATTCATCCAAATCCTTTATAAATTTTTTACACTTTTCATCTTTTTAACTTTTACTTTTTACTTTTCTTAGTTTTTTTCTTAAATTTTTTGAATCAATGGTTGAGATTGAAAGTTGCTTTTTGCAACTATCAATCTCAACTATTTATAGGAATTGCATCAGGTGCAATACCTTGCACCTGATCTCAATCCTACTTAACTTGTGCAAGGTCAGAAACAAAATATTAGAAGGAAAAAGAATCATATAGGTTTAAGAAAGTGACACAATTACTCCCTTCCCATTGCATTCACACACACATGTAGTAGTCAAAGTCAATTCTTATGATAGGTGGGGCAGCTTATCAGATATTACTTTTGGATCAAAGAATCCCAACAAGCTGGCGCTTTTGGAAATTTCATTAGGGTTTGCCTCTTTTCAATTCTTTTAATTCACTTTATTTTGATAAGTTTCCAAATTTTCCAAATGAATTCAAGTTTCAAAGAGAAAATCTTGGAAAATAATTGAACTTTGTACTGTCAATTAGCTCCCTGCCTAAAAATCTAGAAAGCACGGGTACTGCTCCAGGGCCGCTGCACTTGACACTCGGCGATGTGCCAATTTGCGGGTTTTTTTTTTCTCGGTTCGGGCCAAAACTGGCCTAAATCTGCCGAAATCATTTGAAACTAGCTAAGAAATTGGCCGAAATACATGTTAAAAAATAAAATAAAATAAAAACTTGAGTTGATTTCTTATTTAGTTGTTAACTTATTATATATTTGTCAAATTATTTGTAGGTTAAACAACTTAAATTGAAATTACTGAATTATTTGTAACCGTTATTGCTTTTAAATTGGTATATCTTTACCCTTATATGAAAATATATTTAATAATTTGTAAATAAAAATATATTTAATAATACGTTAGTAAATATATCTCGCCGCACCCGCATCCTATTTTTTCAAAAATTGCCGAGTCCCTCACCTGCATCCATACTTGTACCCGAACCCGAACCCAAATCTGCACCCATGCTTCATAGCCAAAAATTGATTTTGGGCAAATGGTTGTGAACTTACCTTAAATTATTAGTAACATTGAGCAAGCCATGCCAAGTACGCAAAACAGACAACCGCATTTAACGCCAAAATACAAAATGAGATCAACAAATGTTCTCAAGTTTCTAGTTTAGAGAAGTCATACCTGGGAAGCCATAATCCATTTTCCATCAATGCAGTCCTGATGTAGCCTTAAGTCAGAATGCTTAAACTCTATTTCCTCATCTGTGTCCCTAAAGTAAACCAAGTATTTTGAGCCACCAAGAACCATAGAAATCACACCCACCCATCCACCACCCATCATTGTAGAAAGCATCAACTTCTTCAAAACGACTCAAACGATCAACAACAAGAGTTTCTGATGGACATGGCCTAATATGCAGGGTATCAAACTCTTCTCTCAGAAAGTCTGAAATCATCATCTGTCCTCAGGCTCTGGTACTGTACAAGGAACTTGTCCTTTCCCACTGCTTCAACAACAGTTGCAGCAAATCAAGCACCTTCAAAACCATCTTCATCACTGCTAACCTCAACTAGTGTCCCCTTGTTAAACATCTTTTGTGTTGTTGCTTTACTAGCTTTCACCTTTGTCAAAATTGACATTTTCTGCAATTCAGTTTTAAGGAAGATGACCTTGTGAACTACACTCAAAATTCAAAAACTGAGCAAAAGATGACTTCTACGAGGATAAACAAAAAAATGTATAGGACATTTTTTTTTTTTTTTTGAAAAAAACAAACACACACACAAGAGAGAAGGAAATGAGTTCTAATACAAAGGATCATCACAATTTCATAACTCCACTAAAAAATCATGACAACTTTTAAAGAAAGGTAGAGCAAGTTATATTACACACAGGGCCAACTCAACAACTTTGAGGGCCTTAGGTGAAAATTTTAAGTGGAGTTTTTTATTTTTTATTTTTTTTATATTTAAATATTAATTAAGTAATATATATGAATTTTTTATTTAAAATCTATTTTTCTTGCTTTTTGAGATGTAAAATTACTAATTAAGTTTTTGTATTTGAGTTCCTCTAACATTTCTTTTTCAATTGATAATATAACTAATACACTTAATCTTTCTTGTGACATAGTAGACCTTAAATAAGATTTTGTTAATTTTAATTTTAATATAGCTAATCCACTTAATCTTTCTTTTTCAAATAAAAATTAATTTATTACATGGTTCAATAAATTAGTGTCACTATAATACAAATGAGTTGATATGATACACATCAAATTATTAATTTGTATGATAATTTATAATAATTGATAAAGTAAGAAAATGTGTTGTCCTATTACTGTGGACTATTGGGCTGTGCAGCCTTTGCAGCTTGTGTAGTGTGTAGTGCGTAACTGTGCAGCCTATGCTACTGTGTAGTTTGCAACTGTGCATAAAACGTATTGTCCAGCCTAAATTTAATTTTGTTAACTGAAGTTTGACTATTTTTGATTTTTCCTTTTTAATCTTCTGCATTTTAGGATACAATTGGACATTTTTAATGCATTTTATTGATCAATAAAAGTACTTAAAATTTTTTTAATTAAAATATATAGATAAATATTATATATATATAATTTTTTTTTTTACAAGTTGGGGCATTCTTTTATTTGGGGGCCTTAGACGACTACACACAAACACACTCTCTTAAGTAATGTGGAACAATGTATAAAACAAAGTAGAATATGTTAATGAAGATTTTTTTTAATTAGTAATTTAATAGTAGTAAAAAAGGACATGTCAATTAAGGAAATACCAAATGGCATGACTTCATATAGAATAAAATGGTGGAACATGGCTAGTTTGTTGAGGATCTGTAGACGACCTCAAAATTTTGGGACTAAGGCTTAGTTGTTGTTGTTGCATACATTCCTTTGACTACACAAATCTGGCATCCATTAAATTCTCCCAGTCATTTTCTATCTTATCAAAATGACATTAGAGTGATTCAGTGATAAAATGTTATAATAGTAAACTCCTAAGTCTAATACCTGCAATGAATATATTGCTCTTAAGCACTCAAGAAGATCGTCCTCTCCTCTAAAACATTCTTTTGAATATTGTAGACAAGCTGAGGTTGTCATTCTTTTGGAATGGAAGAACCATCATGATTAATAAATTACAAAATGAAATTTTTTTTTTCTTTCTTGATCATAAAAAAGCCAAACGCAGAGAGTGTCAAGTTGACAAATAGCAGAAACCACGACTAAATCTTCCCATAAACATTTTAGGCCGAACCAAACAAAATCACTACCATTATTAAGAAAGCCCATTAAACAAGGGGGAAAAACCCATTAACCCATAAAACCCAAAGAACCAAAGAAGGATGAAAAAAAAAAAAAAAAAAAAGGGAAAAAAGAAAAAGGAGAAAAGAAGAAGAAGAAGAAAGAAACGAAATTCCCACCTCTGCTTATTCCTTCAAAAATGGCCGAGTCCCCCATAAACTTATTCTCTATGCAACCTCAAATCCTCCATCCCATACCCGCTCTGCTCCCTCGAGTCTCTGACTCTGAACAATACCCTGAAAAAAATTAATTGATATTAATAATATACTAAATACAAAAAAATATATATATTAATGCAATTTGGAGATTAATCTAAATAAATAGAGTTTAAACAATCAATTTTATTTCTTAAAATAAATTATTGTAAAAGTGTTAAGAGTATAACAATGTACTAGCAATTTTGTATCCTTGCTGCCTTGAATGCTATTAAAAAATAATATTGAATTCAACATTTTTTCTCTATTCGTTTAAGCTGTTAAAACTTGGATTATAGCAAAAACAAGATTGAAAAAAAAAAATTAAAAACTAAAAAATAAGAAAAAGAGTGGAGGCTATGGTTTTAGTGGTATATATGAATATAAGTAGGCCATTTTTTAATAAAAAATAATTATTATGTAGAACCCAACAAGAGAAGAGTTGGTATTTTCACAAGTTGACATTGGGAATTATATAACTAATAGACAATAAAGTAGTGTAAGTGGTGGGCCTAAATGAAATTGAATGTTTAACAATTATGAAATTTATTGTGAGAAATATTGTATATACTATATAGTATTGTTTTGACAATTGTAAAATTGGTTGTGAAAAAAACTGTATAAATTCATTATTTACTGTTCGTAGTTCGGAAACTTGTCAAAAGGACAATACTTTTAGTTTTATGTGGGGCCATTGAACTTTGTTTTCATTGGAAAAAGATGAAAATGTGTTATGTACTTATACAGGACATTAGACTGCTTTCTTTAGAAGTAGAGAAGTCTTCTTATTTATGCTTGGGGCAAAGTTGAGATAGAAAAATTTTGTAAGAGGCCAAATTGCTTTATAGGTATATTACATAGGAGTTTTTCCCTCCCCTAGCTCTGCCATTGCCCTGAACCTCTGCCCACCTCCCAGATCCTCAGTTACAGTCACCACACTTTCCCACCCACCACTATTTGAGTAGAGAGAGTGTGCGTGAGAGAGAGAACGGTAATTTTGTTTGGTTTTTTGAGAATCAGAATGGTACTTTATTATTGAAGTTGAAGGGATTTTTTTATTTTTTATTTTTTACATAATTACTTGAACCTGAACACCCGCGGACTCACGTACACTAATAATTATGAAGTGACTATCACATCAAAGTGGTTTGTGGTAAAATTAAAGGTTCCTCGTACCCACTAACATTTATAATTATCAAGTGATTATTGCGTCAAAAGTGACATATGGTAAAATTAAAAGGGATTGATGGCTTTGGGTAGCTAGACATCTTTTAAAAACCCTTTTAGTATTTGTTTGTTTTATCATCTAATTATTTTTTCTCTTTTCTCTACTTTTTTTTTTTAATTTTTTTATCAATCTATTTAAAAATAAATAAAAATCACAACTACCCTGGCACAAAATCTCCAAAACTAACAAAAAAACCCTACTATTATGCTAACACCACCACAAAAATTCACTACAAATTCCATTAGTTGTCTTCAACCCACCAAACTATAAAAACCTAGTCTTGTTGGTCGAAAGCAACTTGGGCTCTTAGGCTTGAAGTCTTTGACTACCACATCAGAGAGAGAGAGAGAGAGAGAGGGAGAGAGAGAGAGAGAAACAAATTGTTGATAAATTACAAAAACATAAAACTATTTTTAAATCCACTTACTAAACAAGCTCCTAGCATTTTTTTTTTCATATTTGATTGCAAATCATACACTCAATCCTTCTTTTGTATGAATTTGGTTTAAAGATTAAATGTGATTATCTACACTCCTATCCCTAAAAAAAAGTACTTTATATAAACGGATAGTTTTATCCCATGCATTTCACTATGCTCTCTAACCAATAGAAATAAAGCAAAAATGAATAAATATGAAATATGATATTTTCTTTATTTGAATCTCTTATGTAGGATTGAATTATAACATGATAAAAGAACAAAAATTATTTTTATTGAAAAAACATTGTGTTGTGAAAATATGACATGAAGAACAAGAAGTGAAGTAAGCTCCAAAACCAACAGCACACAGCCTTGAGGCCTAACAAAAATATTTCGAAGAAGAAAAGAGGAAATTTAAGGAAGAGAAGAGTTTCGAAGAAGAAGCAAAAATGCTTG
Source organism: Quercus variabilis (assembly GCA_030445155.1). Lineage (NCBI taxonomy): Eukaryota > Viridiplantae > Streptophyta > Magnoliopsida > Fagales > Fagaceae > Quercus > Quercus variabilis. The sequence goes on from CP129447.1 coordinate 6,769,397, forward strand.
CTGAACACAAAAGGTGGATACTAGCTGATTTATAATTGCTAAACAAAGAGTTAACAAAGTAGTGATGAGACCTCGAAACAACATACTGATAATAAGGAGGAAGAAAAAAATAAAAGGAAAAAAAAAAAAAAACAAGAATAAGAAGATAAAAAGAATCTGGAGTAAGAGGAAAAAGAAAATGGAGGAAGAAGCAACAAACAAGAAGAAGAAAGAAAATAAAATGAGAAGGAAGAGAAGGGGAAAAAAAGAAGAAGAAGAAAAATGGGGCAGAATAAAAGAAGAAACATAAGATGAAGAAGCGATTCATGATAATGAATTGTGAATAGAGAAGAAGTTAGATTCAACTAACATTCTTTGTGTACTAGAAATTGAATTTATATTGTGAAAGAATGGGATTATTTGAGACAGATAATGCAAATATTTTTTTGTTTGTTTACATTCAATGTTTTAAAAGTGATAAAAAAATATGCAGGTGTATGTACTATTTACGTCATCCTTTTATGGAATAAAAATAATCCTTGTTACATAATTGGGTAGCATATCAAATTTCAATAATTCAAATATATATATATATATATATATGGGTCATTCTATGGTACCCCATATTTTTTGGGAGGTATGGTACCCACTTAAATCTTAGTTCTAGATTTCACTTGTTTTAATCTGGTCCATTTTTTTAATTTTAATAAGATACTTGCTACCAGTCATCTAGGTTTTCTATAAAACCTAAAAAACAAAACATACGAGTTCTTCTTTTGTCAAGAACTTGAGAGAGATCTCTAATTAATAGGTTCTTCCCTCTAGCCGCCTCTCTCAAGCCTTCATGTCTCTGCTTCCTTGAGTTATGTGTTTGGCATTCAAATCATGATTTTGATTTTTAATCCTTTTCCTATTTATTGATTGAAGTCACTAGAAAACCTTAGAAAGATCAAATCCTACACCTAAATGACCTTCGTCGAGTCTTGAAGAATGGTTAGATACTTTTTCTTTTACTTAATCATTTTAATTTAATTTTCAAGTTTGATTTTTACTCTTCCCTGATCTGTTGTTTGCTAAGTGGCACAATATGGTTTATATTCCTCTGATTGTTAATTCTTCATCTTCTTCTTCTTGGTTCTTGGAGAAATCCTTTGAACCTTTCACAAAGAAGGATCTCTCTTTGTTCACGTCTTTTTTTTCCCTCTTTGCTTTTCACTCACTTTGAATTCACTTTTACTTTATTGAGGCACCCTATAACATGTTACTTTTATTACTATGATTTGTAAATATCAAATATCATTTGTAGTTTCATAAGTAATTTCTATTGTTGTTTTATAATGTTAATTTCTATGCATAGATTTGGTTAAGTTAGTTCCTAATGAGCAGAAGTAGTTTTTTCTGATTTGGTTTGGGTGCATAAAGAGGTCAGTATCCCTTTGGTTGTTCTTTTTTCTTATTTTTGCAAACCCCTGATGGGTTTGTAAACTATTGAGAATAAAATCTTAAATTTAATAGGTGCTTTTTTGGGTCAAACATCTTCCATTTAATTTGTGTTTCTTTTAGTCCAACTTGTATGTATTACTGTTTTTTATTTTATTTTATTATTATTATTTTTTTTTGTTGTTGATAAGATTGTGTTATTTATTCATACACACTATAAAGTTTATAACTTTGTGTTATTTAAGTTGCAATGTTTTAGTGGGCATGCATGCTAGGTGTTTGAGAGAATGACTAAATATGTATACTTGCAATTAGTATGCTCTGTTTTTGTTTTGTTAAAAAATAAAAACTTTGTGGTCATTGTGTGTTATAGCATTTTTAAATTTCATTCAATTAATATAGACCTTGAAAGAGATAGTGAACCCCATCTTTTGTTTTCATTTTAAACTGGTTCTTGTCTAATATTTAGGATGTTTTTGGTCTCCAAGTCAAGAATATTTCATTTGGGTCTTACTATTTTTTGTTTTTGACTTTTAAAGATAACGAAAATGATTTATATTTCAAATTAATTTCTTTTCAAAAAATTATAAAATTGGATGAAAAATATGATTAGATTCAAGTTCAGAAAATATTTCTGAAGCTTGAAGTTTGTGTTTGATCTATAATGGTTTATTAGTTTTGATAGGCCAAGAATGTATTGACTCCTTTTGGTAAATTAATCAATTAATTAGCCAAGTGAATTAATTTGATTCAATTACATGCAATAAGTGTGGTAGCACAAACAAATCACCAACTAAGTTAAATGCTGTGGAAAATAAATTTGATACAAGTGATTTGTTTACAAATGGAGAAAACCACAGAGGCAAAACCCCACTAGGTGAATTTAAGGTCACCCCAATACCTAATTGGACTTGTGATGTCGCGACAATCTTTCCTTTCAATGCACGAATTCTAGTATGTGACTAACCAATGATGCATGGATCCCAGTACGTGACTAACACACCGACTTGAGAAAGATGTTGGTTGCAAAGTTTTTCAGTTCATCTAACAATGAAGATGAAGAAGCTTTTTGGTTATAAAACCCTTGGTGCAAAGATGCAGTAACTTCTATACTGGGGCAAAATTTTGTCTCTAGTCATAGTTTGCATGCACAATGACTATGCATCAAGTTGCATCACCTTGCATTACTTGAGATAGTACTTAAAATAATCCTTATATATGTCTAGGATTGTGAGAAAAGAAACCCTACACAAATACAGATGGATATGCGTGAAATTAGATCTGAAAATTCTAATTTTGTAATTCTAGACAGATACAGCTTCTATCGAGCTGCTATCGAGGTTTAGCATTAAATCTCAATAAATATGATTTTGTCGAGCTATCTGTCGAGCTTTAATGAACAACATTTTTTCACTTGTTTCTTGGACAGATTTGCATGGTTTCAATACTAAACTTAAACTCTTGTTCCTTTAAGTACTAAACCCATCCTAGATCAATCCAATTATAATTAAAGTGCGTTTTGTCAAAGGATTAGCCAATTTACATAACATATGTCTCTTACAATTCTCACATATGTCCTAACAAGTTTTTAGTGAGTTTGTTTGAAAATTCTTGAAAAAAAAAAGGTTTTTTTTTTTTTTTTTTTTTCTAGGAATTTTAAATTTATTTTATTCCTAGGAAGGTTCCTTTTAATTTTGAACACAATAATTCAATTCCCAACCTTTGATGACCACTCATAATAGTTTTTCAATTTGGAAGAAATAGGAACAGAGTTTTAGTATGATTATCTTACTCAATCCAAGGGAAAAAGGGAGATGCTATCTTGCAACTTGTTCATCAGTGTTTCGGGTCATTTACAAAAAATAAGTGCTTTAAATACTCCTCACTTGAGAATTAGCAGTTGCATGTACTCGTTCCAATTGATTTCAAGGGGAGATGATTGCCTTCTTACTCCTTGCCTTTCAGTCTCAAATTGATATATGACAAAAAGCCCCATGAAAAATAGGAGGACCACCACTTTATGGTGGTTCTTCATTCACGCTAGTGATTGTTAAGACCAATTTTCCTTTTTGGAGTTATTGTCATTACTTTTCCTTTTACTTTTCCTTATTGTTTAAAGTGTTTTTTACTTTCCACCTGTCTACTTAGGCATAATAAAATGATATGCAAATAGTCCTTGATAATTTTGCTTTGTGATACTAATTATTGTGATGAATCGCAGACTAATATCAACATTTGCTAGTGTTTTATTGGGTATACAGAAGGTTGGTTTGACTGTCGTTCATGGCCCTTAATACTGAAGCTAAAAGATTGGCCTCCATCTACTATATTTGAACACTTGCCATGTCATGGTGATGAGTTTATCTGTTGCTTGTCGTTTAAGGAATATACACATCCACACAAGGGTATTTTAAACATTGCTTTCCAATTGCCCAAAAAGTTAGATATGGGTCCCAAGACTTATATTGCGTATGGAGTTGCTCAGGAGCTTGGCCGTGGAGACTCTGTCACTAAGCTTCACTACAACATGTCTGATGCAGTATGTTTGGTCTTGTTAAAACTCCTGCTAATCAATTTGTTTTGTTTATCAAAGGAAAATTTTTGTTTGGTTGAAGTATTGCATGAAAATGTCTATATGAGTTTGTATATGTTAAAGGAAGTATATGTGAGGGCCAGATGAGCTTGGTAAGGGTTGGCATTTAGTAATTGATGGCTATTGATAACTGCCCATCACACATTTTATAGAAAATCTCTAGTACCTTCATGCTGACATAAAGCAATGGCTCACATTTTCTCTTTTGATGAAAGCAGTTGCCAGTCTTGCTACAATTGGAGGACATTGAGATCTTGTGTGGGAGAGATAGAGCTACCAGTGTTGGTGCAAAATATGTGGATGATGCAGTTGAAATTATGACTGAGGAAGGAGAAAAGTGATGAATTCTCCTATTGCACAACAACATGTCAACATTTGGTATCAATAAGTTATGCAATTGAGCCTTGCCAAAGAAAAAAGAGTAGAAAAGATCCACTTCAAAACAATTTTTTAGTTTGAGATTTTGAATGTTGTTAACAAAAAAACCCATGTATTTTGGGCACTCTCTCTAAAATATTTTAGTTGGAAAGAGTTGGCAAGACATTTTTTTAGTTGGTCATGATGGATATTTAGTCATTATCTTGTCAATTGGTGTATTAATGGCCTCTTTGTTTTGAATTTTGTGTAAAAAACAAATATTTTGGATACTTTATCGTCTTTCTTGATATAAAACTTTTTAGTTATTAAGAACTTTGAAAAAAAAAATTAGTTTGAGTTTTAAATGTTGTGAAAAAGCTCATGCATTTGGGTTCTCTCTTTATGTTGATATAAAACATTTTAGTGGTCAATAGTTGGCCAAAAAAAAAAAATTAGTTGGTTGAGATGATAAATTTTTAGTCAGTATCTTGTTAATTGGATTATCAATGGCTTTTCATGACCTCATGTATTTATTACTGTTAATAAAATTAAAATGTAGAAAGTTTAAGAAAAATAATAATTGGAAAAATTATTTTATTTATCTTAAATCTAAATCTAAATCCAAATTGTTAGGACATATGTGGTTTCACTTGTTAAAGAACATACGTCATTCTTTTATGTAATTGGCTAATCCTTTGACAAAATGCACTCAACTTATAATTGGGTAGTCCTAGATATTTTTAATACTTCAAGAAATAAGGTTTCAAGATCATCAAGTGTTGAAGTCATCAAGTCTATCTAAGAAACAAGTTAAAGTAGTGCTGAATCATTAAAGCTCTACACCTGCTTGATAGCTGCTCGATAGCTTCTATCTGTCAAGATTCATAAAATCAGATTTTTTGATCTTATTTCTTGGTATTCGTGGATGTGTCTTTGGGCCTTCTTTTCTTCTAACCTTAGGCATATAAAAAGATTGTTTTAAGGGCCGTCAATGTGTTCACAAGTTGCAAAAACATTGAGCAAACTCTGTTCAAGCAAATTGTGACTAGAGACAAAGTTTTGCCCTAGTTCATCTCTTCTGAAGAAGTTGCTGTGTATGTACACTTTTTGAGTTTTGTAACCAAGCATCTTCTTGATTTTCATCATGGATGAACTGAAGAACTTTGCAACCAACAACTCTTTCTAGTTGGTGATTGAAGTCACGTACTGGGATCCACGCAATTGGTTAGTCATGTACTTGGGAGCCGTGCATTGAAAAGGGGAACTATCACTACAGAACAAGTCCAATTGGGTATTGGGGTAAGGGTTCAACTGTAAGTTGATAAAGTACTTGGGATTCCTTTACTTGTAACCACTTGTTGTGATAATAGTGGAGTTTCGGGAAGGGTGACCTGAAAATCACCCGATGGGGTTTTTGCCGTCAGGTTTTTCCCCATTCGTAAACAAATCACCGTTTCATTTATTTTTCTCTGCATAATTAGTTTATTGGTGATTTGTTTGTGCTACCATACGTTTGCATGTTAAATTGATTAATTAATAACTTGACTAATTAATTAATTGGTTTAATCACAAAGGGTCAATACGTTTGTGGCCTATCACAAATTTAGGTATCCAAACAATGGAATTGCAAATTTTTCATTGCATAAAAAAGCCTAAACAAGGAATTCAAAAATCAATGGCTTTTTAAATCCATTAATTTCAAATCAAGCTTTTAAAATCTGTTAATTTTAAAATCAATGAGTTTCAAATCAAGCAAATAGAGTGGTTGTATAACATTTTATATTGTCATTTTGGTTTTGCAAATAGAGGTTTCAAGAGGTATTTTGGTCAATTTTAGATTTTAAGGGTCCTTGGGTCATTCTTTAGGTGTTAAGGGTATTTCAATAATTTTTAGGTTTCGGAGGGCATTACGGTCATTTTCTATGTTCTAAGCATATTTCAATAATTTTTTAGGTTACGGGGCCATTTCGGTTAAATATGAGAAAAGTACGGTCAAATGTGATGTTAGCACTACTTAATGTGATAATGGAACTATCAAATGTGAGGAAAAAAAAAAAAAAGGGGAACCACCAAATGTGACAAAATTACAATCACATGTGATGTTGGTACTATACAATGTGAAAATGAAACTGTCAAATGTGAGAAAAAAATAAGAGAACTACTAAATATGACAAAAGTACTGTCAAATATGATGTTGGTATTGTTGAATATGACAAAGGAACCATCAAATGCGAGAAAAAAAAAAAAAAAAAAGAGAACCACTAAATATGACAAAAGAACAGTTGCATGTGATATTGGATCTACACAATGTGAGGATGAAACCATTAAATGTGAGAAAAAATAAAGGAACCATTAAATGTGATAAAAGAACTATTACATGTGATGCTGGAACCGCACAATGTAGGGATGTGCATGGGTCGGGTTGGGATGGGTTGAGATGATTTTTTGACCCAACCCACCATGGTAGATAAAAAAAATTCAACTCAACTCAACTCATCACATAAATCCAACTTAACCCAACCCATATGAGTTGGGTTGGGTCGAATTGAACCCATGGGTTAGACTATTTGTTTTATTACTATTATTATTAAATTGAGCAAAAAAAAAATATAACACTTGTCACCTGAGTTGATAAACAAAATATACATTAATATATAAACTAATATTCCAACTTAATTGTAAACAAAATATGTTTAAGTATCCAACTGAGTTGATAAATAAAATATAAATAAACTAATATCATAATTCACTTATAAACAAAATATACATGAGTTCTTAACTCAGTTATAAAAAAAAATATATCTAAATTTTTTAATTTTTTATTAATTATATAATATATTTAAATATATATTAAAAGAACTAATAGGATTTTATATTATATATGATAGTAGGAATTGAGGAAGTGCTCTATAGCTGGTTTATTTTATTTTATTTTTTATTTTTAATTTATTAAATATATAATATATTTTAAACTTATATTAAAATATGGGTGGGTTAGGTCAGGTTTGGCAAGTTTGTAATTTTATAACTCAAACCCAACCCGACCCACTATAAAAAAAAAATTTGTAACTCAACCCAACCCACCAAGCCCTAAAAACTGACCCAACTCAGTGGGTTGGGTTGGGTCGGGTCGAGTTTGGCTGGTTAGCAGATTTTTTGCACACCCCTAGCACAATGTGAGGATAGAATCCTTAATTGTGACAAAAGAATTATCACATGTGATGTTGGAACTGCACAATGTATGGATGGAACTGTCAAATATGAGAAAATAAAATAAGGAAATCATCAAATGTGACAAAAGAACTGTTACATGTGATGTTAGAACTACACAATGTGAGGATGAAACCGTTAAATGTGAGAAAATAATGAGAGAACCAATAAATGTAACAAAAGAACTGTCATATGTGATGTTGAAACTGCATAATGTGAAGATGAAATCATCAAACGTGAGAAAAAAAAAAAAAGAGAACTACCAAATGTGATAAAAGAACTATCACATGTGATATTGGAACTGAACAATATGATGATGGAACTATCAAATGAGAGAAGAAAAAAAAAAAAGAGAACCATCAAATGTGACAAAAGAACTGTCACATGTGATGTTGGAATTGCACAATGTGAAAATGAAATTGTCAAGTGTGAGAAAAAAATAAGGAAACCACCAAATATGACAAAAGAACTATTACATGTGATATAAATGTGACAAAAGAACTGTCACATATGATATTTGAACTGTACAATGTAAAAATAGAACTGTCAAATGTAAGAAAAAAATAATGGAACCATAAAATGTAACAAAAGAACTGTCACATGTGATGTTGGAATTGCATAATGTGAGGATGAAAATGTCAAATGTGATATTTGGATAATCTAGTATAGCAGATTGTCTACTAGTGGATACTGAACCCAATAATAAGGGAGTATATAGTAGAATTACCCATATTTAAGATAGTAATTAGTATTTAGATTGTGAACTGTGGAGTGATTAATTTTTTTTTTCTTTTTATTGTGTGGTACTTTACTTTCAAAAAATTCAGTACTAGATAAATTTTGTTTTTCTTTTTTTATTTCTTTTGTATATTTTATACTGTTAAGTGGATTATAAATATTCAAGATAGTAATTTGTATTTAGAGTGTGGAATGTAGAGTGGTTTATCTTTATTTATTTATTTATTTTTGTATAGTATTTAACTTTCAAAAAATCAAGTATTGGGTAAATTATTTTTTTCACTTTTTTGTTGTTGTTGTTGTAAATTTTATATTATTTGGTGGATTATAAATATTTAAGATAATAATTAGTATTTAGAGTACGAACTGTGTAGTGATTTATTTATTTATTTTTTCTCTCTTTTTATATTTGTATGATACTTTATTTTCAAGAAATAAAGTACTAAGTAATTTTTTTTTCACTTTTTTTCTCTTGTAAATTTTACATTATTAAGTGGATTATAAATATTTAAGATAGTAATTAGTATTTAGATTGTGCATTGCGGAGTGATTTATCTTTATCCATTTTTTTCTTTTTTCTACTGTGTAGTATTTTACTTTCAAAAAACCAAGTATTGGGTAAATTATTTTTTTCATTTTTTTTTTCTGTTGTAAATTTTATATTATTTTGTGGATTATAAATATTTAGGATAGTAATTAATATTTAGAGTGTGGACTGTGTAGTGATTTGTTTTTATCTTTTTTATCTTTTTTCTTTATTTTATATTTGTATGATACTTTATTTTTAAGAAATCAAGTACTAAGTAATTTTTTTTTCACTTTTTTTCTCTTGTAAATTTTACATTACTAAGTGAATTATAAATATTTAAGATAATAATTAGTATTTAAAGTGTGGAATGTGGAGTGATTTATCTTTATCATTTTTTTTTTTTTTTTGTATAGTAGTTTACTTTCAAAAAATCAAGTACTGGGTAAATTATTTTTTTCACTTTTTTTTTTCTTTTGTACATTTTATATTATTTTGTGGATTATAAATATTTAAGATAGTAATTACTATTTAGAGTGTGGACTGTGTAGTGATTTATTTTTATCTTTTTTTCTTTCTTTTTATATTTGTAAGATACTTTATTTTCAAGAAATCAAGTATTAAGTAAAATTTTTTTCTCTCTTGTAAATTTTACATTATTAAGTGAATTATAAATATTTACGATAGTAATTAGTATTTAGGTTGCAAATTGTGGATTAATTTATCTTTATCCATTTTTTTTTCTTTTTTCTATTGTATAATACTTTACTTTCAAAAAATCAAGTACTGAGTAATTTTTTTTTTCATTTTTTTTCCTTTATAAATTTTATACTATTATATGGATTATAAATATTTGAAATAGTAATTATTGTTTAGAGTGCGGACTGTGTAGCGATTTACCTGTATTATTTTTTTTCCTTTTATCTTTTGTATAGTATTTTACTTTCAAAAAATCAAGTACTGTGAAAAAAAAATTTCACTATTTTTTTCTTTTGAAAACTTTATCTTATTAAGTGGATTATAAATATTTAATATAGTAATTAGTATTTAGAATGTGAACTATGGAGTGATTTATCTTTATATTTTCTTTTATTTTTATATGATACTTTACTTTAAAAAAATCAAGTACTTGGTAATTTTTTTCTCACTTTTTATTTTTCTGTTGTAAATTTAAAATTATTAAGTGGATTATATATATTTAAGATAATAATTAGTATTTAGATTATGGGTTACAGAGTGATTTATCTTTATCCATTTATTTTCTTTTTTCTTTTGTATGGTACTTTACTTTCAAAAACTCAAGTACTAGGTAATTTTTTTTTTTTACTTTTTTTTTTTCCTTTGTAAATTTTATATTATTGTTTGAATTATAAATATTTAAGATAGTAATTAGTATTTAGAGTGTGGATTGTGTAGTGATTTATTTTTATCCTTTTTTTTTTCTTAGTAATAGTACTCTACTTTCAAAAAATCAAGTATTGGGTAAATTATTTTTATTTTCAAAAGTTTTATCTTATTAAGTGGATTGTAAATATTTAAGATAGTAATTATTATTTAGAGTGTGGATTATGTAGTGATTTATCTTTATCTTCTTTTTCTATCTTTTTCAATTTGTATGGTACCTTATTTTCTAGAAAACAAGTATTAGGTAATTTTTTTTTCACTTTTTACTATTCTTTTGTAAATTTTATATTATTAGGTGGATTATAAATATTTAAGATAGTAATTAGTATCTAGATGTTGAGTTACGGAGTGATTTATCTTTACCCATTTTTTTTCTTTTTCCTTTTATATGGTTTTACTTTAAAAAAATTAAGGACTAGGTAAATTTTTTTCACTTTCTTTTTCCTTTGTAAATTATATATTATTATGTGGATTATAAATATTTAAGATAGTAAATAGCATTTAGAGTGTGATTTGTCTAGTGATTTATCTTTATCCATTTTAATTTTTTTTTCACTTTTTTTTCTTTCGAAAATTTATCTTATTAAGTGGATTATAAATATTTAAGATAGTAATTATTATTTAGAGTGTGGGCTATGTAGTGATTTATCTTCATCTTCTTTTTCTATCTTTTTTTGTTTGTATGGTACTTTATTTTCAAGAAATCAAGTATTAGGTAATTTTTTTTTCACTTTGTTTTGAGTAAATTTTATTTTTTTTAGTGGATTTTAAATATTTAAAGTAGTAATTTGTATTGTGGAGTGATTTATCTTTATCTTTTTTTTTTTTATCTTTTTGTATAGTACTTTACTTTCAAAAAATCAAATATTGGGAAAATATTTTTTTCATTTTTTTTTCTAAAAATTTTATATTATTATATAAATTATAAATATTTGAGATAGTAATTAGTATTTTGAGTATGGACTGTGTAGTGATTTATTTTTATATTTTTTTTATCCTATCTTTTTTTTTTGTATGGTACTTTATATTCAAGAAATCAAGTACTAAGTAAATTTTTTTTTTTCCATTTTTTTCCTTTTGTAAATTTTATAAAATTACAAGGATTATAAATATTTAAGATAGTAATTGGTATTTACATTGTGGATTGCGAAGTGATTTATCTTTATCTTTTTTTGTTTCTTTTCATATGGTACTTTACTTCCAAAAAATCAAGTGCAGGGCAAATTGTGTGTTTCACTTCTTTTTTTACTTTTGTAAATTTTATCTCATTAAGTGGATTATAAATATTTAAGATAGTAATTAATATTTAGAGTGTGGACTTTGTAGTGATTTATCTTTATCTTTTTTTTTTTTCCTTTATCTTTTTCTGTTTGTATGGTACTTCATTTTAAAGAGATCAAGTATTAGGTAAATTTTTTTTTTTCATTTTTTTTTCTTTTGTATAGTTTATATATATTATTTGAATTATATATATTTAGGATAGTAATTAGTATTTAAATTTTGGGTTGCGAAGTGATTTATATTTATCCATTTTTTTCTTTATCCTATTGTATAGTACTTTACTTTCAAAAAATCAAGTACTGGTAATTTTTTTTTTCACTTTCTTCTCTTTTGTAAATTTCTTATTATTATGTGGATTATAAATATTTGAGATAGTAATTAGTGTTCAGAGTGTGGACTATGTAGTAATTTATCTTTATTTTTTTTTCCTATTTTTCAAAGTTTGTATGATACTTTATTTTCAAGAAATCAAGTATTAGGTATTTCTTTTTTCCTTTGTAAATTTTATATTATTAAGTGGATTATAATTATTTAAGATAGTAATTAATATTTATATTGTGGATTGTGGTGTGATTTATCATTATCCTTTTTTTTTTCTTTTTTCTTTTTGTATTGTATTTTACTTTGGAAATATCAAGTACTGGGTAAATTGTTTTTTCACATTTTTTTGTTTTGCAAATTTTATCTTATTAAGTAGATTATAAATATTTAAGATAGTAATTATTATTAATTAGAGTATGAATTGTGTATTGATTTATATTTATCTTCTTTTTCTATTTTTTTCAGTTTGTATGGTACTTTATTTTCAAGAAATCAAGTATTAGGCAAATTTTTTTTTACACTTTTTTTTTTTGTAAATTTTATATTATTAAGTGGGTTATGAATATTTAAGGTAGCAATTAGTATTAGATTGTCAATTGTGGAGTGATTTATCTTTATCTTTTTTTTTTCTTTTCCTTTTGTATAGTACTTTGCTTTCAAAAAATCAAATACTGGATAAATTTGTTTTTTTACTTTTTTTTTTAAAGTTTATATTATTATATAGATTATGAATATTTGAGATAGTAATTAGTATTTATTGTGTGGACTTTATAGTGATTCATCTTTATCTTTTTTTTTCCCCTATATTTTCCTGTTTGTATGATACTTTATTTGCAACAAAAAAAGTGCTAAGTAAATTTTTTTTCCTACTTTTGTTTCTTTTGTAAATTTTATAATATTAAGTGGATAATAAATATTTAAGATAGTAATTAGTATTTAGATTGTGGATTGCGAAGTGATTTATTTTTATCATTTTTTTCCTTTTTGTATTATATTTTACTTTTGAAAAATCAAGTACTGGGTAACTTGTTTTTTCATTTTTTTTTCATTTGTAAATTTTATTTTATTAAGTGGATTATAAATATATAAAATAATAATTAGTATTAAGAGTGTGGACTGTGGAGTGATTTATCTTTATATTTTTTTTCCTTTTCTTTTTGTAAGATACTTTATTTTCAAAAAATCAAGTACTTGGTAATTTTTTTTTTCATTTTTTTCCTTTGTATTTATATTATTAAATGATTTATAAATATTTAAGATAGTAATTAGTAGTTAGAGTATGGATTGTGGAGATATTTATCTTTATATTTTTTTTTCTTTTTGTATGGTACTTAACTTTCAAGAAATCATGTATTAGGTAATTTTTTTTTTTTTTTTTTTTGCACTTTTCTTCTTGTGTAAATTTTATTTTATTAAGTGGATTATAAATATTTAAGGTAGTAGTTAGTATTAGATTGAGAATTGCGGAATGATTTTTTTTTTTTTCCTTTTGTACAATACTTTACTTAAATTGTAGATTGTGGAGTGATTTATTTTTAACTTTATTTTTTTTTGCTTTTTATTTTTTTATTGTTCTTTACTTTCAGAAAATCAAGTACTGGTAAATTGTTTTTTCATATTTTTTTTCATTTGTAAATTGTATCTTATTAAGTGGATTATAAATATTTAAGATAGTAATTAGTATTTAGAGTATGAACTGTGTAGTGATTTATTTTTATCTTTTTTTTCTTCTTTTTATATTTGTATGATACTTTATTTTCAAGAAATCAAGTACAAAGTAATTTTTTTTTCACTTTTTTTTTTAAATTTTACATTATTAAGTGAATTATAAATATTTAATATAGTAATTAGTATTTAGAGTGTGGAATGTGGAGTGGTTTATCTTTATCTTTTTTTTTTTTGTATGGTACTTTACTTTCAAGAAATCAAGTATTAGGTAAATTTTTTTTTTACACTTTTTTTTCTTGTGTAAATTTTATATTATTAAGTGGATTATAAATATTTAATGTAGTAATTAGTATTAGATATAGAATTGCGGAATGATTTATGTTTATCTTTTTTTTTTTTTTTTCCTTTTTCCTTTTGTACAGTACTTTACTTTAAAAAAATCAAGTATTGGGTAAATATTTTTTCACTTTTTATTCTTTTGTAAGTTTTATATTATTATGTAGAGTATAAATATTTGAGATAGTAATTATTGTTTAGGGTGTGGATAGTGTAGGGATTTATCTTTATTATTTTTTTTTATAATTTTGTTTTGTTTATATGGTACTTTACTTTTAAGAAATCAAGTACTAAGTAAAATTTTTTCACTACACTTTTTTTTTATTATAAATTTTATCTCATTAAGTGAATTATAAATATTTAAGATAGTAATTAGTATTTAGAGTGTGGACTTTGTAGTGATTTATCTTTATCCTTTTTTTTTTCCCTATCTATTTCTATTTGTATGGTACTTTATTTTAAAGAAATCAAGTATTAGATAAATTTTTTTTTTCACTCTTTTTTTCTTTTGTATAGTTTATATTTCAAAGTGAATTATATATATTGAAGATAATAATTAGTATTTAAATTGTGGGTTGCGAAGTGATTTATATTTATCCTTTTTTTTTATCCTTTTGTATAGTGCTTTACTTTCAAAAAATCAAGTACTAGTAATTTTTTTTTCACTTTTTGTTCTTTTGTAAAATTCATATTATTATGTGGATTATAAATATTTGAGATAGTAATTAGTGCTCAGAGTGTGGACTGTGTAGTAATTTATCTTTATCTTTATCTTTATTTATTTATTTATTTTTTGTTTTTGTTTCTATTTTTTAAAGTTTGTCTGATACTTTATTTTAAAGAAATCAAGTATTGGGTAAATTTTTTTCCTTTTGTAAATTTTTTATTATTATGTGGATTATAATTATTTAAGATAGTAATTAATATTTAGATTGTAGATTGCGGTGTGATTTATCATTGTCCTTTTTTTTTTCTTTTTATATTGTACTTTACTTTCAAAATATCAAGTACTGGATTAATTTTTTTTTTTTCACATTTTTTTCTTTTGTAAATTTTATCTTATTAAGTAGATTATAAATATTTAAGATAGTAATTATTATTTAGAGTGTGGATTGTGTAGTGATTTGTCTGTATTTTCTTTTTCTATCTTTTTCTGCTTGTATGGTACTTTATTTTCAAGAAATCTAGTATTAGGTAAAAAAAAAAAAATTACACTTTTTTTTTCTTTTGTAAATTTTATATTATTAAGTGGATTATGAATATTTAAGGCAGTAATTAGTATTGGATTGTCAACTGTGGAGTGATTTATCTTTATCTTTTTTTTTTTTTAATCTCTTTCTTTTTGTACAGTACTTTGGTTTCAAAAAATCAAGTACTGGGTAATTTTTTTTTTTTTACTTTTTTTTTTGTAAATCTTATATTATTATATAGATTATGAATATTTGAGATAATAATTAGTATTTAGAGTGTGGACTGTGCAGGGATTCATCTTTATTTTTTTTCCCTATATTTTTCTGTTTGTATGATACTTTATTTTCAAGAAATCAAGTGCTAAGTAAATTTGTTTTCCCACTTTTGTTTCTTTTATAAATTTTATAATATTAAGTGAATTATAAATATTTAAGATAGTAATTAGTATTTAGATTATGGATTGCAAAGTGATTTATTTTTATTATTATTTTCTTTTCCTTTTGTATTGTATTTTACTTTTGCAAAATCAAGTATTGGGTAAATTGTTTTTTCCCTTTTTTTTTTTTGGAAATTTTATCTTATTAAGTAGATTATAAATATTTAAGATAGTAATTAGTATTTAGAGTGTGGACTGTGGATTGTGGAGTGATTTATCTTTATATTGTTTTTCTTTCTCTTTTTTTATGATACTTTACTTTCAAAAATCAATTACTTGGTAATTTTTTTTTCATTTTTTTCCTATGTAAACTTTATATTATTAAATGATTTATAAATATTTAAGATTGTAATTAGTAGTTGGGGTGTGAATTGTGGAGTAATTTATCTATATATATATATATTTTCTTTTTGTATGGTACTTTATTATCATGAAATCAAGTATTAGGTAATTTTTTTTTTTTTACGCTTTTCTTCTTGTGTAAATTTTATATTATTAAGTGGATTATAAATATTAAAGGTAGTAATTAGTATTAGATTTAGAATTGCGGAATGATTTATGTTTATCTTTTTTTTTTTCATTTTTCTTTTTTTACAATACTTTACTTTAAAAAATCAAGTACTGAGTAAATTTTTTTTCACTTTTTATTCTTTTGTAAGTTTTATATTATTATGTAGAATATAAATATTTGAAATAGTAATTAGTGTTTAGAGTATGGACTGTGTAGGGATTTATCTTTATCTTTTTATTTTTTATTTTTATTTTATTTTCTATGTTTCTATGTTTTTCTGTTTATATGGTACTTTACTTTTAAGAAATCAAGTACTAAGTAAGTTTTTTTCCTTTTTTTTTTCTTTTGTAAATTTTATAGTACTAAGTGGATTATAAATATTTAAGATAATAATTAGTATTTATATTGTGGATTGTGGAGTGATCTATCTTTAACCTTATTTTTTTCTTTTTCTTTTTGTATTGTTCTTTACTTTCGAAAAATCCAGTACTAGGTAAATTGTTTTTTCATTTTTTTTCTTTTGTAAATTGTATCTTATTAAGTGGATTATAAATATTTAAAATAGTCATTAGTATTTAGAGTGTGAACTGCGTAGTAATTAGTATTTAAATTTTGGGTTGCGGAGTGAGTTATCTTTATCCATTTTTTTTTCTTTTTTCTTTTGTATAGTACTTTACTTTCAAAAAATAAGTACTGGTAAATTTTTTTTTCACCTTTTTTTTTTTCTTTTGTAAATTTTATGTTATTATTTAGATTATAAATATTTAAGATAGTAATTAGTGTTTAGAGTATAGACTGTGTAGTGATTTATCTTTATATTTTTTATTTTACTGTTTGTATGGTACTTTATTTTCAAGAAATTTAGTACTAGGTAATTTTTTTTTCCATTTTTTTCTTTGTAAATTTTATATTATTAAGTGGATTATAAGTATTTAAAATAGTAATTAATATTTAGATTGTGGATTGCGGTGTGATTTATCATTATCTTTTTTTTTTCCTTTTTCTTTTGTATTGTACTTTACTTTCGAAAAATCAAGTACTGGATAAATTGTTTTTTCACTTTTTTTTTTTTTGTAAATTTTATCTTATTAAGTGGATTATAAATGTTTAAGATAGTAATTATTATATTGAGTGTGGACTTTGTAGTGATTTATCTTTATCTTTTTTTTTTCTATCTTTTTTAGTTTGTATGGTATTTTATTTTCAAGAAATCAAGTATTATGTAAATTTTTTTTTACACTTTTTTTCTTTTGTAAATTTTATATTATTAAGTGTATTATGAATATTTAAGGTAGTAAATAGTATTAGATTGTGAATTGCTGAGTAATTTATCTTTATCCTTTCTTTTTTTCTTTTTCCTTTTGTATAGTACTTTGCTTTCAAAAAATCAAGTACTGGGTAAATTATTATTTTTTTACTTTTTTTTTCTTTTGTAAATTTTATATTATTATATACATTATAAATGTAGGGTCTTTTTTTGTAGCCCAAGTTCCCCAACAATACATTTTTAGAGAGTGGGTCGAAGGTTTAGGCGCTCACTGGCTCACAACGGAGCACAAACCACTTTTCTTTTTATTGAAGGGTAATAAGCCTAATTTACCACTTAGGGTAGCTCCTTGGCCCATGGCCTAGGAGGTTTTCCTTCCTCAAACTGACATCGCCTAGGAGCCATCCTATGCCTTTCTCTCCCTTTCCAAAATCCCCTTCTACTCTTTGCTCGCTTTTCTTATATATCTTTCTTCTTCCTATCTCCTTCTTCCTTTTGTTGATCATCTATTGGCCTCTCCTTTGACCCTCCGTCCCATCAGAGGTCTTATCCGTACTTAAGTGGTTCACCCTGATTGATGTTGCCCTGTCAAGGGGTTACATCCCCATTAATGTAGCCAGGGGGGGGGTTAGGTGAGCGCATTTAATGTAGAGGTGACAGCTCGCCTAAGGCTTGCCCCTTCGCCGTGCTCCTGTCGCCGACGCGTGGCACTGGGCCCTCTCCTCCTCGGACATTCAAGGAGTCCCCCTCGGTGGTAAGGTACTCGTGTTCTTCCGAGGTCTCAGACGCCCAAGGGTGGGCCCTCCTCGGATATGTTCCTTGGGGGTCGGTCCTCGTGCTTTCATCCTCGAACCCCTCATGTATTCTCGGTGTGGGCCCTTGGGCTTGGTTTGTAGTGGGTTGAAGCTACCTGATTTTTTGGCCCTACAATAAATATTTGAGATAGTAATTAGTATTTAGAGTGTTGAATGTGTAGTGATTCATCTTTATCTCTCTCTCTCCCTCTCCTTTTATTTTTTATTTTTTTATATGGTACTTTATTTTGAAGAAATCAAGTACTAAGTAAATTTTTTTCCACTTTTTTTTTTCTTTTGTAAATTTTATAGTATTAAGTGGATTATAAATATTTAAGATAGTAATTAGTATATAGATTGTGGATTGCGGCGTGATTTATCTTTATCATTTTTTTTCCTTTTTGTATTGTACTTTACTTTCGAAAAAAGTACTGAGTAAATTGATTTTTCACATTTTTTTTTTCTTTTGTAAAAGTTATCTTATTAAGTGGATTATATATATTTAAGATAGTAATTAGTATTTAGAGTGTGGGTTGAGGAGTGATTTATCTTTATATTTGTTTTTCTTTCTCTTTTTGTTGGTACTTTACTTTCAAGAAATCAAGTACTTGGTGTTTTTTTATTTTATTTTTTTTTTTTTTTTTTTTTTTTTTTTTTTTTTCCTTTGTAAACTTTATGTTAGGTTCTAAGAATTTAGGATATAAATGTTTTATAACTTCAATATGTAATGTTGGCAAACCATGATAAAAATTTAGAGTCTAGAATTAGGCTGCTCAAAGTACGTTTATTGTAAAGTTGGAATTGAGTAATTTGCATAAAATTACTGTTCACTTTCTATAAGGCTCAATCGGTTGAAAATTAGACTCGATCGATTGAAGTTCGTGCAGATTGTTTTTCTGCAGATTTTTCCAACTCAGCCCAAGCCCGTATGACGTGTAGGGTTTTATGTCTTACCTTAAGTATAAAAGGAAAAACCCTGGCCATGTTTTATGGTTGTTGTTTATGCTGTGTGTATGAATCTCTTGTGAGATCTAGAGGTGTTTGCCTTTGTACATACTTATGGTTATCAAGATTAAGATTGATGTTGAGAGCTTGGTGATCGTTTCAGTTGTTGCATAAAGAACTTAAAGAAAATACAAGTGGGAGTAGTTGTGGTTGCTGTGATCTAAGAAAGAAATAGTCCGTGGACTTGGAGCTATCACGTGGTCATGGTAGTAAGTTTTCTACTCGAGGTAGCAATAGGATGTTAGTGGTCTGTTTTACCTTGAGGATAGCTGGGTTAAATCCTCCCCAGGTTTTTTATTGGTTTGGTTTTTCTGGGTTATCATATCGTTGTGTTCTTTATTTTTCACATTATTTCAATGATATGATTTATTTGTGTTAACCTAGATCTGAATAATTTACCTAAGTTAATCACTTGGCTAAATAACTAGTTTAATCTATTTGTGTTTAAGTGGTCTAAAAACGTACACTTTATATTATTAAATGAATTTTAAATATTTAAGATAGTGATTAGTAGTTAGAATGTGGATTGTGGAGTGATTTATATTTATATATATTTTTTCTTTTTGTACGGTACTTTGTTTTTAAGAAATCAAGTATTTGGTAAATTTTTTTTCACTTATTTTTCTTTAGAAAATTTTATATTATTAAGTGGATTATAAATATTTAAGTCATTTTTTAAGTCCTAAGGGTATTTCAGTCACTTTTTAGGTTATGAGGTCATTTTAGTCATTTTCTTGGTTTCGAGGTCATGTGGTCATATTTTTTGGTCCCAGGGGTATTTTGGTAATTTTTTATGGTTCATTGTTATTTTTGTCATTTTTTAGATTTCATTGTTATTTTGGTCATATTTTAGGTTTTATGGTAATTATGGTCTTTTTTTTTTTTTTTTTTAAGTTTCAGGGTTATTTGGTCAATTTTTTTGTTCTAAGGGTATTTTGGTCTTTTTTTAATTTTCATGGTTATTTCAGTCATTTTTTGGGTTCTATGGTATTTTTTTTTTTGAGTTTTAGGGTGATTCTGTCATTTTTCAGATTCTAAGGGTATTTCGGTCATTTTTTTGGTTTTGGGGGTATTATGGTAATTGGTGAAAAAAGGGAACCATCAAATGTGACAAAAGTACCATCGAGTGTGAGAAATGTATGGTCTAAAGTGATGTTGGTACTGCCTAATGTGACAATGAAACCATCCAATGTGATAAAGAAATAAGGGGAGCACTAAATGTAACAAAAGTACAGTAACATGTGATATTGGTATTGCACAATATGAGGATAGCACTGTCAAATGTGAGAAAAAAATTAAAGTACAACCAAATGTGAGAGAAGTACGGTTAAATGTGATGTTGGTACTGTCTAATGTGACAATAGAATCATCATTTACAAGAAAAAAAATTGAACCGCTAAACGTGACAAAAGTACAGTTACATGTGATTTTAGTATTGCACAATTTGAAGATGGTATCATCAAATGTTAGAAAAAAAATATGAGTACAACCAAATGTGGCAAAAGTACTATCATATGTGATGTTGGTACTGCTGAATGTGATAATGGAACCATGAAATGTGAGAAAAAAAATTAAAGCACAACCAAATGTGAGAAAAGTATGGTAAAATGTGATGTTGGTACTGCCTAATGTGACAATAGAACCATCATTTGTGAGAAAAAAAAAATTGAACCGCTAAACATGACAAAAGTACAGTTACATGTGATTTTGGTATTGCACAATTTGAAGATGGTATCATCAAATGTTAGAAAAAAAAATGAGTACAACCAAATGTGGCAAAAGTACCATCATATGTGATGTTGGTACTGCTTAATGTGATAATGGAACTATCAAATGTGAGAAAAAAAAAAAAAAAGGAAACTATCGAATGTGACAAAAATATGGTTACATGTGATGTTGGTACTAGCAAAATCCCAATGTAATGATGGAACTGTCAAATTGTCAGGAGTGTGTAGATGTATGTGTGTGTGGGGTGCTAATGGGGAGTGCGTGTGGTGTTGATGAGGCATGCGTGTGTTGCTGCATGGTGAGGTGCTATAGGGTGTGCTTGGGCTGTTGATGTGGGGTGCGTCTACTGTTGATGGGGCATGTGTGCACAGCTGATAAGGTGTGCATGTGCTAGTGCAGCCTGAGTGTGTAATATGTTTGTACTTAATGTTGTATTTGATTAGTTGGCATTGTATACTTGTATTTTAGTATAGATATACATGTATTACTTGTATTGGTGATGGGTTTACATTAGACTTGTGTGGCATTAGAGTTAGTTGATATAGTTAGTTAGTTTGAGGGAATGGGCTGGCAAGGTGGTTACACAGTTGGCTTGGAGTTAGTTATTGAGGGGTATTAGATTAGGGAGATGTGTATGGAAAGGGAATGAACTTGATTGTTGTTGTTTCTAGAATTCCTCTCTCTATTCTCTCTATTTCTCTGTTCTCATTTGTTCCCTGTTCTTGGAGGCTTGCTGTCCTTGAATTCAACTGCCAAATTTTCCAAATACCTAGCACAAATGTGAGTAAAAATTAAAGTACCATTGAGTGTGAGAAAAGTATCGTCAAATAAGATGTTAGTACTGTCCAATGTGACAATAGATGCCGGTATTGCACAATTTGAGGATGGTATTATCAAATGTGAGAAAAAAATACGAGTGCAATTGAATGTGGCAAAAGTATGGTCACATGTGATGTTAATACTGTCCAATGTGACAATAGAACTATCAAATGTAAGAAAAAAAAAAATAAGGGAACCATCAAATGTGACAAAAGTATAGTTACATGTGATGTTGGCATTGCCCAATGTGACAATGGAATTGTTAAATATGAGTAAAAGTACGATTAAATGTGATGTTGGTATTGCCTAATGTGACAATAGAACCATTAAATGTGAGAAAAAATAAGAGAACTACCAAATGTGACAAAAGCACAGTCACATGTAATGTTGGTACTGCATAATGTGAGTATGGTACCTTCAAATGTGAGAAAAAATAAGGGAATTACCGAATGTGACAAAAGTACAGTCGCATGTAATGTTGGCATTGTACAATGTGAAGATGATATCATCGAATATGAGGAAAAAAAAATAAGGAAATTGTCGAATGTAACAAAAGTACAGTCACATGTGATGTTAGTATTACACAAT
Organism: Quercus variabilis; assembly: GCA_030445155.1. NCBI lineage: Eukaryota > Viridiplantae > Streptophyta > Magnoliopsida > Fagales > Fagaceae > Quercus > Quercus variabilis. Next base: position 6,791,589 of record CP129447.1, read on the forward strand.
GTGAGAATGGTACCATCAAGTGTGATGATTTGGTAACTTGGTCTAGTCGGTTGCCTACTAGTGGGTACCATATCCTCCCAAAAAAAGGGGAGGTACGGTGGAATTACTCTCTCTCTCTCTCTCTCTCTCTCTCTCTCTCTATATATATATATATATATGATAATAATGCAAATAGAAAGATTGGATTTTATAAGCATGTTTTAATGCATTGTGTAAGAAGTATATTCAAACTCAGATGACCAAGAAGTCATTTCATATCATGTAGAAATTATAATTCGTTAGAACTTGTGCATTTGTATGTGAGATGGATGGTAAATTAATTGGAGGTGATAAAAAGTAATTTACATATGTATATTTGAAGAGAGATAAGGATAAATCTTTTTTCATGTTTAAAGTTTAAACACTATAAAAATGAAGTAGAACAAACAAAAAAAAATAAGAAGATTGAAACTCTTAGAAGTGATAAAGGAGGTGAATATTTTTCAAATGTTTTTTTTTTCTACATTTTATAAGAACATGGAATATTATATCAAAATTCAATTCCTATTACTCCGCAACAAATGGTTAAGTTGAAAGAAAAAATAGAACTCTATTTTTTTTTTTTTTGAGAAATAAGACTAAAACCGTGCTCAAAAGAATAGAACATCGAGCGAAAAGCTCCCATTTAATTTGTAGGAAGAAATTTACTATGTGTTGTGTACATAATTTAATTTCATCCAAAACAAATAAAAATGTCTTTTATTTACATTTGCTGATTTAGCCATTGAAGCCTCCTTGGTCAGCCTCATCGATTGGTCTTTGGATTAACTGATGTCTCCTTCTTTACCAGGGTATATCAATCCGGCTACCAAACACCTTGAGCATGGTTCTAGTCAAAATCTTTATTACGGTTCTACTCTTCCAAAGTCACCAACTCACAACTACGAAGACCACAATCTAAAGAAGTTTAGGGCCCTGATAGAAAAACTTTAGAAAATCAAAAGAACAATCATAAGAAATTTTTTTTTTCCCTTATTTTTTGGATTGTTTAGTTTATGTTTCAAAAATCAAAACAACAATAACAAGAATCTTCTTTAATTATGTTTCCTTTATAATATCCCTAACTTGGATACGTTGATATGATATATTCTTAGCTTGTACTTGCCTGTTACTCAGCTCTAGCCTATAAATTTAACGGTTTGTCTCTAAAAATTTGCAGACGATCAAACTGAAGTTGGAACACCAACAAGAGCGAGCTATAGGGCCACTAAATCACATCTGTTCAGGTAGAGGAGCTAGCTCTCTTTCTTTCTTTCTTTCTACCTTTTTTTTTTTTTTTTTTTTTAATATATATATATATATATATTATTCCTTAGAAGCTTCGAATGAAGATTATCCGCCCAATCTTGTTAGAAACTGTAGCAGGAATATTATTCATAGTTGGACCTAGCAAGAATATATAATGTTATTCGCTTGTACGCAAATATTTGATATCAAGATGCATAGGGTACTAGATGGCCCACTTATATTGTCTTTTGCTTTTCTAAAAAAAAAAAAAGTGAAAATAAAAGAAAATTATAATAATAAATAATAAATAAATGTATTTTGCCTTTTAATTATTTATTTTATTGGCCAATGATTAGGTCCCACTAGCTTTTCCTACACACCGTTAGTCTCTATATTAAATTTGAACATTTTTGTAAAAATATGGACAGTAGATGTAAAAGTATGGATTTTATGTCTAATAAGAGTGTAAATCAACAAGTATGAAACTGTTAAATATTAGTATTGATACATCATGTTGAATATGCTTGTATACAGTGGCGGAGCTAAGATTTTAGTTTAGGGGGGACAAGATCAAAAGACAATAATAAAAAAATAACCTAAAATTATTAATTGATATTAATAATAAAATTATAAACAAACAATAATTATCATACAAAGCCTATTAAAATTAAACAATTGTAAAATAAATAATCAATTGTAAAACATCTAATTCATAGTTATTAATTGACAATCAATCATCAAAGTAAGAGATTAATCTATATACATAAAGTTTAGAAATCTAATTTGATTCCTCAAAATAAATTAAGAAAATAAATTTCAACATTTCTCTATTCTTGTAATTATTTAAAATTTTGGATTTATAGTAGAGACTCAAATTTTGAAGCTATGAAAATGGAAGAGAAGAAAGATGAAAAAAGTAATGGACATTTTAATGCTTTAGTACCATACAAGACATTATTATTATTATTATTAGATAAGTGAAAAAAGAAAAAGATAAAAATAGTTATAATTGGTCAAAAGTGTAAACAGCTTTAACAAGTTTTGTTTGGTGGCATATATTTTGTGTCAGATTGTTTAAAGTGGGAGGAATTGTTTTAGTAATACTACAAAATCTCACAATATTTTTACAATAAATTTAGGTGTTAGTACATCATTGGTCAAAATAAAATAAATTATTCTGAAATTCATTTCAACTAAAAATAAGAGTATTGTGAAAATATTGTGAGATTTTGTTGTGTCTAGAGACTTTCTCAATTGGAAGATTTGTTATTTTATTATTTATTTCATATCATGTACAATTGGTTTAAGGAAACTGTTTCCTTGTTTTTCTATTCTGTCAGGAGCTAAATCAACTTTACATAAGCATATATAATGGACATTTTAGGTGGAGTCAAGGGGGGCAGGTGCCCCCTCTCACCCCCCTCTGGCTTTGCCCCTGCTTGTATAGATGCCGAAGTAAAAGTATAAAATATAGAACACAATAATACACGAAAGTTACGTGATTCACGTGGTTTAGCTTAACGGCCTACATCTACAGAAGAAACCCTAAAGGGTTACATCAATAATATATTAGAGTGTAGTACAAATCCTGTGTTATAATGAATCATAACATGTGTATATATAGTAGACTAAACCCTAAACTAATAAACTTCTAGTACAAGTAGGAGACTTGACTTGCACACAAAGTAGTATTAGATTTGGGCTTATGTTAATGGGCTAATATATCTCTAATAGAAACAATATTAATTTTTTTTTTTGTCTTTAATGAACTTTGTATTGATTACATGTACTTCACTATTTAATCTTTTTTTATTATAAAAAAATGGCTATGTAACTAATTTATAAAATTTGATATTCAGATTTCAAAGTATGACTTTTTTTTTGGGGGGGGGGGGGGGGGGTGTTCTCTACAATTGATGCATTTTTTTAGACAAAAAGTGTTCAAAGTTTTGGAGGCTACAACCACCGATATTGATTACAATACTATATGAGAAAATCCTGTTAATTATGAATTATATCATGAAGGATTTTTTTTATAAATAATTTGGTCCTATGGGAAACATTTTTTTGGCTATGCTGTGAAATGTTGGTCCCCCCAACCTAAAGTTCTGCTTTGTTTTTGGCGTGATTTATTCTACTATTTTGCTTAAAAGTAAAGTAACTATAAAAGTTAAATAAAATAAGAATATGATTTATGTGAAATTTACAAATAATAGGAAAATAAACAATACAGTAGTTTTGATTTTATTTTTTATTTTTTAGAGACGAAACGATAGTAGGCTTTATTATAAGTGCATTATGTGGGATTTGCAAATAGTAGAAAAATAGACAATAAACTAGTTTATAAGTGCATCCAAAACAAACACTTTAATCTAGTTCCCATCCATAATGTGTAATCACTGCTAAATGTATTAGCTTGCCCAAAGCGCATATGAGCCAATTGAGGTGCAAGCTCTAACAGCAATTGAAAAGCTAAATGGGTTGGTTCTGCTTCCTCCTTTTCGGAAATAAATTCAAGAACTTACAGTGTGTTTGGTTGGGGTGAATTTAGGAGGGATGGAAAATATAGGAAAGAAAATGTGGGTTTTCCATTGTTTGGCAAGAGAGGAAAACTAGGGAGAGTGGAAAACCCGGGAGAAAATTTTCTCTCAGGGCTCACAAATTTTGTCCCCCCAAATCGGGAGGAAAAGCTAGGGGAGAAAAGTTCTCTCCCAACACTTTTACCTTTTTGCCCTCTGCCTTTGAATCTCTCAATTTTTGTCCCTTCTCACTGCCTCTGTTCTGCTTCGCATCCTCACGCTCATGGTCACGATCTACTAGACTGCTTCTGGGTTTTTTTTTTTTTTTCCCCCCTTTGTCTCGGTCTTGCCCTCTCTGCTTCAGTGGCTTCATCAATCATCAAGTATTGAACTTATCTTCCTTTTTCCTTTGCTTTTGATTTTTGATTACTTGATTCAGAATTTCTGAAATTTGGGGTTTTTTTTTTTCTTCGGTCCATCCTCTGTGCTCTGCTTCATCAGGTATTTTGATTATTTTCCTTTTGTCCTTTCCTTTTGATTGATTCTGTTGGAGATCAATTCTTTTAAAAGTGATTATTTTTGTTCAAGTTAAGTTTGCTGACCACGTTGGCTTGTGTGCAAACTTTTGTAGCCTTTCATCTTTGCTGACCACATTTTTGTGGACTTACTTTTGTAGCCTTCATCTTTGCTAACCACATTTTTGTGGGCTGAATGAAGTGTAAATTTGCTAACCACTTTTTTGCTGGTTACAAATTTTTTTGCCCAATTAAATTTGTATGTACACTACTGTAATTTTTACATTATAATAATAAAAATAATAATAATAATAATTTATATATATGATGTGATAAATTTTATATTATTTAATGAGTATAAATAAATTTATTTCTTGCATATTATGTAATAAGGGCATAATAGTCAATTTATATAAATTACATTTTCCATCCTCCCCTTTTTATCTCCAACCAAACAAAAGAGTTTTTCATCATTCCAATTTTCCACCTCTCCAACCAAACAGACAAGGGGGAAAACTAAATATTTTTCATCCTTCCACAATTTTCCATTCTTCCACTTTTCCACTCCTCCAACCAAACAAAGCCTTAATGTATACTGTGATATATAAAGCTATATGAATTCTTCTTAAAAATTGAAACCTTTTAATTGTAGATACACAATAACAAGTGAGCTACGGAACCCAGGTGTTTTCATAGAATTTGAGGTTGTTTCAACTACTTATCAGCAATATTTGCCTGAAAACTCGAAACCCACCATAGCCATCTCCTCTATGAGTGTAACCGGTGATCAAAGTAGTCCATGAAATAGCATTTTTTGCATCTATCTCATGAAATACCATGCATGCCTCGTCCATGCTAACACAACACGTTGCATACAAATCCATAGATGCATTATTAACATACATAGACTCCTTTATACCATTCTTGATGGCCAAGCCATGGACCAATGCCCCATTTGAAAGAGCCTTCATGCTCTTACAACCCTTCAAAGCACTGGACAAAGTAAAAGCATCTGGCTCCACTCCATTCCTTACCATCTCACAGAACATAACCCATGCATGGCTGTAGTGGTTGCAAGACGTGTACCCCGCAATCATGGCAATCCATGCAACCACATCTCTCTCAGGCATTTCATCGAATAGTATTCGGGCCTTTTTTATCAAGCCCCTTTCAGAGTACGATTTGATGAGATTTGTGGCTAACACGGAAGGACCCTTTGGTAAGAAAGGTGTGTTCAATTGGGTGTTGGAGTTGTGGGCCCATTGAAGGGAGTTTCGGATAAAGGGTGGGATTGCATAGAAATCAGTCGTAGAAAGTAGTCTTTTAGTGCTCATAATTCCATGCCAAGTGAGGACCCAAAAATGCGATTGTAAGAGCATTCATAGCAGCTGTTGCAAAAATTATGCCATTTTACCACACTAAAGGCCTACTTTATTATTTTATCACATCATTTTACAACATCTCATTTATTAGATGTTTTATCATTCAATTCTATACATTAAAATAATATTTGCTATACATTAAAATAATATTTACTACTCATCAACACAATCAACAGCCATTTGCCAACAACCAATAGCCACCACCACATCCTCCGCAACCAAAAACACAACTCAAAGCAAAGCCAAACAAATCCAGCCAAATTCCACAACATACAACCATAACCCAACCCAAACAACCCATCAAATCCTAGCCAAATCCTTCACGGCCCAAACAAATCCCAACCAAACCCCAACCCAAACAAATCCAGCCAAATCCTCTGCCACTATCAACTGCCTCAACCAATCACTGACCCAAAACCCCAACCCAACCAACCCATCAACAAACAAACTTAAGTAACCATTGGACCAAAACCCACAACGTTGCCGTAACCAACCTCGACCCACAATGCCGTCGACCCAAAACCTTGACCCATAACCCATAGCCCACCAACACCAAATCAGAAGCCCCACCACCACCACCACCACCACCACCTCAACCACAAACCCTGACAAACCCACTGCCTCCACACCCTCAACCACACCCACTTCCAAACTCAAAACCTTCGTAATCCAAGTCAACCTAAACTCCAAACCCACCATCCTCATTGCCGTCATTGTCATAGCCTAGCCCATCCGAACCCACCCACCTCCGTCGGAACCGAACCCATCAAACCACAGCCAAAAAAAGGAAAAAGAAAAACCATTTCTAGAGAGAAATTGGCGTCGGCGTTGGTGTGGAAGTGATCGTTGGCGTCGGTGTTGGTGGAGTGCACTGTCGTTGTCGGAGCTACATCATCGTCACTGCCGATGAACATCTCGGACTGGTCGAAGAGAGTGGGAACTGGTATAGGGAGAAAAAAGATGGGACTGGTGAGAGAGAAGAGAAAAGAAAATATGAAGAGAGAGGAGAGAGAAAAGAGAATAAAATACTATAAATATTTTTGCAACATCTGTCTGTACTGTCTCAAATATGAGACGGTACTTTACCTATGTTGCATAATTTTTGGGATTTAGAACATCTGATAAAGCTTTATTTTTGTGTTTGGTGTGACAAATGTGCCAAATATTTGGCATTTGGCACATTTTCCACATCTGATGCGGATGCTCAAACTGAAGTTTTTATAGTGGAAATCTGGGCATTTCGAGGTCTTCATCAAGTTTTATAGTTTGGTCTTGTTGGTCAGTGAGTTTGGTTTGTTAGATAATGGGTCTGTAAGTTTGTTTCGGTTTATGGTGTGTTCATGTCTGGTATGTTGTTGTAAGGGAGTATATTATAAAAGTATAGGCCCCATAAGGTTACCAAATCATTAGTGGACCCCTCAAGTTTGTGTTTTTGGGCCTTTTGGGGTCACTAATATTCTATTCTTTGCAGTAACTTTGTCCATGAGGTTGATATAATGGATGCAAAAGCCATTGTGTATGCTGTACAGAATAGTCAATATGATAATAACATAGTTTCCCATATTTTGGATGATTGCAGACATTTGATTTCAAGATTTAATCGGATTAAATTCAAACACTGCTATCGCCAATCAAATTGCTGTGCCGATGTGCTATCTAGGATGGCTGCTGACCAAAATTCTGATTTTAGTTATTTTGAATGCTCGCTTGTGGACGTAAGAAATGTTTTTGAGAAAGATCTCAATGGAATGTATTTGAACAGGCTATATCCTGATACTGATGTAGTTTCTTAGTTTTTATGCATCATCTTTTAACAATATATATATATATATATATATATATATATATAGTGGTTCATAAGGTCTCATGATATTCATGAGATCTTGGATTTGAAAAATCTTGTCAACGTTTTAGAGCTACCCTCATAGGATTTCTCTATAATAACTTGATGTGTGTGAGACAAACAAAGAGCTTCATACACCTGAGCTCGTTTGTAAAAAAAAAAAAAAATGCACGTCTAACTATTTTCTTCCTTCTTTTTTTGAGATTTTTTTCCCTCTCATCTAGTCATCCCTATTTATCGGCTAAATAACTCACTTTTGTTGAATTATATATATATATATATATATATATATATATATATATATATATACACATTGTAAATAAAGAAGATCACATTGTTGAAGATAATGAGTTTCATGCTAGATCTAATCACTGTATGGATACTACTTCTGTGAATCATTTTAACTGTTCTCCTGATATTACTCTTGCTTTGGATGATTCTAATGTTGCAAAGACTTTGGCCTTGAATATTACTTCATTTGGTTATCATATGAAAGATGATGATACTAAAATTGTTTCTAATTTTCCTCCTGTTGATAATAATGTTAACCGATTGAGAGTTTTGACTGTTTTGAATAGAGATTTTGAAATTGATATGGTTTCTTTGTTCAATGAATTCATGCTTTCTAAAAATAGACCTAAAAGGAAATATTTCCAAAATAATTTTGCTCAGTCTGAAAAAGACCGTGTTAAAAGAAAATGGAAAGAAAAAATGCTTCAATTGAAAAAGCATATTTTGTTTTTTGATTTTCTTGAAAATTATTATGTTTCAAAAGATGAAGCTTCAAAAAAGCTTTTGGATGAAATAAAGAAGTCAAATTTTGTTAAAAGTGACAAGACCATTGTTACGACTAGCCATCCTCCTCCTCTTAAAACTATTTTGATAAATACTAGTAAAACCGATGTTAAACCATCTCCTTTCAAAATTACTGATGATCAAACTCCTATTGTTAGTCTTATTGAACAAAACAATTTTACTAATGGATCTTTGCATGTTATCGGTCAACAGCCTGACCGTATTGAAGAAAAAATTGTTGAAAAAACTGTTGAAAAGTCTGCTTCTGTTGAAAAACCTGTTTTAGTGAAAACTGAGAAACTTTTGATTAATTTACCCACTTTTGATAACAAATTCAAGTTTAAAACTTCTCAATCCAAAACTTTGGATACTGTTGAAAAAATGCTTGCTGATTTAAAAGTTAAAACTGAGGGTACTTCTACAAGTACTCATGCTACTCGTACTATTTCAAAAAATGAAAAAGAAACTGTTTCTGATGAAAATACAGATTCTGATATTGTTTCTTCTGTTTCTGCAAAAAAGGTTTTTGATAATGATTTTCCATAAATTAAAAGATTTGTTGGAAGTTCTTCCAAACCCATGTTTTTCACAAAAAATTGTTATTCAAGACCTACTCCTCCTGATATTCAATTTGAAGAAAGACCTTTTCAAACTCAATTTTCTGTTTCTATTGATAAAATTTATGAATGGAATATTGATGGTTTTTCTGAACAAGAAATTATTAACAAAATGGGGCATATGTCCATGGTTGGTATTGCTTATCAAAATAATCATGATTTAGATCAACCTGAAATTGTTGACTTGCTTGCTACTGGTTTTTCTAGTACTCTTCAGGGATGGTGGGATTCATATCTCACAGAAGATTCCAGAGACTCTATTAAATATGCTGTTAAAAAGAACGATGAAGGTTTGCCTATTTTTGTTCTTGTAATACTGGGGGAATAACCCCATTCTTTTTCAGTTATAACATTGACAATGTAAACACTGTGATAAATAATTTTGGAGGCATCAGTTTTGTCAGAAATGGTGTTAATAATGATAGATTTCTCATTGCGCAAGAGATCAGAATAATAATTTAAATTCTTATCTTTATGCTCAGGGATCCAGTGAAATCGTGGAGGAAAATAACTTTTAGCAAGTTGGAGAGGATCAGTAATTGAGGCTCTATTAGGTTCAATATAAAACATGCTTTGAAAATATTTTTTCTTAATGTATTGAGGGATGTTGGAGCTTTTTGGGTAAACAATCTTAATAGGTTGGTTAACAGGGGTAATAGTATAAAGATCATAACATGAGGCAAGAACAGAGGAGTAATTGGGCTTAGGGATAGTACCTAATGGAGTGAAACGGTTAACAATGTCCAAAGAGGAAACAGGTTCTGTTTTAACAGTTAGATTAGGAGTGGCAGGTGTTTTGTCCTTAGACCTTCTACTTGCCATTAGGACACTGCAGAAATTCACGGGTAAGGAAATCAGGGATAGAGTTTTGAGATCCTTTAATATATTCAATATCAAAATAAAAAACACTTAAAATAGCTTGCCATCTGGCAAAAATATGTTTTGAAGCAATATTTTCATCATCTTTTTCAATAACATATTTAGCACTTTTGCAATCAATAGGTAGCAAAAATCTTTGGTTTAACAAATCACTTTGAAATTTTGAAATACATAGTACTATAGATAAAATCTCCTTTTTAATAGTACTATAATTTAATTGTGCATTATTCTATGTTCCAGAATAGAATCGAATAATTTGTTCAGGTGACTCTGGAGAGACTCTTTGTTTTAAAATACCACCATAACCAATATCAGAGGCATCAGTTTCAACAATTTTGAAAGTATCAACAGTTGGAATACCAAGACATGGCAATGTCTTAACATGAGACTTGATTTGTTTAACAATAGAGGTATGGACATCAGACCAAGGTAAAGGATTGCTCTTTAACCGATCAAAGAGAGGTTTACATTGTTTTCTCATATCTTTGTAGAAATCAGCAACATAATTTAATGACCCAAGAAATCTTTGGAGCTAAGTTTTATCAGTGATAATATCAGGAAATTTATCCGCAAATTGAATGGCTCTATCAATAGGACGAATTTGTCCTTCAGAGATGTCATAGCCAAGGAAACGAACTTTTGTTTGAAACAGTTTGATTTTCTTAGCAGAGACAACTAGACCATTTCTTTTAATAGTATCTAGAAACGAATACAAATGTTTCCAGTGTTCATCAATGGAATTGGAGTAAACAAGAACATCATCAATATAAACAATGGTGAAGTGGCTAAAGGAGTTGAAAATATCATTCATAATATTTTGGAACTCACTAGGGGCATTCTTGAGACCGAAAGGCATAACATTCCACTCATAATGTCCAAAAGGAGTGGTGAAAGCAGTTTTGTACCTATCATTCTCACTAATCTGGATTTGCCAGAATTCTGATTTCATATCAAATTTTGAAAATACAACAGCCTCACACAATCTATGGACCAAGTCATTTTTGTTGGGAATAGGATACCGAATCCATTCCAAAACCTTGTTCAAAGGTTTATAATTAATAACTAGACGAGGAGTTCCTCTATCTATTTCAGCATTCTTTTAAACATAGAAAGCAGAGCAGGACCATGGGGACTTGCTATTCCTTATAAGTTTTTTTTTTTTTTAACAAATCATGGATTTCTTTTTTGCAAAATTCAACAGTTTCAGCATTCATTTGAATTGGATGAGCCTTAGTGGGAATGTTTTTCTCATCAAAATCTTTAACATAAGGCAAGTCAACAATATGTTTCTTCCTATGCCAAAAGGCATTAGGAATATCAGAGCAAACATCCTCAGTTAACAATTTTTGAAAATTATCAATTTTTGACTGCAACAATTTATTAGACAGTTGTTCAGCATTTTTTTTTGTATTTAACTTCTTGTTGAAGGAAGTTAAGATGTTTGATTTTAGCATAAAGCAGATTGGAAGCATTATCAGTATTAATCTCAGATTTTGAAACAAATTTGAATTTGACTTTTTGACTAAAAGGGTCAGTAGTAATGCCATCATGTTCAACAAGAAAAGGATTCAAAGCATTTATAAAAAGCAAACCAAGAATCACTTTATTAGTCATATTTTTGACTAAGACTGAGGGAATCTTGAAACATATATTATCATGGCAAATATGTGCATTGTTTAATTCATATTTAATCTTCATATGAGAACCATTAGCAGAAACCAATTTCTCAGTTGATTTTTCAAAATATTTTGAAGGAATCAATCATTCTTGGATACAGTTTATATCCGCACCAGAATCAATCATAACAATAACAAAGAAATGATAATCATGAGAAACAACAACTCTCACTTTAGTAAACCATTTCGGAGGAAGTGTTTTATTAACAAGAGCAAGTTGAGAATTATCAATATTACCTTTATCAGAAAGAAGAGATTGTTGACAGGATTCATCTCCATCCTTCTACTCATTTAGTTCATTATCAAACTTATTTTGATCAATATTTTTATCATTTTTTTTAAACAAATGTTTTAATTCACTTATCTCTTGTTTAACAACATTAATTTCATGTTGGAAATCATTAAGTGTTAAATCTTTCGGTTTCTTTTTATTGAATCTTTCCAAAGTTTTTTCATCACTTTTAGTGAGAACATTAATAGTTTTAGTAGCATTATGTAAAGTTGTGATTTACAACTATGTTTTATAATGGCTTTAATCCATGACAAAATGTGTTGTAATTACTTTATTTCATTTTTTTGTATTTTGTGGGATTTAATTGTATTGGATTTAGTATCAAGTTGGTGAAGACTCAAGCTTTATTGAAGATCAGTGGATCTCGCGGGTGTGTCACTGGAAGCTAAGCCGCGAAAGAGTCATGTGAGAAGTATATGACTGGAAGCTGAAGAGTCATGCCAGGTTGTCGTTTTCGCGAGTGTCTCGCGGGTAAGGCATTCCCGCGAGACAGTCATGAAACATTCTGCCTGGAAGTTTTTTTTTAAGAGTGACTTTCTTACCCTTCACCCATACTATATATACCCTCATTACCCACAAATGTATAGGAGGCTATTCAGAGAGAAAAACCCTAGATAAGTTTTCTACAACACACACACCCTTTTTTGAGAGAGAGCTACTCCTCCTTAGTGAGAAATCATTGTAGCCTCTTCTCCATCCCTCTCCCATTATCATACCTTGAGAGGAGATTTGTACTCAGACACAACCCACACCTATTCAGAGTGTAGAGAGTGCTTTAGAGTTGCTGGGAAGCATTGAAAGAAGCCAAGGATGGCAGATGCAACATGGAGTTTGTTGCGGGATCCGGAGAACTAAGACAGGACACGGTTCCGAGAAGCCTTGTTGGAGTAGGAGCTTAGAGGGCTTAGGTACATCGGGTAGATTAGGCTTGGAGGGTCTCTTGCTAACTCATGTATCCTAACTGATTGTCTAGTGGATCGATTTCTGCTTGGAGGGCGGCGAAGAGGTTTTTCGCCGAGTTCTTCAGTTTCCTCTTCGAGAACACGTCTTGGTGTTTTCTGTGTTTGCATCCTTCTTCCCTACTCTTTTATATTCCATTATACTGTTGCGTTGCTTAGTTTATGGATTAGAGTAGCTGACTTGTTCATCCGCTTGCATTTACACTATTCCGCACTTTGTATTAAGTTTGTGTAAAATCTATCGAGCCGTAATTTTAATTGGGGGTCTAAATAGCTCTTGTGTTTTCAACACATTTTCGAGCTTTCACATTATAACATGAATTTCTATGACCAAGTTTAATATCAGAAGATTCATTAGCAGATTGATAGCGAGAATCAGTTGAAGAAGAAAAATCATCTTCCAAGGAATCAGACGAATTGTTTGATTCAAGGATTTTGAATAATTCTTCTTGATCATTATTTCCAATGTTTAACATGTTGAACTTGTTTTTCAACTTTCCAGGTTTCTGTTTACAATTTTTACTAAAATGACCAAGTTTTCCACAATTGAAACATTTACCTTTTTAACATAAAAATCATTAGTTTTGTGTTTTCTATAATTTTTGTGACTTTTATCATGTTTGTTACCCTTTTGCCGAGAAGGGGCAATTGGGGGCAAACCATATTGTTCACAAAAATTACCCACTTCATATTTAGCTTTTCTTTTATTTTTTAATTGGTGTTTTAACAGTTTTTCATCATTGCACATATTAATACCAAGTTTTTTAATAGTGCTTAAAATATCACCATAGGTTAAATTAACATAGTCAATAGAATCATTTTTACCAATTAATTCTTGTTTTACCTTATGAGCAAAGATAGGAGGCATACCATCAATAAACTTTTCTTTCCAATAAGGCTTGTAACAATCTTTCCGCTGCATTATTTTGGAAAGGAAAACATCTTGATACCATCTATAATCAGACATAGTAGGACATCTCAAATTATTTAGTAAATCAGAAATTCAAGATGAAACATTAGATGGAGCACCAACAAAATGTTTGATAATAGTATAAATCAAGGTATTAACACCATCAGGAATACCTCGACCAATACGATCATCAAAAATAGGCAAACCTTCATCGTTTTTTTTAACAGCATGTTTAATAGAGTCTCTGGAATCTTCTGTGAGATATGAATCCCACCATCCCCGAAGAGTACCAAAAAAACCAGTAGCAAGCAAGTCAACAATTTTAGGTTGATCTAAATCATGATTATTTTGATAAGCAATACCAACCATGGACATATGTCCCATTTTGTTAATAATTTCTTGTTCAGAAAAACTATCAATATTCCATTCATAAATTTTATCAGCAGAAACAGAAAATTGAGTTTGAAAAGGTCTTTCTTCAAACTGAATATCAAGAGGAGTAGGTCTTGAATACCAATTTTTTGTGAGCAACATGGGTTTGGAAGAACTTCCAACAAATCTTTTAATTTATGGAAAATCATTATCAAAAACCTTTTTTGCATAAACAGAAGAAACAGTATCAGAATCTGTATTTTCATCAAAAACAGTTTCTTTTTCATTTTTTGAAATAGTACGAGTAGCATGAGTACTTGTAGAAGTACTCTCAGTTTTAATTTTTAATTCAGCAAGCATTTTTTCAACAATATCCAAAGTTTTGGATTGAGAAGTTTTAAACTTGAATTTGTTATCAAAAGTGGGTAAATTAATCAAAGGTTTCTCAGTTTTCACTGAAACAGGTTTTTCAACAAAAGCAGACTTTTCAACAGTTTTTTCAACAATTTTTTCTTCAATACGGTTAGGCTGTTGACCGATAACATGCAAAGATCCATTAGTAAAATTTTTTTGTTCAATAAGACTAACAATAGGAGTTTGATCATCAGTAATTTTGAAAGAAGATGGTTTAACATCGGTTTTACTAGTATTTATCAAAATAGTTTCAAGAGGAGGAGGATGGCTAGTCCTAACAATGGTCTTGTCACTTTTAACAAAATTTGACTTCTTTATTTCATCCAAAAGCTGTTTTGAAGCTTCATCTTTTGAAACATAATAATTTTCAAGAAAATCAAAAACAAAATATGCTTTTTCAATTGAAACATTTTTTCTTTCCATTTTCTTTTAACATGGTCTTTTTCAGACTGAGCAAAATTATTTTGGAAATATTTCCTTTTAGGTCTATTTTTAGAAAGCATGAACTCATTGAACAAAGAAACCATATCAATTTCAAAATCTCTGTTCAAAACAGTCAAAACTCTCAATCGGTTAACATTATTATCAACAGGAGGAAAATCAGAAACAATTTTAGTATCATCATCTTTCATATGATAACTAAATGAAGTAATATTCAAGGCCAAAGTCTTAGCAACATTAGAATCATCCAAAGCAAGAGTAATATCAGGAGAACAGTTAAAATGATTCACAGGAGTAGTATCCATACAGTGATTAGATCTAGCATGAAACTCATTATCTTCAATAGTGTGATCTTCTTTATTTACAATATCAGGAGGACAACTAGTCCTGGAGCTGATAGAAGAGTTGGATCTCCACATCTTATCCATACTATCCTAGTTTTAACACTCAGTTATCATGTTTTTCTCACAACCGTTGCATTTCATAACACATACCCTAAGCAACCCTATACCACACATATGCCCTACACACCCTCTCTTGGCTCAAACGGGCCTTACAGTCAGGTTCTGGGAATTCACTTTACACCTAGGGTGGCGCCAACGATGGTAAGAAGGGGACATAACAACGGAGCACCAAAGGGTCGGACAAGCACAGACAAGGCACAAAGACACAACAACACTACCACCAGCCAGAAAAGAGTGGCTCTGATACCATAAAGGGGGAAGGAGGCGCACAGCTGAAGGGAAGAGACAGAGACGGAAGCACAGTAATATATAACTTGAAAGTAGTGTTAAGCAAAATAGATGAAAGCAATAATAAGGCGGTAGAACCAGCCAAGCAGTATAACAAAATAATTCAAAGTAAATAATTCAAAGTAAATGAAATCTATTTAAAACCGTCCGGTATGGCGGTAATCCGTCCAAAGTAGCGGTAGCAACAAGTAGAATAATGAACATAAAGTTAACTGAAAATACTTCTTTATTGAAAGTAGAGTTAAACACTTACAGTAGTAGTAGTGAATACAAGATCTCAGAACAGATCAACAGTTATAAAGCTTGAACTAGTCCTAGTTACAAGGTTTGTAGAAACAAGGTAGTAGGAGAACAAGGTTATAGTGAACAAAGAACTCTCTCAAAAAAGGCTTCTAGGAAGAAAGCTCTCTCTAGGAAGAATTCTCTCAAAAAAACTCCTTAAACAACTCCTGGTTAACTTAAGGGACAGCCCCCCTTAAATAGGCAAAATTCGGAGTGAACAGTGTCATGAATAGTAAAAGTGAACAGTAAAAAGTGAACAGTAATCCGTGAACAGTAATCCATGAACAATAATCCGTGAACAGTAATCCGTGAATAGTAATTTGTAAACAGTGATTTTTCTCACTTTTTGACTTGAAGTCTTCAGAAAATTTGGAATATTTGATAAACATGCTTCTGACTTGGAGGTGACAAAAAGCAAGAAGAATTATTAGTGTTGCATGTGGGAGCATAGGCTTGAAAGTAGGAATATGGTACGCATGCCTTGTCAAGCCAAAGTGGGAGGAACACCAATCATCAATTTTTGTCAGACGCATGGACTTGTACAGGAATATCATAGTAAGAGCATGGGAAAACACAGTGAATTGAGCAGGAGCACATGAATATTGTAACATTTTTAGCCATTGTGCAGGCCAGACAAATAGAGAAATCAATCATCTTGTGAAGAATCTTCAACATATTCATGCTTATGGTAGGTAGCATACTTGTTACAAAATCCACAGTATAGAAGTGGCTCGACAACATGATTTTTTGTAAGGAACATTCTTGGATCAATATGGCCAGCTCTTTCTCGATAACGGACAGCAGAAATATAAGGTTTAATACCAAAAACATGAATTCTATTTGTATTTCCTATGAAATGGTAGTTTCTCCATAATTCTTGGATAACATCAAGAATTTGATTATTGAAATAATTTCTCCAGCATGTTGCAAGAGCAATAGGATTTTCAAATGAAAGGAAAGAATTTCCTTCATACCATTTCCCTTGATGAGTAAAACCATTAATGAGAACGAGATGTTTTGAGGGTTGGACTTCTATCCAATCATCTTGGACCCAATCTGGCAAAGTGCTCCAACATCTGATGGAAACAAAAGGGCTAGCAAGTTTTTTAACAGCTTCTTGAATTATTTGAGGGAACTGACTAATTTGGCTACGACTTGTTAACTTGATGAGCCTGATAAAACCAAACTCAAACATCTGTGATAGTCAACTAGGATCTCTGTCAATATTGTCATCTTCTGTTCCATCTCTATAGTTAACAAGAAGTCCTGGAAATGGATGCATTTGTTCATACACTCTGAGACTATCACCAAAGTGTTTCTTCCATTCTAGCTGGATAAGGACATTATCATCATCAAAATTAGGAATAGTGACAGTAACAAAGTACTCATTAATATAGTAGGAGAACAAGGTTATAGTGAACAAAGAACTCTCTCAAAGAAGGCTTCTAGGAAGAAAGCTCTCTCTAGGAAGAATTCTCTCCAAAAAACTCCTTAAACAACTCCTGAGTCTAACTTAAGGGACAGCCCCCCTTAAATAGGCAAAATTCGGAGTGAACAGTGTTATGAACAGTAAAAGTGAACAGTAATCGGTGAACAGTAATCTGTGAACAGTAATCCGTGAATAGTAATCCGTGAACAATGATTTTTCTCACTTTTTGACTTGAAGTCTTCAGCAAATTTGGAATATTTGATAGACATGCTTCTGACTTGGAGGTGACAAAAAGCAAGAAGAATTATTAGTGTTGCATGTGGGAGCATAGGCTTGAAAGTAGGAATATGGCACGCATGCCTTGTCAAGCCAAAGTGGGATGAACATCAATCATCAATTTTTGTCAGACGCATGGCCTTGTATAGGAACATCATAGTAAGAGCATGGGAAAACACAGTGAATTCAGTAGGAGCACGTGAATATTGTAACATATATATATATATATATATATATATTTTTTTTTGTGGGATGTCATGCACCGGACATCCACACTCATTTTGCTAGTCATGCTAAATGAGTAGTGCCCCAGTATAGCCCGATGGCCCAAGATTGTATGAACCTAATTTTGCAACTTTGAATCTTTGATGGTTGACAATTCATTTAATTGATCCAAAACATAAACAACCCTCTTTAACCCCATTGCAGACTCACCTCCTGTGATGATGCATGGGTTGGTTTATGGGTGGTACTTTGCTATACAACATAAACATCTGTGGCTGGAGGGGTAACATTGATGTTACGGTCAGGAACATGATTTCATGCTAGAATCCGGCACAATGTTTGTACCAAAGTAGAGTGCCAAACATGAGAAAGAAACAATACCCAATCGTATTTTTGACCAGCTTGCAGGTTGAGCATTGCCGGGAACACAATTTTTTACATAAGTTGTTGATCTTTTACATAACTTGTTGAAGTGTTAAGTTGTGAATGACTCTATTTTTAATATGGGTCATATTAATAAGTGCTTTTAAGACAATTATTAATAAACTATTTTAAGAAAATTTTTATACCATTTTTATGAGAAATTTAAAAAGCTATTTAAACATTAATTTTTTTTTCCATAAATATTTTCTTAAAATAATTCACTAACAAATATTCTTAGGGCATTTATTAACTTTTTCCTTCTAATATAACATTTTTTTTTTTTTGAAACATTCTAATATAACATTTTTATTATATAACAATCACAACTTGCTACCTTATTAGTCGTAAACATTTTTCACTAATATTATTGATATATATATATTTATATATAGGCTTTGCACAGCCAGAGTAGACTTCAGATAGAACTCTTAAAGACAACTCTAGACTCTAGTTAGAACTCTTAAAAGACAACTCTATTTGATGCTTAATACAAAATCACGGGACTAATTTCAGTTGAGTAATACTCAATCGCATGTATCTAAGCATTTAAAAAAAAAAAAAAAAAAACTTCCAGCCATCTAACCTTAAAGAGGCTTCTGAAATTAATTTGTTTTGCAGGATGAATGATTAGGAATAAACAGTATTAGAGAAAACCTTTTCATGCAGAAATAAATTAAGAACGGTCACTGACTCGTTGGTCAGTCGCCAATACAATACAAGAATTTACCTGAAAGCATTTACATCATTAGCTTTTTGCTTTGGATCATAAAGTCAAATTATGCTTTCAATTAACTGGTAAAGTCTAAACAAATCGTTGAGAATGCCTAATGATAGGTTACCAAGTTGAAAATGACTACGAAAAATTGCAATTTGTTTATCAAAAAATCATCAGTTGACTTCCACTGCTACAAGAAGCAGAGTCCTTCAGATGTAATGCAATCTCTCCTGGTACACAAGGGATGCCTTCTTGATTTCTCAAGCAATCACAAGTAAAGCAACTTCATCAGAGCCTGACATGAATTAATATGCCAACCATCAATATATATATAAATATATAGGATTGCTTGGGTTAAATAATACTTAACTTGTGCAAGGTCAGAAACAGAAAATTAGAAGGAAAAAGAATCATATAGGTTAAAAAAGTGACACAATCACTTCCTTCCCATTGCATTCGCGCACACATGGAGTAGTCGATTCTTATGATAGGTGGGACAGCTTATCAGATAATACTTTTAGATCAAAGAATCACAACAAGCTGGCCAAGGCTTTAGCAAATTTCATTGAGGTTTACCTCTTTTCTATTCTTTTAATTCACTTTATTTTGACCAGCTTCCAAATTTTCCAAATAGGTGGATTGTGGTAGAGTTCAAAAATAATTAATTAAATTCAAGTTTCAAAGAGAAAATCTTGGATAATAACTGAACTTTGCACTGTCAATTATTTAGCTCCCTGCCCAAAACCTGAATTTGACCAAATGGTTGTGAACTTACCTTAAATTACTAGTAACATTGAGCAAGCCATGCCAAGTTTGCAAAACGGACAACCCCATATAACACCAAAGTACAAAATGAGATCAACAAAGGTTCTCAAGTTTCAAGTATAGAGAAGTCATACCTGGGAAGCCATAATCCATTTTCCATCAATCCAGTCCTGATGTGGCCTTAAGTCAGAATGCTTAAACTCTATTTCCTCATCTGTGTCCCTAAAGTAAACTAAGTATTTTGAGCCACCAAGAACCTTAGAAATCACACCCACCCACCACCCATCATTGTACAAAGCATCGACTTCTTCAAAAAGACTGAAACGATCAACAACAAGAGTTTCTGGTGGACATGGCCTAATATGCAGGGTATCAAACTCTTCTCTCAGAAAGCCTGAATCATCATCAGTCCTCAGGCTCTGGTACTGGACAAGGAACTTGTCCTTTCCCACTGCTTTAACGATAGTTGCAGCAAACCAAGCACCTTCAAAACCATCATCATCACTGCTAACCTCAACTAGTGTCCCCTTGCTGAACATTTTTTGTGCTGTTGCGTCTCTAGCCTTCACCTCCTTTGTGATTGACATGTTCTGCAATTCAATTTTTTAAAGCTGATAATGTGAACTACATTAAAAACCTGAGCCAAAGATGACCTCTACAGGCAATGTATAAAACAAAGTAGAATATGCTAATCTAAGATGCATGGGTATGGGTACAGGGACACAACATTTCTTGAAAAACCTAGGGTACAATATGTTAGGGATACGTGTATTAATTACTTATTAAATATATTTTATTTATATTTTTAATATATTATTAGGAATTTATTTTTCACATATTGTTGAGCATATATCAATTTAAGAGCAATAATGCATAATAAAGTGAATCCATTGCCATTAATGGATGTTTAGAAT
The DNA here is from genome assembly GCA_030445155.1 of Quercus variabilis. Lineage (NCBI taxonomy): Eukaryota > Viridiplantae > Streptophyta > Magnoliopsida > Fagales > Fagaceae > Quercus > Quercus variabilis. Next base: position 6,812,250 of record CP129447.1, read on the forward strand.
ACAAACCAAAATCCAAAAAAAAAGTAAATAAATGATAACTAGATAAGTGTTCAACATTGAAACTAATATATAAACAATATAAATGAAAATTTTTACAAGTTTTGGCTATCTCTCACTATCGGAGGTTGAGTTACAATGGTATTCAAGCTATATTACAGGTGTATTTTGGACGTATTGGTACTTTCTTTTCAAGAAAAGAAAAGAAAAAAGACATGGTATGCATCTGTATCGAGTACAATACCAGTACGATACATATCGGATACTAGAATATAAGCAAAAATGAAATATCCGTGCATCCTAGATGCTATTAATGAATATTATTAAATCAGATATTATTAATTTTAAGAGCTTCAGGCATTCAACCATTGACCACACACTAGCCAAAGAAAAGGAATAACAATAACAACAACAAAGCCTTAATTCCAAAAATTTGGGGTTGGTATGGATCCTGAATCTCAACAGACTAGTCAAGGTCTGCCACATGTACTCTTTTCCATTGTTCTATTTTATTCGAAGTCATACTCTCCCCTATTTCCTTAATTGACATGACTTTTTTATTTTTTATTTTTATAGATTACACATATAAGAACTACATTTATTGGGGAAAACCATCATAGTCAACTCCCGAATGAGTTTATAGTTCTCAAGCACTAAAGTATGTCTAAACAATCAAGAAGTTTCTCCTCTCAAACAATCTTTTGACCAATGTAAACAAGCTGAGGTTTAGAAACTCTACCATTCTTTTGGAAAAGAGAAGAACCCTTAAGAGTGACACAGTGATATGTAAATTACCAAATGAAAAGATTGACTTTTGTAGTCTTAGAATCATTAGGCAAAGAGCGTCGAGTTTACTCATAACTGAAACCAACTAAATCTTCCTAGAACCATTTAAAATCACTACCACCATTTCAAATAATAATAATAATAAAAAAAAACCATTATTTCCACAAAAATTAAAATTAAAAATCCCAGAACCATTTCCATCAAAACTAAACAAAACCACAAAACCACAAAACACCAAACTGAACCCATCATCGAAAACTTATCAAAAAACACTAACCGAAATCTTAAACCCCAGATGAACCTTCCCACAACCATTTCCAGCCAAACAAAACAAAACCACAACCACTATCCAAAAGAAAAACCAATTTAACCCAAAAAACAAAAACAAAAAAACAAAAAGAAGAAGAAAAGAAAAGAAAGTCCGACCTCTTTTTCTTCCTCCTCAAATGGCGGAACCCCTCATGAACTCATTCCCTATGCAGCCTCAGGTCCTCCTTCGCAAACCCACTCTTCTCTGAACAAAACCCCGAACCTCCTCCCACTTCCCAGATCACTATTTGGGAGGGAGAGAGAGAGACAGAGATAAAGGGACAGATAGAGTGAGAGAGGTACTTTTTTTTTTTGATAGGTAAAAAAAAAAAAGTTGAGAGAGGTACTTTATGATTGAAGAGAAGTAGATGGTGACTAGCTTTAAATTTATAATGACATTAAAAATTTGAATTTGGGTTGGGCCTCGACTTCCCACGTATATAAGAGTATCGCATTGGGCTTGTTATATGCCAAATACAAGGCACATTTGGCATATAAGCCCAAAAAAGGCCAGCAATGAGAAGGTCATATGTTAAAATGTTAAAAAAAATTGAGATATAGTTACAATACCATTTCAAATGTAAAATGGTATTGTAGCTGAATTGTAAAAAAAAAAAATTTTTTTTTTAATACTCTAATTTCTCTCTCCTCTCTCCTTTTAATCCGGAAATTTCTCTTTCCTTTCTCATTTTTTTCTCTTTCTTTTCTCTCTGTTGTGAAATTTTAAAATACTCGCAAGTGTACGAACCGTACCGAAGTATAGTTTGACAAAAACGAGGTCGAACCCATAGGGACTTGAATGAATGTAGGAAAATTAAATCAAATCTTAACCAAATTAATCCTAATCTAGTTTAATTAAAAATTGGTTGTTTTGAAATTAAATAAACTAAGCAAATAATAAAATTAAGCAAATAGTTAAACTAAACAAAATATATAAAGCAATAAAAAGATGTAAACAATCAAGGAAAAGGAATTAAGATTTTGGAATCCGCCTTGTAAGTCATACTAGCATATATTTATGATCATTAATTTTTCCCAACTCACTACATGATAATCTAGAAATCAATCTTGCTATCATGGAAAATGTCCTCATTAAAATCCTTATTTTAAAAATCAAAAGCATGTTCTTCTTCGCTTCTTAAGTATAAAACCAAATCATTAATTGTATCCGTAGCTAAACAAATCACAAGATATATCCAATTCTAAAAATCAAATCATAACTTGTATCCATTAACAGACAAATCACAAACGATATCCAATTTTATAATCAAGAATTAATAAACCAAGCATTCAATTAATTAAGACAAATCCTAAATCATGAGAAAAACATGATTGAACTCATATCTAGAATCTCATCTTAGTTAATTGATATGAAGTAAGAAAAATTTAAATTATTAAAGAACAACTATTGTGGGAAAAATCAAATCACATAAATATTACTAATAATCCTTAACAAGGTTTCATCCTCAACCCTAATTATAAATTTAGCTACTCATGGTAATTGAAAGAAAACAAAAGAATAAAATACTAAACATTAAACTTACACAAATAAAATAGAGAAAGAAATAGTCACAATGCTATCATGGAGAAAAGCTACAGAGAAGCCACATGCGGCATTGCCTCTTACTCCAATTTTCTGTTTTGCATCTTAGCCCTAGCACTAGCCTCAGTCTCCTGAATTTTTCCCTAAAAAGCCTTTAAATAAGTCAAGGAATCCTATCACAAGTTGAATTCCCGTTTGGAAAAAATCCTAGATTTTTAGGCTTCACTTAACCAACTATTTTGTCCCATTTAACGTCAGAATTCGGGCTCCTAATAAACTACAAAGTTGTAGCCCTTTAAGTTAAATTTCCAGCCCAACTTGAATCATCTCGATTGGACATCTGAGACAAAAGTTATGTCAAAAATACTAACTAATGTGCAGGCTGTAATCCTAATCCGAACTGGACTTGAATTTGATGCAAATTTCCTTTAATTTCTTACTCCAATTAGACTTAAATTTAATTGGGTTGGTCTTCTCTTGAATTCATGCCTGGCTGGATGTAAGTTGGCTTGATTCAATTGGCCTAGCCCCACTTTACATGTAAAGCCGTTGTTACCTGCAACACAAAGATATTACATAATCAGTCACAAAATAACATAAAAGTAAAACTAAATATGTAGATATGTGAGTATTTTATTGTACATATTCCATGCACATCACTCTCTCTTCCTTCTTTCTTTCTCATCTGCTCTCTTCAGACCCAAGACCCCGTGGTGGAGATCGATGGGTGGTGAGATTGGCACGGCGGAGTCGGTGGGTGGCGAGATTGGCACGGCGGAGATCGGTGGGTGACGAGATCGGTGGAGCTGTGGTGGCTGTGGTGTTGTGATCGGCATGGGTGTTAATGGTTTTTTTTTTTTTTTTTTTTTTTTTTTTTTTTTTTGAGTTTGCTGGTATATTTGATCGGCGTTGTGGTGGCTGTGGCGTGGCGAAGATCGGTGGGTGGCGAGATTGGTGGAGCTGTGGTGGCTATGGCGTTGTGATCCGGTGTGGGTTTTTTTTTTTTTTTTTTTGGGTATATGTGATCAGCATTGTGGTGGCTATGGCGTGGCGAAGATCGGTGGATGGTTTTTCTGGGTTTCTGGGTTTGAGAAATTTCTGGGTTTGTGGGTTTGTGGCGTGGTGTAGCGTGGTTTTTCTAGGTTTTTGGCGTGGTTAATGGTTTGTGGCGTGGTTAATGGTTTGTGAGTTTGTGGTTTTACTGGGTTTGTGGCGTGGCGTTGTTTCTGGTATATAAATTTATGGGTTTGCTAGTTAATGGTTTTTTTTTTTTTTTTTTTTTTCTTTTCAGTTTCGCCGATCTGGGTTGTTGATATGGATGATGGAGGAGTTGTGTGGAGGAGTTGGGTTGATATGGATGATGGATTTGGAGAAGGAGGCTGGAAGAAGGTGAAAAGTAAACTAATGGAGGATTCTGGAAGGGACGACTATGGGGAAGAAAATTGAGAAAAAACAAAAAAACAAAAAATATATTTTACTACGTAAATATATTATTTTAATGAGTAGAAGAGGAAAATAGAATTTTGGGATGTTGAGGATATTGTAAATGGTATGGCATAATTGATAAAGTAGATTTTTGAGATGGTAAAATAAGATGGGATATAAGATCCGGATGTGAATGCTCTTAGAGCCTAAAATATTAGGTGATTATTTATTTATTTATTATTATTAAAATTAAAGTTGAGATTTTTTACCGTTCATAATTCGATACTATTGAGCGACAAAGAACATTTACATCAGCCTGAAATTTTAGTTAAAATGCATCACATTCTTATTCTTTCTCTATTTTTATTTAAATATACCTATTTATTTATTATTAATTTTTTACACAAAAATTTCTCCATCTTTTTCCCTATATCGGTTATACTCTCAACACTATTTGGTGAGGCACAACCTCCTCAGATGTGTTCTTTTTATTTAAAAAAAAAATCAGGTTTTTTAAGATCTTTTCCATCCAAAGGTGTGTTAGTAAGCATGTAAGTTCTTGCATCTTAGAAGAATTGGTTTGACATTTGGCAATAAAGACAAGGAGACTGTTTGGATTGCGCGTTTTATGCATTTCAGTTTCAGCGTTTTGGGTTTTTTTTTTTTTTTTTTTAGCACATGAACTGTAAAATCACATGAATGTACTGTGCAGGAGACAAAAATCACTGTTCATGCACTGTAGCAACATTGTTCATGCACTATAACAGTACTGTTCATGCATTTAAAAATATTAAAAATAGGTCTCACGACACTATTCATACATTTAAAAATTATTTTGCTATAATATTTTTAGTTTTTAGTTTTTAGTTTTAGCAACAATAAGTTCAATTCAAATAGACCCAAGATCATTTAGGTTATGGTCTTTGCCTTTGGGGGTTTCTAGGATTTTATTAAGGGTTTGAGAGATTGAAGTGAAGTTTGAAAGCAGTTGTTAGGGTTTTAGATGAGAACGATTGGGTGAATGAGAGGAAATTGATAGAGTAGCTTAATTAGATTTGAGGGGGGGTTTTTAAACCAATTGTTGAAGGGGTTTTTAAACCAATTGTTGAAGTGGTTTTATAAGGTTCTTTAAATCAAGATTAAGAGGGGTTGTTCACACGGGGGGTTGGGGGGGGGGGGGGGGGGGGCGCTTCAGGTGGTTTTAAGGGAGAAAATAATTGAGTGAATGAGATGGAATAAGACTCTCTATACCTTCCATGATTAAAATTTACTTTAACCAATAAAAAAACAATTAAGATTTACTATTGCTTACAAAACTTTTAGGTAGCTCAAGCCTAGCTTTCAATGGGATAAGTGATGATAAAAATACTTAGATACACCTGAAAGAGGTGAGAGGAAGGGGACTTGTTTTGGTCACTCTATTCCACCACGAATGTATATATACATATTTTGTTTAATATATATCTAAATTATGAATGCAAATAATTTGAATCTTTAATATGTATATCTTAATTGTAATTTGTCTTTTTATACATGTATTATTACTAACACGAATAGACTTGTCTATCGTTTTCTTTTAAGACTCTCTAGCCACACTTATCTTTTTGTTTCAGTGTTTTAATCCAATTTAAATTATTTATTATTATAATTTCAAGAATTTTATGCAAAATTTATGCCAAAAAACAAAAACCTCAATCCCTTGAGTTTAACAAGATTGTCTCATTTAAAAAAAATAAATAAATAAATAAAAACAACAAAAAACCTATCTCTTGTGTGCAATTTTCGAAAAGGCAATGGAGAAAAGTGCAACTGCCAGAAGTGATATCTTGTAATTTGTTTTTATGATGAAACTATAAGTAAGAAATTAAGGTTATTTTCTATTTCTATCCTTACACTGTAAAGATAAATAACTTTATTTATTTAACACAATAAAGCTTCAAAGCTTCTTCTCAAAAAAAAAAAAAAGAAAAAAGAAAAAAAAGCTTCAAAGCTATTATTATCACAATCTCTACACCACTAATTGAGAAACAACTAACAACCCCACCACTAATTGAGAAACAACTAACAATCCTTCATACTCCAGTCTCTTATAAGTCCTTCATTTACGTTCTTCATTCTCCTTCTAATTATTTAGCCACAAAATAAAAATAAAAATAAAAATCCACAAATACAAACTCTTTACTTAAGTCATTTAACCCATAACTTGTCAATACCAGTGCAAAAGAGTTTTATTCAACTTTATTAATGATAGAAGATAGACAATTTTATTAATGATAAAAAGTATGTACAAGACAAATACAAACAAGTGTAACTACAGCAGCATCTTTACAGATTATAAATCTAGTAGTTAAAACATATACAAATATGGACTGATTCTTTTGACTTCCAACGACAATTAGCTGCTGCTGGGCATGGGCAAAGAAATCCTGTTTGCTTTCTTATAATCTCGCAACAGGATTTGAGCCATATCCAATATTTGTTGGAGTTGGGTATTTTCAAAGTAATGTTTATTCATAGAGTTCCAAATGGCCCACACCAACATAGCTAGCCCACATTTCAGTATCTTCAATACTGCACTCCACGCAATCTTAACTAAACAGACCAAAGAGGTCAATATCTGTATCAGTAGGCCATTCTTGTATTTTGCTTCTCACCAAAGCCCAAACATTTCTAGCTAACGGGCATGACCACAATGCATGAAGCGTCGTTTCATCCTCCTATTGACATTTTGATTATTCTACTATCTTCCTAGATCGCAAATTTTGAAGAGTAGCCAACGAATTAGAGCATTCCACGCCACACACAATGTTTTACTTTTGGTGGAACAGGTAGCTTCCACAGTTTCTTCCATATTCTTCTATCCCTTCGTGCCGAAGAGCTTTCGCCATGCATAGAGGAATTAGTTATCTTGACAGCCAACTTATAAGCCGATTTTACATGTTTTTTCCTCTCCCGAAAATGAAGATGGAAGAACTGTTTGATATATAGCTAAGCCCAAGCTGGTCTGGGATGATTTAATTGATTGGTATCTACTGCAAGTTTGGTGTCTTTAAAGCTATCTTTTACAAGTTGGTATGGGGCCTATGGGCACAACCGGAGTACGAGGAATGTAGTCAGTCTGAGCAGGAAAGCTGCTTCTGTTGAGCCTTGTTGCTTTGCCTTTGTTAGGTCTGCTTGTTTGCATTTTTATTTTTGTTTTTTGGATGCTGTCGACTGGTTCATGAAAAAAGACATCATAATATGTCATTAACTCTTCTGATTGAATAAGTCCAAAGACAAAATTATAGAAAATTTTTATATCCATAATAAATTTTAGATGGTAAATAACTTACTGTTATTAGTGGGCAAGAAAAATATTTTTAGTGGTGGGTTTTAGATTAAACTAATAACAATTTATCATGTACAACTTTTGTAAAAATATTGTGATGGTAGCGTTTCTTTTAATAAATAAATAAGTTAGAAAGTACAAGTCTTTAAGATATAAAATTAGTTACATTGAAGGAAATTCTGCACTTCTTATGATGGGACCACGTTTTATTTTGATGAAAATGTCTAACTTTCTTTCTTTTTTCGGCAATTTGAGAACCATTTATAAGATATGTGTGCTTGTTTATATATATATATATATATATATATATGTATTTCTGGAAGTTAATCCTACTGATGGTTACCAAGAACTTGTCATTAGGTGGGACAGGGTCTTGATTCTGAACCATTTCTGCAGTTGGGTTAACTCTCTCTTCTTCTTCATCATCAGAGGACTTCTGGTATGAGGTTCCTGCCTCATTGTTTTGATGAGAAGTACTTTCCAAATTTTTCAATCTTTGATCAAGGAAATTGTGATCAACTTTAAGGATGGTTAGCTCTTGCTTAAGGGTTCTAACCTCAGACTTAGTTTCCTTGATTTCCTTTTGAAGGTCGTTGACTGTAACTTCCTTCTTGGATTTGGTAAATCTCTTGTAGATTTGTTCCAAATCAACTTTGGGATCTTGAAGCTTAGTTTCAGGTTTACTGGTTTCCTTAACTAAGGTTCTCTTAAACTTTATAAACTTCTGAGCTTTGGTGACTGGGTCTTTGATCTGTTCTATGAGATCTAAGAGGAGCTCTTCTTGTTTAGAGAGGACATTGATAGTTTTGTTCCTACAACAACTATCCATACATGGAATGGGTTCATCTGGGCCACTAGAGGTGCTAGAAGAAACTCTAGAGGAATCAGAGGATGTTTGGTAGAACTGACGAATCTCATCGCTAGAAGTCTCACTGTCTGAGTGGTTGAGTTCTAGGAGCTTAAAGATTTCATCTTTTCCAGCTTGGTCACTAACGAGGGTATTGATAAGGGATTTGGCCTTAGCTCTACACTCTTTCCTAAGATGACCTTTCTTTCCACAGTTGAAGCATTTTCCTGATGCTTGGGGTATCCATTTTCCTGTGGATTTGGATTTAGATTTGGGTTTACCTTTCTTATAGAAGTCATCCTTGCTGGACTTTTCTCTTCTATAATACTTGGCTTTGGTTTTCTTCCTAAACAAATGCTCAGGGGATTCTTTTCCTCTATATTTGGATTTTCTTTTAGGAAGGATGGAGGGTAAGCCGTACTGTGTACAAAAGTTTCCTACTTCGTACTTGGCTTTTCCTTTGCTGGCTTTGCTTTGGAATGGTCACAGGTTACTTTCCCTCCAGATTGGATGATTGAGAATGAGAATTTCGCTCATCAGATCCAAAACCCAGCTAGGAACCCTGATCTAGATTTTGTCCAACAGCTAGCCGATGGTAAGGTTAGAATAAGTTTTGACCATTCTAGATTAAGACCTCTAGCACCCTTCCCTAAGTCTAGAAGAGACTTAGATCTAGAGCTCCAAGGTGTCCAGACCAAATCCCAGGTTAGCACACCCTGCTACACAGCCAAACAAGAATCAGTTGTTGATGAGGACGAAAAGAAAAGTCCAAACAAGCCATCACCAACAGGTAGTGATATGGTAAATCCCTACCAACAGGAACCCCAAGATCCGTTCTAGGAAGAACCTGGAATCGATTATGAGCTTATGGTTATCAGGAAAGAGTTCACTCCTGATATGGATGCCCTAGGCAAAGAGTTTGAGTCAGAAGAAAACAGACTCAAAAGAGAAGCCTATAGAGCCAACCATACCCTTGGCCAAAAGAAAGAAGTTCTTGCTAATTGGCAGACCTTCATGAAAGAGATATCCAGCAATGTCCCTTTCTTTGAATACTTTGAGAAACACTTTGAGTGGTACAAGAAGTCTTGTGTTCTCACCAAAACCAATTGGACAAAGCCCCCTAGTAAAGATGCTAGTGGCAAACCCAAACCCCCAGAAGTTGTTAGATCTCACCATCCACCCCAAGAAGCCATAGTCTTCAACCACCGTGGAATAGATCTAGTTGCCTCTCCCTTCAAAACCCCTACCACTCAAGATGAAACGGTAGTGAAGAAGGTCATAGAGCAAAACAACTACACCAACCAGTGTTTAGGAGTTATAGGAAAACAGCTTGATAGGATAGAAGACAGAATTGAGAGCAAGGTCGTTCCCCAGCCAGGAAGCCCTAGCAAACCTGTCAAAGCCTTAGAAAAGCCTTTAGTCAAGCTCCCTACAACTAAGCAACCCAGCCTTAGATCTAAGGATAGAACAGCCTTAGAAATAGTCAACCAGAGACTTGCAGAACTAGTGAAGCAGGAACCAGTCACCCCTTCACCAGTAAGCACCCCAACCAGTGTCGATCCCCGTCTAGAAGCCAACAGATTAGTTGCCTTAGACGTCCACACAGCTTCTAGCAGTTCTAGCCAAACCTCCTCAGACAGTGAAAAGGAGATAGAACACCTAAAAAGCCAGTTTAGAGATTTAGAGGTCAAAAGGCTTACCAACCCAAAGGTAACCTCTACTAGCCTAACCAAAAATTGGTATCCCAGACCAACACCCCCTGACCTCCAGTTCGAGGAAAGGAACCTTAGTAACCAGTTCTCTGTCACTTCAGGTAAACTCTATGAATGGAACATAGATGGTTTGTCTGAACAAGAGATCCTTAACCAACTCCAACATATGACCATGGTAGCCAACAACTACATCAGTGAAGGACATTCCCATACTGAGGTCATAGGACTCATTTCCTTAGGATTCACAGGTAAACTCCTCCAGTGGTGGAACAATTGCCTTACAGAAGAATCTAGGGAAGACATTAGGCATGCTGTCCAGAAAGATGAGGAAGGTCTCCCCATCTTTGATACAAATAGAGGTAGCGGTATCCCTGACGGAGTCATAACTGCATTCAGGAAGGAATCATTCCCTCCAAATACTTCAGGAAAACCAAAGAAAGGTTAACTTCTGCAAGTGGAGGTAAAATGCAGATTGAATTCAAAATACCAAAAGCCCATGTGTGTCAGGACAACACATGCTTCAAAACCACATTTGTCCTTGTCAAAAACATGACAGACAGAGTGATACTAGGAAATCCCTTTATGTGTCTGTTGTACCCTTTCACCACGGATAGTGAAGGAATCACTACCCATCCCTTTGGTCAACCAGTTAAGTTTGAGTTTCTTAGAGGCCCTGAACAAAATGCGATCACCATTCTCCAAGATGTCTCAGTTTCCAAAAACCTCAACCTTTCTTCTTTTGACAAACAGAGAAGCCTTGATTCCTCCATCACAATTGATGTCCCTTTTGATCCATTCCAAGGAACATTGTATTATTCTAATATTCATATTTTGCATAAAAGAATTTGCTCCATAACATTGCATGCTTTAAATATTCTCAAAACCATGCAAATTCACGATATTCATCATTGGTAGGAAAAAGATCAAAAATCTTATCCCACAGTAATGTGGCGTAAGTTGACTTCTTCAGCAGAAAAGAGGAACAAGGGGAAAGCACCGGCGTCGGGCTATCCTCACGACAAAAGGACTCCTGCAGTAGGAAGATCTCCTTTTGTAATGCATGAAGGTGCATCCTCTAAGGGAAACCGAAGAGGATCAACATCCTTGGTAAGACATATGAATGACGGATATCATTATATCCACATTGGTTTAGTCCAGGTCGGAGTTATATATATATATATATATATATATATATGTATATATATTGTGAGGGTAAGATAGCCGAGCAAAATATTGGGTCGTGGGCCGTGCTTAAGGATGCAAAGGAGCCTAAGGATGGTCAACCAGTAAGAAGGGCATGTGGGTTAATGGGCTAAGGACAACGATCGATAACAACGGACAAGCTATGTCTCCCGAGGAGCCAGACTTTCTTGGGAGGCGATGTGAGAGTCTAGAGCCTGTACCTAGAAAATATCGTGCAAGAGGCAACGTTACTTTGGAAGATAAGTTTTAGAGGAAGAAGTCAACAATGAACTAAGAAATATTTAAGAAGAAGACTGCTACCACCATATTAAATGCTCTGCACCTAACCAACTGGTTGCATTTATGTGAAAATGACGTCTAAACAGTGATATTCAGCCTTACAGCTACACATAGAGACTTTAGGAAGGTTCTAATGGAACAAGCATCTAGGAGATCATCTACACAGTCAACAGGTGGAAGGTTAGGATTGAGAAGAATATGACTATATAAAAAAAAAGACTCCCATGAGAAAGGGGGCATGACGAAAAAAAGGGAAAAAAAGAGAGAATTCTTTGTACTTGAGAGAAAAAAGTTTGAGTTAATATAAGAATAGTTCCTCCTCGAACTTGACCTAGGATCATAATTCCACTCAAGTTGTGTTTCTTTTATCTTTCTCACATAATCCTAACCTATCATGTCATGTACTTGATTTACTGAATTCCTTCCCTATAAAATCCATTCTCAATTACAAATATATATTGGTTTGGGCTTGTTGGGCCATTATCCACACTCTTTGGGTTGAAGGTCTTGCACTAGTCCTTATATATATATATATATATATATATAAACTAAATATGTTTACTTTTGGTTGACTATATAAAGTTTTTCCTTATAAATTTTTGAAATATCACAATTTTACACATAATTATTTTAATATATGATAAAAATTAAAATTTATTCTATATTTACATTTTTTGTTATAGGATTCCATTCATTAAAATCAGAGCACATTATATTTTCTTTAATTTATAAATATATAGTGTAGGGTTTGTTTTTGTAGCCCAAGCCCAAAAGATATGGGTTAAAGGCCCAACGAACCCAGAACAATGAATTTGTAGAGAGTGGGCGCAAGAGCTGGGTTGGTTATGAAGTAAACAATGGTTGGCTAGGTTACTTGGCGTGATGATAACATGAAATAATGCTTAAATAACCCCATGAAAGAATATCTGAAGAGATGTTTTATTGAGTGAACAGTGATTACAACATTCAGAGCTACAGTAAAGCTTCGCTTTTCTCTCTTTCTCTCACTCTCGTCCACCTCTTATTAGGGACCCTTCTTCTTTATATAGCATCCTTTCCCATCATCTCCATCGACCACCTGTTCTTCATCCGCGTGTCTACTTGAGTGCATGTCATGTCATGTGCTTACTTTAATTCTTTGTGAGTGGCGGTAGCTGAGGTTACACTGTTCAGAGGTCTTCTTCACGTAAATGCGGCCAGAAAAGCTGTTGTAGTGCATTAAATACGGTGGTAGCAGCTTTTCCTTTAGATATCTCATCGTTCTGATCATCCCCAGACCTACCCAGGACTTATCATTATCATTGGGATCGCTAGGAAGATTATACGGACCTTCCTCACGTTTGATTGATCAAGGCTATTTGTGGCCGAGGAGTGAGACGTCTTCGGACAAGTAGTGACCTCTTCGGACGGTACTCCCCCCTCTACTTTTGGGATTCCTGCCTTCAGATGGGCCGTCCCTACCCAACTATTGCTCATCGGTAATATAATACTTCTTAACCCGGTACTCTAGGCCCGTTAAGTAGCTCTGGGTTTTTACCCCCCACATATAGTATTATATATAAATATAATTATAATAAATGCATAATACTATAATATATAATTCTACATAAAAACATAAACATAATAATTCATATTAATAGATATCAAATTTCATATTTAGAAAAAAATGAAAAAAAGAAAAAATCATATGATGTGTAACTTTTGTGTGCATTGTAGGGGTTGCAGATTAGTTAAGAAAAAAGGTAATGTTACGCATACTACAATTTTTATTGCCTAGAGGCTAGAATTCACAAATTGATTTGTTACCAATCATGAATCATCAAAACACATGTAAAACATTTATTTATTAAGTGGTTAAAGTCTGCTAATCATAACATATCAATTTGTAACCATGCATTATATAATTAAATTTGTAATATTTTCAGCATTTTTATAAGAATAAATCATAGTTTTCACATGATCTTGCATTAAATTTATTTATTTCCACAAAATGGGATGCGGGAAAGCCACTTAAGGCTTGGGCATAACGATTAACAAAAACTTAATCTAACAATAAGAAAATATTTTTTTGTTGCTTTAGTTATGTTTCCTTTATTATATACTTGACTTGGATTTGTTGATATGATATATTCTTTTCTTGTACTTACCTGTTACTCATGTTGTCTTTAAATTTAACAGCTTCTCTTAGTAAATTTACAGATGATCAAAAGGAAAGTTTCTGGGATACCAACTGGGCAAGCTAGTGCGACTAAATCACACCTATTCAGGTATGAGCTCTTTCAAACCACCTCTTTTTTTTCTTCCTCAGAAGTTTGAAATGAAGATCAAATGCCAAATCTAGTTAGAAAATTGTAGCAGGATTGTTAAGCAAACTCTGATGTTAAAAGTTTTTCTTTGGAGAGACATAGTAGTATATATAAGTGGAGAGTCATGCTAGCTTAGTCCTAGATCCGATCATGTGTAATGCGGTACCTCAGAATGGAGCATTGTACAAAAATTGTTTTTGATATTCTTAAGGTTGGTTAATTCTGTTGCCCACGGCTAGCTAGCAAGTTATAACATCAAGGTCTGCTTTTCTTTCATATTTTAAGAAGTATGCTTTTAAATCTTTATTTTTATATTTTGTGTTTTTAAGTATTAATGATAAAAGTACAAGAGTCGGCTACGAAGTTTATTCAAATAAACTTTAAAAGGGTAAAATATTAACTTTTAAATTATAAGTACACAACTTAAATTTTAAATGTATCATGTGTGTGTATACATATATATATATATATATATATATATGATAATTTGTCCTAATTTTTAGAACATTTTAAAACGCACTCATTAATGGCATTATTGTAATGAATGAGACTCCACGTTTTCCCTGCTTTATCGGTCTTAAAAGATGTTCTGCTTATGAACTCAATTAATTATGGTGTCTTTACTAGATAACTAGATATCTGAATCCCTATGGGCGTGTTGCCAATACTTTGGCCTTTGTGGTCATTTTGTAATTGCCTTTTGTTGTTTAGAGCACTCACAGCAGTAGTGCTATATAGGTATAATATTAAAATTTAGCTTCACCAACACAAAAAAATTGCTGCAGCAGTGGAGCTAAATCTAAAAATTTAGCTCCACTGCTACAGTGCACATCTATAAATAGATGTGCACTGTTCATGAGAGCAAAAAATAATAATATTATTTTATTCTTCTCACCCATTAAAAAATTATTTCTTCCTTTCTCTCAGTTCGTGCCTCTCTCTCTCCCCCAAATCACTCAGCCTCCTCTCCCAAACCACAATCACTCAGCTTTCACTCCGTGCCTCTCTTTCTCTCCCAAATCACTCAAGCTCTCATCCTCTCTGTCACTCCCAACCCAGCCGTCCCTCTCACTCTCCCAAAACTCTCTCAAGCTCTCGTCCTTTCTCAGTCACTCTCGACCCAGTTGTCCCAAGGCCCCAAATCACTCACCGTCACTCCTCTCTCACTGTCACACTCTCAATCTCCCTTATTCACCGTCGTCGGCCCGACCCAATCGTCCCAAGCCACCGATAAACTCACCATCACTTTCCGATGTAGTGTAATCAGAAACCAAAGCATTGACGAGGATGTTGACAGCGTAGGCAGCATCGACACATGGGATTGTCTCCGATTTGTGTTGGGTTTGTCTCCGGTTAGTGATTTTGTTTGGTTTGTATTGAGGATTTCGGTTTTTTTTTTTTTTTTTTTTTTTTTTTTTTTTGTGGACTGGTGGTGGTGGTGGTGGATGTTTGTGCTGCATTGGGTGTGGGTTTTTTTTTTTTTTTTTTTTTTTTTTTTTTTTTTCTGTGGACTGCTAGTGGTGGTACTGGTGGTGATGATGGATGTTTGTGTTGTGTGGTGGTGGTGGTGGTGGTGGTGGTGGTGGTGATATATTATTTTATTGTAGTGATTATATTATTTTATTGTGAAGTCTATATTATTTTATTGGATTCAAAGTTAAAATAAATTCACTGCTACAGTATGTATGTAGGTAAAATAAATAAAGTGATTTTTTGTGTAGCTAAATAACTAAAATTTTGCCTTCACTGTTGTGAATGCACTTATACAAATATCTGATTAACCCCCCCAAAAAAAAAAAAAAAAAATCTGAATTCCTACGGCCAAATTGTACCTTTAGTCATTTTCCTTAAAGATCTGTCACATCATTGGTTGTGACTTGTGCATTTACTCCCAACAATCAGTGTAATTATTTCCTCCTCTACTTTTTCTTTTTATTTAGGAGGCTTGGACGAGGAAGTGGGGTTAGGCTTTTAAATTTTAATAGATTTATTTGATTGAATTTTGGTGAATTTGATTGTCCTTACAAAAATGGTATTTTCTCTATATATGTTGTCGTCTTTTGATTAATATTTGGACCTTTTTGGCTAGGGTTTTTGTTCTACTTCTAGGTTTTACTGATTGCTTTGGTTTACTTTCTTTATGTATTTCAGTTTTCAATGATTGCATCTATTTGTCTTCTTTTTTTCATTCTTTTGGTCAAACTAAAGGAAGTTGTATTTTAGTATTTTCATTTGCTTCTAGTAAAGTATTTGTATGCCTAGCTAGATGACTAAGAGCAAAAGAGCATCGAGAAATGTCTACAACCTGTTGAGGATATAGAGTGATATATGTCACTTGTGTCTGCTTTTCCAACGACCAATACTCATGCGACTCATGTCCTGCATGTATTCACAAATGTTATAGAAAACTTTTAGCTAAAAATGCAGCTAAATAGCGTACCCCTTAAATTTTCCCCATCAAGATGTACATTAATAACATCAGGTAGCAAAACTATATTTGTTCACTAATGTCGGTTATTCAAATGTGTTAGAGATATATTAGATATAGTAGCTCAATGTAATAGGTTCAAGTTTACTCCTACTTATACTAGTAGTTTAGGATTTAGTTACCTATATATACTCATATTTGAATTTATTGTAACATAGGTTATTATACTACATTTTTATACAATAAAGATGTAGCCCTTAAGAGTTTCCTTTGTGGGATAGGTCGATAAGGTTGAACCACGTAATCCTTGTGTTTCATTTTATGTTTCCCCTTTTGCATCTACTCTAGCATATACAATATGATATAACATAGGGACGGATCCACAGTAGGGCAGAGGGGGGCCATTGCCCCCCCCCACCCCCCAAATTAAAAAAAAAAAAAAAAAAACTAGTATACAAAAAATTAAGATTTGCCCTTATATATATATATATATATATATTTGACTCTCCTCTAAAATATTTAGATATTGACCTACAAAAAAAAAAAAAAAAAATAAAATTCATGCTCCTTTAACTACAAAAAAAAAAAAAAAAATAAATAAATATGAATTAAACAAAAATCACGGACAAAATAAGAAACACTTATTTTGTATGTTATACTTTGTTAATGTGCTTTATAATATGAAATGTTTAAGATATATTTATTTTGTATGTAGTATTTTGTTGAATACGAAATTGATGTTAGTTTTTATTTTCATAAAAAAAAAATTTCGATTCTAAGCTTTGGTCCCCCTCAGGTATGAATCTTGGTTCCGTCTCTAGAATAACACATCGCGTTGCTAATATATTTAACATGATATCAAACCCAAATTGTGTGTTAGGGATGTTTGGAAAATTTTAGTATTACTTCTGTCTCATTTTTTTTGTCCTCTATTTCATTTTGAGATGTCCCAAAATATTGTCCTGTTTCTAAAAATAAAAGTCATTAATTTACTAATGTTCCTATTATACCCATATTAATTTACTAATTCAATTTTTTCATAAATTTTTTTTAGGGTAATTTTGGAAACTTATACATTTTTAAAAGATAGACAAGACAATAAATGATGTTTCCTTAAAAAGTTTGACTTTTCAAATAGGACAAAAAAAATGAGACGGAAGGAGTATTACCTAGTTTTATTAGCCTTTTTAAAAAGTGAAATAAAATGGTATTAGCTAGTAATTTTTTTTTTCACATTGCTAGACAGAGGAAAAAGGAAGGTAAAACAGAATGGACCCTGAAGTGTTTCAAGCTGCTTCCTCCGGTAATTCAAGTTTCTTTGAGAATTTATCAGAATCCAAGTGTAATACCCTTCAACAAGCGACAACAATCGAGAAGAACACTGTTCTTCATGTTGCACTGCGATTCAAAAACTTTGAGGCTGCGAAAAGCATAGTTAATTCAATTCCGGGCCTTATGTATAAAACAAACTCTAAAGACAATACTCCTCTACATGTTGCTGCAAGGGTAGGAAAATTTTCAATGGTAAAGCTTCTAATAGACCATGACAAAAAACCAGATGTGGAAAGTGGTGGTCGGAAGCAGCTTTTAAACATGGTGAATCAGGATGGGGATACTGCCTTGCACGTTGCTTTGCGATATGATAAGGATGGTCAATTTGAGATTGTGAAAGAGCTCATTAAGGAGGATCCAAGACTAGCTGAGCGTGTAAACAATGCTGGGGAATCCGCACTATTCCTTGCTGTGGATAGAGAACTCTACGACGTGGCTTCTCATATCCTAAGTGCAGCTCCAGACAACTGCTCCAATGCTGGAAGGCACGGCATGAATGTCTTGCATGCACTTGTCATTCGCACAAGTAGATGTAAGTGTTGCTCCATTCTGCCCCTTAAATATTTTTGCACTTTTCTTTTTGGTTGTCATTCATTAAATATCACAGCTATATCCAATGTGTCTTAGAGCACTCAAATCAGCCTAGCAGCATTTTTAGTCAAATGTGGTCCATAAAACTACTTTTAACTTACTCATTTGTAGATGCTTTTAAATCAGACTCAATACTCTACATCTAATTTTATTTCAAATACTTATTTTATTCATTATTAAATATTTCTTTCGCTCTATATTTCCCACTCTCGCTTCCAATCTTCCTCACCGAACATACACTCTCTCTCTCTCTTCATGACCACCAAACCCCTCTCTCTTTCTCTCTTCCTCCATGACCACAAAACCTCTCTCTCTTCTTCTCACTTTCACTGGGTCTTTGAGTTGAGGCTTTTGATGGCTATTTGTTATGACTCTGAAAGCTTGAGTTTGATTTTGGATGGAGGGTTTGATGTTGCAAAATTTGTGGTTGATGGTTTTTTTTATTGGTTGCCTGATTCAAAGTGGGTGAAGTGGATCAAACAATGTTTTGGTGGTACGTTGTGGATCTAAGGTGGGTTGCTGCCTTGGTGGTGGATCGGTGAGAGAGAGAGAGAGAGAGAGAGTATAAAAATTTTAACATTGACAATGAGCAGTACCACGCAACAAGTAGCGATGAATAGTACCACGTAACAAATAGCGAGGTACTGTTCATTGCTAAAATTTCGGGTTAGTTTGAGGAGGCTAATGTGGCTAAATTGTGGGTGTTTGGTTATTCTTTAACATCAATGCTCTTAGAAAATCAATTTTACAAATAATAAGTATGATGTCAAGAAATTTTTCACAATCTTTTTTTACAACTATTGCGATGGTATCTTCAGTGACTATTTTATATGCAAATGATGTTTTTTTAATCATAATTTGAAATCTGCCATCAAACTGGCCCTAAGTTCTCAAGGAAGAGCTTTCAAAAGCTTATTTCATTTCCAAACTAAAACATCTCATTTACGATACTTATACATGGATATTTATGGCCCATGGATTAGCTATTGGTGACGACATCATCCATAACTAACTCACATTTATCACATATTCAAATATGATTGTTACATATTAATCGCATACTATTATTTTTATATATTAAGAGAATTCTCCATATATTAAGAAAATTCAAAAAGTTAGTTATTGCATTTTTACTTCCAAAAATACCCTTAATTTAATTAATTTATTCTTATTCCTTAAAAAAAGAAATAAACTTACCACACCATATCCTTGATGCGATGGTCACTCCATAAGTATAAGTGTTTGTGGGGTGTGGGAGGGCAAGAGTTAGGGTTCAAGTCTCCAGGAGGGAGCTTCACACACATATACACTTAGATTAGGTAAGAGTAGAAATTCTATCTTATAAAACAAAAGAAAAAAAAGAAAAAAACTTAAAATGGTAAATCAACAAAAATAAAAAATAAATTTTCCCACTACCCTCACACTTCCCACTTCCTAGCCCCACTACCCCATGTTTCTAACCAAAAAGGAAAGAAAGGCTATCCACTCACGATTCCTATATAAATATATATATATATATATATATATATATAAAGAACAACGGTTCCAAAAAAGAAAAAAAAAGCTAATATTTTTTTAAAAAAAGCTAACCCACGTCACATAAAAAAAAAAAAAAAAAAAAACTCAAGTAGAAACCATTTACAACTTCTTGGAAAAAACTTCTCATTTCATTTGTTATTCTCTACCCTTTCCAATGTTGTGGAATGTATGAGAAAAAATTCTAATAACATTAGATCTTAAAGACTTCAAACTCACAATGTTCTTTCAATTTCTTCTTTAATATTTCATCTCATTTCTTACCAACATTATCTTCTTTCACACTTACTATTTCATATTAGCCGTTGAGCACGTGCGCGACCCTTGGTTTTTTTTTTTTTTTTTTTTTTTTTGTGATTGGAAGATTTAGTAATTTTAAATTATAATGGATGCAAATTTTTAACATTTATCCTAAAAAATAGAAGAGACTATGAACGTGTGCTCAGAGTCTATCATTATTATTATTTTTGTTTGCATGCTATATTTAATATAGCACGACTTCTACTTCCAGCAACTTTCTAAATGAGTATGTGAAATGCGGCCCTTATAGGCTCTGCTGGCCTTGCTACCATGTCAACTGTCATGCCACTTCACCATGCCATGTCAACATGGCACATGTGCTCATTCTGCTGCACATGACCTAGCCCACCGGCCACCATCAGGCCTTTGGACACCATTTGACAACCCATGAAGCTAGCCTAGCTAGCAACAACCTCGCATCGTTTACCAATATCTGACAATCCATGCACCAACATTTGATGGCCTCGGCCTGTGTCAATTCCACCTCTAAGACTTACCATCACGCACCACCATCATAGGATAAGCCCATCTGACATGCCACTTATGGGCCCAGCCATGCCCCTATAAACGTCAAGAAACATGTACAAGTCCCCAACTTGGTCACTGACCACGCCATCTACCCAGCCATCATAACCTCCAACCACCTGGTCATGCCAAGGAGCACCTTACCAACGTGGGACAGAACAGTGCTCGGCAAGGATGAAGCCAAATGGCTAATAACCCTGTACATCTCTAAAAATCTGAAAAAGGAATCACATTTATTTTCCTTGCAGCTTTATAAATTTTATTTTTTATTACAAACCATTTATTTTTTATCTAACTTATTATTATTTTTTTGTATATATAAACTAAACTAATGAAAATAAGCTTACATGTGATAGTAGTATTACCACAAGGTTTTGAATTTCGTTCTAGTGACTTCTTTTAATGGACAATTGGAATGAAATAATTTGATACCGGTGTGTTCTAGTGCATCATTATAGAATTATGCACTAAATACACACACACACACACATAGATGGGGCTATTTGGTACCTGTCTTTTAACAGCAGTTTTCAGTGTTTAAATAACAATAACATTTCTAACATGTATTTCTATAATACTCAAATATGTATTTTCGCAACAATGAAAACTAAAACTAGACGGGTCCTATGTTTATAACTTCATATTCATAATATCTAACTAACCAATACAAATTTTAAAATATGATATGAGAATAAAATGGGTCAAATGATGAATTTGAGCTTCAATATTTAAAAAAAATCCAATACAGTCTAGAATAGCCGAAATTTGCCCGAAACATATTGGAATTTAGATTAAAATAGAACAAGAATGAAATTTAAAACTTTGATTACAAACACAATATTTTCATAATAATTTCACAATAAAGCCTATGTGACAAGTTGTTATTTGTTCTCATATGAGTTCACGGTATCACTTTTTTACCTACCATTAATAGTTTAACACCTAAATTTTGTTAAAAAATTATTGTGAAGAGTAGGTTGTACAAAAAAAAAAAAAAAAATTGCCTAACCCACTCAACCCGACCGAATTTGTGTGGGTACATTGAGGTGGGTAGGTTTGGGGGGGTTAGCCGACTAAATAAGTGGATTGGATTGAATAGCGGGATGAGATATCTCTAACCCGTCATGACCCAACTTGCAAAACTCTACCTCATTCACCCATCCACTCTATTTCTATCATCTCTTTCTCTTCTTTTTATATTATATTTTATATATATATATATATATATACATATATTAATATATTTCCACATATCTCTTCTTGATGAACTCCAGCCGCTATCTCTAAGATTTTGTTATTGATTTTACTATGTGTACGTGCCTTTTAAGATTATAAGATGTTTTTCTTTTCAATGTGATAAAAATTTAGTATTTGTAATTATTATGAGTAAAAATTGTAATTTTTTTTCTTTCTTTTTTTTATTTGAGGGAGCAAACAATTATTCAATTTGTTTGAGTCAATTGCATTTGCCAAACCACCCAATCCGCTCAACCTAGTGGGTTGAAACCGCTAAGATTTTCTAGCTACCCAGTGGATTTAGAGATTAGTAAGTCAGTAGCGGATTAGTTTTCCAACACGTCATTGGCGGGTTAGCTAAAAATATTGGTGTCCATCCACCCAACCTAACCTGTGCACTCCCCTGAAAAGCTTGGGTCCGTAACGTAGATGCATAGTAATGTTTTTGCTGGTGTTTAAAACTTATATATGTCTCTGGTATGAAGTATAATTATTTCTAAAGTTACTGCTTTTGATTTATCCAATGCAGTCACCCTAAGAGAATTGAGGAACTACGGAAAAGCATCTGGATATAATCGTTTCGCGATAGGCTTTTTTTGGGTATACAAGATGGTATTTGGTGACTACCCTATTACGAATATCCTAAGTCGTGAATTACAGAAATTTGGGTGGCGGAAAATGTCAGCACTCCTTTGGGGAAATATTAGAACCATTCCAGGTAAAAAATCTGCCTCAACTCAAGAACTATTTTATATTTTTTGGTGAACTATAATTTCATATTTTTAGGTTATTACATTACATAGGAAACAAAACCTTTTTTTATGCTTGTTCTAGTTATTCAATTCGTCCCGAATTGAGTGTTTTTCTTCTTCTTTTTCTTCCCTTTTTTAGGTTATCACGAAACAAGTCAATCTAATTTATTAGAAAAACAAAAACAAAAAAAATCTAAATACATCCTGTATTCATCCTTTTTTTTTTTTGAAAAACAAATACATGCATGAGATTGAAGGAAATGAGTTCTAATGCCAAAATACACCACTGAAAGTTTAAATAGCATATAAAACACTATGAACATTTAGACCCCCAATTACAAAATTATCAATTCAAGCAATGTCAAATAATATATGTGCGGAAAATGAACATAAGCTAATAATAGAATTAATAAACAATTTAAACCAATTAAAATCACATTCACAGCAGAAATTAAATGACAAAGATTAAGGGAAGAGAGATGCAAACACAAGGACAACACAAGGATATGTTATCGAAGAGGGAACCGAAGTCTTCGGTGTAAAACCTCTCTACCGCCCTCCAAACGGTCAATAATCCACTAAAGAATGAAATTGGGATACATGAACAGTAGAAGACCTTCTAAGCTTAATTTACCCAATGTACCTAAGCCCTCCAAGTTTCTTACTCCAACGAGGTTGCGCCGAACTTTTGTCTTCTTTAACTTACCAAATTCCGCTATAGCCCATAGTATCAACCAATAACCATTGGTCCCTTTCTAACTGCTTCCCAAAGCACCAAAAAGCCTTCTCACAGATGTTGGTATGGTGAGAAAAAGATTTGGCTAATGAACCTTTCAAGGATGTAATAATGGAGAGATGAGAGTAGAAGAATTTGAAGAGTCTTATATGTGAAGATTGTGGATGAGTTAATATTGTTTTTCTCTAGGGTTTCTCTATCAAAATTTTTTCTGGTAGCTCTTTATATTTCATGGCCATAAGGGTCTATATATACTAGTGTGTGTTTGGAATGCGAAGAGTCATTTTTCCAAAACAGAGCTGGCTGGCGATTTGGCCTCGCGACTTGACTGAATTGCGAGTTTAAGCTGCGAGCTAACTGAATGGCCAGTTTGGACTTTTTGTTCTGTAGTGCTACAGTTGGCATGAAGATTCAACTTCTCTGCATGCTACACTTGTGTGCAACTTCTGGCAGCTCGCCAGTCGCGAGCCACCTGCGAGATCCAGTCGTGAGTCTCTGCTTCACTGCATAGTCTTGACCACTTTTTCGCACTCTCTCACACACTACCCTTACATGATTCCTACCTAAATACAAGGTTTCTAAATGCTGAATTACAAGCAAATTTGGCATGAAATAAAGCTAACAAGATGGTTGATTAAATTTAACATTACAACCACAAACCCCACTCAAAAGTTATGGAATATTTATCCTAATTAGTAATGGTATTGGATAGTCCAAAATTTTTACCTCATTTTAGAAAATTTTAGAATAAAGAAAAGTTAATTGATGCTCTAATAGTGCATTAGTTTAGAAAAATATTTTTAGAAACATTTTATGTGAAAAGTAAAAAATAAATGATTTTTTATATAGTTTTTATGTTTTCCAAGAAAGTGATACCAATTTTTTTTTTTTTTAAATGATCATTTAATAAATTCCCTAAGCGAACCGTAAACAGAATCCAAAAAAATACACATCAATAAATTATATGGTTATAACATGTATGACATCAAAATAATTTAAATAATCACTACTCATATTTTATTTTTAGTTATTTTAAATAGTCACACTTTGGCGTCCTTCAATGCACGTTGATTCAAAAGGAAGCTGCATTACTAGAGAGGTTGCCCACCTTAAAGCTTCAGCCTTTGCAGAGAAAGGTCGAAGTTTGCCCATTTGGTGCAAGCATGATACCAACTCCCTTTTACAATCTCTGGCCACTGCAGAAATAATTGACTTTGATTCTCCCACCGTTGTATCAACATTCACTTTCACTGACCCATTACTATAAGTTCATTTGAAATATTAATAAAATTAATAATTATTGTTGTTTAATTGTTTTGTTATTTTTCTTTATTGATCTTTATTGACCACTAGCAGTCTAGCACATATGCCATTGTTTAGTTTGCTTTGCACAATATAAAGACTAAAAATACACTGCATCACCCACCCAGCTTAACCCGTTGCCTAACATAATTTTTTTTTTTTTTTTTAATCTTTTATCGTCTTGCTCACTTGCTTTTAATGCCTCCACTATCCCAATCCAAATATCCAATGCCATGGCCCCATCCACCCCCACTCAAGAGACAAGAGCCAATCAACACAACAACATACACTTACACAAAACATTAAAGAAATATAAAACATTAACAATACACAAAAGGACAAACTCACAAACCAATAAAATCAAATAAAGGCAATTAGGCAAAGCTATTCAATTCCAAAGAGAATTAGATTTTTCAATTCCAAAGAGAAAGAGAGAGAGCACTGCTCTTAGAGAGAGATGAGAAAGAGAAAAAGAGAGAGAACATAAATACCTTGAGGGGTGGCAGCACGTTGAGACCAGGGTCTTGCTGTTGTTGAGTCGCTACTCACGGACTATTGAGGACTAAGATTCTTATTTCCTTTTAGGTTAGGAATTATTTTGGTTTAAAATTAATTTGATTCAATAGATGGTGAGGATTCATTGGGTACTTAGTTTATTAAAATTTAATTATTGGGTGGCAGCACGTTGAGGCCAGGGTCTTGCTGTTGCTGAGTCGCTACTCGCTGACTGCTAAGGACTAAGATTCTTATTTCCCTTTAGGTTAGGAATTATTTTGGTTTAAAATTAATTTGATTCAAGCGATGGTGAGGATTCATTGGGTACTTAGTTTATTAAAATTTAATTATTAATATTTTTGATGATTTAAAAATCTGTCTAAGTAGTGAGTGAGGATTGATCTTGGGCTTTTTTTCCTGGGGTCTTTATTGGGCATTTGGGCTTGCTATTATTATAATTATTTTTTCAGATTTTAGTTCAAAAAAATTTTTTGTGGCTTTTTATTTTTGCTTGAAAGACCTCGGGCCAAATTATGGATCAAAATTTAATTTTATTGGGCATAAAAAAAATTTGGGGTGGTCACAAATTTTTTTAAGGGTAGAAAAATGTAAAATTTTAACTTATTATATAATATATATATATATATATATTTTTTTTTTTCAGGTCAGGGTGGTCTTGTGACCACATTGGCCTTAATGTGCCGCCGCTCCTAGATTTGGGTGGAGAGGAAGGTGTTGGAGCTGTTCTAATACTTTTAAACTAAGGAAATGCTTTGATGAGCCAAGCTCTAATCTCTTTTTGGCTTGGATCTATTCCTTCAAATATTTTTTTCATTTCTTATCTTTGACACTTGGTTGCATAGAATTGCACCGAACAGAAGGAGATCATCTCCATTGACTCCCAAGTTTGAACAAATGGAGGATACATAGAAGGAGATCATCTCCCTTGGTTGTTAAAACATAGATCCTTTGTCAGTGAGCATATGGTGAAAAGGTGCAGCATCATTTCCTTCTTTGAATTACACAAAAGACCTGGAATGTATCGACACTTCATTTGGGGTGTCATATCCGTGTCGTATCCATATCATATTGTGTCATACTGGTGTCATACCTGCCATTTCATGTTATATATAATTTTTCAAAAATTGTTCATGTCGTTGTGTTGTACCTATACCCATATTCGTACCTATGTCCATGTCTGTGCATCCTAGCAAAAGACACAAATCAATAGGGAGTTTGGTGAATTTTCTAAATTTTTCCCTTGTAGGAAAATCTGCATCAATATTCGGTCAATGCATTTTATTCCATTCATGAATTTTTGTTTTCAAAACATAGCCCCTTAAATTATCTCTATTGGTAGCAGGGAAAGAGCCTCTGCTTAGCCAATAGGCACATCTGACAGAAATTGTACCTGAATTTGCTATTGTTCATATCCAAATATCATTGCATCCACTTGTATATATATATATATATATATATGTTGATTTTGGAATTGTTCATATATATATTCGGTCCGTGACTTATTAATATCAAGGTGATCGTTTAAAGTGAAAAAGTATACTTTGTCCTTTTATTAATTAACATTTTCCAATCAATTTTGTTTTAAACTTAGTTTTTTAATCTTAATCTTGACCCTTCAACTATAATATTAGTTCCTCCATACCATCAATTAGCATGCTCAAAAACTAGGTTAAACCATTTCCAATTATTTCTGTATATGCCAAGAATGCTGCAATTGAGTGACAGGGAGATGGTTCAAACCCTCTCGCCTCTCCTCATTCCCATGTACTGTGTCAGAAAAGAAAAGAAAAAAAGAAAAACGAAATTCTATTAATACATACTAGCCTGAGCAATATGGTTTTCCTTTTATATTCTTAGGAATTGTGGAAGCTGTGATAAATAAATGGCCATGCACAATTGAGCAAGTCGATGACTCAGGATGGACACCTCTTCACATCGCCGCGCATTTGGGTAACGATAAAATTATCAAGCTAATTTTAGAAAAGGAGAAGTCCATCGCATATGCAAAGAACAAAGAAGGCTTATCTGCTCTTCACATTGCGGCCATGGAAGGAAATTTAGCTGTAATGAAGGAACTCATCACAGCATGTCCAGATATCTATGAGATGTTGGACAACAGGGGTCAGACGGCTATTCACGCTGCTACAGAAAGAGGACAGCTTCTCCCATTTCTAGTGTTTAGGATGAAACCAGAGTTTAAGGGTCTCCTTACCCTCGTCAGCGAACAGAACGAAGAAGGAAATACGCCCTTTTATCTGGCGGCCATCAAAGGGCATGCTTTGAGTTTTAGGTTTATGGAATTTGCTGAATGTGATAACTTTAATGCTACGAACAAGGAGGGCTTCACCACAATGGACAAACTTTTCTTGGGAAGGCTGCCATTTGGAGAAGCCTGGAAAGAGGTATGTCCATTCTGTCCCACTCTCTGCTGAATGCGGTACTGCTGCACAATTTACAGAATTTTTGAATGAAGAAACTTTCACAATTTATAGTATTGTACTAATTTTTTTCAAAAGCTAGAATGTATCACGTTGCACGTCTTACATATATATTGTGCGCTTGTACGTGTTTGTTTTAATGTGGTAGCTAGCTTTAACATTTTACAAAAATTATCTATTTATAAATTTTACAGCGACATATCAAGCCATTATGGAAGAAAGGCGCTCGACCAAGCCTGAGGGGAGCGATGGGCATTCGGAATTTGGACCCTGGAAGAAAACCAGAACAGGCCGGCATTCGGAATTCGGGCCCTAGAAGAAAACCAGAACAGGCAGGCGATGGCGATGGCAATGGCGATGGCGATGGCGAGGGAAGGTCTGTATCAGATTTTGTGAAGCGAGTGAGTGAGACCAATTTGTTGGTAGCCACACTCATCGCTACTGTGTCCTTCACGGCAGCTTTCACAGTGCCTGGTGGATATAACCAAAGTGGGAATGTGGGTGAGGGCTTGGCAGTATTAAGGAAAAACACTGCTTTCTGTGTATTTCTAATAGCTAACACTTTAGCTTTCGGTCTTTCCACTACCTCAATATTGGTCCACTTTTTGGCTTCATCCGCAATTACGGGAAACGTTTTTCTCAGAGAAGTCGTGCAACATTCAATTTCTTACACAAATAGGTCTGCTGGAGCATTGCTGGTGGCTTTTATTTCAGGCACCTATGCAGTGGTACCGCACTCTTGGGGGATCACTGTAGCCATCACTCATTGTTGCTGCTTCCTAATTAGTCTGTTTTTCCCTTTCTTTACAAAAATTTATTATTGAAGAACTATTTGACTGGTAAGCCCAAAGCTGGTCTAGGATGATGATTGGGGCCTTCAGAATTTGGAAAGAGAGAGACTTTAAACCTATGTTTTGCAAGTCGTTACGGGCACAATTGGAGTAAGAGGAATGCTGTCCCTGTCAGTACGAGGAAAGCATTATCAAGAATTCAAGATCATTGTATTTATATTTTATGTATTTGGAGGCTTATTGTGTGTAGGGTTGTTGCAAAGCCTTTGCTGGTGTGCTTGTGTGCTTTATTTTATTTTATTTTTTATTATGGGGTTGTTGATTTGCTTGTATTATCTTTACTTTTGAATAACATTCTTAGTTCATTAAAAAACAAAAATGCATGTACTTTTTTGTGTATACCAAAGTGGCATATATTCTTTCAGTGATCAGTTGATAAGCCCAAGGTTAATTATTTAGAATGGGTAATATTGATTTTTATTTTTTTCTTCTGGACAACTTTTGACACTTGGGTGAGGAAGGTTTATTCTCAGGAGAAGGTGATCTTTTTACTATTGTTGTTACTATATACATTTCCACTTCATCTAGTTCTTTTTTTCCCTTATTTTACCCTTCCATTTCAATAGTACTAATAAGTAACTACCAAATCCCCATCTCTGTCATTAACGACCTTCCAAACTCACTTTTCTCCTCTTTGATTAAATGCATCAAAATGTGTCTTATCACTTTAGGTAAATTGCAAATTACACCCCTAAAGTTTAAGGGTGTTTGAATTTTACATCATGAAATTTCAAAATTTGGATTTTATCATCTAAAGTTTGAGACGGTTTGGATTTTACATTCCTAAATTCTGAAACTTCAGTGTGTAAAATCTAAACACTACCAAACTTAAGGGAGTAAAATCTAAATATTTTTAAAATTTAGAAAGTAAAATTCAAATTCTAAACATCAGGGTATAAAATCCAAATTCTCTTAAACTAAAATTTAGTGCATTTAGTTTTTGCTTGTCCTAGTTGAGGCCATAGCTTTGAAGCAATTGGGCCAAAATGATTGCTCCATCTGAATTCTCCCGTTCCTTAGGCTTTGGAATGAAAGATGGATGGTCCGATACCCAAGGATCCTCGCAAATCTTTATGGTATTTCCTCTTCTCACTAATAGGCATGCTCCTCTGGATATGAGATATTTTGTACGTTCTTAGCTTTTCCATAGATGGGTTATTAGGAGTGCTATGACTAAGCCAATTATCTCTTACCTTGTATTTAGCTCAAAGGAGATTGACACAAGGGCAATCTTTGTTGATTAACACACACCAAGCCAATTTGGATAGGAGGACTTGGTTGAAGTCCCAGAAGGTCCTAAGACCAAGTCCACCTTCCTTTTGAGGCCAACAGACCAAGGACCAAGCCATTGGAGATAGGTAATGACCCCCATCAGCTTTGGGCCTCCACCAAAACTGCCTTACTGCCGCATCCATTTTCTCACACAAGCTCTTGGAAATTGAAGTGGACATAGTGTAGCAAGGAACTACTTGTGCTACTGTTTATGTTATGAATAAACTACAAATAATAATTTTATATTATATTAACCAATTTACAAACTTGTTCAACCCAGTTTCAAGTCTATATAAATATATTTTTAGACAAGTATACATATAATGATATAAATATATAGTATTATGTATAGTACATTCAAGTTCTCATGTTAACGAGATTGTTCACGAATTTATTATTATGTTTGAGCTTGACTCGTTTAATAATTGAGTCTAAAGTTGGGTTTGACCTTAACTTGTTTATTAAACAAACGAACATAAGCAAGTTTTTTTTCGAGTCGAGTTTGAGCTGTTCATAAATAGTTTGATTCATTTACAGCCCTAGATATGAATAATTTTTTTGGCCAAACTACTATGTTAATGTAATGAATTTTGCAAAGATAATTAGTATATGTTTTTGCTTAGCTAGGTTAGGTTCTCTGTTCTTCTCGAAAGAAGAAAAAAAAAAGGTTAGGTTATCTGAGACCCTCAACATATAATGAGAGAAAATGGTATAAAAGTAACCAATAATTCAGTATTTTTTTCTAAAAAATGGTCGGTTTTCTATGGTTTTTTTTTTTTTTTTTTTGGGCCTTAAAATCAAGTATTTCTTTTAGGATTTTGCTAATGTGTGCCTTAAGGGCACACATTAATCACATGCTAACCGAACCCTTTTTTTTATACGGACTCAGAATTTCGTACAATTCACCTGTTACGATTTTGATAACTATGGCTAAAATCACAAAAGCACATGCTAAAGAGCAGGAGTTAACTAACGGCTCAGTGCAGAAACCAAAAAGGTAGCAGTAGACACACAAACCAGCTTAGCTGCTAAAACGGTTCAAAACCATAGCTGCAAGAGAGCAAGAGTTAATAAATTGCTCAGTGCAGGAACACACAAAACACTTAATTAAAACTCAGCCAGACCACCCACTGGTGGTAAAGAGTTAAATTGAGGATAGAGTTGTGAAATTTTTTTTGGTGCCATGTTTTTGGAGTGTATCTAAACATTTGTTTGTCTTTCTTTATTTCATTCTGTTGGTTAAAGGAAGTTGTGTTCTAGTATTTTCATTTGATTTTAGTAATGTATTTGCATGCTAACTAGATGATTAAGAGCAAAAGGAGCATCGAGAAATGTCTACAACTTGAATTGAGGATATGGAGTGATATTGATATGCATTCCAATATTGTTGTGTTTATTCGGGTGTTAACGTCACTTGCATCTGCTTTTCCAACTGCTAGCACACATACCCGGCATGTATCCACAAATGTCAAGGAGGAAATTGAGCTAAATGCTTCTAATAGTGTACCACATCAATGTTCCCATAAAGAGGAATAGGGATACACCTACTTTACTATTTTCATAAAGATAAGCAAGCTGCAAGCCCCTAACATTAGGTAGAAAAACTATATTTGCTCATAAATCATAGATACTTCTATCAGCCATTTTAATGATTCTTACCAACTTCAAAATGAAAATGCAGTGTGATATGCCATGCTTCTGTACACATTCATCTTCCGTTAATTATTGCCCGTTAAACTGGTTGATTAATTCTTTGAAACTTATTGGTTGATATTAGTGCTCCTGTGGATTGTGGGACAGGGTCAAATATAAATGCAACACAATTTTGGTGGAACCCTGTGTTCTCTACGTGGGTTCTTAGCAAGGAACCAAAAAGTAGAGGCTAACTGTCGGGAAGAGACATGCTCTGACATTAGTGACTACAAGAGAAGGAGAGGGCTGGTTGAATGTGATTATCAAAGATAAGTTTTGTCTGACAAATTGTTAATGGTAATTAAAAAAAATTAATAATACCAATAGTAAGTTTAGATTAGAATTAATAATAATTTGTTAAATTTTTTTTTTATAAAATTGTTATTAAAATATTATATAAATAGTGCTATTTTAAAAAAAATATATATTAATTAAAAAAATTTAAGAACGTAATAAAATGTCACAATAGTTTAAGAATTCTCTTTGTTTTTAGTTGTAATCAACTCTACTCTAATATTTTATTAATCAATTAACTTTTTTTTAGACATGAAATATTTGCCCGTCACAAAAAATTTTATAATGATTTTTTGTGTCTTAACACAACTATAATTTTTATTTTATAAATCTCCTTACACGTATCTCACTAAACACACTTTTTATTTTTTATTTTTATTTTTTTCATCCACCCGTTTCTTCCCAATTCCCATCATATATCTTTCTTTCCTCCACCCACCAACGTCACTATTGCTCCTTCACCCAAAAGACAAGAAGAAACCCACCGACATCTCTATTCTTCAGCTCTGCTTCTTCACCCAAAAGAAAAGAAGAAGCCAGCAGCAGAAGAAGAAGCAGCAGCCAGCAGCAATCTGAAGCCAAGACGGTATATATATATTTTTTTATTTTTGTTAGAAATCCGGGTAAAATTGGGATATGAAAATAATCACAAGGAAACCTGGGGCTGCCTTCGTTGATCAAGCTTGTGAATCTGCGATCTGCTCCATAAATCTGCTCTGGTTTTCTGGGGCTGCTGCTGTGAAGTAGCACCAAAATTACAAATCGTGTGGAGTCCACCGTTCAATGTCCATTTACAAAACGTGAAATTGATAATATGAATAAACAATGTACATTGTTTATTATTAACGCATGTCTCCCAAATCAAGGAAAAAAAATAAGTAAAATATTTTTTTCTGAGGCACTTCTATTCCTGTAGCTCAATGACACCTAATCCCCAATCCCAAGTTGCTTGATCCGGCTTCCCCTTTCCCTTTCCTCCTTATAAAAAAGGAAGGATAAATGACAAAATGCACCACTAAGGTTTGGGAGTGATTAAATTTTACACCCAACGTTTTAGAACTTTAATTTTACACTTCAACGTTTTAGGACTTTGATTTTACCCAAGGTTTTCAGAATCAGACCGGATCGGAAGGTTGGACTGTAAAAACCAAGAATTGAGATGAAAATCGGTTTTTTAAGCCTAAAGAACCAGATTTTTAGTAAATTTCGTGAACCCCTAAAATCGGGATTGGATCGCACAAACCGGTGGCAAGAACTGTGAGGTCCAACCCCTTAGCAATTTTTTTTTTAATAAAAACAACTTAACACAATTTTATTCTACTTAATTAAATTATTTATCTCTATCAAGGAATAAAAAAAAATTATAATTAAAATCCTTCAAATATATTCAACTTTACTTCAAAAAATTAATCTTAAATTTTAATGTTTTCATGGTTATTATTTTATTTTATTAACTTTATTATTTAATTAATAAATATATGCTTGAAAATCATTAAATTTCCCTCACATATATAGATATATTAGTCAATTTTGCTAGTTTTATAAATCTATATTTAGGTTTTAATTAATTATTAAATTAATTATGATATCGTTACGGTTTGACCCCAGTTCGACCTCGGTTCGACCTCAAAAACCTTGAACCTCTCCCTTTTACGGTTCAATGAACAGTTCAGGTCTAAAAACCTTGATTTTACACTCTCAACGTTTGGTTCCATTAGCAAATCACCTTTCGGTTAGTTTCTGCTGTTAACTGCCATGTCATCTTGCTGATGTGTTTTTTTTTTTTTTTTGGCCAAATAAGCCCCAAAATGACACAGTTTCAACTAATAATAAAAGCTTACCTGTCACAGTAAAAACAATGGCATTTTCTACAATGCTAAAACACAAAAAAAAAAAAAAAAAAAAAAAAAAAAAAAAAATCTAATCATAAACTACACTGTTTCATCCTATTTCTAAAATCCCAAACCAAAACTGAAAGCCCATGAAGGAAGCAGACGTAAGTTCATCAAAGGCTCCAAGTTAGCTCTAAGGCAACAGCAGCAGCGGCGATGGGTACGGCCAAAAATTCTCTATGGCTCTCTTTCTCCCTCTCTTTTTGGATTTTTCTTGCCATTACTGGATTGGAATTTTGGGTTTTTTATTGGGTTTGCTAGGGCTTTTGTTGTTTGGGTTTGTTGAGGTTTTTGTTCAATTTTTTTTTTTTTTTTTTTTGGTTTGGGATTTTGTTGCTGGATGCACAGAATCTTTGGAGTTTATGTGTCTGTGATTTAAACTCATTTACTTTGCTATTGGAACTTTGAGTGTGTTTATGGTGGAGTTTGTTTCTCTTTATTTTAATTTTTTTTTTGAGTTTTTGTAGCACTTTGATACTGTTGATTAGGACGGATTTTTTAAAGGATTTTTGTAGCAGTTTGTTGTCAATGGTTTATGATATATTTGGTTGTATTTTGTCCGGAACTAGTTACTTTATTGATATTTAATTTTGGTGGGTCAGCCTGTGATGATGAGCTATGTGTATTGAATGGTGTAAAATAATACACATTTTTACTAAGTGGTCCATGTGTTTTGTTTTATAGCTCTTGTCTGCATATAGTATTATATTGATTTTAATAAGCTTATGTCCATTGAAAGAAGATGGTGATGTTAGTAATGTATTAATTAAATATTATATTATAATAATGCCTCTTGTATACATGTATGTCAATTATATTTTATTAATTAAATATAATATCTTAGTAATGCATTCATATGTGTGTGCAGGGCTTTGAATATGGATCAACCATTTGATATGTCTATATATCATGGAGGGGTATTCATTACACATAGTGACACACATATTGAATATGCTAGAGGGACTGAATCAAGGGTCTCAGATGTTGATCCTGACACTTTTGTTGTTTTTGATATGCCTAAGTATGCCAAAGATCTTGGAATTAAGAATGTAGCAGAATGTTTTTACCGAATTCCTCATATGGAACTTCATAATGGCCAATTTCCATTGAAAAAAGATAATGATGTTAGGGCTGTACTTGATTGGTTAGAATTTGCACCTGAAAGGTTAATACACATATATGTGAAGCATGTTGAATAAGATGTTAAGGAAAATGTTGATGAGGATCAAGGTAATGAAGGTGATGATGAGCATGAGTTTCATAAAGAAGTTGATAAAGGAGTTGGAGTAGATGACAATTTTTTTGATGAGGACTATGCTAATTTGGTAGGTGACAATGAATTTGATAGATATGAAAGACCATCCTCTCCCATTAACCCATCAACTTACATTGCTCCATCCAATCACATTGTCCAAACTACTACCTATGACCAATCGAATGTAAACCCTTATGAGCAGAACACATCTAATTGGGTACCAACTTGCTTTAGTGATGAGGAGCATAATATAAAAAGTGGGGAAAGTGATTATGGGCACTCTATCGTTTTGTGCACACCTATCAACTCTGAGGATAATGAAGAGCACCCAAAGTCATTGAATTTAGAGCTGAAGTGGATATGTCTGACCTCGTTTTTGAGAAACAGATGTTGTTTAGTGACC
Source organism: Quercus variabilis (assembly GCA_030445155.1). Taxonomy (NCBI): domain Eukaryota; kingdom Viridiplantae; phylum Streptophyta; class Magnoliopsida; order Fagales; family Fagaceae; genus Quercus; species Quercus variabilis. The sequence continues at coordinate 6,847,336 of CP129447.1, forward strand.
ACAAGGAGTTTAAGAGGGTTGTGTAATTTTATAGAATCAAGCACAGATATCCATTGTTAATTGTTAAGAATGAGTCTTGCAAGGTGAGTTACAAATGTGAGAATTGAGTGGTATATTTATGCTTCATGGGACCGTGAAGAAAACTCTTTGCTTATGAAAACCTATCGGGAAAAACATACATGTTCTAGGGCTTTTCATAGTAGGATGGTTTCTGCAAGATTGATTGCAGTTGCAAGGCTAGAGGTGTTTAGAGGGAGACCTAACATCAAAAGTGCTGAGATAATGGAAGGTATAAAAAATCAGTTTCAAGTAGACATTTCTCCGGACAAAGCCTTTAGGGCTAGGCAGATTGCATTGGAAATGCTTAAAGGAAGGTTTGCCTACCATTTTGAAAGAGCTAGAGATTATTGTGAAGAGTTGAGAGTTTCTAATCTGGGCACTATAGCCAAAATTAATCTACACATACCCATACTGCACTTCAAGAGAATGTATGCGTATTTAGATGCTTGTAGAATTAGATTTTTGGAGGAATGTAGGGCAATTATTAGTCTTGATGTTTGTCATTTAAGAGGGTTTAAGAGGCAACTATTGGTAGCTGTTGGGATTGATGGTAATGATAGGATGTACCCAATAGCATTTGCTGTTTGTGAGGGTGAGACTAAGGATAGTTGGTCATGGTTTCTAGAGTTGTTGTTAGCTGGTGAGGGAACACGGCTAGACCTTAACTTCTAACCAATAGAAGGTATGAGTTTCTTTTTTTTGTAAGTTTAATTTTGTATTTATTGTATATATTTAAACTTAAATTTAGTGTTCAAATTTTTTAATATCTACGTAATAACATTTTTTTGCTTTTTTTTTTTTTGTTTTTAATGTAGGGCTTACTTCTTGCTCTTGCAACAGTTGCTCTTGAAGCACATACAAGGTTTTGTGCCAAATTCAAGAAGGAGCATAAGAGTAAACTATTGAGGATTTAATGTGGGTAGCACCAAGAGAGACCACCAGATCTGGGTTTGAGGCAAAGATGGAGATGATGAGAAATGTAGATGTCAATGCTTATAGGCATTTGATGGATATTGACTGTGCACATTAGAGTAGACATGCTTTTAGTACTTGGCCTAAGTGTAACATGTTGTTGAACAACCTTTGTGAGTCATTTAATTCCAAGATAATTGATGCTAGGGATAAGTCCATATTGACTATGTGTGAGATGATTAGGAGGTATCTTATGAAAAGAATCCCAAGAAATAGGGATACGATATTGAAGAAGTCTGGCCCAATATGTCCTAGGATTCAAGATAAATTAGAAGTTAACAAGGAAGCATCTAGGGATTGCACATCTACATGGTCTGGTGGCTTAAAGTTTGAAGTGCATTGTAAGGGAAAGCAATTTGTAGTTGATCTAGATAAGCATACATGTACTTGCTACAGATGGGATTTAACAAGCATCCCTTGTAAGTATGCGGTTTTAGCAATTGCTTACAATAAAGAAAAGGCAAAAAATTATGTGCATCACTACTACAAGGTTGAGACTTACCTTAGAACTTACTCATATCTTATCTAGCCTACCAATGGTGAGGAGTTTTGGCCAAAGGAAGCAAGTGATAAGATTCTGCCTTCGAAAATGCTTGTACAGCCTGGAAGACCAAGGGAGAATAAGAGAAAGAAAGCTATTGATAAGGCACGAAGGATTTCACATAAGTTGAAGAATTCATTTGCCACACAAAAATGTTCCAATTGTGGACAATTAGGTCACAACAAAAGAAGATGCAAAGTACCCCTCAAATCTAATGATGCTAGTGAGGGCTAGACTGAGTAGAGACAATGAGCAACATCTACTATAGGGAGACAAAATCATGTATTAATACATGCTTATTGCTAACTAAGTTTTGGTATATGCTACTTATTGTAGTTGCTAATTGCAAATTTTTTGAGCTTGTTGTAAATTAGGAGAACATGAGGCAATCATGTGTTTATGGGCTTAAGAGTGGAAGAGGATTGTTGCCCATCAAGTGTTGTTGGAAGCCAATCAACTATAGTACTTTCCATATTATATTATATACATTGTGCTTATTATTTGCAAATTGCCAATATTTGGTCTTTAGTTTGTTGTGCATGCATACTTACCATGTTTCTATTATTAAAGGTCTTAACCCAAATGAGTGTTGTTGGAAGCAATGGAGTTGGTAGATCTAGAAAAGGTGCAAGAGTTGGTGTTAGAAAAGGAAGAGCTGGAAGTGGAGTTAAAAAAGCTTGAGGAGCAACAACAATATCAGTTTGTAAGACCGTTAATTGTTAGAACCTTTTTGTGGTCATTGTTTTGTAAAGCTTTTCATAAGCTTATATGATGGTGATACTGGACATAAGTATCCTATTTTTTGTTGGTCAATAATTTACAAAAACTTTATGAGAACAACTGTTAGCTATTATGGAAAAATTATTAGTATTTTGGTCATATATTGAATATATCAAGTTTTGACAATGTGCTAGGTAATGTTAGTGATTGTATTCTTCTGCAGTATAGCTTCTTCTTGTTTGGCAAAATTTGTTAGTCATTATTTTCCTCTGTAGTGATTGTATTCAATGTGCCAAGTAATGACCCACATTTGTTAGTCAATGTGTTAAGTAATGTCAGTGATTGTATTCTTATGTAGTATAACTACCATAATTGCATAGCTACCCACAATTGCACTTTGTAGGTCCAATGTAATTGCTAGGTGCATTTATGGATGGCTAAGTGCCAATTTCCATTATAATAAACAATATTCCAATAAGAGACAAAACTAAGTAAGAATTTCCATTGCAAGAAATGTATTTCAATTTCCATTACAACATAAAAATACAAGTGGCTATTACAATTGTCATTACATTAAACAAGATAATAAGCTGCCTACTATCTCAAAATGATAGTCACTACAATCTTTCATAGTGACTAAACTACAATTCACCTATTCTCAATACAAGTTCTTTCCTTGGCCTTTTGCTTTCACTAAATAAACTAAAATGACCACCACAATCTTCCTTAGCTTTTTATCTTCCAAATCAACAATCTTCATCTAAGGTGCATTATTATCCTTCTCTTTCCATTCTATTTTTTGCTTGGGTTGTTATTTGTCCACAATGTCTTCAAGATTGCAGGAAATTGGCGTTTACATTTCACCTTATGATCATTGCCATAATTCAACCTTCCAAAACTACTTGAAAAACTTCCCACTTGACATATCCTACAATATACAATATTGCATAGTAAGTTTTTATAGCTTTGAATAATATAATGAACCTCATTCACACAATTTTTAACAATACTGTTAACTACACTCACAGAATTTGAAGTAAACAAAACAACTTAGAACAATAGACAAAATTGTAGAATGAATCGTATAAAAGGATAGTTGTTTCAATAGATTTGCTGACGTAACATTTATGGCTAAGTAGTAAGATTGTGCCTTGATGAATAAAATAAACAAGGAATAAAGAAAAATATACTAAAATGGTTTTACCCAAAAGAACTCACACTGAAGTCAAGTGGTTAATACTAAACATGGGAGTAGCTCTTTGGCAAATGACATGCAGATTTTAATGTGTCATTTTCAATGTTTTTCATGCTCCCTCATCCCTAAATATATCAATCTACAACTGCATCATTGTTGCATCATTGTGTAGTTAAATTTTAGCATGTAACATATCCCTCTCCTTCAATAGGAGTTAACAATGCAAGTTCTTGTTTTACGGTGCATTAGTTGTTTGAATTGATTTTATCATGGCAGCTTATAGTTATATACACATCAGTAATACATATCCCAATTCTTGCAGGACCCAATTTATGCACATAATCTAATGCATAGTTCAACTCTTTTCACCATAACTAGCACACAACAAAAAGTACCAACAACTTAGACAGAAAAAGCTACACCAATAAACATAGAACTCCCAAAAATTTGTCAAAGAAAGAGAAAAGCAAACCACAACTATGAATCCCCAACAAATCCAAATCCAACAATGACAAGAAAAAGTGAAATCTAAAAAGAGAGAGAAATAGAGCTGGAGAGAAGAAAAAGAGTCTCATTGTGGCTGTTGTTGTGGCCACCGTTGGGTCTCTACCCTGTGAGCTAGGAGGGAGATGCTTTCCTTCATGGGTTTTTAGTTTTGGTTTGGGATTTTGGAAATAGGATGAAAATGTGTAGTTTATGATTAGATTTTTTGTGTTTTAGCATTGTGGAAAACTCCATCGTTTTTATTGTGACAAGTAAGCTTTTATTTTTACTTGAAACTATGTCGTTTTAGGGCTTATTTGGCAAAAAAAAAACACACACACACACACACACACACACATCAGCAAGATGACATGGCAGTTAACAGCAGAAACTAACTGGGGGAGTGATTTGCTAACGGAACCAAATGTTGGGGTGTAAAATCAAAATTTCAAAATGTTGGGGTGTAAAATCCAGTCAACCCCAAACTTTAGGGGTGTAATTTGCAATTTACCCAAAAAGGAAAGAAAAATAATTTTGTATGTGTTTATAAGGCATTTTCCCTTTATATTCGACTTCTCTCTCTCTTTCTCTCTCTCTCTCTTTTGGGGGGGGGGGGGGTGTGGTTAAAGAGACCTTGATGACGAAGTAAACTAGCCAAAATATATGGCATCTTTGATTCTTTTATTAGCCTTTTTTTTTATAAGACTTTTATTAGCTTTAGATCTTATTCTTTGTATATTTATTATTTATTATTATTTAAATATAATATGCAGTGTGCATGGATGATCAGACTACAAGTTATGGGACTTTATGTGTCCTAGCTAGCATTATTCTTTGTTTATAAGCATTCCTTTTTTTAAATTTGATTATAACACTAGTATTTTTCTATGTTTTCACACTACTAGACCGTTTGATAGCCAACTACGAAAGAAGGAAGGCAATACACAATGAATCTTGAAGTGTATCGAGCTACTTCCACCAGTAACTCAAGTTTCTTTGGGAAGTTGACAGATCCCAGTAGTACCCTTCTCCAAGCGAGGACAGACCCAGGAGGGGGGCAAATGGGCCCGGGGCCCCCCTAGGCCCAAAAAAAAAATTAGCTTTACTTGTATTTTCCAGACATGCATTTATGTGTTTTGCTTAAGTGTTTCAGGAAATATACAGATTGATTTAGTTGTGCTGCTGTCTATACTTGCAACTGATAGATAATAGTTAGGTTAGATTTTTTTTTTTTTTGAGCTTTATTAATTGTAAAGGGCTGTTTTACATGTAACTTTTAGCATTGTGTGTGTGTTTTTTCACAGATTGTCAAAGGGGAAGTTTGCTAGGTTCTAAGTAATTAGGAACTAATGTATTAGAACTTTATTTTGTAATGTTGGCAAACCATGATTAAAATAGATGTTAGTCATGTTTAGACTTGCTCAAAGTATAGGTCTTTTATGTAAAGTTGGATTCGAGTTAACTGCAGAATTGAGTGTGGTATTTTAACTGGCTTGATCGATCAAGAATTAGACTCGATCGATTGAAAGTAGGGCAGAATGTTTTTTTTTGCAGTATTTCCAACTCAGCCCTAAGCCTATATGACATGTAGGGTTTTATGTTTTACCCTAGGTATAAAAGGGAAACCCTAGCCTTGTTTTTGAGGTTGTTCTATTTTGCTGTGTGTGTGAATCTCTTGTGAGATTTGAGAGGTGGTTGCCTTCACACATGATTAGGATTATCTAGAAGGAGATTTCATTGAGAGCTTGATGATCATTCAGTTGTCGCACTAAAGAGCTTAAAAATACACAAGTGGGTGTGCTTGTACTTGCTGGAGAATCTACGAAAGAAGGAGTCTGTGGTCTCGGAGCTTGCACGTGGTCGTGTCAGTAAGTTTTCTACATGAGGTAGCAATAGGATGTTAGTGGTCTAAGTCGTTATTGTAAAACTTCGATTCTTTCATAGTGGATTTAGTTTTACCTTAAGGATAGTTAGGTTAAATCCTTCCTAAGTTTTTTACCAGTTTGATTTTCCTAGGTCATCATATCTTTGTATTCTTTATATTTCGCACTTTACATTGATATTATTATATGATTGTGTTAACCTAGATCTGGAATTTGGACTAAGTAATAACTTGGCTTGTTAATTAGGTTAATCCAATTGTGTTTTAAGGGGTCTAAAAACAAACAGATACATACGGAAAAGCAACTACATTTGGTTGTGCCCTAATAACTATCATTGGGGTCATCAATATGATATTTCTCTACCCTCTTCGAGAATCCGCTATGCTAAAAAATGACATAATTAATCGTAGACTTCCACGCAAGTTTGGAACCATTCTAGAAGGTAAAAAACCTCAACTCAATAGCTCATTTTATTTTATTTTTTTGGTTAATTGCAATTTCATCTTAGGTTGTTACATTAACATATCAAAGCAAAATCCTTTTATGTCCAAGATTGCATTTGTGGGCTCTGGGTAGGAAGTAAAGAGTATTCATAGATAGGTTTGTAAAAATAAAAATATATTTTAACACCCAAAAGTTAATTTATCTACTTTACAAAAACATTTTACAATTTACCTAATATCCCTTTTTTTTCTCACATTAAATCCAATACTATTAAATTTTTTGTTCGTTTCACTCTCTTTATCTTCCTCATCGTCTCTTTCTTCACCCATAGCAATTTCTCTCTCTTCCTCTCTATCTCTTTCTCTCTTTTCCCACAAATAAAACCAACCCTTACCCCATAATCAAAACCAACCACCACCACAACAGCCAATCCCTATCCCAAAATCAAACCCCATAGCAACCAAAAAAAAAAAAAAACTAAACTAAACTAAACTAAACCACAACCACCACCTTCACAGACCCCATCACCACCGCCACCACCACCACCACCAAAATCACATATCCGTACCTACAAACCTAAATGAATAATAAAAAAAAAAAAACAAAAACCAAATCGAAATCAAAGGCCGCTACCACCAATCACAAAAACACAGCAACCACCGCTACCAAACACACTACCATTGCCCACACACCATAGCCATCAACTACCATTATTACTGCAAATACTCACAAAAATCTCAAATCCACTGTGAAACCCACGAATCCAAACCCATAAAAACCCACAAACCCAAATCCAAACCCACAAATCCACTGGAGATGAGTGGGAGGTGGAGAGAGATGGAGGTGGAGATGAGTGAGAGGGAAGCAGAGAAGAGAGGGAGACAGAGGAGAGTGGGAGGGAGACTGAGATGGAGAGAAGAGAAAGGGCTAAGAGGGATAGAGATGAAAGAGGTAGAGACGGGGAGAGAGAGTGTGTGAGGAGAGAGACGATAATAAAATATATTTTTTTAATTTTAGAAATTGTAATGTTTAATAGAAGTTCTAGGTCCACAACTTTTTTATAACATTTTTACAACAAATCATAGCCGGTAAGTTGTTACTAGTTCTAATTTGAATTCATCGCTTAAATTACCTTTTTACCCTCTAATAATAGCCAATAACAACGTGTTACTTAAAATTTGTTGTGAAAGTGTTATGAAAATATTGTGGACATAGCATTTATCAATGTTTAGAAGTAAGAATTTACTGTAGCAAGATTGTAAATTTTTTCAGGTTTAAGAACCTAAATAATGGATGGCGTTTGATTTTTGAGTGGCCAAAATAGATTTTTTTTTTAGGGGGGGGGGGGGGGGGGGGTTGTAAAACACCCCAATGCTAATCCTTTAAGGGAGCTCTGGATCCAAAGGATAGTATCAATGACTTCATTTTTTGCTAGACAATCCCTTACCTTGAACATAATCCCTTACATCCCTAAACTACATCAAACTTTACTAAAATTTAGAGACTAAAACAATAATTTAGCCTCAACATTTTTTTTAGAGTTTTAAGATCTGTACGCAAGGGTATTTTAGAATAATTGAAAAGTCCAACCTAAAGTAGAGAATCCTCTCAGAAAACAGAAGAGTAATGCTACCGACATAACAGTTTTCATAACCAATTTCACATTGTACCTAGTACACAAATCTCCCACTAATGTGGGGGATTTCTAATTAATTAGAAATGCTAATTCTCTGATTAAAATCGTAGTCTGCTACTTTTGGTGGATGACACTTACCATTGTACCAAGACTCAACCTTTCTCCTTATACTTTATACAACACTAAAAGTAGCCCCTACATTAAAAAAATTTCTTTTCTATGCTTTTTTTTTCCTCACACTTTTAAACTTTATATTTTTTCTTTTTATAAACCCAAATTTTAACTAGTAAGAAATATGTATTTTTAGTTAATTTAGATTATGGAGAAAAGAATCATAATAACGAGTCTATATCAAGCTCTAGGTATGAAAAAATAAATTCAATTTTTTACATTTATATTAGATTGTGAATGACAATTAGCATATAATTGTTCATTTATTTTGTTATTGTTATCGATTAATATTTGTCAAATTAATTTTACTTTTAATTTTGTTTTTGAACCTTGCCACTCTTAAGGGAAATCTTGGCTCTGCTTGTGGATGTAACTTTTGATTAGATGTATATATGTGTGTGTGTGTGTGTGTGCATGCGCGCGCACCCCGACTATGCACAAATTATAAGCTAGTATATATAAAACTAAAGATGTTTACGTGTGTGTGTGTGTATTGCACCTTACATATGCAAAAATTATAAGCTAGTACATAAAAAACTAAAGACATTTGACTTTTGGTGAGCTTATTTATATTTTGTTATAAAAGCTTTAGAGACCCTACAATTTTATGTGTTATTATTTTAATATATATGATAATAGTGGTATGAGTAGTTAAATTAATTTATTTTCTCAAAAAAAAAAAAGAAGATAAATTAAATTATTGTTACATGCTTTTTTATGATGTATTTATATTTATAAATAGTAGCATGAGTAGAAAATTCACTTTAATTGTTTGGTTTTGTGTTGATTACATGTACTTCACTATTTAATCTTTTTTTATTACAAAAAATGGCTATGTAACTAATTTATAAAATTTAATATTCAGATTTCAAAGTATGAGTAATTGATTTTTTTTTTGGGGGGGGGGGGGGGGGGTGTGGTTATCTACTATTGATGCATTTTTTTTTTTCAGACAAAAAGAGTTCAAGATTTGGAGGTTACAACCACCGATGTTGATTATAAAACTATATGAGAAAATCTTGTAAATTAAGAATTATATCATGAAGGATTTTTTTTTAAAGAATTTTTTTATAGTTAATTTGGTCCTATGGGAAACTTTTTTTGGCTATGGTGTGTAATGTTGACCCCCCCAAACCTAAAGTTCTGCATTGTTTTTGGCGTAATTTATTCTAATATTTTGCTTAAAGTAAAATAACTATAATAATTAAATAAAATAAGTATGTAACTTACGTGAGATCTACAAATAATAAAAAAATAAACAATAAAGTTGTTTATAAGTGCATTACTTGGAACCTACAACTTATAAAAAAGTAAACAATAAACTAGTTTATAAGTGCATCTTAAACAAACACTTTAATCTTGTTCACATCCATAATCTTAGGTCCGCTGCTACCATCTTAGTATTGACTCTATTGAGTGACGAAGAGAAAAAATAGATTGATAATATATGAGGCGTCAAAATTGATGGCTTATGCCCATTATGTGAGAAGGGTCCGGAAAGCATCAAACATGCATTAGTTCATTGTAGGAAGGCATGGGAGGTTTGGTGGAGTTGGCAGACCTGTCCAATAAACTTGGGAGATGGAACCTTAGACATCACAGATTTAGCTATGCGAATTATGGAACAGGGGACAGATATGGATTTGGAGATTTTCTTCGTCACTGCTTGGTCAGTCTGGTACAATAGAAACCAGGTGGTACACGAACAGCCTTCCCTCTCACCTTCTCAGATTTGGGATTATGCCCAAAGGCTTCGCTGTGACTATAAAGGTGCTATCACAGCTTCCTTACTTCGACAACAGCCCCCTGGTGTTGGCTGGGCTGCCCCACCCCCTGACACTTTTAAGATAAATGTAGATGGAGCTACAGCTGACGATGGTAGATGTTCTAGTGTTGGAGCTGTGATACGTGATTGTAGAGGTATTATGATTGCTGCTAGAAGTGTTTTTTTGAATGCTTCCTATGATGTGGAGACTACCGAAGCTCTTGCAATTGAGACTGGGATTCTTTTGGCTGGTGAGTTAAAGCTTCCTCAAGTAATTATAGAATCTGACTCCCTTATTGCTGTCCAAGCGGTGAACTCTGGATCTTGCCATGGAACTATGGGTCCTATTATCCATGGTGCTCTTAATTTGCTTAATCAGTTTAGAAGTTGGAAAGTACTGCATCTGAAAAGGGACTACAACAATGCAGCACATATGCTGGCTCAGTATGCTAGAAAGGCAGAGATGTCTCAGACTTGGATGGGGTCCGAACCCCCTTGGCTTCATAATGTACTTATGTTTGATAGAACAAAGTGCTAGCACTGACTTTGTTTTTCTGCCTTGTTGTACTTCAATCTCAGATGTCAATGGAAAGTTTCGAGTTTCATTTCAAAAAAAAAAAAAAATAGGTGCAAACCCCACTCTCTTCTCCAGCAACAGTAACCTGGAAAAAAAAAAAAAAAAACCTTTGAACATATACTAACTTGAGCGATATGGTTTCCCTATCTTCTTAGATTTTGTGAAAGAAGCGATGGAAAAATGTCCATCTACAATTGAACAAGGCGATAACTTAGGATGGACTCCTCTACACATTGCCGCGCTTATGGGTAATCAGAAATTTGTGAAGCTACTTTTAGAAAAGGGCAATTCCCCTGCATATTTAAGAAACAAAGATGGTTTATCTGCTTTTCACATTGCGGCCAAGGAAGCCAAGGTTGAGGTAATGAAAGAACTCATCACAAAATGTCCAGATATCTTCGAGTTGTTGGACAACAGGAGTCGGACGGCTCTTCATGTCGTTGCAGAAAGTAGAACGAATGAAGCATTCAACTTTTTCCTGGGGAGACCAGAGACAAAGGGTTTCTTCGACGAGCAAGATAAAGAAGGAAATACGCTTGTGCATTTGGCGGCCATCAATGATCAGTATATAATGTCATCTCATTTAATATATGGTAAAGGCATTGACTTAAATGTTACGAACAAGGAGGGCTTCACCATAACGGACAATGTTCTGTTACATTGGAAGTTAAACTCCCTGGTATGACTCTTCTGTCCTGCTCTTCTGATTGACTGCACAATTTTTTAGAATTTTGAACAAAGAAACTTTCCCAAGTTTGCCTTTTCTGGGTAGATGTACAAAAGGAGGATTGATTTGGTAGGGGGAAAATCTTTTAATTTTCATTTACTTTTTATAAAATGGTTTATATTTAAGGAAAACTATTAGTTTATATTGTACTATTAGTATAAGCTCAATTTGAGTAAGCCTGGAAACACAAAAATACAGATAGGAATTTCATTCTAAAGTTTAAAAAATAAATAAATAAAACTGAAAAAGCTCACACTGTCCACATCCTCTCTCTCTCTCTCCCCGATGACATACCCACCTAGATCCACATCTCATTGCGTGCAGCACCACAGATTCATCCGTCTTGTGTTCTCCCAAATATTTCAAGCGAACCCAAAATTAGTGGACAGTTCCTAAACAACTGTCTCCACCTCAGAAATTATAAGGTCTCTAATGTGAGCCACATTACTTTTCTATCATTCCAATTCCACTAAAAGATTTCCACTTATTTAAAATTGCTAAGTTAGAAATTTTTATAAAACAGAAACTAATTATTAACTTAGCAATTTTAAATAAGTGAGAGTTTTTTAGTAAGAAGGTGGACAAGTGAGGTGGTTTACTACAAAAACTGTATAATTTCTCTCCTTCACCTCTTGTCGCCCTTATCTCTCTGTCACTCTCTTGACCCATTTTAGTAAATCACTAGATTAGGTTCACAGTGCAACACAGCAAAAGGCCAAAAACATAAACTTTTTTTCTCTCTTTGGTTTAGGATCGAAACACCATGAATATCTCCAAAAAATAGTTCACAACCCACTTCATACATTTGATGGCGCTGGCATCAAATGTGGGTCTGCGTGGGTATGTCACCGGGGAGAGAGAGAGATGGATGGTCTGTGGATTTTCAGATTTTTTTTTTTAGACTTTGGAATGGAAATTTCATTTGCGTTTTCTTGAAATCTGATGTGGGTCTTTTTAGTATTTTTTAATTTTTAATAGCAAATGTGTCATTATCCACGTAGGTTGTTTGTAAATGTTTGTAAAATAGTTTGTATTATTTATAAGATTTGCTTCGTAAACTAAACAAATGAGGATACTGTTGTATATTTTATGCAAATATGTACAATGTTGTACATATTTATTTAATCCACACTCTACAATGTGAATTTTACATTGATAATATAGTGTAAACTAATAATTGCCCAATATTTAATACACAACTACAGAATAAGGGCACTTAGGGCAGCATTCCTCTTGGGTCTTCGTATACCTCCAAGAAGAATTTTTCTTAAAAGAATATGTTGGCAGCCGCGCATATCGCTACTGTGACCTTCACGGTTCCTGGTGGATATAACCAAAACGAAAGTAAGAATTGGGGTGATGGCTTGGCAGTACTAGGTAAAAGATCTGTTTTCGGTTTATTTCTAATAGCTAATACTTTAGCTTTTGGTCTTTCCACTTCCTCAGTATTCCTCCACTTTTTGGCTTCAGCAACGATTACGGGAGCCGTTTCTGACAGAGAAGTGGCTCGACGTACCTCTCTTCTCATAGATTGGTCTATTGGAGCATTGCTGGTAGCTTTTATTGCTGGCACCTATACAGTGGTGCCACACTCTTTGGAAATTGCTGTAGTCGTTATTCTTTGTTGTTGCTTCGTAAGTACCGTGTTTTTTCCTCTCTCATTAGACGAGTACTGAATAACTGTTTGATTGCTATGCCCAAACTGGTCTGGGATGATTTGTGTCAAGTTTGAGAGAGTGAATTGGAAAACTGATTGTATTAAGCTAATAATGAATTACATTGCTCTGCCTTACATATGAAGCAACAGACGGGCAGGAAAGATAAAATAATAAACTAACAAACTTCCTAACGGCCATCAAATGTAACTAACTCTAACGATAAGCTTACTCCTGTAAATTTTTTTCGCAGGATCCTGTAACGTTTCAATTTTGAAGTTTGCAGCAGCACAAGAATTGGTTTTCCGCAGTCTAATTGGCTTATACCTCTCTGTGTGCATGCTTGGTCTGTTCCTGCTTGTACTTGGCCATATGTTTAAAATGCTGACACCAAATTTATATAACACAGTATTTCTCAATTATTGATTATGCTCTTCATTTCTTACTCCATCTTCTACAAAAGAGGGCAAATGAAATAAATTTGAAGAGGGAAGGAATGTAGATACTTCACAAACTAACAATACAACCTAAGTACATTGACATTATCCATCATTTCTAATTTGGTTGCAGCACAAAATGAAGGGTTAATTAAATGAATATCTTAAATCGTTAGTTGAGGGTAATTAAACAATGCCTTTTTTTGATGTTCTTAGTGTCTTCTTCATTTCTTTTTTGCCTATTACTGGATTCAAATGTCTCAAAATTGAACCTCTCAAGAGGAATACCAAATCCAAATTCCTTCCTCTTTCCATTTGTGTATACCTAATTTAAAGCTGTGGAATAACCAATAATTGTTGCAGAATCATTCCACCTTTATCAATAAGGTATTCAATCCATCCCTCAACTTCAGATTTTCTACAAGTTGCATCTTCTTGGTCATGTATTAAGCAATCCAAATCTGGTATATATCCTGCCTCTTTCATATGTCAAATCAACAAATCCAATACTCCATACACCCACTTTATGTGAGAACCCATCTCATCTCCAACAACAAAACTATAAACCTGGTCTCTTACCTCAATCCGACTCCTCCCCGCCTCTTTCTTACTCCCCATCCCTCTCATCAACTTCCTCATATTTGCATACTCCCCCCACTTACCTTCAGCTGCATATATATTTGACAGCATCACGTAAGTCCCCACCATATTTGGCCTCAAATCTAAAATCCTACGAGCCGCCAATTTGCCCAAATTCGGAAGCTTATGTGCTTTACAAGCTCCAAGAAGTGCCCCCCATACAGACTCATCAGGTTTAAATGGCATACTCTCTATTAGCTCATAAGCCTCCTCAACTCTCCCTGCATGCCCTAGCAGATCCACGACACAGCCATAAATCTCCTGCTTAATTTGGAGTAATATTCTAATCACCCACCATTGATTTGAAATACCTCAAACCTTCATCTACAAGTCCAGCATGGCTGCAAGCACTCAGAACTGCCAATCTTATCAGGTCTAATACCAGACCTGATCATTTTATCAAACAATTCAACAGCCACTTTTCCATATCCATGAGCCCCATATCCAATCGTCATAGTAGTCCAAGAGACCAATCTCTGCAAGTTATTTCACTAAAAACTTTTCGTGAATCACTTATGCTCCCATACTTGGCATACATGTAAGTGCATTAGCCAATGCCTAGTTCCCATCAAGGCCTCTGCGAACAATTCCTCCATGAACCTGTTGTCCGCAATTCAATACTGCTAATTTTGCACAGGCAGCTGTAACACTGGTAAATGTGAAGCAATTTGGACTGAAACCTTCTGACTCCATTTGTGCAAAGATATGTAAAGACTCAGTAGAGTCCAATCTTTCATAACCAGTTATCAAGGTATTCCATGTAATTAAATCTCTCATTCATTTCATGGAAATACTAATTTGCCTCCGATAAACCACCACACCTACAATACATGTCTGGTATAGAATTCATGACAGGAAGATTGGTTTCAAACCCATGTGAAATCATTGCAGCATGTATTAGCTTGCCCAATGTGTATGAGCCAATTGAGCTGTAGGCTCTAACAAAAATTGAAAAGCTAAATGGATTGAGTTCTGCTTCCTCCTGTTTGTCAAATAAATTCAAGAACTTAATGTAGACTGTGAGATATGCTGATATGAATTCTTTTTAAAAATTGAAACATTTTTAATTGTAGAGACACAATAACAAGTGAGCTTTGGAACCCAAGTACTTTCATAGAATTTGAGGTTGTTTCAACTACTTATCAGCAACATTTGCCCGAAAACTCGAAGCCCTCCATAGCTATCACCTCTATGAGTGTAACCAGTGATCAAAGTAGTCCATGAAACAGCATTTTTTGCATCTATCTCCTGAAAGACCATGCATGCCTCGTCCATGCTAACGCACGTAGCATACATATCCATGAGTGCATTATTAACATACATAGATTCCTTCATGCCATGCTTGATGGCCAAGCCATGAACCAATGCCCCATACGAAAGAGCCTTCATGCTCTTACAGCCCTTCAAAGCACTGGACAAAGTAAAAGCATTTGGCTTCACTCCATTCCTTACCATCTCACAGAACATAGCCCGTGCATGGCTGTAGTGGTTGCAAGACGTGTACCCTGCAATCATGGCAGTCCATGCAACCACATCTCTCTCAGGCATTTCATCGAATAGTAACTGGGCCTCTTTTATCAAGCCCCTTTCAAAGCACTATTAGATGAGGTTTGTGGATAATACGGAAGGTCCCTTAGATAAGAAAGGTGTGTTCGATTGGATGGTGGAGTTGTGGACCCATTGAAGGGAGTTTCGGATAATGGGTGGAATTGCATGGAAATCAGCCGTAGAAAGTAGTCTTTTAGTGCTCATAATTCCATGCCAAGTGAGGACCCAAAAATGTGACTGTAACTGAAGTTTTTATAGTTTGGTCTTGTCGGTTAGTAAGTTCTGTTTGTAAGATAATGGGTCTGATAAGTCTATTTCAGTGTATGGTGTGTTCCTGTCTGGCATGTGGATGTAAGGGAGTATATTATAAAAGTATAGGCTCCATAGGTTGCCAAATCATTAGTAGACCTCTCAAGTTTGTTCATAAGATTCTAGATTCAAAACCTCTTGTTAGTATTTTAGGGCCACACTCATGGTATTTTTTTTTTTTTTTTTTTTGTAATAACTTGATGCATGCGAGACAGATAGGGAGGCTGCATACATCCAAGCTTGTTTGTCAAAAAAAAAAAAAAGAATAAAAAAATGAGCATCTAACTATTTTCTTTCTTTCTTTTTCGAGATTTTTTTTCCTCTCATCCTTAGTAACCGGTTGAATAACCCACTTTTGTTGAATTATATATTCTGTGGGATGTCATGCACCGGACATCCACACTCATTTTGCTACTCATGCTAAATGAGTAGTGCCCCTGATGGCCCAAAATTGTATGAACCTAATTTTGCTTGCAACTTTGAATCTTTGATGATTGACAATTCATTTAATTGATCCAAAACATAAGCAACCCTCTTTAACCCCATTATAGACTCACCTCTGTGATGATGCATGGGTTGGTTTATGGGTGGTGCTTTGCTATAACATAAACATCTGTAGCTTGAGGGGTTACATTGATGTGACAATCAGGAACATGATTTCATGCTAGAATCCAGCACAAGGTTTGTACCAAAGTAGAATGCCAAACATGGGAAAGATACAATACCCAATTGTATTCTTGACCAGCTTGCAGGTTGAGCATGCTGAGAACACAATCATTACATAACTTGTCAATCTTTTACATAACTTTTTTAAGTGTCAAGCTATGAATGACCCCATTTTTAATGAGTCATATTAACAGTTTTTAAGATAATTATTAATAAACTATTTTAGAAAAAATTTTATCCCATTTTTATGAGAAAAAAAATTGTCAAAACATTAAATTTTTTTTCCGTAAATATTTTCTTAAAATAATTTACTAACAAATGTTCTTAGACCATTTGTTAACTTTTTCCTTTTAATATAACATTTTTATTATATATCAATCACAACTTACTACTTTATTAGTCGTAAACATTTTGTCACTTATATTATTGATGTATATATTAGCTTTGAACAGCCAGAGTAGACTTGGGATAGAACTCTTAAAGACAACTCTAGTAGTCTCCAGATAGAACTCTTAAAAGACAACTCTATTTGATACTTAATACAAAGTCACATGACTAATTTCAGTTGAGTAACACTCAATCACGTGTACCTAAACTTTTTTTTTTTTTTTTAAAAGAACTTGCAGCCATCTAACCTTATAGGCTTCTGAATTTAATTTATGTTGCAGGTTGAATGATTAGGAATAAACAGTACTAGAGAAACCCTTTTCATGCAGAACGAAATCGAGAACAGTCACTGACTCGCTGGTCAGTTGCCAATACAATACAAGAATTTACCTGAAAGCATTTACATCATTAACTTTTTGCTTTGGTTCATAAAGTCAAACTATGCTTCCAATTGATTGGTAAAGTCTAAACAAATTGTTGAGAATGCCTAATGATAGGTTACCAAGTTGAAATGACAACTAATAATTGCAATTTGTTTATCAAAAAATCATCAGTTGACTTCCACTGCTACAAGAAGCAGAGTCCTTCAGATGTAATGCAATCTCTCCTGGTACACAGGGGATGCCTTCTTTGATTACTCAAGCAATCACAAGTAAAGCAGCTTCATCAGAGCTTGACATGAATTAATATGCCAACCATCAATATATATATATATATATATAGGATTGCTTGGGTTAAATAATACTTAACTTGTGCAAGGTCAGAAACAGAAAATTAGAAGGAAAAAGAATCGTATAGGTTAAAAAAGTGACACAATCACTTCCTTCCCATTGCATTTGCGCACGCATGGAGTAGTCGATTCTTATGATAGGTGGGACAGCATATCAGATAATACTTTTAGATCAAAGAATCACAACAAGCTGGCCAAGGCTTTAGCAAATTTCATTGAGGTTTACCTCTTTTCTATTCTTTTAATTCACTTTATTTTGACCAGCTTCCAAATTTTCCGAATAGGTGGATTGTGGTAGAGTTCAAAAATAATTAATTATATTCAAGTTTCAAAGAGAAAATCTTGGATAATAAGTGAACTTTGCACTGTCAATTATTTAGCTCCCTGCCCAAAACCTGAATTTTAGCAAATGGTTGTGAACTTACCTTAAATTACTAGTAACATTGAGCAAGCCATGCCAAGTTTGCAAAACGGACAACCCCATTTAACACCAAAGTACAAAATATCAACAAAGGTTCTCAAGTTTCAAGTATAGAGAAGTCATACCTGGGAAGCCACAATCCATTTTCCATCAATCCAGTCCTGATGTGACCTTAAGTCAGAATGCTTAAACTCTATTTCCTCATCTGTGTCCCTAAAGTAAACTAAGTATTTTGAGCCACCAAGAACCTTAGAAATCACACCCACCCACCACCCATCATTGTACAAAGCATCGACTTCTTCAAAAAGACTGAAACGATCAACAACAAGAGTTTCTGGTGGACATGGCCTAATATGCAGGGTATCAAACTCTTCTCTCAGAAAGCCTGAATCATCATCAGTCCTCAGGCTCTGGTACTGGACAAGGAACTTGTCCTTTCCCACTGCTTTAACGATTGTTGCAGCAAACCACGCACCTTCAAAACCATCATCATCACTGCTAACCTCAACTAGAGTCCCCTTGCTGAACATTTTTTGTGCTGTTGCGTCACTAGCCTTCACCTCATTTGTGATTGACATGTTCTGCAATTCAATTTTTTAAAGCTGACAATGTGAACTACATTAAAAACCTGAGCCAAAGATGACCTCTACAGGGAATGTATAAAACAAAGTAGAATATGCTAATCTAAGATGCATGGGTATGGGTACAAGGACACAAAAACCTAGGGTACGATATGTTAGGGATACGTGTATTAATTACTTATTAAATATATTTTATTTATATTTTTAATATATTATTAAGCATATATTTTTCACATATTGTTAAGCATATATCAATTTAAGAGCAATAATGCATAATAAAGTGAATCCATTGCCATTTAAGGGATGTTTAGAATACAAACCAAGATCCAAAAAAAAGTAAATAAACGATAACTAGATAAGTGTGCAACATTGAAACTAATATATAAACAATATAAATGAAAATTTTTACAAGTTTTGGCTATCTCTCACTATCGGGGGTTGAGTTTCAGTGGTACCTTTTTTTTTTTTTTTTCAAAAAAGAAAAGAAAAAAGACTAGGTATGTACCTTAGAGGTATTCAGTACTATACTCATATGATACATATCGGATATGTAAATATGAGCAAAAATGGAATATCCGTGCATCCTAGATGCTATTAATGAATATTATTAAATCAGATATTATTAATTTTAAGAGCTTCAGGCATTCAACCTCTGATCACACACTAGCCAAAGAAAAGGAACAACAATAACAACAACAAAGCCTTAATTCCAAAAATTTGGGGTTGGTATGGATCCTCAATCTCAACAGACTAGTCAAGGTTTGCCATATGTACTCTTTTCCGTCATTCTATTTTATTCAAAGTCATACGCTCCCTTATTTCCTTAATTGACATGACTTATTTTAATTTTAATTTTTATATATTACACATATAAGAACTACATTTATTGGGAAAAACCATCATAGTCAACTCCCGAATCTAATACCTGCAATGAGTTTATTGTTCTCAAGCACTAAAGAATGTCTTAACAATCAAGAAGTTTCTACTCTAAAACATTCTTTTGACCAATGTAAACAAGCTGAGGTTTAGAAACTCAACCATTCTTTTGGAAAAGAGAAGAACCCTTAAGAGTGACACAGTGATATGTAAATTAGCAAATGAAAAGATTGATTTTTGTGATCTTAGAATCATTAGGCAAAGAGTGTCGAGTTTACTCATAACAGAAACCAACTAAATCATCCTAGAACCATTTAAAACCAAACCAAACAAAATCACCACCACCATTTCAAATAATAATAATAATAATAATAATAAAAACCATTATTTCCACAAAAATTAAAATTAAAATTCCCAGAACCATTTCCATCAAAACTACACAAAAAACCAAACTGAACCCATCATCGAAAATTTATCAAAAAACACAAACTGAAACCTTAATTTTAAACCCCAACTGAACCTTCCCGCAAGCATTTCCAGCCAAAAAAAAACAAAACCACAACCACTATCCAAAAGAAAAATCAATTTACCCCAAAAAAACAAAAAACGAAAGAGAAGAAGAAAAGAAAAGAAAGTCCCACCTCTTTTTCTTGCTCCTCAAATGGCGGAACCCCTCATGAACTCATTCTCTATGCAGCCTCAGGTCCTCCTTCGCAAACCCACTCTTCTCCTTAGAGTCTCTGAAAAAATCCCCGAACCCCCTCCCACTTCCCAGATCACTGTTTGGGGGCGGGGGGGGAGAGAGAGGTACAGAGAGTGAGAGAGGCACTTTATGATTGAAGAGAAGCGGATGGTGACTAGCTTTAAATTTTTAATGACATTAAAAATTTGAATTTGGGTTGGGCCTCTAGACTTTCCACGTATAAGCTAAAAAAGCCTAAATTATTAGGTGATTTTTTTTTATTGGACAAAATTATATTATGTATAGGTGTTATTTTTTAAGTTATTTATTTAATTTTTATAAGTTTTTCTTTTAAAATTCTGTTATGTAGTTATTTAATTAAAAAATATTTTTTTTATATGAGAAAAAATTCATATAACAAAATCTTAAAAGGAGAATTTAAAAAGCAGCATCTAAGTATTGTACATAAATTTTGTTATTTTTTATTATTATAAAAATTAAAGCTAAGATTTTTTACTATTTATAATTTGATACTGTTAAGTGACAAAGAACATTTACATCAGCCTGAAATTTTAGTTAAAATGCATCACATTCTCTATTTGTTTTTATTTAAATATACTTATTTATTTATTATTAGTTTTTTACACAAAAATTTCTCCATCTTTTTCTCTTTTTCGGTTATACTCTCAACATCATTTGGAGAGGCACAACCTCCTTAGATGTGTTCTTTTTATTCTAAAAAATCAGGTCATTTTGGATTTTTTCCATCCAAAGGTGTGTCAGTAAGTATGTAAGTTCTTGCATCTTAGAAAAATTTGTTTGACATTTGGCATTAAAGATGAGATCATTTAAGTTATGGTCTTGGTCTTGGGGGTTTCTAGGATTCTGTTAAGGGGTTTGAGAGATTGAAGTGAAGTTCGAAAGGGGTTGTTAGGGTTTTAGATGAGAACAATTGGGTGAATGAGAGGAAATTGATAGGGTAGCTTAGAGTTGAGAGGTTTTTAAACCAAATGTTGAAGTGGTTTTAAAAGGTTGATTAAATCAAGATTAAAAGGGTTTTTTTTTTTTGGGGGGGGGGGGGGGGGGGTGTGGTTGGGGGTGGTTTTAAGGAAGAAAATAATTGAGTGAATGAGATGGAACAAGACTCTCTCCCTTCCATGATTAAAATATACTTTAACTAATAAAAAACAATTAAGATTTACTATTGCTTAACAAAACTTTTAGGTAGCTCAAGCCCAGCTTACTATGGGATTAGTGATGATAAAAATACCTTGTTCCGCCCCAAAGAGGTAAGGGGAAGTGGACTTGTTTTGGTCACTCTATTCCACCACGAATGTATATATGCATATTTTGTTTTATATATATCTAAATTATGAGTGCAAATAATTTGAATCTTTAATATGTATATCTTAATTGCAATTTATCTTCTTATACATGTACTATTACCAACGCTAATAGACTTGTCTCTCTTTTTCTTTTAAGACTCTCTAGCCGCATTTATCTTTTTGTTTCAGTGTTTTAATTCAATTTAAATTATTTATTTAATATTTTTATTATTATAATTTCAAGAATTTTATTCAAAATTTATGCTAAAAAACAAAAACCTCAATCCCTTGAGTTTAACAAGATTGTCTCATTTGTTTTTTTATGCTTTCTTTTTTCTTTTCTTTTTTTTTTTTAAATTTTTTTTTATGGTGACTGTCTCATTTTTTTTTTTTTTTTAACAACAAAAAAACTATCTCATGTGTGTAATTTCCTAAAAGGCAATAGAGAAAAGTGCAACTAACAGAAGTGATATCTTGTAATTTGTTTTTATGATGAAACTATAAGTAAGAAAATTTTCTATTTCTATCCTTACACTGTGAAGATAAATAACTTTATTAATTTATTTAACACAATAAAGCTTCAAAGCTTCTTCTAAAAAAAAGCTTCAAAGCTATTATTATCACAATCTCTTCTCTACACCCCTAATCGAGAAACAACTAACAATCCTTCATACTCCAGTCTCTTGTAAGTCCTTCATTTACGTTTCTCATTCTCCTTATAATTATTTAGCCACAAAATAAAAGTCCCAAATACAAACTCTTTACCCAAGCCATTTGACCAATAACTTGTCTATACCACTGCAAAAGTGTTTTATGCAACTTTATTAATGATAAAAGATAGACAATTTTATTAATGATAAAGAGTATGTACAAGACAAATACAAACAAGTGTAAGCATCTACACAGAATATAAATCATCAACTAGCTAAAACATATAAAATATGGATTGATTCTTTTGACTTCCACCGACAATTAGCTGCTGCTGGACATGGGCAAAGAAATCCTGTTTGCTTTCTTATAATCTTGCAACAGGATTTGAGCCATATCCAATATTTGCTAGAGTTGGGTATTTTCAAAGTAATATTTACTCATAGAGTTCCAAATGGCCCATACCAACATAGCCCACAATCCAGTATCTTCAATACTGCACTCCACGCAATCTCTACTAAACAGACTAAAGAGGTCAATATCTGTATCAGTAGGCCATCTTTGTATTTTGCCTCTCACCAAAGCTCAAACATTTCAGCTAAAGGGCATGACCACAGTGCATGAAGCGTTGTTCCATCTTCCTATTGACATTTTGATTATGCTACTATCTTCCTAGATCGCAAATTTTGAAGAGTAGCCAACGAATTAGAGCATTCCACGCCACACACAATGTTTTATTTTTGATGGAACATGTAGCTTCCACAGTTTCCTTCATATTCTTCTATCCCTCCATGCCGAAGACTTTTGCCATGCATATATATAGAGGAATTAGTTATCTAGACAGCCAATTTAGGGTTTGTTAGGGATTCACTTATTTTGGTGAAACTGAAAATTTTTTTGTTAAAAATACTCTGGATAAAGGTAAAAGTTAACTGAAATAGTACAGTAAAACTCATGAATAATATTAAAAAGTGTAATGAGACCCATGAATAGTAACAAAAATAAGTTAAATAGTAAAATAAACTGACTTTTTAATTTGGAACTAAACACACACTAATAAGCCGACTTTACATGTATTCATCTAAGTTTGAACTGTTTGATAGCTAAGCCCAATCTGGTCTGGGAAGATTTAATTGATTGGTGGCCTTCAAATTTGAAAGGAAAAGACTTTAAAGCTGATATCTTTTGCAGTTTGGCATGGGCACAACTGGAGTAAGAGGAACGTTGTCAGTCAAGGGAAAGCTGCTTATGTTTAGCCTTGATGCTTTGCCTTTGTTAGGTGTGATTGTGTGCTTTTATTTATTTCTTGGATGCTGTCCATTGGTTTATTAGAAAATGACATCAAAATATTTCTTTAACTCTTTTGATTTAACACTAGTTAGCTTGCACGTGACACCTCTTGAGTGAAAAAATTAAGATAAAATTTCTATTTGAAAAAGTATGAAACTATATACATAAAAAAAATGTATGTCACATACAAAGTTAGGGTAACTATTTAACATATGAATATCTATTTTATTTTAATAGTTTCTTAGTACTTATTTGTTAATGATAATATCCACTCACTAAAAATTTTTAAGAATGATAATGAATATCATCATCTTTCAACAATAAGCAACTGAGTTTTGTTAAGATATTGTCACAATATTTAAATTTTCATAATAAAAGATGTCATATGCTACAATTGAACATTTTCATCAAATACCTTCAACCATACACAATGAAATTTTTTCCATTCATACTTTCTTCTTTATCATTCTACATGAGTCTAGGTACAATGTTTAGTTAGCTTGGTTTTTAACGAACACCCATTTTAGGCAAGAAAATAAAAATAAAAAATAAATAACAAAAGGCATGTGTCTCAAATTTTCCATTAGATAAATTATAAGTTTCAAAGATTTAAACCTAGAAAATCAATGTTCTTTAGGTAATAAATAAAATACCTTATATCATCATTTCAACTTTCTAATCATTACTACCATCTAAAACTCAAAATACATGAATTTTTTTTTTGGAATATTAAAATTTAGTGGGAGTATTTTAGACATTACACAATGTAATATTCTAAGAATCATAAACTTTCATTAGGGTTTAACTGAGAGAATAAAAATATGACATATTTGCTCTTTTCCAAAACATTAAGGAGAGAATTGCTTTATTTTAAAGTTTAAGGAGGAACTGTGAACTATCTCAAACATAAATGATGAAAGGTGTTTTTATCCTAAGTTTTTTCTCGGTGTAAAACTATGTGTTTTTACTTAAAATTGTACGTAAAGATAAAAATACAATAAAAAAAAAAGGATAAAATTTAGTTGTAAAATTAGTTGTAGGTTTAGGCTACAATCTTACTAAATATTTTTTTATTGGAGGTGAGTTGTAACCTTAGGTTATAATCTTATTCAATAAAATAAATATTACTATATATTTTGAAAATCTAATCATTGAATTCATATTCTTTACGTTCTTAATATACATGTCAAATTTTGTATTAATCAAATATTATTTACTATATGATCTATAGCTTACATTTTATGCATAATTTTAAACTACAAAAACTTGCAACTTAAACAATTTATTGATGATATAACTATTGATTTTTAATTTTCTTAAAATTTTGCAAGCATGGAAGATATATAAGAATAAAATGTAATTAATTCAATGGTGGATTTGTCAAAATTCACCTCCAATAATTTTTTTTTTTGGAATAAGGTTGTAGCTTAAAGTTACAACCAATTTTATAGCTAAACTTTATCCTAAAATATATATATATATATATATATATACAAAAAGTCAACTTAAGAAAATTGTACGTGAAATAATGAATTTTGGCTAAACAAAGTTGACTAAATCAAAAAAAAAAAAAAATTCTAGAAACTCAATATAATGGTACAACATTTTCGTAATACCATGATTTCGTTATATTTTATTTTCATTCTTAAAGAATGATACTTTAGTAGTTGCAAAAATATTATGACAATAATAAATTGTCTTAATATTATGTCTACAACATTTTCACAACAAATCATAAGTAGTATATTGTTACGGGTTGTTATTGATGAGTAAAAAAGTAATTTCATTGGTAAGATTAAATTAGAACCAATAACAATTTACCTCCTATGCTTTGTTATGAAAATGTTGTGAAAAATATTATGGATATTGTACTTTTTTTTTATGATACCTTTATTTTTAGTTGTGGTTGGTTCCAGTATGATATTTATTATTTTATTTTGGCTTATAAGGAATTAACACCTTAACAATTGTGAAAATATTATAACGATTTTTTGTGTTAATATTTTATTTTTTTAGAGTAGTTCATATGTATATAAAAGAATAAAAAAAATAAAAAGCGAGTTCCATAGGCCATTTTACCGCCCAAAAAAAAAAAAAAAAAAAAGAGCAAGTGAAAGCGGAAAGAGTTAAGTAGACCAAATTCGCTATTTCTTTGGCATTAACACATTTTTTTTTTTTTAAGAGTAGCTCATATGTATATAAAAGAATAAAAAATAAAAAGCGAGTTCCATAGGCTATTTTACCACCCCCCCAAAAAAAAAAAAAAAAAAAAAAAAGCAAGTGAAAGTGGAAACAGTTGAATAAACCAAATTCAATGTTTCTTTGGCATTGACACTTTTTATATATAGAAGATATATATATATATATATATATATATATATATATATAGAAATTTAAATTAAAGCCAATAACAATATACCACTATAATTTGTTATGAAAATATTTTGAAAAATGTTGCAGATGTAATACTTCTTTTTTTACACAATACCTTTATTTTTTGTTGTGGTTGGTCCAAGTATGATATTTTTATTATTTTATTTTGACCTAATGGACTTAACACTTTTAACAATTTTGAAAATATTGTGATAATTTGTTGTTTGAATAGAGTTGAACAGGCTATATTAACAACAAAAAATAAAACAAAAAAGAAAGGCCAACAGAACAGTGCCACTTGAATAAACCAAATGCACTGTTCCTTTACTCATTCACACTTTTTATATATTGAAATTTACCACGTAAGATTTTTTATGAAAATGTTGTTGATGTAATACTTTTTTTTTTTCATAATACCTTTATTTTTAGTTGTGGTTGGTTTCAGTATGATATTTTATTATTTTATTTTGACATATAAGAAATTTACATCTCAACAATTGTAAAAATATTGTGATAATTTATTGTATTAATATTGTATTATTATCATATAAGCAAGTAAAAAAAAAAAAGGAGGAGGCAAGTATAATTGTATACAGTGGGATTGAATAAACGAAAGTACCGTAGATTGTTAAGTTTATATTAGAATAACAATTTATTATGTAAGATTTGTTATGAAAATATTATGGAAATATTATAGAAGTAGTATCTTTTTTTTTTTTTTTAACAATAACTTTATTTTTATTTGTGGTTGCTTTCAGTATGATATTTTATTGTAATATGTAAGAAACTTACACCTCAATAATTGTAAAAATATTGTGGCAATTTATTGTGTCAATATTTTATTATTATCATATAAGCAAGTTAAAAAAAAAAAAAAAAAAAAAAAAAAAAAAAAAAAAAAAGAGAGAGAGGCAAGTATAAGTGTATAATAAAGTGTAACAGCAATTCAGGGGTTGGCCAAGTTGGTTGGGCTCTTGGTTTCAAAGTGCTTGTACTGGGCTTGACTAAGTGTACTCCCTAGTTCGAGTCCTGCTACTTGCACTTTGAAAAGAATTTCTTGGGCTAGTGCTTTATCCCTTCGTGGGCTCACCCAACATGAACAGTAATTAGTCTCTGGTTGATAGCCTTGAGGAAACGAGAAACCAAAAAAAAAAAAAAAAAAGCGTAACAGCGGGATTGAATAAATGCATGTGCAGTAGCGGAAGTTCTCATCGAATAAACTAAAGCACGCACAAATACTGTAGCGCGTAGATAGAGGCATGAGATGAAACGGTGAGTTTTGGACCGTGATTGCCTAACCAAAAATTTATTGTAGAGGCATTCACTTTTTTTATATGGTTAGTAGAAGTCCAGAGACACGATTATAGAGAAATTTTATATCCATAAAAAAATTTAGGTGGTAAATAACTTGCTGTTACTGGGGCAAGAAAACTATTTTTAGTGGTAGGTTTAGATTAAATTAATACCAACTTGTCATGTAAATTTTTTGTGAAAATGTTGTGAATAGTAATATTTTTATTAATAAATAAATAAATAAATTAAAAAGTATAAATCTTTGAAGGGTAAAAGTAGTTATATTGAAAGAAATTCTATGCTCTTTATGATGGGGCCACCTTTTATTTTGATCAAATGTATGATTTTTTTAGCCGCGTTTAAAACGCAGCTATAGGTCCAGCTGTATACCCTAAAGCTGCGTTTTTCAAATCGGCTTAGTAAGCCTTCAGTGACGTTACCTATAGCCGCGTTTTTGAAAAACGCAGCTATAGGTTAGCCTTATAAATATGTCACTGACCTATAGTCGCGTTTTCATAAAAACGCGGCTATAGGTCAACCTTTTGTGACGTTACCTATAGCCGCGTTTTCAAAAAACGCAGCTATAGGTCCAGCCTTGCGAAAACGTCACCGACTTATAGCCGCGTTTTTTGAAAACGCGGCTATAGTTTATCCTTTTGTGACGTTACCTATAGCCGCGTTTTCAAAAAACGCGGCTATAGGTATCAAAAAAAAAAAAGTTCCCATGTCCCCCCCCCCCCCTTCCCACCTACCCCCACTTTCTTCAGCTTATTTCTCCCTCTTTCTTTTTTTTTTTTTCTATTCATTCCTCACTTGCTCACTTACTCCTCCGTAAGTTCTTCTTTCTTTCCTCTTTTTTTTTTTTTTTTTTTTTTTTTTTTTTTGCTTCCTTCCCCATTTGGGTAACCCTTCTCTCTTTTTTTTTTTTTTTTTTTTTTTCCCCTTTTTCTTTCTTCCTTCATCAAATCTGGATAACTCTTTTTTTTTTCTTTTTTTTTTTTTTGCTTCCTTCCTCATCTGGGTAACTCTTCTTTTTTTTCTTTTTCTTTTTTTTTTTCCCTTTTTCTTTCTTCCTTCATCAAATCTGGAGAACTATTTTTTTTTTTTTTTCTTCACTAGGTATCTTTTTATTTTTTTCCTTTGTTTCGTTGGAGCTGATGCTTTTTTTTTTTTTTTTTCTTTCATTTTTTTCATCATCTCAAGCACACTGAGCATATGTCAGTAGATCTTTTTTTTATTTTTTGGTGGTTATTTTATGCTTAGCTAGTAAGAAAATGGAGGAGATGCTATTGTGAATCTATGCTCTTGTGTTGCTGATATTGTGATTATTTTTAAGTGGGTTTGTGTTCTTATATTTTGGAGCACATTATGTATGATATTAAATTTTTGGAGCACATTGTGATTATGTTTGATTTTAAGTGTGTTTGATTTTAAATTTTTTGGGTTTGTTTGTATTGTGAATATGTTGTGTTTGATTTTAAATTTTTTATGTTTGTTTGTATTGTGCATATGTTGTGTTTAATTTTGAATTTTTTGGATTTGTTTGTATTATGAGTGTGTTGTGTTTGTTTTTTAATTTTCTGGTTTGTATTTAATTTTGAATTTTTTGGATTTGTGATTAATTTTGAATTTTTTTATTTGAATTTTGAATTTTGAATTTTATGGGGAAAAAAAAAAAAACCCAGATTTTTTTTTTAGAATAACCTATAGCCGCGTTTTTTAAAAACGCAGCTATAGGCCTACCGTGTTAAAAACGCGGCTTCAGGTCTGACCTATGGCCGCGTTTTTAAAAAACGCAGCTATAGGTGCTACCTATGGCTGCGTTTTTGAAAAACGCGGCCATAGTTTTGTTGCTGCGGTACTTAAGCCGCGTTTAAAAACGCGGCTATAGCCGCGTTTAAAAACGCGGCTATAGCCGCGTTTTTTTGGGCTATAGCTGCGTTTTTTAAACGCGGCTACAGACCCCTTTTTTTGTAGTGCGAACCTTACGAGGATGGCCTAAATGAGGCTAGTTAATTAACTTCTCCTTTTTATTGCAGTAATTTGAAAACCATTTATAATATATGTGTGCTTGTTTATATATGCACATAAAGTTTTGGTTTACTATATAAAACACTTGACTTTTGGTTTACTATATAAAATTTTTCCATATAAAGTTTTTAGACATCACAATTTTACACATAATTATTCTAATATATGATTAGAATTAAAATATTTTCTAGATTTAAATATTTTTTATAGGATTCTATATTTAAATCCTTCATTAAAATCATATCACATTATATTTCTTTAAGTTATAAATATATAGTTTTATATATAAACATAATTATAATTGTAGGGTTAGGATTTGTGGCCCAAGCCCAAAACAATAAATTTGTAGAGTATGGGTGAAAGAACTAGGTTAAGTATTTGATTGACAACAATGAATCACAACTTTCAAACATAAGCCAATATGAATTTACACGTAAAACCTGAAAATCCGAAGAGCTATATTATTGTTTATCTAATGAACAAAGATCTTAAGGTTACAATCAAGTTCTCTCTTTATTTTTTTATTATTCCCCATTTTTCTCGTTAGGAGCCTCCTTCCTTTATATAGCCACCCTTCTCCTCATCTCCATCGTCCACTTGTTCCTCATCCATAAGTTTGCTTGAGTACATGTCACGTCAAGCATCTTCTTTTACCTCTGTGTGAGTGGCGGTAGGTTAGGATGCACTGTTCAGGGGTCTTCTCCACATAAATGCGGCTAGAAAAGTTGCTGCAGAGTATTAAATATGGTGGTAGCAGCTTTCCCCTTAAATATTTCTCTATCCTTATCGTTTTCCAGCATACTCAGAGCTTATCTTGATCAGGTGGAGTCCTTGGAAGGTCATTTTGGCCTTTCACACACTCAATTGATTTATAATATTTGCGTCAGAGGATTACAACCTCTTCGGACAGGAGATATCCTTTTCGGATTGTAATAATTCTTCCTTCTGAGGGTCCCACTTCCAGATGAGCCCTGCCTTTTCCATCTCCTTCTTCTCAGTCGCAAAATAGCTCTCCTATAAGCTTTCGGCCTATTATGTTGGGCTGGACTGTTTTCCCCCCACAATAATAAATGCTTAATACTATGACATATAATTCCATATAAAAACATAAGCATAATAATTCATATTAATAATTATCATAATTATCAAATTTCATATTTAGAAAAAAATGAAGAAGAGAAAAAATCATATAATGTGTAACTTTTGTGTGTGTTGCACGAGTTGCTAACTAGTTAAGAATATAGGTAATGTTACGCATACTACAATTTTTATCACCTAGAGGCTAGAAAGCTAGAACTTATAGAATAATTTGTTTCTAGTCATCAAAACACATTTAAAAGATTCATTTATTAAGAGGTTAAGGTTCGCCAATCATAACATATCAATTTGTAACCATGCATTATATAATAAAATTTGTAATATTTTCAGTATTTTTATAAGAATAAATCATAGTTTTCACATGATCTTGCATTAAAATTATTTTTTACGGAAAAATGGGACTCGGAAACCCACTTAAGGCTTGGGCACAACGATTAAGGAAAGGATTGAGATCTTCTAGAGTTCCTAGGGTAATCTACCATGTAAAGTTCTTTTAATCTTAATCTTTCATTTATAATAAAAGGTCTAGATTTTGCCATATCATTAATTCACTAACAAATCTACAAAAATAATGATTTTAAAAAATAACTGCTCATAAATGATAGGTATTACCTTAAATGTGAATAGTGGCTATGATATTGCAGCATTAAATGCAAAAGAAATTTGCTTATTTAGAAAATTGATTATTATGCACATAAACCAAGAAGCATATATATATATATATATGAGAGATGTTACGTCTACAACAATTTTACAATATTTTTACAACAAATCACAGGTGGTTAGTTGTTATTGGTTTGAAACTAATACTAAGATTACTTTTTTGCCCCAACAATAACAACTAGTAACAACCTACCACTTAGAATTTGTTGTAAAAATATTGTAGAAATGTTATAAACATATCATTTCTCTATTTATATAGTCGATATATGAATGGCAGAGACACCTGGGTTTTCATTCCAATTTTTTTAGTCTTCTCTTAATTTTATTAAAATTAAGCATAAACATGTTTTTCTTTTCTTTTCAATTACATGATTGGCACTTAGATCATAAAATATGATTTTTCTATGTCCCATATCAATCGAACCTATGCTTTGAAATTAACAACCAAAATGATTTGTGGTACAAATTGAAAAATGAAGAGGGAAAGGAGAAGATGACTTCACGTTTTCTTAGAGACCTGATTTAGGTAAAAGAGGTAAGGCAATAATTATCATTTATGAGTAGTTATTTTTTAGACCATTATTTAGGGGATTTGTTAGTGGATTAATGATATGAAAAAATTTAAACCTTTTATTATAAATGAATGATTAAGATTAATAGAACTCTATATGGTAGAGTACCTTAGGAACTTTAGAGGATCTCAATCCTTAATGAAAACATGATCTAACAATAAGAATATATATATATATATATATATATATTGCTTTTCTTCCTTTTTTGTTGCTTTAGTTATGTTTCCTTTATTATATATACTTGACTTGGATTCATTGATATGATATATTCTTTGCTTGTACTTAGTGTTACTCAAATTGTTGTCTTTAACACAATGTTTGATTCTGCTACTATCTTCCTAGATCAAAAATTTTGAAGTGTAGCCAACGAATTAGAGCATCCACGCCACACACGTTAACAGACCATGTTTTACTTTTGATGGAACATGTAGCTTCCGCAGTTTCCTCCATATTCTTTTATCTCTCCATGCCGAAGAGATATTGCCATGCATAGAGGAATTAGTTATCTTGACAGCCAACTTATAAGCCGATTTTACATGTTTTTTCCTCTCTCGATAATGAAGATGGAAGAACTGTTTGATAGCTAAGCCCAAACTGGTCGATCTGGGATGATTAATTGATTGGTATCTACTGCAAGTTGTACCTTTAAAGCTATCTTTTGCAGTTGGTATGGGGCCTATGGGCACAACTGGAGTAAGAGGAATGTGGTCCGTCTGAGGAAAGCTGCTTGTGTTGAGCCTTGTTGATTTGCAATTGTTTGGTGTGCTTGTTTGCTTTATTTTTTTGGATGCTGTCGATTGATTCATCAAAAAAAGGCATCATAATATGTCTTTAACTTTAACTCTTTTGATTGAATAAGTTCAAAGACAAAATTAGAGAGAAATTTTATATCCACCATAAATTTTAGACCGTAAATAACTTCTTGTTATTAGTGGGCAAGAAAAATATTTTTAGTGATGAGTTTAGATTAAACTAATAACAACTTGCCATGTAAAATTTTTGTAAAAATATTGTGAATGTAACATTTCTCTTAATAAATAAATAAGTTAGAAAGTACAAGTTTTTGAGGGTGTAAACGTAGTTAAATTGAAGGAAATTCTACACTTTTTATGATGGGGCCACATTTTATTTTGATCAAATGTCTGATTTTTTATCAAACCTGATGAGGATGGCCTAAATGAATCTTATTAACTTCTTCTCTCCTTCTTCTTCTTCTTCTTCTTCTTCTTCTTCTTCTTATTTTTATTTTTTAATTTAATTTAATTTAATTTTTTGTCAATTTGAGAACCATTTATAACATATGTGTGCTTGTTTATATATATATATATATATATATAAACACGTTTACTTTTGGTTGACTATATAAAGTTTTTCCTTATAAATTTTTGAAATATCACAATTTTACACATAATTATTCTAATATATAACTAGAATTAAAATTTATTCTATATTTAAATCCTTTTTATAGGATTCTATTCATTAAAATCATAGCAGTATAGCACATTATGTTTTCTTTAATTTATAAATATATAGTTTTATATATAAACATAATTATAATAAATGCTTAATACTATAATATATAATTCTATATAAAAACATAAGCATAATAATTCATATTAATAATTATCATATTTCATATTTAGAAAAAAATGAAAAAAAGAAAAAATCATATGATGTGTAACTTTTGTGTGCATTGCAGACTAATTAAGAATAAATGTAATGTTACACATACTACAATTTTTATCACCTAGAGGCCAAAAGGCCAGAATTCACAAACTAATTTGTTAAGAATCATGAATCAGCAAAACACATTTAAAACATTAATTTATTAAGTGGTTAAAGTCCACCAATCATAATATATCAATTTATAGCTATACATTACATAGTAAAACTTGTAAAGTATTTTTGGAAGAATAAATCATATTTTCCACATAACCTTGCGTTAAAATTATTTATTGCCGCAAAATGGGACGCGGAAACCCATTTAAGGCTTGGGCATGACAATTAACGAAAAGATAATCTAACAATAAGAATCTTTCTTCTTCTTTCTTTCTTTCTTTCTTTCTTTCTTTTTTTCTTTTTTTTTTTTTTTTTTTTTTCTATGTTTTTTTTTTTTTTTTTGCTTTAGTTATGTTTCCTTTATTATATATACTTGACTTGGATCCGTTGATATAATATATTCTTTGCTTGTACTTACCTGTTACTCAAATTGTTGTATATAAAGCTGAACAGTTTGCCTTATTAAATTTACAGATAGTTGAGACACCAACTGGGCAAGCTGGTACGACTGGGCAGTTGATCTATTCAGGTATGAGCTTTTTGTAATAGCTTTTCCAATTATCAATAAATATTTATTTGAGGGAAAATAAAGGGAGAGAGATAAGGAAGCCCCCCCCTTTTTTTTTTTTTTTTTTTTTTTTTTTAATTAAGGAAAATGGGGGCCTTTATGGTTATATTACACCTCTAGACATGACGCTGATCTGACTTAAGCTCCGGCCGTTCTCACCAGACCGTGTAGGGAATCAACTCCACTAAAGATGCCCACCAATAATTGGCTATGGAGGTGACTCGAACCCCAAACCTGACAAGCAAGGGACAAGCTCCTTACCACTAACCAACCAACTTGTTGGCGAAGCCCTCTATTTTTTCACTGATATACAATAGAACCCTTTATTGGATTTAAATAGTAATAATCTCTTTGCCCAGATGCTCATGTTTTCCTCTTCGTAAAGATGTCTTGCTATTTACGTTTGGCTTGCTTTCTTTTTTGCATTTTCATATTGCTTTCCTATATACTTTAATTTATATTTGAACATGCATGTAATATGAAATTTGACTAATCACGTACATTTGGGCTTCATGCTAATTTAAGATTAAAAATTGATTAATCCCTAAAATTTATTTTGGGTCTAAACATTTTCTAAAGTGTAATTAGCATTTTTCAACTTATTTCTCTAGTATGATTTTTTCTTAACTTACTGCTTTTGATTTATCCAATGCAGACATTAACAAGAAAGAATTGCTCTCCCTCAGCGAGATGGATAAAGACGGACAAGTATCTGCATTTTATCGTGTCCTCATAACTATCATTTGGGTCTTCAGTGTACTAGTATTTCCCTACCGGTTTCGGGAAGACGTTATGTATAAAGCAAAAGTTAAAAATCGTAAACTTCGGCGCACATTTGGAGACATTAAAGAAGGTAAAAACTTAAAATATCTACCTCTACTTAAGAGCTTTTTATATTTATTTTATTGTAAACTATAGTTTCATCTTAGGTTATTACTTATTAGCCCTAGCTTTTGAGTGGAGTATACCGTCTTCATTTATATTTGAACCTCATTTCCTCTTTCTTATGTGTGTATATTTGTTGCTAAAAAAAAAAGGTTATTACTTATAAGTTATTCTGGTACATAGCAAAACAAAATCTTTTTTTTTTTTTTTTTTTTTTTTTTGTACTTCACCATATGAAAAAATGAAAAATCATTTTGTATACTGGTCCAAGTAATAGTTACTATAGTTACTCTCCCAACTTTTGATAATAATAATAATAATAAAAAATAAATAAATAAGGTAATAGTTACTGATTCGTCCCAAATTTTGTGTGCGTGTGTGTTTTTTGTGCGTGTGTTAAGGCATCTCAAAATGTGTTGGTCCAAGAAATTTTTAAGATTTTTATTATTATTATTATACATGCGACCAAAAAAAGGTACTATACATGTGAGATACATGGGTTAAACAAATATTAATGAAAATTACAAAATTCATATGTAAAATAAATAAAATATTTTAATAGTATAATAAATTTGAAAAATATAAAATTAAAAAAATAATGTTTCAAGTTACATGGTGGAGGTGTATTGTTTACAACCGAGTTTTATTAAAACAAAAGATTATAATAGCTTAGTAAAATTTATTTATAATTTTATTTATAATTTTATAAACTTTTAATGTGAGTATTGTTTTATAATTTTTGGCAGTAAGAGTTTTACTTGCAACAAGCATGTGGATAATTTAATGTATTTACATTTTACAGTGTATTACACTGCATAAGCATGACATTGTAAGGTGCTATTTTAATTTATTATACTAGCATATAACCTGTACTATGTACTTGTATATTTAAAACTATCTATATAAATCCTTCTTTGTCCCCAAAAAGAAATGTCTATTACTTATTTTTAGAAGGCTTCAACCGAATCACTTTATATTACAATATTACATTATGGTACGTTTGATACATTATAATTGTAACTACAAGAGATTGGGAATAAGTATTACAAAGAATACAAGAGACTATAGGGGAATAACTATTGCTATTCATTTGTTTGGTAATAACACAAAAATAGTCCCATAAATTTTATTATAGGAAAGAATATTCAAATCAAATATCTTAGAACACCATTATTTATAAAATTATATTTACAATTTTTGTGGTTCTAGTGTATCATCTTATTATTTCTAAATTCAACAATTTGATAATTTTTTTGAGAGACAATTTCAATCTATGACGTTCGATTAGATCGCCCTTTAGCAATCATCAGAAACAGACGTCGTTTTATTCGATAATCTAGCTCCAAACTTATTCACTGGCAATAGACTTTACTAGTTGAGCTCACTCATCTTACCACACCTAATATGTTAAGAACAAGGTATTTAGTAGTTGAATTCAAGGACAATTAGGCCTCCAAGAACAGGGATAGAGAGAATAGAGATTAGAGACAGAGAGAAAGAGCAGAGAAAAGAGAGTATTCAATTAATAGAATGGTTCAATGAATCTTACAATTTGTTATCCCCATTATAATACCCATAACCCTTCCTTCCAAAGCTTAACTGTGTAACTAACTTGTAACAACCTTGACAGCTAATCAATCTAACTAACTCCTACCTCAGCTAACACACACATATATTTGCCACATCATCCTTACATGTGTTACCATCCAACAATACAGATATACAATGCCACTATATGCAACATAGTCCTACACACACAGCTGCACTGGAAGCCCCCCTTTAATCAGCCAAGCACACATGCTGCAGCAGCAACTTATGCCCCCAACATCATCAGCCTAGGCATACCCTGTAGCACCCCCTTATGCAGCACCACATGCACTGACTAGCAACCTCACACGCATTACATACAATTGAATTCCTAACATAATAACACCACATTGGCATTTACCCTTTTTTTTTTTTTTTTGAGAATCACATCAGCATTTTACTTAAAACTTGAAATATGGTATTTATCAAGATTTTATCCTATGTAATCATATACATGTATTTATGTTTCACTAATACGATGATGTGATATGTCCTTATTGGTGGGTGTAAACCAAATGATTTACAAAAAAATTCTTATAGAATTTATTCTCATATGAAAATATCAGGAAGCTTGTAGAAAACAAGTTTTATTTAAGGGAGAGGCTGCTTAGGGGTTTTTAGGAATTTTGTATATAAGTGTAAAACGTTAGGTTAAGAAATAGGGATCACATGATTTTCAATAAGGAATAAATATTCTACTCAACTCTTGGCAAGCATCATGTGAAGCAATATGAGTACTCTTATCACCAAGCTACACCCAACAGTAATTCATTTCACATTCTATTTTTTTTTTTTTTTTTCCTTTTCATATAGAGATATTATAACTATTGTTCTATTGGGAATTTCATCCTACATCCCCTGTTACATAAATTGTCCTTAGTTTAGACAAAGCTTGAAACATATTAGAATGAAAACAAAGTTGACCTTTCTTGGTGTTCTAAAAAAGTGTCCCGAGTTCAAATTCCCCTCATAGGAATTATTGAAATTATCAAAAAATTAATAATAACTCCTACAAAATAGAACAACATTTTCACATTCCACCCCATACATTCCTTGCAGATGCACGCGTTATATTTCTATTGCTATAGCAACTGTGAGTATGAGATTCTATCATATAACATATTTTTTGACCATTTGTACACTGGTAACGTATAAATGTGAAGAGTGTAAACTAACATGCATACTAACGGATAAAAGCTTCAAAATAAAAATGTGTCCAATATATGTTATCCCAATTGTCCAACTAATACTCTGTTTTATACATTTTACTCCAACAGTTTTAACAGCTGTTCATATCCCACATGATAATGAAAGTCATGCCATTCAACCTAACATGTAGGCAGAAGAAGACAAAAAAAGACTTCCACTTTAAAAAATACTAATTTGTAACTCGTGTTTAAGTATAAAAATATTCAACAATAGTGATGATGTAGTAGTCTTACCTAGATAATTATTTTGACTTTTATGCTAAGTATTATGAATCAATTGCTTTGCATTAAAATTAAGAAAAATAAATTGAACATGTAGTACAAAATTAGACAATAATTAGAAACTAATTTGGATCATAATTATCTTTGACTTTAATATAATATATATGATATATGACTTTTATTTTTATTTTTATTTTATAATAATTGTAAATCAAAATAAAATTTTCCTTCAAAAATAAGTTTGGAGAAACATTCATTCAATACATTGCATGATAATAAAAAAATTTGTGTACTTTTAAGTCACATGACATAAATAATAGAGATTTGAGTCATGTAATTTATCAAGAACCTTATAACTTAACTGCTTAGCACCTTTAATGCCTTTAACATCCAAGATTTAAATCTCCCCTCCCCCGATTATTAAATTATATAAATAAAAAAATAATAGCAATGTGACTTGCTGTTATTAACCACTGCTGATAACCTCTAGTTCAATTTGAAAGAAAACTTGACATGTGCAAGGTATGTGCTGCCTCTTGAGTAAGAAAATTAAGATAAAACTTGTATTTGAAAAAGTATGAAACCATGCACTTAAACTAAGAGTAAACATTTAAAATATGAATATCTATTTGGCATGATAGTTTCTTGAACCTATTTGCTAAAGGCAATATAAACTCACTAAAACTTCTAACAATGATAATGTATATTATCATCTTCCAACAATAAGCACTTGAGTTTTGCTAAGACATTATCACAATATTAAAAAAAATTTAATGAATGATATCATATGCTAGAATTGAAGGATTGAAGGTCTTCATAAGAAAAACTACAATTATCCATGTGGGGCCCGTGGGCCCGGAATCCCCGGCCCACCTTTAGGCTGGCCCAAGGCCCAAACTGAGGAGGACAATTGTCCTAGATAGTCGTCCAAAGGGTTTTTAGCCCTTTTCGGACCTATGCCGAGGATACACCCTTCCTCGGTATACCTAGTCTAATCCTGGGTAGGGGGCAAACCCAGAATAGGTGGTTACATCCACACTTAATGTGTTTGCCTGACCCTCCAAGCTATATTAATGAGGACAAGACCCTTGAACAGTGCAACCTTGGAGGCCGCAACCTACAGTATGGTGAAGAACCTGTCTGATGGGACAAGCTCTAGAGCAGTAGCCTAGATGGCCAACAGCTGTAAGGCCGGGATCAAGCCAAAGGGCGTATATAAGGCAAAGAGCCCCCTCATAAAGGGGGGGGCCTCCTCGGACGCCCGCCGAGGAGCAACCCCAAGGGAAGAAAAGCTAAGGAAAATATCCCGGAGGACTGGCGAGAAGTCGGCCGGAGTCAAGCCCTTTCGCCCCACTCTTTACAAATGT
Organism: Quercus variabilis; assembly: GCA_030445155.1. Classification (NCBI taxonomy): domain Eukaryota; kingdom Viridiplantae; phylum Streptophyta; class Magnoliopsida; order Fagales; family Fagaceae; genus Quercus; species Quercus variabilis. The sequence continues at coordinate 6,886,350 of CP129447.1, forward strand.
ATTGTCGAGGGTGCCCTCTGAAAAACGGAGCTCCCACAATTGGCGCCGTCTGTGGGGAGGGTTAGTGCGCTGGTCGGCGCAACCAGCGGTTGCTCTAAAGTAGTTACTACGCAAAAGTTGGCAGTGCAAAAAAAAGAAAAAAAAAAAAAGAGAGAAGAAGAGAAGAATTGCAGTACGAAAAGAAGATTCAACAGCAAATAAAAGAAGAGTTCTTTATTATTTCATAAAAAGATTACAAATACAATCAGAGGCTCAGACAGGCATGTTTTACAAAAAATCCTACAAACTAATCCTACAATCAGAGGCCAAGGCGGACCGATTCTAGAACTAGCCGGGCAAGAGGCTCGCAAAGAATTAATATCAGGAATGAGGGAAGTGTCAACCCGTGCTTTTACTGGCATCCAGAGAATGGGAGAACTGGACAGTAAAAGCACGGGAAGGGGGGGTGGGGGCTGTCTCGCCTCGAAGCCGAAGCTTGAACAAAGTGAGGAGCCGACGCAGGGACCCCGGAACACCCTCCCCCGTGATGCTTCCTCGACCCTCTCCAAACTGCACGAGTATTGGCCGTCGGAGACGGCAATACTCGGGCACCAGCCATGATGAGAGTTCGCGTGTCTCCTTCGTCGAAGGTGCGCTCTGGGGAGAGACGTTAGGTACTTCAACGACGTCCCTCCTGGCCACCGTACAAGGCCCTGCCAGTGTTACGCCTAAACTCTGCCGCGCCGGAAGCCCAGTAGGGGCTGCAGCCACGGCGGCCCTTAACCCCATACCCCCCAACTTTGGTTACAATCCTGGCGGTGATGTCAAAGGGGCTCAGGGAGGTGAAAGTATGTGCTTCGGGTTGTGGTGGAAGATTCATGGAATGAGGAGAAACATTCTCCCCAGAACACCTTTTATGGAAGGCGAAAACTGGTGGGAGTTGAGCCACGCAGAATTTGAAGGGAGGATTGTCAAAGGGAATTAATTCCCACCCAATTCCAAGGGGATTGCCAACCGCCTGATTCGTGTTAATTCACGAGGGCATTAATGAAGGCGCGTTATGTGCACCGAAACGTCAAACGCGGAGCGCAAAAGGCCAAGCGACGCCAAGCGACGCCTCGTAAACCAAAAAGATGGGGAACACGAACTAGAGGCGAGATCAACTTCACGAATTAGGTCACAATCCGACCTGAGGAAAAACAGCTCCCAGAAAACGATCTGTGGACATCTCCACACTAAAAGCAAAGCTCTCGGATCCGAGGATGAACTTACCATTGAAGGCAGCAATTGTACCTAGGTCTTGCATGGTCCTCGGACCCAAGCCTATGGGGAGCTAGTCACTTACTCTGAAGGCAGCAACTGTACCTAGGTCTTGCATGGTCCTCGGACCCGAGCCTATGGGGAGCTAGCCACTTACTCTGAAGGCAGCAACTGTACCTAGGTCTTGCATGGTCCTCGGACCCAAGCCTAAGGGGAGCTAGCCACTTACTTTGATGGCAGCAATTGTACCTAGGTCTTGCATGGTCCTCGGACCCAAGCCTATGGGGAGCTAGCCACTTACTCTGAAGGCAGCAATTGTACATAGGTTTTGCATGGTCCTCGGACCCAAGCCTATGGGGAGCTAGCCACTTACTCTGAAGGCAGCAACTGTACCTAGGTCTTGCATGGTCTACGGACTCAAGCCTATGGAGAGCTAGCCGCTTACTCTGAAGGCAACAACTGTACCTAGGTCTTGCATGGTCTACGAACTCAAGCCTATGGGGAGCTAGCCACTTACCATTGAAGGCAGCAACTGTACCTAGGTCTTGCATGGTCCTCGGACCCAAGCCTATGGGGAGCTAGCCACTTACCATTGAAGGTAGCAACTGCACCTAGGTTTTGCAGGGTTCTCGGACCCGAGCCTATGGGAAGCTAGCCACTTACCATTGAAGGCAGCAACTGCACCTAGGTCTTGCAGGGTTCTCGGACCCGAGCCTATGGGGAGCTAGCCATTTATTCTGAAGACAGCAACTGTACCTAGGTCTTGCATGGTCCTCGGACCCAAGCCTATGGGGAGCTAGCCACTTACCATTGAAGGCAACAACTGCACCTAGGTCTTGCATGGTCCTCGGACCCGAGCCTATAGGGAGCTAGCCACTTACTCTGAAGGCAGCAACTGTACCTAGGTCTTGCATGGTCCTCAGACCCAAGCCTGCGGGGAGCTAGCCACTTACTTTGACGGCAGCAATTGTACCTAGGTCTTGCATGGTCCTCGGACCCAAGCCTACGGGGAGCTAGCCACTTACTTTGACGGCAGCAATTGTACCTAGGTCTTGCATGGTCCTCGGACTCAAGCCTATGGGGAGCTAGCCATTTACGACGGAGCCAAGGTGCTGCATGGTCCAAAGACCCAGTCCTGTGGAGAAACTGACTACCTACTGAAGAGTCTAAGTGTCAATCCAGCCACTTGAGGAAGGACCAGCCAGCGGAAGGCCTTTCGGAACATAAGGGCCAAGGTTTTCAAAACCCTTCTCCTCGTCCGAGGAAACGTGCAGCAGGGTTTTGAGGGGCTATTGTGGGGCTCGTGGGCCCGAAATCCCTGGCCCACCTTTAGGCTGGCTCAAGGCCCAAGCCGAGGAGGACAATTGTCCTAGATAGTCGTCCAAAGGGTTTTTAGCCCTTTTCGGACCCATGCCGAGGACACACCCTTCCTCGGCATACTTAGTCTAATCTTGGGTAGAGGGAAAACTCAGAATAGGTGGTCACATCCACACTTAATGTGTTTGCCTGACCCTCCAGGCTACATTAATGAGGACAAGACTTCTGAACAGTGCAACCTTGGAGGCCGCAACCCACAGTATGGTGAAGAACCTGTTTGATGGGACAAGCTCTGGAGCAGTAGCCTGGATGGCCAACAGTTGTAAGGCCGGAATCAAGCCAAAGGGTGTATATAAGGCAAAGAGCCCCCTCGTGAAGGGGGGGGCTCCTCGGACGGCCGCCGAGGAGCAACCCCAAGGGAAGAAAAGCTAAGGAAAATGTCCCGGAGGACTGGCGAGAAGCCGGCCGGAGCCAAGCCCTTTCGCCCCAACTCTCTATAAATGTATTGTCGGGGGTGCCCTCCGAAAAACGGAGCCCCCACAATCCACAATGAAGATTTTGTTATTCATACTTCATTTTCTTATCATTTTACATTTTATGAGTCTAGCTATGATGCTTAGCTTACTTAGTTTTAAATGAACATCATTTTAAGTAAGGAAAAAAGAAAAAAAAAGAAAAAAAAAAAAAGAAGAAAGATAACAAAAGACATGTGACATTGAAGTTTTGATTAGAAAAAATTATAAGTCTTGAAGACATAAACCTAGTACATCAGCATTCTATATTTAACAAATAGAACACCCTAAGAATGACAACTACATAAAACTCAAAATACAAGAAGAAAATTTGTTTGATAATAAAATTTAGCCAAGGTATTTTAGGTATTACACAATGGAATATATTGGGAATCATAAGACATTGTTATGGTTTAAATGAGAGAGTAACAATACGGATTATTTGCTCAGTTTTAAAGTTTATTAGGGGTGGGGGGAATGAAACTATCCCAAACACAAAGGGGGCCAGTTTTTGTTTGTTTTTTTGTTTTTTTTTTTTTTTTTTGGTGTAAAATTATGTGTTTTTTTACTTTAAAACTTGCAGGAAAAAAAAAAAAAAAAAAAAAAAAAAAAAAAAAAAAAAAAAAAACAAAACAAAACAAAAACAAAAAGCCAACCCAAAAAAATTGTACAAGAAATAGTGAATTTTGGCTTCCCAAATTTGACTAAACCAAAAAAGAAGTCTAGTAACACAAAAAAAGTCACAATATTTTCACAATACCTTTATTTTCGATTGTGGTAGATCTCATTTGATATTTTATTCTATTTTGACTCATAAGGAACTTACATTTTAGTAGTTATGAAAATATTGTGATAACAACAAAACTTTAAAACATTTTCACAATAAAATGTATTTATTTCTAGTTGTAGCGGATCCTAGTTTGATATTTTATTTTATTTTGATTTATAAGGAACTGACGTCCATGTCAAAATATTTTTACAATATCTTTATTTTCAATTGTCGACCTTGTGGTTGGTTTCGACCTCCTATTTTATTATTTTATTTTGATATATAAGAAACTAATACCTCAATAATTATGAAAATATTGTGACAATTTTTTGTATCATAATAACAAGTCCTAAACTTGCGCGCACACACACATATATATTTAAAAAAAAAAAAAAGAAGGGTAAACATGTAGCTCAAACAAAGCTGGTTGTTAGGAACCCGGTGGTTCCTAATGGGGATTGATGGGAATTATAGGAGAATGGATGAGGATTGTAGGGAAATTGACTTAATTTGAGGTAGTCACCCTCCATAGAGAAATAGAGAGATTAAGAGAGAGAGAGAGAGAGATATGCACTAATGCACTAACAAATTGGTTTATTCTTCCTTCCTTCATATTGGATTACAATCATGTATTTATAGGAGACTAGTTCTAATCTCATTGGCCCACATGGCCTCATCCTATTGGTTCTATTATTCCCCACGTGCATTAATAATTCCAACATGTGCTAAATGTGATTAACATGCCTCATCCTATTAGTTCTATTATTCCCCATATGCATTAATAATTCTAACATGTGCTAAATGTGATTAACGTGTTTAGAATTGTAACTAACTAACTAAATCTCAATACACACCAATTATTATCCTTATACTTATAGCATTCCTAACATTGGTGTACTAATAAAAAATATAAAGAAATATGCCAGCTCACCTAATGGAAGTGCTGCCTTTTTCCATTGACCAATCTAAAGCTTCTATAGAAAGCATTTTCAATATTAGAACGGTGCGTTTTTAGTAGCAAGCATTCAAAACTTAATTAAACTAAAAAACGACTGTAGATAGAGCTATTGGCTCTTTTTATAAATAGAGATATAGACCCTTAATATTAGGAAAGTAGGAAAAAAAAATTTCCCCCACACACCAAATCATATCACTTTTTCACCCAATTTACTATTCTTAGTAGTTTTATTCGCCATGTTTTTCATCTGTTTCTTTGTTCATTTTTTTCCCTTGATCATTATTTTCACCAATTTCACTATTCGCAACACTTTTCTTATAGAGCAATGTTATGAATACTATAAATTTATTTCATAAATTTTATAAATTGACGTGTAACGAATCATAAAAAAAATTTATCAAAAAATTTATTTATTTATTATATATATTACTATTTAAGGGATAATAGATGAGTTATGTACATTTGGGTTTTATCGATTATAGCTTATAATTAACAATGGAGTGTAACTCATAGAAGATGATTTTATTTATTTATTTTTTAGGTTTAGTGTCATAATTTTTCATTTATCTCAATTTAAGGTTTACACATTTTTCAATTAATATTACGCTCTTGCAAACTACTGATACAGCTAGGAATGTCATAAAACTAGCTCCAAAAAATGAACATTGAAATGGCATCGAAATCATATGTTCTTGTGTTTTTTAAGTGGCATACGTTCTTGTCACATCAGTTTGTGAGTTTTTTACAATAGAATTTATAGTATTTTTAGCATTGAGAAATACTTTATCCACAAAATTTTTACAATAAATTTAAAGTGGCTGGTTGTTATTAGTTTATATATATATATATATATATATATATATTTATGGGATGTTATTAGTTATTATTAGTGGATAAAAAAAATAATTTCAGTGGCGGGTTGAAATTAGAACCAGTAACAACTTAACACTTATGATTTGTTGTGAAAGTGTTGGAAAAATATTGTGAACGTAGGATTTCTCTTTGAGATTTTAGTATTTTGCTTATCTTTTTTTTCATGGCAATTAAATTAGTGGTCCCCTTAAGTAACACGTGATTATTAGAAAAAATAATTACTGTGCTTTGATAATTTATAGTACTAAATTATAAAAGGACAATCTTCTTCTCCTCCTCCATATTTTTTTTTTTTTTTTTTTTTGCGCTATCATTTGACTCTTTTTAAAAGTAATAAAGGTACTACTTTATTGTTATACTCTTAATACTCTATTACTTTTTTTTTTTTTTTTTAGAAATAAAAACACACACATAAGAGAGAGAAAATGGGGTTCTATATATAAGAATTAGTTATTTTTGTTTCTTTATTTTATTGATATGAATTTTATACACACTTGTTTATAATTTTTTATTTATGTTGTTATTATTATCCATTAGTATGTTTTTGATTAATTTAGGTTTTAATACTCTTTTAATCTTGCCCCCTTGATTGATTGAAATTTTGGCTTTCCCACTGGGTAGAAGGTTAATTATAGAATGATAACTTATATTTTGGAGAGGTAACTTATGGAGGAGGAGTTTGGTATACCTCAAGTAACTTTTTAATTAAAATCTCATTTTATTTTAATGAGAAATTGCTATAATATTCACTAACTAAATAAAAGATGAAGATTAAAACATATCACCACTTATCATTATATATTTAAAATAAAAGAACATATCCAGTTAAATAAATATTGGAAGTAAGCCAAATCCATATGGAGTACTCAAAATTGTTCGACTTTCAAGAAGTAAATGTATTGATTTTATTTTATTTATTTATTAAAATTAGATGTCTATAGATGGTGGCATGCACTAACTATTTATATAAAAGGAATTTATACGGTTATCTTTATAAAATTCACAAAAATATTTATAGTAAAAAAATAATTAATTTGATATATGAAATTCTTCCATATATTTAGTTGTTCTGGAAAAAATTGAAACAAAAAACATTAAAATGAAAAGGAAAATTTAAAACATATGCAATCAAAATTATAAAAATTAATTATATGCTTAATTTTTTTAAAAATAATTAAATGATTTTAATTCATTAAAAATACTGTGTTCATGTTTTAAATCATATTAATAAAAAATATTTAAATTTCTTAAATATTTTGAATGACAAATATATATATATATATATATATATATATTTGTGTAACAGTCTAAATTTCTACCACGTAATTAACAAAGTATTATAAGGGTAAATTCATTTATTTTCATGTACTAGTTTTTTTATAGGTGGTGTACTAATTATTTATGTAGAATGAATTTTTATGATTATCTTTATAATATTTAAAAAATAATAGTTTTAATGTGACATTCTTACTCAAAATGAGTTGCTTTGGTTGCAATTGAAACAAAATAAAGCAAAAGATAAAAACAAGTTTAATTACACACTATAAAAATATAAAAGATAATTATAGGCTTAAACTGGAGGAAATAGTTAGATATTTATCAACTGAATCATTAATATAACGTGTAATATAATTGAAGTTGATTCCTTAAATATTATAGCTAGCACATAATAATTTTTTTACAGAATATTTCAAAATGCCACAAAACATTGGCTAGTATATATATGACTGAAAACGTTTGGCTTTATTTGGTTGAAAGCTTCATATTTTCCACGTAAACTTTGAATGCCAAATTTACACATCATTATTTTAATTTTTTTTGATAATTTTAAATTCTATTTCTCTAAATAATCGAAATGTTAGTTTTGTATACAAACATAATTATAATAAACTCCTATTAACATTTGCCATAATTATCATATTTTATATTTAGACAAAAATCTAAAAGAGAAATTTCTAACTATTAAAAAGAAAAAAGCTATATATTGTTAATTTTTTTTTGTGTGTATTGTACAAATTCTAAATTAAATCAAAATTTTATTTTCATTATAGTTAAAATGAGAATTAATTTATTGTTTTATTTTTCTACACTTTTTTTTTTCCAAAAAAATTTGATAGTTACAATGGGAATGAGGAATTTGAAATTTGTACAAAAACCAAGAAGTGCCAATTGAGTTCTAAAACTCTTTACTTTTTATTTTTATTTTTTATTTTTTATTACTTATATTAATTAACATTTCAAAATCAATTTTGTTTTGAACTTTATCTTTTAATCTTGTCCTTTGAACCATAATTGTAGTTCTACCACTACCATCTTGCCATTGAGTGTCATCAACAGAACGTAGGTTCAAACTCTCTCTCCTTATATCTTATGTCCAAAATAGAAAAAGTGCTCTTGATATGAACTAACCTGAGCAATATGGTTTTCCTTTTATCTTAGATTTTGTCAAAAAAGTGATGGAAAAATGGCCATCTACAATTAAACAACGGGATAACTCTGGATGGACTCCTCTACACATTGCTGCGCATTTGGGTAATGAGAAATTTGTCATACTGCTTTTAGGAGAGGGCAATTCCCCTGCCTATGTAAGGAACAACGAAGGTTTATCCGCCCTTCACATTGCGGCCAAGGAAGGAAATGTTGAGGTAATGAAAGAACTCATCACAACATGTCCAGATATCTATGAGATGTTGGACAAGAGGGGTCGGACGGCTCTTCATGTCGCCGCAGAAAGTGGAGAGGAAGCAGTAGTCGATTTTTTTTTGAAGGGACCAAGTAAGAAAAACGCATTAGATCAGTATTTTCGGAAGATAATAAAGTTCTTTGCGGATGGGAACATAATAATAGTCAAGTTTATTCAGAAGGGAGCAAAGTGCTTTCAGGATAGAAAACAAAAGGTCGACCCTAGTTCCAAGGGAGAAAATTCCTCTAAGGGTAAGATAGAAGGAGCTGAGTTCATTCAGAAGTTATTTGAGGGTCTCATCAACGAACAAGATAAAGAAGGAAACACCCCTATGCATCTAGCGGCCATTGAAGGGCATTACGATCTTACATTCGAGTTGGAAGACGGTGCATCCCACTGTGGAGGTGTTGACTTAAATGCTACGAACAACAAGGGATTTACCATAATGGACAATCTTTTGCTACGAATGATGTTAAAATCCTGGATTACAGTATGTTTCTTCTGTCCTGATCTGCTGAACGCAGTACAACTGAACAATTTATAGGAATTTTGAACGAAGGTTTGACAATTTTGCCTACCTTTTTTGGCTTTTGATTAAAAATTTTATAGAATGACTAATACTTACTACTAGTGTTTGTTACACACGAACTTGTGCGTGTAAGAATGTTTATTCAATACTTAATACATTAAAAGAGAAGAATGGAGGAGTTGAATCTCACACCATCATAAGGATTATCTAAAATGGTAATTATTAATTGTGGAATAGTGATTTTAGTATCACAAACTATTTCACAACTTTCTAACACAATTCTTTTGTGACATACTGTGAATAATTGTCTATCAATTACACGTGGACTTATAATTTTTTCTACACTATTATACTCGCCACATCACAATTGTAGTAAAGAAGTTGTGTAATAGTTTATGATACTAGATTTTATAATCGTGAAAATTAAAAAAAAAAAAAAAAATCATGCATTAGTCATTTGAATCGCATGGGTGTCTAACTATGTATTTCTAGAAAAATATAACTTGCTGATGCCTATAATATTAAGAGGGAAAAAACCTATTAATTTGATTTGATTGGAATTTGGAAGTATTGTATTTATTTTTCTCAAAATGTAGAATGTATCCCATTACACTTCTTACATGTTTAATATGTGCGTAGAACTATTTGTTTCTATGGTCTTAAGCATAATTTTTACAAAAATAATCTTTTTATAAATGTTTCATGATGAAATCAAGAGATCATTTTGGAGCAAAGGTGCTAGACCAAGTCTGAGTGGAGTACTCTTATGGCTTGTTTGGAAGTTTAGAGAGGGAGGAGAGTAGAGGGGAGTACAGGGAAGGAGAGTAGTGGGGAGGAGAGTAGAGAGAATGATTCACCTCTACCTTATTTGGATGTTTTTAAAATTAGTAAGAGGGAAGGGAGTAATTAGCTCTTCCCTTTGTGTAATTTTGTTAATATAATAAGGGCAAATTAGGTAATTTATTTAATAAATAGTCTATGTACTCTACTCCTCCTCCAAATCTCTCCAATTTGATAGAATTAAAATTGGAGGGCTAGAAGGAGTCCAAACCCCTCCAAACTCCTCCAAACCCCTCCCCTTTATTCTTTAAAAAACTTTCAAATAAGGTAATTGCATTACTCCCCCTGCCTCTACTCTACTCCCCCTCCTTTTTTAAACATCCAAACATGCCATTAAAGACGGGCATTCAGAAGTCGGACCAGAAACCAGAACAGGCAGGCTCGGACAGCATTCAGAAGTTAGACTAGAAACCAGAACGGGCAGGCGATGACGGCAATGGCATTTGCGATAGCAAGGAAACGACGGAATCAGATCTTGGGAAGCAAGTGGGCGAGATAAATTTGTTGGTAGCCACACTAATCACTACTGTCACTTTTGCGGCAGCTTTCACGGTGCCTGGTGGTTACAAAAGCGAAGGTGTGGATGAGGGCTTGGCAATACTATACAAAAGATTTGCTTTTGGTGTATTTCTGATAGCTAATACTCTAGCCTTCGGTCTTTCCACTACCTCAGTATTCATCCACTTTTTTGCAACAACAACGATTACTACAGCCGATTTTCACAGAGAAGTGGCTCAGCATACCCCTCTTTTCACAAAGTGGTCCATTGGAGCATTGCTGGCAGCTTTTATTGCAGGCACCTATATTGTGGTGCCACTCTTTTTGGGGATTACAATAGCTGTTATTCTTTTCTGTTGCTTCCTAATTAGCCTGTTTTTCCCTATCGCAATTAAGTAGCATGTTACTATTTATTTTACTCAAGTCGTTGGTTTTTTATGCTCCTTCTCTAGAAGAATAAAGAAACAAAGTAGTGAAGAATGGTTTGGTTGCTAAGCCCCAAGCTGATCTGTGCTGATTTGGTTGATTGGGGACCTTCAAAATTAGCAAGGAAAAGGCTTTAAAGCTATGTTTTGCAAATTGGTATGGGCACCAATTGGAGTAAGAGGAATGCTGTCAGTCTGAGGCTTGTTGCTTTGCCTTTGTTTTGGTGTGCTTGTGTGCTGCCATTTTGTTTTTTTGTTTTTGTTTTTTTTTTTTTGGTTGTTTTTGGTTTTTTTTGGTTCTTTTTTTTTTTTTTTTTTTTTTTTTTTTTTTGCCGTGTTGGTTTGATTGTATTTTATATTTGCTTTCGATTAAAATTGTTATTTCAATAAAAAAAATTATGGCATGTGTATTTTTCTTGTGATACCAAAATAGCATTCTCGTGGTAATTAATTGATCTGCTTAAAAGTTAATTATTTATCATGGGTTGTATTTATTTATTTATTTTTCTCAACACCTTTGACACTTAGGTGCGCAAGTATAAAGGCACGTTCAGTAAACTATAACGGTAATTACATAGGAATATGAATAGATATTATAAGAATACAAAAAGCTACTTGTAGAAATTTTAAAAGCATCACTTGACATTCATTCGAATCACACTAGAGTGTCTAATTATTTGTAGAGGAATAAAGCTTACTATAGCTAAAACATTGAGTGGAAGAGTACAATGGTGACCAAGTTCTATTAATTTGATTTTGATTGAAAGTATTGTCTTAAAGCTAGAATTTATCACATATCGTCTTACATGTATAATGTGTGTGCACGTGTCTTTTATTTTTCATTTTATTTTAATGTTATGGGTAGCAAGCTTTTAACATTTTACAAAAATAATCTATTTATAATGTTTTATGATGAAATCAAGTACATTGTTTGGATAGGTTCTAATTAGCTTAACTGGTAAAACCTCTAATAGTTGAATAAAAAATCTAAAGTTCAATCCCACCTACACAAAAAATCTGGGGTTTGTATTAGATTTTTCGATAGAGAACTGGTACAAAGTACCGTTTTTTTCACAAACTGGTCTATTGGAGCATTGCTAGATGTTGGCATCTATACAGTGGTGCCACACTTTCTGGGGAATACTGTAGCCTTTATTCTTCTTGTTGCTTCAAGTGGCATGCTTCCCCCTCTCTTTATAAAGAAATTTCATTGAAGAGCTGTTTGATTGCTAAGCTCAAGCTGGTCTAGGATGGTTTAATTGGTTAATTGAGCCCTTTAGAATTTGAAAAAAAAAAAAAATGACAAAAGGGCGACTCAAAGCTATGTTTTGCATGTTGTTATAGGCAAAATTGGAGTAAGTGAGTCAAAATCTTTTGTCCCAAATCTTCTATACCACCCTGTGCTTAGGGCTATCCAGTCAACCGTTGGACTTGACCCACCCGCCTCTGCCAACCAAACTCGACCCGCCGCCGACCGAACCGACTTCTCCAACGATCAGCGACGGATTGCTTCCTCTAAAACCTGACTTTGAAGGTCGGACGTCGGTTCTCCTTCTTCAAAATCCAATAAACCCGATCCGACTGACCCATAAATATTCCATCGTTATTTGATAAATCCAGTGAGTTCTAAGATGTTTTTTGGCTAGATCTGGCAAGATTTTGCTAGATCTAGTCAAGATCTTGGCTATTTCCAATGAAATCTCAAAGGATTTTGGCCGATTTTCATCTTCCTGTGAGTTTTGAGATGTTTTTTGGCTAGATCTTGGCTAGTCTGAAAAGATTTCGCTGGATCTAGTCAAGTTCTTGGCTAGATCTAGTGAGATTTCCCCAAATCTAGTCGAGATCTTCGCTATTTCCAGCGAAATCTTAGAGGATTGTAGCCAATTTTCGTCATTTTCTCGTCAGATTTCCTTTATTTTCCAGATCTTGACTCCAACCCGAACTCGACCACCACTCGTTGGTGTTCCAACCTGCCTGAACCGATCATCCTCTTGGTCGGTGACAGGTTGAAAGTTTGGCCACTCGATCTGGTCGGGTCGGATGCGGGTTGAGCACAAACCCGATCCGACCTGACCCGTGGACAGGCCTACCCGTGCTCCAAAAATTAAAATAGGCCATCTGTCCATTAATTTCTAATTTTATGCTACTTGTTTCATTTATCCTGTAAAGTTGTGATTTTCAACTAGCCTTTATTGACTTTGTTAATGTATAGCTTAGACTAGATTAGCCCAATGGGCTTAGCCCAATATACTGTACTTGTAGGTTACTTATATTACTTGTACTGCACACATGCCTGACCTATATAAGTCTCTTTATTGTACATTATTATTTACACACAATATACAAATTATTCAGTCTTTCTCTTTCTCACTTTATATTATTAACATGGTATCAGAGCCATTACTCTGACCTAGTGGTATTTTCTGGCATTCTTTTCCTACCCTCGCCTTCACCGGTAGCCACCATCAGAAGCGAATAACCATCGTCACACCTAACCACTACCTCTCGGTTCTAGTCTATTCATTAATCAAATCGTCGAACCACAGCTATGATGTGATAGATCAGACTTCTCTAATCAAAACCCAGCCATAAACTGTCTCAAAGGAGCTCCCACATGCCCTCACGTGCCACACCAAGTTTTTGCCTGTCAAAAACATGCCGCATGTTCTTTCACGCGCCCCCGTTATTCTCATATGCCTGACAAGCTTCTGCCACGCGCCTTCAGTCTCGCCATGCACTACACGCACTTAACTCCTCTAATTACCACGTTAGCCCTAGCACGCCAGCATCACACGTCATCTAGTGACGTCAATAGACAGGACCGTTGACTTTGACTATTGACCAGAAGTGTTGATCATTGACTTTTGCATTGACTTTTGGACCAAAGTCAAAATTTTTTAATAGGGCCTATCTTGCTAAGTTTTTCACATAGATTCCGATTTTGGGTTTCATTTCTTCATTTGAGGTCTCTAAATCCCACTTTTTGGGTCATTTTCTTCATTATGGCTCAACAAAATGACTAAGATATCATACATCCTATCACCATTATGTTGAATGGTTCTACTAGCTATCATGCATGGTCTCAGAATATGACTGTCTTTCTCAAGGGTCGAAAAATGTGGAGATATGTGACTGGTTCAATTCTTAAGCCAGTACTAAAACCTCATTCCAAAGCCACAGCTACTGCAGACGCCTCTAAGATTGCTGCTACAGTGGATGATTATGAAGAACGCCTAGAGGAATGGGAGAGTATTCAGAGTAAGATCTTGTGTTGGCTTATCAATACCTCTATTCCCTCCATTCATAATCTTCTTCCTCGTCGTGAGACTGCTGAGGCTGCTTGGAAATTTCTGGTCAATCGTTATAATTGCACTAATGATTTAAGCCTGGAGTTCCATATTGAATCAAAACTTTATCAAATGCACCAAGAGATAGGTCAGTCTATTATGATTTTTATTCTCAGACTTCTACTATGTGGGAACAATTCTCTGCTGTAGATCCTCTATTAGTGTGTTTTAAGGACATTGAGCTCTTTGTCAAATGTCAGGATTGCCGTAAATTTATGCACTTCATGATGGGTTTACATAAGGATTTTGAGCCTACTAAGGCTTCTCTGTTTAGCTGGTCTCCTACTCCTTCTCTTGATGCTGCAGTCAAAGAGCTCATTTCTGAGGAGAACCGTCGGCCTACTTATCACATGTCATCATCTAATCATGTATTGGCTACACCATCTCCATAGCCTCCTATTGCTGCATTCACTGCTCATCCACGGATAAACTCTAGGCATCCCACCTCTCAATCTTCCAAAGGTACTCGCTGCGAGTTTTGCCGTGCTAAAGGCCATGATATCTCAGTTTGTCGCAAACTGTAGAAATTTATGCAAGAGCAGAATAAAGCTTCTTTTCCTCAGGAAGCTATTGTATGTCCTTCCAATCCATCAGTTTCTGCAGGTCCATCTTTGGCTTCCTCACTTACTACGGCTGATATTGAGGCAGTAATTCAACAGGTTTTATCTCAAACTTCCACTGCCCTTTCTATCACCTCTGGTAAACAACCTTGGTTTTTTGATTCTGCATGTTGTAACCATATAACTCTTGATGAATCCCAATTTTCTGATAAGGCACCTTTAGAACACCACATCACCATTTACACTGCCGATGGAACTCCTATGCCTGTTAGTCATAAAGGAACTATCCCTTCTCCTTGTTTATCCCTTAGTGACACTTTTCATATCCCAAAGTTATCCCTAAATTTGCTTTCTGTTGGTCAACTTGTGAATTAGGCATAGATCTTTTTATTTACTAATCATGGTGTGGATGCGCAGGATCCCCGGACGGGTCAAGTGCTTGGGACAGGCCATATGGCTGGTCGCATGTTTGAATTCATGACTTGAAGATTCCTTCACAAGTTGTTTTTGTAGTTGCTACCACTGCCACCCCCTCACCTAATCTATGGCATGCTTGTCTTGGTCATCCATCCTTATCTCATTTTCAGTTGTTAGCTTCTCAAGGTCATTTAGGTTCCGTTCAGTTTCATAATTTTGATTGTACTTCCTGTCATTTTGGAAAACAAACAAAATTGCCCTTTAATAATAGTGACTCATTTTCTTCTGCACCTTTTGATCTTATACATTCTGATATTTGGGGTCCTGCACCTGTTCCCACTAAGGGGGGATCTAGATATTTTGTCATATTTGTGGATGATTTTTCTCGATATACTTGGATTTATCTGCTTCACCATAGGTATGAACTTATGTCTATTTACCAAACATTTCATAAAATGATTGAAAAACAATTTAATCACACTGTCAAAATCTTTCGATCAAATAATGCTCAAGAATATAATGATAAATCTTTCCTATCCTTTTTAGACAATCATGGGACCCTCACTTATCGGTTGTGTCCTTATACCTCTCAACAAATGGCCGTGCAGAATGAAAACATCGTCACATTCTTGATGTTGTCCGGACCCTTCTCATTTTTGCCTCTCTTCCTGAGCGCTTTTAGGGTAAGGCCGCACTCATTGCTGTATACATCATTTATTCCTTCCTCAACTACACATAGCAAATTAGCATTTGAGCTTCTCTATGGTCATACTCCTGACTACTCCTCTCTTCTGGTTTTTGGTTGTGCTTGTTTTGTCTCTCTTCCTCATGAACGAACAAAGCTCCAACCTTATGCTCATTTCTGTTGTTTCCTTGATTATGGTGTATCTCAAAAGGGGTTTCGCTATTATGATCCCATTTCTCATCGTCTTCGTGTCTCCCGTCATGTTGAGTTTTGGGAACATCATCCTTTCACGAGTCTTCAACAGTTCCCTGTGTCCTCTTCCTCAGAGTCTCCCATTTTTACTGATCTTTTCCTCCCTCTTTATCTAGAACTTGTGAAGGACTATTCAACATCGACTGCCTCTCCAAACAACTCATCTCTAGTTCTATCCCCGGCATATGACCTGCCTATCTTGGATCCTGTGGCACCACCCTCACTTGAGTCTCCTATTGGTCCTAAACTTCATCGTTCCACTTGGGTAAGCATTCCTCCTCTTTATCTCACTGATTATCACTACTCTTTTACTCTTGCCACCCTCTATGAACCTCACACCTATCATGAGGCCCATACTGACCCTCTTTGGCAGCAAGCTATGAACGAAGAACTTAATGCCCTTCATAAGAATCATACATGGGATATGGTTGATTTGCCTCTTAGTCAGTCTGTAGTAGGTTGTAGGTGGGTTTACAAGATTAAGACCAAGATTGATGGATCTGTTGAACGGTACAAGGCTCGCCTAGTTGCCGAGGGCTTTACTTAGGAATATGGCATTGATTATAAGGAAACATTTGCTCCTGTTACTCACCTTACATCTGTCAGATGTTTCATTGTTGTGGTTGCTGTTCGCCGTTGCCCTTTTTATCAAATGGATGTGAAGAATGCTTTCCTTAATGAGAAGTGTACATGCAACCACCCCTTGGCTATCCACACTCAGGCAGTCAAGTTTGTCGCCTTTGCCGTACTCTTTATGGCCTCAAGCAAGCTCCTTGAGCTTGGTTTGAAAAGTTTAGCTTAGTTGTTGCTTAGTAGAGTTTCACTTCGAGTCCTTATGACACTGCTCTCTTTGTTCGATGATCCTCTGCTGGTATCACTCTTATTCTTCTTTATGTTGATGATATGATTATTACTAGAGATGATTCTGCAGGTATCCGCTCTATTCAGCACTTCCTTAGTCAACATTTTGAGATGAAAGATCTAGGCACTCTCAGCTACTTTCTTGGGCTTGAGGTTACCTCATCCTCTAATAGATATTATCTCCCCCAAGCTAAATATGCTTCTAATCTTCTCTCCAAAGCCGGTATCACTGACAACAAGACTGTTTCCACTCCCTTGGAATACAATGTAAAGCTCACACCCTTGGATGGTGAACCTATATCCGATGCTACTTGCTAGCATTAGTTGGTTGGTAGTCTGATCTATCTCATTATTACTCGTTCGGATATTTCCCATGCCGTGGGTATGGTTAGTAAGTTCATGGATGCCCTTCGTTCTGTTCACTATGCTGCCGTTCTTCGGATTCTCCAATATGTCAAGAGCACGCTTTATCATGGTCTTCACTACTCCTCTCGATCTTCTCTTGAGCTTCAAGCTTATTCAGTTGCGGATTGGGTAGGTGATCTGACTAATCAATGCTCTATCACAGGTTTCTATTTCCTATTGGGTACTTTTCTTGTCTCGTGACGTAGCAAGAAGCAGGATATGGTTTTCCATTCTAGTACTGAGGCTGAGTATCGTGCCCTTGCTGACACCACCTGTGAGCTTGTCTGGCTTCGCTGACTCTTGGCTGACATGGATGCTTCACAGCCCACTGCCACTCCTCTTTATTGTAACAATCATAGTGCTATCTACATTGTTCATAATGATGTCTTCCATGAACGCACTAAGCACATTGAGATTGATTGCCACATCACTCGCTAGCATCTCAAGAAAGGCATTCTTAAGTTGTTCTCCATCTCCTCTGCTGACCAGCCTGTTGATATCTTCACCAAGTCTCACCCGCCTAGTCATCTTCGAGATCTTATATCCAAACTCCATTTGGCTTCCTCCTTGCCACCTCGAGTTTAAGGGGGGATGTTAGTGTATAGCTTAGACTAGATTAGCCCAATGGGCTTAGTCCAGCATACTGTACTTGTAGGTTACTCGTATTTCTTGTACTACACACATGTCTAGCTTATATAAGACTCTCTATTATATATTATTATTTACACACAATATACAGACTATTCAGTCTTTCTCTTTCTCACTTTGCATTGTTAACAGGCTTTAATTCTGTGCCAAATTTGATTGTCATTTCTTCAATCATTTTCCTGTATTTATGTGGGTTTATTTGTAAAGGATGAGTGTGAGAGATTAGTGAAGAATCAAATGTCAAAGAAGAATAAATGCAGTTCGCGAATAGGTCGCGAGAAAAGTAACCCGCGAAAGGCCACATATGAAGCCCATGACTAGAAGCTGAAGAGTCATGCCAGACTATTAAATTTACGAGTACTTCACAAGAAAGACCATCTCACGAGGTACCCGCGAAACTCTCTGTTTGGTAAAAAGAAAAAGTGATTTACCAAATTCTTTACCCACACTATATATACTCTCATTACCCACGAAATGTAAGGAGTTCTTTTCAGAGAGAAAACCCTAGTAAAAATACTTGAGAGTTGGAGATTGTTATACCCACAATCATCTACACATTTTCTCTTAGTTTTCCTCTACTCCTACCTCTCTATCTCTACATCCTTGAGATTTTCTTAGGCCCAACACTTATCTCACCCAATTTGAGTGTTGAGTCAAGTTTTGGTGCCCTTGGGAAGCATTGGAAGGAGCCATTAAGTAGCAAATGCAATTGGGTTGAATTGCGGGATTTGGAAAGCTAGTGAAGACAAGACTTTAAGAAGTCTGTTGGTAGCAAGAGTTTGGAGGGCTCAAGTACATGGGGTAGACTAGACTTGGAGGGTCTTTTGTTATTCTGTACTCTAATTTATTCACTAGTGGATTGATTTTGACTTGGGGGGGTCGTGGAGAGATTTTTCGCCAAGTTCTTCCGTTTCCTCTTCGATAACACGTCTTGGTGTTATCTTGTGTTTGCATCTCTCTTCCTTACTCTTTAAGCTTTTCTTTTATTATTTATTGTGGTTGAATATGGCTTAGAATAATGTTACCGGTTTATTGCGCTTATTTACTCTTATTCTGTACTTTGATAAGTTAGAGTAAAAGCAATTTAGCCATGTTTTTAAAATTGGGGTTTGAACAAGCATTAGTGTTTTCACACTAATTGAGCTTTCATACCCAAAATAAATGGAAAAGGAAAAGCCCCAAAGCATATTCATCCCCACAACCACGATCACTAGCCTCCACCCAACACCATTGACATGTGATTGCCAATGCTATCAACTCCAGTCACAACCATGGCAACGCCACCAAGTCTAGCCATCTAGGTAGATTTGAAGTTGATTTGAACGTCAACGAACGCTTTTGACAACACAAGAAAGAAGAAGAAGAAGAAGAAAATAATTTGTAGGTTGAAGTACTACAATATATAGGTAACAGATTAGAAAGAAACAAATCACCTACTAGCAAGAAATGCTTGATGGTTTGACAAATTTTCAAGTTGCGGACACCATATATGTAAAAATATTGTAACAGTTACCCATCGATTACAAGGAAGAAACCCTAACCCAAAGTATTTCTAATATCCAAATTGACAAATTGTTTCCCCAATGGCAACTGGAAGAGACCCCAACCCAAAGTATGTCTAATATCTAAATTTCATGAAATACAAAAGACATCCAAAACAATTATTAGGAAATGAAAGACACGGTGGTTTCGAGAGCTAAAGTTGTAGCAAAATGGATGTGGTGGTGGTGGAATGAATATTGATTGAGATCTATAAAATTAGGAATTAATGGACAAGTGAGCTATTTTGATTTGTGGAGCATGAGAGGGTTTGCCATTATATTTATATAATGGACAAGTGAACTATTCTGTGAGTACGAGGATTGCATTATCAAGATCATTATATTTATATTTTACGTAATTGGAGGCTTATTGTGTGTATAGGCTTGTTGAGAAGCCTTTGTTAGTGAGCTTGTGTGCTTCTTGTTTATGGTTTTTGTTTGATTGTATTATCCTTACTTATGAATAAATTTCTTAGTTCATTAAGAAAAAAGGAAAAAAAAAGTTCATTTTTTGTGTATACCAACTTAGCATACATTCTTTTAGTGATCAATTGATGAGCCCAAGGTTATTATTTAGAAAGAAAATTATGTTTTACATTAATAGTGGAATGTAAACTGTAAAGTGTACATTGTAGGCTACTAGGCTAAAAGGATTGTAGACTTTCTCCGAAATTGGCAAATATTGGCCACATTTGTATTGAATGTGTAAAATTTACATTTCATAGTTCATGTAAATCTATCATTCCTATTTAGAATTGGTCATATTTATTTTAATTTTTTTCCTAGACACCTTTTGACTCTTGTTGAGGAAGGTTAATTCTCAGGACACATGTCCACTTCATCTAGTTGAAACTAATAAGTAACTCCCAAATTCTCATCTCAGTCACTAATGAGCTCCCAAACTCAAACTTCTCTTTAGTGATTAAAGACATCAAAATATGCTTTATCTCTTGTGATTGATTAAGTTTAGGGACACAATTTATTTGACAATTTTTTTTTCACAACTTGCTAAGATGATAATTTGTGAGTGGTCAAAAATAAAAGTTCATATAAAATGATTGTTCATTCATCACGATTTACCATCTAACTTGTGAAATAAGTTTTGCTAGTAGAAAAGTTGTTGATTTTTGAGGCTTTTGTTATGTTGATAGAACTTCAAGCTTGTAGGCCGAGTGGCCAACTTGTTGAAGTTTGGGCCGCTGCCTCTTTGCCCAATGGCCCATAGGCCCTCTCTCATCTCCCCCCGTCCTTTCATTAGACCTTGTGGACCCCTTGTCTTTTTAATCTACTTTTTCTGTGTTTAACCCAAAAATAGAGAAGTAACTCCTAGCCTATTCGGCACATATTATAAGCAAGTTTATTTTGCTTATTTCATTTTTTAGGCAACACATATTTTTATCCAATTTTATTTTTTAACAAAATAATTCAATAAAAATAATCTTATCAGAACAAACGCGATGAGTTTTGAAATTCTAATAATTGTATTTCTATCAAAATTTAAATTGATTATTAATGGTTACAATTATGGGATGAAATGAAATATGAGATCAAAAGGTACTGTATTTTTATAATTTTTTTTTAAATCAATAGTGTTTTTATAATTAGATTTTAAAGTAACAACTTCGTCAACCCAAATGACCCTGTTGGTGTCCATTGCCGAAAAATTTGTTGTGACCAAATTAAAAATATTAAGTACAGTTGTGGGTTAATGGTGTGATGTTTTAATAATATTTATTACGAAAGATGTTTTAATAATATCGATCATGTTTAACTCATCCCAATTATGAACACGATCCTGGGGCTAGGTATTTGACAAAAGACGATTTATAAAAAAAATAAAAAGACACGATTTCTATTTAAACACACACACACACAGAGCCCATTCTACGTGCCATATCCATATGAGAATGCTCTACCGTTGTAGAGTTTTTGAACGGGGTTCAACTTTGACCACTGATTTGAATATTATCATGATCCAAAATAAAAGCTTATATAATTTGTACTTTTTTATTTTATAATTTTTTTTATAAAGATAGTAATAATGTTTTTCGCCAAACTTTTTTGTTGATGCAATGAGTTTTGCAAGCATAATTAGTATATGTTTTTTATTAACTAGGTTAGGTCATCTGAGCCCCCCAATATATAATGAGAGAAAATGGTAAAGAAGGAACAATCAATTCAGTATTTTTTTTTCTAAAAAATGGTCGGTTTTCTACGGTTTAATCAGTTTTTCTTTTTTCTTTTTTTTTTTTTTTAATTTTTTAGGAATCAAGTATTTCTTTTATAACGATCCATAATTTTGTACCGTTCATCTGTTTACCATTTTAATAGCTATGGCTAAAAATTCAAGAGCACAACTACTAAAGAGCAGGAGTTAACAAACTGTTCAGTACAGAAATCAAAAAGGTAATTTCATTTGCTTTTAGTAATGTATTTGTAGGCCTAGCTAGATGATTAAGAACAAAAGGAGCATCAAGAAATGTCTATAACCTGAATTGAGGATATGGGAGCGGTAGTTGTATGATATTGATATGCATTCCAAAGAGTAATAAGTGAGTTTCTCACATACTGGAAGTATGAGATCTTATCCAAGAACGGGTAGGGTACTACTATAGTCACGTCCAAATAGGGAAGCCACACTACTACACTAGTCGCCCCCTTTTACCATTTTTTTTTTTACCAAAAAAGAAGAAGAAGATATGTATAATTGTTAAAATAAAGCCAAGCTATAGCCAAGCTTGAGGGCCATGTCTGCTCCAAAAATTATTTTAAAAAAAATCATTTATTTTATGTATAATTGTTAAAATATTTAAAGATTTGTCTACAAAAATATAGGAGTTGGCCCCCAAATATTTGAGTTAGTCGATGGTGCCCTTAAAAAATAGAACTTGTC
Organism: Quercus variabilis; assembly: GCA_030445155.1. Taxonomy (NCBI): domain Eukaryota; kingdom Viridiplantae; phylum Streptophyta; class Magnoliopsida; order Fagales; family Fagaceae; genus Quercus; species Quercus variabilis. Next base: position 6,908,602 of record CP129447.1, read on the forward strand.
AATTGGTTTAGTAGTTATAGAGAAAATGTAGTATTTTTTTTTTTTTTTTTGGTACATGTCTAATATCAAACTAGACAATTTCTATATACTAATTGGTGTTTGAAAGATGATAAATTCACCTAAAAAATTATATCTTTAATATACATATGTCAAAGTTGATGTTTTTGTATACAATATATTTATAAATTATGACCTACTATAGTATTAAAATATTAATATATATATATATATATATATATATATATATATATATATGTGTGTGTGTGTGTGTGTGTTTACGCATGTGTACAATGATTTGTCTTACTTGACCTTAGTACCACAATTTGGCTCCCAAAGCAAAAAGTTCTACTGCGGCCGTGTGTGCAACATGCTCTTAAATGAGTTTTCATCACATCTGGGCTGGACCACGAAATGTGTTGTACACTGATCACTTTTTGATTTTGGATTTTGAGATTATTCATAAAGTAATTCTTATGATTTTCGGAGTACGAAAAAGGATGCTTCATTTTCTCACGATCATGATAGGGTTCATTTATTAAATTTATGGTAAGTTGTGAAAGAAATGAGCATCATTTTTCCGTACTCCAAAAATACCTAAAAATTCTCCCTATTCATTAGTCATGCATTTCACCCGTGGGGACATGGGGTTGGTATATTTTGGCTTTCTATGTTTCTATTATTTGCATTTGATTTTTATGTGGCACTGTTTGAATGGACTCTTGAGCCAACACAGATACTTTGAAACCCAGTTGTTAATTTCTCAATTTTGGCTTTGAACTACTCTCTCTCTCTCTTCACTGATTGCATGTATTTTACATTTGATTATTACAATCATTTGTAGTATGATATCTGTTTTTTCTTTTTATACGTGCTTCTACGTGAATTGTAAATTTTTATTTTTTTATTTTTGCCTTTTTGTTACAAGTTTGTTTCTTTAACAAAAAGAATTAGAGAGAGACTTGATGTAACATTACTAGAAGTAATGAAAGGACATGTTAGTGATGAATCATATGATTTAAGTTAACATAAAACGATGGAAAATAATATACAAATTAATCCTACCTAATGTGGCCGTTTGGTTTCTGCATTCGGCATTTGCGTCTTTCTTGTTTCGCGTTTTGCCTCTTTTTTTTTTTTTTTTTAGGCCGCTTATGTTGACTTTAGTGGCCAAAATTTACTGTTGTGAACAGTGTATGTACTGTTCACGTATTTAAAAACATTAAAAATGGACCCCACAATACTATTCACACATTTAAAATTTATTTTGCTATAGTGTTTTCAGTTTTCAGTTTCAGCAACAATAAGTTCAATCCAAACGGACCCAATATCTTGAGCATTTATAACTGACCTCAATTCTAGGATTGAGATTTTATTGATGTAATAGTTGTCTCATAAGTACATTTTACACTAAAAAGGAGAGTATCATATCAAATATTTTGTGATAAATTCCATCCCATTAAAATAAGGATATGGAAGATCTATAGAAAAGAAATTTTATCAATACTAGCAGTGTGATTGGTGGCCTAGGGCTAGACTTTGGACCAACAAGACTCCACTATGCAGAGCATCTAGAATTCGAGTCAACCCTCCTAACTAGCAATGTGTTGCCATGTTGGTACTCTTTAAACTTTCATCAAATTAAAGTCTTCTTTGTTTTAAGGGCAATTGAAAAAGCTGTCAAAAAAATTAATCACTTTTTCTTTTTTCTTTTTTTTCTTTTTCTTTTTTATAAATTTTTTTTTTTAAATTGTTTACTGATGTGTAGCCTAAGGACACATGTACAATTTAAAAAGGTTGAAGGCAACGTACAACATAGGGCTAGGATGGTGACTTTAATGATTTAAAGTCACTGACTTATCTTGTAAAAGCATTTTGCATATGTCATTTATTTGCTAGCCCTATGGCTAAAGTTCGTACATACTTAGCCATATGTCTTACATGGTTCTCAGAACCGGACCGGACCGGGAGGTCGGATCGTGAGAACTGGGAACCGAGATGAAAACTAGTTTTTTAAGCTCAAAGAACCGAATTTTTTGTTAATTCCATGAACCCCTAAAATCGGGGTTGGACCACATGAACTAGTGAGAACCGTGTGGTCCAACCCCTTAGCAATTAAAAAAAAAAAAAAAGAAACAACTCAACACAATTTTATTCTACTTAATTAAATTATCCATCTCTTACAAGGAATTAAAAAAAAATTATAATTAAAATCCTTCAAAGATATTCAACTTTACTTCAAAAATTAATCATAAATTTTAATGTTTTCATAGTTATAATTTTATTTTGTTAACTTTCTTATTTAATTATTAAATATATGCTTGAAAATCATTAAATTTCCCTTACATATATAGATATATTAGTCAATTTTGCTAGTTTTATAAATTTAATATCTCTATTTAGGCTTTAATTAATTATTAAATTAATTATGACGTCATCATGGTTCGACCCCGGTTCGATCACGGTTCGACCTCAAAAACGTTGAACCTCACTCTTTTACGGTTCAATGAATGGTCCGGGTCTAAAAACCTTGATGTCTTATCCTATCGGTTCCGCTTCTACTTTGATGTTAAGTAATATCTTTTTAATGGTTTAAATCAAAAGTTAAAAAGTTAATTTTTGATATCAACCAGTACATCAAAGAAATTAAAAAAAAAAAAATTTAAAATTTTTTTTGAAAAATGTGAAGATGGTATGAGAGGAATTGTATGATTAATACCTCTAACTGTTGCACCTCCCAATCCCCACTTCTACTATGCATATCAAACCTTGTCTGAGATCAAATCTTGTCTAATATCTGATTGTCAACATTTTTTTTTTTTTCGGGGGGTGGGGGGAGGGAGATATATTTTAGGAGACAAAAAGATCAGTTCTGCTTTAATGGAACCGGCTAGTACGACTTGCACTTTTTTTTTTCTTCTTCTTCTTGGTTTTTTGGTAACCTCCAGAGAAATATTATTGAAAGTTGAAACAAACCAACAAGGATTCAATCCTATTTTGGGAGGCATGTTTCTGGACTGTATCTAAACATCTACTTGCCTTCTTTATTTCATTCTGTTAGAAATGTAGACCTCTTAAAACAACAATTGGATTAACCTAGTTAATTAGCCAAGTTGTTACTTAGTCAAATTATGCAATTCTAGGTAAAACAATCATATAATCATTTCAAGAATAAAAAGCAACAGAAAAGTAAATAACACAATGATATGATGACCTAAGAAACCACACGGTAAAAACTTGGGAAGGATTTGACCTAGCTATCCTCAAGGTAAACCTGAATCCACTATGCGAAAGAATCAAAGTTCATACAAAAGGACTTACAAGCTCCTCGCTTGACTCCCTAATGCTACCCACCAGTAGAACATACTGACACAACCACGTGCAAACTTCGAATCCACGGACTCCTTCTTTCTTGGATTCTCCAATCAGCTACAAGCACCTACGCTTGTTATTTTTTAAGCTCCAATGGCAGCAACCAAGTTGATCATCAAGATGTTAATACTATCTCTACCTTGAAAACCCTAAATTTTGTGTAAAGGAAAGCTCCTCTAGATCTCACAAGAGATTTACACAAAACAGAAAAGTATGAGCAACAATACAACAGGAGCGACTCAAAAAACGTGGCTAGTGTTTTGCCTTTTATACCTAGGGTAAAAACAGAAACCCAAAATGTTTAATGAGTTAGGACTGACTTGGAAAAGTCTGCAGAAAAGCATTCTGCCCGAGATTCGATCGATCGAGCTAGGCCGAAATGCACCAATGCATCTACAACCTCTCGATTCCAACTTTACATAAAATATATAACTTTGAGCAAGTCTAAACAAGACTAACCATATTGTTTTGATCATGATTTGCCAACATTACACATTAGAGTTCTAAATACATAAATTCCTAAATCTTTAGAACCTAACAAACTCCCCCTTTGGCAATCCGTGACAAAACACAAACACAAAACTCAAAAGTTTACAAGTAGAAAGCCCTTTACAAAAATAATGCTTATAAACACTAAAAATCAATCCTAACTACTATCCATCAGTTGCAAGTGTAGACAACAACTTAATTGAATCAACCTGTATATTCCTGAAACACTCAACAAACGCATAAACACATGTGTGACAGAAAACAGTAAATAAATAGGTATAACATTCTTGTATGATTCACACAACACATAATAAAAACATATATCAATGAATAACTCATAAATATAAATCAATAAGCAGTGAATCACAAGAAAAAGAATCATGTATATAAAAAACAATATAACACCCAAAAACAGTTACTCCCCCTAACATGAATAGCCCCAAAACAATGATATACAAAGTGAAACACTTAGATACAATCTAACATCTCCACTAGCTCCTCAAAACAAAAACTCTCCCCCTAACTACAAAAACTCCTCTACAATATCAAAACTCTACTCCCCCTTTTTGTGACGGAATGCCAAAAGACAATCACACGCCATCATCAAAAGGAGGTGGCGAGGGGGAACGAAGATGTGCTACGTCGGCACGCAAAGCATGAATCTAGTTAAGCAAGTCCACCAAAATCTGACTATGAGCCGCCTGAACGGTCATGACAGTCTCCAAGGTACGATGAATATCAAAGTCATCTGAAGGAGGTGGAGGAACATCAGTAGCAGTAGCATCACCAACAAGATTAGGGACATCCTCACCAGCAGGATCTATAGAAGAAGAAGGAGGAGGTGCGCTACCAGAAGGCTCAGACCTAGGGTGTTTAGAGCCAGCTCGAAGATGAGCAGCCCTCTGTCTATGAAAAGACGCACCTATAGGAGCAATCACATGAACGGGCTTAGAGGAAGGGAAACCACTAAGATCAAGATAAAGCAAAATCCTATGAATAAAAATAGGATGGACCAAAGCATGAACAGATGATGAACTCCTAAAAATCTTGTTCAAAGAACGAAGAAACAAGTGGGGAAAACTGATAGGAGCATTAGTAATAAGAGCGTACAAAAAGACACACTGCTCATGAGGAATAGTGTGAAAATGAGAAATGGGCCAGATAGAATGACAAGCTATCCTAAAGAAGAGATAGTGCAACTCAAATAGCTCAGCAAAGGTGATCCCAGGATCAGAACCCCACTGGATAGAAGACCTAGTGATGTAAGACATGACATCACTCAACAGAGGAGACTCATCATAAGGGTAGACTAGGTGCTGGACCAAAGGTACCCCTAGAGCATCAGCCACTATCGTAGGAGTAATGGAGTACTCTACGCCTCGTATCCAACTTTTTACTAAAGTTTTGGAATCATAGACACGGATAGAGATGTTCGAGAAGAACTCTCTAATCAGGGTAGTTAGAGGAGGAGGATCAGAAACATTTAACAGAGGTAACTAGCCCCGACGCCCAAAATTTGCCCTAATGGTAGGATCAAGCTCATCTAAAAGAATAGAACGCTTAGCCCAGATCTTTCTCTTAAGGTTCAGCTTCTTATAAATTTCTTGGTTTTTCTCACTCGAAAACCTCTCTCGGTCAAAGGAATGAGGGGAAGGAGTAGGTGAGGGGACAGACCTACGAGCCCTAGTCTTCCTAGGCATAGTGCTAAGGAAAGGACAAAGATACAAAGAGAAAACCAAAATAACACAAAAACCAAGGGCAGACTGCAAGTTAGCTCAAAAAGATATAGAACAACAATCTCTATGATGCATGAACAACCACAATGTCATGATGCATGCACTAATGCAGTAAGCAAAGTTCAAATTAAGTTCGATTACACAAAATTGGCTTAAGCAAAGAGTTTCTACCAAAAACCCTAAAAATTTGAAAAACCACTTGAATGTTTTGAAACAGATTTGATGAATTGAGCATTACATGACACAGCACACAGATTATAATGCCTAATTACATTAAAACAACAAGCCAATTTCATCAATTTCAACCTAATTGAACAAAATCCCCAATTCGGATTCAATGCAAGCCCTAGAATTTTAATTTTTCTCAAAACCCAAAATTGATCAAATTAAACTATCAATATCAAGTTTATATCATGTCCCCACAAAAACCTATTGATCAATTTCACAAAATAAGGCTTGATTCATCAAAAACCCCAAATTTTGTATAGTTCGAAAAACCCAAATTAAAATGCATGAAATGAGAAAATATCATCAAAAGGAAGGGTAATATGGACATACCGGCTATAGGAGAGAGAAACCTTCCAAAAAATATGGAAGAAAATGACAAAAAAAATCGTTGTAGAGCCTTGCCGAGTAGAAGAGAGAAGAGAAAAGTTTGAAACTTTTTGAAAAGTGACTTTGAAAAAGTCAGATTTGAGTTTTAAAAAAAATTTGATTCACGAAATTCGATTGATCAAAAATCTCATTCGATTGATCGAATCAATCCGAGACTTTTAAAAGAATTGAAGTATATTTTCGATTGATCGAAAAACAGAATGGATCGATCGAAACAGACAGAGGCTCAAAAATTTTTTTAAGAAAAAACACCGTTTTTGAAAGAACAAACACTTTTTGACACAAACTCCTCAAAGCATTAGATTTGATGAACAAAATGCATGAGTATGAGATGGAATGTGTTTCCAAAAACCCAAGTTTTAATCCTAGTTTCTCCCAAGAAAATTTCAGCCATTCTCCCTTTAAGTTCTCAAGCAAAAAAAAAGGTTTTGCATAATACTCGAGGTATTTTCAAACTTAGTTGGTCAGACCAAAAACACACACAATAACATGTACAGTGTTTAGAAAAGAGTAACTTATGTAGTGTGTGCAAACTAGCAAAAACTTGAGATACATGTAAGGTGATATGTGAATAGAAATCAATCACAAAGTTTACAAAATTCATCACACAGAATTTAAAAGAGACTATCACCAAAAGAGTTACATCATATAACTCCCACATCTCCTAGAATATAAGCTTGCAATCATGTAAGTTTCTTGAATTTTGCCTCATTATTATGTGGATTGGCATCAAGCCTAATAGTACACACTAATTGTAATTATGTGAAATGACATCAAGCCTAATAGTACACACAAATTTTAAGTATTAAGTAATTAATCGAGGCTACACCTTATGTTCTTTTTGTATATGTGCTACACTTTTTCGAGCACAAAATCTTATGATATGCACTAAGGTGTTCATGATTGGCTAGTGAAGATGGTTATTTATTCCTTTCTCAAAAGGATTAAGTCCGACAGTCAAATAACATGTGACTTCAAGATTAAAACAAAGTGATAAACACCATAAACATCTTTCCCACACAACATGCATTACAAAGTTTCAACTAGTCAAGTGCTATAAATCAGCTCATCAAAGCTAAACAAGGTACACAAGACATGTTATGTGTAAATAAATTGACCAATCTTGTTTTCAAAACCAAGAAAAATAGTGCCAAACATATTTTTGCTTTCTTACCTTTTTTTTTTTTATTTTTTATTTTTTTTTATAAATTTTAAAAGAGAAAACAAATAAATCCTAGAATGAAATGCATGAATGTAATGCAATGCAATGCAAGTCCTAGAAAGAAAAACACAAAAACATAAACACCAAAGAACAATGGTCACAAAGGAATGAGTAATGAAGCACAAGGACCATGTCAAAAGACTCAATTAGATCGAGTCTTTTGCATCCAAAACCGTTTAGATGCACCATGAGCATTGGAGTTCTTATTCACATTCGAGTGATTTCCAACTCTAGGATTGGAATAAAGGTTCAACGCTTATACTAATTCACCAATGAGTGTCATAGGATCTTGTGCTTGAGGCACATGCACTTTTGGTTTGTTTACTCTCTTAGCAGCTTGAAGCTTGTAATAGTTAGGATGAATGTGTCTAGACTTTCTACAATAATGACAAACCCAAACAGGTTTACTATGCATCTTGTCCTTAGAAAGGGTAGACTCTTTAGGTTTAGACTCTTTCAGATCAACCCTAATCTTCCTAGGGGGTGAAACATTTACAAGTTGGACAACCTTACTCACAGGGGGTTTAACAGCTTCACTCACAACCTCACTCACAGAAGGTTCAGAAGAAGATGAAGGAACAAAGTTCGTAGAAGTAGGAGCAGACACAGAGATACTTTCAATGTATCCTAAACCTAATTTTTCAGAATGATACTTTTGAACATTCAACATTTGATTAAGTTTAGAACTAGCAGATCTAGCAACAGATAAATCATGTTCAACATTTATAGCATCCTTTGCAGTAACTTTACAAAATTTATTATAGGCCTTTTGAAGATCTGCATTCTCAGAGAGTTTCCCATCAGAAGGGTTCTCTTCAACAAATATACTTTCATTGACTACAGCAGTAGTAGTTGAAAGCAATGAAGTTTTCATCCTCGTCACATCTAGAATCATCATCAGAAACTTCATTATCACTAGGAGTTACAACCATAGCTTTACTCTTAGACCTCAAGAATGTAAGACATTCATATTTAACATGACTATACCCTTGACAGCCAAAACAGTGAGCACCCAAAAAATTGTTTGAAGATTGACCAACTTTATCTCTAGGTTTTTCAAAGTTATTAACCTTAGTGGGATCATTCTTCCTAAAGTTTCTAGGTTCAGCAGTGTTTGTAGCTCTTACCTTTCTGTTGTTATTCTTAAGAAAGTTTCTAAAGTTCTTGGCAAGGTATGCAATCTCTGTAGCAGAGAGCTCATCATCAAATCCACCAACCTCAACATCATCAACAGACTTAAGAGCCATTGATTTGGATTTGGAAGTTTTAGGTAGGTCAGACTCATAAGACTGAAGAGATCCTACAAGCTCATCAATAGGGATAGAGTTCACATCCTTGCTCTCAGTAATGGCAGTTACTTTGGATCTAAAATCTTCAGTTAAAGATCTAAGAATCTTCCTAACAATTTTAGGTTGATCATAGATTTCACCCAAATTAAAAGCAGAATTAACAATATCATTCAATTTAGCATAGAATTCATCAAAAGATTCATCATCAAACATTCTAATGTTTTCAAATCTAGAAGTTAATTGCTGCAACTTTTTAATTTTAACTGCCTTTGTGCCTTCATGCATAGTCTAGAGGATTTTTCAAGTAGTATGAGCAACCTCAACATTAGAGATTCTTTTAAATTCCTCCATGGAAATAGCATTAAAGATGGCATTCATAACTTTGCTATTGAAACTAGCTGCTTCTTTTTGAGAAGTTTGCCACTTACTCATAAGAGTAGTGGGCTTCTCCCATCCGTACTCAATGGAATTCCAAACCCTCTCATCAATGGATTTCAGGAATGCTTTCATCCTTACTTTCCAATAATCATAGTTATTCCCATCAAAGTGAGGAAGAACAACGAGAGAATGTCCATGTTCTATGACAACAGGGGTCAAAGATCAGCTCAGAGATCAAAAAATCTCAAACAAGAGAGCTACCCGCTCTGATATCACTTGTTAGAAATTTAGACCCCTTAAAACAACAATTGGATTAACCTAATTAATTAGCTAAGTTGTTACTTAGTCAAATTATGCAATTCTAGGTTAAAATAATCATATAATCATATCAAGAATATAAAGCAGCGGAAAAATAAATAACACAATGATATGATGACCTAAGAAACCACACGGTAAAAACCTAGGGAGGATTTGACCTAGCTATCCTCAAGGTAAACCTGAATCCACTATGCGAAAGAATCGAAGTTCATACAAAAGGACTTATAAGCTCCCCGCTTGACTTCCTAATGCTACCTACCAGTAGAACTTATTGACACGACCATGTGCAAGCTCCGAATCTATGGACTCCTTCTTTCTTGGATTCTCCAATCAGCTACAAGCACCCACGCTTGTTATTCTTTAAACTCCAATGGCAGCAACCGAGTTGAGCATCAAAATGTTAATACTATCTTTAACTTGAAAACTCTAAACTTTGTGTAAAGGAAAGCTCTTCTAGATCTCACAAGAGATTTACACAAAACAGAAAAGTATGAGCAACAATACAATAGAAGCGACTCAAAAAACGTGGCTAGAGTTTTGCCTTTTATACTTAGGGTAAAAACAGAAAACCCAAAATGTTTAATGAGCTAGGGCTGAATTGGAAAATTCTGCAGAAAAGCATTTTGCCCGAGATTCGATCAATTGAGTCTAACTTTCGATCGATCGATCTAGGCCAAAATGCACTATTGCATCTGCAGTCTCTCGATTCTAACTTTACATAAAATATATAACTTTGAGCAAGCCTAAACAAGACTAACCATATTGTTTTGATCATAATTTGCCAACATTACATATTAGAGTTCTAAATACATAAATTCCTAAATCTTTAGAACCTAACACATTCTTTTGGTTTAAGGAAGTTGCGTTCTAGTATTTTCAATTGCTTCTGGTAATGTATTTGTATGCCTAGCTAGATGATTAAGAGCAAAATTAGCGAGCATTGAGAAATGTCTACTACTTATATTGAGGATACAGAGTGATAAACGTCTCTTGCATCTACTTTTCCAACTGCTAACACTCATGCCTAGCCTGTATCCACAAATGTTTTGGGGACATTTTAGCTAAAAATGCTTCTATTAGTGTACCCCTCCAATTATCCCATCAAGAATAAGATGCATGGTACATTATGGTAGCATATAGGAATTACACCTAATTTATGATTTTCATAAAGTTAAGCAAGCCTCTAATAACATTAGGTAGAAAAACATATTTGCACATTAATGTCAGCTATTTTAATAATTTTTACCAATTACAAAAAATAAATACAGTTTAATATGCCTTGCTTGCTTATACGTATTTTTTCCTCTAATTATTGACTATTGAAGTGGTTGATTAATTTTAATTTTGCAACTTATTCAGGGTAAATGGATATTATCACAGTATATAGAAAGACAAAACAGATCATAGCAGACTTAGAAAATTTCTGTTTTGGGGGGGGGGGGGGGGTTACTTATTTGATTGTCCTTACACTAATGTTAATTTATCTGTGTCAGCTTTCAAATCATAACTGATTTATTTTGGGCCTTTTGGTTAGGGTTTTTGTTCTACTTCAAAGTTTTACTAATGGCTTTGCTTTACTTTCTCTTTTTTTCACTTTTCAATGATTGCATATATTTTACATTTGATTATTACATTCATTTAATTACTGCTGATTGGTTTACTAAAATTGTCATTTGATATCTGCTCTTTGTGCTGTTGTTTTTGAATATCAATGGGCAATATAAGTGCATCTTACTTGGATAAATTGGTAAAGTACAAGAAATCAAAAATATATTTCTAGAAAGAGGGTAATTCTACGGTACCTCTCAAAAAAAGGAGGGGTACGGTATCTACTAGTAGGTAACCTACTATATCAAGTTACTTTTTTCTCATATTGGATGGTTCTATTCTTACATTGTGTAGTTCTAATATCACGTGACAATTTTTTTCTCACATTTGGTGGTTTTTTTTTTTTTTTTTTTTTTTTTCACATTTGACAGTTTCATCTTAACATTGTGCAATTCCAATATTACATGTGACAATTCTTTTCTCACATTTGGTGGTTCCCTCACTTTTTTTCTTTCACATTTGACGGTTTCATCCTCACATTATGCAATTCTAACATCACATGTGAAGTTCTTTTGTCATATTGGGTGGTTCTCTTACTTTTTTCTCAAATTTGACAGTTTCATCCTTATATTGTGCAATTCCAACAACACATGTGATAGTTCTTTTCTGATATTTGGTGGTTCCCTTACTTTTTTTCTCACATTTGACAGTTTCATTCTCACATTGTGCAGTTTCAACATCACATGTGACAATTCTTTTGTTACATTTAGTAGTTCCCTTACTTTTTTTTCACACTTGACAATTTCATCATCACATTGTGCAGTTCCAACATCACATGTGATAGTTATTTTCTCACATTTGGTGGTTCCCTTAATTTTTTCTCACACTTGACGATTTTATCCTCAGATTGTACAGTTCCAACATCATACGTGACAGTTCTTTTCTCATATTGGATGGTTCCCTTACTTTTTTTCTCACATTTGATGATTCCATCCTCACATTGTATAGTTTCGACATCATATGTGACAATTCTTTTGTCACATTGGATGGTTCCCTTACTTTTTTCTCACATTTGACGGTTCCATCCTCACATTGTGCAATTCCAACATCACATTTGATAGTTTTTTTCCCACATTTGGTGGTTCCCTTATTTTTTTTCTCACATTTGGCGATTCTAATATCATATTGTGCATTTCCAATATCACATTTGACAGTTATTTTGTCATATATAGTGGTTCCTTTTTTTTTCCCCTTCATATTTGATGGTTCCATTGTTATATTAAGCAGTACTAACATCGCATATGTTCTATTTTTGTCACATGTGATAATTCTTTTGTCACATGTGATAGTTCTTTTGTCACATTGAATGGTTCTCTTATTTTTTTCTCACATTTGACGATTCTATTCTCACATTGTGCAATTCCAACATTACATGTGACAGTTCTTTTCTCACATCTGGTGATTCCCTTACTTTTTTCTCACATTTGACAGTTCCATCATCATATTATGCAGTTCCAACATCACATGTGATAGTTGTTTTGTCACATTTGGAGGTTTCCTTGTTTTTTTCTCACATTTGACGGTTCCATCATTATATTGTATAGTTCCAATATCACATGTGACAGTTCTTTTCTCATATTTGGTGATTTCGTTACTTTTTTCTTATATTTGACGGTTCCATCTTCACATTGTGCAGTTCCAATATCATATGTGACAGTTCTTTTGTCACATTTGGTGGTTCACTTACTTTTTTCTCACATTTGATAGTTCCATACTCACATATTGCAGTTCCAATATCACATGTGACAATTATTTTTTGACATTTGGTGGTTCTATTACCTTTTTCTCACATTTGGCGGTTCTATCCTCATATTGTGCAGTTCCAACATCACATGTGACAATTCTTTTGTCACATTGGGTGGTTCTCTTACTTTTTTCTCACATTTGACAGTTTTATCCTCATATTGTGCAGTTCCAACATCACATGTGACATTTCTTTTCTCACATTTGGTTGTTTCCTTACTTTTTTCTCACATTTGACCACTCTATTCTCACATTTTGCAGTTCCAGTATCATATTTGATAGTTATTTTGTTACCACTAGTGGTTCATTTACTTGTTTCTCAAATTTGATGGTTCCATTATCACATTGTGCAGTTCCAATATCAAATTTGGCAGTTCTTTTGTCACATATAGTGGTTACTTTATTTTTTCTCAAATTTGATGATTCTATTGTCATATTAAGCAGTACCAACATCGCATTTGACTCTATTTTTGTCACATTCAGTGGTGCCTTATTTTTTATTCTCAAATTTGACAGTTCCATTATTACAATGGGCAGTACTAACATTACTTCTAACCATACTTTTGTTACATTCAGTGGTACCTTAATTTTTTTTTCCTCATAATTGACAATTCAATCATCATAGTAAGCAGTGCCAATATCACATATGACCATAATTTTACATTCGGGCCTATCACTGAAGTCGCTTTTTTATTTACTAATAATCGTTCATCACAATAGTAATTTTTTTAAAGTTATTTAAAAATTTAAATCTAAAATCTAAAACCAAAAAAAAAAAAAGAAAAAAAGAAAAAAAAGAAAAAGCATCCCAAGAAATTAGCCCAACCACAATAATTACTAATAATTACTCTTGTTCACAAAAAAAAAAAAAAAAAAAAAAAAAAAATCAGCTAGAATTATCTTGGTTTCTTCTAGAAATATTTGAATATACCAATTAACTTCCTACGTATCTTCCTTGGTAGCTTCCATCACATTCAAGGGCATACCTCCCTATAAAATAACATAATTGAGGTCACTTTCTTGATGTTTATGTTTTTATTATTTATATATACTATAAAACCAAAGATGTATAACCTTATGTGCTCTCTAATTGTTCTTATGCAACATTCACAACTTAATCACAGTTATGTGTTTATTGTGGTGTCTAAGGTTGGAAATAGGGTGACTATACAATGAGCAAGTTATGCAAAAAAATCCAATACAAAGATTGTTGACAATTTTAAAATTTTTAGTTAACACTTGAATTGAAACTATAGATCTAGAATGAAATAGTCATCGATCAAGGCTATTACACCAAGTTATATATTTTTTAGACATTTTCATTAGATCCACGTGTGCGGAAGTGTCAAATGATTGTGTCCAACACGGGTATAACCACCCCAACTAAAGTGTCTATGCAATTTTGTTTCATAAAATTATTATTACATTTAGACCCATCTAAAACAAACCAAACCAAACCAAACCAAAACAAATTTTTTTGTTTCATAAAATTATGCAATAGGTGGAAGGAATTAATTATTTTTTTTCATCTAACCAAAACAAACCAACATTGTAATTAACACTATCACCTTTATTTATTGGTTTTAATTAGCTTAATTAGTAAAATTTATTGTCAATGGAGTACAGGTGTTGATCACTTAATTGGAGCTGCAGGGCTAAAGACAATCTTATAATCATGGCCCCATATGTATATGATTAAAGGAATTGATATCCAAAAGTATATGGACCCCTTGGTTTTATTGTTTAAACAGATTGGATTTGCTAATCTCATTCAATCTTTCTTCATCATTCATCGAAACAAGTTGCACCAATACAATTACAAATATAACAAATGATATAACAAAATAAAATAAAATAAAATAAATGCAACAAAGGATATATTACTACCCGCTACAATAATAACTGCATTTTAAAAGAAAAGAAAAGGTGAGACATTGACCATGAAAATCAAATACTTCTTCAACCAAATACAATATACAAGTGGGACCTGCGCTATGAGTCTATGAGCAAATTGTGCGAATACAATATACAAGCTGGGAGAAATGGCGTTTGCAATACAAAATGCCCTCTAGAGCTGCATAATTAGATGGGGTTATAGGACAACCAACATGAGAGCACTTGAAACATGACTTGTGGTAGGCCTGGCTTTCCACTGTCACATGCAAATTTTTAGTCAAAACAAACCAACATTGTAATCAACACTATCATACTTGTAAAACTTTATTTAAGATGCATTTGAATGTTACATTTTGTTGAAAGCTTATTGCTGAAGGTTTACC
This sequence comes from Quercus variabilis, assembly GCA_030445155.1. Taxonomy (NCBI): domain Eukaryota; kingdom Viridiplantae; phylum Streptophyta; class Magnoliopsida; order Fagales; family Fagaceae; genus Quercus; species Quercus variabilis. Next base: position 6,923,648 of record CP129447.1, read on the forward strand.
TAGAAAAAATGAGGCTTTAAAAAACTATACATAACCAAATAAACTAAAAAGCTAAAAGAATAAGCCATGCCAAACAGATCTAATCTAGGTAAAAAGCTAGCCAACTATATGCATACATACATAGACATATTTGGCTAGCATTTGATCCTGAAAGCTCATTAAACATGAGGGACCTGGGGGCCAATGGCATTATGTTGAAGGAAAGACAAAGCCAGAAAATGTTGAAGGAAAAATAGAGCCTAAACGACAAACTAAATTAAACGGCAAGAAGAGATATGCAGCAAAGAAGCAAACGACAGAAGGAGAGTTAGTTACAACCCATGCCACATCACGTGCCAGAATGAAATAGGTGCTTTACAGCTGTCAAACGGTTATGCAGTTGTCAAACGGTTATGCAGATATTTTTGGGAAGAAAATGCAGTAGCAGTCCCTGTTTTGCAATGTATATAAGCAGAGTAGATTATTATGTATAGTTTCAGTTTTTCATTTTGTAAGATTTCTTTCAATGAGAAGATTCTAATTCTTCAGAGCTCTCTTTTCTAATATGGTATCAGAGCATTTTTCTTTTCTCAGATAAATTTCCTTTTCTTTTCTCAGTTCCCAAACAACATCTATTGACATTTTTGTTTCTTGATCATGGCTTCTGATAATGCAACCAACACTCAATCACAGACTGGAAATTCAACACCTTCTTCCAGTACTGTAATGGCAGATGAGTATGCCAATAATCCGTTTTTTCTTCCAGCGAATGAGAATCCAGGTATTGTTCTCACTTCGCAACCTCTGACTGGACAAGAAAACTATATGAGTTGGGCGCGATCAGTGTTCTTGGCACTGAGTTCTCGGAACAAGTTTGGCTTTGTGAATGGATCAATTCTTGAGCCAGATCCGTCTTCTCCATTGTTCAATTCATGGAGCAAATGCAACACCACAGTGCTTTCGTGGTTGACAAATTCTATCAGTATGGAGCTCAAAGCAAGTGTTATTTACATCAACACTGCTAAGGATCTATGGATTGACCTCAAGGATCGACTTTCTCAAGGTAATACTCCAAGGCTTTTTGAGCTTCAAAAGGAAATTTCACACCTTTCACAGGGATCACTCTCGGTGAGTTCCTACTTTACAAAGTTCAAAATCTTATGGGATGAGTTTGCAAATTATCAACCCTTCACAGTATATGCCTGTGCTTGCATTTGTGGTTCCAAGAATTCTCAATTGGAAGCTCAACACAAGGAGCATGTGTTTCGTTTTCTGATGGGGCTAAACGATAGCTATGGCAATGTGACCAGTCAAATTTTGTTGATTGAACCTTTTCCCTCTCTCAGTAAGGTGTGTTCTTTGATCTTACAAGAGGAAAAATGAAGGAGCATTGGTCATAATTTCAATGTGGTTCAGTCCTCAGAAGCTATTGCGATGTATGCTAATAACAGAAGGGGTTTTCATGTCAATCAAGGTCACTCTCATGGAGGAAAAGGAGGAAATTTCAAGAAGGACAGACCAGTATGTACTTACTGTGGTTTCACTGGTCACATAGCAGACAAATGCTATAAGCTTCATGGTTACCCTCCAGGTTATAAGCCAAAAGGAGGTAACAAAGGTATGGTAAATCAAGTTTCTGCCATTTTGCCATCAAGAACCTATGGTTTGGATGGTTTTTCTTCAGGACCAGGTGCAAATTTACCTCCTACTGGTGTTTCACATAATGGGAGTGCACAATTTGATCTGGTTCCCACTTCACAGACCTTTCTTGGTCATAACTTTGGAGGATCTCAGTCACAAGTTAATCCACAGGCTTCTTTGTCTCAATGCCCTCTTTCCCAAGCCCAATGTGAGCAGTTTCTTGGCTTTCTGAAGACTTATATGGATCCTAGACCATGTGCAAGTGCACAGAATGCACAGAATAGTCATCAAGTTGCTTCAGTCTTGGCAACACCTTCCAATCCACACTCACAATCTTTTAATTCAGCTTCATCTTCTTCAAATTTTTCAGGTAATCCGTATTGGATCCCACCTAATTTTTCTCATTCCATATTTTCTGCTCAGGTCATTGATAAACATGCTTATAAATCTAATTCTTGGATTCTTGACACTGGTGCTACTGATCACATGGTGCATTCAGTAACTCAATTCACTGAAATTACTTCTATAATCCAAACTTGTGTTTTTTTGCCAAATGGAGAACAAGCTTTAGTTACACATATAGGCACTTTACAAGTCACTCCTACACTCACTCTCACTGGTGTATTATGTGTTCCTTCCTTTAGTTTTAATTTGATTTCAGTCAGCAAACTTACCAAGAATCTTTCATGTTGCCTTATATTTCTTGGTAATTGATGTTTTATTCAGGACCTTGCTCAATGGAGCATGATTGGTTTGGGTAAAGAACATAATGGCTTGTACTTACTGCAAGATTCAGGTTCCAAACCACCCATTTCTGCTCTTGTTGCTGCTGCCAATCAGCTTACTTCTTCAGAGTTGTGGCATATTAGATTAGGTCACCCATCTCATTCAAAACTTGATTTGTTGAAGCAAATTGTACATACTGACATTTCAAATAAAACTGCTTGCTGTGATGTTTGCCATTTTTCTAAGCAAAAGAGACTTTCTTTCAATTCTAGTACTCATGTATCTTCCAAACCTTTTGAATTGATTCATTGTGATCTCTGGGGTCCTTTTGCAACTAGTACAATTGATGGTTTTAAGTATTTTCTGACCATTGTGGATGATTTTAGTAGATGCACATGGGTTTACCTTCTTAAACACAAATCTGAAACCCAAATTTTTCTGCCTCGTTTTGCTGCTATGGTGAATACTCAATTTCACAGCAAAATTCAAACCATTAGAAGTGATAATGGCACTGAATTTTTCGTAAAAGATTTCTTTCATTCCAATGGTATATTGCATCAACTAACATGTGTTGATACTCCTCAACAAAATGCTATTGTTGAGAGGAAGCATCAACACATTCTAAATGTTGCAAGGGTTTTAAAATTCCAATCTCATGTTCCTTTATGTTTTTGGGGGAATTGTGTTTTGATTGCAGTCCACTTGATTAACAGAATTCCTTCAAAATCTTTAGGAAATAAAAGTCCTTATGAGTTGCTTTTCCAATCTCCACCTTCCTATCTTCATCTTAAAAGCTTTGGATGTTTGTGTTTTATTTCTACATTGTCTCATAATAGAAATAAATTTGCACCTAGAGCTAGGAAGTGTGTTTTCTTAGGTTATCCATTTGGCATCAAAGGTTACAAGGTTTTGGATCTTGAGTCTAATTCAGTGTACATTTCTAGAGATGTTGTTTTCTATGAACACATCTTTCCTTATGTCACTACCTCTCACCCTTCATCTTCTTACTTGGATGATTTTATCTTTCCTCATTGTACCTCAGATCATACTGTTCCTTTATCTCCTCCTACTGCTCCTAATCCAACTTTCATTCCTCCATTGGATCCTATTACACCTGTTTCTACAGATTCCATTTCTTCCACTGATATTGTTTCCTTTCCTGAGCATGTTGACACTTCTATCATTCCTTTACCTGTTCCTCTCCCTTCTATCTCCCTTCCTAGTTCTTCTCCACCTATTTTGAGAAGATCCACTAGACCACATAATCCTCCTTCTTACCTCTCTGACTATTCTTGCAAATCTGTTTGCACTAAACCTAGTTCAGGGCTGCCATATGCTATCTCAGACTGCTTGTATTATTCTCATCTTGGTCCCAGATTTTATTCTTTTGTCATGGCAGTGACTGCAACTCCTTCAAAACCTGTTTCTTTTCATCAAGCAGTCAAATTCCCTGAGTGGAGGACTGCCATGGATAGAGAAATTGAAGCCTTGGAAGTCAATGATACTTGGACTTTAACTCATTTACCACCTGGAAAAACTCCTATAGGCTGCAAATGGGTTTATAGGATCAAATATCATCCTGATGGTACCATTGAGAGATATAAGGCTCGTTTAGTTGCCAAGGGATTTACACAAAAACTTGGCTTAGATTATTCAGAAACCTTTTCCCCTGTGGTAAAATCTGTCTCTGTCAGAATAGTTCTCTCTTTGGCTGCTGTGAAAGGTTGGTCCCTCCATCAGATGGATGTCAACAATGCATTCTTGCATGGTGACTTGGTTGAAGATGTTTATATGAGTTTGCCACCTGGATTTCACAGCAAGGGGGAGCTGAATTTGGTATGTAAGTTGAACAAGAGTCTCTATGGTCTCAAGCAGGCTTCACGGCAATGGTTTGAAAAATTTTCAAACACTATTATGCAGATGGGGTTTGTGCAATCTAAGTCAGACTACTCCTTGTTCACTCATTCTCAAGGAACCTCTTTTACAGTGTTATTGGTCTATCTGGATGATATACTACTTACTGGAAATAACCTTGATTGTGTCAATAGTTTGAAGAAGTTGCTTGATCACAAGTTTGGCTTAAAAGACCTTGGTTCACTAAGATATTTCTTAGGACCTGAGGTAGCCAGAACTGAAGAAGGTATCAGCTTAAACCAAAGAAAATATGCCCTTGAAATTTTAAAGGACACTGGATTCCTTGGTTCTAAGCCTGTGAAGTTTCCTATGGAACAAAATTTAAGATTGTCTAAGTATGAAGGGAAGGCTCTTGCAAATCTGGGTCAGTATAGGAGATTGATTGGAAGGCTATTGTATTTAACCTTAACAAGACCTGACATTACCTATGCTATACATAGGTTAAGTCAGTTTGTCTCACAACCAAAAGAACCTCACTTGCTAGTAGCTCACAGAGTTTTACAATATATAAAAGGGTCACCAGGGAGAGGGATTTTCTTTTCCAACAAGTCTGATTTGCACATTAAAGCCTTTTGTGATGCAGATTGGGCAGGATGCCCTGATACAAGACGATCTCTAACTGGCTATGCTGTGTATCTAGGTGACTCATTAGTCTCATGGAGATCAAAGAAACAAGGGGTGGTGTCTAGATCCTCAGCAGAAGCCGAGTATAGAGCAATGGCTGGGGTAGCTTGTGAAATAACTTGGGTTTTACAATTATTTACAGATTTAAAGATTGATCACTCCAAGTCAGCTATGCTGTTTTGTGACAATCAAGCAGCACTTCATATAGCTGCCAACCCAGTCTTTCATGAGAGGACCAAGCACATTGAAGTAGACTGCCATCTAGTGAGAGATAAGATTTTAGAGGGAATGATCAAGACATTTCATGTATCAACAAATGCACAAGTGGCTGATATTTTTACTAAAGCTTTAGGCTATGTTTCCTTTGCAAAGTTATCCGAGAAATTAGGATTAAGAGATATATTTGAGACAAAGAAAGTGAAGAAGTCTTCAGTGCAAGTCACTGAGCCTGCAACTCAGGACTTGAGGGGGAGTGTTGAAGGAAAGACAAAGCCAGAAAATGTTGAAGGAAAAATAGAGCCTAAACGACAAACTAAATTAAACGGCAAGAAGAGATATGCAGCAAAGAAGCAAACGACAGAAGGAGAGTTAGTTACAACCCATGCCACATCACGTGCCAGAATGAAATAGGTGCTTACAGCTGTCAAACGGTTATGCAGTTGTCAAACGGTTATGCAGATATTTTTGGGAAGAAAATGTAGTAGCAGTCCCTGTTTTGCAATGTATATAAGCAGAGTAGATTATTATGTATAGTTTCAGTTTTTCATTTTGTAAGATTTCTTTCAATGAGAAGATTCTAATTCTTCAGAGCTCTCTTTTCTAATACATTAGAATCAACAAAATCGAAATCTTAAATCCACATTTGCAAATTGAGATTACTATAAACATTAATCCCACTCTACTCCAGCACATAATTGTCAACAAAGAATCGAGAATGCAATACCTATTTCCCCATGTTTGTTAGATGTTATATATGAAATGTGAGATCTACATACTCCAATGCCGTAAATTATAATTAACAACAGATGCTTACAAGACATGCGCTCATCTAATAGAAAAAACACCAAAAAGGTATCACAACCCCAAATTGCTATGGTTGGACCAGGAAAAGAGGAAATAGAGGTGGAAAAAGAAGAGCATTCAGAGTTAGTAACTTGATAAAATTCGAGATTTTACATGTATATAATATCACAACAAAATGACTTTAGGGGATAATAGAATTTTACCTTCTCGAGTGGGTAAGCAGTTTTACCACAAATAGCACGTTTTTCTTGTGTCCCAAAAAACATGCTTGCAGCCATGCTAGGTGACCTAGTCTGAAACCAACTCAAGCTTTTGAGAATTAGTGACAACACTAATACACAATGTGCAAAATAGCAAACCACCTAAAAGTCCCTTGAATGTCCTCCTTTAAAACTAAAAGTAGATATACAATTCCTTTAATGAAACTTGTAAGATATAAGCAAACTATACAAACAAGAAAACACTAGCAACTAAAAGCTGCAACATCTAAATAGAGTAATCAGCAGACTAAATAGCAACTGGAACCATACTTAAGAATAATCAAACTTATTTTTACAATAACAGTAACAAGACTAAATTTGATAGCACCACTATTATCCACTTTTTAAATTGGTAATGGTTACATATATTGAAGAAGATTAAAGAGAAGCATGAGATGTTCAATTTATAATTTGAGATCATACAATTATATTGAAAGCGCAGCAATGAAAACAACTGATTTAAAATGCCTTGATTCCAAATCCAAATCCAAATACTAGTTAACTTAATCCAATGGTTTTTATTTAAGCAAGTTCCATGGACATACATGATTGGCAACCCATATAATAGAAAATCCTTATAAAGATAAGTACCAATTCAATTAAAATCAATTTCTTTAGATTTACAGCAAGTTGGGCGTGGGGGTCAGGTGACCATCAAACACACATAGTATAATATTTAGGTTCAAACTTCAAAGCCCACTGCTTGGATTACCACTGAAGACAACAAATAACCTTTACTAACCTATACTGACTTGTCTCTGTTTCATAGGAACACTAGAACTCGAAATCTGTGTAAAATTGCTCAGAATCTCAGTAAAAAAACTCATGCATCAAAATATACAACTCACAGAGGCATTTCACCAAACAATTAATTGCTTTACACGATTATTTAATACAAAAAATTGCATTTCAATTAGACCAACCTTGAATCTGAAAAACATAAAATATCCAACCATTTCTTAACAAAACTAAACTAGCCCAAGCACCAAACCTCAATAAAATTGCTACTCCCAGCCTTACCAATAGATATAGATCCGCATGGACAAATCCAAAAAAAAAAACCAAAAACAAAAACAAAAACAAAATACTCATGAAAATTTTACCATAATCTTTCAATATCTAGGAATGAATAAAATCAACAATCAAAGCCAAAATAAAGCCAAAGAATTAATCCTTTCAGAATCACATTCAACAAACCCACAAAAAAATTATAGAAAATACAAAACCCATTGACAGAATTGCAATGTTCTTAAACTTTTTTTGTGAATGCAGTTTGGTATTAAAGGAAGAGAGAGGCGGATAGGTTTAAGAGGATGAGAAGGGTTGAAAGAGACAAACCTAAACCTAGTGGTTGACAGTGGTATTGGCTTCTACGACACCTGAGTATATGTCCAATTTCAAACGTATATGACATCCGTGGATTTCCCAAATTCCATGTTTTAGAGATTATTTGAAATCCATGGATTTGGATTTGAGCCCTTAAATCCAAATCCATAGCGCCAAATCAAAGAGGTGCTAAAGGAAATTGACAGAAAGAAGAAGCCATTTCAAGAAGCAAATTTTAGAGAACACAAGAGAGAATGCCAGAAAGGAACAGCCTGAATTTTATTTTAGGTTTATATATCTAACCTGTTCTATCAGTAACCGGTAACCATTAAAATAAATGAATGGTCAAATTAGAACTCTGCCAAATTTATGGTTAGGACACGGTGAAACCAAGGCCAAAATGTCTAAATATCACAATTTTTTGAAATTTTTAGCAAAAAACCACTGTTTTGGAAATAAATGGAAATCTACCACTTTTTCAAGTACTCGAGTTTGGTAAACTCGAGTACCCTATTTTATAGTTCCACAGTGGCTGTTGAGCTGGAAATTGGTGATTAAAAAAAATAAAGTGGTACTCGAGCTTGGTAAACTCGAGTATTGTGTTGCATGGTACTCGAGTTTACCAAACTCGAGTACCTTTTATAAAAAAAATACAGAAATTTTTTTTTCTACAGTACTTGAGTTTACCAAACTCGAGTACTGTGTAATTTTTTTTTTTTTGCTTGAGGATAATTGACAAATAAACATAAAAATAAAAATAAGTAGCTTTTCTATGTTTTTATTTATTTAAATAGAAGCATTGTAAGATATAGAGATTTTAAATTCGAAATATGAATTTAATTTCTATATTGATTAAAATTGTTCATTGTTTTCTCATAAAAATTGTTCACTATTTTCTGTATAAACTATTTCTACGATTTTACATAAAATTATTTTCTGTTTAGCATTATTTAAGAAATTGTTCACTCTCTTTTTTGCATAAATTATTTTCTGTTCACTATTTAAAAAATTGTTCACTGTTTTCTCATAAAACACCTAGTAAAATCATGTTTTCTAAATTTAAACACCAAATCTGAATGCTTTTTCATGTTTGAATTTCACAATAATCGAATATATTTTTCTGCATTGATAAAATCTGTTTCTACTTTTAATGAAATTTTCTTTCTGCACATCATATTTACTGTATATTCAAATCTGCTTACTGCATTCATAAAATCTATTTTTTGCATTAATTAAAACTGTTCACTGTTTTGTCATAAACTTGTTTCTGTGTTTCTTTTTTTTTGGTGTTTGAAAGTAGTTGTGCCTGTTAAAAGTACTGAATGTTGATGTTATGATCCATAACACTCAAAACTGTTTGTAAGATGGATTTTGGCTCAAGTAGGACATGATACACTGTTCACTAATTTCTGCATAAACTATTTCTAGTATTCTGCAAAAAATTATTTTATGTTCAGCATTATTCAAAAAATTGTTCACTCTCTTTTTTGCGTAAATTATTCTCTGTTCACTGTTTAAAAAATTGTTTGTTTTTTTCTCATAAAACACCTAGTGAAATCATGTTGTCTAAATTTAAACACCAAATCTAAATGCACTTTCATTTTTGAATTTCAAAATAATCGAATCTATTTTTCTGCATTGATACAATCTGTTTCTAAATTTAAACGTCAAATCTGAATGCTTTTTCATGTTTAAATTTCACAATAATTGAAAATCCAAATCTATATGTTTTTTCATGTTCGAATTTCACAATAATCGAATATGTTTTTCTGCATTGGCGCAGTTATTGCACTTAAATGGTTTTTTTTATTTTTTTAAATATGTAACCATATGAATAATAGACAAACTCCATGAAAGAAAAATGAATGATTCGTATAAATCACCTAATGGTAAATCCCTCAAAAAATTTGAATTTGTAAAAAAGTTCGAATTAGTTGAATGTAGAAATTCGAGAAAAATCGATGGAAAAGCAATGAACATACCAAGTTGTGAAAGTGTACATAAGATGTACAGTTAGTCTAGACTTGTTGAGAAATTTGATTTTATTGAAAGTACAAAATAATGAAAATTCAATGAAAAAGTATGTATGTTAGATGTATAGATTGTATGAATTTGTTTAAAAATTTGAATTCGTTGAATGTACAAAACTGTGAAAACTCAAAGGAAAGATTGTGTACATTAGATGTACAGATAGTAAGAATTTGTTGAAAAATTCGAATTTGTTGAGTGTGTAAAATCGTGAAAATTCAAATGAAAATTGAAGAACATACCAAATTGAGTAAACTTAATGGAAAATTAATTACATTAGATGTACAGATCATCCAAATTTGTTTCCAAATTTGAAGTCGTCAAATGTACAAAATAGTTAAAATTCAATTTAAAACTAATCATCTTGATTTGATGAAAATTTCAAAATTGTCGAACGTACAAAATCGTGAAATCTTAATGGAAAATCGAAATTGTTGAACATACCAAATCGTGAAAATTCAATGGAAAGTTGTGTACATTAGATGTACAAATATTCTGGACTTGTTGAGAAATTTGATTTCGTTGAAAGTACAAAATCATGAAAATTCAAGAGAAAAGTGTGTACATTAAATGTACAGATCGTTCAAATTTGTAAAAATCAAAATTTAGATGTACAGATCATTCGAATTTGTTGACTGTATAAAATCTTGAAAGTACAATATAAAATTGTGTAAATTAGATGTATAGATAGTCTGAATTTGTTGAAAAGTTTGAATTCGTTAAATGTACAAAATCGTGAAAATTAATTGGAAAGCTGTGTACTAATGTATTGATCATCCGAATTTGTTGAAAAATTCTAAATCGTTGAATGAACAAGATCGTATAAACTCGATAATTAATGAACAGTTAATCTTTAGATTTGCAAAAGTTGAATGTACATAATCATCAGTTGTCAGACATTAACAACAACATTTTGTATTGCACAGAACGTGTAGACATTAACAACAACGTCTAATGTTCGTAGGTAGAAATTTTTGGAAATCATCATTACTTGAATCTGATAAGTCTGAAATATCTCTTTCGTCATCTAATACAGTAACTTCATTAATAGACTTGATGGCTCGCTCTTGTGCCTTCCCCTTTAGATGCTTCTTAGCCTTTTGGATTGCATGAAAACGATCTAATTGCCTTTGCATTTGATTGTTCTCTTGTTCAAGACGAGCAAGTATGTTGGCAGGTTCATCTCTAGGTAACTTGGCTAAGCGTTCCTTAGGAACTCGTAACTCATGCCATCGACAATACACCTCCAACTCACACCTCTTCTCGTATAAGGTTGACCATGGTGGTTCTGCTACGGTGAACTCTATTGCGGTGGTATCTATACTTAGTTTTGTAGGTTTGCCGACCATGATGTGCCCGACGCTTCCAAGACTTTCGTACGTGTATATTGGCATATTAAGGAAATCTCTCTTCTTTCCAACCCATTTCCCTCCATAATGGTCTGTGTATGTCTGTAGTTGTTGATCTGCTGGAACTTGAGATAATCCATTTGTTGAAGTTGATCCAAAATTGGTTCGCATTGTACGATTTGATGTTAAGGCATTGCGACTCATAGCTTAGTCAATCTACAAAGTTAGTGGGGTAGAAATAAGATCATTATTGGGGTGCATTTATAACCTCAACTCATCTTCCAAGCATTATAATTTTAGTTATTAGGGCTTGTCATGTCAATACAGTGGAAAAACACTACAAGAACAGGATTTTAGATGTTCCTAGTGTCACAGTGGGATTTGAAGATGTCGGCAGTAGTTGCAGTGTTCTTGAACAGCGTATTGTATTTAATTGACACAGTGCTATGTCCCAGGCACCAGGGTACAATTATTCATATATTTAAGTATTCATGTGAATATGGATGATATGACTGGACAATGTGTAAAATCATGCCAAGCTGTTGAGTAGCATGTGTGAAACAGTGGTGTCTGTTGGCGCATGTGGTTCGTATGACTACAGATGGTGCTATAGCAGCAAGCTGGTGACGTGTCTTCAAAAAACTACTCATGCCACAATTGGTGCTACATCATGTTTATTGTATATTCAAATCTGCTTACTGCATTCATAAAATCTATTTTCTACATTAATTCGAACTGTTTTCTGCATGTGGTTCATATGACTACAGTTGGCGTCTGCCTAAATTATTTTCTGTTCATTATTTAAAAAATTGTTCGATATTTTCTCATAAAACACCTAGTGAAATCGTGTTTTCTAAATTTAAAAGCCAAATCTGAATGCTTTTTCATGTTTAAATTTCACAATAATCGAATTGGTTTTTTTGCATTAATAAAATTTGCTCTCTGTACATCATGTTTACTATATATTCAAATCTGCTTACTGCATTCATAAAATCTATTTTCTGCATTAATTAAACTGTTCACTATTTTCTCATAAATTTTTTTTACTGTTTTCTACAGAAACTATTTTTAGCATTCTGCATAAAAGTATTTTCTCATTAGCATTATTTGAAAAATTGTTCACTATTTTTTCTGCATAAATTATTCAATGTTTATTAGGTGTTTTATGATTCGGATGCTCTAATACCAATGACTACCCAGGAGAAAGCACAACAGTAATATGGAAGCATAAACAATGATAAAATAGATAATAAAGAAGTAAATATCAAAATAGATATATTCAAAATAAGGTTAAAATGGAGTATGGAATATGAAAATTGAAACTAGTAAAATCTTACTCGAATAAAAACTTTAGTCTTTGATAAACTTGAAAACAAATTGCTATCTTTGATATAAGCCTGAAAATAAAGCTGTCTGAAGAGAAAGGTTACAAGATTACAAGAGGGGAGAGAGTACAAAAGTCTTTCTGAGGGAGAGGGAAGGCTATTACAAAAGGCTTTCTAAAAATTTAAACTTAAAAGCTTAGAATCTTAGAAACTTAGAAACTTGTCTTCTGTCTTCATAGTCTATCTCTTTTATAGGTGAAATGAACGATGGTAAAGTAACCTGAGTAGGTAAATTTAACTCAAGTTAATCTGTCGGTGGTATGGAAATTAGTACTGATGAGTAATAGTCTGTCTGGGAATCTTTCAAATCTTAGGAATCTACTAGATCTCTTTTTATGCATGCTAGTAAATAGTAGTAACTTTTGAACATCTGTTTGTATTTGTTTGGACTGTCTTAATTTGTCTGAACTGTTTTACTTAATGCAAAAAACATATTTTATGAATGCAGTAAACAGATTCAAATATACAGTAAACATGATGTCCAGAGAGCAAATTATATTAATGTAGAAAAACCAATTCGATTATTGTGAAATTTCAATATGAAAAAGCATTCACATCTGGCTTTTAAATTTCAAAAACACGATTTCACTAGGTGTTTTATGAGAAAAATGCAAACAATATTTTAAATAGTGAACATAAAATAATTTACACAAACACCAACTGTAGTCATACGAACCACATGCAGAAAAAAATTTCAATTAATGCAGAAAATAGATTGTATGAACAGCTCGGCACAATTTCACACGTGCTGCTCAACAACTCGGCAATACTCTATTATTTGAGAGCATAAATATCAGAGTATTGCAAGCTTTTAAATGTAGAAACAGATCTTATCAATGCAGAAAAAGAGATTCGATTATTGTGAAATTCAAAAATGAAAACGCATTTAGATTTGGCGTTTAAATTTAGAAAACATGATTTCACTAGGTGTTTTATGAGAAAACATCAAACGATTTTTTAAACAATGAACATAGAATAATTTACGCAGAAAAGAGAGTGAACAATTTTTTAAATAATGCTAAATAGAAAATAATTTTTTGTGGAATACTAGAAATAGTTTATGCAGAAATTAGTGAACATTATATCATATCCTACTTGAGCCAAAATCCATCTTACAACCAGTTTTGATTGTTATGGATCATAACATTAGCATTCAGTACTTTTAGCAGGCACAACTATTTTCAAACACAAAAAAAAAAAACACAGAAACAAGTTCAAAATCACACACATAAATGGACACTCAAAACATGCTCTAAGGTAAAAGTCATAATAGAAAATTAATTATTGAGCTACATTTTATTTTATTTTTCAGGCATGATTGCAGCCATTAAACCAACATAGATTCTATTACAAACATTTTTTTTTCCAGACATATAGATTCTATTCTCTCTCAGCCCCTAGACAGAGGGAAAGTATATAACAAATTTGATATTGAAAGGCTTTAAAGAAACAAAATATTTGGTCAAGAACCTGCTTCAAAGTTGTATGTGAAAACTGAAAACCCAACCTACCACCTATATTTGATCAGGTGGATGTAGTTTCTGTTTTTTTTTTTTTTAATTTTTAATTTTTTTTAGTTGGTTGATAATTTATGTTGCTTGTGACAACTTATTTAAGTACAGCAACAATACTGCTCAATTTTTTATTTTGGCAATTCTTTGGTCTAGATTTCCCGCAATGTATTTCGTGGCATAGATTTTTGGATAAACCCAAAAATGTTTAACTTTTTAGATAAAATAAACAAGGAGTAATAATAATAATAATAATAATAAAATGTAATAAAGGGAAATTTTCATTACATTACGATTCATTGTATTCAAATCATCTCTAATTTCTACTCATTTTGTCGCACTTGTTCTATACTTCTACATGGTAGACTTTAGGTGAAGTAGAAAAAAATAGTGAGTTTATTAGAAAGTGATAAACAACCAATCACAATCTATCATTGTTGGATAATTTTGACAAAGTGTGTATCAAAATAGATTTTATCAATGCAGAAAAACAGATTCGATTATTGTGAAATTCGAACATGAAAACACATACAGATTTGGATTTTCAATTATTATGAAATTTAAACATGAAAAAGCATTCAGATTTGACGTTTAAATTTAGAAAACACGATTTCACTAGGTGTTTTACTAGAAAATAGTGAACAATTTTTTTAAATAGTGAACAGAAAATAATTTAAGCAGAAAAGAGAGTGAACAATTTTTTAAATAATGCTGAATAGAAAATAATTTTATGCAGAATGCTAGAAATAGTTTATGCAGAAAACAGTGAACAATTTTTATGAGAAAAAAATGAACAGTTTTCATTAATGCAGAAAACAGATTTTATGAATGTAGTAATCAGATTCAAATATAAAGTAAACATGATGTGCATAGAGCAAATTTTATTAACGTAGAGACAGATTTTATTAATGTAGAAAAACAAATTCAATTATTGTGAAATTTAAACATGAAAAAGCATTCAGATTTGATGTTTAAATTTAGAAACAGATTTTATCAATGCAGAAAAATAGATTCAATTATTTTGAAATTCAAAAATGAAAACGCATTTAGATTTGGCGTTTAAATTTAGACAACATGATTTCACTAGGTGTTTTATGAGAAAACAGCAAACAATTTTTTAAACATTGAACAGAGAATAATTTACGCAGAAAAGAGAGTGAACAATTTTTTAAATAATGCTAAACAGAAAATAATTTTTTGCGGAAGATTAGAAATAGTTTATGCAGAAATTAGTGAACAATATATCATGTCCTACTTGAGCAAAAATCCATCTTACAAACAGTTTTGAGTGTTATGGATCATAACATCAGCATTCAGTACTTTTAACAGGCACAACTACTTTCAAACACAAAAAAAAAAAAAAAAAAAAAAAAAAAAAAAAAAACACAAAACAAGTTCAAAATCACACACATAAATGGACACTCAAAACATGCTCTGAGGTAAAAGTCATAATAGAAAATTGATTATTGAGCTACATTTTATTTTATTTTTCAGGCACGATTGTAGCCATTAAACCAACATAGATTCTATTACAAACATTTTTTTTTCTAGACATATAGATTCTATTCTCTCTTAGCCCCTAGACAGAGGGAAAGTATATAACAAATCTGATATTGAAAGACTTTAAAGAAACAAAATATTTGGTCAAGAACCTGCTTTGAAGTTGTATGTGAAAACTGAAAACCCAACCTACCACCTTTATTTGATTAGGTCAATGTAGTTTCTGTTTTTTTTTTTAATTTTTTTTTTTTGGTTGGTTGGTAATTTATGTTTCTTATGACAACTTATTTAAGTACAGCAACAATGCCGCTCAATTTTTTATTTTGGCAGTTCTTTGGTCTAGATTTCCCGCAATGTATTTCGTGGCATAGATTTTTGGATAGACCCAAAAATGTTTAAATTTTTAGATAAACTAAATAAGGAGTAATAATAATAATAATAATAATAAAATGTAATAAAGGGAAATTTTCAATACGATTCATTGTATTCAAATCATCTCTAATTTCTACTCATTTTGTCGCACTTGTTCTATACTTCTACATGGTAGACTGTAGGTGAAGTAGAAAAAATAGTGAGTTTATTAGAAAGTGATAAACAACCAATCACAATCTATCATTGTTGGATAATTTTGACAAAGTATGTATCAAAATAGATTTTATGAATGCAGAAAAACATATTCGATTATTGTGAAATTTAAACATGAAAAAGCATTCAGATTTGACGTTTAAATTTAGAAAACACGATTTCACTAGGTGTTTCACGAGAAAATAGTGAACAATTTTTTTAAATAGTGAACAGAAAATAATTTACGCAGAAAAGAGAGTGAACAATTTTTTAAATAATGCTGAACAGAAAATAATTTTATGCTGAATGCTAGAAATAGTTTATGCAAAAAACAGTGAACAACTTTTATGAGAAAATAGTGAAGATTATGTGTAGAGAGAAAATTTTATTAATGTAGAAACAGATTTTATCAATGCAAAAAAATAGATGATTTGTACATCTAATGTAATTAATTTTCCATTAAGTTTACTCAATTTGGTATGCTCTTCAATTTTCATTTGAATTTTCACGATTTTACATACTCAACGAATTCAAATTTTTCAACATATTCGTACTATCTATACCTCTAATGTACACA
Source organism: Quercus variabilis (assembly GCA_030445155.1). Taxonomy (NCBI): domain Eukaryota; kingdom Viridiplantae; phylum Streptophyta; class Magnoliopsida; order Fagales; family Fagaceae; genus Quercus; species Quercus variabilis. Next base: position 6,940,055 of record CP129447.1, read on the forward strand.
ATTTTTCCTTGAATTTTCACAGTTTTGTACATTTAATGAATTCAAATTTTTAAACAAATTCATACGATCTATACATCTAACGTACATACTTTTCCTTTGAATTTTCATTATTTTGTACTTTCAACGAAATCAAATTTCTCAACAAGTCTAGACTATTTGTACATCTTATGTACACATTCACGATTTGCTACGTTCATTGATTTTCCATTGATTTTTCTCGAATTTCTATATTCAACTAATTCAAATTTTTCAAGGCATTTACCATTAGGTGATTTATACGAATCATTCATTTTTCTTTCATGGAGTTTATCCATTATTCATGTGGTTACAAATTTAGAAAAACACAAAAACCATTTAAGTGCAATAACTGCGCCAATGCTAGAAATAGTTAATGCAGAAAATAGTGAACAATTTTTATGACAAAATAGTGAACAGTTTTAATTAATGCAAAAAAAAAAAAAAAAAATTATGAATGCAGTAAGCAGCTTTGAATATACAGTAAATATGATGTGCAGAGATAAAATTTCATAAATTTAGAAACGGATTTTATCAATGCAGAAAAAATATATTTGATTATTGTGAAATTCAAACATGAAAAAGCATTCAGATTTGGCATTTAAATTTAGAAAACACGATTTCACTAGGTGTTTTATGAGAAAACAGTGAATAATTTTTTAAATAGTGAACAAAAAATAATTTATGCAAAAAAGAGAGCGAACAATTTCTTAAATAATGCTGAACAGAAAATAATTTTATGTAAAATTGTAGAAATAGTTTATACAGAAAATAGTGAACAATTTTTATGAGAAATAATGAACAATTTTAATTAATGTTGAAATTAAATTCATATTTCAAAATTAAAATCTCTATATCTTACAATGCTTCTATTTAAATAAATAAAAACATAGAAAAACTACTTATTTTTATCTTTATGTTTATTTGTCAATTATCCTCAAGAAAAAAAAAAAATTACACAGTACTTGAGTTTGGTAAACTCGAGTACTGTAGAAAAAAAATTTCTGTATTTTTTTTTATAAAAGGTACTCGAGCTTGGTATACTCGAGTATTGTGTTGCATGGTACTCGAGTTTACCAAGCTCGAGTACCACTTTATTTTTTAACTTATAAAAGACTCTATTTAACTTATAAATAAGTTTATATGATATTAAATTATTATTTATAATTTATGATAACATATACCGCCCATTTTTGTTTAAAATCATAAATTTTAAAGGAGTACAAAATTTTAGTTGTGATTTTATTATATGAATAAGTTTTTAAATAAATAAGTTTTTAACTTATATCTATCTAAAAATAAAAATAAAAAAGTTTTTAACTTATAATTATAAGCTCTCGCCTTGTCCTGTTTCCAACCTACTTAAAATTATAGTCAAGTGTAAAACTTTTGTTTTGTTTTTGTTTATTAAACAAAAAGGGGTATGAAATTTGAGTCAAGATTATTTCTAGTTTTCCTAATTTTTAGTTTTTAACTTCAAAAAAAAAAAAAAAAACCCTAATTTTCACGGGAAACAAGCAAAGAGAAGTCATGTGATATCACCAGCAATCAATCCACAAAATCCCGTGGCATGATTTGCTTATACAAACACGTAACACATGCTCAGTCACAAATCTTTCTCTTCCTATTATAGTTGCAATTTTCTAGGGTTTCAGAACATCGTAGAAATAGTTTATACAGAAAATAGTGAACAATTTTTATGACAATGTTGAAATTAAATTCATATTTCGAAATTAAAATCTCTATATCTTACAATGCTTCTATTTAAATAAATAAAAACATAGAAAAGCTACTTATTTTTATCTTTATGTTTATTTGTCAATTATCCTCAAGCAAAAAAATAAATAAATAAATAAATAAAATAAATAAAAATTTACATAGTACTCTAGTTTGGTAAACTCGAGTATAGTGTTGCATGGTACTCGAGTTTACCAAGCTCGAGTACCACTTTATTTTTTTTTAATCGCCAATTTCCAGTTCAGCAGCCACGGTGGAACTATAAAATTACTTGAAAAAGTGGTAGATTTCCATTTATTTCCGAAATAGTGGTTTTTTGCTAAAAATTTCAAAAAATTGTGGTATTTGGCCATTTTGGCCATGAAACCAATACAGAAGATTGAGGACACGGTGAAACCAATACAGAAGTAAGATGCCATTTCTTTTTTAAATACTTTTTGGGTTTGGTTAATGGCTACTCTTGAGACTTTTGTTAGTGAAAAATTTTAAAAAAATTTTTATACCACTTTTATAAAAAATATAAAAAATTATTAAAAAAATAAATTACTTTTTTCTATTCTTATAAAGTGTTACTAAAAAATACTTCTTAACTTAATTACTTTAAGACATCCCATACTTTTTCTATACTTTTTTAACTTTCTATAATTATAATACTCAAATACGCTCACTAGGAAAAAACCACCAATTTATCTTCCTTAAACCTAAGTATGTCTATCAATTAAGCCAAAAAAAAAAAAAAATCACATTTTTCTTTTTCTCTCAAAGCTTTCAAGTGCCAATTCTCTCCGTGTGTGCAGCGTAACCCTCATGCACAGCTCTGTTTTTCCAGAAGGAAAGACGAGACTTTAGGTGGCCTCGGCAATAGGCTCAGAAATGAGCTTTTGTCACATCTAGGCTGGACCACGAAATGTGCTGTGCATCCAACACTTTCTCAATTACCGCTGACTGGATTGTTACATTTGTAGATATCTGTCCTTTTTTTTTTTTTTTTTTTTTTTTTTAATATGTGCTTCTACTTGAATTAAAATTTTTTCCCTTTTTCTCAATAAATTTTTTTCTTTAACAAAAAGAATTAGAGAAAGACTTAATGTAACATTACTAAACATAACAAAAGTACATGTGTTAATCAACAAAATGATTGACCATATGATTTAGAATAAGATAAAATGATGAAAAAAAAGTACATGTAATCAATCCTAACTAATTTGTTGAGCATTCATATCCGACCTCAGTTTTAGGATTGTGATTTGTTTAGATTTATCGATGTAGAAGTTGTGTTAGAAATAAATTTTACACTTAGAAAGAGAGTATCATATTAAATATTTTGTAATAAATCTCACCCCATTAAAAAAAATACACAAAATTTTTTCAATAAAAAATAAATTTTATCGATATTACTAATGCAATTGGTGACTTAGTAGTTGGAGCCGTGGGCCAACAAGACTTCACTATGCAAATTGTCTTGGGTTGGAGACACCCCTAGTGATGGAGAAAATACACCCTGTTACGGGTGTATGCTTCTCTCCTCTCATAGCTAGTAAGACCCACTAACTATTGGTCCCACCAAGTTATGAAAGAGAGGAGGCATACACCCGTAACAGAGTGTACTACCTCCTAGTGATGTGTTGGTAATCCACGTTCTTCATCAAAATAAGGTCTTTATCGTCTACCAGGTAGACTTGCCTACCTATACTACACTTTAAGTCTTAATAATTAAGGGAGATAGCGCACAAAAACCTATCACACAAATAATTTAAGGCTTTTGTTAATGGATGCTGGACAGCACCCATCAAGTCTGCATGATTTCACTAAATTAGCCCTGCTTTAATTGGAAAATCAAGAAAAACAACACCACATTAATGATGCATGTCAGGCGGCATAAAAAAAAACAACAAATATTGCATGCTTTTACTTAAATACCCTTTCAATCCTAACTAATTTGTTGAGCATTCATATCTGACCTCAGTTTTAGGATTGTGATTTGTTTAGATTTATCGATGTAGAAGCTGTGTTAGAAATAAATTTTACACTTAGAAAGAGAGTATCATATTAAATATTTTGTAATAAATCTCACCCCATTAAAAAAAATACACAAAAATTTTTCAATAAAAAATAAATTTTATCATTATTACTAATGCAATTGGTGACTTAGTAGTTGGAGCCGTGGGCCAACAAGACTTTGCTATGAAAATTGTCTTGGATTGGAGACACCCCTAATGATGGAGAAAATACACCCTATTACAGATGTATGCTTCTCTCCTCTCACAGCTAGTAAGACCCACTAACTATTGGTCCCACCAACTTATGAAAGAGAGGAAGCATACACCCGTAATAGAGTATACTGCCTCCTAGTGATGTGTTGGTAATCCACGTTCTTCATCAAAATAAGGTCTTTATTGAGAGTGGTTAATGGCTACCGGGTAGACTTGCCTACCTATACTACACTTTAAGTCTTAATAATTAAGGGAGATAGCGCACAAAAACCTATCTCACCAATAATTTAAGCCCTTTGTTAACGGGTGTTGGATAGCACCCGTTAAGTCTACATGATTTTACTAAATTAGCCTTACTTTAATTGGAAAAATCAAGAAAAACAACAACACATTAATGAAGCGTGTCAGGCGGCATAAAAAAACAACAAATATTGCATGCTTTTACTTAAATACCCTTTCAACCATTTTTACCATCTCCTTTTTATCTCTCTGGTTTCTTCATTCATCCTTATCTTTTGATTTTTTCCCCCTTCCTACACGGCTATGTCAGGCGGAACATGAAGGTAACGTCAACCATTTGTTATTTATTTATTAATTATTATTATTATTATGCTTTAGCCTCCAAAAAAATAACTTTTTAAAAAAGAAATAAGACTCCTAAATTCAAATATTCATGAGATGGAACATTTAAAGAAAAAAATTTATCTAAAAAAATAAGAATACATAGATAAAATTAGTGGCATAGTAAAAAAAAAAAAAATCAAAATAAACTTATATATTTAGTGAGTGTTTGGATTCACATTTGCATTTTTTGCTTTTTTTTTATTTTTTATTTATTTATTTATTTATTTCAGTGCAAATGAATAGTAACCGAACTATTCATGCACATGGATTCACTGTGCAGGAGACAAAGTGCACTGTTCATGGGTCTCACGATACTATTCACACATTTAAAAATTAATTTGCTATAATGTTTTCAGTTTTCAATTTTCAGTTTTCAGTTTTCAGCAAAATAAGCTATATTCAAACGAACCCTTTATCTCTTATAAACATACATGGCTTTGGTTGGATTAGGTCAACTGGTTATACTTATATATGTTCAATCTCTTGTAAGCACTCTCTTTTCAATATATATTATTAAAATTCACATAATATGCCTAAATATATTACAAATTTCTAGATTCATCAAAAACAATTCTCAAAAATAAATCAAACTTAAAATTAAAATAAGGGTAACAAAATAAACTTAAAAATATGGTGGGTTGCTTTGAGTCAGATGAATTGAAAAAATTATCAATTCAAACTTGACACAACTTAAGACTTAGATTACATCCTTCCTATATATTTCTTTTACTTTGTCTTTAAATTGTAACTAGGAAAAAGAATCTTGCATTTTCTCTTATTTATGTTCATTTGTTTAACAAATAAACCAAAATTAAGCCAAATTTAAGCTTGATTATTAAACAAGCTAAGCTCAAACATAATAATATATCTGTGAATAATCTTGTGAACATGATAAAAGTTTTATAGTTTATTATAATTAATAATTCCATTCGTAGTAAAATTCATTGATTTGTGAAGGGGTAAAAATAGGTAGTCAATGGTTTTACTATATATGTGAAAGGCTAAAGTGTAAAATATACCCCTAAAATTTGGGGTCTTTTAATTTTTCTCCTTAAAGTAGGGCTACTTTAGTAAGACGACTAAGATCGTGCATTTTCAGGATTGTAAGTAGGATAGGTAAAATCTAATTGATCCTACATTTATGAACGATCCTACTAAAAACCCAAATTTGCTTTAGGTTGGTTTAAAAAAACCAAAAACCCAATTAATCTATTGGATAGAAATAATCCAATGGGCCTTAAACAATGTTGAAGTGTTGAAAATACCTCTATGTAAACTGAAAATATCAAAAACAAATTTCACTTTAAATTACAAACTTATTCCATATGGTCTTAGTTATGTGGGATAAAAAGAAATATTATCTTCCTAAGTATTTATTTATTATATGTTTATGTTGTTAAAAATGAGTTAATTGTATTCTTTTGAGCTTAGCTATTGTGTGTCACTTTAAAATAAGCATTTAAATTTATTGATTTGTTTCGTTAGGATAGATGCATCAATTGATAGAATAGGAATTAAATCTTTTTTATGCAAATTTTTTTTCTTAATAAGTGAATTCATAATTTATATGATTATTTAACAAGCAAAGTCATTACTAGTGTGTTTTTTGTTTTTCTAAAAAATGTATGATCTTACTAGCCACAATTCCACCAACCTCCCATAATCCTATTTAGGATTTTGATTTTGACAACATTTCCTAGCATGTCCATTTGGGGTTTAAATCCTCTATCAACCTAGTCAATTACATTTTTTTTTTCTCCTCTTTTTGTAACGTTGAACATGGACATCTTAGGGAACTGTTGGCATTTGACTTTGTTTCAACCAACTTAATAATATTTTCTTATTTTTTGGTTCACGTTGTTCATAACTTTTTTTTTTTCAATTTTTTTTTTCCTTTTCTTCTTCTTTTTTTCGTCCCACCTTTTGTCTTTTTCATCTTTTTATTTTTCTGTTTCTTCTATTCAATGTTCGTTCACTTCATTGTTTTGGTTTTTGTGTGTGTGTGTGTGTGCGCACTCATCTCACAACTAAAAACCTATAAATAATCATTTAAATTTAATATTAGGAATATAATCAAAATTATTCATAATCTAAAATTAAGAAACTAATACAAATCATAAATTAAGATATAAATGTAGAAAAAGAACAAAGAATGTAATTGTTTGTTTCCTCTATCACTTTGAGATATGAAAGTGTGAGTATGTAACGAAATCCAGAACCAATTATTGTAGAGCCAAATTCATGAATTTAAGTACGCATGAGAGAAGTTTTTATTAATTTTTTTTGAAGTTAAAAAAAAAAAAAGTAGCTTAAACAAAATGAAAAAAATAATAATGAAGAAAGAATGCTTATGGGCATTGTCAATTGTCATAGGATTTAGGCATTCACATATGGGAGTAAACTTCACTCCAGATATATATAGGTAGAGTACTACTTGATATAGAATTTAAATCTTATTGGAATTAAGATTTCTAATCAATGTGTTTTGTTGCTATCCCATAAAAATGTGGAATAAGAAAAGTTCAAACGAACAGAAATAAGGAAACGTTGATGTACGTACGTTATTTATAATTTTTTTTTTTTTACTTTATCCAAAAAATAGTTTGGTAAATCAATATGAATAGATAAACTTGGGTTGTTTCTTTTTTTCTTTTCTTTTCTTTTTTCTTTTTCTAATGAACAGTATACTTGTGTAGTAATATAATTTAAGTAAAAATAAATAGTAAAGAATTTGGATTGGAATATAAATATTTTTAGTAACTTAGAAATTATAGATAAATTAATAATAAAAGGATTAGATAAAGAATTTGAATTGTAATCAAATTAAAATTTTATCAACTTAGAAATTATAGAAGAAGAAAATAAAGGCAAAAAAATATATAAATATATATATATATATATATTTTAAAAATCTAACAAATTTTTTGCAATTTAGTTAAGTCAACAAAAGTAACTCTTCTTTCTATCTCACATTTATACTTTTTGTCATTATTTGAATGTGAAAGAGAACATACAAATAAAATATGCAAAATGTTTTTGTTTTTGTTTTTTAAATAAGTCACTGATACTAGGGGTGCCAATTCGGGTTAGCATGTCAGGTTCGGGTCGTGTCGAGGTAGGGCTATTCGACTAAATGACTCAACCTTAATCCGACCCATTTAATAATTGCGTCATGATCCTTCAATTCTAACCCGACCTGTTAATAAGGTGGGTTGAGCTGACCCAACCCATTTGACACACTTAATAAACGAGTCGTGTTGGGTTGACACGAATGTAATGCAACCCATTTCAACCTGCATAATATTAAATATAACATCCATTTAGAAATAATTTTTTTACACCCCAAAAGGTAGTGCATACACTTCAAATATTCAACCCACATTCAAAATAATATAGTTCAACAAAAATATAACATTCATCTAGAAATAAGTTCTTTACACTCCAAAAGAAGTGCATACACCTCAACCCAAATTCAAAATAACAAAGTTTAACAAAAATAAAATAACATAGTTCAACAAAAAGTAAATTTAATCATTTTACCATTACATAATTCTCTTATGGAATCAAGTGACAACAAGAAGGGCAATGTGCTAAAGGTTCTCATCATGGAAAAACTGTATCATTTTTTATAAAAATCAAATCTGTTCCTCTGTTTTGGTAAAATAAAGCAAACCCAAGAAAAGGATTATGGTCACTCAAATGTGTGTAACACCAAATATAACAATACCCAATTTCAAACGCTCATCTTCTTCCCGGGTTTTCTCAGAAACCAAACAGAAAGTTAAGTAGCCTCAGAAAACAAACAATGTAACACTTGCATGCAACAACGTAAGAGACCCCAAAGTGTTTCATTCAAGAAATCAAAACAGAGAATTAATCAGAGAAAGACCCAGGAAAGTTTAAGAACAAAAAAACACATACAAGTATCTTTTCATTAAAAACAAAATAAATATTTATTTGTTATACGAGTTAAACGGGTTGTGTTAAGTGGGTCATTTCGGGTTGAAACAAATAAAATTGGCGTGTCAAACGTGTCTATTACGGGTTACACAAGTTGACCTACTTATGACACATTTCTTATCATGTCGTTTTCGAGTCAACCCATTTTTGGCTCAAACCCATTAAGGCCCAACCCTAACCCGAAAAAACCCGTGTCAGGTTTGTGTCGTGTTCGCGAGTTGGGTTGAACATTGACACCCCTAACCGATACTGTCCTGATCTGATATCAAACATTGTCTCACACGCATGCAGATCAAACCTTATCTTTTATGCATATCAAACCCTATCTACTATCTGATTGTCAACATTATTTTTTGGGTGGGGACCAGATATGTTTTAGGTGGCAAAAATATTAGTTACAACTTAATTGAACTGGTTAGTGGTTACTAGAAAAAAAGAAAAAAAAAAAAAAAAAACTGGTTACTAAGAGGCTGTTTGACTCCAATATTTTCATCACTCAATTTTCGTCACTCAATTTTCATCACTCATCACTCATCACTCATTTTTCATCACTCATCACCCATCACTCTAAAATTAATACCCGTTTGGCCAATCACTGAAATCCCATAACTCAACAATTTTCATCACTATTCATGGGCCCCAGCTTTGTCACTTGGTCAGATGGTTCTGTTTTGTTACCCGCGCCTTGCTACTCATCCCCATCAGCTACTCTTTTCTCATTTCCCATTTCCCCTTCCCCCTTCAGCCCTGTCACTCTCCCAAAGCAGAAAAACTGAACCCAGAAAAATTTCTCAACCTCCCTCGCCTCGTTAGGACCGTCACCAGTGAAGAACACCCATCTCTCTGACGTGTACAGCGGCGTGATCTCCTCCGTCGTGACCTAGTGGCGCCGACGAGCATAAGAAATGGTACCCATTTCCTGATTTTGTCATGGCCGGTCTCCTCCGACCCAAGACGGTGCTACCTCGACATTTCTGTACTTTCTCACCTTGTTTATTTATCAGATTTGTGTGTTTTGCATTTGGATTTTGAGAAAAATGTTCTAGGTTTTGTAGGTCAATTCTTCAAATTTCATCTCGCCGAGCTCTTAGAAGAATCCCTAGGCAGATTTCAACTCAGGCATGTAAATAAATCAACACTTTTTTTTTTGTTACTTTGTTGCTTCAATATCACTGAATACATGAATTGTGTTTATGAATGCACTTGTGACCTGAATTTCAATGTATCGTTATTGTAATCTCTAAATTAACCATGTTTTCTTATTGTGATTATGTGAATAAGTTATATGTGTTTGTTATAATGTTGATTTGGTAAATCCTTTTGACAATGCCGACGACTAGAAATCGTTTTTATTCTCCGACTTGTGATTTTTGATTTAGTAAAGCAAAAGTTGAATTATCCAAAAAAATAGAATGAAATAATAGTTTATGGTTTTTGTTCCTTTGGATTAGAACAAATATGTGTCATGCTTATTACTATGCTTTGGTGAGGTTGCTGTGCAGGCTTTATTGTGATGTTTATGGCAGTTTGTGTTGATTATTGCTTTGTTTATGCAAATTGAGTGCATTTGATTTCATGGATTTGTAATAGTTGAGCTTGTTTTGTTTTTCATGGTTATTGTAGTGATGCTTTAGATTGTATTGAAGCATATGATAACATGCTACTTGAATTACCACTGGGTGAACATTTCTTTCCCCAGGTTGCTGAGAAACTTGGTAAGTATGGAAAGTTAGAACTTGCAACTGGACAAGAGAAACTGTGGTACTGTGTAGATAATTCATCTAATAGCTTAGAGTAGACTACGTTTGCACCACGAGTTTTGTAGAATTCTTATTTGTCTTTTGTTTCGTTGAACAACAGTGAAAGATGCAATTGCAAGGCAAATCCGTAGTTTATTCATTGTTCCCCTTAAGTTTTGGTGGAGGTTGCATAGTTGATATTTTTTCCTACTGTACTACCTCTCTTCATCTTCTTAAATTACCAGTTTAACAGAAACGGCTGTAAACTTTGTCTCTCTGTCCTCAATTCCAACTCCTCCTACACTTATGCTCTAGCTTTGTGTGGTTGCCAAGAAACAAAATAATAAAACGGGAAAATACAGTCTTCCAACTTAAGGTTTTAAGCCGAAATGGACCCACCCCAAAAAAAAAAAATCTTTCTAAATGAAACGAACATTAATTAGAACATTTTGGCTATTGTATCATCCATTTCAAAAATTTAAAGTAAAATGCATTATATAAAAGATAATTACTGCATTCATGCAAAGAACAAGATATGACTGACCATTCATGAATACTTTAACACAAACCATGGTCCTGAATGCACAAGTAGCAGAATTCACTAAAATCCAATTTAAATTTGCCAAGAAACTAACATGTCCACAAACTGGTTACAACTAGATACCGTAGAAATCAACTTTATATTATTTATAGAATTCTCATGTCTTTTTAAATGACAAATCTGGAATAAAGAACAAATCTAGTTGAATTATACATCAAAGTTGTATTCATGTTTTTTGCATTTGATCCTTGTGCTAGTTGCTTTTTATCTAGATTGGATTCTTGTCTCTCTAGTTAGCGTTGTTTGTTAAACATACAACATTTAAATAAGTGTGTGGACATTTTTTAAGAATGGAATGTGATACAATAAATGTAATGATTCTGAGCCCTTGGCCACTAAGACACACGTGATATTGGAGGAGTTGGGGTTCAATCAATCAATTTGCCTACTGCCAAGTGGTAGAATAATAATGAAGGCTATGAAGCTAAGAACAAAAAGATGAATTTCCATTGATAGTGCATTATTATGTAGAAATATGTACTGACATTATATATATAATTATATGTGTGTAGATATATTGGAAAAAGAAAAGCCATAACCATGTCTTCTGCCACTACTTATGAGTCCACTTCTACTGGCCATATGTGCGATATGGATCGGTGTGTGGAAAGGACCTCTTTGTCTATCCATAATTTCGGTAGGAGGTTCTATGGATGTCAGCAGTGGGTGCCGGTTAGTTTCTATTTTCAATTTTATTGTCATTACATATTCGACTTGTCATTTTTTTACTATCTTTGCTGACCATCTTATATATGCCTTCAATGTTGTATGCAGGACTCCGATCAGGCATGTAAGTTCTTCAGATGGTTGGACAAGAACACATGCCCATGTGGCTGTGCAACAGCACCACTTGTCCACAAAAGGTTTGCGAGATACAAGGCCGACGCCGTAGTTGCAAGAAATGAAAGAGATGAGGCTTATGCAAGGGAAGCAGAAGCATGGGAGCTCCTAAGGAAAGCAAAGCGCAAGGGTGAAAAAAGTAATCTCAAACTCCGAATTGCTAAAGACAAGGTCAAAAAATTCTAGGCATCCTTTATTCCTTAAGCTATTTGCACCATGATTGCTTTGGAATGTCCTTGGAAACATTAGCACACTAAACACAGCAGTTCACAAGAGGCAAATTGCATAAAAAATTAATTGCAATAAGTCAAAATTAATAAACAAGAGTAAACATACCGCAACTACATTCTGCCACACCTCTTCAGAGTAAGTCATTGTTTGGGTCTGCTCGTCCCACCCCAATCCTGTGTGTCTTAGCAACTGGCTCCACTTGCGTTGTTTGGTACGGAGCCTATTGTGCTTCTGTTGAACTTGGTTAGGGATAAAATCTTTCCCGGTCCTTTGGTTAAGTTCAGTTGTGATTGATGTCCGCATCGAACCCTTGAACACACCTTTTGCCATGTTACCCTTAAGTTGTTCCTCTAACATTATCTCAATAAAAATATGTTCTACATGGGAAGGCCACAATTTCTCCTCTTGATCTTGTGATTCATGTGCCATCTATTTGAAACATGTCACGTGGTAGGCTTATGACAGCTGATAATTTTAACAATTGAACAATAGGACTATAGGATTTATTTAAGGGGTCCAAAAAATGGAAAATCTTCCATAGTTAAATTAACAAGGATACGAAAAAGCATGCATTGAATGTAAGAAACAGTGGTAATATATAATAAAAAGTGGTAATATATAAATCCTTCATCGAGGTTTACCACATATACAATGTGACCAGATATACAAAAGATGGAAGATCGAAGCAATGAGTTAGTAAACTGAATAAGTGGTCACAAATACAACTAGGTTAGTGCATGGTTAAGTACATGGTAATCCATAAGAAAGTACGCTACTGAACATAATGGGAACAAAAGATGTCAGCAGTATATCAAAAGGGACATGCACTAAATTGCCTCGACTACGCATTCGCCTCTTACTGCGGCGAGTCATCTGACAATCGGTTTGGAGAGGCCACGGGGGAAACGTTGGGCCGAAGAGATCTATTATGACCCACCATTGCTCTGCAATAATTCTGTTGAATATGCTTCCACCTCTTAATTACCTGCCTCACGGTAAAGGCCTTCCCCATGCGAGCATTAAGATTGTCTGTGATCTCCTCCCACACTTGCGCATTGGCATGACAACGACGCAAATTCCCACAAACATAGTGTCCAAGTACAGAGTCACACAACACATCCTCACAATTGGCATCCCATGTTGTCAAGTCTGCAACCATCTTAAAGAACAACACACACATCTCATACACAACCATATCACAAGTACAATAAAGATATCCTAGTATATTTAGAGGAACAAATATTGAGCATAGGATCCTTATTAATATGTATATAGTATCAAAAGGTTTTGTGGGATCAGAAGCTTTAAGTTGCAATATTATGAAAATAATCCTATTGCACATGGTAGCGTGTATGTACAGTATATTTTGTAAGAATATAATGGGGACAAGTTTAGTATGTTAGTCAGAGACAAGGAACAGTGCATCATAAATTTGAAACAATTTGTATGAAGCTATGTAATTGTCGTCCTCTTTGCAAGTATCTTGCTAGTCATGAGGGGACAAGCTCATTATGGGGAACCATAATCGGGGAACACTAGAAGCATATTCTAAAATCAAGATACATTTACAATTTTTTTTAAACTAAAAATGCATTGCCATCGAACTAAGGAGAATGCTACTAAACTTACTACATTAAGTTTCATAATTCATAGCAAACAAAATAATAAAAAAAGTTGCTTGATTGTATTCATATGATATTTTGGTAATTGAAGTATGGAACAACAGTAATTCAGCTTGTCTCCGTGATGTTTATTTTTTAGGTACAACTTAAGGTTGTCTACAAAGGCTAATTATGCTGACTTGTGCTGCCCTTTTTAGGTACAACTTAAGGTTGTCTACATGGGTAGCCTCAGGCTGGCTGATTGTGCTAACTTGTGCTGCCCTTTGAGAGTTGGTATAAATATATGAGCTTCTTATAGTCCTAATTATGAGCTTTTTATCATGGTGAGACAAGGTAGCAGGGCACTAGTATTCAACTATTGTCAACTGACATTAGGATAGAGACAATAATTCAATATGAAAAAGTGGGCAATAAAGAGTATTGTGCCTCTTTTTGCCGTGAGAGCATAACTTCATTAACTTTTTTTTTTTTTTTTTAAACCCTTAAGATTTGTTGGGACCTTAGGGGCTACCCTTCCCTATCGGGACCAGCTCTACTTTTTTTTTTTTTTTCTTTTTTCAACCAAACCCCAAAAAACTTTAATAGAAGTATTGATTAAGAAAACTTAAAAATTTTGGGACCCATCAACATAGCTCCACCATTGAAATTCAGCACTCTGCACCACACCCTACATGAATAACTTAAGATGACTTTAACTGAAATTTTGGGCTTGTAACATAAGTCATTTTTTAAATGGCAGTTCAGAAAGTTGCAAATATATCTTCCTTAGCAAATAATTGTGTCTCAACCAAAAAAACGAATCAAACATGTGGTTGAGGTTGTAGAGGGAAAACTCAATGATTACACATGCAACTTACCTCAAAACTGATTTACTTTATATACAGAAACTTAAAACTGCAAATAGTTGATAATTGGATCTATAGGCCTAGGATTTATATTTGCTTCTATAGGGATTTTCAGGCACCATATTTGTACAGTTCTGAAATTAAACCCCAATATGGCATGAACCCAGCAACATACAATGATAAAACATAAAACAAATATCAAATTCAGTAGGAAATAATAGACAACAAGCAACTACTTTTGAAAGGTTATAAGGCACAATATGCACCATGGTTAATTGATACAACTGATTTACATCTGCAAGCCCTGTATTAGAAAATCATTATAAAGATAACATACCAATCCAATTAAAATCAGTTTCTACAGTTTTATTAGTCTTTTTTTAACCAAAAAAAAAAAATACAAAGTGAATAAACTTACATATAAATGATTAACATAATCAACATATCAAAGTAGTATCTGCACGAAAATTAATTTACAATGAATAAGCAACATAAATGCGACTTATAAATTGGTCCAGGCCTCAATGTACAATATTTCTAAACACAAATAAACTAGTCCAGGCCTCAAGTTCTATATCTCTACTCTCTACTACCAGAAACATAATGGAGGGAACTTTGATAACAAATTCCAGAAAAATCGCACCATTTATCACACATTTCTTAGTTCCATAAATTATTCAAAAAAAAAAAAAAAAAAAAAACCCCATAACCACGGGTTTCAATTTTTCCAAATCAGATGCTTAACTAAACATCAAACAAAGAAAAAAAAGAAAAAACAAAAACAGAGAAGCACAAGACAAGTTCACCACGGGTTGAAAACCCATAACCACAGGTTTCAATAGATCAAATCAGATGCCCAAACATCAAACAAAGAAAAAAAAGCAGAGAACCAAACATCACCACGGGTTGAAAACCTAGGATTCCACAAGTTGATACAGTTAAATCAGATGCAAAAACCCAAACGTCAAAAAGAAAAAAAAGGAAAAAAAAAAAAAAACAGAGAAGCAAACTTCTCATCACCAATCCTTAATTCGATGTAACAAATGCGAAATCCCTTGCTATTACCAACAAATCAGATATGTAAACAGCTCAACTGTAAAGAATACCTTCGAGTTTCATTGGAAAAAAGCTGAGAAAGAGCTCGGTGGTTAGCGCCACTGCGTTACTGTGACACGGTGGCGCGGGTTGGCTGAGCTTGGATCCGTAAAATGGTGTGTGAGGAGGTGAGGGCAGTGAGAACTTCTCAATGGTGGTACTGGAATGGAGAGGAGAGAAATTTGAGATGAGAGACCTCTGCCACTGAAGAGAGAAGTGTGAGATGAAAGAGTTGAAGAGAGAGTCGTTGAGGACAGTATCAAAAGGCACGCCCCACGTGAATGCGTCTGATGGTGGGACCGGAAATTGTAATGTTATTTACAAGTTTGCCATTGAAAACAGAAAATTGAAAACTGAAAACAGCCAAAAGTTGTTTTCAGTTTCCATAATTCATAACTCAAAAAGTAGAGAATTGAGTATTGAAAACAGAGTTATGAAAACAAAAAAATTATGCAGTCAAACGAGTATTTTGCTATGGGTCCGACCATTTTTGAGAATTGAGTTATGAAAACAGAGAATTGAGTTATGAAAACTAGTGAACCAAACAGCCTCTAAGGCTTGAACATGTTTTTTTTTTTTTTTTTAGTTAACCTTCAGAAAAATATTATTGAAAGAAACCAAGGAGGGCTCTAATTAAATTTTTACCACAGTTAAATTTTAATTGAGATGACAAAATCTTGAAATGATCACTTTCTATTTTACTTTTGAAACAGCTAATTCTAATCCTATTTTGGGTGCCATGTTTCAAGAATGTATCTAAACTTTTTTTTTTTTGGTGTGTGTGTGTGGTTAGTATCTAAATATCCATTTGCCTTCTTTATTTCATTATTTTGGTTAAAATCTAAATTAAAGGAAGTTGCGTTCTAGTATTTTCATTTGCTCTCTTGGAGGCGGCAGGAAGAGCCGATGCACTAGGGTGAAACTGCAAGGCGTCATGAGGGTTTGTATTCTGATGGTGGAAGTGACTTTAGTAACGATGGTTCAAATGTTGAAAGTAATTATGAACTCAGGGAAGTTGGTTGATGCTTGTGCTCCTGCACATAGGACAGAGTCAAATATGTTACACAAATTTGAGCTGCCTATCTCATTATTGGTTGAACTTCAGAGTTTTGGTGGACCTCAGGTGCTCGTTAGCAAGGGTTCTTGGGTAGGAAACAACAATCGTAGTTTGACACATTTGTTTAGTGTTAAACGGGTGTCTCTGGACTTACTGAACCAAAAATCGAGGCTACTGTTGGTTGCCAAGTCCAAAAGAATGATGGGAAGAGGCATGCTCTTGAAAAAAAAAAAATAAGAGAGAGGACATTAACCATTACTGACTGAAGGAGAAGCTGCTTGAATGTGATGATCAAAGATAAGTTTTGACCAGTAATCATAATTTTTGTTGGATATGCTGTGCTTGTCTTCAAGGAAAGCATAACTTAATTAGGGTGTTTGGTCGTTGGTTAATATTTTGATTTCCTGTAACAAAAATAAGGCCTCTTTATTTTTTTGGTCATACTAAGTATAGTTTGTCAATGGTTTTGTTTTGTGGAATTCTTCTCCGCATGGTGTACAAAATCTTGTTATCTAGTCTTGATTAGCATCAATTAATGCAAGATTACACTCAATTTTTGTGCAGGAAAGAGCAGGACTAATACGGCTGTTGAGGTTGAAAATGTCGGAAAATATCACTTTTGATGATTTCCCCAGTAAGGTAAGTACAGCACTAACGACAAAGATAAATTCAACTCCAAAGTCCAAAGATAAAAGAAAAATATAATTCAAAGGAATCTAAATTTTAGAAATTTTAATGGACATTTTAAGTGCTTCTACTTGCATAAATGGGAAAGTAAAATAAATACAATCTCACCATAGAAGATTGAGAGAACTCAGTGAAATCAATACAAAAAATATTTTTGAGTCTAGTTAACTAATATTCTTAAAATATTTGTTAATGAACAATTTTAGAAATATTTTAATATCACTTTTATAGAAAATATAAAAAGTTATTAAAAAAATTAATTATTTTATTCTTTTCTTTAAAAAAAAAAAAAGTTTCTAAAAATACTTTTAAACTAATATCCTTAAGATATATGTTAATTTTTCCTGTACTTTTTTAACTCTCTATAATTGCAAGGGAAAAATGCTAAGAGAGCCTTTGAACTTTAAAGTAGTGGCAATTACACTTTCTAAACTTTTAATTTAGCCAATTTACTCTTGAACTTCTCATTTTTGCCAAATTAAGACATCTTTTAGTTTGTTGTTAAAAGTGACTCATAGGCATATGTATGTGCAATTAAATTACCAAAAACAATCTTTTCTTTAAAAAAAATCCAAATTAAAAAAGAAAAAAAAAAAGAAAAAAGAAAAAAAGAAGCTAACAGAGAGAGACTACAACATCACTAGACTTCGTGGTCCCGCCGGCACTTGTTTTTGCCAACGATCTCACCACCCGGGCAGAACCTGCTTACGGTTGCTACTGATTGGGCTGCAACAAGAACGTTGGAAATATGTGCACAAATCAGGCTTATAGATTTTTTTTTCAAGGAAGTTTAATATATGTGCATGTACACAAATCGGGCTTGGCCATGGAAACACCATGATTCAAAAGAGATTTTATTTTTTATTTATTTGTTTTAATGGGGTGATTGTTTGGTACGCGGATAGTGTTCATCATTAACTTTATCCTCCATGATTTTGAGATGGCAAATGTGATTTGATTGTAGCTCATATAGCAGATCCATTCCTCTGTTTATTCCTCTTCATATATATATTTTTAAAAATCCTCTGTTTATTCCTCTTATTCTTTTCATTTATTTATTTAATTGTTGATTGCCTACACAAAAACAACGATACGCTTTGGGGATTAAGGATTCAAGTGTTATATAGTTGTCGAAAACTACAAGCGGTTCGAAAGCCAAGGATAGTGGTGGGACCATGATGTCTGGTGATCTCTCTTCTATCTCGCTATTAATGTTGAACCCAACTTTCTCACTCTCTTAATCAGTTTTGGTGATGCTGTATGAGTTCCATTAGTCACTTTTAACGGCAAATTAACAAATGTCTAACAGATGCCCTAATTTGGCAAAAGTGTGAAGTTTATAGAGTAAATTGGTTAAATTAAAAGTTTAGGGGTGTAATGACTACTACCTCAAAGTTCAAGGGGTCTCTTAGCATTTTTCCGTTATTGTAATACTTAATATTCCTCTAAGAGAAAACAATCAATTTATCTTTCCTAACCCTATGTACGTCTATTAAGCAAAGAAAAATCACCTCTCTTTTTTTTCCTCTCAAAGCTTCACATGCTGGTTCTCTCCATGTATATGATATGGCATAACTCTCGTGGCCAACTTTAGGAGGTGGTATATCATGCATTGGATGCATGGTGTATTTTCTCTGACTTTAGGTAGGCTGTGCAACAACCTCAGGATTGAGCTTTTGTCACATCTGGGTAGTAATGTGCTGTGCACCTATCACTTTCTTGAGTTTTTGTACTATCTAAATGAGTCAAGTGTTTCAGATGTGGAGTTGGCTTATTTTGCCTTTCTGTAGTTTTGTTATTTGCACAAATATATATATATATATATATATTGCAACTTACAATATTTAGGATTTGTTTAGTAAGAACTTATAAACTTAGTTTTTAGATTTTATATACTCTTTTTTTCTCACTTTTTTTAACATACAAGTATACTTTGGCATATTTTTATCAAAAAAAAAAAATTAAATATATTATTTCAAAATGGACACTAAAAAATTGATTCTCACGACAAGTGGGTTTACAACTCACAAATGTGTGGAATCCATGAGAGGCTTGCTACATCTAAAGGGGCTGAGATTCGATACAATACCAAAAAAAATTCAATACCCATTATCTCTCCCACAAAAGTTTTTCGCATTTTAATTTTTTAACTTTTTATTCTTGATACTCTCAAATTGGCCCGCTGACCCCTTCTTGTTGCCTAATTAATTATTCATCTTTTATTTTCTTTTGTCCCCTTCTCGGCTTCTCCTTATGGCTTTTTGTTCTCCACCTGCTTTCACCTCACACGTTCTTTTCGTTATCTTCTTCTCCTAATTAATTATTTAGAGTCTCGTTAGCATTTCACTCTTATTTATGCTCTCTTTTCCCGTCTCAAGTCCGCACTTCACCTCAAGACTAACACTTTTTCCTTACTTCTTCATTCTTACAAACTACTCCTCACTCTTAGACCATTACCACCCAATTCGGTGATTGTACATCAGAATCATATGACTTTTATTGTTCATACTTGTTTGTTTTGTTAGAAAATCCACGGGTTTCCTTCATTTCGTTTGTCGCCCTTACTCTCCCGCTGCGCAAAGAAAAGTTTGCTATTTCTTTGCTCCTTTTGTTTGCCTTGCAAGACGTTGGTTTTGTGTTAGGGATGTTTGGAAAATTTTTAAGTATTACCTAGTTTTATTAGCCTTTTTAAAAAGCAAAATAAAATAAAATAGCTTTAGCTAGTAATTTTTTTTTCCACATTGCTAGACAGATTAATAACCGACCATGGAAGAAGGAATATTGCAATACAGAATGACTACTGAAGTGTTCCGAGCTGCTTCCACTGGTAATTTAATTTTCTCTAAGAAAGATTCCAATCGTAACCTTCTCCAAGTGACTGCCGAGAAGAACACTGTTCTTCATGTTGCACTGCAATCCAAAAAACTTGAGGCTGCGGAAAAGATAGTTGATTTATGTCCAAGCCTTGTTTTAAAAACAAACTCCAAAGACAATACTCCGCTACATGTTGCTGCGAGGGTAGGAAAATCTTCAATGGTAAAGCTTCTAATAGACCAAGCCCAAAAACTGGATGTTGAAACCGGTGGCCGACAGCAGCTTTTGAGAATGGTGAATCAAGATGGGGATACTGCCTTGCATGTCGCTGTGCGATATGGTAACTTTGAGGTTGTCAAAGAACTAATTAATGAAAAGGATCCAGCAGAACTGGCTAAGCACGTAAACAACGCTGGAGAATCTGCACTATTCCTTGCTGTGGATAGACAGCACTATGACATTGCTTTTCATATCCAAAGAAATGCTCCAGGTTGCTCCTATGCTGGAAGGCACGGCATGAATGTCTTTCATGCACTTGCCTTTCGCAAAAGTAACTTTAAGTGCTGCTCGAATTTGCTCCTAAAATATTATTCCTCTTTTCTTTTAGGTTCCTTTGTGGTTGGTCCTTTGTAATTGTATGCCTTTTTGACGAATATATATATATATATATATATATAACCACAACTTATTCTACACACTATTCTATAACTCTATTATATAACTGGCTATGAATGATAAAAAAAAAAAGTGGTAAATCCATGTTGTTAAGTTGTGACTTCCGACTAGCCTTTGTTGGCTTTAATTTCGTACCAAATTTGATTGTAATTTCTTTAATTATTTTCCTGTATTTATGTGGGTTTATTTGCAAGGGATGAGTGTAAGAAATTGGTGAAGAATCAAACGTCCAAGAAGAATCAATGCAATTTGCGACTAGCTTGCGAGAAGCTTGTAAAAAAGCAACCCGCAAAAAAGTCGCATGTGAAGCACACGACTAGAAGCTGAAAAATCATTCATAGCTTGTCATTTCACTCGTACTTCGCGAGAAAGGCCATCTCGCGAGGTACCCACGAAACATTCTGTTTGGCAAAAAGTTAAGTTGCTTTACCAAATTCTTTACCCACGCTATATATACCCTCATTACCCACGAATTGTAAAGAGTACTTTTTATAGATAAAACCCTAGCAAATACACTTGAGTGTTAGAGATTGTTATACTCACAATTCTCTACACATTTCCTCTTGGTTTTCTTCTACTCCTATCTCTTCATCTCTACATCTTTGAGAAGTTCTTAGTCTAAACACTTACCACATCCAGTCTGAGTATTAAGTGAGATTTTGATGCTGTTGGAAAGCATTAGAATGAGCCATTTAGTGGCAAATGCAATCGAGTTGAATTGCAGGATTTAGAAAGTTAGAGAAGAAAAAACTCCAAAAAGTCCATTGGCAGCAGGAGCTTGGAGGGCTCAACTCCATAGGGTAGACTAGGCTTAGAAGGTCTTTTGTTATTCATGTACTCCAACTATATTCTCTAGTTGATCAATTTCGACTTTGAGGGTTACGAAGAGGTTTTTCACCAAATTTTTCAGTTTCCTTTTCGATAGCACATCTTAGTGTTATCTTGTGTTTGCATTTCTCTTTCCTACTCTTTAAACTTTCATTTTATTGTTCATTGTGGTTGGGTATGGTTCAGAGTAGTGTTATCAATGTATTGCACTTATTTACTCTTATTCCGCGCTTTGATAAGTTAGGGTAAAAGAAATTTAGCTGTAATTTTTAATTTGGGGTCTAAACAAGCTCTAGTATTTCACACTAAGTTGAGTTTTAACATGTGAAAATGATAAATAACCAGTCATAATTTGTAACATAAGATAATTATGGTAAAGTTTATGAAATAAATTTTGGTCTTGAAATACTTGTTTTTTTGTTAATTGGATACTTAAAGGGGAGTTTAATTAGTACAAAGTTCTTGTATTTTAGAAAGGAAGTTTAATTAGTACATCTTATAGCTTACATAGGATTTTAGCATTAATTAAACTAAAAAGGTTAGTCTATTTGTCACACACATATGTTAGACATGTCGACTAGCTATGCCTTTAATGAATCTTACAAGTGGATGAGCATTCTGTAATGAGTAAAGATTTTTAGATATCAAATAATAAAGTACATGCCAAGATAATTTGGTTACAGTAGAGTTAAAAATATAGATTTAAAATTGTAGACATGTGTGAGAAATATTAACAAGTGTGAAAATAGTGAAGCCAAAGTATCAAATTAGCATGAATTATGAATGCTTAAACTTATTTGTTTAACAATTTATGTCCAAAATAAACAACTTTTCAAAATAAATTATGATATTTCCTAGAGTGTGTGTTGCTTAACAATGATACGATATTCATAAAAGAGACTATGTATAAATAAGCAAGCAATCAAACTTTAATGTATATCTCAATTGAAATAGAGTGCGAACCATAATTGATAATAGATTATAAAATTAATTTTCAAAATTGTAAATTTCTTATATGTTTTTATTCTTTATCAAATGAGTTATCCAATAAGTTATTTGTAATTTTGTTTTATATTTTGGAATTTTAATATTGTGTAGAAATAAAACTTGTGTATTTGTTTAACTTATCTTTGTATTATTTTGTTTTACTTATCTTTGTATTATTTTGTTTTAGATAACAATGTTAGGATTTGTATAATTTTAAAATTATTGAATAAGTATTAATAAGTTTAACTGAGTTTATTCTTAATATAAGTAGTGAATTCAAAATAATACATTTTACATCAAGTAATTTGTTGCATAACTTTCCAAATGGCAAATAAATGTTGTTTTCTTTATAAAAAAAATAATAAAAAAAATTCATGGGAAAAATACAGGTCAACTTGACCCAACCCGACCCGACCCGTAACCCAATTGACCCAAACCCATTTTTGACCTACTTAAATTGACCCGTGACCCGTTTGACCCGCAACCCGATTGACCTGACCCGATCCGCCCGTTTTGCCATGTCTAATTAAAAGAGAGGTGGAGATAAAGATGAGTATTTTGGTAGATCTGGGTAAGGTTTGGGGTTTAGTTTTATTCTGGGATTTAGGTTCTTTGGCCATGAATAAGAGATAACAAAAGATTAGAGAGAAAGAGAGATATGAAGGCTTAGAGATGAGCTGAAGGAAAAATAAGAAAAATGGATTCAGACGTGTTCTTGTGATATCGTGGATGTCTAAAAGAAAAAGAAAAAAAGTGAAAAACTAAAGAAAAGGAAAAAATAAATAAATTGGTAAACAAAGGAATATATTTTTAAAATTTGATGTTGCTTTTTTTTTGCCATCTAAGCGTTGATGTGGCCACATCAGCCACTAAAATTTAGACATATCAGTATCTTATTTAATATTTTATTACATAGCATGTCAACTGAGCAAATCGTTTGCCACGTAAGCATTTTTTGTTTATGAGTTAACGGTAGGGACCAAATTGAATGCAAGTTAAAAATAATAGGGATCAAATTAACTGCTACCAGAATGTGAGACCAAATTGACTTTGACCTTAAAATGTAAGGACTAAAATAGTGTTTTCGCCTAAATTTTACATGATGAAATCCAGAAAGAATTGTGGGAGAAGGGCGCTTGACAAAGCCTGTGGGGAGCACCCATAAAGATGGACATTCGGAATTTGAAGCCTAGAAGCAAACCAAAACTAGCCGGCCATGGTGATGGCTATGGTAATGGCGAGGGAAAGTTTGAATCAGATTTTTGGAAGCGAGCGAGTGAGACCAATATGTTGGTAGCCACACTCATTGCTACTGTGAGCTTCACGACAATTTTCACGGTGCCCGTGGATTTGGTGCGATTCTACGAATTAGGTGCCACATGATGGTTCTGTTAGTGGTTGAGAGAAAAAGCGAGAGCAAGAGCGAGATATAGAGCAAGAGAGAGGGAGCAATTGAATTATGTTTGGTTGCCTAGAAAATAACAAGAAAATTGACCTATAAGAGAGAGAGAGAGTGCGATAGAGAGAGTGAGAACGAGATATAGAGTGAGAGAGAAGGAGTGATTGTAGGGTAAATATATAAAAGCTATAAAAGCTCCGTGTTTTTATTTTTGGCATTTATAACCTGTTGATAAAAAATAGTTAATTTCTTTTTTTCAACATTCATCCAACTGTTGATATAAATTAGCACTGTTTAATCACTTGGTATATGAATTTCTCACCACTTATTTACCACTTATTTCAACATTTATGCCAACTGTAGAAATATATATGTGAATTTATCACCACTTATTTCAATAGTTATGTCAACTGTAAGAATACACATGTGAATTTTTCAACAGTTGAGTGCAAATGAAACTAAAGGCTTTTATCAACATTTTTTAGTGATTGTGGATAAAAATATGTTGAAAAAACTCATGTTTGTTGTAGTGATATAACCAAAACGGAAGTGTGCATGAGGGCTTGGCAGTACTAAGTAAAACAAGTGCTTTTCGTGTATTTCTAATAGCTAATACTTTGGACAAAATTGGGAAATGCCCCGTTTGGGTAAAAATAGCAGCATAATACCCTTTTCTCCAAACTATATAGGGAAATGCCCCTCTTTTATAACTCGATTTTCTCAAAATCGAGTTAGGTTCTATAGCGGCGTTTTTTAGGAGCCTATAGTGACGTTTTTAGGACCTATAGTGGCGTTTTTTAACTCGATTTATAAGAAATCGAGTTATAGGTAAAAAAATTAAAAAAATTGCCTATAACTCGATTTTATGAAAATCGAGTTACAAAACGTCACTATAGATCTTGAAAATGTCACTATAGGTCCTTAAAAACGCCGCTATAGGGCTCTAAATTTTTTTTTTTTATAACTCGATTTTGAGAAAATCGAATTACAAAAGAGGGGCATTTCCCTATATAGTTTGGAGAAAAGGACATTATGCTGCTATTTTTATCCAAATGGGGCATTTCCCAATTTTGTCCCTAATACTTTAGCTTTTGCTTTTTCTACTACCTTAGTATTCCTCCACTTTTTGTCTTCAGCAATGGTTGAGGGTGTTGCTTTTCACAAAAAAGTGGCATCACGTACCGCTTTTCTCACAAACTCGTCTATTGGAACGTTGTTGGTAGCTTTTATTGCAGGAACCTATTCAATGGTGCCACACTCCTTGGGGATTACTGTAACCGTTCTTTGTTGTTGCTTCCTAAGTAGCTTGTTTTTTCCTCTGTCAATAAAGAAGAAGGACGAAATGATTGATAGCTAAGCCCTACTTAGTCTTGCCAAATTTAATTGATTGGGTGCCTTCAGAATTTGAAAGGAAAAGTCTTTGAAGCTATCTTTTGCATGTTGGTATGGGCAAGATGTGAGTAAGAGGATTGTTGTTAATATAAGGAAAGCTTTATCAAGATCATTACAATTTGCATGGGAGGCTGCTTGTGTTTTTAGCCTTGTTGCCTTGCCTTTGTTAGGTGTGCTTGTGTGCTTTTACTTTTATTTTTTTAGTGCTGTCGTTGGTTCGTAAAAAAACGTGTTAGGTTCTAAAAGTTTAGAATAATTGGCAAACCATGAACACAAATTTGTCTAGATATAGATCTTAGAATCTATCAAAGTTATTAATTCTGTTTCGTTCCGGCCGGAATGGCCGGATTCCAGCAAGTAAACCGGAATGGTATACCCCCTTGTTCCACCTTGGAACAAATTCCGGGTCATTCCGGGGTGTTCCGACCGTTTCAGGTGATTTCGGGAAATACTGGCCGAAATTAAGGATTCGACCGAAATGAGTTTCATGTGAAAAAAATTGATAGAATACAAGGAAAAATCTTATGAGCCACGGTGAGGGGGAAAAATAAGAGGAAGGATGAGGAGGCGAGAAGAAAAAAATCAAGAGAAAAAAACAAAAGGAAAAAGAAGATAAGAAAAAAAAAATCAAGAAAAGCTCACGGTAACGAGATTTATCATTTATATATGGCTGTATGCTTCCTCTTAGAAGTTAGAAGTTAAAACCCATGTCTTTGCAAAGACTCCACTAGAACTCAGTTGAGAAGATCTTTGAGAAGTGATCTTGAGATGGCGTTTCAGACTTTTAGCAAAGTAAGGGGTAGTGTTTTAACT
The DNA here is from genome assembly GCA_030445155.1 of Quercus variabilis. Taxonomy (NCBI): domain Eukaryota; kingdom Viridiplantae; phylum Streptophyta; class Magnoliopsida; order Fagales; family Fagaceae; genus Quercus; species Quercus variabilis. The sequence goes on from CP129447.1 coordinate 6,966,229, forward strand.
TTTATTTGCTTTATTGAGTTGACTACACGGTCCAAGTAATAAGTAAAAAAAGATGAACTAGTATAAAAAGTAGAAATAGGAAGTCATTGAAAAGACAATCACGTGGGGTTGGTAATTTCTTGGAAGTTTCATATTTTACAATGCCCAACATCCATGTTTATTTAAAAAAAAAAAACCCCAATTATTTTGATTTAATATATTTAAAAAAAAAAAAACCATCTAACTACTTGGATAAGTTGATCAAGATTTCTTTTTAAACCTCTCTATTGAGTTCATTAGTTAATGTCAAAATAATTGTAATTATACATATATATATATATATATATATATATTAGTGGGTAATTCCGAAACAATATAAAACGGTACGCCGAAATAGGCCAATACTGAAATATTTCATTCCAATAGACAAACCAAAACGGTCACCGAAACGGTATTAATAACAATGGAATCTATAGGTATTATTAGACAATGTTCAAGGTGATACAAGTCAAGATTCAAGAATATATAAACTGTAGAAAGAAGAATTTGAAATCTGCCTAGTTCAGTCGATCAAAAGACAGGCTCGACCGATCAAAATACATATTTGCAGAATTTTAATTAAGCTCAAAGAGTAGTTTAAGCCCAAAAAGGATTAGGATTTCAGATCTACTTCTTCTATTATATAAAGGAAACCCTAGGCACGTTTTATTATGACTTTGGAGGTGCTCTTGTGAGATCTAAAAGGTTCTATGCCTTTCTCTATCAAAGTCACTACCAGATATCACTCTCATATCTTTAGAATAGGTAGATCTAAAGTTGCTACATCAAGATCAACAATAGTTGAAAATCTAAACCTTCAAGGGTGGTCTTGAAGTCATAAACAGGAGAGCTTATGTTTTTTATCACAAGTATAGGTGCTTGTGTTGCAAAGGCCTAATAGAGAAGGAGTCTATGGATTCGGAGCTTACACGTGGTCATGTCAATAAGTTCTACATGTGATAGTAATAAGATGTTAGTGGTCTAAGTCTTATTGTAAACTTTGATTCTCTATAGTGGATTTGCTTTTTACCTTGAAGATAGCTAGGTTAAATCCTCCTCAGGTTTTTTTACCGGTTTAGTTTTCATAGATCATCATATCATTGTATTATTTACTTTTCTGTTACTTTGCATGATATGATTGTTTTGTTTTAACCTAGATCTAAATAATAAACCTAAGTATTCACTTGGTTAATTAATTAGGTTAAACAATCTAGTTTACAAGAATCTAAAAACCTAACAAAAAGACATCAAAATATGTCTTACCTCTTTTGAATCTTTGATTGAATAAGTTTAAGGACACAATTTTAGAGAAATGCTATATTTTTTTTCTTTTAAAACACTTTTACAATAAATTTTAATTGATAGATATTAGAGATATATTAGCCCATTAGCATAGACCAAAGCATAATTCTACTTTGTGTGCAAGCCAAGTCTCCTACTTGTACTAGAAGTCTATTAGTATAAGATTTAGTCTACTATATATACCCATGTCATGGTTTATTGTAACACAAGATCTATACTACACTATAATATATTATTGATGTAGCCCTTTAGGATTTCCTCTGTGGATAAAGGCCGAGAGGTTAAACCACGTAACCCTCATATTCTTGTGTTCTTATTTTATACTTCCCTCTTCTGCATCTATTTGAGCATATTCAACATGGAATATATCATAGCTAATATTTTATATGGTATCAGAGCCAGATTCCCGTGGCCACGGTTTTCTGTCCTTACACAGGAGTATGAGATTGATTATGAAGAGACCTTTGCTTCATTTGCTTGAATCTCATCTATTTGTTCCTTTTTAGTTGTTGTCGTTACTAGTAAATGATATCTTTTTTAGATGGATGTAAAAAATGCCTTCCTTAATTGGAATTTAAGTGAAGAAAAGTTCTTTCAATGGTGGGTTCATATTAAATCAATAACAATTTGTCATCTAATATTTGTTATAAAAGTATTGTGTAAAGTCTACGTCCACGTCCTTACGTCTGTTTTTTCTTCTTCTTTTTTTTTTTTTTACTTTTGAGAAACGTGTTGGGATTAGTGCCCTAGAATCCTATTGTATGCTGTTATATATGATATTATGTATGACATTATGTTTGACATGATGTATGACTTAATATTGTAATTAATAAAGTTGTTTTATTATTATCTAAAATAATGGTAACATGAATATTTGAACATTATCATTTAGTCCATGAGATGCATAGTATGTGATTTAGTCACAGAAGATATAAGTCACAAGTTCTTTGTAAACTCAGAATTTTAGTTCGTAGTCGGTGATGAAATTGGGCGTTTTATCTGCGAAGACTATAACATATCAACTAAGATGATTTGTTTTGATCATGGAAGTGGAGACTTCTAGTTGATATGTTGATATATTTTAAGAATTAAGACATATTGAACTGGACCACTGTGGGATTTATTATTCTCCTAATGACTGTCAATTGAATAATAAATCTCACAACTTATATTTGCATGAATTCTTAATCCTGAGAGAATAATGGACCTGATCATGAAGTGTAGGTTGCTTTGATATATCAGGAGTGAGATCTAAAGTAATAGTCAAAACCTCAGTATGTTGGGCAACCACATTTAGTGTTGATGGAACATATATTCTCAAGATGGAATTCATAGTCTCTTAACGGAGATATAAAATATTCCCTTAAGATAAGTTTAATTAGTTCAGTTATTCAGAGAGTTAGGCCTAACCACTTTAGTAAGAAATTACTAAAGTATATATTTATGAAATATGGTGAATAACTTAAAAGGATTAAACCAGGTACTCAAGGATTAAGATGTAGTAATCTTCAAAGTGACAGTCCATATTCATGACTTTGTATTATTACAAATATTTTATGAAGGGGTTGCATATATAATAAAGTCTTGGGATATAATTTACTAATAAGGCCTAGAGTGCAATTATATTTATATAGTGGTATTAAATATAATTAATGGTAACTTTAGACTTGTCAAGAGTTGACAGAAAAGCTCAAGGCCCATTAGAGCTAGTGTCTTATTGGTCCCTTTTGGTCCCACTCTAAGCCACATACTAAAGCCCAATTGGAAAGGTCCAAAAGGTTAGCCCAATTAGATAATTAGTTATTAGGAGAGAAACATACATAATTTCAGATGATACAACAAGTTTGTGAAATGGTGTGTATGTGTGAGTGAAGTCACTCAATTACTCTTCCTTGGAAATTGATTGAGAGACCACACATTTTGGGCATTAGTGGAATTGGAGTGAAGATTGAAAGTGTTCTTGAGAACTTCTGATCTTTGGTTTTGAAATTCACTACACCAAAGTACACTCTTTTGTTCTATATTCTGAAACTTACATTATGCATGTTATCAATTCTGAACGAAGTAGATCCGTTATTTTTCCCCTGCGTTTATGCTTATTTCCAACAAAACACGTTTTAGCACTTCCAGTGGGTCTCATGCACTGTTCACAAGACCCACAAATCTCTTTTTTCACCAAAACTTTCATTTAAAATGGGTCCCACAACACTATTTATACATTTAAAAATTATTTTGTTATAGTGTTTTCAGTTTTCAGCAAAATAAACGGTATCCAAATGAACCCTAAAACTTAGTTTGGCTGGTTGTTTAGTTTAAAAATATTCAACTAAATAAGAAAAATGAAGTTCAGCATATAACTACAAAAAAAATGCCTATTAGCGACCAAGAATTTTTGACAAACCCAAAAAACCCTCTTAAAAAATCTTATTTACGATGACAAAATAAAGCCATCTCAAATACTTGGTAAAATGTGAAGTATTTGTGACCAACAAGAAAAGCTGTTGCAATTATGTGTTATAGCAGTCACAAATATTAATATTTTGGAGGAAAATTTTCCCTCCATATTATTTGCGAGGAACAATTAAAAATCTCTCGCAAAAAGTGTATTATTTGTGATGGTTAAAAAAAAAAACGTCACTAATACTATATTATTTGCAAGGGCTAGGATCGACCTTTATAAATAATCATTAAAATGTCAAAAATTTTGGAGGGAAATGTTCCCACCAAAGTATTTCCGGGGGACAATAAAAATCCCTTGCAAAATGTTTATTTTTTGTGTGGGTTAAAAATATGCCCTTATTAACACTAAATTATTTGCGAGGGCCACGATTGACTTGTGTAAAAAATCATTAAAATACTAATTTTTTTGGGAGATAAAAGTTATTCTAAAATTCAAAGAAAAATAAAAAGAAACGTATAAACATATAGCAATTTGTATTTTTTAGATGAACCTTTTGTTTACGGTCTAAAAAACAACATTTTATATACATCCTATATAAGAAATGTCTGTCCTTATTTTCTAAACAATTGTACCCATAAAAAAATGATAGCATTTTCAGCTTCAAAATGGTAGCCTAAAATTCAAAAATTTCAGCCTTTTGTACTCTCTCTCTCTCTCTCTCTCTCTCTCTCTCTCTCGCTCTCAAAAGTGAATAAAAATTTCTTCTCATTAAAATAATGCATAAAAGATGAGTTTATAAATCAAATGGTAAATTACATCCGATTAGCATGAAAAATGACATGTATGTTAAGACCATATAAAACATGTAATCCAACGGTTGAATTTTCAAAATATATATTCAATAATAAGTTATTGGGTGACGTAACATTTTTTAGAGTTACATCACGTATAATTTAAACCCAATTCTATATTTCTTAATTCGATGTGAATTTTGACATATCTACTGTTAGATTACATTATCTTTATATATTTTTCTTGGTTATAAAATTTTAAGGTGATGTAATATTAATAGTCATGTCATCAATCAATTATTTAAATTCAAGCTTTTGTAGTTTAAAACAATGCATAAAAGATGAATTTATAAAATCAATGGTAAATTATATCTGATTGGCATGCATGTTAAAACCATATAGAACATGTAATCTAACAGTTAAATTTTCAAAATATGAATTCAATAATAAGTTATTAGGTAGTATAATAGTTTTTAGAGTTACATTAGGTGTAACTTGAACCCAACTCTATATTTCTTAATTCAATGTGAATTTTGACAAATCTACTGTTAGATTACATTATCTTCATACATTTTTCATGGTTACAAAATTTCAAAGTGATTAAAGATTAATAGGCATGTCATCAATTAATTTTCTAAATTCAAGTTTTTGTAATTTAAAATAATGCATAAAAGATGAGTTTATAGAACAAATGATAAATTACATTCGATTGGCATGAAAATTGGCATGCATGTTAAGACCATATAGAACATATAATCTAACGGTTGAATTTTCAAAATATGAATTCAATAATAAGTTATTGGGTGGTGTAACATTTTTTTGAGTTACATCAAGTGTAACTTAAACCCAACCCTATATTTTTAATTTGATGTGAATTTTGACAAATCTACCATTATATTACATTATCTTCATATATTTTTCATGCTTACAAAATTTTAGGGTGATAAAAAATTAATAGGCATGTCATCAATCAATTGTCTAAGTTCAAGTTTTTGTAGTTTAAAATAACGCATAAAAGATGTGTTTAAAGATTAAATGGTATATTACATTTAATTGGCATGCATGTTAAGGACATATAGAAAATGTAATCCAACGGTTAGATTTTTAAAATATGAATTCAATAATAAGTTATTGGTTGGTGTAACAAATTTTAGAGTTACGTTAAGTGTAACTGGAACTCAACCCTATATTTCTTAATTCGATGTGAATTTTGACAAATTTACCGTTGGATTATATTATCTTCATATATTTTTCATGCCCCCGAAACCTAATAAGTGGCTGAAATACCCTCAAAACATAAAAAAAAAATGACCCAAGCACACCCTAAGATAGCGAAAATCACCAAAGTACCCCTTGTGCCTAAAACTAGCCAAAATACCCTCGATTACTTGAATAAGACCAAAGTACCCCCTATAAGTCTAATAAATGACCAAAATGCCCCTAGAAAGACAAAAAAAAAAATGTCCAAAACACACCTTACACCCAGAAAAAAGATTGATACACCCTCGAAAAATAAAAAATGACCGAAATACCTCATAAAAGCTAGAAAATGGCAAAAGTACCCCCATGCCTGAAAAAGGTGGAAAACCCCTCGATTACTTGAAAAATACCAAAATAGCCCTATAAATCGAAAAAATGACCACAATGCCCTCATAACCACAAAAAATGTCCAACATACACCTAATACCAAAAAAAAAGACCAATGCACCGTAGGAAAAAAAGAAATGACTGAATTACCTCTAAAACCTAAATAATGACCAAAACACTCTCAAAACTTTAAAAAATGACCAACCCCACCCCCCCCCCCCACCCCCAAAGCGGATAAAATTACCAAAATACCCCCAAAAACATGGACATCGGCCATAAATATCCCCCTATGTTTGAAAAAGAAATACCCCTTGATGACTAAAATAAGACCAATATACCCCTATAAATCAAAAAATGACCATAACGCCCCTGTAATCGTTGGAGTTGTCTAAAATACACTTGGAACATAAAAAATAATCGATACACCCCTAAAGTGTAAAAAATGATCGAAGAACCTATGAAGGCAAGATTATAATGACAAAAAAAAAAAAATTAAAGAAATGTTATAGCATGACCAAAATACCCCCCAAAACATAAGGAGTGTTTTTTTTTTTTTTTTTTTTAATATATATATAAATTTTTTTCCTTCAAGTTCAAAATAAAGAAGATATTTGAGGTGGAAAAAAAAAAAAAAACCCCACCAAACTAACTAAACTGATTAAACCGAGTCGATCAAACTGCACTGCTATAGGTCGAAAAATCAACCTTAATTGGTATGCATCGGTTTTAATTATTACAAAACCAATCTCTATTGGTTCGATAACAAATTTGGAAAAAAACCGAACTGATTGAACCGCGCACACCCCTAAATGTGAGGATGATTTTTTAGGATAAAGTAACCAAAAACAAATTACTGTAATATTTTAATGTAATCAATGTAAACTTCTTTTTCCGTATTTAAAAAAAGAAAAAAAAAAAAAGAAAAAAAAAGAGTAAGCTTCTTTTGAATACAAAGTCACAGTCACATGTGATTGTGATTGCCGCCAAAGAAAATTCAAGGTTCCCACTCAAAACTTTTGGGTTCCCACTAAATTAACTTTTGGTCTCCTACGTGTGCACACTAAAACAAAACACACTCTTTTTCTCACACACAGTCACGAAAAAAAAATCAGACCTCACTCTCTCTAACTCTCCCTCTCTCTCCCTTGCCGATCAACCAACCTCCGAATCGCTATCCATCACGCTGCCATTGTCCTCCGATCTAAGGCTTTACACCGTCCAATCCGCTGCTGCAGCTTTTCCCACCCATATTGCTGCCGCCGTCCTTCATCTCCACTGGGAATCGGGCCGATATAATCAGTCCTACCCTCTGCCGCTGACACCAACAAGCTCCACCACAGCCACCGCGGCCATCCCCGGACTCTTCCCCTCCCTCAGCCGCCCAAAACGCTCCTGAAGGTATACAAATCCCTAAACTTTTTTGCATGTTTGTGCATTTATTTGCTTTGATTTTATTTAAGTTTGTGATATACTGATATTATACCTGAGTTTGTTAGGTTTTCAGCACATATATGGTATGATTTTGGACTTAGGCATTTGGGTTTGGATTGTTAAATGCTTGAATTTTGATTTAATTATTTCAGTCCAAATACTGTTCATTCGCCCTTTATTTGTAACGTGGTATATTTGTTGAACTCGGATTTATATTGCAATAGGAATTTATAGTTTTGTGTATTGTGTGCTTGGTCCATTGGATGCCACTTAGGCCTCTTGGACTACAAAGTGGTGGTGGTGCTCTCTTATCTCTTTAACCTCTGTCCTTGGTGAAGGAAGGCGTTGAGCTAGGTTCTTTGTGTGGCAGTAGTGCTAACAAAAATTTGACCATAGGCAATCTTGTTGAGGGGAGTACACCATTGATCACTTGGTGTTGTGTGTGTAAGGCAAGCACTGAATCAGTGGGTCATCTTTTGCATAATTTTTATTTTGCAGACTTTTTGTACTTATTATTTGTCACCAAGTATCTGATGCAATGAATCAGTGGGTCATCTTTTGCATAATTTTTATTTTGTAGACTATTTGTACTTGTTATTTGTCACCAAGTATCTGATTTCATCAATAGGCTATGATACTTTACACGCTAAGTTCTTTCTTTGGCAATGAATGTTGTCTGAGTCGTGTTAAGGATGCTTATACTCTACATGCTGTATATTTTTATTTTTATTTTTAATTTTAGGTACTCTATATGTTAGTGTGACTATGGCTATGCTAGACATGACATGAAATTCTTTGTTTTTATGTAAAATTGAGTCAAATACACTGACACTAGGCAACTAATTTTGTTGATTAAGTTCGTCTTTCGTGTGTATCATGTATGGAACAAGACATAATTAATTTAAGATTGCATGATGAATGGTATAATTAACTAATCTTCTTTGTTTTACTACTTACACCCACAAAAGCTTACTCCAAATGCCTTTCACTCCATCTGGCATGGCATGGGTAAACTATGTATGTATAAATTACCAAATCTTAGTTAGTTAAATTCCTAGTGTTCTGTTTCCCTCACATTATCAATCTTTAGCTTTTCATGACTGCAACAACAAACTAACTTATATGCTCATATGGATTTCCTAATTTTTCACTCTATACAAACGTAAATCAAGTCTCAACTAGTGGCATTCTTACTATTGCCAACTCTCTCTCTCTCTCTCTCCCTCTCTTTTGTGTTCATTATTGTATGCATTCATTAGTCTCTCTCTCTCTCTCCCTCTCCCTCTCCTTTGTGTTCATTATTGTATGCGTTCATTAGTCTCTCTCTCTCTCTTTTTAAATATATTTTATAATTTAATAGTTGGGGAGGAGGGGGTTTTATGCTTGGATATCTCCATTATAAACACTAGAAGGTGCCAGTTTAGCTTCCAAAAAACAAAAAACGCTCAAATGACACTTCCTTCTCCCTTTATAATAAGATGGATTCAAGGCCCAAGAGTGTGTATGTAACTTACTACTCAAAAAAATATGTGTTGTTAATTATTTGGTATGAATAATTAGTCATCTGAAACCAATGGACATCATTTAATTTTAGTTGTCTTTTTTAACTAAATTAGCACTCTAAAATGGGAGCATTGAGTACTAAGTACTACCTTTTATGCATTTAAAACACCTTCATAGTCCAATTATATGAATGGGCTATCAAGTTTACCTAGGACATGTCATCTCACATGAATTATTGCCCTTGAGCTGATTATGAGATATCGACCTTTCTTTCTTCTAATGGATCTTTATTTTTAATGAGTTAGGTAGCTGACATTAAAAGGATGAATGGCTTGGCAAGAGATCTTCAAATGTTTGCTTTAAAGACATTACAAATACCATTACCAGGAAGACATCCACCATCTCCCAGTTTGTCTAATGGGTCTGCTTCTCAAGGGTATGATATACTTCATCTCTACAAATAGCTATTTTTACTTATAGTCGAGCTTATTATCATCCCATTGTTAGCCTTTAGTCTGCAAGGAGTTACTTATAAAAATAAATAAAAGAAAAATGGATTCTTTTTTTTTGGTCTAGGACTTTCTCTAGCATGTCTTGTGTCCACTAGTATACAATGCCATGATGGCTTCGTCTTCCTCTCACTTTATTATGCATTCATCAATTTACTTGCCCTTGAGTTTATGACACTTCATTCTTGTAGCATCCATATTTCCAACACTTTGCTTTCTTAATGCATATATATGTTTAAGACATTACAAAAAAAATAATATTTTTGTCTTCTTTGTGTCTATTGATGCATAGACAACACTATAGAGTGCCTTATTATAACTGTTTTTTTCATTGTTGGAGGCAATGAATTGTTCTTATAATTGTGCATTTGCTTACAAAGCCAAGTGTGCAATAGTTGGATATGTTCATTTTAGTATTATACATTGCTATGCTCCATACCTACACTTTTGGAGAGAGACTGACACTGGCGTTTGTGTACAAAGGCTAAATATCTACCCTTGGTCTTATCTATAAAAAAAAAAACTCTAGCTTCTTAGTGATTGTGATGGGATCTCAAAACTGATGTACAATGGATGCTAAATTATTTTAGTATTTGTCCCCTTTTGACTGTGTAAGCCTGAGATCATGAGTTCATGATATACTTAAATTAATGAGATGTAGTATGGAAGTTTATGGGGCCTGGTCCTTTTTTTTTTAAAATGGTTAGAAATCTCCTAAGCTACTACCCAAATCCCTCCCCTGCCCCTCAACCCCTAGGAAGTACCTAGAGTGGTGCCATTAGACCAATTGGGTCATTGGCTATTCTTTTTACAATGCTGATAGCGAGTATAGGACTTACATTACCCAAGAAAAGTCAATGCATGGAGAGCATAAGGCATCATAAATCCCCACGACACCCCACACCCAGGGTTATGACATACTAACTGCAAGGAGTTCAAACATAGCAGACCCCAAACTTATCAACAACAAAAAAACTGAATGAGATTTTTTTATTTTATATATTTACATAAAAGGTGTTGTTGAGATAAAGAGGCGTGTGGCCCATGTACACAGGAAGTATTACAATGACAAATTAAATCTAATAAATTTATAATTGAAAATAATTCTTACATTATCATCCATTCGGTCAAGGATCTGAAAAACAGCAATTTCAGCTTTAAAATGGTCCTTTCACATTGCTCAAGATATGATTGAGTTTAAGACTTGTTCTTATATCTTTTGATTGATGAACTCCTTCATGTTTGAGGATTATTCCTTGAGCCCCTTATGACATTCAAAACTACAAGCAGTTCAAGTGCTGGAAGCTTGCACCTGAACATATATATTTTTTGATTTGGGAAAAATGTTACATTAATCTGGCTAAAATTTAAAAATAAACTATTAAAAAAGTTTGTCATGTTTGCTACGGTCAAAGAATTTTGGACCCTTGATTGATGGATCTTGATGGTGTGACAAATTCTCATTATGGTTTGCTACGGTCTATCTTGGGGAGGTATATAATTGTATACAACTCTACAAAATCTCTGGTTTTTAAAGTAGAATAGAAGTAGCAAGTTCTATTGGATCCTATGCCAATTGTCTATTATTAAAAACACTGGGGCCTTCTATTGGATCCTCAGCCTTAATAAATGATTTGAAAATTTTTGTCTTTTAACTTGCATAAGTTTGTCACATGTCTATTATTAAAAACATTAGGGTCTTTTTTTTTTGGTGTGAATCCTATGCCACTAACTCTAAAACAAGCACAGCCACTGATTCTTCCTCTAATTCATGCCATGTTGATAGGATTTGCTAGCTAAACATAATTTGCTTTGCAGCTAGATGATTAAGAAATCCAAAGTCTTCTATTTGATGCCTATAATATTCCTTATATGCCTGTCCATTTGACACAAAGTTAATCATAGTTGAGAAAAGTACCCAAAGGAAGTAGAATAAAAGAGATCCAAGAATTATTGGCTCATCCCACATACATGGAACATATCTTTTTTTATACCGCATTGCATTTTGACTGCTTAATATAAGGCAGCTATTTTTACCCTCCACTTTTGATACATCCTATTCCCTTCCTATCTTGTCAATGATTTTCCCTTTCATTCACAAAGTTGAACATGTAAAGCTTAAAAGCGGAGCATGGAGCCAATGACCTTTCTACCAGGTGACACTTCCCTCTCTAGTGGAGGGCCATGTCCAAGGGTCAGATTCCCTTGACAACTTTACCTAGGCCAAAAAAAAAGGTGGAGCATGTATTGTAAAGTTCACATGGCTCATCCTACAAACTGGAAATTTTTAGTTTTATTGTTTCTCTGATTTCTATGTGTTACCTGTTTACCAAAGCTTATTGAGCTTGGAATAAAACAAAAAATAAAATAAAAAAGGCTTTTTGAGCTTATTTGGCTTATGTACATCTTTTTAAAACTTTAATTTTTCTAAACATTTGTACTTTTACCGAGCTAATAGTTAAGCCCTACAAACCAATGAAAATAACCTTTATTCATTATGCTGCGAATTTTTGTGCTATGCAGGAAGCTAATTGGAGCAAGGTACTTTAAAAAAGGTTATGCCTTCTATGCTGGCACTCTCAAATCCTCCTCCTTTTTCACCGCACGGGACTATGATGGCCATGGCTCTCACACCTTATCAACAGTTGGTGGTAACTTTGTTCCTGGAGCTAGAATTTTTTAAGATGGTACTAGCAAAGATGAAGAGGACAACTCAAACAATAACATAGAGGTTGAAAACAACTTGGAGGGTGACTCACAGGGAGACTAATATAGATCTTGTCATAATTCTAGTTGTTTAAGTTTAAAACAAGGTTTAATTTCAGGATTTCTTTGTATATTTTATATTTTAAAATTTGAACTTATATGAATTTTTATCTTTCGATGAATCAATTTTTAGTAATTATTGGACTATTGTATTAATTTTTAGTAATTATTGTACTATAATAACATGATAGTTAAACAAAAATGATATAAAATAAATTAAAAATAAATAAATAATAAAATATTTCAAAAATTAAATAAAATATTACCATTGATGATATAAAAATTTGGTCATAAATAATTTTATAGTGACGACAAAGTCTTTCGTAATTAATAGAATAGCAACACCTTTTAACTTCTTGCAAAAATGTTTTAAGTGACAGCTTAATGTCGTCATTATTATTCCTAACTAATTGCGAGGGGGTTAAAATTTTTTGTAAATAAATTTTAGCGATGTCATTATTTGTCTCATCGTTAATTTGAAATTTGCAAATAACTAATTGCGAGGGTATAAAGGTCCTCACAAATAGTTATTAATGACGATTACTTCTCCTCGCTAAAGATAAGTTACAAGGGGTTAAAAGCTCTTACAAATAAATTTTAGCGATGTCACTATTTGTTACTAAAAAGTATGTCGTCAATTTGGAATTCGAAAATAATTAATTGCGAGGGTATAAAGGTCCTCACAAATAGTTGTTAATGACGACTGTTTTTCCTTGCTAAAAATAAGTCGACTTTTCTCGTCATTTGGTAATATATTTGTGAGGGCAAATTTGTTCAGTATCGACAGTGGATTGCTCTCGTAAATTATTTATTTGCAAAGGTATGGTCGTAAAATCTCTTTTAGCAACAAGAGTATATACGACGGCCTACAAGGGCCATATGCCCTCGCTAATACCTTTACGCGACGATATTTGAATTTTTGCGAGGGTATTTTTATCTTTGCTAGTAGACTCTTTTCTTGTAGATATATATTGAAGACTCAAGAAATAAAAAAATAAAGCCTGTGCATTTTAGTTTCACTTACCTCAATCGATTGAGATGCACATTTCGGTCGATTGAGATTCACGCCAGATTTCAGATCTTGCCTTTTTTTTTTTTTTTTCAACCATTTGATTTAGGGTTTTGATGGATCTCAAGTATATATAAATACAAACCATAAAGCACTTTTTTACATATTTAAGAGAGGAGTGTTATGTGCACAGATCTAGAGATTTTCCATACCCTTTTGAAGGTACAATTGGAAACCTTGTTCAAACAACAGATCTAGTTATAAAGCAAAGTTGCTGCATTCAGTCAACCACAGTTGCTGATCTAAAACTTTGAATGGAGATCTCAAAGTCACAAACTGGAGAGTTTGTGTTGCTAATCCAAATTTTTGAGTGGAGATTTCAGAGTCATAATCAAGAGAGTTTGTATGGAACAGTTACATAGTAGAAGAGTTCGTGAATTCGAAACTACGTGTGGTCATGCTAGTAAGTACTACATGAGGTAGCAGTAGATTTAGGGTTAAATCTATTGTATAAACTTTGATTTTATTAGTGAAATGCTGCCTTGAGGATTGTTTAGGTTAAATCCTCCCTAAGTTTTTTACTTTGAAACCACAATTTTAAAGTTTAATTGAAATGTGGCCTTGCTGTTCAGGTGATTTGTGCTTGTTTGATGTTTAATTGAATCTGATCTATTGCATAATCAATTTAATTAATTATTTGGCTAAGAGTTGATTAAATATGAGATAACTGGGGTCTAAAACCTTAACATATTGTGAAATTCTACCATTTTGATAGGCCACATTTATTCTGATCATATGTCTGATTTCTGTCAAACCTAATCAAAATAATTATTTTTTAATATTTTAATGAAATTTGTGATTTAATGTTCCGGTGACCTAAATGAGCCTAGTTAACTTTTTTTTTTTTTTTGGCAATTTAGGAACCATTTATAATATATGTGCTTGTTTATATATATATATATATATTAAAGACATTTGAGTTTTGGTTGACTATATTAAATTTTTCCATATAAACTTTTGAGACTTCACAATTTTACTCATAATTATACACACACACAATTAAAATTGAAATTTATTCTATATTTAAATATTTTTTTATAGGATTCTATATTAAAACCCTTCGTTAGAATCATAGCACATTATATTTTCTTTAAATTATAAATATATAGTTTTATATATAAACCTAATTATAATAAATGCTTAATTATTTCATATAAAAATATAAGCATAATAATACTTATTAATAATTGCCATAAGTATCAAATTTTTATATTTAGAAAAAAATGAAAGTGAGAAAAAATTATATCATGTATAAATTTTGTGTGCATTGTATTGTTAGGTGTACTATAACTTTTATCATCTATAACTCATGATAGGCCAAGAAAGTATTGACCCCTTATGATAAATTAACCAATTAATTAGCCAAGTGAATTAATTAAATTAATTAACATGCAATATGCATGGTAGCACAAACAAATCATCAACTAAATTAAATGCAACAGAAAATAAAGTTGACACGGTGATTTGTTAATGAATGGGGAAAACCTTCAAGGCAAAAACTCCACCAGGTGAATTTAAGGTCATCACTCCCAAGAATCCACTATTATCACAACAATCGGATACAAGTAAAGGAATCCCAATACTTTATACCAACCTACAGTTTAACTCTTACCCCAATACATAATTGGACTTGTTCTGTAGTGACAATCTCTCATTTTCAATGCACGGCTCCCAGTACGTGATTAACCAATCGATGCATAGATCCAAGTACATGACAAACACACCAACTTGAGAAGGATGTTGGCTGCAAAGTTCTTCAGTTCATCAACACGATGAAGATCGCGAAACTCCTTGGTTACAAAACCTTACGACGTACAAACATAGCAGCTTCTTTAAAAGAAAGATGAATTAAGGCAAATTGTCTCCGGTCATAATATGCTTGCAACAACAAGTGCAACAACCTTATGACGACCCTTAAAATAATCTTTATATATGTTTAGAGTTGTGAGAAAAGAAAGCATAAACACAAACACATGGATATGCGTGAAATCAAATCTGAAAAACTTATTTTCGTAAATCTCGATAGATAGGTTATCTATTGAGCAGTTGTTGAGCATCAAGATAAAATAACCTTTTAAATCTCGATAGATGCAATCTGTTGAGCTAGCTATCGAGCTTTAAAATACAATACTTCTTTACTTGTTTCTTGAACAGACTTGCATGGTTTTAACTCTTGACTTGAACAACATGTTTCTTGAAAACTTAAACCATCGTAGATCTACCCAATTACAAGTAAAGTGCATTCTGGAAAAAATGATAAGTTGTTAGGATTAGTGCCTTTAAATCCTATTGTATGATGCTATGTATGATATTATGTATGTCATTATAAATGACATATGTATGACTTAATGTTGTAATTAATTAAGTTTTTTTATTATTATCTAAAATAATAGTAACACGAATATTTGGACATTATCATATAGTCCATGAGATGCATAGTATGTGATTTAGTTACAGAAGATATAAGTCACAAGTTCTTTGTAAACTCAGAATTTTAGTTCATAGTTAATGATGAAATTGAGAATTTCATTTGCGAAGACTATAACATATCAACTAAAATGATTTGTCTTGATCATGAAAGCAGAGAGTTCCAGTTGATATGTTGATATGTTTTAAGAGTTAAGACATATTGAACTGGACTGTTGTGAGATTTATTATTCTCCTAACGATTGTCAAATGAATAATAAATCTCACAACTTCTATTTACATGAACTCTTAATCTTGAGAGGATAATGGACCTGATCATGAAGTATAGGTTATTTTGATATATCAAGAATGAGATCTAAAGACACGATCAAAACCTCAGTATGTTGGGCATAGACATTTAGTGTTGATGGAACATATATTCTCAAGATAGAATTCATAGTCTCTTATCGGAGATATAAAATATTCCCTGGAGATATAAAATATTCCCTTGAGATAAGTTTAATAAGTTCGGTTATTCAAAGAGTTAGGCCTAACCATTTTAGTAAGAAATTACTAAAGTATATATTTATGAAAATGGATTTCATAAATATATAATGAATAACTTAAAAGGATTAAATCGGGTATTTAAGGATTAAAATATAGTAATTCACAAAGTGGCAGTCTACATTAATAACTTTGTATTATTACGAATATTTTATGAAGGGGTTGCATGCATAATAAAGTCTTGGGATATAATTTATTAATAAGGCCTAGAGTGCAATTATATTTATATAGTAATATTAAATATAATTAATGGTAACTTTAGACTTGTCAAGAGTTGACAGAGAAGCTCAAAGCCCATTGGAGTTAGAGTCTTATTTGTTCCCTTTTGGTCCCACTCCAAGCCACATACTAAAACTCAATTGGAAAGACCTAAAAGGCTAACCCAATTAGATAATCAATTATAAGGAAAGAAACATACAGAATTTTTGTAAGTACATGAAATGGTTTGTATGCAAGGGTTGGACACTCTCTCATTCTCCATTGAACAAATTCATAGAAACTAATTGAGAGACCACACTTCTTGGGCACAAGTGAAATTGGAGTGAAGATTAAAAATGTTCTCAAGAACTTCTTATCTTTGGTTTTGAAATTCACCACACCAAGGTACACTCTTTTATTCTTGAATTCTGAAATTTACATAGTACATGTTATCAATTACGAATAAAGTAGATCCGTTAATTTTCCACTGCATATGTTTTGTATGCGATACAAACAAGTATTTTTTCAACATAAGCCAATTCAATGACATATTAATGCAGAGTAGGCGTGTAGAAGCAAAATCTATAACCCACAATTACTACAACTCTTCCACAAAACCTAAGTTCTACAAGAACACTAGGCTAGTAGGCAAAATAATAGAGAAAACCTCTCTAACAAACTTTTATTAAAAAACACACACATAACATCAATAACCTCTCTATAAAGAGTATTTATAGGAATAGAATTTCTCCTACTCCTTTTAATAAAAGAAATAATAAATCTATTTATTTATAGGAATAGAATTTCTCCTACTCCTTTTAAGAAAAGAAATAATAAATCTATTTCAACTTGAGAAAGGAAAAACAATTTAACTAGGAAAAGAAAAACAGTTAAAACCCTAATTCAACTAGGAAAAGAATTTTAATTTAAAGTACTAGAGTAAATAAGTCCTGATTCAAATAGGAAAAGGAAAATAATAAAAACTCTTTGTTCTTCATAACGTGATTTGCATCATCTCCCGGGGTAGGAAGAAACTCGTCCTTGAGTTTGGAGTCTAGATTGGAATTCTCTCCTTGATATGGAACAAGATGCTTAACATTGAAGACGTCAGATGTACGCATATGACTTGGAAGTTTCAATCGATAGGCATTAGGATTAATTTTCTCAAGAATCTCTAAAGGACCAATCTTTCTAGCAGCTAGTTTGTTGTAGTCTCCCACAGGAAAGCAATCTTTGGTCAAAATTGCCCAAACAAAATCACCAATCTCAAATTCTATTGCTCGACGTTTCTTGTCAGCGGCCTGTTTGTACTTAGCAGAAGTCTCTTGTAAATTCTTAGTAGTAGCCGTATGAATTTCTTGAATTTGTGTGATTAGATCCTCAACTTTCACATTGACATGCTTCAAGTCAGGGATGGGAGCCAAATCAAGTGGTGCATGTGGGTTGTAGCCATAAGTAGTAACAAAGGGAATGAAGCCAGTGCTACGATTAACAGAACGGTTGTAATCAAATTCTACCTGGTACAAGCATTGATCCCATGATTTAAGATGACCACTCACCAAGCTACGAAGTAAATTGCCCAAGGAACGGTTTACCACTTCTGTTTAACCATCGGTTTGAGGATGATAGACACTGAATGTTCAAAATGTGTATAAAACACTCTTGAACGTTTAGACCCCAATATACAAATTACCAATTCAAGCTTAATATCAAATATTATATGTGCAGAATATGAACATAAACTAAATCAGAATTGATAAACCAATATAAACCAAATAAAATCACAACTACAGCAGAAATTAAATGGCAAAAATTAAGGGAAGAGAGATGCAAATACAAGGACAACACAACGATGTGTTATCGAAGAGGAAACCGAAGCCCTCGACGTAAAACCTCTCCGCCGCCCTTCAAGCGGTCAATAATCTACTAAAGAATGAAGTTGGGATACATGAATAGCAGAAGACCCTCCAAGCCTAATCTACCCAGTGTACCTAAGCCCTCCAAACTTCTTGCTCCAATGAGGTTGTGTCGAACCTTTGTCTTTTTTAGCTTATCGGATTCCGCTATAGCCCATAGTATCAACCAATATCCATTGGTCCCTTCCTAACTACTTCCCAAACACCAAACAACCTTCTCACAAATATGGGTATGGTGAGAAAAGGTTTTGGCTAAGTGTACCTCTCAAGGATGTAACAGTGGAGAGGGTGAGAGTTGAGGAATTTGAAGAGTCACTATGTAAAGATTGTGGATGAGTCAATCTTGTTTTTCTCTAAGGTTTCTCTCTCAAAATTCTCTTTGGAAGCTCTCTACATTTCATGGTTATAAGGGGTATTTATACTGGGGTGAGAAAGGAATGCGAAGAGTCAGTTTTTCCAAAACAAAGTTGGCTGGCGACTTGACAGAGTCGCGAGTTCAAGTTGTAAGCTAACTAAATAGCCAGTTTGGACCTTTTGTCTTGTAGTGCTACAGCTGGCATGACGATTCAACTTTTCTGCATGCTTCACTCATGTGCTTCTTCTAGCGGCTTTCCAATAACGAGCCACCCGGGAGATCCAGTTGCGAGTCCTTACTTCATTGCACAATTCTTGAGCATTTCTTCACACTCTCTCACACACTACCCTTACATGATTTCCACCTAAATATAGGATTTCTATATGCTGAATTACAAGCAAATTTGGCACGGAATACAGCTAACAAGATGGTTGATTAAATTCAACCTTACAGACACTACTAAAATTAAGTGTGGTGTTGGCCAAATGCCATAAGCAACGCCAGAAGTGACTAAGAAATCGCACATTATGGTCTGAAACAATTGATTGTGGCAAGCCTTGGAGGAGATAGACCTCTTTAAAGTAAAGTTGAGCAACATTAACTGCGTCTGAGGTCTTCTTACAAGTAATAAAGTGGGCCATTTTGGAAAACCGGTCCACAACAACAAAAATTGAATCGTTACCTCGTTATGTACATGGTAATCCAAAGATAAAATCCATATTGACATGAATCCATGGCTGGTCTAGTATGGGAAGAGTCATATATAGGCCAACATTGGTTGTAGTGCCCTTGGAAACTTGACAAATAGGACACCTCTCAACAAACTTGGTAATCTCCTTTCGCATGGTTGGCCAAAAATAAGAGTCTGTCACAAGTTTCATGGTTTTATCATGTCCCATATGGCCTTCATTATGCAACTCTTGAATAACCCTTAAGTGTAGACTACTATCAGGAATGCATAATTGATTCCCTTTAAAAAGGAAACCATCGTGTATAAGGAAGTCGAACCACTTTCTTGTTGCCACATCATTTAGTATAGGGCCAAAGTATGGGTCACTAGAAAGCAACTCACGAAATAAATCAAACCCTAGCACTTTGGTTTGCATTGTGATGAGCAAAGAGGCCCGTTGACTAAGAGCATCTGCCACTCTATTTAATGCTTTGGATTTATGCTTGATGACAAAAGAAAATTGTTGAATATAAGCAGCCCAAACTGCATGCCGAGATGAGAGCTTGTCTTGGCTATTGATATGCTTCCAAAGCATCATGATCAAAATAGAGGACAAACTCATGATAAGCCAAATAAGAACTCCAATGTTTCAAAGCGCAAATTATTGCATAAAATTCCAAATCATAAGTGTTGTAATTCAATTTTGACCCACTCAACTTCTCACTAAAGTAGGCCATTGGTTTGCCATTTTGACTAAGAATAGCTCCAATTCCAACCTTGGATGCATCACAATGTAACTCAAATGGTTGAGAGAAATCAGGAAGGGCTAGAATAGGTGCTATAGTAAGCTTTTCCTTGATCTGATGAAACGCCTTTGTGGCTTCAACTGTCCACAAAAACTTACTAGCCTTCATACAATCTGTAATCGGTGCCATGATGGTGCTAAAGTCAGGGATAAACTGCCGGTAGAATGACATCAACCCATGGAAACTGCGGACCTCATGGACTGTGGTTGGTATTGGCCATTGTTTACCAGTAGCAACATTTGATTCATCAACTGATAGTCCATCCTTAGACACCACATAACCAAGAAATAAAACACTATCTGTCATAAAAGAACATTTGGCTATGGCAGCATAAAATTTCTCCCTACTTAGAACTATGAGTACCTCTCGAAGATGTTGGAGATGTAAATCAATATTGGCACTATATATCAGGATATCATCAAAATAAACTACAACAAACTTGCTAATGAAGGGGCAAAAAATCTAGTTCATAACACGCATGAAGGTGCTAGGAGCATTATAAAGTCCAAATGGCATTACTAGCCACTCATATAACCCCTCATGTGTCTTGAATGTTGTCTTCCACTCATCACCAGGACGTACTCGAATTTGATGGTACCTACTTTTTAGATCCAGCTTAGAAAACATTGTAGCCCCACTTAACTAATCAAGCAAATCATCCAACCGAGGAATAGGGAGTCTATATCGGACTGTAATTTTGTTGATGGCACGACTGTCTACACACATTCACCATGATCCATCCTTTTTGGCTGTGAGTAAGGCTGGCACGGTATAGGGACTAAGACTCTCTCTAATGTGCCCTTTTAACAACAAACCCTCTACTTGTCTTCTAAGTTTTTCATGCCCTTTTGGGCTCATGTAGTAGTATGGGCGATTAGGTAGATTAGAACCTGGTACAAGATCAATTTGGTGTTGTATATCTTGGAGTGGTGGTAACCTCTCAGGTAGATCATTAGGAAATACATTTACAAATTCATCTAATAAAGATTTCACAGCCTCTAGCACTACACTACCCTTTGAGCTCTCCATTCCCAACAATACAAACACCAATCTCGAATCAAACATCTCTTCAACAAATGCCCTTTTAGCTAAGAGATTCTTACCCCCTCCTGAAGTTGGCTTAGGTTCAATCTCCTTACAAGGCAACAACACAATTTTTGTGCTACCAAACATGAAACTATATGTATTCTTCCTACTATCATGTTGAACCTCTCTATCATATTGCCATGGTCTACCATGGAGAAGATGACATGCATCCATAACTACCACATCACACCATGCATTATCCTTATATTTCAACCCAATAGAAAAAGAAACCACATTTTTGAATAACCTCTTTTGATACCATATTCTCACAGCTTCCAGAATCAATAACAAGTCTACAAACCTTGCCCCCCATAGTACATGTAGTTTGAAAGATATTGCTTCGGAGCCAATCCTCACCTTTAGGTTTGCAAGGGGTGAAACATGCCCTTCGTGTAACTAACAAAGGGCCATCATCCCCTAGCACATACTCCTCTTCCTCTTCAGCATCATAAACAACTTCTTGCTCAAAGGTATTGAAATGATCATTAGTATATTCTTCACTCTTAATAAATAAACCCTTACCATACCAGCCACCGTTCTTGCAATCAGCCATTCTATGCCCTGCCTCATCACACTTGAAACATCAAGGGCCAGAACTACTAGCTGCAGTGCGGTTGGGTTGTGGATTAGCTTGATTAACTTGGCATTTTCCTTGTGTAGATTGTGTAGTTGCACCATAAAGAGGAGCTACTAGTGGTAGTCAGTTGCCACTACTATTTGAAACTATATTAGTCCTCCTATTCATCGTCTTCTCTAAATGCAAAGCTCTTTGATGGGCTTCGAATACAGAAATTGGGTCAAATAAATTCAAAGTATCTTGAAATTGTTGCCTCATGGCCCCAATATAATGTGAAACTAATTAATCTTCCAAATTTGCAAGGTCAACTCTAGCTACAAGTTGATAAAACTCTCGAGTATACTCATCTATAGATTGTGTACCTTGCCTAAGATTGTGTAGTTGTTGATATAATGTAGGCATATAATTATGGGGCAAGAATGCAGCACGCATATGTTCCAAAAAATTTTGCCAAACCTTGGCTAATACGGCCTTACTTTAATTGCTACCACCATGCGGTAGCACGTCCTCTAAATTTGGTTGCCACCAAAGAAACTCTTTTATCTTGTAGCACCTCCTTAAACTCCAAAATTTCTTCAACCGCAGCAACCCAATCTAGGAATTCTTTAGGTTGTAAACAACCTTTGAACTCTGGAATATCTAATTTCATCCCAAATTCCCATCTGTTTGAATTGTATGAAACCAAGGGTTTCTCCCTCCTCCTTCTATGTCCAGCAAACGGATTTTCCATCTCATCCTCAACATTATAGTCTACCTCATCTTCCTCCACAAAACATAGAGTTTGACTACGGTTTCGAGGTTGGTTAACAACGGCTAAGGCAGCAAGCTGCTCTATCAGCGCTTCAAACTGCTCTTCCATTTGCTGAAATCGTGCCTCTAGTTGCATATTGTGCGCAATCTCATCGCGTTCATACTCACCATCTATAGCAGCGTGCCTTCCCCCACGTGATCCTCTCCGTGCCATGCTAGGAACCTAACCGTGCTCTAATACCAACTGATCGATGCAGCATAGGCGTGTAGAAGCGGAATCTATAACACACAATTACTACAACTCTTCCAGAAAACCTAAGTTCTACAAGAACATTAGGCTAGTAGGCAAAATAATAGAGAAAACCTCTCTAACAAATTTTTATTAAAAAACACACACATAACATCAATAACCTCTCTATAAAGAGTATTTATAGGAATAGAATTTCTCCTACTCCTTTTAGGAAAAGAAATAATAAACTTACTTCTACTTGAGAAAGGAAAAACAATTTAACTAGGAAAAGAAAAACAATTAAAATCCCAATTCAACTAGGAAAAGGATTTTAATTCAAAGTACTAGAGTAAATAAATCCTAATTCAAATAGGAAAATGAAAACAATAAAAACTCTTTGTTGTTCATAACGTGATTTGTATCACATATGTTCTTAACATGATTCACATATGTCCTAACAACTCACAAATTAATGTGTTACCAAACCATTAAAACAAATTTTAAACATTCATTTATCAGGTGGTTAATGTCCACCAATAATATACATTATCATATTAGTTTGTAAATATTACATAAATTTTTTTAGAAAAGTAAATATTACATAATAAAACTTGTAATATATTTTGCATTTTTATGAGAATAAATTCATAGTTTTCACACATAACCTTGCATTAAAATTAGTTATTGCGGCAAAATGGACCATGGAAACCTGCTTAAGGCTTGACCATAACGATTAACAAAAACATATGAATTTTCACTAATTATAAAATATCATGTCAAATATTCCCTTATAACTCAAGGAGGAAAAGATTTCATTGAAAATCACAACTATTGAAGAATGAAGATGATGATTGATTTGTGTTGCCTTGGCTAGTTGGCATAGACCATTATTGGTAATTTTTTATAGACTTTATGGTATTATGTATCTAGTCCAAAGTCGCAATTGAGTTTTGTTATGTGTCTATAGTTATTTGAATTTTATGGTATTATGCATGTTATTTGATTTGGACTTTATATTATGATTCATGTATTACATTTCGACTTTAATTAATTAATTTTGTATTGAATTTTGATGTATTTGTAGATATGGACTAATTTATGGTATTAGTAGATGAATTTTCCAATCGGTGATTGTGTGAATATTAATTGGAAAAGGATTTTTTTTCCTTCTAATAGATGAATTTTTGATGTTATGCAATGGATTGTGAATATTTATACAATGAGTTTTGTAGTATATTTATATATTTATCAGGCCATTTAAGGTTATTTTTTAAAGTCCAAAATCTAATAATTTGTTCCAAATTGGTTAATTTTATTATTTGAGGGGAAAAAAAAAACCCCAAAACTGATTGGAAAAAATCCCAAAAATGAAGCCCAAATCTGGTTGCAAGTTTGATATTTGGATGAGTGTGTGTGGGGAGGGGCGTTGTTTCAGAAGTCCTTTTTTTTAGGGGGCCGGTGGGGGTTGGTTTATTTTGGCTGTTTTTGGTGCATTTAATTATCATTACCCATATGTTATTTTCTCTGTTTAGTCGCTGGGGTGGGGACCGGGGTGTTGTTAAGTAAGAGGGTAAGGGTTTGGATAAGAAATGGGTGGGTGAGGGGTGTTGTTTCAGAAGTCCTTTTTTTTTTTGGGGGGGGGGGGTTTATTTTGGCTATTTTTGGTGCATTTAATTATCCTTACCCAAATTTTATTTTCTCTATTTGGGTTAAGGGTTTGGATAAGAAATGTGTGGTGAGAGGTGTTGTTTCAGAAGTCCTTTTTTTTTTATCGTTTGATATATATATATATATATATATATATATATATATATATATATTTAATATGTCCTACTTGAATTGTAATTTCTGATTATTACATTTTTCGTTTGTTGTCATAAATTTAAGCAAGCCCTCTAATAACATTAGGTAGCAAAACTATATTTGCTCATTAATGTTAGCTCTTTAAATGATTTTTACCAATTACAAAAAATAAATAGTATGATATATAATAAAGAGCTATCATCAGGAGTGAACGCTATATGTTGGAATTAGGGGTGTCAATTCGGGTTAGCGTATCGGGTTCGTGTTGTGTCGAAGTAGGGATATTCGACTAAATGGCTCAACTCGAACTTGACTCATTTAATAATTGTGTCATAATTCTTCAATCCTAACCCAGCCTATTAATAAGGTACCTAACCCACTTGACACGCTGAATAAACAGGTCGTGTTGGGTTGACACGAATGTAACACAATTCATTTCAACTTGCATGATATTAAATATAACATCCATCTAGAAATATTTTTTTTTTACATCCTAAAAGTAGTGCATACATTTTCAAGTCTTCAACCCATATTCAAAATAATATAGTTCAACAAAAATATAATATCTATCTAGAAATATGCTCTTTACACCCCAAAAGAAGTGCAAACTCTTCAACCCAAATTTAAAATAACATAGTTCAACAAAAATATAATATCCTCAGGGTTTGTAAAGTTTCAATTTCCAATTATATCCCTTGCAAGTTTTGTAATTACTCACTTTTCTTTTTAAATTTAAAATATAGTTTGGATATAAAAGGTATTTGACAAATCTAAAATAAAATGAATATCTATTTGTTATACTAGCTAAACGGGTTATGTTAAATTGGTCATTTCGGGTTGACACGAATAAATTGACGTGTCAAACGTGTCTATTGCGGGTTGACTTGCTTATGACACGTTTCTTATTGTGTCACTTTCACGTTAACCTGTTGATGATGCTGAGATCGTCAGTCAAGATGTTCGTCCAGATAAAGATCGTCCTCCGCTGGTATCAGCCCTAGGATACAACAAAAGGGAAAGAGTCACCGGTGGGGTGCTACCCACAACGCCTCCGATGATTAAGTTAGAGAAGCTAAGCAGGCAGTGTAAAGTAGAGAAAACTAAAAGGAGGATAGAGTGGTGTGATTTTTCTTACCCATTCTGGATCTTGTTTAAGTTTATATATAGGCTATTTCAGTGTCCTTCTAGTCGTTGGCTCCGTCATTATGGGAGCATTATTGATTGGGTTCGTAACGCTTGTGCCAGGTGTTAAGTTGACCGGCGTACCTTCAACGGCATTGGTGTTTATTGCAGCTATTCGTAACGGCCGTCCTTGGTTGGGTTGATCAGGCGGCCTCCTTCGTACTGTGACGGTAATGAGATCGTCCTTATTCATCGTCCTTATAGGATGGACGATCTTACTAATTTATTGGACCCATCAGCTGCCCCCCCATTCCAAGGCCGTCCGTAACCTTGGACGGTCTTGGGAATACAAAACGATTTTTTTTTTTTTTTTTTTTTTTTTTTTTTTTTTTTTTTTTTGTCGCTTGGGAATGTGTTCTCCGCATTAACTGCCCTGTGGCGGCGTGGCACACTCTGTGGCCACGTGTCAAACTCTGACCGGTGGGGAGGCATCGTTTCCGGCGAATGTCTTTTTGGTTTCCCACGATTTCCAAGGTAAACTTTAACTTCTACTTTTCCTAACTTCTTCATTTTTATCTCTTATTTGGCTTCCTCTGGTTTTTTCTTTTCTGTCTCTTCTGTGTCTGCTGCTGCTGCTTTGCCTCTCTGATTCCAGATTTTCTCCCTTTCTTTTTAAGGTGCGTGTCCCTTCTTCTTTGCTTCTTTCCTTTTGCTATCTACATATTTTTGCTTACTTTCCTTTTTCGCAATGCCCATGTCCCTTCTTAATGGTAGGTTATTCTGATTTTGAGAGTATTTCTCCTTCTATTACTTTTTTCTTTGCTCGCTTGAGGGGACTTCTAGAACTTTCCGGTGAACGGTATCCACAATCCAGTGACTTTACGGTAGGGTGGTGTGGCCTAGATTTAGTTTTGAGAGACTTGTACCCATTGTTACAGCGGTCGCTTTTTTGGTTCAAATCCACCCGTGAGGTTTTTAGGGGGGAAAAAATGGGTTCTGTTGTAAGGTCCACTAGCTCTGAGGGGGGCTCGTCCTCCAGTACAGCCGCGGACGGTGCTGTGATGGACACAGCCACCTCCGTGCCTCTTCCCTCGTCAATACCCTCCACTTCTATTGTCGTCCCTCATACCTTCCATGCCCTCAGGAGAAATGTCATTTGGGCGTGGACGTTTTCAGCAAATTTAGGGATAGGTTTCAATTCCCCGTAGAAACTAGGGTTCGTCTACCCAAGAAGGGGGAAAGAGCTTGTACCTTTGCCCATGGGTAGGTATGCTTCTATGAGGCGGCCTTCCTGTGTGGCTTGAGATTTCCCGTCCACCCATTTATCATGGAGCTACTAGACCACCTTCAGATTGCTCTTGGGCAACTCATGCCCAATTCCTGGAGAATCGTCATAAGCTGCATGGTGATCTGGACGATCATAGCAGATGGAGAAATGATAACCGTGAACGAGCTTACCCATCTCTATCGTTTGAAAGAGTCTAGGGAGTTTGGGTATTATGAACTTGTTCCTTGGGATAGGAGATCCCGTCTAATAGTTGACCTCCCTTCGTCCTTCCGTTACTGGAAGTCGAGATATTTCTTCGTGTTTGGAGACAGTTGGGAGACTTTGTCAGATGATTTTTGGGGGAATGTTCCCAGGTTGCTGCGACGATGAGAGACCTCTCGTCTTGGTGCGTTCGTCTTTTATGCTTACCTTCTTCCCTCCTCATGGATGTTTTCTTTGTTCGTCCTTACAGCTTTGAATGTTCTCTTTCTTGTGCAGTGAAAACACGTCCTGATCTGAAGAGCCAATTTAGGGAGAGAGTTCAGGGGGCCATTAGGTACGCGAAGACGATCGCCGACTTTGACGAGCTCGTTGATCCTCGTACTTTATCTCGTCACTACTTGGGGCCTGAGCCTTCGATTTACGTCCTTTAGGCGATTGATCGAGAGCAACGAAAACGTAAGTGATTCTGCTGCACAGGATCGTCCTCTTTTTCCTTATTATTCTAACTCTTTCTCATTCATTGTTGCAGAAATGACGAGTAAATTTAACAAGGATATGTACGCGAAGATAAAGGGGAAGAAGAACGAACCCCTTTCGAGTATTGGACAGAAGACTTTGAAGATTACTGATAGAGAGAGGGATAAGGTGAAAGAAAGAGAGAGAGAGACGACAAAGAGGGGATCGTCTACCCCTACCCTGGATGAGGCAAGGACAGCTTCTCTGGCCATTTCCCTTGAGGAGGTCCCTGCCCCCAAGAGGCAAAAGACAAGCAAGCAGGGGAAGGAGAAGGTTGGCTCCTCTGTCTGGGAGGATGCTGACACCGCTGTTGCTCGGGCAAACGAGTTCTTTACTCCCGAGGAGAAAGGGAGATTTCGCTCGTGCCCTCCCATCAAATGGTGAACCAGCATGTATATAAGCTCTTACAGGTATCTCTTGGGCTGTTCCTCGTCATTCTCCAACATACATGCATACATATATACACATATATGTCTTAAGTCTTTATCCACAGGTACTGGGGGAGACCATGCACCTTACCTCCCAATTTTTGGCAAGCGAGGAGAAGGCCGTCATGGCTACTTTGAAGGTGGAGGTTTTGGAGGCCAAGGCGTCAGGTCTGCAAAAAGATTTGATCGCTGCGATGGACGCCCACAATACCTCCATGGAGCAGGTCAAAGCCTTGACCGAGCAGCTGGAGGCTGAAAAGTCTCAAGCAAAGTAGAAGGACGAGCTTTTTGCTGCTGCGGGGCAAAAAATGAAAGCGGCTGTGGCTAAGGCCGTCCTTACCTTCCAGACGACTGACGAATATAACACCATCCTCTTCCAGTGGTACTTTAAAGGTTTTGAGTTGCTGAGGAGATACATGGTGAAGCACGGGCAAGGGGTCAATCTGGACAATCTAGATTTTGAAGCAGTTGATAAAGAAATCGAGGCGGACGAGGCTGCTTCAGCTGCTCAAGGCTCAATGACTTCAGGCGAGGACCCTCCGGCTGTGGACGAAGGTGGAGATGATGTTCCAGCACCATAATTTGTTTTTATGTAATGTGAATTTTTTTTTATATGCCCTGTGTGTCTTGGGCTGTCATGGTCAAAACATTTATTTTGGTCCCCGTATGTTTTGGGGTTTTTCTTTCCTTTCTTTTTGAACGATCTGCCTCTTCTGGCGTATATATATATATATATATCTATGTTATGTTTGTGGCTTTCTTTCATAACTGTTGCGAAAAGAATTTTTTTTTTATACTTAGAAAAATTTTGACTTGGAATTATCTCATCGTCTCTTGAAAAATTTCCTCCGTCCTTCTGTGGACTTGGAAACTCTAACATTTCCTTTTATTACTAGGGCGATGTGTGCCCTTTGGATAAATTTCATCGTCTTTTTAGATTTAGACAACGTTTTATTCCCGGTGTGGGTTTCATTGTCTTTTCGATCTGGACGATGTGTATTTTTCTTTGAGGAATTTTATTCCTTTTGCGAGCTGGATGATGCAAGCATCCCTGCTGAGTTCGTCTTTTTGATCTGGACGATGTGAATCCTATTGAAGGATACCATCGTCTTTTTGATCTGGACGAATGATTGTTTAGTTTCGTAAAAGGTAATCAGAATACGATGAATTCTTTGAACGAGATGATTGAAATGCTGGATGATTATTGATAGAATCTTGAATAACTACTTATACAAAAATATGTAATTTGCAGAAAACAATGCATGTAAATAACTTGCTTCGATGAAAAATGT
The DNA here is from genome assembly GCA_030445155.1 of Quercus variabilis. Taxonomy (NCBI): domain Eukaryota; kingdom Viridiplantae; phylum Streptophyta; class Magnoliopsida; order Fagales; family Fagaceae; genus Quercus; species Quercus variabilis. The sequence continues at coordinate 6,995,813 of CP129447.1, forward strand.
GGCACAAAACTATGGTAATTTCTTACAATGTGGCCACGGATCATTTCCTGTGATACCTTTTTAGGTGTTCAATGTTCCACGGACGAGGTAGCTTGTTTCCGTCCAGGTCTTCTAGATGGTAGCTCCCTTGTCGCGAATAGTGGACGACTCGGTAAGGCCCTTCCCAGGTTGGGCTCAATTTTCCTTGTGCAGGGTCCTTCGTCGCTGTAGTTACTTTCCGGAGGATGAGATCACCGATGTTGAATCTTTTCAATTTTACTCTTTGATTGTAGTATCTTGCCATTTTTTGCTGGTACCTAGCCATTCTCTGGGAGGCCTGGTCTCTAACTTCGTCCAGACTGTCCAGGTTCATTCTTAACTGGTTTTCATTGCTTCTTTCGTCAAAGAATTCCATTCTGGTGCTTGTGAGGCCTACTTCAACCAGGATGACTGCCTCCGTGCCGTATGTTAGGTTGAAGGGGGTTTCTCCTATCGGTGTTCTTGTCGTCGTTCTGTAAGCTCATAAGACGCTTGGTAGTTCCTCTGGCCATGCTCCCTTTGCCCCCACTAACCGGGACTTGATGGACTTGAGCAAGGTCCGGTTAGTTACTTCTGTCTACCCGTTGGCCTGAGGATGCCCTGGCGAAGAGTATTTGTTCTTGATACCTAGGCCTGAGCAAAATGATCTGAACTTTTGGCTATCGAACTGACGACCGTTGTCAGAAATGATCGTCCTTGGGATCTCGAACCTGCAAATAATATTTTTCCAGACAAAATTTTGTACCTGAGCCTCTGTGATTGTTGCAAGAGCTTCGGCCTCGACCCATTTTGTAAAATAATCAATTGCTACCAGTAGGAACTTTACTTGTCTCTTTCCTTGTGGTAAGGGGCCCATGATATCGATCCCTCATTGCGCGAATGGCCAGGGTGAGGAGATAGTTGTCATTCTTTCTCCTGGAACTCGTTGAATATTCCCATATCTTTGGCAGCTGTCACATTTCTTCACAAAATCTGACGTGTCCTGCTGCATTGTTGGCCAGAAGTAGCCTGCTTGCATGATTTTTCTGACGAGAGAACTTGACCCCATGTGGTCTCCACAAATTCCCCCGTGCACCTCCTCAAGGACGTACCTGGCCTCCTTTTCCTCTAGGCACTTCAGGTAGGGTTGAGAAAAGCCTTTTCTATAAAGTTGGTCATTCAGTATGGTAAATCGGGCAGCTCGTTTACCGATTTTCCTAGCCTCTTCAGTGTCTGATGGCAATCGTCCATCCTTGAGGAAGGATAGAATCGGGCTCATCCATCCTTGAGGGGTGTGTACAGAGAAGTTTTCTAGTTCCTTGATGCTGGGGAGGTTTTGCTCTTCTAGTTTCCATCTGCTGGTCACGTCTAGAACATCTGTTGAGGCGCTCCGTGCCACTTCGTCGGCTTCTGCATTCTGTTCGCGTGGGATTTGTACGAACTCGACACTGTTAAAGTTGCTGATTAGTTGGGTCGTCAATTGGAGATACTTTTGCATCCTTGCTTCCTTTGCTTCGAATTCTCCCCTGGCCTGTCCAATGACGAGTTGCGAATCACTCTTGATCACAACATTTTCAGCTCCCAGTGCCCGAGCTAACCTGAGTCCAGTTAGAAGGGCCTCATATTCTGCTTCGTTATTGGTCACGGGGAATTTCAACTGAACCCCATATTTGAGAACATCTTCTTTGGGGGAAACAATGACAACGCCTGCTCCTCCTCCTTTTTTTGTGGACGAACCATCCGTATTAATCGTCCAGATGTCTTCTCGACTTTCTTCCTGTTCGTTGGTGGTGAATTCTGCTATAAAATTTGCTAACACTTGGGCTTTTATGGCTGTACGAGGGCAGTATTCGACATCGAACTGGCTGAGCTCAATCGCCCATTGCACCATTCGTCCCACTGCTTCGGGCTTGTTCATGGCTTTCTTGATGGGTTGGTCCGTCATTACTTTGATTGGATTGGCCTGGAAGTAGGGACGAAGTTTTCTTGAGGCCACTATTAGGGCGAAGGTGATCTTCTCAATTCGTGGATAACGAGTCTCGGCTCCCTGGAAGGCCTGACTGATGTAATATACAGGGAGTTGTCTCTTATCTTCTTCCCTTATTAGAGCTGCACTTGCGGCCGTAGCAGATACTGCCAGGTATAGGAACAGATCTTCACCTTCTTTGGACGGACTTAATAGTAGGGGGTTACTCAGGTATTGCTTCAGATCTCGGAACGCTGCCTCGCATTCCTCCGTCCAGGCAAACGCCTTCTTCAGGGTTTTGAAGAAAGGGAGGCACTTATCCGTTGCTCTAGAGACGAACCTATTGAGGGCTGCGACTCGGCTCGTGAGCGATTGCACTTCTTTAATCGTTCGTGGTGAAGACATTTCGAGAATGACTTTTATTTTTTCTAGGTTTGCTTCAATTCCTCTTCACGAAACCATGAACCTAAGGAACTTCCCTGATGAGACCCCGAAAGCATATTTGGAGGGATTCAACTTCATGCAGTATCGTCTGAGCGTGTTGAATGTTTCCCTGAGGTCGTCTAGGTGGTCGTCCTCTTCTTTGCTCTTGACGAGCATATCGTCAACATATACTTCTACATTTCTCCCGATCTGTTCTCTGAACATCTGATTCACTAACCTCTGGTACGTGGCACCTGCATTCTTCAAGCCAAAAGGCATGACTTTGTAGCAATAAAGCCCTTGGTTGGTGACAAAGGCAGTTTTTTCTTGATCTTCCTCAGCCATTTGTATTTGGTTGTATCCTGAAAATGCGTCCATGAACGTCAAGAGTTTGTGCCCGGCAGTAGAGTCAACTAACTGATCTATTCTGGGCAGGGGGAAGCTATCCTTTGGATAGGCTCGGTTTAGATCGGTGAAATCAACGCACATCCTCCATTTTTCGTTGCCCTTCTTGACCATGACGACGTTGGCCAACCATTCCAGATAATAAACTTCTCGAATGAAGTTGGCAGCGAGTAACTTGTTCACTTTGTCCGTCACTGCCTTGTTTCTTTCGGGAGCAAAAACTCTCCGCTTTTGCTAGACGGGCTTCTTTTTTGGGTCTACGTTCAGGCGGTGCTCAATGATATCTGCAGGAATTCCTGGCATATCTTCATGGCTCTATGCGAATACATCGAGGTTGTTTTTCAAGAAGTGAATGATTAATTCCTTCGTTTTTGGGCTTAGATTCGTCCCTACTTGAGTTGTCTTCGATGGATCTTCTTCGACCAATTTCACTGTTTTTAACTTCTCCATGATCCCAGGGGACTTATCCTCGATCACCCACGTATGATTTTCTTTGGACGCTATGACCGCTTGATAACACTCCCTTGCCAGGACTTGATCCCCTCTTATTTCTCCAACTCCCTGTTCTGTCGGAAACTTTACCTTCAGGCAGTATGTGGAAGTAGCAGCTTTCCACTGGTTAAGCGTAGGTCGTCCAATGATCACATTGTAAGACGAAGGGGAATCTACGACCAAAAAATTGTGCCTGTTAGTTACTTGGAAGGGATACGAACCGGCGGTTACAGTCAACGTCACAATACCCCGGGGGTACACTTTATCCCCGCTGAAGCTGACGAGGGGTGATTCGAAGGGTCGAAGTCTGTTTGCGTCTATCTTCAGTTGCTGAAAGGCAGATAGATAAATGATATCTGCTGAACTCCCATTGTCTACCAAGACTCTCCTTGTGTTGAAACCTTCGATCATGATCGTGATAACCAGTGGGCCGTCATGAGGCTGCTTGATCCCCCTGGCATCTTCCTCCGAGAAATACATCTCCTGATTCGTCCGTCGCTGTTTGAAGGGAGGTGAGCTGTGAATGCTATTTACCTGCCTTTGATACGATTTTCTGAGGGACCTAGACGACCCTCCTATGGACGGTCCCCCCGCAATGGTCTTTATTTCTCCCCTTGCATTCTGTGGATGAGGTGGTTGGCCTTCGTTTCTTCGGATATCCCTTTATTGTTCTTTCTTACCATATCTGCTGGCTTCCCCCCTTTTCACATATTTTTGAAGTTTCCCTTTCTGGATAAGTTCTTCTATCTGCTCTTTTAGATCTTGAAAATCTTCCGTGTAGTGCCTGTGATCTTTGTGGAAACGGCAATACTTTCTCTTGTCGCGTACACTAGGTGGCGATTGGAGTGGCCTCGGCCATCTAAGGCTCTGCTCGTCCCTTATTTCAGCCAGAATCTGATCAACTGGCATTATCAGAGGTGTGAACTTCATTTGTTGAGAGTTTTTATCGTCCCTTCGCCTATTCCCATCGTTATTACGTCGGTCTGTCCGATCCCTTTTCTGCCCCCTTCTGTCATCTTCTTTCTCTTTCTTTTTCTCCCTTGTTTTTTTTTCTGTCCCGTCTATGGCTGCTAGCGCATCCTCAGCGTTTATGTACTTCTGTGCTTTCAGTAGCGCTTCTGCCATTGATTTGGGAGGGTTTTTTTTCCAGAGAAGCCATGAAGTCTCTGGATTTTAACCCGGCTTTGAAGGTCGTGAGTTGCGCCTTATCATCAGATTCGTCCACTTCTAGCATTCCTCGTGTAAAGCATGTCACATAGGACCTTAAAGTTTCTTTTTCCCCTTGCTTGATTGTGAGCAAGTGATCAGCTGTCCTTTTTGGTCGTTGTCCACCCACGAAGTGACAAATAAAAGAATTTCTTAGTTGCTCGAAGTTGTCAATGGTCAACGTAGGCAGTTTGGCGAACCACTCCCGGGCTGCCCCTTTAAGGGTAGTGGGGAATGATCGATATAGGATTTCATCAGGGGGTTGTTGAAGACCCAAAATTGTCTTGAAGGTATTGAGATGATCCAATGGATCCTTCAGCCCGTCAAAGGGTTCGAGCTGGGGCAGGCGGAACTTGGAGGGCACTGTGCACTTTTGGACAGCGGCAGTGAAGGGCGAGTCAGACTGCCTGACGATCCTGTCTACTCCTAGATCCGTCTTTCCCCTAATTGCATTTCGTAACTTGTCCATCTCTTTCCTCATCTCCCTGAGGAAACTGGAGTTTGGTTCGTCAGGAGTGCTAGCGCGTCTTCTATGACTATCTTCGTCTTCGTCCCTATTGACCTCTGTGTGGCTATCTCTCTGTTGCAACCGCTGTCTCATTTCTTTATTTTGCTTGGTGAGTTCTTCCACCGTGGCTGCAAGTGTCTAGATTTGCTGGGCCAATGCAGCAGGATCTGGATTAGAGCTGGACTCCATCTTGTTATAATAGAACAACGTCCCTGAACTGATTGTTTAAAGATGTATCCCCACAAACGGCACCAAACTGATGATGCTGAGATCGTCAGTCAAGATGTTCGTCCAGATAAAGATCGTCCTCCGCTGGTATCAACCCTGGGATACAACAAAAGGGAAAGAGTCACCGGTGGGGTGCTACCCACAACGCCTCCGATGATTAAGTTAGAGAAGCTAAGCAGGCAGTGTAAAGTAGAGAAAACTAAAAGGAGGATAGAGTGGTGTGATTTTTCTTACCCCTTCTGGATCTTGTTCAAGGGTATATATAGGCTATTTCAGTGTCCTTCTAGCCATTGGCTACGTCATTATGGGAGCATTATTGATTGGGTTCGTAACGCTTGTGCCAGGTGTTAAGTTGACCGGCGTACCTTCAACGGCATTGGTGTTTATTGCAGCTATACGTAACGGCCGTCCTTGGTTGGGTTGATCAGGCAGCCTCCTTCGTACTGTGACGGAAATGAGATCGTCCTTATAGGATGGACGATCTTACTAATTTATTGGACTCATCACCTGTTTATGACCCAAATCCGCTAAGGCCTAACCCTAATCCTCAAAAACCCATATTAGGTTTGTGTCATGTTTGTGGGTTGGGTCAAACATTGACACCCCTAGTTGAAACTCTCTCTCAAAAAAAAAAAAAAAAAAAAAAAAATTGCTCATTAATGTCAGCTATTTAAAAGATTTTTACCAATTACAAAAAATAAATAGTGTGATATATAATATGCCTTACTTGTGCGTACGTTCATCTTCCTTTAATTATTGACCGTTGAACAGCAGTTTGATTAATTCTTTGCTACCTATTCAGGGTAAGTAGAAATTATCACAGCACATAGGAAGACACGGCAGATCGTGGCAGACTTAGCAAATTGTCGCAATTGAGTTTGTTTATGTGTTTGTTGTTATTTGGATTTTATGGTATTATGCATGTTATTTGATTTGGACTTTATATTATGATTCATGTATTACATTTCGACTTTAATTAATGAATTTTGTATTGAATTTTTATGTTTTTGTAGATGTGGACTAATTTATGGTATTAGTAGATGAGTTTTCCAGTCGGTAATTGTGTGAATATTAATTGGAAAAGGATTTTTTTTTTCTTCTAATAGATGAATTTTTGATGTTATGCAATGGATTGTGAATATTTATGCAATGAGTTTTGTAGTATTTTATACTTGTATCAGGCCATTTAATTAGGTTATTTTTTAAAGTCCAAAATCTAATAATTTTTTCCAAATTGGTTAATTTTATTATTTGAGAAAAAAAAAAAACCCAAAACTAATTGGAAAAAATCTCAAAAATGAAGCCCAAATCTGGTTACAAGTTTGATATTTGGATGAGTGTGTGTGAGTGGTGAGGGGTGTTGTTTCAAAAGTCCTTTTTTTTTTTTTTTTTTTTGAGGTTGCCAGTGGGGGTTGGTTTATTTTGGCTGTTTTTGGTGCATTTAATTATCATTACCCAAATGTTATTTTCTCTGTTTAGTCGCCGGGGTGGGGTGTTGTTAAGTGAGAGGATAAGGGTTTGGATAAGAAATGGGTGGGTGAGGGGTGTTGTTTCAGAAGTCCTTTTTTTTTGGGTTGGGGGGGGGGGGTGGGTGAGGGAGTTATTTTGGCTGTTTTTGGTGTATTTAATTATCCTTACCCAAATATTATTTTCTCTGTTTGGGTTAAGGGTTTGGATAAGAAATGTGTGGTGAGAGGTGTTGTTTCAGAAGTCCTTTTTTTTGTTGTTTGATATCTTTTCTTTTTTTTTTTTTTAAATATATCCTACTTTTTTTTTTTTTTTTTTTTTTTGAGGGGGAATATGTCCTACTTGAATTGTAATTTCTGATTATTACATTAGTCGTTTGTTGTCATAAAGTAAAGCAAACCCCTAATAACATTAGGTAGCAAAACTATATTTGCTCATTAATGTCAGCTATTTAAATGATTTTGACCAATTACAAAAAATAAATAGTGTGATATATAATATGCCTTGTGTGTACGTTCATTTTCCTTTAATTGTTGACCGTTGATTAATTTTTTGCAACTTATTCAGGGTAAGTAGAAATTATCACAACACATAGGAAGACACAGCAGATCATGGCAGACTTAGCAAATTTGCTCATGGAGGCGGCAGGAAGTACCAATACAGTAGGGAGAAACCTCAAGTCGTCATGAGGATTTGTATTCTGATGGTGGAAGTGATCACTTTAGGAATGAAGATTTAAATGATGAAAGTAATTTTGCACTCAGGGAAGTTGGTTGATGCTAGCGCTCCTGTAAATAAGAGAGAGTCAAATATGCTACACAAATTTAAGCTGCCTATGCCATTGGCTGGACTTCAGAGTTTTGGGGGACCTCAGGTGCTCATCAGCGAGGGTTCTTGGTTAGGAAACAACAATCATAGCTTGATACATTAGTTGAGTGTGAAATCAGGTGTGTCTCTGGACATATTGAACAAAAAATAGAGGCTATCGTTGGATGCCAAGTCTAAAAGAATGATGGGAAGAGGCATGCTCTTGAAAAAAAAAAAAAAAAAAAAGGGAGGATATTAACCATTAGTGACTACAATAGAAGGAGAAGTTGCTTGAATGTGATAATCAAAGATAAGTTTTGACCAGTAATCATAATTTTGGTTGGATAGGCTGTGCTTAGGGTGTTTGGTCGTGGGTTAACATTTTGATGTCCTGGAACAAAACTTAGGCCACTTTATTATTTTAGTCATGCTAAGTATAGTTTGTCTATGGTTTTGTTTTGTGGAATTTTGCTCCACATGTACAAAATCTTGTTATCTAGTCTTGATTAGGACCAATGCAAGATTATGCTCAATATTTGGTGCTGGAAAGAGAAGGACTAATACAGCTGTTGAGGTTGAAAATGTTGGAAAATATATCACTTTTGATGATTTCCCTGGTAAGGTAAATACAACACTAACTACAAAGGTAAATTTAACTCTAAAGTCCGAAGATAAAAGAAAAATCTAATTCAAAGGAACCTAAATTTTAGTAATTTTAATGGACTGTATAAGTGCTTCTACTTGCATAAATGGGAAAGTAAAATAAATACAATCTCACCATAGAAGATTGAGAGGACCCAATGAAATCAATACAAAAAATATTTTTTGGGTTTAGTTAACGGGTGTTCTTAGGACATATGTTAATGGACAATTTTAGAAAAATTTTAATATCAATTTTATAAGAAATATAAAAAGCTGTTAAAAAATCAATTTTTTTTCTTCAAATATTTTTCTAAAAATATTTTTCTAACCAATATCCTTAGGATATGTGTTAATTTTCCTGTACTTTTTTAACTCTCTATAATGGTAATACTCAATATCCCTCTAAGAGAAAACAATCAATTTATCTTTCCTAACCCCACATATGTCTATTAAGCAAAGAAAAATCACCTCTTTTTTTTTTCCTCTCTCTCTCTCTCTCTCTCTCTCTCTCTCTCTCTCTCTCTCTCTCTCTCTCTCTCTCTCTCTCTCTCTCTCTCTCTCTCTCTCTCTCTCTCTCTCTCTCTCTCTCTCTCTCTCTCTCAAAGCTTGCACATTCTGGTTCTCTCCGTGTATGATATGGCGTAACCCTCATGCACAACTATGTTTTTAAAAATGGAAAGACCAACTTTAGGAGGTGGTATACCATGCATCATATACATGTTTCCTCTCTCTCAAGTGTGGGGTCCAGAAGACATGCATCCAATTCATTGTGTATTTTCTCGGACTTTAGGTGGCCTATGCCACAACCTCAAAAATGAGCTATTGTCACATCTGGGCTGGACCAAGTAATGTGCTGTGCACCCATCACTTTCTGAGTTTTGGTACTATAAATGAGCCATGCGTTTCAGACGTGGGGTTGGTTTATTTTTCCTTTCTAAAATTGGCTCGCTAACCCCTGCTTTTTGCCTAATTAGTTATTCATCTTTCTCTTTTTTGTCCCCTTCTCAGCTTCTACTTATGGCTTTTTCTTCCCCACCTGCCTTCACCTCCCATGTTGTTTTTCGTATCTTCTTCTTCTTATATTTCCCTCCATTTAGAGTCTTGTTAACATTTCACTATTATTTATCCAAGTAATGTGCTATGCACTCATCACTTTCTGAGTTTTGGTACTATAAATGAGCCATGCGTTTCAGACGTGGGGTTGGTTTATTTTTCCTTTCTAAAATTGGCTTGCTAGCCCCTTCTTTTTGCCTAATTAGTTATTCATCTGTCTCTTTTTTGTCCCCTTCTCAGCTTCTACTTATGGCTTTTTCTTCCCCACTTGCCTTCACCTCACACGTTCTTTTCCTTATCTTCTTCTCCTTATATTTCCCCCGATTTAGAGTCTTGTTAACATTTCACTATTATTTATCCAAGTAATGTGCTGTGCACCCATCACTTTCTGAGTTTTGGTACTATAAATGAGCCATGCGTTTCAGACGTGGGGTTGGTTTATTTTTCCTTTCTAAAATTGGCTCGCTAACCCCTTCTTTTTGCCTAATTAGTTATTCATCTGTCTCTTTTTCGTCCCCTTCTCAGCTTCTACTTATGGCTTTTTCTTCCCCACTTGCCTTCCCCTCACACGTTCTTTTCCTTATCTTCTTCTCCTTATATTTCCCCCGATTTAGAGTCTTGTTAACATTTCATTATTATTTATCCAAGTAATGTGCTGTGCACCCATCACTTTCTAAGTTTTGGTACTATAAATGAGCCATACGTTTTAGACGTGGGGTTGGTTTATTTTTCCTTTCTAAAATTGGCTCGCTAACCCCTTCTTTTTGCCTAATTAGTTATTCATCTGTCTCTTTTTTGTCCCCTTCTCAGCTTCTACTTATGGCTTTTTCTTCCCCACCTGCCTTCACCTCACACGTTCTTTTCCTTATCTTCTTCTCCTTATATTTCCCCCCATTTAGAGTCTTGTTAACATTTCACTATTATTTATCCAAGTAATGTGCTGTGCACCCATCACTTTCTGAGTTTTGGTACTCTAAATGAGCCATGCGTTTCAGACGTGGGGTTGGTTTATTTTTCCTTTCTAAAATTGGCTCGCTAACCCCGTCTTTTTGCCTAATTAGTTATTCATCTGTCTCTTTTTTGTCCCATTCTCAGCTTCTACTTATGGCTTTTTCCTCCCCACCCACCTTCACCTCACACGTTCTTTTCCTTATCTTCTTCTCCTTATATTTCCTCCCATTTAGAGTCTTGTTAACATTTCACTATTATTTATACTCTCTTTTCCCCTCTCAAATCCGCACTCCACCTCAATACTCACACTTCTTCCTTACTTCTTCATTCTTACAAACCACTCCTCACTCTTAGACTATTACCACCCAATTCAGTGATTGTACGTACCTCAGAATCATATGACCTTCTTTGTTCATACTTGTTTGTTTTGTTAGAAAATCCACGGGTCTCCTTCATTTCGTTTGTTGCCCTTACTCTCCCGCTGTGCAAAGAAAAGGTTGCTATTTCTTTGCTCCTTTTGTTTACCTTGCAAGCCGCTGGTTTTGTGTTAGGGATGTTGAAAATTTAAGTATTACCTAGTTTTATTAGCCTTTTTCAAAAAGGAAAATAAAATAAAATAGTATTAGCTAGTAATTTTTTTTCCCACATTGCTAGACAGATTAATAACCGACTATGGAAGAAGGAAGGCAATATAGAATGAATCTGGAAGTGTTCCGAGCTGCTTCCACTGGTGACTCAAGTTTCTTTGAGAATTTGGCAGATTCGAATAGTAGTACCTTTCTCCAAGTGACAATCGGGAAGAACACTGTTCTTCATGTTGCACTGCAATTCAAAAAAATTGATGCAGCAAAAAACATAGTTAATTTAAGTCCAAAGCTTGTGTATGAAACAAACTCCAAAGGAAATACTCCGCTACATGTTGCTGCAAGCGTAGGAGATTCTTCAATGGTAAAGCATCTAATAGACCAGGCCAAAAAACTGGATGTTGAAACAGGTGGCCGACTGCAACTTCTGAGCATGGCGAATCAAGATGGGGATACTGCCTTGCATGTTGCTGTGCGATATGGTAACTTTGAGTTTGTGAAAGAACTAATTTATGAGACGGATCCAGCAGAACTGGCTAAGCAGGTAAACAATGTTGGGGAATCCGCACTGTTCCTCGCTGTGGATAAACAACATCACAAGATGGCTTCTCATATCCTAAGTAATGCTCCGGACTGCTCCTACGCTGGAAGGGATGGCATGAATGTCTTGCATGCACTCGTCATTCACACAAGTACTTGTAAGTGCTGCCCCATTCTGCTACTTAAAAATATGAGAGAATCAGTCTCTCTAAATTTTTGTACTATTTAGAGTATTAACAATTGTATTTTTTTTTATTTATTTACTTTGATACACTTTTCAACAGATTCTTTATTTCTTTTCTATTCCTTTAAAATTTTATTTTTTCATTATTTTATTTTTATTTTTTTAATTATCCTTCATCCATTCATAATGGTTATATTTTTTAAATTCTCAACATCTATATTTTTTAATCTTCAAACGGAAATATTTTTAAATTTTCCAATAATGTTTCTTTAACAAATATCATTGAGCACTTGTTACAATGATATACTAAATTATAAGATCGTCTAATTTTAATGAGAAGTGTTACGTTTATAACATTTTTATAATAATTTCACAAAAAAAAATCATATATGATAAGTTGTTACTAGTTTTAATTTGAACCCATTACTGAAATTATTTTTTTACTCATCAATATTAGCTAATAACACTTACAATTTATTGCGAAAATATTATGAAAATATTGTGGTAACATTTTTCAATTTTAATTTCTTATTCTTTATTTTATTTTTTTTTCATCCATACATTTATTCTTCTTCTTCTTTTTTCTCCTTCACACATTTATACCCACTCTCCTCTTTATCTTCAACTTTTTTACGTTTATTTTTGTTTTTCTACTTCACTCCAAAACACCTAGCAACTCTATCTCTTTCTCTTTCTCCTCTCTCTATCTTCATTTTTGTTCTTGTTTATCTACTTCTTGTACTCTTGACATTACATCATTAATTTCTCACCACATACCTCTTGCATAATTTTACAACTCCATGAACCATCACAGACCAAAGTTCATAATATGGAAAATTTCATAATATGGGAGAGAGAGAGAGAGAGAGAGAGAGAGAGAGAGAGAGAGAGAGAGAGAGAGAGAGAGAGAGAGAGAGAGAGAGAGAGAGAGAGAGAGAGAACGAAAACCATCTGGGTCTCTCTTTTTTTTTTTTTTTTTTTTTTTCATTTGGTTTATGAGAAAAATTGTTTGTGTTTGGATTGTGTTCTGTGTTTTGTACTGTTGAGATTAAGAAGAGAGAGAGAGAGAGCGAGGAAGAAAGAGAAACGGAGGAAAGAGGAAAAAAAATCATTTTTATTAAACCGGGTGATTATTTTAAGGGATTATAATGAAGAGTTGCTACAGTAATTGCTACCATGTTCTCTTCTTCAAGAGAGCGTAACAACTCTAAAAAAAAGAAATATTAGAGTTAGAAAGGTTGTTGGAGGCTGTTTTTTGTGCATTTACTCTCCAAAATTGGCTTTAGAGAGCTTATTGGAGATGCTCTAAGTAGTGTTTATTATGCATACATGGCCAAAAAGCAACTTAATGCTAATTATTAGCATGTCAGTCTTTACTATTTTTAATTTGAAAATAGTGACAAAAAATGCTAGGACTATACAAACTTATATAATTTTTTCTGGCAAGTTGTGAGCGGTAGGTCTATGTGGGTCCACTTCTTCACTATTCATAATTTATTATGTGGCAAATTGTGGTAAAAGTTATATAAATCGTATTGTAATTTTTTTGATTCGAAAAACGCACACACCAAAAAAAAAAAAAAAAAGAAGATTATAAAATATTCATTATATTATGTTTATTTGTTATTTTTTTATATATTAATAAGTCATGTTGTAATTTTTTATGGTAAAATTTCACTTATAGTTCACATTTATTGATTTTTGTTAACATGAGGGATTATGTCAATTTTTTATTCTACTTATAAAATGATTAAATTATTACAATTTTAAGACATATAGTAATTATATATACATTTAAAATTTCATATTTTAACTTTAAATAAAACAAAATTATGGATTTTTTTTTTTTGAGAAAAATGTAAGAAAATTTTATTGAACTAAATTATATTGAAATACGTAATCCAAATCACTAGGCAAATCTTCTACCTATACATAAGTGTTTGCAGATAAAATTGTTCTTCGCGTTAGCCAACTTATTTCCTTCCCTTCTAACATGCTGGAACTGACAAAACTGGAGAGTGGCCCCTAGATTTTGACTCTGTTCGACAACATGACCATACAATGTGCTGCATCGGCCTGGATATCCTTCAAAGCTTGGATAACCCGTAAACTGCCACCCTCTATCACCATGATGAACAAACTTAACTCCTTAGCAAAAACCACAGATGGTTTTGCTGCCAAAGCTTCTACCAACTCCACTGATTGAGCCATCGCAATCTTCTGGCTCAGTGCTACAATAACACTCCCAATGTGATCTTAGTACACCACACCTATACCTGCAAATCCCGAGTTCTCAAAAAAAGCCATATCAAAGTTAGCCTTATAACAATGCTCCGGTGGTAGGGACCAGCGGACTAGGGGAAGACGAACACCTACTCTGGGAGCTTGTTTGTGCACATCGAGAAACTCCATAACTAGTACCTTGGCACTATCGCCAATCTCATGATGCAGACAAGTTGGTTAATGCTCTCTCAGTCGATTTCGCTGCTACGAAAACACCAGGCTATAGTAGAAAATAGAGCCACACGACACGTAGAACCTTTTTGTAGCATCGCCTCCAGGATATCCATAAAACTCCTGAAATGTTTCTGGAAGAAAGGATCAAAATTAGGATCTGACTTCCATACAGACTGAGCATGCTAACATAACCATAGACTATGCAGGAAACTAGGAAAGTTTCTTGATGATCATCACAAAGAGCACAAGTTTCATCCAACGAAATGTGTTGAGCCTTCAAATTTTGCTTAGTGGGGAGTGAGCCTTTTGCTGCACGCCAGATAAAATGGTGAATTTCATTAGGTGCGTGAATCTTCCAAATGCTCTTCCAAACACTTTGGGGACTAGCCAAAGAGAAGGAGCTTGGATTGGTATTGGCCTCTACAGTGGCCAACAAGCAATAAGCACTTTGAACACTATAATGACCATCTGAAGTCAAAAGGCCAAACCAAAAGATCCTCATCACAAGCCTCACTCATATGAATTCTACTAACCATCTCAGCTTCCCATGGGTAGAAAGTACTCTCCAATCTTCTAGGATCCCAAATTCTAATGTTTGTATAAAATAAATCACTAGCTTGACATTTTGTGGAGTTAGCTCTGGGTGACACAATCTTACTATAAGTGGGATCAGGAAGCCATCTATGATTCCAAACATCTATCAATTGTCCATTCCCTACCCGCCACATAGCACCTTTCTCAATAACTTTACGAGCTTGCAAAATACTCCTCCATGCAAAGGAGCACTTCAGATGGATTGGAGCATTAAGAATACTCCCATCAAGAAAATACTTTGCACTAAAAACTTTATAAAGGAGCGTATCTTTTTGGTGAACTAGTCTCCAAACCTATTTAGCAAGTAAGGCATTGTTAAACTTCTGAATATCTCGAAAACCCATTTCCCCCCCCCCCCCTCCCCCTCCCCAACCCACTAATGTCAAAGAACACAAAGAGCTCCATTTGACCAGTGAATCTAATTTGGATCTCCTTAACCCTATCAAAATTTTCGAATCATTGTTTCTATGTCTTTACACAAACTAACCGATAATTTGAACACACTCATTGAATAAGCAGGGATAGACTAAACAACTGCCTTGATCATGACCTCCTTGCTAGCTTGTGATATAAGCTTTTCCTTCTACCCTTGCATTCTTGCCCAAATCCTCTCTTTAACTTTAGTGAAGCATGCTTTCTTTTCTATACCAATAAACGAAGGATGCCCCAAAGTATTTTTCATAATGTTGTATTGTTGGAACATTTAGATACTCTTTAATTGCTTCCTAAGTTCGTTCATCTGTGTTCCTATAAAAAATAAGGTGGTTTTCTCCTTGTTTTTCATTCGACTCGAAGCCACTTCATAATAAGCTAACAACTCTTGAATTTTCTCACATTCCTCCAATGTAGATCTGCAAAACAACAAACAGTCATCTGCAAAAAAGAGATGACTAAGCTTCGGCCTATTTCTGCATATGGAAAAACCCTGAATTTCCCCCTCCGCTACTTCTTTCCTGAAAATAGCATTTAACACCTCCGCACAAAAATGGAATAAATAAGGCAAAAGAGGATCACCCTGCCTCAATACCCTTGTTGGAGAAATCATACCCTTCGGTTCTCCATTCACAAGCATGGAATATGACATTGTGGTAATACATTCTATTATCAAAGCCACCAAAGAATCTTAAAAGGCCAACTTCAAAAGAAATTTTTCAAGGAAAATCCACTTCACCTTATCATACGCTTTGCTCATATCCAATTTGAGAGCCATAAAGCCTTTCTTTCCTGAACAATTGGTCTTCATATGATGCAAGGATTCAAAAACTATTAAAATATTATCAATCATTAGTCTATCAACAGTAAAGGCAATATGAATTTTTGAGATAACAGAATTAAGCAATGGCTTAAGGTAATTGGCAATCACTTTACTAAAAATCACATGGATCACATTACAGAGACTAATAGGTCTAAACTCAGAAACTTTTTCTGGATTATGAACTTTAGGAATTAAAGTGATAAAGGTGTGGTTTATAGATTTCAAGAGAGCACTTAAATTTAAACTTGATAACACAGCCTAAGTAACATCCATACCTACATTTCTTCAGTAAGTCTGATAAAATAAAGAAGGCATCCCATCTAGGCTTGGAGCCTTTAAAGGGGCCATCTCCTTGATTGCTACATCCACCTCATCAGTTGTGTAAGGCCAAGCCAAATCTGCCCTCATGTGATCGTTTACCATTGCTTGAACTCCATCCAAAATACACTTGAAATCAAGTGGATTTGAAAAGGTGAAAAATTGAGTATAAAAATTAGTCAACAAACCTGAAAACACCTCCTCATCCTCATGCCATGCGCCATTGTCATCTTCCACCCCGTTGATAAAGTTTTTCCTCTTTCTTTAGGTTGCTGACCTTTGGAAAAATTTCGTATTTTGATCCCCACTCTACATCCATTGAATCCGAGATTGTTGATGCCACATCTTTTCTTCCCTATCGTATAAACCATTCAACTCATCTTTTAAGCAAGCCACCTCATGATAAACCCCTAATTTGACCAAATCCTCCTTAGTCCTCCACAGCAGATCCTTGGTTTTCTTTATATTTTTCTGTACATTCCCGAAATGGTTCCAACTCCAAGCTTTTAGCATCCTCTTACCCTTCTTTAGTTTCTTTGTTGCAGTGTACATAGGAGTACCATCAGGAGTACAATCCCAAGCTTTTGTAATATATCTCTACTACCTAAATTTGTCAACCACATCGCCTCGAATCGGAAAGGCCTCCTTCTCCATTTCTAACTTTCCCCGTTAACATCAAGTGACAAGATAATTGGGCGATGGTTCAAAGTAAAAAAGTTTAGGTGCCTCACCTTACCCCTAGGAAATTTTGTAAACCACTCATAATTTGCAACTCCTTGATCTAGCCTTTCCCAAATCAACTCACCCCTTCGACACCCATGCTAAGTAGAATCGAGTCTTGAATATCCTAAGTCTACAAAACCACACTAGTCTAACATATCTCTAAACATCTGCATCAGATTGTGAGCCCGTGGGATCTTGTGCTTGTACAATGTCAACAAGCTCCTAAATTGCACGGTGGTTCCCAAGTCCCTTGCAGTTCCAGGCTAATAGATACATTGATGTCGGCAGGGCTGGACACCAACCTCCACTGTTGAATTTGTGTTATATGTTACCCTTCTCTTCCTATGGCTATCATCTACCTCCCTTTCCTCATCTGGTTCTCACATCAATCTTTTAGCCAACAAATACTTCTTCACTACAATAGGCTTCTCTACAAGACTCTGTTTGCATGCTACATGACGAATTTTAGGTCATAAATTCCCTTCTTTATTTCTCACTATAGGATTCTTACTAGGCCAATTTTGTAAAAATAAATTCTTTAGGAATTGGGCTGAGCCCACCAAACCTGATTGTTAATCAGAATTCATAGATGGTAATCCCTCCACTCTACCCTCCTTGTTATTATCATTCTTCACTAGCTCCCTATCAATTTCTGCCAATTGTACCTGAAAATCTTGAACTTGACTTTCCTTAATTGAATTGGTATCCAACAAGTTAGGGGAACAAATCTCCAAAGAATCTGGCCTTTCCTCTCCCATATCCTATGGGTAAAAACTTTCCATAAATTGATTGCCGTGGATAATTGCCACCACACTTCCCTCTTCCTTGGAGCCCCTTCGCCCCTTGTTCGGTATGGGCACCGTAGTACATTCTAGTGCTGAATCTATATTAGTATTCCCCCTGTCATGATTCATTCCCAAATCAACCTTAGTATTGATGTTATTGTCTTCATCCCCATTATCCTCATCCTTAAGACCTGTAACTTGAATAACTATCATTCGTGAAGGATTAGGGGTGCTAACACGTAGCCACGAGCCAAACTATTGATCCCCCTATTTCTCCCACACCAGTAACATATGTTTTGCAATCTCTTATATTTGAAACTCACCCAACTTTCTTTACCACTCCTCCAAGCAATCTTTCACCCTTTGCATAAAGGCTCTGAGACATCAATAACCACCATAACTCTCATAAAATTACATCTCTCACGATCTCCACTATTCGTCTCACTTTCATCCACGTTACCTACTACTAAAGCAATATCCTTTGCCACTGTCACAATTAAACTGCCGATAGGGAGGTTGTGTACTTGAACCCAAAGACTAGTTTTGTCAAAGACAAGACTCCTAACATTTGCATGTGTCATAACCCTCTACAATGCCACTAGATGTTTATCAAAAGACCATTGCATCCCCTTTCATAACTCTATCCACATTCAACGCATCCGCAAAAGCGAACAGAACCCTATGATTCCCCATGTCTTTCACTTCAAACCCCTTCCTACTACGCCACATCAACTTAAATGTTTAAGCAATTGCCTTCATACTCAATAGTCTCCTAGCGAAGAATCTGGCTGCAACAAAGTATTTCCCTTTGATCCCACTATCCTGAACTAAGTATTTACTTCCCTCAAAATCTGATAGTGAAAATTGTTAGGTTCTAAGACTTTAAGAACTAATGTATTAAAAGTTCAATTAGTAATATGTTGGCAAATCATGATCAAAACATAGAGTTTAGGTTTAGGCTTGCTCAAAGTGTGTTTAATTTTGAAATTGGAATTAAGTGATTGCAGAAATTATTAGACAAAATTTGTGAGGCTCGATCGATTGTTCGAATCTCGTGCAGATTTCTTTTTTTTTGCAGAATTTCCAATTCAGCCTAAGCCTGTTTGACATGTAGGGTTTTGTGTTTTACTCCAAGTATAAAAGAAAAAACCCTAACTACGTTTTTGGAGAGTTGTGTGTTGAATCTTTTATGAGATCTAGAGGAGTTTACCTTCATACATACACATAGAGTTGTCAAGATCAAGATTTGCATCAAGAACTTGATGATCTCTTCAGTTGCTGCATAAAGAACTTTAAAGAAGATCTGAAACCTTTGAGTGGAGTCTCAAAGTCACAAGTAGGAGAACTTGTGGTTGCAATAGATCAAAAAAAGAAGTAGTTCGTGGACTTGGAGCTATCACGTGGTCGTGGTAGTAAGTTTTTTACTCGATGTAGCAATAGGATATTAGTGGTCTAAGTTCTACTGTAAAAATTTAAATTCTTTTATAGTGGATCTGTTTTACCTTGAGGATAGCTAGTTTAAATCATTCCCAGGGTTTTTACCGATTGGGTTTTCCTAAGTTATCATGTTTTTTTTTTTTGTTTTTTTTTTTTTTTTTTCGCATTGTTTTCATGATATGATTTTATTGTGTTAACTTAGAACTGAATAATTTATCTAAGTAATCTCTTGCCTAAATAACTAGGCTAAACAACTTGTGTTAAGGGGTCTAAAAATGTACAAAAACTTCTCCCACATAGCAGACACGTTATCCATTTCGACTCACGTACTAAGGATGATTTTCACTCGTTTTGCACAAGAAAAAGAGAGAAAACTCCACGCCTCACTCGAAAGTAGGCACAATTTTCTACTGGCTGCTAGGGTTTCGAGGGAGCCCTAGGTCAGAGAAACTTTAAGAGAGAAGAAATATAAAATCAAATAATGTTGCAAATTTGGAATTTATTATATAATTAGTACATAAAGAATTTTAAAAACATACTCATATTATACTATTTTTTTTTTTTAGCTCTTGACACTGTTGAAAGGAAATAGTTATTTTTCCCTCTTAAATGAAACTCTTTTTTCTTTTCTTTTTTTTAACTTCTGAACTTGAAAACATTGGTCAATAGGAAATATTTTATTTTTGTTTTTCAATAAAGTTTGGCATATAAAAAATAATGTCAACAAAATCCAGACAATACGATTTTTAAATTAAAAATAATAAAAAAGGTAATAAGGGTATTTTTGGTGGAGCCGGGGTTCAATTGGTTCCTCTCATTGCCCTTGTAATATATATATATATATATATATAATGAGAAGAGTGCCCTTGTGATCTTTGATCAAGAGAGAATGAGAACGTCTTTAAGAGAGAATGGTGTTTTTTTTTTTTTTTTTTTTGGGTATCGATATCATTCGGTTTGAGCTGGGGATAGAAATGGGTTTGGGTCTAGCATTGCATGTGTAAATTTTTTATATAAATAATAGCCTGTTATGTCAAAAAGAAATTGTCACTCAGTGTTCCATTAAACACATAATATATTTTACGTCTAACAAGCGCGCGAACTTTAGGAACTAAGATTATATAATGTTCAATTTTTTTTTAAAAGAAACTCTTTAGAAGAAATCACATTTATCCTTATCTACAATTTTTAAAGTTTAATTTTTTTAATGCGAATTTAATTTTAAAGTGCATTGTTTCGCTGGAGTGTTTAAAACTTATTTCTCCGGTATGATTATTTTTATTGCGTTTGATTTATCCAATGCAGACAGTCAGGAGGGTGATTTGCTGCTCCAAAGTAACATGAAGAAATACGAACGTGCAGGTCCTGCAGGACGATCTAAGGCCCGTTTGATGCGTGCTGCCATTTTGGTATGTATTTAAACAATAATTTTTAATTTTTATAGAAATACGTGTGGGTAAAAAAGTGTCTGAAAATATGTGTAATATTGTTTAAAAATTGAAAATATTTGTTTAAAATGGTGTACCAAACAGGGTTATTTCGTTCTGATTGGCACTTCGTTTATCACGGTGCCATTTCACGTGCGTTATCTTTTGCGTCTCTCATTGGTTCTCATGCTTTTTGGGGTTCTCTTACTGGTTATGCTTTTTTGGGAATGTTTTGAGAAACGCATGCGTCTTTGGAAATATTTTGTGAAAGATGATGATGAAAGAGGAACCATTCAAGAAGGTAAATAATCTACCTCAACTCAAGTACACTTTATTATTTTCTGGTAGACTATAATTTCACTTTAAGTTACTACACATTACATAGCGAAAACATTCCTGTATACTGTCAATACCGGTCCTAGTAAATAGTCACTCAATTCGTCCCAAATTGAGGGTTTTTTTTTTTTTTTTTTTATATATGATTTTAAGATACTCAAAATGAATCAAGCCATAATTATCATACTCAAAATGAATCATATCATATACTATTTAAGAAAAGTTTGGTATAAAAGCCATAATTATGGCTGTGAGAACTTTTTGATTTATTCTTTCAATAAAAGAGACTCTTGTGGAATCTCTTTGAGAGTTAATTATTTTGTGGAGTTCCCATTTATTTTTTAATGTACAAGAACTTAGAAAAACCAATTAGATAATTGAATTGTCATTAAATAATTAAATTTCATCAAAATCTTCCAATGGTAGAAAATATATATTGCTTTGGTCCTATATAATCTAAGAAAAAGTACAAAGTTTGGTCCTACGTATATTCTAGGGAAAAATACAAAGCTTGGTCCTAATACATTCTACCAAAAATAAAAATGATAAAGTATCAATCTCAAACCACCTTCTCAAAAATCTCAAACCAAAATTCTAGATTCGAGGGTTAGATTACATAGTGGGAAGGTGTTGAATACCCAGTCTGCACGAAAAAAACAAAAAAAAAAAAAAAAAAAGAAATTCTAGACTAAAGATGGCCTTTTAAATACCCATAAACATTGACACGACACAAACCATATAATACATTAACCTTGAAATTAAAAGTCAAACACACAATTGTTACTTTTTAGGTATAAGTTTAAATTTTAATTGGAACTCTTAGATCTACCTTAACCCATGCAAAAGGCTTAAATTTTAACTAGACAAAATATCAGCTCTACTTTTATATAAACAAAATAATTATTTTATAAAGACGAAATATTAGATCTACTTTTTTTTTTTTTTTTTTACAAAGAAATTATTATTAAACATGAAAATATCATATCTGAATTTTTATGATAAAAATATGATTTTTAAAGATGAAAAATCAAATCTGGATTTCTGTAAGGAAAATATGATTTTCTGAAAGAGATAAAACTTCAAATCTGGATTTTTGTAAGGAAATATGGTTTTTTAAGAGTCAAATCTTCAGATTTGGATTTTTTTAAAGAATAACATGCTTTTTGAAAATTAAAACTTCAGATTTGAATTTTATGAGAAAAATATGATTTTTGAAAATTAAAATTTCAGAACTGAATTTTATAAGGAAATCATTAGGAAAAGCGCTTTTAATATGTGCTAAAATAGACCTAACAGTATAACATGTAAAAAGGTATTTCTAGGCCTAAGAAATACTAATTTTGAATATATCATATAGAAAAGCATTTTTTTAGCATGGAATAAAGATAGATCTAAGCCTCTAAGCCGCTAACGAGAAAATAATCCTAGATCTAAAATTCAAAACATACGAAGAATCAAGATCTACATTATTTAGAATGTGTGGAGAAAAAAAAAAAGTGAAGATGAAGATTTAATTCATGTTCTATTTACCTGCATGTGTTAGTGAAAACAAAGAGGATCAGATCTATTGAAATAAGAGAGATTTTTCCAATCTGTAAGCAGGGAACTAGTAAATAAGAAAAGCTAGAAGATATTTTGCCGAAATCAGATCTATTGAAGATGTATTTTGATAGAACTTCAAAAGTTTCTTATAAAATAGAGGGAGAATTTTTCTGAGTTTGAAAATGTATTTGGTCATGTTCTAAACCTTTTTTTTTTTTTTTTTTGAGAATCATGTTTTAAACCTATTTTCATGATAATCTCTATTCGAGAGTGATATTTAAGCTTTTAAAATAATTATATGATAATTATTTTTAAAATCATATTATTTGTCCAAATTTAATATTTATCAGTTTTTTTTATTTTTGTTTTAATCTCATGCAACAAATCACACCTTAAGACAAAGACTTAACCAATCACAAAAATTCACTTAATTGATTTTAATTATTGACCAATCAAAGTTAATTTTCATTGATCCTGTGTGATGGGTTACACCCAATTAAATTCATATAGACTATTAGAACTTGATCTTATGATATCTTTTAATCTAACCATCCTATTGAGAAACCTAACATACTATTGTGATCATTGAAACCTCAATATCATTTTTATGACATGTGATGGATGAGTTAGTGACTAAAATTCAACCATGATTTTGGGTATATTAAATAATCATCCTACTCTCTTCCAATATCAAATTATGAGTGCAAAATAGAGTGTCTACAATATCAAGCTGCATCACCAAATTGTAGTAAATTTTTAAATAAAAACAATAGCTTAATTGTTCTTATCAACATTTTCTCTACTTCTTTATGAATTCTTTGGATATATGCAGAAACTTACTAATAGTTAATATCATCTCTCTCTCTCTCTCTCTCTCTCTCTCTCTCTCTCTCTCTCTCTCTCTCTCTCTCTCTCTCTCTCTCTCTCTCTCTCTCTCTCTCTCTCTCTCTCTCTCTCTCTCTCTCTCTCTCTCTCTCTCTCTCTGTGTTGGATATCTCTCAAGCTCAAAAAGAAAATCCAATTATCTTCTTGCGCTTAGTTACGTTTTTCATATGAACTTTGATTTTTTAACCTTTAATGCTCATAAATATAATCCAACTACTAGAAGTCTATTTAGATACTGTTTATTGCTGAGAACTGAAAACACTAGCGCAAAATAATTTTTAAATGTGTGAATAATACCGTAAGACCCATTTTTAATGAAAGTTTTGTTAAAAAAAGAGGTTTGTAGGTCTCGTGAACAATACACGAGACCCACTAACAGACACTGGACACAGCTGAAAAATCATTTTAGCTATATCCAAACATTCACTAACTTGCTCTTAGTTGCATTTTTCATATTAATTTATTTTTTATAATGTTAACTGTGACTATCAACAAATCTTTTTCTCTAATAAATCCTAGGTGGATTAGAAATCTAACTTCAATACAATTTAAAATTTATATCTAATGAATTTCTTCCAACTTCCTATATTCTCTATTTCCCCTCACACAATTACCATCCCCAAATTCCTAAGAACCCTTCTTAAATTTCTAAGATCCATTTTTTTATCTACCTATCGACTTTGCAAGTATGCATTTGTCTTCTTTGTTTTTTGTTTTTTGTTTTTTGTTTTGTTTTTTTGTTTTGTTTTGTTTTTTTTTCATCAAATGATTAGGTTTTGTGCATAGGACATATCCCATGTAGATAAAATGCTCTCTATGGAATATGGATTAGTTAAACTTTTGAATTTTGTTTATACGAAGCTGTTATTCTAACTTTCTAACTTCTTTTTTCTTTAGATATTTTAGTTATTTAATGCAATCCATATATGACCATCAATATAATTCTAGTTCTTCGTTAGGATATTTCCTTTAACAGTAGACCAAATCAACTTTTGCCAACATTAGAAAAAACTAGAACATATCATTGCAAGGAAAAAATTTACATATAGTACTTTATGAACTTTTGTAGAGGGTGAAATTTTCAACCAATCACAAATTTCCATGTCAAACCACTAAATTCATGTAGTACATTTAAGACAGCTAATTATAAGACATCACGTGCTCTTAGTAGGTTCCACTATCATTATTCAAAGGCCAATGACAATATATCAAGTGCCAAAGAATAAAATTTATAAAAAATACCTAAGAGCCAATCGCACATTGGCATGCATTAATTTAAACTAGTATGTAACCCCGTGCTACCGCACGGGACTGTTTAATTGTAATGATGCTATTGGCCAATTTTTTTCTTTTTGTTTTGTTTTTGTTTTTTTTGGGTTTATCACATGGATGATAGAATTACATCAAACAATGAAAAATATATATTGCATTTTATTATTTAAGTAATGCTATTGGTTTTTTTTTTTTTTTTTTTTTGTGGTTTATCATACATAGGATGGCATTAGATTAAAAAAAAAAAAAAAGTGAGTATTGCATTTTATTATTTAAGTGATACTACAGTGAAGAAAAAAGAGAATATTGCATTTTATTATTTAAAATATATAAAGGGACATTAAAAAATAAAAACGGATCATTGAGCTTGAAATCTTCTTGGAGGCGCCAATGAAGCGCTAATGTATGAGAGTGTGAAGTAAGGAAGAGTGGGATTGAACATTGTGTTTGAATTTGGCCTTGCTCTGAGAAATCCGTAAAAAGGAGGAGAGGATAATGTGTGGATCTAGTGGTAGAGGTTAAGAGAGGAGGAGACATGGGATGACGATATGGAATTAGGAGGAGATGATGTTTTAGTTTTATAGTCTTTCTCGTTGGACTCCTTGATTCTGGTTGTGGGATTAGAAGAGCTCCAGACTTTATTGAGATTACCCATAAAAGTGTGCAGGTGAGATGTTCTTACTTAGGCCAATGAGTATTATTATTGTGGTTTTCTTGGCTTCCGTGTTAAATGTTAATGCATCATTTATTTGAGCACAAAAATAAAAAATTTTAGGTAAGACACATGACACAAAATTGGAGTCCAATTTATAATCTCCATAAAAGTGTGCAAGTAAGATGTTCTTCCTTAGGTTAATGAGCATTATCATTATGGTTTTCTTGGCTTCCGTGTTAAATGTTAATGCATCATTTATTTGGGCACAAAAATTAGAAAATTTAGATAAGATACATGACACAAAATTGGAGTCAAATTTATAATCTAATTAGATTTTTTTTTTTTTTTTGAGTTTTGGTTAGGACAAGTGGCACAAAATTGATAATCCAATTGATATCTAATTGGATTTTCTCTCTGCTTCACCTATTATTATATATATAGATGACATAAGCTGTATAATTAAAAACTATCATGTGTTATTTTAAGTTTGAACACTATAGCTAATCAAATAATGTCATGTGTTCTTTGGAGAACAAGATAGAAAACCCCTCCATTTAAATTATGACACATGTCATCAATGATAGTCAATCACGTGTCATTGCACCTCCCTAAGACTCCTATAAATAAAGACCCTCCTCAGTCTTATGGAGACACATTCATACATATTCAAAAGTCTCAAAACTCTGCCAAAATCAAGCTTTAAAGCCTCCAAGAAATTCAAACTTCAAATCTTAAGAACATTCGAAGATGATAAGTTTTTAGACCTCTTAAAACAACCAGATTAACTTAGTTAATTAGCCAAGTGATTAACTTAGTCAATTTAAGCAATTCTACGTTATCACAAATATACAATCATATCAAAAGTATAAAGCAGCGGAAATATAAAAGACACAATGATATGATCACCTAGGAAACCACACGGTAAAAACCTGGGGAGGATTTGACCTAGCTATTCTCAAGGTAAACCTGAATCCACTATGCGAAAGAATCGAAGTTCATACAAAAAGACTTACAAGCTCCCCGCTTGACTTCCTAATGCTACCAACCAGTAGAACTTATTGACACGACCACGTGCAAGTTTCGAATCCACGGACTCCTTCTTTCTTGGATTCTTCAATCAGCTACAAGCATCCACGCTTGATATTCTTTAAGCTTTAATAGTAGCAACTGAGTTGATCATCAAGATGTTGAAGTAATCTCTACCTTGAAAACCCTAAACTTTGTGTAAAGGAAAGTTCTTCTAGATCTTACAAGAGATTTACACAAAACAGCAAAATATGAGCAACAATACAACTGGAGCAACTCTAAAAACGTGGCTACGGTTTTTCTTTATATACCTAGGGTAAAAACAGAAAACCCAAAACGGTTAATGAGTTAGGGCTGAGCTGGAAAATTCTGCAGAAAAAACATTCTGCTCGAGATTCGATCGATCGAGCCAGGCCGAAATGCACCAATGCATCTGCAGCCTCTCGATTCCAACTTTACATGAAAGATCCAACTTTGAACAAGCCTAAACAAGCCTAAACAAGACTAAACAACCTATTTTGATTATAGTTTGCCAACAATACAAATCAGAGTTCTAAATACATAAAATCCTAAATCTTTAGAACCTAACAAACTCTCCCCTTTGGCAATTCGTGACAAAACACAAACACTAAGCTCAAAGTTTACAATTAAAAAGCCCTTTATGAAAATAATGCTCATAAAACCAAAATTCAATCCTAACTACTATCCATCAGTTGCAAGGGTAGACAACAGCTCAATTGAATCAACCTGTATATTCCTGAAATACTCAACAAACGCATAAATGCGTGTGTGACAGAAAATAATATATAAACAAGTATAACATTCTTGTATGATTCACATAACACATAATAAAGACATATCAAATGAATAACTCATAGAATATAAATCAATAAACAATGAATCCAAAGAAACAATAATAAAAAAGAAAACATGTATATCAATCAATCTTACTCCCCCTAACATGAATATCCCAAAAAAAAAAAAATGATATACAAGGTGAAGCACCTAAATACAATTTAACAACTCCACTAGCTCCTTAAAAAAAAAAAAAAAAAACAAAAAACAAAAAAAAAACCAAAAAAACTCTCCCTTACTACAAAACTCCTCTACAAACTCTACTTTCCCTTTTTGTGACGAAATGCCAAAGGGCAATCACAATCCATTATCAAAAGGAGGTGGTGAGGGTGACCGAAGATATGCCAGATCAGCTCGCAACGCACGAATCTCATCACAAAGGTCCACCAAAAGCTGACCATGAGCCGCCTGAACGGTCATGACAGTCTCCAAAGTACGATGGATATCAAATTCATCCGATGGAGGTGGAGGAATAGTAGCAGTAGTAGTAGCAACATTAGGATCGGGAACATCCTCACCAGTAGGACCTGTAGAAGAAGAGGGAGGGGGTGCGGACCAAGAAGACATAGACCTAGGGTGTTTAGAGCCAGCTCGAAGGTGAGCAACCCTCTATCTAAGAAAAGATGCACCTATAGGACCAATGACATGCACAGGCTTCAAGGAAGGGAAATCACTAAGATCGAGATAAAGAAGAATCCTATAGATAAAAATAGGATGAACAAGGGCATGAGAAGAAGATGAACTCCTATACATTTCATTCAAAGAACGAAGCAACAAATGGAGAAAATTGATAGGAGCATCAGTAACTAGAGCGTATAAAAATACACACCTCTCGAAAGGAATGGTGTGCAAATGAGAAATGGGCTAAAAACAGTGACACGCTATCCTAAAGAAAAGATAGTGTGGCTCAGAAAGCTCAGCAGTGGTGATCCTAGGATCAGAACCCCACTGGATAGATGACCCAGTGATGTAAGACATGACATCGCTCAAAACTGGAGACTCATCATAAGGGTAGACAGGGTGTTGGACCAAGGGTACCCCTAGAGCATCAGCCACTACTGTAGGAGTAATTGTATACTTTACCCCTCGTATCCAACTTTTTACTAAAGTGTTGGAATCATAGACGCGGATCGAGATGTTCAAGTAGAACTCTCGAATCAAGGTAGCAGGTGGAGGAGGATCAGAAATATCCACAAGGGTAACCAGCCCCTACGCTTTAAGTTTGCCCTAATGGCATGATCTAACTCATCTAGAATGACAGACCGCTCAGACCATATCTTACGCCTAAGGTTCAACTTCTCAAAGATTTCTTGGTTTTTCTCACTAGGAAATTTCTCTCGGTCAAAAGACGGAGGGGAAGGAATAGGTGTAGGGACAAACCTACGAGCCCTAGTTTTCCTAGGCATGATACTAAGGAAAGGACAGAGACATAAGAGAACACCTAAAGAGAAACAATAAAAACCAAGGGCAGATTGCAAGTTAGCACCAAAAAATATAGAGCAAAAAAAAAAACTATATAATGCATGAACAGTTAAAATGTCATGATGCATGTATTAATGTAGTAAACAAAGTCCAGTTTTAAGTTCAATTGCACAAAATTGGTTCAAGCATAGAGTTTCCAACCAAAAACCCCAAAAAATTTTAAAACCACTTGAAAAAATTTGAAGCACATTGATGAATTAAGCATTACAAAACACAATACAGAGATTATAATGCCTAATTACATCCAATTAACAAGCCAATTTTATCAATTTCATCCTACTTGAACAAAATCCCCAATTTGGAACAATTATAAACCCTATAAATTTCAATTCTTCACAAAACCCAAAATTGATCAAATTAAACTATCAAGATCATGTATATAGCTTGTCCCCATAAAAACCCATTGATCAATTTCACAAAATTGGGCTTGAAACATCAAAAATTCCAAAAATAGAGAGGTCCGAAAATATGAGGAAAAATGCATGAAAAATGCAAATAAACTCAAAAAATGAGGGGCAAAAGAGACTTACTGGCTTGAGGAAAGAGAAATCTTGCAAAAATTTTGGAGGAAAACGACAAAAAAATCGCTGTAGATCCTTGCCTAGTTAGAGAGAGAAAAGAAAGTTTGAAAAAACTTTTGAAAAAGTAAGTTGAATAAGTCAAAGAGTACTGTTAAAAAAAATCTGATTCACAACTTTCGATTGATCGAAAATTACTTTTGATTGATCGAATCGCTTCGAAAGTTTTAAAAGGAATTTTAAATATTTTCGATCGATCGAAAATTTGAATGGATCGATCGAAATAGGTAGCGGATCATAGTATTTTGAGAAAAATTACAGTTTTGAAAAACTCAAACCAATTTTTTTTTTTTTTCAAAAAAAAAAAAAAAAAAAAAAACTCCTCAAAGCATTAAAATCAATGAAACACAATGCATGAGTATGAGATGAAATAGAATGCTTTTTCAAAAACCCAAATTTGTAATCCCAATTTCTCCAAGGAAAGTTTCAGCCAGTTCTTCCTTTAAATTCACAAGCAAAAAAAAAAAATGTTTTGCATAATACTCAAGGTATTTTCAAACTTGGTTGGTCAGACCAAAAACACACACAATAACATGTACAGTGTTTAGCAAAGAGTAACTTGTGTAGTGTGTGCAAACTAGCAAAAGTTTGAGATACATGTGAGGTGATATGTGAATAGAAATCAATCACAAAGTCTACAAAATTCATCACACGGAATTTAAAAAAGACTATCACCTAAAGAGTTACATCATATAACTCCCACATCTCCTAGAACATAAACTTGCAATCATGTAAGTTTCTTGAATTTTTGCCTCATAGTTATGTGAAATGGCATCAAGCCTAATAGTACACACCAATTTTAATTAGGTGAGATGGCATCAAGCCTAATAGTACACACTAATTTTAAGTATTAAGCAATTAAACCGAGGCATCACCTTATGTTCTTTTTGTGCATGTGCTATACTTTCTTGAGCACTAAATCTTATGATATGCACTAAGATGTTCATGATTGGCTAGTGAACAGTGGTAAGATAGTTATTTATGCATTTCTCAAAAGGATCAAGTCCTACAGTCAAATAACATGTGACTTCAAGATTAAGACAAAGTGATAAACACCATAAACATCTTTCCCACACAACATACACTACAAAAGCTCATCAATGCTAAACAAAGTACATAAGACATGTTATGTGTAAATAAATTAACCAACCTTATTTTCAAAAACCAAGAAACATAGTGCCATAACATATTTTGCTTTTCTCCTTCTTTTTTTTTAATATATATATATATATATATATATATATTAAAAGAGTAAACAAATAAATCCTATAATGAAATGCATAAATGTAATACAATGCAAGTCCTAGAACAAAAAAACACAAAAAACCAAAGAACAATGGTCACAAAAAAATGAGCAATGAAGCACAAGGGCCATGTCAGAAAGACTCAATTAGATTGAGTCTTTTGCATCTAAAACCTTTTAAATGTACCATGAGCATTGGAGTTCTTATTCACATTCGAGTGATTTCCAATTCCAGGATTGGAATAAAGGTTCAACGCCTTTACCAATTCACCAATAAGTGCCATAGGATCTTGTGCTTGAGGTACAGGCACCTTTGGATTGTTTGCTCTTTTAGCAGCTTGAACCTTGTAACATTTAGGACGAATGTGTCCAAACTTTCCACAATAGTGACAAACCCAAGTAGGTTTACCATATATCTTGTCCTTAGAAAAGGTAGAATCTTTAGGTTTAGACTCTTCTAGATCAACCATAATCTTCCTAAGTGGTGAAACTTCTATGGGTTTAACTACCTCACTCACAGGGGGCTTAACAGTTTCACTCACAACCTCACTTGCAGAAGGTTCAGAAGAAGATGAAGGAACAAAGTTTGTGGAATGTGGTACAGAATCAAAGATGCTTTCAACATATCCTAAACCAGATTTATTAGAATGATACTTTTAAACATTCAACAGTTGATGAAGTTTAAAACTAGCAGATTTAGCAACAGATAAATCAGGTTATAAAGTTTTAACTTTATCAAGCAAGAGCATGTTCTCAGATTTAACATTGTTCAAAAGATCATTAACATCAAACAAATTAACAAGCAAATTCTTCTTTTCAAGCTCAAGAGATTCAATTTTCTTCAGGCCAAGTTCAAGATTCACAGCATCCTTTGCAGCAATTTTGCAAAGTTTATTGTAGGCCTCTTGAAAATCTACATCCTCAGAGAGTTCCCCATCAGAAGGGTTCTCTTCAACAGATATACTTTCATTTACTACAGCAGCAACAGTGAAAGCAATGAAGTTTACATTCTCGTCACATCTAGACTCATCATCAGAAACCTTATTATCACTAAGGGTTACAACCATAGCTTTACCCTTAGATCTCAAGAATGTAGGACATTCATATTTCACATGACCATACCCTTGACAGCCAAAACACTGAGCACCCAAAGGATTGTTTGAAGATTGATCAACTTTTTCTCTAGGTTTTTCAAAATTATTAACCTTAGTGGGATCATTCTTCCTAAATTTTCTAGATTCAATAATGTTTGTACCTCTTGCCTTTCTATTGTTATTTCTAAGAAAGTTTCTAAAGTTCTTGGCAAGGTAAGCAATCTTTGTAGCAGAGAGCTTATCATCAAATCCACCAACATCAACATCATCAATTGACTTAAGAACTATTGATTTGTATTTGTTTACTTTGGGTAGGTCAGACTCATATGACTAAAGATATCCTACAAGCTCATCAATAGGGATGGTGTCCACATCCTTACTCTCAGTAATGGCAGTCACTTTGGGTCTAAAGTCTTCAGTTAAAGATCTAAGTATCTTCCTAACAATTTTAGGTTGATCATAGATTTCACCCAAATTAAAAGCAGAATTAACAATATCATTTAATTTAGTATAGAATTCATCAAAAGATTCATCATCAGACATTCTAATGCTTTCAAATTTAGAAGTCAATTGCTGCAGTTTATTAATCTTAACTGCTTTTGTGCCTTCATGCATAGTTTGGAGGATTTTATGAGCAGTGTGAGCAACCTCAACATTAGAGATTCTCTTAAATTCCTCCATAGAAACAACATTAAAGATGTCATTCATAGCTTTGCTATTGAAGCCTGCTGCTTCTTTTTCAAAAGTTTGCTACTCACTCACAGGAGTAGTGGGCTTCTGCCATCCGTATTTAACGGAATTCCAAACCCTCTCATCAATAGAATTCAGGAATACTTTCATCCTTACTTTCCCATAAATATAGTTATTCCCATCAAAGTGAGGAGGAACAACAAGAGAATGTCCATGCTCCATGACAGCAGGGGTCAAAGATCAGCTTAGAGATAAAAAAATCTCTAACAAGAGAGCTACTTGCTCTGATACCACTTGATAGGTTTTTAGACCCCTTAAAACAGCCAGATTAACCTAGTTAATTAGCCAAGTGATTAGCTTAGTCAATTTAAGCAATTCTAGGTTATCACAAACATACAATCATATCAAAAGTATAAAGCAGCGGAAATATAAAAGACATAATGATATGATCACTCAGGAAACCACATGGTAAAAACCTAGGGAGGATTTGACCTAACTATTCTCAAGGTAAATCTGAATCCACTATGCGAAAGAATTGAAGTTCATACAAAAGGACTTACAAGCTCCCCACTTGACTTTCTAATGCTATCAACCAGTAGAACTTACTGACACGACCACGTGCAAGCTGCGAAACCACGAACTCCTTCTTTCTTGGATTCTCCAATCAGTTACAAGCACCCATACTTGATATTCTTTAAACTTCAATGGTAGCAACTGAGTTGATCATCAAGATGTTAAAGTAATCTCTACCTTGAAAACCCTAAGCTTTGTGTAAAGAAAAGCTCCTCTAGATCTCACAAGAGATTTACACAAAACAGCAAAGTATAAGCAACAATACAATTGGAGTAACTCTAAAAATGTGGCTAGGGTTTTTCTTTATATACCTAGGGTAAAAACAGAAAACCCAAAACGTTTAATGAGTTAGGACTGAGCTGGAAAATTCTGCTGAAAAACATTTTGCCTGAGATTCGATCGATCGAGCCTTTCCTTCGATTGATCGAGCCAGGTCGAAATGCACCAATGCATCTGTAGCCTCTCGATTCCAACTTTACATGAAAGACCCAACTTTGAGCAAGCGTAAATAAGACTAAATAACCTGTTTTGATCATGGTTTGCCAACAATACAAATTAGAGTTCTAAATACATAAAATCCTAAATCTTTAGAACCTAACAGAAGAGAAACCATTCAAGTAATTTCCCTAGATCTCAATGTGCACTAGAATCAAATTCAAAAGCGTTCAAAAACTTTAAGAGATTGCAAGTTAGTGAAGATTTATAGATTCAAGCCTCTAGAGTCTCCAAGAACTTCCATTACAATCTTCATAGACAAAGAAAATCTAAAGAATATATGAAGAATGTGAAAAACACATGAAGAACAAAGGATTCCTATCAAACACATAGTTAGAAATTCATTGTAATTCCACTTCAAAAATCACTCAATCCATTTTTTGATGAAATTAAGGAGCATCTAGTGTTCGAATCAAGATAATTTTTTAATCAAAGATTTTTCAAGGAGATCAACTCAAAAGAGTATTCATTTGTAATAGAATTAAATTTCAGAGAATTTTACTTACTTATCCATCAATACAATTATACATTTGTGAAACTATTCGATTGTTTGATTTCCAAACTTGAAATTTAGTATTTAAAAATTTTGGTATGCTTGGTGGGACATTTTCTACCTCTCATTCATGGAGTTAAGCATCACTAGTTATAGCAACATGAAGCCTCTCATACCTAACGAGAAGAAAGAAAGAAGGGAAGTGAAGAAGAATGACAAAAGTATAAGAGGAAGCACTAAGGACTTTGTTAGGTTTTAGATCCTTGTAAACTAAATTGTTTAACCTAATTAATTAATCAAGTGAATACTTAAGTTTATTATTCAGATCTAGGTTAAAACAAAACAATCATATCATGCAAAGCAGCAGAAAAGTAAATAACACAACGATATGATGATTCAAGAAAACCAACTTAGTATAAAACTTAGGGAGGATTTAACATAACTATCCTCAAGGTAAAAAGCAAATCCATTAGAAAAAATTGAAGTTTACAATAAGACTTAGACTACTAACATCCTATTGCTAATACACGTAAAACTTACTACCATGACCCCATGATAGTTCTGGGTTTACGGACTACTTCTTTCCTTGGCCTTTATAACACAAGCACCCATACTTGCGATTTTGAGATTCCATTCAAAATTTTATCAACAAAAACTTTCCTGTTTGTGACTCTAAGACCACCTTTGAAGGTTTAAATAATCAGCACCCTTGATGACTAGAGCAAGCAACAACTTCTACAACACTGGATTTTGAGATTCTTCAAGGAATAACACCAGTAAAAGACATAAGAAAGTTTACAATAAGACTTAGACTACTAACATCCTATTACTACTCCACGTAGAACTTACTACCACGATCCCATGATAGTTCTGGATTTACAGACTACTTCTTTCCTTGGCCTTTACAACACAAGCACCCATATTTGCGATTTTGAGATTCCACTCAAAGGTTTCTCAACACAAACTCTCCTGTTTGTGACTCTAAGAGCACCTTTGAAGGTTTAGATCATCAGCACCCTTGATGACTAGAGCAAGCAACAACTTCTACAACACCGGATCTTGAGATTCTTCAAGGAATAACACTGGTAAAAGACATGAAAAAGATTTTTGGGTACAAAACCTTAGATACAAAAAGAGGCACACTCTTCTCTCTCTGAAAAGATCTTTTTAAATACGTGCTTAGGGTTTTCTTTATATACTAGAAGAAGTAAATCTGAAACCTTAATCATTTTTAGGCTTGAACTGCTATAACACTGAACTTAAAATTCTGCAGACCTGTATTTCAATCGGTTGAGCCTGTTTCTCGATCGGTCTGAAAGTTCAAATAGCATTAAAAACACTATGAACGTTTAGACCCCCAAACAACAAAATACCAATTCAAGCTTTATATTAAACAATATATGTGCGGAAGATGATAACAAGGTTATAACAGAATTGGTAAACAATTTAAATCATAAATAATCACAATCACAGTAGTAATTAAAAGGTAAAGATAAAGGGAAGAGAGATGAAAATACAAAGACAACACACGATGTGTTATTGAAGAGGAAACCGAAGCTCTCAGCGTAAAACCTCTCCGCCACCCTCTAAGCGGTCAATAATCCACTAGAAAATGTAATTGGAATTCATTAACAACAATAAACCTTCCAAGCCTAATCTACCTAAGTATCTAAGCCCTCCAAGCTTCTTACTCCAATGAGGTTGTGCCGAATCTTTTTCTTTTCTAGCTTACCAGATTCCGTTATAAACCATAGCATCAATCAACAGTCATTGGTCCCTTCCAAACTGCTTCCCTTAGCACCAAAAGAACAT
The DNA here is from genome assembly GCA_030445155.1 of Quercus variabilis. Taxonomy (NCBI): domain Eukaryota; kingdom Viridiplantae; phylum Streptophyta; class Magnoliopsida; order Fagales; family Fagaceae; genus Quercus; species Quercus variabilis. Next base: position 7,031,293 of record CP129447.1, read on the forward strand.
TCTCACATATGCGGATATGGTGAGAAAAGGATTTGGTCAAGAACCTCTCAAGGATGTATCAATGGAGAGGAAGAGAGTAGAGGAATTTGAAGAGTCTCTTAGGTGAAGATTGTGGATGAGGCAATCTTGTTTTCTCTAAGGTTTCTCTCTCAAAATTCTCTCTAGAAGCTTTCTGAATATTTATACTAAGGTGAGAATGGAATGTGAAACGTCAGTTTTTTCCAAATAGGGCATTCTGGCAACTTGACCTCGTGACTGGGTTGAATCACGAGTTCAAGCCGCGAGCTAACGGCCTGGCCAGTCTGGGACTTTTGTCCTATAGTGCAACAGCTGGTGCGACTCTTCAGCTTCTGGCATGCTTGGCACGTGTGCAAATTTTGGCGACTTGCAAGCCGCGAGCCACCTGTGAGATCCAGTCGCGAGTTCCTATTTCTTTGCACAAACTTGAGCATTTCTTCACACTTTCTCACTCACTACCCTTACAAGATTCTCACCTAAATACAGGGTTACTAAATGCTAAAATACAAGCAAATTTGGTATAGAATAAAGCCAATAAGATGGTTGATTAAATTCAACCTTACACGGTTGAACTAGGTAGTTTCTGAACTCTTCTTTCTGCAACTTATATAATCTTGAATCTTGACTTGTATCACCTTGGGTATTGTCTAATAATATCTATAGACTCTAGGATCTAGATCTATACAAGTTTTTGTTTACGGTTTGTCAATTGTTCTAAACTTTTAGAATCTAACAATCTCCCCCTTTGCCAATCTGTGACAAACTTACGTACAAAATAAAATGCTCAAATACAAGAACAACCCAATACAATAAAAATGCCCAAATACATCACAAATCTCAATCTAAGACTCCTAACCTAGAGAAGTTGCAAGAAGAGGTAGAAGATTTTGATCATAATGTACCTGTCTTTCCTGAAACACTCAAAAGAACACATCAATGCATGTGTGGAAAGAAAGACATATAAACAATATGAATCAATAATAAAAGTAAAAAATAAAAGTAAACTAACTCTCCCCCAAAGTTAGATACATAAATTTTTTTTATTTTTCCTTCTTTTAAAAACAATTTCAACTCCTCCTAAACAAAACAAATAGGATTCCCACGTTTTATTTATTTATCCCCCTTTTTGTCACGTATTGACAAAGACAACCCAATCAGAAGGTAGATAGAAAACATACACAACAGAGAATAAGAGAAAATAGAGAATTAAGGGAACACAAAACAATTCAACTCTATAGAAAATAGAAACAACTCCCCCTATGAAGAGCAACAACTCCTCCTATGAACAATAAAGGTTAAAAACAAGCTTCTCCCCTTATAAAAATAGGAAAAACAAAACAAGTTTTGGGATAAAACAGTTTTAGGGAAAATTTAGGTGGAGATAAATAAAAAGACACAAACCAAACTCAAAAAAACTAAGTTGAGAATTCACTTGAAGAAAAATATTCTCTCTTTCAATAAGAGCAAACATGAAATTATGTGACCCATAAACAGATACATAAGAAGAGAAAATATTTGCACATTTATTATCCATCATATCTCTTAAGAAAAATATTTTCTGCAATTCACCAAAAAAAAAAAAAAAAAAGACTAAAATGTACAAAACTCAAAAATTAATCAATCAATTTTTAAATCAAGTTGAGTACCCAATTTAGCAATGTGTATGCATGTTATGTGTGAAAACAATGAGACATATGACTGCAAAACTGTAAGATGGATACAAAAAACAATACGATGCATGTGAATCCTAAATACAAATGATGCATGAAAAAAAATTTGGTCAAAAATCTAAAAATTGAAAATCTTCTAGTTTTGATCGATTGAATATCAATCGAAGCATCCCGAGAGCAAACTTCAAAAACATGGAAAATTTTGATTGATCGAAAAACAGATTCGATCGATCAAGACTCTAAAAAACAGAATTTTTAGAAAAACCAGAAATTTTTTTGCAAAACCATTCTTTAAAAAGATTTTTCATGAATGATATGCATGTAAATGATTCCAAAAGTTTTTAAAACATTAAATTTGCATCAAACGTCACAAAGTGCATAATCTTGGATGGCCATACTAGTTTACACACAATCTCATGTACAAAGGTTAGCAAAGATTTACTTGTGGTGTGTGCAACTAGTAAATGTATGAGATACATAAAAGGAGATATGTAGATAGTAATATGTACGTTTTTAGACCCCTTAAATACAAATAAATTAACCTAGTTATTTAGCTAAGCGATTAACTTAGGTAAATTATTTAGATCTAAGTTAATGTAGATAAATCATATCATTGAAACAGTGCAGAAAATAAATAACATAACGATATGATAAAAACCTTTGAGAGAAATTAAGGGAAAACGACAAAAATTCGTCTTTGAATCTGGATCGGTCGAAGAGAGAGAGAAAGAGCTTTTGAAAAATTTTGAATAGTGAAGAACACGTGAAAAACTCATGTTTTATAAAACTCTCTGAACAATTTTCGATTGATCGAAAAATAGATTCAATCGATCGAAAATTACATTCAATTGATCTAGCAGCGATTGAGCCAGGCAGATTCAAACCAAATTTTTAATCGCAATTTTGATCAGTCGAGTAATAGGTTAAATCGATCGAAAATATGGAAAAATCATATTTTTGAAAAACATAGCATTTTAATATAGTAACTCCTTAAAGCACAAAATTTCATAAATAAAATGCATGAGTATGACATGAAATATTTTCCAAAAACCTTTGAATTTAACTCAGATCTTCCAAAAACAAAATTTCCAATCAATTTGTCCCCAATTCTCAAACTTTAAACATAGTTTGCATTAAAATCAAGGAACATTTAATCTTGGATGGCCACAACAAGATCACACACAATACAATGTACCAAGTTCAGCAAAGAGTAATTTGTGTAGTGTGTACAACTAACAAAAACTTGAGATACATGTGAGGTGATAAGTAAATAGTGATCAATTACAATTTCTACAAAATTCATCACATAATTTTGAAAGAGATTGTTACCTAAAGAGTTACATCATATAACTCTCATATCTCCTAGAATAAAAGCTTGCAATCATATAAGTTTCTTGATTTGCCTCATAATGTATACACCAATTTTATTTGATTTGAAACTTATTAAAATAGTCAGGATAATGTATACACTAATTTTATTTGATTGTGAATTTACTATAGCCTAATAATGTACACACCAATTTTAGCATTTAATTCGAGGTTACAACTTATGCTCTTTTTGTGCATGTGCTACACATTCTCGAGTACAAAATCTTATGATATGTACTAAGGTGTTAATGATTGGATAGTAAACAGTGATGAGATGGTTATTTATGTCTTTCTCATTAAGTTCAAGTCTAACAATCAAAGACATGTGACTTGTAGATCAAGATCATGTGATCAAAAACTATAAACAACCCCTACACAACATGTACTACAAAACTCAAACTAGTAAAGTGCAATAGAATAAGCTCATAAGCAAATTGCCAAACAATGTAATTATTATCTTGTGTGATTTTTTTCTTTGGCGCATATTTTTTCTCTATTTTTGCATCTCACAAATTTGGGAATTTCGTATTTGTTCCCTACAGAAGAAAGATTTCTATCATGAAATGCAGGATTTTTATCAAATTTATCATTTCATTACATTATTAATTCACTAATCCAAACTTTACCCTTGAAAATAGCACTAGGTATGTGAATTGGGCTCAAAGTGTGTGAGAAATTGCTAGGTTGTGAATTTTGCTAGGTTAGGAGATCTCTAAACTCAACAGCTCATTTCACTACTAAACTTGTTGTTTACCCTTAATGAAATATTGGAGAAATTATAGAGTCTTCTGGTGGACAAGTGATGTGGTCCACCATTTCATTAAAAAATTTTCACTTTTTTAAAATTGATGAGTTAGTAATTAATTTCTGTTTAAAAAATTTTTATAACTAACAATTTTAAATAAGTGGAAGTTTTTTAGTGAAATAATGGACCGCATCACTTGTTTACCATGTAAATCTTATAATTTCTCAAAATATTGGCAGTTTATTTAAAGGAAACTTATTCAACGGAGAATTCTAGGCTCGACTTGCCTTCTCAAATCATCCATGGCTAACCCATCTTACCATGACACATAGCTGAATCATTAAGAAAACCAAAGAAAATTAGAACAAATTACTCTACCGCATCATATATATATATATATATATATATATATATATATATATATATATATATTTATATAAAGTCAAAGCAAAGAGAAAAACTATTTAAAATTTAAAATTGAAGTATAATGTTGTGTCATGTATCAAATCAGTTTTTCTAATTTTGGTCCTTTCCTAACAATCAAAGATTTTGTTAGTTTTGAATTAAAGGTGACACCAATTTCAATAACAATAATTTATTTTTTTAGATATAATAATTATATAACACACAGAACTTTTAATTTTTTGTTTATTTTAAGACAACAAAACTACTCTTTTTTTAAAAGAACTTTACTATCTCATTAAACTCAAAGAATATATATATATATATATATATATATATATATATTATTTATTTGATTTATGGAGGATAGTTTGCCTACTTCTAGCTGTTCCAAGAAACCTTGTAGAGCCTCGACCCGCCTACTCATGTCTTGTATGGATATGTAGGAAGGGGTGCCCTTAGGTTTATGTAGGGGTTGTGTTTGTTCGCTAAAAGAACTCTTAGAATTTGAAAGAGTGAGTATTATTTTGAATATGAATTGAGTAAAATAATTCAAGAATAAAATCTTATAAAACTATAATTAAAAAACTTAAATAGTGATTATAATTAACATAATTGATAATTTAGGGGGAAACTGAACTTTAAGAATATGATTTTAAAGGAAACATTTTTAGCCTCTAAAAATTTAACTCACATTTATTTTAATGCCCCAACAAGAATTAAAATATAATGTTCAAAACCATAGTTTCTAAAATCGACTCTAAAGCATGACACAAAGGCCAAAGTCATAAAGTATACATAATAAAAGAAAACCAAATTATACTACAACAAAGGCCAAACTATGGTGATATCAAATTTGAGATCAAATTTGAGATACTAATGGTCCAGTAGACTAGCAATTTGATGTTAAGTGTCCCTATATTTTATATGTGCTTCAATTTGTACTAAGTGTCACTCCATTTCATTTGAAAAATTTTAAATGTATAAAACTTCCAACCTATTTAAAATTATTTTAAATCCATCTAACATTAATTAATCCAAAATTAATTCTAGCTTATTCTATTTAGGTGCTATTTAAAATTATAGATTCCCTTACAAAAACTTATTATTATTTCAAATATAAACCATTTCATTTGTAAAATTTTAAATGTATAATACTTCCAACCTATTTAAAATTATTTAAAATCCATCTAACATTAATTAATCCAAAATTAATTCTAGCTTATTCTATTTAGGTGCTATTTAAAATTATAGATTCCCTTACAAAAACTTATTATTATTTCAAATATAAATTTTAATGAAAAAGTACATTATGTTCTAGAAGTTAATTGTTTATATTTTATTTTACAAATTCTCACATAAAATAAATTTATTACATCACAATATTGAAAATTAAGTTAAAAAGGAAAATAATATATATTTTTTCTAAAATAAAATAAACAAGCATGAACAATTTGCATTTTTTTTAAAAAGATAATTTTACAAGGTTTTTTGTTTTTTTTTTTTTTTTTTTTTTGATATTTAACAAAATATAATAATATAAAATGTATCTAAAAATATATATTAAAAAAAAATTACATGTCTCCCATATACAATGAAGCATTTGTTTAATTTTGTTAAAAAGAGAGAAAAAAAAAAAAAAAAAAAAAAACCCAAAACATACACAGCTTGGGTGAATTATTTTATTTATTTATTTATTTATTTTTATACAGGATAGAAATTCTATTATAGTATAATTTAAGTGTATATGTGTGTTGAATTTTTTTTTTAAAGACTTGAATCTCAGCTCTCATATCTTACAAGCACTTATACTTATGTAGTAACTATCGTGCTAAGTGTACATGGTGGTAGCATGGGTAAATTATTGATTATTGAGAAAGATTGATCTTTTTTTATTTTTCCTTGTAGATTCTTCAAATTTTTTAAATATTTTTTTTTTCAATAATGAAACATCCTTTCTAGAGATTTTCATTATACATCAATTTTTAATAACTGGGAACGAAAGTTAGGATTAAAAAAAGGATAGAGCATTTTATAATTTTTAAAAGAGGTTGATTTTTTTTTATATCTTTTAACTGACACTAGTCATTTTATTATAGATAAATGTTGTATTTTAGTTATAGTTTGTACGATATTATTTATATTTATTAACATTTCAAAGTCAAATTTTGTTGTGAGCTTTGTCTAATAATCTCGTCCCTCAACCATAATCTTATATAGTTCTGCCACTGCCGTTTTGTGATTTAGTTGCATCGAGAGAACATAGCTAGGTAGGTTCAAACCATTTATTGTGTCAGGAAAAAAAGAAATTGATCTTAATATGTACTAACCTGAGCAACACCGTTTTCCCATACCTTCTTAGATTTAGTGGAACAAGTGATGGGAAAATGGCCATCCACAATTGAACAAGGCGATGACTCGGGATGGACTCCTCTACACATTGCCGTGCATTTGGGTAATTGGAGATTAGTCAGGCTGCTTTTAAAAAATGATAATTCCTGTGCATATGCAAGAAACAAAGAAGGTTTATCTGCTCTTCACATTGCCGCCATGAAAAACAATTATCCTGATGTGAGTGAACTCATCAAGGCATGTCCAGATATTTCCGAGTTGTTGGACAACAGGGGTCGAAATGCTCTTCATGCTGCTGCCGCAAGTGGAGGATGGAAAGTAGTGGTTTATTTTAGGTGGAGTCCTCAGTTTGAGGGTCTCATCAACGAAAAGGATGAAGAAGGAAACACGCCTTTGCATCTGGCAGTCATCAATGGGCATTACTGGATTGCATCATTTCTCCTAAAGGATGGTCTAGGTGTTGGCAAAAATGCCACAAATGAGAAGGGCATCACCCCAATGGACTATCTTTTATTAAGAAAGCAGTTACGCTCCAGGCCAACGGTATGCCCCCTCCGTCCTGCTTGCACAATTTATAGATTTTTTTTTTTTTTTTTTTTTTTTTTTGCGAGAACTAATAGAAACTTTGCAGGAAGAAACTCCCAAATTTTGCATTATTATTATTGATGATTAATACTTAGTACATAAACTTCATTTGGTACATTAGTTTTCGGGTTTCGTACAGTGCAATTTTTTTTTTTCTAGTGTCATATAATTTCCATTTTTTTTTTAAAAAATTTGTATAAGTTTGTTTTGAATACATGAATTTGTAGGTAAGTGCCCTATTTTGTAGATATTTTAAATAGAGTTGGAGATATATATTTACCAAGTTGTCTTCAAGTTTTTTTTCTCTGTTAAAACTAAGGTTTAGGAGTGTTTCTAAATCACATAAAAGTTTAATCCAAAGAGGAGAATCATCTTATCTATACTACTATTTAAGAAGCTTCCATTGTTTGGACTGGACATTTTTTTGGTTCCAAACTACCCCTATAGCCTTTTTATCTTAAAACATTTCCTACAAAATAAGATCACTCTCCCACTAATCCACTTTTTCAAAGTAACTATACGTTTACTATTTTTTTATAAGATCACTCTCCCACTGATCCACTTCTTCAAAGTAACTATACATTTACTATTTTTTTATATAAAAAAATAGAAAAATACGTTGAACAAAAAAAAAAAAAAAAATCATCCTCACGTTTATCTTCCAATCAAATTATTAATATTTACCAAAAAAAAAAAAAAAATCTGAGCACATGTGTGAGCGGTGCTCAAAGGCTACTAAATAGTACTAGCCTTATCACATGCTGAGGCTCTTTTTTTTTTTTTTTTGCTTAATGTCATAATTTTTTTTTTTTTTTTTATAAATTTATTTTGAAGACATGGATTAGTAGAAGAATGTCCTATTTTATAAGCATTTTAAGTATAATTAGAAATATATTTTTACCAAGTTGTCCTCAAGTTTTTCCCTATTAAATAAAAGGTTTAGAAATATTTTTAAAAAGGGAAATCCTTTTATATATAGTATAAATAAGAAGTGTTACGTTCACAACATTTTCATAATAAATCATAGGTGATTAATTGTTATTAGTTCAAATTTAAACTTACCATTGAGATTAGTTTTTTGCTTCAACAATGACAACTAGTAACAACCTACCATTTAAAATTTGTTGTGAAAATATTGTGGATATAGCATTTCTCTAAATTAGAAATATAGATGAAAGAGAAACCTAACACGCTACTATTACTCGTAGAAATTTTAAAAGCATCACTTATTTGATTCACACAAAAGTGTACGTCTTAACACTTTCTAGAAGGGTAAAACATACTGATACGGTGATACCTATAACATTAAGTGGTTGAATACAAAGGTGAACAAGTTCTATTAATTTGATTTTATTGAAAGTATTATAGATTAGCTAGTGTAAAAATTTATGTCTATTTTAGCATAAATTTTTTTTTTCTATTTTAGATACTCTTTTTTTTTTATTGTTTTTCTTTCTTCACTTATAACAACTATCATTCACTATTTTCCTTCATATGTACGTAAAGAAAAAATTAAATACAAAATAAATAGTGTCAACTATCATCCACTATAATATTTTACACAACTTTTCATTGATTGATGTGTAGGGTCAGTCCTATCACTAGACCAATTAGGCAGTCGCCTAAGGTCCCCAAGTGGAACAATGCCTCAAATTTTAACCAATAGGGAAATTTCTATACCTATAAGAGTATTAATTAGGCCTCAATTATTAGCCAATAGATGTAAAAATAAATAAAAATTAGTAATGCAATGGACACAATAAAATGTAACAATAACTTCACAACATTTTTAAATTAACATGTTAACTCATACATGGACTCACCACAATCTCTAAATTACTCAAAAGAATTTTTTTAGAGTAATATTATGTTAACAACATTTTCATAATAAATCCTAAGTCGAAATCTATTATTGATAGGTAAAACACGTGATGTCATTGGTGGGCCAAATTGGAACCAATAATAGATTATAATTTAAGATTTGTTGTGAAAATATTATAAATGTAGCATTACTCAATTGTTTAACAAAGATAATAAAAAAAGAAAAAAAAAATAGCAAAGTGTAGGTGGACCACTATTCACTCATTTCTTTGGTTTTTATTTTTTATCTTTGTACTTTGTAGCTTTATACACATTAGTTATTAACAAAAAATTTTAAATTTTTATAAAAATTAGGCATGCCTCAAAAGGTTCTCTAGATAATTTGTTACTAGCAATGAACACAATATAATAATAAAAAAGAGGTGAAAATCTCTAAAACGAATAAACGGTTTTCAAAAAAAAAGTTGTAATAAAATTTAGATGAACAACTCACATATTAACAATGAATTCATTAAAAAAAAAAAAAAATCTAAAAAAATTTGCATCTAAACAGATTAGAAGAGTAGGTTTAAGTGTGTGTGTGTATATATATATAATTAAAAGCATAAATTCTATTTTTGTCCCTAAATTTTTGGCCAATTTTCATTTTGGTCTGTACTTTTTTTCCCTCTATTTTTGGTTTCTAAAATCGAAAAATCATTCTCAATTTAATCTCTACCACCATCTCACTAACAAAAATAATCTATGTGATTATTAAAATAATAATAATAAAAATGGTCACCACAACATCCAATTCAAAAAATTAATTTATAAATTAAAAAAAATAAAAGCATAATTAAAAAAAAAAAAAAACATGAATTTAGATATGGGTTCATCTTGAATAAGAACAGACAAGAACATTAACTTAGATTTAAACATAAATGCAAGAACACAAACCTGCCTTTAAACATCAATCTCATATATATATATATATATATATCTCTCTCTCTCTCTCTCTCTCTCTCTCTCTATTTGATGGTGTGTTGTGTGTCCCCACCCCCAAAAAAAAAAAACAAAACAAAAGAGTTGTGAAGATGTATTTGTTGATGTTAAGAGTGTTTATGTTTTGGGTATAAAACTAGTAGATCTGAGCCTCACCCATATCCCCCTATCTCTATCTCTATCTCTCTTTGCTTTTTTGTGTTTTTGTGTGTGTGTGTGTGTAAAACCAGTACATCTAGTTTCGTTTATTTTTGTTCTTTCATATTTGGCTACTGAAATAATGAGGGAAAATGATGAATTTTTTTTTTTTTGGTATTTTAAAATTATGCATTAAATTAGAGTTTATGAATTGAATTGTAAATAATATCTTATTGGTCCAAAATTTGGCATACATATTAAGAATTTAGAGAACATATAATTCAATTGTTATTGTTTTAAAATAATAATATGATAAAAAAAAAAGTTATTAAATGGTATAATATTACTCAAAATTATCATAAATATAGCTTTTGTATTTTATAGATATAGTAAAAATTCAACCTATGATATCTACTTTATGATGAATGATATTTTATCGCTAAGATACCAATTAAGTTACCATACTTATAACCTCTCTTTTTTCTTTTCCTTTTTTTTCTTCTTTTTTTTTTTTTTTTTTTTCCCTTTAATTTTAAGAAAGATTCCGTACATATTACTTAATTGATCTGACCCAAAATTCATAGGAAAATCACACACACGCCTTGCATGTATAATGCGTGTAACGTGTGTATGCATGTGTCTGTTTTTATGGATAACTAGCTTTAGCATTTTCCATACAAAAATCATCTATTTAATTAGAAACTTTACATGGTGAAATCAAGATGCCATTGTCGAGTAAAGGCGCTCGTCCAATAAGCTTGATGAAAGCATTCATTCGGAATTTGATCCCTAAGAGGAAAAAAAGACAATTGGCAGACAATGGCTATGACTATGACAATGCAGATGGAGTGTCCATATCAGATCTTATGAAACAAGTGAGTGAGACCATTGCATTTATAGTGTGTGTGCAGTTGTTTGTTTTTATGGGTAGCTACCTCTAGCATTTTCCTTACAAAAATCTTTTTTGATTGTTCTATTTATATATTTTACATTATGAAAATAAAGATCAAAAAGGGGAAGTCAAGTATTGGCGCTCGACTAAGCCTAAAGGGAGCACTCTTAAAGGTGGGCATTCGGAATTTGCAAGGAAATGACGATGGCAATGGCAACGGTAATGCCAATGGCAAGGGAACTTCCGTATCAGATTTTGGGAGGGAAGTGAGTGAGACCAATTTGTTGGTAGCCACACTCATCACTACTGTGACCTTCACAGCAGCTTTCACGGTGCCCGGTGGATATAACCAAAACGGAGATGATGCGGGCTTGGCAGTATTAAGCAAAAAACCTGCTTTCGGTGTATTTCTAATAGCTAATACTTTAGCTTTTGGATTTTCCACTACCTCAGTGTTAATCCACTTTTTATTGGCTTCAGACACAAGTACAGAGGACGTTTATCACAGTGAAGTGATACAGCGTGCCCCTCTTTTCACAAACTGGTCAATTGGAGCATTGCTGGTAGCTTTTATATCAGGCACCTATGCAGTTGTACCACACTCTTTTGGGATCAGTGTAGCCATTATTCTTTTTTGTTGCTTCCAGAGTAGCATGTTCGTTTCCCTCTCTCAATAAAGAAGTCTAGAAAGACTGATTGCTAAGCCCAAGCTGGTCTGAGATAATTAAATTGATTGTGGGCATTCAGAATTTGCAACGAAGAGGATTGAAAACTATGTTTTACAAGTTGGTATGGGCACAGTTGGAGTAAGAGGAATGCCGTCAGTATGAGGAAAGCATTATCTAGATCATTGTATTGGAGGTTTGTTGTGTTTAGGCTTGTTTCAAAGACTTTATTTGGTGTGCTTGTGTAATGCTTTTATTTTTATTTTTATTTTTATTGTTATTGTTATTTTTATTTTGGTGTTGTTACTTTGATCGTATTACCTTTGCTTTTGAATAAATTCTTCTTCATTAAGAAAAAAAAAAAAAAAAGCATGATATTTTTCTTTTGATTTTTAGATTTGTTGTATACCGAAATAGCATTCTTGATGAGCCCAGAGTTTCTTATTTAGAATGGATCTTATTCATTTTTATTGATTTTTTTATTTGCTCAACACCTTTAGACACTCAGGTGAAGTTTATTTTCAGAAGATGGTGGTCTTTCGTTATTATTGTTACTTGTTACTAGAGATTTTTCTTGTTCTATTTTATGATAAAAAGGTTATAAAGAGAAATATCCACTTCATCTAGCTGAAACCATTCTTCTTTTCAAGTTTTGTTTTTGTTTTCATCTCATTTTGCCTTTCTATTCAATACTACTAACTAACTCCCAAATCGTCATCTCTACCAACAACGACCTCTCCCAAACTAACTAGCTCTTCTCCTAGGTCATTAAAGACATCAAAATATGTCTTACCTCTTTTGATTGAATTAGTTCTTAAGACATAGTCAGTGGTAGAGTTAGAAAATTTTCTCAAAAGAGGTCAAGCCAAATGTATCATTGTATTCTGGTAACTTTATATGTTCATAACATTAATGACTTATATATGACAAAAAAGTCAATAATAAAAGGAAAATAAATGAGACAACAATAAGAGAAATACCTAAAATAACACTTGTTGAATTAGTAACAGAGGACATGTTAGTTAAGAAAGCAATGGAGAATGTGATTTTGGAGAAGAATACATGCGGCATATCAAACATTGTTTGATATATGGTTCTCAACACTATTTGTTTGGTGACCAACATGTTGTTGGACTTTTGTGGAGCCTAATTGTGTTTGATTCAGATTATTACCCAACCCAAAAAAAAGTGTTACGGTTTTTTTTTTTTTTTTTTTTCCTGAGGCATGGTCCATGTAGCAGAGATTAGGGTGGTGTGTGTTGTTTTGAGAGAGAAAACTTTACTATTGCAGCTTGTATTTTTTTTTTCCTATAAATAGTGAAATCAATGCAACTCCGTGGACGTAAGCAAATTGCTAAACTTTGTAAATATTGTCTTATGTGATTTTTTTTTTTTTCGGCGCATATTTTTCTCTATTTTTTTGCATCTTACAAATTTGGAAATTTCATGTATATTCCCTTCACATACGTTTTTGGAGATAAAGATCAGTTGTATTTAGAATTCGCTTAGGTCCATTAGAATTTTCTTTTATTTCCTTTGACATGTGAATAAAAAGTTATACTTATTGGCGAATGCTAGATAAAATTGAATAAATATTTTTTATTTGGAAAGAAGATTTTTTTTATTTTTTTTTTATTTTTATTTATAAATGCTTGATTGAGACTCAAAATGTTAAATTCAGTATAATGCTTAAATAAATAATTGAACATGAGATATTTAATGTTACAAATGATACTTGAGAAAACAATAAATTTTTTTTAATTACAATAAAATATTTTTTTTTAACAAACCAGGCAACTTGTTTATATAAATTTTTGGGTAAATTATAAGTTTGGTCCTTAACCTTTACATTGAATGTCAATTCAATCCCTAACGTTTTAAATGCGTCAATTTAGTCCTTAACATTTTCGTGTTGTGTCAAAATGGTTCATGCTATTAAGTGATAGATGGAAAATGCTAAGGTGACTAACGGCCAAAATGAAAAATTATTATTGTGCCACATTAGATGACATGCGTACTATTACTTGGAATAAATTTTTATTTAAAAAAAAAAGTTTTTGTTAAAATTGGGATCTCAAAATTGTTGTATTCCATACAAGTGACCTATGATCATCTGAATTCTAAAGCATCAATGTCAAGAATGTGGACCTCTCAATTGCTTTCCAATTAGACTACGAGTCAACAAGAAAGTCTTCAAGCTTTGGAATAATTTGTTGTTTCTTGCTGTTTTTGGCAATCAAACTTATAAGATTGTAACTTTATTTAGAAGAAAAACAATTCAATACATCTTGAGTCATATATGGCTCAATTATAGAAGAATTTTCCACTAACCATTATACAAAACTAAAAATTCCTTGAGCATACTAAGCCAGAATATGCGTTGGTTTGTTCCCTTGCCTCTTTACATGCAAGAGCTTAACAGATCTGAAACATTGCAATTTATGGCAAATTCTCAAGATGATATTAGAAATGGCAACTAGTCAATTGTTTGAACTTATGTGTACATATTTAAGTTTATAAAGATGATAAATTAACTTAAAAAATTATTTTATATATAAGAAAATTATTAGAGTTATTACTTTGATATGAGAAAATTAAAATCTTTATCCTTTTCATACACACACACACACACACACATATGTGTGTGTGTGTGTTTTGAATTTCTTTTCATGCTATATCAATATCATAAGTCTAGCCTCCAAATAAAAATTTTCAATCCGCCCCTACTCACCAACAAATTATTGAAACCATTTCTATTAAAGTAAAATTTACATACAATTTAAATATTATATACTAGATTTCCAATTAAATTCAACTGTGTGACCTGTATGATTGTATTAATTAACGCAGCTCAAGAAATGTTACCTTTCTTTAATCACAGTTAATTTAACCTTCTTCTCAAAAATTTAAAAAAAATAAAAAAATTTAACCTTTCAACTGCGTTGATGAATACAATCACATGGGTAAGCCTCAACTTAGAACCTAAAATATTGAATTTAAGTCTTTTTTTTTTTTTTTTTAACTCTTTGATTATTGTTCTTTATCATTAAATCAAGAAACCATTTAATTTTTTTTTTCGGATATATATATATATATATAACTCTCTCACACCGTCACACGCTATGTACATGTTTTTTTTATTTTTTTATTTATTTATTTTTATCAAGCTACATACATTGTTATTAGTTTCACTACAAATTTTACGGTCAAAGCTAAAAGCCTAAGACCAACAAAATAGATCACGTTCCTGGTTCCCAAAAAAAAGAAAAAGAAAAAAAAGACCATGTTCCCCAAAACCCCATAATCACCAACTTCTATTATTTTCTCGCCACTTTCTCGTTCTTCCCTCATTGTCCTCACAAGGGAATGAAATGACCATGTGGTGGCATGTCTGTCTGGTATTCTCTAATTATCACTTGTTCTTAAAATCAAACATTCAAACTGCATTGCTGATTTTGTGCCAAAATTTTTTCATGTTAGCGACCATCAAAAATAGGAACTTTCCCTCATTTTTCTCAACAACCAAACAGTGTCCTATCCTATGTGCATGCAATTTTGTGCACCTTTTTAACCTTTCTAATGACATGATTGTTCTTTATCCAGAATTCTTTTGAGCCATCTTTGACAATGTTTTCTTGGAATATTGAGCCATAAGGTACATTACTTTGATACCCAGATGCTATTTTTTTCTATATTTTTGTCTATGTTTAATGTTTTGATGCATGAATTGATGGTTTAGGGCCTCTCTTGTTCTAGATTTTGGAATACTTATGTGTTTCACTAGTAAAGTTGGTTAATTTCTGGCTTTTTATAGTTTTATCTGATTGTATTTTGGTGCATTTGATCTTCACATGGCACTGTTTGCATGGACTATTGAGCTAGCACAGATACTTTGATCCCCATATGTTATTTTCTCTGTTTTATCAGGTTTTGATTCATAAATGGGTTATCTTGAGCCTTTTTGGGCTTATTGGGAAATAAAAAATAAAAAAGCTTGGACCTTTTTGGTTGTGTTTCTGTTCTGCTTTTTGGTTTTACTGATGGCTTTGGTTTACCTTTTTCCTTTCTCACTTTTCACTGATTGCATGTATTTTACATTTGATTGTTACGTTCATTTGATCACCATTGATTTTTTTTCTTCAATTGCCATTTGATATTTGCTCTTGCGTTATTTTATTTTATTTTTTATTTTTTTTATTTTTATTTAATATTAATGGGCAATATAAGTGCTTCTAATTGAATTGTATGCTTGTTTTGCCTTTTCTCAACAAATTTGTTGCTTGAACGAAAAGAATTAGTGAAATACCTAAAATAATACTTGCTAAAGTAGTATTAACAAAGGACATGCTAGTGAAGAAAGCGATGGAGAATGTGACTTTGGAGAAGAATACATGTGGCATATCAAACATTGTCTGATATCTGGTTCTTAACACTATTTGTTTGGTGACCAACAGATGTTTTAAGAGATAAAGATCAGTTGTGGTTTAATTGAATTGGTTTTAAGGGCTTGTACGTGGCTTTTGAGAACTTGCATTGGTTTACTTCGGGTGGCATGTTTTGGTTGTATCTAAACATTTGTTTGTCCTCTTTATTTCATTCTGTTGGTTAAAGGAAGTTGCATTCTATTATTTTCGCGTGCCCCTATTAATGGCTTTGCATGCCTAGATGATTAAAAGCAAAAGGAGCATGGAGAATGTCCACAGTTTACTGAGAATTCCACAGTTTTGAGTGTCTCGTCAACGAGCAGGACAAAAATGGAAACACGCCCATGCGTTTGGTGGCCATCAAAAAGTATCACAGGTTTGTATACCGATTGGAAGACGGTAAAGGTGTTGACTTAAATGCTACAAACAATGAGGGCTTCACCACAATGGAATTTTATTGTCAAGAAAAAAGTTTAGTGTTAGACTACTGGACAACGGTATTCCCGTTCTGTCCTGCTCTGCTGATTTCTGAATGTATATATGCACTACTATTGCACAAGTTTTAGGAATTTTGGACGAAAAAATACTTTAACAAATGGGTAAAAGTTGTAACACACATGCCATACACATCTTATTTTGAATTGAAATTGTGAATTAGAGATAATTTCCAACTTGAAATTGTGTATAATAAACGCTAACTTTGACGAATTCTTCCTCCCCACTATGTACATTGAACAAAGAACAACTCTACCAACTTATTATAAATTTTATGGACAAAATGGGCTTCTGCCCTTTTTGAGCAAATTATATAGGAAAATGCTCATCTTTTAAAACTCGACTTTTAATAAATCGAGTTAGACTCTATAATGGCTTTTTTAAGAAGTCTATAGTGACGTTTTAAGGACCTATAGTAACATTTTTTAACTCGATTTCATTGAAATCGAACTATAGGCAATGAAATAGACCTATAGTGGCCTTTTTTTTTTTTACCTATAACTCAATTTCTTTGAAATCGAGTTAAAAAACGTCACTATAAATCCTTAAAACGTCATTATAAGCTCCTTAAAATGCCACTATAGTGCTTCAAATTTTTTTTTTTAACTTGATTTATAAAAAAATCAAGTTTTAAAAGAGAAGTATTTTCTTATTTAGTTTGGGAAGTGGGATATTTCCCTATATAATTTGCCTGAAAAGGGCAGAAACCCATTTTGTCCTAAATTTTACAAATCCGTGGCAGCGTGTCACATTAGCTATTTAAAAACTAAAGTAACACGATAGATTTAGTTTTAAAAACTAAACAACAAATAGATTTAAATAAAATTACGAAGCCAAATCTCAAACACCCCCCCCCCCCCCCCCAACAACAAACCCCCAAAAAAAAAAAAAAAAAAAAAAAAAATCTCACTCATCATTGGTATTCAAACTTCCTCCTCACCGCCAGCACCAATCTGATCTAATCTTCGGCAACCAAACCTTGACTGTTCATATCCTCCTCACATATTATCCTTGTATCATCGAATAATCTCCATCTCACCCAGCACACTACTATACTTCTATTTTCTCTTTCCTAGTTTTACTATATTATTATACTTACTTTTGACCTTTTGACTGACTTCACTTTTTTTGTTTTTTTGTTTATTGGTCTTTTTTTTTTTTTAAAAAAAGCTTATTAGCTTCACTTTGAGCAGTAGCAGTGCTAAAAAGCTATATTACTAAATTTAGCTACCAACGTCACGAAAAAAGGGCCGCATTGATATAGCTATAGCAAAAAAAAAAAATGCCATCTCAGCTACAATGGCAGATCACTATAGCTCATAGTTATATATAAAAAATAATATAATATTCAACCCTACAATATTATAATCAAGTTTAATTTATATTCACTTTTTTTTTTATCGCGTAAATACATTTTTGGTCCCTACATTTTAAGTTTATTTCTATTTTAGTCCATACTTTTCTATTTTTTCGCTTTTAGTCCCTAAAATTGAAAATGTGTTTTATTTTGATTCCTACTGTTACTCACTTGATAGAAATTACTGATGTGCCAAACAGAGTACAGTACTGACACAATAAATGCTAACATGACCATTAAAATAATAATAAAAAAAATTATTTGGCAATTAATAAATGCCATGTTAGATTAGAATTTTAAAAATTAATTTATCAATTTTAACAAAAAGAAAAAAAAAAAAACCAAATTAAAAATCTACAACACATGAATTTAGATTTTTTGTAAAAATGTTTGTTGTAAAAATGTTGTGAACGTATCATTTTTTTTTTCTAAAAAATTGTGGTGCCGACAGAGAAGGAAAAAAAAAAAGTGGTAAAGGCATTGCCGAAATAGTGGGGGGAAAAAAAAGTGGCAAATTGGCCACTTTTTTTTTTCCCTCTATTTCGGCAATGCCTTTGCCACCTTTTTTTTTTTTTTACCTTCTATTTTTGGCACCACAATTTTTTTTAGAAATGATACGTCCACAACATTTTCACAACATTTTTATAACAAATCCTAAGTGGCAGGTTATTACTGATTGCTATTATTGGGGCAAAAAAGTAATTTTAGTGTTAGGTTCAAATTTGACCCAATAACAACTAACCACTTGTAATTTGTTGTGAAAAATGTTGTGGGCATAGCATTTTTTTTTTCCCTCCATTTTCAGCAACTTAGTTGCCACAATTATTTTTTATTTTTTTTCTCCCATTTTTAGCAATGCCATTGCCACAATTGGTTTCCATTTTGGGCACTCCCCTTAGCATGCATTTTGGGCACTTCACAGGCAGGCTTGGCAGTATGAGCAGGACAAGAATTTCGGTAATCTCATTATCGAAATTTAATTTTCTCTCCCCTAATACACTGTATTTTTTCTTGCAATTTCGGCAACACTATTGTTGAAATTCAGTCTCTCTCCTCATTTTGCCAAATAACTTTGAACAATACCTATAACAACAATAAACTCCATTTTTTGCAATTTTTAGCCAAAAGACTCAAAAAAAATATCTCAATCTTTAAAATTCAAAAGTATTTTTTTTTTTTCAATTCAAATTCAAATTAAAATTGATAAATTAGAAATTCTTTGTTTTTAAAGTTTTAAATTAAAATGCTGAAGTGGCATATTTTAATACCAAATAAATTTTTTTAATATTATTTGAGTGGCCAAGTTAGCATTAATTGTGTCAACAATGCACTTTGTTTGCCACATTAGCCGTTTGTCACATCAGCAATTTTTAGCCATGGATTTTGCTTGTATTTCTATATGTGGATCTCTCTCCTCGTGGGTCTCTCTCTCTGTCCGTGGGTCTCTCTGTTCATGGGTCTCTCTATCCAAGTGTTTGGGTTCTTCAAGCTTGAAGTCCTCTCCATGGGTTGTCAGTTGTTGCGGTGGTGGTGGGTTGTTATGGGTGTGTGGGTCAACTTGTGGCAGTTGGGATGGGTTCCAATTGGGGTGATTTGTGATGTGTTAGTGGTCGATGGTGGTATGGTTGGTGGGTTCCAATTGGGGGAGAAAGGTGGATTTTTTTGCAATAACACCATCTTTGGAACAATTTCTTAGTTAGCAAGTTTCAAAATATGCAGACTTCACTGTAGTAACTCGAGCTTGAGAGACTCGATTTCTATGGACTTAACTCAAGGTTTACACACTTGATTTCCTTTTCTTCTTCTTTAACAAACCCACAAAAGCCCACGGCAAAAGAAGAACCACGGCAAAAGAAGAAGAAGACCCACCTTAGGAAGAAACCCACAAACACTCATAGTAGAAATCACACCCACATTAGGAACAAACCCACAAATCACAAAAATGGTTTTGGTTCGGGTTCAAAGAAAAGAGACCTTAAGATTAGACCACCGCCGATGGTGGCGATGATGGTCGGAGGAAGAGCCAAGGAGGATCGGCTATGGATATTCAGAGGGCAGAGGTGATGATGCTTCATTGCTTCGTTGTTGCGATGATGGTCGGAGGGATGAGCTTCAAATCAGACCAGTGCCGATAGTGGCGATGATGGCCAGAGGAAGAGGCGATGATGCTTCGTTGTTGCTTCTCTGGGTTTGCTGGTTTGTTATTTTTGCTGCTTAGTTGTTGTTGTTGTTTTTTTTTTTTTTTTTTTTTTTTTTTTTTTTTTTTTTTTTTCCACTTATAGTTTGGAAACATTAGAGCATTCTCATTAAGGGTTCTATGTGCCAAAAGATGCTCTTTTTTAGCATTTTTGACCCAAAAGCTTGCTCCATCAAGGGTTTTAAATGTTATAATTTTTGCATTGGTGAACAGTGCAGTCTTAAATATGAGACCGCGTTGTTCACCAATTGTAAAATTTATATTGTTTTTTTATTCAAGTGGAGCTCACTTTTTTTTTTCCTCATTTCTCTGCTCTCTCTCCTGTCTCACCATTTCTTTGCTCTCTCTATCTCTCTCTCTCTCTACCTCCAAACCCATGGTTGATTTGTGACTAACCCCAAATCAGCCATTGACCATCATCGCGGCGGCCCAAGGTGAGCAAACCGTGGCGGCCCACGGCAAGCAACGGCCCCATGACCACTCACGATCTAAACCAACCCACAGCCACACACGCGATCTGAAGCCACCCACAGTAATCCACAGTGATCTGAACCCACCCACGGCCACCCACTGTGATTTGAACCCCACCCATGGCGAGCCATGACCACCATCGGCCCACGACAATTTGAATCCCACACCAATCTGAAGCCTACAAGCCAATTTTGAGAGAGAGGAGAAGCTTTCACTGCTAATGGGTTTGTTGGTGGCAGCGTTGGTGGAGGGTTTTTTTTTTTTTTTTTTTTTGCTGTGGTTGGTGGTGGTGAATGGATTTGGTGGTTGTGGGTGGATGTGGAGGTTTCTGCTATGATTTTCTTTTTTCTTTTTTTGTGGTGGTGGGTTTTTGGTGGGTGGTTGGTAGTGTGGTGTCGGTGGTACTGTGAGAAAGAGAGAGACAGAGGAGAGAGAGGAAAAATAAAAAAATTATTGAAAAATAATAAAGAAAAATTATTTAAATGAAATGGTAAAAGAACTAGAAGTTTTGACGTAGGTTGTATTGAAAAGTGGGGTGTTATATGTTATAAAATTGGGTTTTGAGATAGTAAATGCTAATTTTTTTGCAAACCTTGATAAGAATGCTCTTACTGACTAACAAAATTGTAAGCATGTTGGTATTTTAAAAAAAAATCCAAGAAAGGTTTGGTGGGTTGTGGTGGAAGATAGAGAGACAAAGATGTAGGGCAAAATTTGCTCAACAACATTCTTTTTCAGAAAAATATTAGATAGACAGCACGCGTTTGAAGTTATTTAGTAAGTTGGACTGGTTTTTGAAAATTGAGTTTGTGAAACTCGAGTTCCAACCCAAAATCGAGTTTCTCAAACTCGATTTATGCTTGACCTTGATTTTTTTTTTTTTTCTTTTTTAAAAAAAAGGTGGAACTCGATTCTGTTGATCAAATTTTGCCAAGATGTAGAAAGAAATAGACGAAGAATAATATATATATATATATATATAAAGTGCAAAAAAAAAAAAAATAGAATCATTCACGTTAGGTGTGTTATAAAGTAGTGCGTTAAAATAGATAATTAGAGTTTTTAAGAAGCTAAAAGCTAAAAAATTTCTTTCTAAAAAAAAAAAAAGCTAAAAAATTTCCCTTCATCGATGCTAATGCTTTTATGTGGGAATACTTCTATATGCACACTAAGTATGATTGGATTCTTCTTGAACTTGAAAAAATTTTGTTGTCTCTCTTCCCTTTTTTTTTTTTCTTTAGTTAGAATTAAAAAATATTATTTTTGATTATTTAGTTTGTTTCTTAAGGATAAAGCGTAAAGTAATTTCTTTTAAGAAAATTCATTTCGCAAAACCCGTACTTTGAAATTTCTGCCCTTTGATTCCTTTACGGCTTTACCACTCATCAGTTCCGTGACTCACTAATTAAGTTGCAACTTGCAATCAGAACAAGCCTAATTTCCAGGAATTTGATCTAGCCTCATAACTATGGCCGTATCTCCCTTGATAACCTGTGGCTTAGTCAATGGCAGAGCCAGCAATTTTTTTTTTTTTTCTTTTTTTTTTTTGAGAATCAAATAGAAGAAAACAGCAATTTGTTTTTTGAAAATAAAAATATGATGACTAAGTAATTTTATTAGAGTCTAAATTTGGTAAAGATAGGATGTAAAACTTTCAATACCACCATGCCATGTCAGATTTTCACATAGTTTCACAAACTAATGAATAGAATCTAGCACATAAAACTCTTTCTCAATATTTTTTTTAATTTTTCAGAAAATCAACTCCTATAAAATTAAAACATGTGCAAATATCACTGCCTCGAACTATACAAAAATGCCGGTGGAGATGATTCCAGAGCCACCTTCATGTGGTGGTTGCGACCTTCAAACCCATCCCTCCTGTTCATACAAACATCAAAACCCCTTTTTTCAAAGAAACCAAATCTCAACATTTGGTTTCATCCAAGGAGGTGCAGAGCAATTTCAAGAGAAGACTTGGTTCTTTGTCTTCATTGGAAGACTTTCTTTCCATCAATGCCTTTCTCAAAGTGATTCTAATGAAAAAGTTACGATTTTTGAAAAAGTTGTCAACTGGGTTTTGTATTTGGTGTACAAGGGATGTCAAACCAGTTTATAGGAAAAACAAATTCATTTGCTAACTTATCATAAATGGGCACACCGTGAGGACAAAATTGGGAAATGCCCCATTTGGGTAAAAATAGCAGCATAATGCCATTTTCTCCAAACTATATAGGGAAATGCCCCTCTTTTGTAACTCGATTTTCTCAAAATCGAGTTATAAAAAAAAAAAAAAAAAAATCTAGAGCCCTATAGCGGCGTTTTTAAGGACCTATAGTGACGTTTTGTAACTCCATTTCCATAAAATCGAGTTATAGGCAATTTTTTTAATTTTTTTTACCTATAACTCGATTTCTTATAAATCGAGTTAAAAAAACGCCACTATAGGTCCTAAAAACGTCACTATAGGCTCTTAAAAAACGCCGCTATAGGGCCTAACTCGATTTTGAGAAAATCGAGTTACAAAAGAGGGGCATTTCCCTATATAGTTTGGAGAAAAGGGCATTATGCTGCTATTTTTACCCAAATGGGACATTTCCCAATTTTGTCCCACACCGTGAAGGTCCTGAATGATCTAGGAAAGCAAGAGAACCCATTTATCAAGAGGAGAGTTTTGATTGTGTCCAAGTGGTCCTCAAGCAGTCAAGTAGATCCTCCTTCTACAGCTCCATTAATCCTAAATCCATGCCCTCACTCTCTAATTTACACCAAGTCCTTACAGAATTTAAATTCAACTATATATGTTCAAAAATCAAAGATACTTCTGTCAGCCATTTAGTGATTCTTACCAATTTCAAAATATAAATATAGTATTATATATATATATATATATATATATATATATTTATTTATTTATTTATTTTTGATACAAGATAAAATTTTTACTCTAGCCTAATCTAAGTGTATATGTGTATGAAGCTCCCTCCTAAAGACTTGAACCCTGGCCCTTGCCATACCTCACAAGCATTTATACTTATGGAGTGACTACCGCACCAAAGGTGCGCGGTGGTAAATACAGTATGATATTGATATGCCTTGCTTGTGTATACATTCATCTTCCTTTAATTATTTTCCATTAAACTGGTTTATTAATTATTAACACTGATTTAAGGGAAGTACAAATTACCACAGCATATAGGAAGACACAGCATTTTATAGCAGACACAGGAAATTTGCTCCAAGAAGCAGTAGGGAGAGACTGGAAACAACTTCAACCATCTAGAAAGGTGTCATTACTCATGAGGGTTTGTATTCTGATGGTGAAAGTGACTCTAGGGATGAAGACTCTGACGATGAATGGTGAACATAATTACGAGCCAAAATGGGCTTTTACCCCTTTCTCACAAACTTTCTAGCAAAATGCCCTATGTCTGAAACTAATTAAGGAAATACTCTTGTTTTGAAAATCGATTTTCTAAAAATTGAGTTTCAAATGTAAAACTCAATTTTTGGAACATCGAGTTATAACGAACATGAACTTTGAAAAATAAAAATAAAAATTTCTAGAACTCAAGTTCCATGTGAAGTACTTGAGTTCTAGTTCCACTTGAATTTTTTTCAAGGAACTCGAGTTCCATGAACTCGAGTACTTCACATAGAACTCAAGTTCCTTGAATGGAATTCGAGTTTCATGAACTCGAGTTCCAGAAATTTTTTTTTTTTATTTAATTTTCGTTTGCTATAACTCGATTATCCAAAAATTAAGTTTTAAATTGAAACTCAATTTTTAGAAAATTGAGTTTTAAGATAGGGGCATTTTCTTAAATAGTTTCAGATATGAGACATTTTACTGAAAAGTTTTGGCAAAAGGGACAAATGCCCATTTCGGCCCATAATTATGTATGAAGGGAAGAATATAATTATACTCTAAAAGATAATAGTGCTCCTATGGATTATGGGATACAGTCAAATATGCTACACAATTTTGAGCTGCCTATCTCGTTGGCTGTAGCCTGCTTAGAGTACGTTCGGCAAATTTTACTTTTGCTTTTTTCTCAACTTTTTTTTGCAAATAATATAATATTAAATTTTGTGGAAATAAGCTAATTTGAACTTTTTTTTTATCACATATTTATATAAAAGTTACCAAAAATTATATCTTTTAATAAATACTATGCATCCATGTCTAACGAGTGTCCCGTATCCCGTACGTAACGAACAAGGACACAACAGCCTAAATGTCGTGTACGTGCTTTCCAGTTAACCATAAAATAAATAAATAAATAAATAAATAAATAAATAAGAAAGAAAAAGAAAGAGTATAGTTAATAGACTGACGGTGTCAGAATTTTTCAAAGATCGACAAGAATTTTTCACTAAAAGAGATTTCATTAAAAACCACAACCGTTGAAGATGATGATTGATTTGTGTTTCCTTTTCTAGTTGGCTTAGACAATTTATTGGTCATAATTTGTAGACTTTATGTTATTGTGTATCTTGTCCAAATTCACAGTTGAGTTTTTGTTCGTGTGTTTGTTGTTATTTGGACTTTACGGTATTATGCTTTGACGATACTGACGAAGTTCAATAGAATACCGACGGCTACGATTGGTACGGACAAACACATGATCTGGAATCGGGCATACGCTCCACTGACGAATACATCCAGACCATTCAATACATGGAAAGCAGTTACGGAGACAACTGTACAACCTGTTGTAATACAACAATGGCCTATTAAAGAGACTCAGGCGTTACCAAAAGAGCATTAAAAACCTCCATAACTGCCCAACGGCTAGAAGCCAAGAGAAGGCATATAAAGCCACCTACATCGCTGAGGAACAGGTACATACACATAGAGAAACCCCAGAGCTCTGTTTTGATTATTATTTCTAGTTATCTTGCTCACTATTATTCAAAAGTATTTTTATTGACTTTGGCATCGGAAGCGTTGTGGCAGGCACCACACCGGTGTCCATCCCCAGGAGTTGGAAGATCACCTCCGTCCATCGAACAAGTTACTGACGAGTTCACGCTCATCAGTTTGGCGCCGTCTGTGGGAACGATACTTTTTCGTGTTCAAACTCGGAATAGTAATCCTCTTATCTTTGTTCGTACAGGATGGAGTCTAATCAAGATGCTGCAGCCTTAGCACAACAAGTCCAAGCCCTTGCAGCCACAGTCGAAGAACTGACCAAGCAGAACCAAGAAATGAGATTGCGACTTCAGCAAGAGGAAAATCGTTCAAAGGGAAATCAGGAGGATGAAGGAGATAGCAACAGAAGGAGTGATCACCGAAGGCCAAACACTCCCGTCGAGCAAAATTCCGATGTTATTCGGGAGATGAGGAGGGAGATGGATGAATTGCGGAATGCTATTAAAGAGAAGACAGAGCGGACTGTGGATTGAATGGTCCGGGCAACAGATTCGCCATTCACTACAGCAATTCTCGACTGCCCAGTACCATCGAAATTCAGGTTACCTTAGCTCGAACCATTCGACGGACTGAAGGATCCTCAGGATCATCTCAACACCTTTAAGACGACCCTAGGACTTCAACAACCTCCAGATGAGATATTCTGTCGCTCCTTCCCAACTACACTTAGAGGAGCTGCCCGAGAATGGTTCACGAAGTTGCCAACATCGTCAATCGATACGTTCGACCAGTTGAGCAGCTCCTTCCTACGTCACTTTATAGGAGGACAACGACCAAAGAGGACTGCAGACCACTTGCTTACCATCAAGCAGGGGGAAAGGGAAACCCTGAGGTCGTATGTGAAGCGTTTCACGAGAGAAACGCTGGAGGTAGACAAAACCGACGATATGGTGCAGCTGACGACCTTCAAAGCAGGGCTAAGATCCAGAGATCTCGTCAGTTCCCTCGCGAAGAATCCCCCAAAGACGATGGCTCAAATGCTCATCAAAGCGCAAAAGTACATGAATGCTGAGGACGCTTTAGCTGCCATTAAGGACGCGGGTAGAACAGGGGATAAAGGCAGAAAGGAGGACGACCGTAGAGGGCAGAAACGAGATCGTCCAGATCGTCGAACCAATGATGGAGTTAGACGGAAGGATGATAAAAATCCGCGATCGACAAAATTCACCCCTCTTGTTATGCCTGTTGACAAAATTTTGACACAGATTAAGAACGAGCACTACCTTAAGTGGCCACGACCACTACACTCGTCCCCCAACGTCCGCGACAAGACTAAATACTGCCGATTCCACAAAGATCACGGCCACTACACTGAAGATTATAGAGATCTCAGAGAACAGATAGAGGAATTGATAAGGAGAGGGAAGTTGCAGAAGTTCGTAAAGAAGGGGGAACAGAACGAATTCCGGGATGAAAACAAGGGTCACCAGGGGTCCACCTCCAGGAGAGACGACCGTCAGCCACAACCCCCTCAAAACGTAGTCGGGGAGATACAGACGATAGCTGGGGGGCCTATCACCGGGGGTTCATTCAAATCACTCAGGAAAGCACATCAACGGCATGTGAATAGCGTCCATACGATACCCCCAAACAAGTACAGACGGACTGACCAAGATATGACCTTCAATGAGGATGATTCCAAAGGAATAAAACAGCCTCACAATGACCCGCTGGTCATTATGCTCACCATTGAAGGATTCAACACCAAAAGAGTCCTCGTGGACAACGGCAGCTCTGTCGATATTATTTACTTTTCCGCTTTCTAACAATTAAGGTTGGATTCCAATAAACTTCGTCCTTTCGATTCTCCACTTGTTAGTTTTAGCGGCGACAAGGTGTATCCCAGGGGTATAGTAACGTTGACAGTAACGGTGGGAACGTATCCAAAACAGTTGACTCGGCAGATAGACTTCTTGGTAGTGGATTGTCCCTCGTCCTATAATGTTATCATCGGAAGGCCAGCCCTCAACAAATGGAAGGCGACCACGTCCACCTACTGCTTGAAGGTGAAGTTTCCAACGGAAGAAGGAATTGGCGAAGTCAAAGGGGACCAGGTTTTAGCTCGGGAATGCTATCAAGCTGTGTTGGCATCTAAGGAAAACCATGCGTGGGTAGTGGAAGAGAAAGAAGAAGGAAAAATGGAAGCCCTGGAAGTGGTGGAGCTGGTCGAGGGGGAAAGGACGAAAACAACCAGGATTGGAACAACATTGAGTCCCGAGATAAGAACGAAGCTCATCCAATTTCTTAGAGCTAATTTGGATGTCTTTGCTTGGAACCATGACGAAATGCCAGGGATATCCCCAGAAGTCATCCAGCATAGGTTAAATGTAGACCCTGAGAGGAAACCTGTCAAGCAGAGACGAAGGACATTCGCGCCAGAAAGAGACCAAGCAATTGCTGACGAGGTAAGTAAACTCTTGGCTGCAGGTTTTATCAGGGAGGTGTACTATCCAGACTGGTTAGCAAACATCGTCCTAGTGAAGAAAGCCAACGGAAAGTG
Source organism: Quercus variabilis (assembly GCA_030445155.1). Taxonomy (NCBI): domain Eukaryota; kingdom Viridiplantae; phylum Streptophyta; class Magnoliopsida; order Fagales; family Fagaceae; genus Quercus; species Quercus variabilis. The sequence goes on from CP129447.1 coordinate 7,059,310, forward strand.
GAGGATGTGCGTGGACTTTACTGACCTAAACAAGGCCTGCCCGAAGGACAGTTTTCCTCTCCCAAGAATAGACCAGCTGGTGGATTCCACGGCCGAGCACAAGCTGTTAACGTTCATGGACGCATTCTCTGGGTATAATCAGATAAAAATGGCCGACGAAGATCAAGATAAGACCGCCTTTATCACCAGCCAGGGACTTTACTGTTACAAGGTAATGCCCTTCGGTCTCAAGAATGCAGGAGCAACATATCAAAGGTTGATGAACAGAATGTTCGTCAAACAAATAGGCAGGAATATGGAAGTGTACGTCGACGACATGCTCGTCAAAAGCAGGGAAGAGCTTAGGCATCTAGACGACCTTAAGGAGACATTCGATACCCTCAAGCAGTACCAAATGAAATTAAACCCTGGTAAGTGCGTTTTTGGGGTCGCCTCAGGAAAATTCCTGGGATTCATGGTATCCCAGAGAGGGATAGAAGCAAATCCCGAAAAGGTGCAAGCTATACTTAACATGGCATCACCCACGACCGTTAAGGAAGTCCAGAAGCTCACAGGTCGGATTGCAGCTCTAAACAGATTCGTGTCGAGAGCAACGGACAAATGCTTGCCATTTTTTAGGACCCTGAAGCAAGCATTCGAGTGGACCGACGAATGCGAAGCAGCCTTTCAGGAGCTCAAGCATTACCTCAGCAATCCACCCCTTTTAAGCCCGTCCAAGGAAGGGGAAAATTTATACTTATACCTGGCGGTTTCGTCTACAGCCGTCAGTGCAGCCTTAATACGAGAAGAAAAAGGGAAACAACTTCCAGTGTATTACATCAGTCAGGCTTTCCAGGGAGCTGAATTCAAGTACCCGAAGATCGAGAAAATCACCTTTGCTTTGATAATAGCCTCGCGCAAGCTCAGACAATACTTCCAGGCAAACCCAATCTTGGTAATGATGGACCAACCCATCAAGAAGTCTATGAACAAACCCGAGGCAGCTGGGAGGATGGTCCAATGGGCAATTGAACTCAGCCAATTCGACGTAGAGTACCACCCCAGGACTGCCATCAAAGCACAAGCTCTGGCTGACTTCATCGCAGAGTTTACTCCCCCGGATGAACCAGACGTTACAAGCATGAACGAGACTTGGGTAATACAGACTGATGGGTCATCAGCCCAGAAAAGGGGGGGAGTAGGGGTCGTCATAAACACTCCTGACGGGGAAATGTTGAAGTATGGAGTCCAGCTGAAGTTTCCAGCCACCAACAACGAAGCTGAGTACGAGGGAATTTTGACAGGGTTAAGACTCGGAAAGGAGCTGGGGGCCAACAACCTAATAGTCCAGAACGACTCAAAGCTAGTAATTGGACAAATCAGAGGAGAATACGAGGCAAAGGAGGAAAGGATGCAGAAATACCTTAAGTTGACGAAACGACAGACTCAGGAGTTCGAGAAAGTAGAGTTCGTCCAAATTCCGAGGAGCCAGAATGTGGCCGCAGACAAAATATCGAAGATAGCCTCGTTTGAAGAAGTGAAATCAGGGACGGAGCTAATGCTGGAAATACAAAGGCACCCCAGTATTGAGGAAATTTCAACATTCGTAGTTGAAGGCACCGGAAGCTGGATGACGCCCATTCTCTCCTTCCTCCAGGACGGTCACCTGCCTCAAAATAAAAATGAAGCCAGGAAAATCAAAAAGAGATCCGCTAGATTCACTATTATCGGTGACACCTTGTACAAAAGAGGATTCTCCATGCCATACTTGAAGTGTGTTGACGAAGAAGAGGCGGAATACGTCTTGAGGGAGGTCCATGAAGGGATATGTGGGGATCATCCAGGCCCAAAATCTTTGGTGAGGAAAATTATGCGAGCCGGTTACTTCTGGCCAACCATGCAGGGCGACTCAGAAAAGTTCTCCAAGAGGTGTGACAAATGTCAAAGGTTCGGGAATGTGCAGCAGCTCCCATCCGAAAAACTGACGACTATAACATCCTCCTGGCCCTTCGCACAGTGGGGAATCGACATCGTCGGCCCACTACCTCAAGGAAAAGGTCAAGTAAAATTCTTACTAGTTGCTATTGACTATTTCACTAAATGGGTGGAGGCAGAGGCAATGGCAACCATTACCGAGGCCAAAATCCAGGGGTTTGTATGGAAGAACATAATTTGCAGGTTCGGGATCCCAAGGACGATCATATCAGACAACGGACGACAGTTCGATAGCCAAAGCTTCAAGGACTTTTGTTCAGACTTGGGTATCAGGAACCAGTTCTCGTCACCGGGCCACCCCCAGGTGAATGGCCAGACGGAAGTAACGAACCGCACGTTGCTGAAGATCATAAAGACTAAACTAGACGACGCGAAAGGAGCCTAGCCAGAAGAACTGTCCAATGTATTATGGGCTTACAGAACCACGGCCAGAACCCCAACAGGAGAGACCCCCTTCCGACTCACCTACGGTACTGAAGCCGTCATCCTGGTCGAAGTGGGAATTTCCAGCATCAGGAGAGAGGCATTCAATGAAGAGGAAAACGAGGACCTACTTCGACTTGACCTAGACTGTCTGGACGAAGTTAGAGACAAGGCATTCAGCAAGATGACGAAATATCAGAGAAAAATGAAAGAATACTACAACAAAAGGGTGAAGCTCAGAAGACTCAACATCGGGGACCTAGTCTTGCGCAAGGTGACCCAGGCAACCAGAGATGCAACCCAGGGGAAGCTCGGCCCCACGTGGGAAGGACCATACAAAGTCACTCACTACTCCAGACAGGGCAGCTACCACCTGGAGACCCTAGACGGACAGAAGCTGCCAAGACCGTGGAATATTGAACACTTGAAGAAATATCATCAGTAGTTGTAATCGAAAGACACACTCGTTAGTCACGATTAATAAATGAATTGTTCATCTTATATTTGCGTACAATACATGCCTGAAGAAACAAAGAAAAGCCAAAAATGGCTAAGTAACAAGATTCCGCTTTGACGGATGTAAGTTACTGACGAATATAACGTCGCAAAAGAAAAGCCAAAAATGGCTAAGTAACAAAATTCCGCTTTGACGGATGTAAGTTACTGACGAATATGACGTCGCAAAAGAAAAGCCAAAAATGGCTAAGTAACAAGATTCCGCCTTGACAGATGTAAGTTACTGACGAATATAACGTCGCTCAAGAAAAGCCAAAAATGGCTAAGTAACAAGATTCCGCCTTGACGGATGTAAGTTACTGACGAATATAACGTCGCTCAAGAAAAGCCAAAAATGGCTAAGTAACAAGATTCCGCCTTGACGGATGTAAGTTACTGACGAATTAAACGTCGCTCAAGAAAGGCCAAAAACGGCTAAGTAACAAGATTCCGCCTTGACGGATGTAAGTTACTGACAAATAAAAAGTCGCTGAAAAGTGTCTAAGTAACAAGATTCCGCTTAGACGGATGTACGTTACTGACAATTACATAAGTAGCAAAGAGATTGTAATATCTGCGAAAATAAAACACACATGCAAACGAAAAGCACCCTAGAAAACTCACAATTAAAAGCATACAACAGGCAAACACGTCAGGACACAGAAAAGGTAAGTTTAAGAATTATCCTTGTTCCTTCTGCCAACCCATAAACACTGGGTTAAAAAAAAAGGGTGTTCCTGAGTTACATTTACAAAAGAGCCTTCACGGGCGAAACAAAAAAAAAAAAAAAAAAAAAAAAAAAAAAAAAAAAAAAAAACTTTCTGTTTCCCTAAGTAACAGGTTCAAGAGTCGGGGGCATTAGTGGCTATGTCATCAGCAGAAGGGGCATCTCCGGGAACATCTTCAGCAGGGGTTGCAGATGCAGCGGCTTCGTCAGTAGCCATCTCCTTGTCCACCTCCTCCAGATCCAGGTTTCCCATATCGATGCCAGTAGGATGCTTGACTAAGTATCTGCGCAAGAGCTCAAAGCCTTTGAAGTACCAGCTGAAGAGCACAGTATTGTACTCTTCAGTGGTTTGAAAGGCCTCCACCGACCTAGCGGCAACAGTCTTCAGCATCTCCTTAGAACTCTAGAGCTGCTCGTCCTTCTCCAGGTTCAGTTGGCGCTCTACTCTAAGGTCGTCACCTAAGACCTTGACCTTTTCCTTCAGAGTAGTAGCCTCGTCCATAGAGTCAATGAGATTCTTCTTCAGCTGGGAATTCTCTTTCTCCAGAGCTTGCACCTTTGACACGAGGGATGCAAGCTTAGCCTCTTGAGTAAGATACTCGGAGGCCATATGCAAACTCTCTCCCAGTGCCTAAAAAAAAAAAAAAAGAGAAAGAGAGAAAGTTGAAAGGAGTTGGTGAAAGACACATTACCTGGACTAATTTATGGACGTGGCCACTGGCGACCGAGTTAAAGGAAACTCCAGAGAAAGCTTTCAGTTCATCGGAAGTCATTATTGAGTGAGCCCGATCAACCGCAATCTTCTCGTCATTCCATACTGACGAGCGACCAGTGTCCACCTCTTTCTCCTTCTCTTTCCCTGTTAGGCGCGGCCTCTTAGCGACGGGAGTAGGAAGCTCCTCCACCGAGTTGGACGGGGAAGCAGTCCTAGTCGTCTCTGTATCGGATGGGAGGGGAGTACCGGAAGATGGCGGAGCAACGGGAAGACCCTTCCCCACTACACGCACAGTCTTCTTGCCTATATTAGACAAGGGCTCGCTCTTCTTCGCCCTCATCTTGGCGTACAGGTCCTTGTTAAACTTCGATGTCATCCCTGCCAAATGGAAAAGCATTACCCACGAAGGAAAGCGTAAAAACATGAGAGGTCAGTACTGACGAATATATAACTTACTCTTTTTTCCTTCAATATCCAATGTTTTTAGAACAAAGTCGGAAGGCTCAGGACCGATGCAAAAGAACGCGAGGGTTCTGGGATTGACGAGGTCGTCCCAGTTCTCGATCGTCTGCGCATATTTAATCGCTTTTTGCACGCGCTCTCTGTACCTGCTCTTGAGCTTAGGTCGTCTTTTAACTATAAAAGATAGAAAGACGACGTCATCAGTGATGGACAGGAGTAGAAAAAAACTCAAGGTACAAATTAGAAACGACAAAACTCAAAGTGTACAAAGTAGAAATGTTGACGCACCTAAAGTCGGGGTTTCCCACCGACGACGTAACACTGGGAGATCACCCCAAACCTCCCCCGAAGGCGTCTCAAAATCGTCTCCAGACACATAAAAGAATCTGGATTTCCAGTACCTGAACGACGAAGGTAGTTTCTTGACGATCCTAGTCCCTCTCTCCCAGGGCACTAGTTCATAGTACCCATACTCCTTTGACGCCTTCAACCTATACAAATATACTAGCTCGTCTACCCTAATCATGTCTCCATCATTAGCCGCCAGCCATATCCCCATACAACTGATTAAGATTCTCCAGAAGTTAGGCATGAGCTGCCCCAGAGCAATTCCAAAATAATGTAACAGCTCCATCAGGAAGGGATGTACGGGGAACCTCAACCCACAAATGAAGGTTGCCTCGTAAAAGCAAACCTCACCAGGGAAGAAGTGACACGCCCGGTCATCCACGCTGGGCAGACGAACCCTAACCCTATCAGGAAACTGAAACCTATCCCTAAATCTCGCCAGTGTGTCTGCGTCTAACCCACACTCCTCACCCTGGGTGTAAAAAGCCCTAACCTCTCGAGAACCAGAAACGGCTGTGTCTTCGTCCACAGGACCACCATTGGACGACAATCCAGTCTCAAGCTCACTCGATCTAACCTCCGACATATCTATTCGCCCCCCAACCTCGTTCCTAAACCAATCGAAAGATTGACGAAGCAGAGGCAACAAATCAGCCAAAGCAACACTTAAGTCGTTACCCTCAAAAACAAAATCCCCAATGTTCAAGGGACCCCTCAAAAATCCACCTAACCGAGCAAAAAGGAACGAAATTGAAGGGCAAGCTATCCTAACCTCTAAGCTACTAAGCATGAAAAATCTAGAAAACCCAACAGCAAACTAAACCCAAAAAAAAAAAAAAAAAAAAAAAAAAAAACCAACAACAACAACAACAAATAGAATCAGAGCCAAAACAGTAACAAAACAGGAAAGCCAAACACTGGGAAATAGACATACCTTGAAGGAGCAAGCACCACCAGAAGAGGAGGGACCACCGCACCGGTTGTTAGTTCGCAGAAGAAAGGCAGCAAAAACTCACCGGAGAAAAAGCTCGGAGCAGATGATTAGATGAAGAAAGAATGGGAGTAAAAGCAGATTTCAAACTGAGGCCTTGGAAAACTGAAATAAAGAAACAGCGGGAAGTCCAATAGTCCCACCAAATCAGAACATTAACTGCACCTACCAATACACGCCACGTGTACCACGATTCGCGAAGCGCCGCCGCCTTGCAATTATTTCGGAACGAAATCCCAAACGACACACAGACTCTTCACATTCTATGATCGTCATGTCGATAACAGACATAGAATCAGGGGGCAGCTGACGATACTGACGAAGTTCAATAGAACACCGACGGCTACGATTGGTACGGACGAACACATGATCTGGAATCGGGCATACGCTCCACTGACAAATACATCCAGACCATTCAATACAGGGAAAGCGGTTACGGAGACAACTGTACAACCCGTTGTAATACAACAATGGCCTATTAAAGAGATTCAGGCGTTACCAAAAGAGCATTAAAAACCTCCATAATTGCCCAACGACTAGAAGCCAAGAGAAGGCATATAAAGCCACCTACATCGCTGAGGAACAGGTACATACACATAGAGAAACCCCAGAGCTCTGTTTTGATTATTATTTCCAGTTATCTTGCTCACTATTATTCAAAAGTATTTTTACTGACTTTGGTATCGGAGGCGTTGTGGCAGGCACCACACCGGTGTCCATCCCCAGGAGTTGGAAGATCACCTCCGTCCATCGAACAAGTTACTGACGAGTTCACGCTCATCACTTGTTATTTTATTTTGGACTTAATGACATTATGGATTACATTTGGACTTTGATTATTTAAAGTTGTGATTTATAACTATTTTGTGTTGGCTTTAATTCTGTACCAAATTTTATTGTAATTATGTCCAATTTTATTTATCCTGTATTTTATGTGGAATTTCTTTGTAAGGGTTGTGTATGAGAGAGAGTATGAAGACTCAAGACAAAGTGAAGAGCAAAGAAGTTTTTTGGGGTAGCTCGTCAGAAGCCTTCCCGCAAAGTGAAGCTTGTGCATAGCACATGGCTAGAATGCGAAGAGTCATGACAGATGGTGACAGCTAGTTTTTGCGAGTGTCTCATGGGAAGGCCTTCTCGCGAGATACCCATGAAACATTCTGTTTTGCCAATTTGTCATATTTGATACACTAGGTCTCTACACACATTAGATATACTCACATCACCCACATATTGTGAGGAGTGCTTTTTTGAGAGAAAATCCTAGCCACAACCTTTGAGAGATAGAGATTGTTATACTCACAATCCTCTACACAATCTATCGTGGTTTTCCTCAACTCCTACCTCTCCATTTCCAACTCCTTGAGAGGTTGATAGCCTAAACACTTATCACACACATCCTGAGTGTAAAGTGAAGTTTTGGCGTTGCTGGGAAGCATTGGAAGAAGCCATATGTTTGGTGGAGGCAATCGAGTTGAATTGCGTAATCTGAAGAGTTAGAGAAGACAAGGTTTGGCGAAGTCAGTTGGTAGCAGGAGCTTGGAGGGCTCGAGTACATGGGGTAGACTAGGCTTGGAGAGTCTTTTGTTATTCATGTACTCTAACTTATTCTCTAGTGGATCGATTTACCGCTTGGAGGGCGGCGGAGAGGTTTTTAGCCGAGTTCTTCGGTTTCCACTTCGATAACACATTGGCGTGTTATCTTGTGTTTGCATTTTTCTTTTCTACTCTTTTAGCTTTCATTTTATTGCTATGATTTAATGAATAAGGCTTAGAGTAGTTATTTTATTTATTTGCTCGCATTTACTCTATTCCGCACTTAGTTTAAGTTAGAGTAAAATCAACTGAGCCGTAACCTTTAATTTAGGGGTCTAAACAACTTTTGTGTTTTCACACAATTTCGAGCTTTTAGATTATGACAAGAATGAATTACACTTTGACATATAAGTAGCATTGGCAAATGTGGATTAATACATGATTATGACCAGACTTTATGGTATTAGTAGATAAGTTTTCCAGTTGGTGATTGTGTGAATATTACCAATTCGAAAAAGGCTTTTTTTTTTTTCATAGTAGATGAATTTTTGACGTTATGTAATGCATAGAGAATATTTATGCAATGAGTTTTGTAGTATATTTGTACTTGTATCAAGGGCAATTTGAGCTTATTTTTTAAAGCCCAAAATCTGGTCATTTGTTCCAAATTGGTTAATTTTTTTTATTTAATAAAAAAATAAAAAACTGATTGGAAAACCAACCAAACCGTTAAGGTTGCAAAATATGCTAAAAATCAAGCTAAAGCAAAACCAATATGACATCCTATTGAATATGAATACAAATTCTTTATACCCCTTTTTGTGTTCTCTTTTATGTTCCATTAATCATAACTTGTCATATGTTTTTGTTTTTTTTTTTTTTTTTTTTCATCATTTTAAACTTTGGCTCTTTACAAGGCAAATAAAACAAATACATAATAATTTGTGATTGGTGACACATAAAAAATGGTATAGAGAATTTGTATTTCACCAAATTCAGTGGCTTGATGAGGCAATGGGTGTGGGTTGGTAGGCGTGAACTATGAAGTGTTGGGTGAGAAATTTGGGTTTAGATAAGAAATGAGTTTTTTTTTTTTTTGGGTGGGGGGGGGGGGTGTATTGGCTTTTTATAATTCTATCGGATTGAATTTTGGTGCATTTGATTTTTCCTTACACAAATTTTATTTTCTTTATGCTGTCAACTTTTGATTCATACTAGTTTGGGTGGCATGTGTTATCTTTTGAGTGAGAAAATTAAGATAAAATTTCTATTTGAAGAAATATAAAACTATATATATTAAAAATGTATGTTATACAAATTTAATCTCATCCATATGTATATGATTATAGTGGAAGGTGATAGTGTCATTGCTACAAGGTGTATTGCTTCAGGTACAGACAACCAGTCAGCTATTGGGCTGGAGACATCAAGCATCTGCTAGGAGCTTTGGAGTGGTCTTCTGTGGGTTGTACTAAGAGAAATGGTAATAGGGTGGCACATGTGCTTGCTAGATATGCCCAAAATGTTAATGTTGATTTATTTTGGATGGAAGAGGTTCCATCAGTTGCTGTTGAGTATGTAAACGTTGATGCTTCCTTGATTTAATTGAAAGTTTGATTCCAGTTTCAAAAAAAAAAAAAAAAAAAAAAAAACATGAGACATAGCATTTAATATTGCTACTCCTGTTGAGCCACCTCATCAGCTACATCATACTCTTTTTCTTTTTCTTTTTAAATCATTTTTCTCTTTATGATTTTATTTTTTATCTTTTTATATAAAATAATTAAATACAAATCATGGACAAACATTATTATTCATTAGATACAAATATTTGACTATTCAACTACCTAAATTGATTTCAACTTTTCGTTTTCTTCTTTCTAATTTCAAGTAATTTTTAAAATTGAATAAGTCATTATCTTTTTAGTGGATAAAATTAACATTTCAAGTGTCCCTTCAAAGGCCGTCGACTTCCATCGGCAAAAGCCTCATCAGTAATACTATATTACCGACAAGGCCATCATTAACACTCATTTTCGACCGTAAAAAGCCATCGTAAGCACTTGATATTTTCCGTCGAAAATAATTCTTCATATGAGGAAGTTGGACAACCAAATACATTTTGCAATGAACTAAGGTTGTCGTTAATGTATTTTTTTGACGACTAAAAGCCGTCATAAATACTTGATTTGTCGTAAAAATTACAACTTCTTACAAGGAAGTTGGATGACCAAATATATTTTGTGATGAACTAAGGCCATCGTTAATGTATTTTTTTGATGACTAAAAGTCATCATAAATACTTGATTTGCCATCAAAAATACAATTTCAAACAATAAAGTTGAACAACCAAATACATTTTGCAACGAACTATAGCCGTTGTTAATCTATTTTTTTCAACGACTAAAAGCCATCATAAATACTTGGCTTTTCATCAAAAATACATCTTAGTGACCATTTACTTTTTTTGACAAACTTTGATCATTATTAAAAATTAGTTACCGCGTCACTAATACATTATTTGCAACAAAATAGCTTTGTCGAAAAAAAAAAAAAAAAAAGGCAGTTTATAGTACTTTAATTACGACAAAACAATTCTGTCAAAAAAGAAACACATGAATTACATGAAAGTAAATAAAACAATATATAAATTACAAACATATGTCTAATAAAAAATTCTCCATTCAAATAACAAGTACAAATCCATAATTGTTCAAAACTAATAAGTGAATAATGCAATAAAATTGAAAATATCAAAAGGTCTACAAAATAGTGTGATGTTCAATAATACATGAAAGCTATATTAATTATATCCATCACGAAATTTGAAAGCATAAGTATTGGAAGATCAGTCATCATTTGAGTCAGTTTCCTCTTTCTGAGAGTCACATTTGTCCTCAAAGTCATCTTTTGTCATTATTCACACTATGATCTCCTCCCTAACATTGTTCTGCAATATTTTAAATTAAACTGAATAAATATACAAAAATTATAACTATACGAATTGTTAGGTTTTGAGTTTGTAATGTTGGCAAACCATGACAAAACATGACAAAAACTAAGTCTCATTAGTTTAGAATGGTCTACATTGAAGCCCAAGACAAAAACTTCAAGTTCAGGATAAAAACAAATGAGTTACAGGCTGGTTGGTTCGATCGATCCAATCTAATTTTTGATCGAACGAAAATCGCGTATCAGGAAAATCAGGAAACGTAAAAAGGCCATAACTTATTCGTTTGAAGCCCAAATCCCGAGCCCTTTTTTCCAGTATTTAAAGGACATCATAAGCTAACCCTAGGTAGGGTTTTTAGAGATTTTTAGAGAGATTAGAGTGCCTCTTGTGCCTATTTGAATTTTTAAGGTTTTGTACCCAAAAGCTCTCTTATGTTTTCTACCGATGCTATTCCTTAAAGAATCTCAAGATCCGGTGTTGTAGAAGTTGTTGCCTTCTCTAGTCATCAAAGGTGTTGATGATCTAAACCTTTAAGGGTGGTCTTGAAGTCACAAACAGGAGAGTTTGTGTTGATAAACCTTTGAGTGAGATCTCAAAGTCACAGACGTGGGTGTTTGTGTTTTGCAAAGGCCAAAGAAAGAAGGAGTCCGTGGATTCGGAGTTTGCACGTGGTCGTGTCAGTAAGTTCTACTGGTGGGTAGCATTAGGAAGTCGAGTGGGGAGCTTGTAGTCCTTTTGTTTAAACTTCGATTCTTTCTAGTGGATATGCTTTTTACCTTGAGGATAGCTAGGTCAAATCTTCCCTAGGTTTTTATCGTGTGATTTTCTGGGTGATCATATCATTGTGTCTTTTATTATTCCGCTGCTTTATATCTTGATATGATTATTTGATTGCTTTAACCTAGAATTGCATAATTTGACTAAGTAACAACTTGGCTAATTAATCTAGGCTAACCAATCTGGTTGTTTTAAGGGGTCTAAAACTGTTCAAGTGGTATTAGTGCAGGTAGCTCTTCTATTGTAGATCTTTTGATTTCTGAGCTGATCCTTGACCCCTGTTGTCATGGATAACTTGAAGTGTCTTTCTGCTCATGTTTGTGATGTTTTGAATAAAAAGGACACTATTGTTTCTGTTGATTTTTTTGAAGCTTTTGAAACTCTTCGTAAGGAATTGTCTAAATCTTTGAAAATTTCTAAGAAATTCAAGGAAGAGTTAAAATTGGCTAATCTTGAAAAAGAGGAATTGATTGTTAGATTAGATGAATCTAATAAAAAGAATGTATTTTTAAGAAATCAAATTTCCTCTCAAGATGAGAAGATGAAAAGCTTGGAACAAGAGTTAGTTGAATCTAAAGCTAAAATTGAAAATTTGACTAGTACCAAGCCTGTTGTTGATAACAGAAGTGTTTCTGTTTCTCTTAAGCCTAAAACTGAGAAAGTTTATATCCCTCCTTTCAAAAGGAATGATAAAGGAAAGGCTTATTTTACTAGGTTAGACAAAGGTAAAAGTTCTGATGTTCATGCTGAAGTTTCTAAACCTAAGTCTAAACCTACTGTTAGAGAGCATAATAAATCTATTTTTGTGCCTACTTGTCACCTTTGTGGTGTTGTTGGTTATATTAGACCAAATTGTTCCTTGTTAAGGCAAAAACCAAAATCTGAGAATAGATTTGCTGTTAGGAATACTGATGTTCCTAAATTTGTTCCTGTTTGTCACTTTTGTGGTGTCTCTGGTCACATTCGTCCTAATTGTCATAAATTGAAATTTAAACATTCTGTGGTTCAATCTAGGATATGTGATGATATTTATCCTGCCATAAGTCCATATAAATTGTTTCATATTCTTTTGAAAAATTTGAGCTTGTTGGCTTGTGAAAGGAATTTATAGGATTTTAGTCTTTCTCAGAAGATTAGTGTAATTCCTCAAATACACTTTGCTTCTCATGGATTTTCACCTACGAAGCCAAAGACTCGTGCTATATGGGTGAGAAAAGATTCTTTAAAGTGAGTGTTGCTGACTTGTCTCTGATTTAATTCTTTCAATTGTTTGTGGACATGTCTTGTTTCTGTTTTTGGTTGCTTTATTTATTTATTTATTTTTTGGTTGTTTTGATTATTCAAAAAAAAAAATCCAAAAACATTGAAAAAATTTCAAAAAGACAAAAATATTTTTTTTGTGTCTTGTTTTATTTTTTTTGAGGATTACATGAGTTATGATATCTCTCTCTTGATTTAGAAAATGCTTGACATTGTGGAGAAACTTGAATAGTTTGTGCTAAGTTATTTTTGATTTTGAATAAGTATGTACTAATTTGTACATGTACTCATGGGTTAATTAAGAAATTGATATTTCTTGTTTGTGTACCCTCTATAGCTTAGTTAAGCACTGTCATGCATTGCATTTACATTGTTCATTTAGCACAATGTGTGCCTTTTGTTTTTGGTCATAAATTTTTTTAAAATCTCAACAAGTGGTTACAAATTCTTTTTTAAAACCAAAAAGATTTTTGTGTTTTGTGTTTCACATCTTGGATTTATAATCAAGGATTGGCCATATTATCTTTACATAACATGTTTATGTACCTTGTTTAGCTTGGATTAGCTTACTTTATTGCACTTTACTAATTTGAGGTTTGTAGTGCATGTTGTGTGGGAAGATGTTTATAGTCTTTGATCACTTTGTCTTAATCTTGAAGTCACATGTTCTTTGACTGTCGGACTTGTTCCTTTTGAGAAAGGCATAAATAACCATCTCACCACTGTTCACTAGCCAATCATGAAGTGCATATCATAAGATTTTGTGCTCGAGAAAGTGTAGCACATGCACAAAAAGAACATAAGGTGTAGCCTCAATTAAATTAAAACTGGTGTGTACTATTAGGCTTGATGCCAATTCACTTAATTCAAACCGGTGTGTACTATTAGGCTGAATGCCATTTCATACAAATAAGAGGCAAAAATTCAAGAAACTTACATGATTGTAAGCTTCTGTTCTAGGAGATGTGGGAGTTATAGGATATAACTCTTTAGGTGATAGTCTCTTTTAAATTATATGTGATGAATTTTGTAGACTTTGTGATTGATTGCTATTCACATATCACCTCACATGTATCTCAAGCTTTTGCTAGTTGCACACACTACACAAGTTATTCTTTGTTAAACTTGGTACATTTTATTGTGTGTGATCTTGTTATGGCCATCCAAAATTAAAAGATTCCTTGATCTTAATGCAAATTGTGTTTAAAGTTTGAGAAATTGGAAATTCTAGAGCTTGAATGTACCCGAATTATGGCTTTTGTTAAATTGGGTTGAATTTGATGAAATTGGCTTGTTGTATTGATGTAATTAAGCATTATAATCTATGTGCTGTGTTTTGTAATGCTTAATTCATCAATTTGTTTAAAAATTTCAACAAGTGGTTTTCAATTTTGGGGTTTTTTTGATAGAAACTCTATGCTCAAGCTAATTTTGTCAATTTGATCTCAATTGAACTTAATTCTACTGCATTAGTTCATGCATCATAGCATTGTACTTGTTTCATGCATCATATAGAATTTTATTCTATTGATTTTTGTGCTAACTTGCAGTCTGCCCTTGGTTTGTGTTTAGGATTCACATGCATTGCATTGATTTCTGTATCCATCTTGTAGTTTTGTAGTCATATCTCTCATTGTTTTCATACATAGCATACATACACTTTGCTAAATTGGGTACTCAACTTGATCTAAAAATTAAAAATTGATTGATTAATTTTTGAGTTACGTACTTTCTAGTATATGCTATTTTTATGTGTGAATTGTAGAAAATATTTTTCTTAAGAGATATGATGGATAATCAATGTGCAAATATTTTTTCTACTCATGCAACTGTTTATGGGTCACATAGTGCCATGTTTGCATTCTATTGAAAGAGAGAATATTTTTCTTCATGTGTATCATCACCTTAGTTTTTAACTTTGATTTATGTGTCTTTATTTTCCCCATCCCCCTTATTTTTCCCTAAAACTTGTTTTATTTTTCCTATTTTTTTAGGGGAGAAATTTTTTTTAAACCTTTGTGGTTCTTAGGGGGAGTTGTTGCTCTTCATAGGGGGAGTTGTCTCTATTTTCTCTTACTCTGTTGCGTATGTTTTCTGTCTACCTTCTGATTAGGTAGTCTTTGTCAATATGTGACAAAAAGGGGAGACATAGATGACTTGTTTGTTTTGTTTAGGGGGAGAATATAAAAACATTTTGATGTATCTAAATTAGGGGGAGAGTTAGAATTTTTTTTAATATTCTATTTGATATTATTGTTTATATGTCTTTCTTTCCACACATGCGGTGATGTGTTTGTTGAGTGTTTCAGGAAAGACAGGTACATTCTGATCAAAACCTTCTACCTCTTCTTGCAACTTCTAGGTTAGGAGTCTTAAATTGGGATGTGTGATGTATTTGGGCATTTTATTGTATATAGGCATTATGTTATATGTGTGTTTTGTCACGGATTGTCAAAGGGGGAGAGTGTTAGGTTTTGAGTTTGTAATGTTGGCAAACCATGACAAAACATGACAAAAACTAAGTCTCATTAGTTTAGAATGGTCTAAATTGAAGCCCAAGACAAAAACTTCAAGTTCAAGATAAAAACAAATGAGTTACAAGCTGGTTGGTTCGATCGATCCAATCTAATTTTCGATCGATCGAAAATCGCGTATCAGGAAAATCAGCAAACGTAAAAAGGCCATAACTTATTCGTTTGAAGCCCAAATCGCGAGCCATTTTTTCTAGTATTTAAAGGACATCATAAGCTAACCCTAGGTAGGGTTTTTAGAGCTTTTTAGAGAGATTAGAGTGCCTCTTGTGCCTCTTTGAATTTTTAGGGTTTTGTACCTAAAAGCTCTCTTATGTTTTCTACCGGTGCTATTCCTTGAAGAATCTCAAGATCCGGTGTTGTAGAAGTTGTTGCCTTCTCTAGTCATCAAAGGTGTTGATGATCTAAACCTTTAAGGGTGGTATTGAAGTCACAAACATGAAAGTTTGTGTTGATAAACCTTTGAGTGGGATCTCAAAGTCACAGACGTGGGTGTTTGTGTTTTGCAAAGGCCAAAGAAAGAAGGAGTCCGTGGATTCGGAGTTTGCACGTGGTCATGTCAGTAAGTTCTACTGGTGGGTAGCATTAGGAAGTCGAGCGGGGAGCTTGTAGTCCTTTTGTTTGAACTTCGATTCTTTCTAGTCAATATGCTTTTTACCTTGAGGATAGCTAGGTCAAATCCTCCCCAGGTTTTTACTGTGTGGTTTTCTAAGTGATCATATCATTGTGTCTTTTATTATTCCACTGTTTTATATCTTGATATGATTATTTGATTGCTTTAACCTAGAATTGCATAATTTGACTAAGTAACAACTTGGCTAATTAATCTAGGCTAACCAATCTGGTTGTTTTAAGGGGTCTAAAACCGTTCACAAATTTTATATTTACAATAAATAATAAAGAATTGACTAAAATATATTCATTTAAAAACATTAACACAATCACCACGATAAATGACAAAACATCAAAAATAAATCCATACTACCGACACAAACATTGCCTCTATCATAAATTCTTATTACTTACAAGAACCTTGTAGTTCACCTGTGAATAAGAACTTCCAAGAATACATTTTCCACCAATAACCACATTAATAGAACATCCCCATCACTCTTAACAATATATCCATCACCACAACAAGTCACATAAAATTATATATGCACCAAGAATAGCAATTAATTGAAACCTATAATGAGCAAATTTATCACTTATTTCAACAACCTCAATAAAATAGGGGAAAAAAATGTGGTAGGTGTTTGCATATAATTAAGATTAATTAAGGCCTTTTTTGGATATACACTATAGTCAGTTTCTTTAAAACCTTCTTCCCTCTCCCTGTGTGTGTGTGTGTGTGTTAAAAATACTTAGTATTCTCAAAAGTGTTAAAAATATTTAATATTCTTGATGAGTTAGAAATTTATGATCTTCACAAATCGAAGATCATCATTGACCCAGAGAAGTCGTTGCACATTTATTATGCTTATTGATGAAGAAACGTAACAGACGGAGCAATGGTCACAGAATGAGTTGTGAACTTCAGACAAAGATTCTGTAATGCACTAGCCGTTGAACTTAAATACAGCAATTCATTGCCCATTGATTAGTCACATAACTATAAAAGAGAAGGTAACATAAGTTAAAGGTACACACAAATGTTCAACGAAATCACTCTCTACTCATTTTCTCTCTAGAATCTTTCTCCCTTACATCGAAGGCGGTCTAGCTGACGTCACACCGGCATGTTACTCTTCCACCCAGTTCATTCTTTCAAGTCCTACTACATCAGAGATGACCACAATCACAGCTTCGTTTGTCCGCTACAACGAGGAGCTCAATTGCTAATTTTTTGCATCATCAGTTTGGCGCCATCTGTGTTAATGCTAATCATTCAAGCCATCTTTCCCAGTGACAAAAGAGTTCCTCGAAGTATGAGATGGAAGCAGAGATCGCACCTCAGCCAGATGCTATGCAACAACAACAAATCCAAGCCCTTTTGGCCAATGTGGAAGAGCTGACTCGCCAAAATGGAGAATGAGCTTCACAACATAAGGACGGAGATGGACGAACTAAGAAGTGCTATGAAGGACAAAGGTGGAAAGAATCTGGATAGGATGATTCGAAGGACGGACTCATCATTCACCAATGAAGTGCTGAATCATCCCCTCCCACCAAAATTTTGTCCCCATAGTTGGAGTCATATGACGGTTCTAAGGATCCCTTGGATCACATTGAATCATTCAAGACATTGATGCTATTGCAGATGACCCTAGACGAGGTGATGTGTAAGGCATACCCAACAACACTAAAAGGAGCAGCCAGGGTATGGTTCAGCAAGATACCCCCAGGAACTATTGCAGATTTTGAACAACTCAGCAAAGTTTTTGTTCATCATTTCATTGGGGGCAAAGACACAAAAAGCCAATTGGCCATCTTCTTAACATTCAACAAGCAAAAGGAGAATCACTAAGACAATATGTCACCCGATTCAATAAGGAGCTACTACAAGTAGATGAAGTTGAAAATCAAGTTATCTTAACAACTTTCCAACTAGGGTTACTGCTAGGAGATTTCTTCTTCTCAATCACCAAAAGTCCACCAAAAATAATCGCAGAGTTGCTCTGTAAAGGTCAGAAGTACATGAATGTAGAAGATGCAATGCTCGCAAAAGAAATGAAAGGAAAAAGGAAGAGAGATGAAGGAACAAACGACAATCGCAATAAGAAGAAGGAGACACAAAGTGTTGGGCGGACCATAGGAGAAAAGAAGGAACTTCCAAACAGGAAACCCAAGTTCACTAACTTCACTCCTTTAATAATGCCAATTGAGCAGGTCCTTATGCAGATAAGAGATGATCCGTCCCTGTAATGGCTGAAGCCATTTAGCACTCCAGTAGAAAGAAGAGACAAGACTAAGTACTGTAGGTTCCACCAGGACCACGGGCATCGTACTGATGAGCGCAGGCATCTGAAAGACTAGGTGGAGACTATAATCTAGCAAGGGAAGTTACAGAAGTACGTTAGAAAGAAGGAGCCCCACAGGTACCAACAAAAGGACGAACAACACAGAACTTTAGAAGTAGGAGATAGCAAACCCCTTACAGAAGAGATAAAGACAATCTTGGGAGGACTAATGGCAAGTGAAATACTGAAGTCCCTGAAAAAAGAACATAGGAGAGAGATAAACAGCGTCTATTCGCGGCTCCCTCCAATGAAGATGCTAAAGAATGACAAGCCTGATATTGTCTTCTTAGAGAGAGATGGTTGCGGCATCAGGCAACCACATGACAATCCATTGGTGATAATGCTCAGGGTAGAAGAGTTCAACATCCAATGGGTGCTCATTGACAATGGAAGCTCAATAGATATCATCTACTTGCCCGTGTTTTAGCAGATGAAACTGGATAAGAAAAGGATCAGGCCTTTCACCTCGCCTTTGGTAAGCCTCATAGGGGATAGAATCGTCCCTAGGGGCATCGTCACTCTAACTGTAATTGTAGGAACTTATCCAACATAAGTCACCAAGGAAATTGATTTCCTCATAATTGATTGCCCTTCAACATATAACATCATTTTGGGAGGACCTACACTCAATAAACTAAGAGTAGCAATGTCAACATACTACTTGAAAGTGAAGTTTCCAACAACCCATGGGGTAGGAGAAATTAGAGGAGATCAAGTTCTAGCAAGAGAGTATTATTAAGTTGCCTTAGCATCTAGAGAGAACCACACATGTTCCTAAACTGTTAGAAACACCACAAGAAGTTGAGATCATCCTAGGAGATTTGATGAAAGTATTGAAGATCAGAATAGCACTCCCAACTTTAGAGAAAGAGAAAATAATTTCCTTCTTAAGGGCAAACCAAGATGTTTATGCCTGGAAACATGAGGATATGATTGGAATTGATATGAAGATCATATAGCATCGTCTCAACATCAACCCAAAATGCAAACATGTACAGCAGAAGTGGAGAATATTTGCACCAGAATGCAACAAAGTTGTAACTGAAAAAGTATAGAAGCTACTAGAAGCTGATTTTATCAGGGAAGTCTTCTATCCAGATTGGCTAGCAAACGTGGTCATGGTAAAGAAGAGCAATGGCAAATGGAGAATGTGTGTCGACTTTACAGACTTAAACAAAGTCTACCCAAAAGATAGCTTCCCCTTGCCAAGGATTGACCAATTGGTATACTGAACAGCTAGCCATAAATTCTTGAGTTTCATGGACGCATTCTCTGGATACAACCAAATTCTTATGGACAAAGATGATCAAGAGAAGACCTTGTTTGTTAGCAGCCAAAGGTTGTATTGCTACAAGGTTATGCCCTTTGGATTAAAGAACATGGGAGCCACATACCAAAGATTGGTAAACTGCATGTTCTCTCACTAGATTGGAAGGAATATGGAGGTGTATGTAGACGATATGTTGGTGAAAAGCAAGGACGAAGCCAATCACTTGGACAATCTAAAAAAACCCTTCAACACACTACGTAAGTACAATATGGAATTAAACCCTGCAAAGTGTGTTTTTGCTATAGCTTCAGGTAAGTTCTTGGGATTCATGGTGTCCTAACAAGGTATAGAGGAAATCTAGACAAAGTAAAAATAATAATCAAGGTCAAGTCACCAAAAACATTGAAGGAGGTGAATAGCTTGACATGAAAAGTTGCAGCCCTAAACAGATTCATACCAAGTTAAAAGAGCATTTGACGAAGCCACCTTTATTAAGCCCCTTGGTGATGGAAGAGAAGCTATACCTCTACTTCGCAATATCTAACACTGCAGTAAGTTCGACACTGATTAGAGAAGAAGGGAACGTCCAGAAGCCAGTCTACTATACTAGCCAGGCATTCCAAGGAGCAGAGGTAAGTTACCCAAGGATGGAAAATATAGCTTTCACATTATTGGTTGCCTCTAGAAAACTCCATTCTTATTTCCAAGCACACCCCATCATCGTTGAATTGGGCCAATTTGACATCGAATATCGGCCCTGAGCAACAATCAAGGCCCAAGTGCTAGCAGACTTTATTGCAAAATTCACCTACCCCCATAAGGAATAAGAACCTCCTATGGAAAAATGGACAGTCCAAATAGACGGGTTTGCCATGAAGAAAGCGGGAGGAGCAGAAGTAGTACTGATATCTCTAAAGAGGGAAATATTGAAGTATGTAGTTAGAATGCAATTCTAGCAACGAATAATGAGGCAGAATACAATACATTGCTAATATAGCTAAGTTTAGCGAAAGCTCTAAGAGCAAAGAATCTTATCATCCAAGTTGATTCCCAGCTAATAATTGGACAAGTGGAGGGAGATTACGAAGCCAAAGAAGAAAGAATGCAGAAATACTTGGAGATCGTCCAATGACTCTCACAGCACTTTGACAGCCTAGACTTTGTGCAGATCCCAAGAACCAAAAATGCAGAAGCTGACTTCCTAGCAAGATTGGCCTCGTCAGACGACTACAATGCAACCTTCGAACTATGTATAGAGATAAGGGGGCACCAAAGCATAGAATGTGAACAAGTTCTGAAGAAAAAAGAACAAGACGAGTGGATGACTTCCATCATCCCCTACTTGAAAGAAGGATGGCCCCCTGAAGATAAGACGAAAGCAAGAAAGATACAGATTAGAGCAACTCGCTTCTTCATTATTGACAATGTACTATACAAATGAGGATACTTACTCCCATATCAAAAATGTGCTAGCTTAGAAGAAGTAGATTATGTGCTTTGTGAGATATACGAGGGAATCTGTGGAAATCAAGCTAGGGCAAGATCCTTAGCAAGAAAGGCGCTCAGAGCAGGATATTACTAGCCAACCCTACAGAAAGATGCATATGACATCGTTAGAGCATGTGATAAGTGTTAGTGCTTTGCAAATGTCCGAACGAGACCAAGAGAGATGATGACACCCATATCCTCACCATGGCCCTTTGCCCAATGTGGAATTGATATTATGAGTCCATTCCTTCTAGGGAATATGCAACTCAGATTTCTTATCGTCGCAATAGATTACTTCATAAAATGGGTAGAAGCAGAACTAGTGATGATGATAACAAAGGCCAAAGTCACAAGCTTTGTGTGGAAAAACATTATCTGCAGGTTTAGAGTCCCACACATCATAATATCAGACAATGGAAAGCAGTTTGACAATCCCAAGTTTCAAAATTTTTGTCAAGACTTAGAAGTCAAGAATCACTACTCTTCTTCAAGACATCCTCAAGCCAACGGACAGACAGAAGTGAAGAATAGAAGTGAAGAATAGAAGCTTGCTCAAAATTATCAAAACTCAACTTGAGAGGGCATGGCCTGAAGAACTACAAAATTTCCTTTGGGCATATAGGATGATCACAAGAGTTTCAACAGGAGAAAAACCATTTAGGCTAACATTTGGCATTGAGGCCATCATATCAGTAGAAGTGGGACTGACAAGCTTCCGAGTCAAAACTTATGAAGACCAAAAGAATCAGCAAGAGCTTAACAGCAACCTGGACCTAATTGATGAAGCTAGAAAAGAAGCTATGAAGCAAATGGCCAAACACAAAGAAGCAATGACTAGATACTACAACAAAAAGGTTAAGTTGAGAAGGTTCAACACAAGAGACCTCGTCTTTAGGAAGGTGTCACAGGCAACAAAGGACCCATCCCAAGGAAAACTGGGACCAACCTGGGAAGGTCCCTACGAAGTAATCTGTCATTCCAGAGAAGGCTTTTACTACCTGAAGTCTCTAGACGACCAAGAATTGCATTGACCATGGAACATAGAACACTTGAAGAAATACTACCAGTAAGGAATGCTTTACATTTCAAGTTGTCTAATCTTCATATCCATATGTACGACAATTATTACTTTCATCATTCATAGATCAATAATACATGAAAGCATTATCCATGCGTATTTATCAATGATTATTCATGAGTTATCTATCAACAAAAATATGTACTACACTTAGGAGTCATCCTTGGGAGACGTCTCAAGGACCTCTGTCATTAAAATTCCAAATCAAAAGCTATTCACACACAGCCACCAAAGTCGACTAAATCAGAGTTGTTTAAACACAACCAATATGATTGTCATTCAAGCATGAATAGAAAAAAAAAAAAAAAAGTTTAACCTAAAGACGCTCCAATACCACAATTTTAATTCACAAGTACAGTGTAATATCGTCATTCAAACATGACTCAATAAAAAAAAAATATTCAAACACAGCTAAAAAATATTAAGTTTTTTAAACACAACTAAGATCGTCATTCAAACATAAATCAATAAAAAGCTGTTCAAACACAGCTAAAAAATATTAAGTTGTTTAAACACAACTAAGATCGTCATTCAAACATGACTCAATAAAAAACTGTTCAAACACAATTAAAAAATGTTAAGTTGTTTAAACACAACTAAGATCATCATTCAAACATGACTCAATAAAAAAACTATTCAAACACAGCTAAAAAATATTAAGTTTTTTAAACACAACTAAGATCGTCATTCAAACATAAATCAATAAAAAGCTATTCAAACACAGCTAAAAAATATTAAGTTGTTTAAACACAACTAAGATCGTCATTCAAACATGACTCAATAAAAAGCTGTTCAAACACAGTTAAAAAATGTTAAGTTGTTCAAACACAACTAAGATTGCCATTCAAATATGACTTAATAAAAAGCTGTTCAAACATAGCTAAAAAAATATTAAGTTGCTTAAACATAACTAAGATCGTCATTTAAACTTGACTCAATAAAAAGTTGTTCAAACATAGCTAAAAAATTGTAAAGTTGTTCAAACACAACTAATATCATCATTCAAACATGACTCAATAAAAAATTGTTCAAACACATCTAAGTTGTTGAAACACAACTAAAGTCGTCATTCAAACATGACTCAATAACAAGTTGTTCAAACACAACTAAGTTGTTCAAACACAACTAAGATTGTCATTCAAACATGACTCAATAAAAAGTTGTTCAAACACACTCAGTTGTTCAAACACAATAAGAATTGTCATCCAAACAAGATTGTTCCAACACAACTAGAGATAAAGAGCTATTCAAATACAAGCTAAGTATAAAAAATTGCTTCATAACATCATCATAAAAGGTTGTCCAAACACAACCAAACATAAAAAGAGTTGCTTACTGCAACTAACCTATCTATCATTGTCAAAGAGATTGTTTAATTGCCCAAAACAACGGGCCCAAAGAAATTGTTCAATTGCCCAAAACAACAAGCCCAAAGAGAAATATTGTTCTTGCCTTGCAAAAAAAAGGGGGAAAAGAAAGAAAAATCTGGAAAGAAAATACATAAAAATTACTACTCATCAGGAATAGGGTCTGCAAGGGTTGCAGCCTTTTCCTTTATTTCAACAACATTTGTGGCTTCCTCTGTCACATTCTCTGTTGTAGCCTTAGAGGGACGATAAAATATAAGCTCCTTCTCAACATCATCCATAACCAAACCAAAGAGGTCTAAGTCAGGGTGATGTTTTGCTATCCACTTCCTAAGAAGGTCAAAGCCTTCCATGTAGTACTCGCACAACTCATTGGAGTACTCATCCAAACCAAAGAAATCCTTCATTGCCATGGCCCTAGTCTTCTGTAACTTCAACTTCAGATCACCAATCTGCTTATCCTTAAGCTTGTAGAAGTCTTTCTCCACCTGTAGGTTTTTCTCTAAGGCTCCCACATGCTCCTTGTCATTTTTAGCTTCAATAGTGAGAATGGCAACCTTGTTCTTAAACGTCTCATTCTCTGCAAATAGAGACTTAATCATAGGTTCAGACATGGCCACCTTCTTTTCCAAGTCCAAGAGTTTCCCAGAGACGAACAAAGACTCCCCCAAAGCCTACAAAAAATCTCCCTTAGCAGAAGTAAAGCAAAGGAAAAGAAAAAGAAAAGACAGCCTACATTGCTTACCTGCACAAGCTTCTAAATGTGAGATGACATCACCTCGCTGGACGACTTTGCCATTAGAGGACTTAGGTCATCCACGAAGAGCGCCTCATAAGCCTTTAGAGTGGCCGCATCAACATCATCCCAAAAGGTAGGAAGAAAAGATTTAGCACCAGCCTTCTTTTTCTTCTTGACCTCCCCTCCAGCAGAGGCAATTACTTCCAGAGATGAAGTGGGAGAGGCAAGGCACTTGGCTGGTGAATGGGCAGGAGAAGGGGTTATCACAGGATCTTCCTTACCCATCTTTGAACATTTCTTGGACAAGAGACCACTAACGAGGCCACCCTTGGCCTTCTTCTCTCAAGCCTCAACTAACTTCTGCTTGCTAAACCTAGACGTCATTTATGAAAGGACACGGAAATATATATATATATATATATACACATAAAAAGAGAGAGAGAGAAAGAAGAAGACAAAGGCTCAAGATTTCAAGAGAGAAAGGGAAAGAAGTACTTACTCTTCCAAACCTTAGTAGACGGTTCCAGACCCAAAAAAAGAAGAAATAAAGATTGAGGAGAGACGAGCTCGTCAAAATCCTTGACGGACTCCAAATATTCCTTTACTTTTTCAACACGACGCTGATACCTCTTCTTCAAACGAGGACCCTGGGAAACTACAAACAAAAACACAAGTATATCACCTACCATCGTCACTTATAAAAGAAAAGAAAAACAACAGAAAGACGAGAAAGACGCACCAGATACGGGAACTCCCTAACTACGAAAAAACTTGGGAGCTTTGTCTAGGTCCTCACCAGGGACGAACTCCCAACCACTTCTAGAAACCAAAAAGAAATGCGGCTTCCAATTTCGGAGAGATGACAGGTAATTGAGTAATAACCTAAAAGCCCTATCCCACGGCTTAAACTCATAATAGCTGAGGTCCTTTGACTTTCTTAGACGATAAAAATGAAGGAATTCGTCCTTCCTGATGACATCACCATCATTGGCAGACATCCATACTACCATGCAAGAGACGATGATATGCCAAGAGTTGGGCACTAATTGTGCCAAAGCAAGATGCAAATAAGAAAAAAGTTCCCTAACAAAGGGATGAATAGGGAAATGAAGGCCACTAGTAAAATCGGTCTTGTAAAAATAAACCTCGTTAGCATAAGAGTGACAGTCTCTCTCTTCGTCACTTGAGATCCTAATCTTTACGGAATTAGGGAACTGAAACCTATCCTTAATCCACTTTTCATCCTTTCCCAAAAGGGAACACGAAATTGTCCAGGCTTTGTAGGGGGTGGAAGGAGAAGTAGCCTTCAAAATCACATGATCATTAGACAAGGACAACCCTATCTCCAAGTTACTAGACCTAATCTCAAACATCTTTAATAACCCAGCTACCTTAGCAGAATGGGAAACTAAAGGGAATAATGAAGAAAGCACAAACTTTTATGGACAGTCCTCCCCCATGAAGAGATTGACCCACTTATGACACTTTTCCTCTACAGACTCGAGTAAACAACCTAGGCGAGCAAAAAGAAACGCTATTAAAGGACAACCAACCCTAACAGTAGAATAATCTACCATGGAAGAATAGGAAAAGAAGTGGGAGCACGAAGGACTTACCAGGGAACATAGGATAGAGAAAGGAAGCTTGAAAGAGAGACAAACCCTAGGATGAAAACTGAACAAGGAAAAAAATGCAGAAGAAAGGAGACAGGAGGGAAAAATGTGAAATAAATGGCCAAAACATGCGCGGGAAAACCAAGAAACGTCTGCACGATGAAGGCGTCCAGATCGTACTCATGGCACCCAACTACCCAAACATCAAATCGTCATAAATGCATAATACATGGAATATGAAACATGAGAAGAATTTATTCTTATCTCATCTAACAGATGACAATGCAAACAAATGGGCAACTGATGAGTCAGAAATTTATGATCACCACTAAGCGAAGATCGTCTTTAACCTAGAGAAGACGTTACACATTTATTACGCTCATTGATGTTGAAACGTAACGGATGAAGCAACGATCACAAAATGAGCTATGAACTTCAGAAAAAGATTTTGTAATGCACTAGCCATTGAACATAAATACAGCAATTCATTGCCCATTAATTAGGCACACAACTTTAAAAGAGAAGGTAACAGAAGTTAAAGGTACACACAAATGCTCTACAAAATCACTCTCTACTCATTTTCTCTCTAGAATTTTTCTCCCTTACTGACTTAAGTATCGGAGGCAGTTTGGCTGACGCCACATCGGCGTGTTACTTCCAATTTATTCTTGCAAGTCCTACTACAATAGAGACGACCCCAATCACAACTTCGTCCGTCCGCTATGACGAGGAGCTCAACTGTTGATTTTTTGCATCATCAATTCTCAAAAAAAAAAAAAAAAATTAAGATTAATCAATAGATTGGTTGGGGCCACCAATACACACAAACATTACACTATTTACTAATACCAATCTCTCAAGAACTTTGCCTACAATATGAGATTGTATATTATGAAAGAGATATATCTAAACCAAACCCAAAATTTAGATAAAGGAAATAAACCAACAAATCCATTTACTAATCCACTACATTAACAAAATAAATCAAAATATAAGGATTTAAGAAAACTAACATTTTGGGTTTGATTGTGACAGGGAGAAAGAGAAAGAGAGAGTGAACGGTGTAGGGATATTGAAAAATATGTGGGCTATAGAGTATAGAGGTGAGAGCTTTTTTACTTCTTCTTTTTCTTTAGTGAAATAGAGTGTTAGTACTTAGTATTTTAGTGAGAGGGAGAGGGAGGCGTGGGATCAAAAAAAGAAAAAGGGGGCATTTTTTTTAGTGAGAGGGAGAGGGAGGGAACTAGGAGGTAGGCTTTTGTCTTTTCATTTTCTTTTTCTTTTTTAGTGTTAAAATGATACTCTGTGTCTATTTTTTTTTTTTTTTTTATTGAACAACAATAATGTGGGGCTAGGTTTATTTTACAGCAATGTGACTTCTCCTTTTTGTTTTATTTAAAAAATTATGTTTTTTATTTATGACAACAATGTCACATTTTTTTTTTTGGGTCACTTTGAAATATCAATTTTTTAAAATATTATTATTAATAAAAGATAGAAACACTATGAAATCTCACTTCTTGCAATTTTTTTTTTTTTTTTTAATAGCAAGTGTTCTTTTAAAAAGTTAGGGAAATATATCCCCAATATTGTGTAGGTGGATTTCTTTTACAAAAATATAACCTCAATATTTATATATATAAAAAAAAAAAAAAAAAAAAACTTTGTTTATTTTCATTTGGCCATTTGAAGGGAAAAAAATATTTTCCACTTGACATCGCATTTACCAAATTTTCTTAAATTAATATTAAAAATGTTGTGTACTTACCTACCCTCAAATTTCCAAAATGATCTTATTTTCTAATTAAAATTCATTTATTTCATTTTTTAATAAAAGAGTATTTTAAAATATTTAGTATACCATTCGTTAAAAATGATTTTCAACAAGTTGTGGAAAGAATTGTCGTTGCAGGTATTTAGGTGCTTGATAAAATTAGCATTATTATTCTAAAATTTTCATTATTGTATGTACTATTCATTGTTAAACTTTAGTAAAGAAAATTTTATAGAAAAGCATAAAAGTCGAGAAAATCCTAAAATACAAACCAATACCCAAAACCCACTCAAAACCTCTCTATTCAACCTAATTTGATTCTATCGAGTGGTCATAGACCTAACTTCGATGGTTAACCATGTTTGACCAAGTTTTGCATACTTTGACTACTCATTTCTCACATTCTAACCGTCTAATTGTTGTCATATTTCACCAACACCAATATCTCATCATATTCTTCAAATCCAACAGTCGAATTTGGGAATTGAGTCTAAAGCATTATGGACATGTGTTGTTGTACCAACACACCAAGAAATTTTGATTGATCATGTTATCCTAATCCAACTGTTTGATTGAGATCGAAATTCATCAAAACTAATATTTTATCCCACACTTTCAATCCAATGGTCAAATTTTAAATCTGACTTTGGCACAAGATGGACACATGTCGTTGTATCTACCAATCATGAAACTTCAATCACTAAAAAATCCAAAACTCTTCCAAGAGAGTTATACGCTATATAAATATTACTAAGAATTGAGAAAATTACTTACAAAATACAACCAAAAACCTAGAAAATGACCCCAATGAATTTACATATGACCTTTGACTTTGCCATTTTAAAGCCAAAAACTGATAAAAGCATGAAAACCAAAAAAACCTTAAAATATTGACCAATACCCAAAACCCACTTAAAACCTCCCTGGTCAACCTAATTTGATCAAATCTAGTGGTCCTGGAACCAACTTTGAAGTTTGACCAAAGATTGACCAAGTTTAGTAGACTTTGAAGTTTTCTAGGATTTGACTGCATTCTACCAATCCAATAATTAGATTTTGGATCTCCAACTAGTTGCATGATGGACATATATTGTTGTACCCACCTATTAGGAAACGTTGTTTAACCCCGTTGACACAATCTGACCATCCAAAATGGTTGAAATACACCATCACAATTCAGAAATGACCAAAATATCCACAAAATTCTAAAGTGGTGAAAGTGCCCCTAAAAACTTCAAAATGATCAAAATATCTTTTACTTCTGAAATGACCAAAATAGCCCTTAAGTACTAGGAGGGTCTTGGAAAATGTTTTTTTTTTTTTTTTGCAATTTATAAAATTAAGAAAAAAATTCTAGAGTTTTAAGACAAAATTGAGGAAAAGTTACCATTCAAAGAAAATAATAAATTTTTACTGATATATGTATGTTGAAAATCACATTTATTGTGACAGATTTACTTTACCGTTGCTAATAACTTCTTTTCTTAAGAAAATTTTAATTATTAAAGACTACCAAAATGCCTGTTGCAAATAATAATGCAATATATAGTGATGGAAAACAACCGTCAAACACATAAAAAATAAGGGCATGAATTCCCCCCCCCCCCCCCCCCACAAAAAAAACATTACCATTGTCAATGGCTTAGGTCCATTGTAAATATTATTTAATGGGAGGGATCCAATTCCATCACTAATACATTCTTTCTTTTAAAGCAAATTAACTATTTATGACGGTCAGCCTGTTTGTCGCAAATACAAACTCAATTAGATTAAAAAAAATAATAATTGCAATAGATAAATGTTGTCACAAATGTGAAAAGTAAGGAGGAAATTTTCCCTCCAAAATATTTTACCATTTTTGATGACTTCATGGCTGTCGCTAATACTCTCTTTTATATTTACGATGGAAGAATGTTTGTCACAAATAATAATACTATAAAAAAAAATATATATTTTGTATTTTCAACGCACAAAAGCCGTCACAAGTGTTAATAGTTTCGACGGTTTTTCTTCGGTCATCATAAATAATACCCTCTTTTATATTTACGATGGAAGAATGTTTGTTGCAAATAATAACACCATAATTTTTTTTTTTGGTATTTTTGACGCATAAAAGCCGTCACAACTGTTAATAGTTCCAACAGTTTTTCTTCGATCGTCGTAAATAATACCCTCTTTTATATTTACGATGGAAGGATGTTTGTCGCAAATAATAACACCATAAAAAAATATTTTGTATTTTCAATGCGCAAAAGCTGTCACAAGTGTTAGAAATTCCAACAGTTTTTAGCGATGAACATTTTTATGCTGCCATAAAAAGTAAGGTGTGTTAGGTTCTAAGAATTTAAGAACTAATGTATTAGAACTTCAATTTATATTATGTTGGCAAATCATGATCCAAACATTGAGTCTAGGTTTAGGCTTGCTCAAAGTATGTTTATTTGTAAAATTGGAATCGAGTGATTGCAGAATTTATTGGACTAAATCTGCGAAGCTCGATCAATCGAACCACGTGCAGATTATTTTTCTGTAGAATTCCAGTTCAGCCTAAACTCTACTTAAATGTATTGTGTTTCAAGTAAAACACTCATATATATAAGGAAAACCCTAAAACCTTTTTATGAGCTTTTTTAGAAAGATTAGAGTGCATCTTGTGTCTCTTTTTGTATTTAGGGTTTTGTACCCAAAAGCTCTCTAAGGTTGCTCTATTTTGTTGTGTGTGTGAATCTCTTGTGAGATCTGAAAGGTAGTTTCCTTCACACATGCTTAGGATTATCAAGAAGGAGATTTCATTGAGAACTTGATGATCATTCAGTTACTGCATTAAAGAGCTTAAAGATACATAAGTGAGTGTGCTTGTACTTGCTCGAGAATCTAAGAAAGAATGAGTCCGTGGTCTCATAGCTGTCTCGTGGTCGTGGTAGTAAGTTTTCTATATGAGATAGCAATAGGATATTAGTGGTCTAAGTCGCTATTGTAAAACTTCGATTCCTTTATAGTGGATTTAGGTTTACCTTGAGGATAGCTAAGTTAAATCCTCCTCAGGTTTTTTATCGGTTTGGTTTTCCTGGGTCATCATATCTTTATGTTCTTTATATTCCGCACTTTACATTGATATGATTATATGATTGTGTTAACCTAGATTTGGAATTTGGATTAAGTAATAACTTGGCTTGTTAATTAGGTTAATCCAATTGTGTTTTAAGGGGTCTAAAAACAAACAAGTGGTATCAATGTGTGAACTACAGAAAATATTTTTCTTAAGAGATATGATGGATAATCAATGTGTAAATATTTTCTCTACTTGATTTGAGTTCAATATGGGTCACATAGTGTC
Organism: Quercus variabilis; assembly: GCA_030445155.1. Lineage (NCBI taxonomy): Eukaryota > Viridiplantae > Streptophyta > Magnoliopsida > Fagales > Fagaceae > Quercus > Quercus variabilis. The sequence goes on from CP129447.1 coordinate 7,090,125, forward strand.
AAGTTTGCATTTATTGAAAGAGAGAATATTTTTTTCATGTGTATCCTTACCGTATCAACTTAGTTTTTAAGTTTGGTTTGTGTGTCTTTATTTTCCCCACCTCTTGAAGTTTCCCCAAAAATGTTTTTCCCAAAACTTGTTTTGTTTTTCCTATTTTTATAGGGGGAGAAGCTTGTTTTTACAATTTTTTGTTCATAAGGGGAGTTGTCTTTATTTTCTATAGAGTTGAATTGTTTTATATTCTCTTAATTCTCTATTTTCTCTTGATTTTTGTTGCATCTGTTTTTGGGCAACAATGAGTTGTCTTTGTCAATACGTGACAAAAAGGGGGAGATTTAGATGAAATGTGCGAAACCTGTTTGTTTTGTTTAGGGAGAGTTGAAATTGTTTTTGAAAGGGGGAGAAAATAACATTTTTTGATGTATCTAACTTAGGGGGAGAGTTAGTTTGCATATTTGTTATTTGTTTTAGTTTGTTTATTTTTGTTTTACTTGTATTTTACACACATGCGTTTATGCGTTTGTTGAGTGTTTTAGGAATTTACAAGTTGATTCAATCGTGCTGCTGTCTACACTTGCAACTAATAGATAGTAGTTCGGTTGAATTGTTTTTAGGCTATTTGTAACTTTGAGCATTTCATGTTTGTGATGTGTTTTGTCACGGATTGCCAAAGGGAGAGATTTTTAGGTTCTAAGACTTTAGGAACTAATGTATTAGAACTTCAATTCGTATTATGTTGAAAAATCATGATCAAAACATTGAGTCTAGGTTTAGGCTTGCTTAAAGTATGTTTATTTGTAAAATTGGAATCGAGTGATTGCAAAATTCATTAGACTAAATTTGCAAGGCTCGATCGATTGAACCACATGCAGATTTATTTTTCTGCAAAATTCCAGTTCAGCCTAAACTCTACTTAAACCCCAAAATTCTAGTTCAAGTAAAACACTCCTATATATAAGGAAAACCCTAAAATGTTTTTATGAGCTTTTTTAGAGAGATTAGAGTGCATCTTGTGCCTCTTTTTGTATTTAGGATTTTGTACCCAAAGGCTCTCTAAGGTTGCTCTATTTTGCTATGTGTGTGAATCTCTTGTGAGATCTGAGAGATGGTTGCCTTCACACATGCTTAGGTTTATCGAGAAGGAGAGTTCATTGAGAGCTTGATGATCATTCAGTTGCTGCACTAAAGAGCTTAAAGATACATAAGCGGGTGTACTTGTACTTGTTGGAGAATCCAAGAAAGAAGGAGTCAGTGGTCTTGGAGTTGTAACGTGGTCGTGGTAGTAAGTTTTCCACATGAGGTAGCAATAGGATGTTAGTGGTCTAAGTTACTATTGTAAAACTTCGATTTTTTCATAGTGGATTTAGGTTTATCTTGAGGATAGTTAGGTTAAATCCACCCTAGGCTTTTTACCGGTTTAGTTTTCTTGGGTCATCATATCTTTGTATTCTTTATATTCTGCACTTTACATTGATATGATTATATGATTGTGTTAACCTAGATTTGAAATTTGGACTAAGTAATAACTTGGCTTGTTAACTAGGCTGATTCAATTGTGTTTTAAGGGGTCTAAAAACAAACAAGGTGGGAACACTTCCCTCCAAAAAAATCATATTTTCGACAAAAATAATAGGCATTTTCAATGAACTCAGTTTGCTATCACAAATGTTTTAATATTTGATGAGTAACTGACGATGAGAGAGACTTGCCGTCAAAAAAGCTAGTTTTTTTGATAGCTTTTGTAATTGTTGAAAAAGTTTTGTTGCAAATAGCAATATTTCTTGTAGCACCTTACATCACTTGACAATGAAGAGACCCCTCTCTTTTTTGTAATGAATTTTAAATACAAGTTTCCTGTAGCTAACTTTACAATTTTCACACAATGAAAACAAGTCTACAGCTGTTGTCCACATTGTGTAGCTCATTGACCAAATTCAACCATTCCCAGTCTCATTGTACGTACTTTGTATTTTTCAAAAGCTGATCATGGTGCTAATTGCTGCGTACTTCAGGCAAACCACATGTCCAGATTCGCCTCCCCAACATCTTGGCCACCACCAAACTTTCTGCTGTGATGATGTTCCTCACAATTTGGTGCAGCTTGCGAAGAAGCTGATGAGGGGTACCAACCGTTTTAGCGTATAATTTTCTCTTTAATCACTTGTTTGATGGTATTCTGAGGAATTGACCGTTAGGGTTAGCAAAAAAAAATTGCTTCAAATGGGCGTTAATTTGGGGAGGGATGTTTTATTTTTTCTTAAATTTGTTGGGCTAATTTATGTTGTTTATTTGATCATTTGGGCTAATTTGTATTTATTTGGGCAATTTTTTGTTCAACCTTCAACTGGCCAAGATTTTGGCGGGTCAAATTTTACAACTGAAAATTTTTTTTCAAGGTGGTCAAGAATTTTTTCAGGGTGGTCCACAACCCATGTAAATTTAAAATTTAATTTTTTTTAGGGTATATAATTTTTTTTTCAATTCACGCAGCCTATACAAAGAGAACTACATGAAAAAGAGAAAAACAAAGAGAAGAAAACTAAAAAGGAGAGAGCAAAGGAGAGCTACGTGAAAAGAGAAAGAAGAAGAGAACAAAACTAGAGAAGAGTGAGCAAAATGTTGCCGCCTTCAAGATAAATAATTAGCGTGTGTGAGAGCAAAGAAAAAAATAATTACTTTTTTTTTAGATTGGCTCATGTGCAAAAGCAATTTTTTATTATCTGTTAATAATCTCATATGCAAAAGCAAAAGCAAAAGAAAAAAAATAATTATTATAATAATAATTAATAAAAATAAAAAGAGATCCATTCTAGGTTTTGATGTTAGTGTTCTTGCCTTTTTATTGGTTACTTCGTTTTTTCTTTAGATTGGCAAATATGCAAAAAAATAAAATAAATAAATAAATAACAAAATTTTTATCTGTTAATCATCTCATATGCAAAAGCAAAAGCAAAAGAAAAAAAAAGAAGAAAAAAGAAGAAATAATAATAAATAAATAAAAAGAGATTCATTAGTGGGTTTTGATTTTAGTGTTGTTGCCCTTTTATTGGTTACTTCGTTTTTTCTTTAGATTGGCTCATATGAAAAATCAATTTTTTATTTATTCGTTAATCATCTCATTTGCAAAAGCAAAAGCTAAAGCAAAAGTAAAAGCAAAAGCCAAAAAAGGAAAAAGAAAAAGAAAGAGATCCATTTCTAGGTTTTGATTTCAGTGTTCTTGCCCTTTTATTGGTTGCTTCGTTTTTCCTTTAGATTGTTGGCTCATATGCAAAGGCAATTTTTTTTTTTTTTAATTATATGTTAATCATCTCATATGCAAAAGCAAAAGAAAAGGCAATAAATAAGTAAATAATAAATAATAAATAAAAAAGAGATCCATTTCTAGGTTTTGATTTTAGTGTTCTTGGTCAAAAGTTTAAAAACTTTCACAATTTTACAAATATTACTTCTGATCTTCATTTATGTGATTTTGTTATATATTTTTTTTGTTTTTATCAATGAGACATTGAGGTGGGTTACAGAGGCCTAACAGAATATATCTTAAGTTGGTAAAGTGACAATTTTTAAACCACATATGACAAAATCGAAACGGGCTTAATCACAAGTGAATTAAGTCTAATTTCCCCTAAATTTTATCGATACTACCAATGCGACTGGTGGCTTAGTGACTGGAGCCTTGGGCCAATAAGACTCAGCTATCTATACAAGGCATCTTGTGTTTGAGTCACCCCTCCCTGTTAGCAATGTATTGGTACTCTCATCCTTCGTCAAAATAAGGTCTTGATCGAGAGTGGTCAATGGCTACCAGGTAGACCAACCTAGCCGTTCTATACTTCAAAAGAAGGGAGACGTCGCATTAAAAACCTATCACACAATCACACCTATAATTTAAAAATGTTGAAGGCATATGAAGAAGGGTTAACAAAAGTAACAGTTCTTTCTATCTCACGTTGCTAGTTTTCGTCGTTATTTGAATGTGAAAGAGAACATACAAATAACATATGCAAAATGTTTCATCGATACCATCTAGCTAGCCCTATGGCTTAAGTCCTTAAATCATACTTAGCCTAATGTCCTATCGGTTCCACTTCTATGTATATCAAACCTTGTCTGAGATCAAACTTTTTCTGATATCTGATATCTGATTGTCAACATTATTGTTTGGGTGGGGACCAGATATATTTTAGGAGACAAAAAGATCAGTTGTCCTTTGATTGAACCGGCTATTAGGACTTGCACATGGTTTTTTTTTTTTTTTTTAATCTCCAACAGCACCTGTCCACACTGGATTACCCCCCGCACATGGTTTTTATTTTATTTTTTTCTTGTTTTTTGGTAACCTTCAGAGAAATATTATTGAAAAAAACCGAGGACCCTAATTAAATTTTTACCACCTTTATATTTTAATTGAGATGACAAAATCTAAATCCTTGAAGTGATCACTTTCTATTTCACTTTGAAACAGAGAGTATTCAAATCCTATTTTGGTGCCATGTTTCTAGAGTGTATCTAAACTCTTTTTTTTTTTTTGGTTAGTATCTAAACATCTATTTATCTTCTTTATTTCATTATTTTGGTTAAAATTTAAATTATGGGAAGTTGCGTTCTAGTATTTTCATTTGCTCTTGGAGGCGGCAGGAAGAACCAATATAGTGGGAGAAACCACAAGGGGTCATGAGGGTTTGTATTCTGATGGTGGAAGTCACTTTAGGAATGAAGGTTCAAATGATGAAAGTATTATGCACTCGGGGAAGTTGGTTGATGCTAGTGCCCCTGTAAATAGGACAGAGTCTAATATGCTACACAAATTTGAGCTGCTTATCTCTGTCTCATTGGCTGAACTTCAGAGTTTTGGTGGACCTGGGGTGCTCATCAACAAGGGTTCTTGGTTAGGAAACAACAATCATAATTTGACACATTAGTTGAGTGTGAAATTGGTGTGTCTCTGGACTTACTGAACAAAAAATAGAGGCTACTGTTGGATGCCTAGTCCAAAAGAATGATGGGAAGGGGCTTGCTCTTGAAAAAAAAAAAAAACATTAACCATTACTGACTGAAGGAGAAGCTGCTTGAATATGATTATCAAAGACAAGTTTTGACCAGTAATCATAATTTTGGTTGGATAGGATGTGCTTGTCTTTAAGGGAAAGCTTAACTTAGGGCGTTTGGTCGGTTAATATTTTGATGTCCTAGAACAAAGCTTAGGCCACTTTATTATTTTATTCATGCTAAGTATAGTTTATCTATGGTTTTGTTTTGTGGAATTTTGCTCCACATGGTATACAAAATCTTGTTATTTAGTCATGATTGGCATCAATGCAAGATTTTGCTCAATTTTTGGCGCAGGAAAGAGCAGGATCAGTATAGCTTTTGAGGTTGAAAATGTTGGAAAAGATATCACTTTCGATGATTTCCCCTGTAAGGTAAATACAGCAATAACTCTATACAAAGGTAATTCAACACCAAAGTCCAAAGATAAAAGAAAAATCTAATTCAGAGGAACATATATTTTAGTAATTTTCAGTAATTAGTTTTTCATTTAGTTATTGGCAATTCAATACATTGTTGTTAGAAATTAGCAAAAAAAAAAAATGTTATCCATACCTCAACTTGGAACAATTATTACATGTTACCCACACACACATAAATGACGTAGCATCATTTTTATTAGATGAACTAAACACATTTGGAAAGCTTATGTGGCACTCAATGGAAACTATGGATGGAGACGGAGGGCAATTGATGCAAGCAAAATACAATTTAAAAGGTAAAATTTAAATTTTAAAACTTTATGGTGTAAAATTCAATTACACCCAACTTTTAAGAATGTAGTTTGCACATTGACCTTTTAACTTGTTATACTGACGGGAGTTACCCTCGACAAGGCCCGCGAACCCCTTTTTGCCTAATTATTCATCCTTTATTTTTTGGGTCCCCTTCTCCTTCTGTCTTTTTCTTCTCCACTTACATTCACCTCACACATTCTTTTCTTTTTCTGCTTCTCCTTCTTCCTTTTATACCCTCTTTTCTCCTCCCAAATCTGCACTCCACCTCAATCCTCACTCGCCTTCCTTCTTTCATTCTTACAACCCACTCCTCAGTCTTACACCACCTCCCAATTCAATCATTGTACCTCAGAATCATACGAGTTTCTTTGTTCACACTTGATTGTTTTGTTAGAAAATCCACGTCTCGCCTTCATTTTGTTTGTTGTCCTTGCTCTACCTCTGTGCAAAACAGGTTGCTATTTCTTTGCTCCTTTTGTTTGCCTTGCAAGGCGTTGGTTGCAAGGTGTGTTTGTTTGAAAAATTTTAGTATTACCTAGTTTTATTAGCCTTTTCAAAAAGTAAATATTATAAAATAGTTTTATTTATTTATTTTTTTTTCACACTGATAGACAGATTGAAAAACTGACTATGGAAGAGGGAAGGCAATACGCAATGAATCCTGATGTGTACCGAGCTGCTTCCACTGGTGATTCAAGTTTCTTTGAGACTATGACAGATCCCAATAGCAGTACCCTTCTCCAAGTGACAATCGAGAAGAACACTGTTCTTCATGTTGCACTGCAATTCAAAAAAATTGAGGCTGCAAAAAAGATAGTTAATTTAAATCCAAGCCTTGTTTTAAAAACAAACTCCAAAGGCAATACTCCGATACATGTTGCTGCAAGGGTAGGGGATTTTTCAATGGTAAAGCTTCTAATAGATCAGGCCAGAAATGTGGATCTTGTAACTGGTGGCCGACGGCAGCTTCTGAGCATGGTGAATCAAGATGGGGATACTGCCTTGCACGTCGCTGTGCGATATAGTAAATTTGATGTTGTGAAAGAACTAATTAATGAGAATGATCCAGCAGAACTAGCTATGCGGGTAAACAAGGCTAAGGAATCCGCACTATTCCTCGCTGTGGATAGACAAGACTACAACCTGGCTTCTTACATACTAAGTGCTGCTCCAGACTGCTCCTATGCTGGAAGGCACGGCATGAATGTCTTGCATGCACTTGTCCTTCACACAAGCTGTTGTAAGTGCTGCTCAATTATGCTCATTAAATATTTTTAAGAAATATCTTGTTATACTCATTGTTACGTATACTCCGTACACCTTTTTTTTTTTTTTTGGAAATCCTTTTTTGAGAATAGGATTTTACAATTTTGATTGAAATTATGTTTTCAAAACATAATTTCAAAGCGCGTACAAAGTGTGTCATTACTCAGATTTCTAAGTATAATGGTCTTTCAGCAAATCGAATTTACAAATATTTTAGGTTGTGGTTCAATTTTACAAATAATAAGTATAGTGACACTAAATTTTTTGGTTTTTTTTTTTCCCAAGGCAAATGCCAAATGATATTTCAACCTAAATTGAGTTCCTAACATTAGCCATTCATAAAAGGAAAATACAAAAATTAATACAAATTTTACTATACAAATATTACACATATATGTAGCATGTAATTGGTGCTATGTACATTACCACTTCAATAATATAATATAAATAAATGTATTTTTTTAAAAAAAAATTTGTGACAAATTAATTTATAAAACTTATATAGTAAAATAAGTAAGGGTGTCCATGGGTTGAGTTAGTTTAGGTTTGGACTTAACCCAAACTCAACGCAATGGAGTCAAGTGGTAGAAAATGTCACCAACTGTCGATTGAAGTAGAGATCAAATTTAGAGATCAAATCAAATTGAATCAATTGTTGGTTGGTGATTGGTTATGTCGGGTGGGTCGGGTGGTGGGTTACGGCAAATAGCCCTAAAAGATGCAATATTAGAGGTGTGCATCCAACCTACCAACTCAACTTAACACATCAGATTGTTTTTTATGGGTTAGTGGTATGAGAGACCAAGCTCCCTACCCCAACCTCTCAAAATGGTTTGGCATAACCCGCAGAAATAGGTGGAGTAGTGTTTGTGTCTCTCAAAAGATAGTGGAGTTTTTATTGATATTACAAATTGAAAAAATACATATATTATCGATGAATTGAAATTGAATGTACATCTCTTGTGAATAATTATAAAATTACATGGCTCTGGTCTTATATATCATTTAACAAAAGAGTGCAAATTTGATAAGAACCTAGTGCAAACTCTCTTCTTTATGCCCTCCAATACTATCATTCCACCTCAGCATTTCACCAATCAACAAATCAGACATGCCACACATGATAAGTTCCCATTCAATACTAAATTTAATTAAAAAAAAAACCAATCAAACGAAAAACCCAACTCTACTTCTAACCTCCAACCGACAGGAACATCGCCAACGAAAAAGCTGTCGGAGCTCTGCTGTAGTTTGGAAAATACTTCAAAGCTTTTGTTAACAAACAAACAAACTCCAAAAGCCCGTAATGTTACAATAAAATTCTCCCACTCGTCTAACCCCAATTATCGTTCAACTATCTGCGGCTAAAATCTCAACATTTACATATATTCTCTCTCCCCAATCCCAACCGAATAACAAAACAAAACCCAACAATCATGGATTCCAAAAACCCAAACGGCTAAACCCCTTTTAAAACTAAAAGTACTACTATTATTAACACATAGCCCACCTTAGTGATCAATTGTCGGAGCCGCCATTGTTGCGTCGCTTTTGAGACCAAGGAGCTTGCTAACGGTGATGACCGACAGATCTGAAGGCAATGTGAGGCGATTGGAGGCCATGGTGGTGGGAGTCCTTACTATTTAGAAATCCGGTGAACAGAGACTCTTATTTCCGTTGACGTCAAGCTGAACGTAGCTCTCCGACCGCTTCTCTAGTTACTAGAGGACGGAGGGTTGGATTTTTTATTATTGGAGGGTGTAAAGAGAGTTTACACCAAGTGTTCGTTTGAGAACAGTTTATTTAATTAAAACTGAAATTTTTTTATTAAAAGTACTATATATAAAGATAAAAGATAACTGAAATAGTATAATAGGACGTATGAATAGTACTAAAAAATGTAATAAAACTTGTGAATAATAGCAAAAATAAGCTAAATAGTAAAAAAGTTGGTTTTTTAAGCCAATGTCAAACGTACACTAAGTCCTTGTGAACTTTGATTCCTAGTTACAATCTAAAAATTGAAAAATTACAAAGAAAAGTTCAAATGCTTACATTACAAGATGTGTATGTTATTACGTGTGGCTTGCATTCGGCCCACTAATAAGGGGTTGAGTCCTATTAAGACTCTTGTTATTGGATTGCTTTCAAACTAATACTCAACCGTATTAAGAAATCCAAGTTCAACTTGGAATTGTTATTTGGCATCACCTGGTCGACCTTATTTAGCCAACTAGCATAGTGTATATATATATATATATATTGATGTTATGCAGCTATTGTTTTAGGGTGTATGAGAGTCGCATATTGTATAGAGTTCTAAGGCGTGACTTAGTTCTAGAGATTTTCAGGTTTTCTCTAGTCATGTGCTTCTGGTGAGTGAGAGCTTTTTGGGTGCATTTGGAGTATGAGCTTTGTGAGAGTGTTTTGATACCACCTTTGTAATCTCCTTCTTTTGTTAGCGAAACTTTCTCCTCAACGTCACCTGTGGACGTAGGCCAAATGTCAAACCATGTAAATCTTTGTGTTCCCTGTGTGATTACTTATTGTCTTTCTATTTCTATTTTGCATAAACCCACTATTATTTCACTACACACACAACAAATAGATATTTACGCTTCCACTATTCTCAACATATTGGTATTAAAGCTTCCGCTTTTACAACAAACTGGTATCAAAGCCTTGGGTTCTTTGTTTTGGGTTGAGATTGTTCATCAGATCTATTTGTGTTGTTATTGGTTCACTAGGTTTTTTGGTATGACGACAACGGTTTTGTCGCCAGCAAGATTTGAGAATGAAAAATTTAACAGGAAGAATGATTTTATATTATGGCGTGTCAAGATGTGTGCTTTGTTAGTGCAACAAGGATTGTGGAAAGCACTAAAGGGCAAGAATGCTTTGCCAGCGACGCTATCAGATAAGGAAAAAGATCTCTTGGAATGGGCATATAGTGCAATTCTATTGTCTCTTAGAGATGATGTTCTAAGAAAGGTGGTAGATGAAGAAATAGCTGCAAGATTATGGCTTAAGTTGGTGAGTCGGTACATGACTAAGTCTCTTACAAATCGCTTATTCATGAAGCAGCGGCTATACACCATTCAAATGAAAGAAGGTACACCTATTTCTGACCATTTTGATGAATTTAATAGAATTGTTCTTGATTTGAAAAATATTGAATGTAAAGTAGAAGATGAGGATCATGCTCTAATTTTGTTATGTTCATTACCTCCTTCTTTTGAGGACTTTGTCGACACCATGTTGTATGGTTCTGGAAGAGATTCTATCTTGATTGATTATGTCAAAGATGTGTTGAATTCTAAAGAGTTGAAGAAGATGGTTTCTGAAAATTGAGGCAATAATCAAGCTAATGGTCTTGTTGTCAAAAGTAGATCCAATGAAAATAAGTCTAGTAATAATAGAGAAAAATATAGATCTAGAAAAATGAATGCACGCTACTCAAAGAGAAAAAGGGGAACAAGAGTACTTCAAATACTAGTAATGCAAATAGTATTGCAGAGGTTTATTCTGTGGGTGATGACATAGCTTTATCAGTATCTACTGGTTGCTTCGGTGACACTAGGGTTCTTGATTCGGCTTGCAGCTATCATATGACTCCTAGAAGAGATTGGTTTACTACCTATTGGTCAATTAGTGGTGGTGAAGTTCTGATGGAAAATAATATGACCTATAAGGTCTTGGGGATAGGAATTGTGAGAATTAAGATGTATGATGGTGTTGTTAAAACTTTGTCTAATGTTTGTCACAAGCTAGATTTGAGGAAAAATCTTCTATCTTTGGGTATATTTAATTCTCAAGGGTATAAATACACTGCTAAAGGTGGAGTTATGAGAATTAGTAAGGGTGCTCTGGCTTTCATCAAAGGAAACTTGGTGAATGGTCTCTATATGCTACAAGGAAGTACAATTGTTGGTGCTGCAACAATATCTTCATCAGCAAATACAAATTCAGATAATACTCGTTTGTGGCATATGCGATTAGGGCATATGAATGATGTTGGCGTGTCAATATTAAGAAAACAAGGTTTGTTGAATGGTTAGAAAATTGGGAAGCTGGACTTTTGTGAACATTGCATCTTTGCTAAGCAGTGTAGGTTTAACTTTAGGATAGAATTTTTGGTGTATTTTCTAAAATATAAGAGTGTTGTTTTTGTCAACTTGTTGCAATATAAGACTCTTATTTAGGAGCAAGCTTGTAAAAGGATTAAGTGTCTCTAGATAGGTAATGGTTTGGAATATTGGTTAGGTGAATTTGATGAGTTCTACAAGAATGAAGGTATAGTGAGACACCACATCGTTAGAAGAAAACCACAACAAATTGAGGTTGTAGAACATATAAACAAAACTATTTTGGAGTGGGCTCGTTGTATGCTCTTAAAATTTGGTTTGTCTAAGGACTTTTGGGCTGTAACAATAAATATGACCTTCTATTTGGTAAATGGGTCTCAAATAAATGTCATTGAATTTAAGACTCTTTTTGAGGTATGGTTTGGTACTCTTGCAGATTGCTCTATTTTGAGAGTATTTGGTTTTCCTATTTATGCTCCTGTGGGATATTGGTTAGGTGAATTTGATGAGTTCTACAAGAATGAATGTATAGTGAGACACCGCATCGTTAGAAGAAAACCACAACAAATTGGGGTTGTAGAACGTATAAACAAAACTATTTTGGAGTGGGCTCGTTGTATGCTCTTAAAATTTGGTTTGTCTAAGGACTTTTGGGCTGTAACAATAAATATGACCTTCTATTTGGTAAATGGGTCTCAAATAAATGTCATTGAATTTAAGACTCTTTTTGAGGTATGGTTTGGTACTCTTGTAGATTACTCTATTTTGAGAGTATTTGGTTTTCCTATTTATGCTCCTGCGAATAATGGTTAACTTGAGTGGAGGGCAAATAAGTGCATATTCCTAGGGTGTCCTTGGGGATAAAAGATTATAGGTTGTGGGGATAAAAGAGAGTATTGGGACAGTCAAAGACCACGATGTTAGTGAGCAGGTGGAGTTTGAGGTTAAAGCTTTGTGGATTGTTGCTTAGGGTGAAGAGCTTGTGCCTCTTCAATATTTGAAAGGTACTGCAGATGTTGACTTGGTATATAATAGGGCTTCTACAGATAGTAATAGCATTGTTGGATTTGTGAAGTCTAAATTTACTGGTGATTTGGATAAGAAGAGATCTCTAATAAGTTATGTCTTCATATTATTTTGTTATGCCATCAGTTGGGAGGCGACGCTATAGTCGACGATTGTTTTGTCTACTATAAAGATAAAGTATATGGGCGACAGAGGCAATGAAGATAGCTATTTGGTTAAAGGTTTTGGTTAGTGATTTAGGTTTATAGCAGAATGATACTATTGTATTTTGTGATAGTTAGAGCACCATACATTTGACTAAAAATCAGATGTATCATGGGATAACCAAACACATTGATGTCAGATATCACTTAATTAGTGAGATTGTATCTCAATGCACCATTGCAGCCAGAAAGCTTGCTATATCGGATATTCTAGCAGATATGATGACCAAGCTAGCTCTTTTAGACAAGTTCAAGTATTGCTTGGACTTGATTTGTGTTTGCAGTTTGTGATAGCCCTTAAGGGGCTTTGGTTTGGCGGTGGAGAAATTTCGTTCGTGGGGCTTGACCAAATTCAAGCCGAGGTGGAGATTTGTTACGTGTGGCTTGCATTTGGCCCACTAATAAGTGGTTGAATCCTATTAGGACTCTTGTTATTGGATTGCTTTCAAACTAATACCCAAGTTCAACTTGGAATTGTTATTTGGCACCACCTGGTCTCTTATGCGGCAAACCTTATTTAGCCGACTAGCATAGTGTGTGCGTGTATATATTGATGTTATGCGGCTATTGTTTTAGGGTCTATGAGAGCCACATATTGTCTAGAGTTCAAAGGCGATACTTTGTTCTAGAGATTTTTAGGTTTCTCTAGTCATGTGCTTCTAATGAGTGAGAGCCCTTTAGGTGTATTTGGGGTTTGGGCTTTGTGAGAGTGTTTTGGTACTATCTTTGTAATCTCCTTCTTTTGTTAGTGAAACTTTCTCCTCAACGCCACCCGTTGACGTAGGCCAAAAGCCGAACCATGTAAATTTTTGTGTTCCCTATGTGATTGCTTATTGTCATTTTATTTCTATTTTGCATAAACCCAAAAGTATTTCGCTACACGTAACAAATAGATATTTACGCTTCTGCTATTCTCAACAAATTGGTATCTCTAGTTGCTAGAGGTTGGAGGGTTGGATTTTTTTTTTTTTTTTTTTTTTTTTTATGCATATGAAGGAGAATTGATCGTGTGTGGCATGACTTATTCCATTATATTAGTAAAATTATGATGTGACATTTTGCTATTGGAGGGTGTAAAGGGAGTTTACACCAAGTCTTTATGGACTTTGATTTCTAGTTACAATCTAAAAATTAAAAAATTACGAGGAAAATTTCGAATCCTACATTACAAGATGTGACACAATTTTCAATAAAAAAGATTTCTTTTTGAATATAAGTTTTCTATAGCATATTGAACTTTTAATTTTAAAATTTTTATTTATTGTAGGCAACTAGTCAACTCATTTTTTTTTTTAATATTTTTAAAAAATAACCTTATTATTTGAAAGAGGGGGAATTATTTTGAATGTGAATTGAGTAAGATAATTCAAGAATAAAATATTCCCAAAACTATAATTAAAAAATTTTAATCATAATTATAATTAACATAACCAATAATTTAGAGAAAATTTTGAAATTTAATAATAAAATTTGAAAGGAAAAATTGTTTACCTCTAAAAATTTAGTCTCGTTGTAATTTTTTTCATAGTCAAAATTTCACTCATAATTCACATTTAATGAATTTAAGTAATTAAATAAACCTCAAATACAACTTATGTCATTTTTTATGACAGTTTTGTTAAACTTATTAAATAATTAAATTATAAGAATTTAAGACATTGATATAATATTTATACATTTAAAATTTAATACTTTCTTTTTAAAAAATTTTGGAATTTATTATATAATTAGTACATAAAGAATTTAAAAAACACACTCATTTTTATATTAAAAAAATCGTTAGATTAAAAAAAATTGAGCTCCCAACACTTTTGAAAGGTAATTTTTTTTCACTTAATTGAAACTTTTATCAATTTTTTTTTAATAACTTCTAAACTTACAAACATTGATAAATAGGAAATATTTTATTTTTATTTTTCCAATGCAGTTTGGCATATAAAAAAAAATATATCAACAAAAACTTAGACAATAAATATTTTAAAAATGGGTCCGGTTAATGTATGCCCTTAAAACATACATTAACAAATCCGTTTTTGGAAAAAGTTTTATCGGGAATTGAAAAAGTTGTTAAAACTTTTTTAATTCCCGATAAAACATTTTCCAAAAATGATATACTATAGTGTGCCCTTAGGGCACGTATTAGTAAAATCCTTTAAAAATAACTAAAACAAAAAGGGTATAAGGGTATTTTTGGTGGGGCCAGGAGGTCAATTGTTCCCGTTCATTGCCCTCGCCTCCGCCATTATTGGTCTAAATCTATCTAATAAACTCGTGATATTTGGGTCTAGCATTACATATGTGTAATTTTTTTATTCTTTTATATAAAATAACTTGTTTCGTTAAAAGGAAATTTCACCGTCATTGTTCCATTAATCACATATAAAAAAAAAAAAAAAAAAAAAAAAAAAAAAAAAAAAAAAAAAAAAAAAAAAAAACTAATGGAAGTGGAATGGAAGAGCAAATAACTAGCGCTAAAGGAAAAGAAAAAAGAAAGACTAATGGAAGTGGGTTACGTTGTAGGAACCAACGGTGCTCATTTTTTATATTTTAAGGAGTAATAGTTCTCATTTGAAAATTTTAAAAACTAAAAACGTTTAACATGCAAACTTTAGAGACCAAGAGTGCATTTTGGCCAAAATTTTGTATAACATCATTTTCACATAAAACTACAATTTCTCTTTTATTGAGTACATAAACTTACAATTAGCCTCATTTCAATTAACACCAATCATAATATATCACTTCAGCAATTTTTTAAAATATTATGAAAATTTTTATGTCTAGAGTATTACTCAAACCAAACAGCTTTGCCCATGGTTGAGAAATTATTTTATGAGATGGTCTCATAAAACACATCTCTCACACTATGTGCGGATCGCATATGGTGTGAGAGAGATATCTCATAAAATTGATCCTCCTTTTAGTTATGCATGCCTTAAGCATGCCCTTGGTTGGAGCGCCTCATCAGCGCGGGGCGGCAATGCTCCAAGAAAGGATGAATCCAAATAGCTAATATCCGTTGGCATCTCTGAAACTCTGAGAAGGAAATCACTTATAAACCGATTTTTAAAGTTTACTTTTATTATTATTATTTTTTTAAAGATAAAATCATATATCAATTATATATATATATATATATAAAGTTAAAGTTGAGAGAAAATCCTTTTAGATTTTAAATTGGATTTTAATTGTTGTGTAATTTTATGTCATATGTCCCATTAAGTTTTTTTAATTTTTGTGCTAGGTAAGTTAATGCTATGCAAAAGACAAAGAGTTTAATATAAATAAATTATTAAAAAAATAAAAATAAAAAAAAAGAAAAAAAAAAGAAGAAGAGAGGGTAAACTCGTGTGTGTTTGTGTAATATGAGAGACGGTGTTGGCATAGATATACATGGTCATAGTCACTTTGAACCATCTAGGTCTCTTAATTGATACACACATACGGTGGTGCAAAAGAACCATGCTGTGGATGAAACGATTGTTTCATTTGGAAGCAACATGGACGAAGTATGAAGAGTATGATGACAAATGAGATTATTGATATGTTTCACTGCCCACCCCTTAACAATAATCTCATGTTTAATTCAACATGCATGTTGAATTAAAAATTTCTAAACTTAGTCCGATACTTCGAATTCTTCATTGCTGTCAAAAGAGGATGGGAATGGCCCATCAAACTACTAGGCCTAGATTTTATTTTTATTTTTTATTGTCTCTCTCCCAAGAGTTAGGATAGTTGTAATTTCTAAATCTAATTTTCAATGAGTAAAAAATCATTACATCTTTTAGAAACTTATTCTTAAAAAATGTATAACTTTTACACCAAATCTAATTTGAACTCATATACATATGTATAGTCGTAATTATTTTTAATTATATGCTTGTGCATATATACACATAAATATACGCTAGTTTATATTTAAAGTTATTATTTCACTGGAGGTTTTAAACTTCTTTATCCAGCACGATTATTTCTATTGCTTTTGATTTATCCAATGCAGACTGTAACAAGGGAAATTTGCTCCTAAAAGAAATGGAGGAAAACCGACAAAAATTTGAGACTGTCCCTCAGCGTTTCAGGCGGGCCAATCCGCGTGTTACTCGACGTGTCTTTGCTGTCCTTTGGATTATCAATATGCTATTTCTAATCCCTATTCCGAAATTTTTCTTTGAGGATGATTCAAAAGAGAAATATCATATACCTTGGAACAAATTTGAAACCATCCCAAAAGGTAAATAATCTACCTCAACTCAAGTACTCTTCTTTATTTACCGGTAAACTATAATTTCACCTTAGGTTATTATTACATTATATATCGAAAAAAAAAAAAAAAACCCTTTTGGTTTAATGGTACGAGAAATAGTTTCTCAATTCCTCCCAAATTAAGTACTGTTTTTTCTCCAATTTTAGTATATCTCAAAACAAGTCAACCTAATTTATAACACTAATCACAAACCTCCGTGCAATGTATAAAAAACTTTGCATAAATATATAATTTAAATGTTTATATCAAAATACAACAAATATAAACTACATTTCAAAGTTTCTAAACTTCACTAATTGCATCAACAAAAAAACTCAGTAACTGGGCTTGGTTACAACTTACAACCTACAACCTACAAGTACAACTTTTTTTTTAACTCCTTATAAAACGTGAGATATAAATATTCACCACACTATAAATTTATGAAAATACCCAATTTAATAGGTTTTTTGGAACTGGGTTTACAAGGTAGTCCAAAAAGAATTTAAAAAAAAAAAATCAACTGGGTAGTGCTTTTGTACACTGAACCCATTGAAATTTGTATACATGTTAAATAATTGTCATGTATCTATATCTCAATGGGTCCAGTGTACCCTTGCCCATAAAAAATTTCCTAATGTTGAATACGAATTTTCTTGCTGGAAATAGTTGATGTTCTCGGTACAAAATAGGGAATTTTTCTATTGCTGAAGGAAGATATCTATCGTCAAATACGAGATTAAGCTCCAATGCATCATTTCATTAAATGGAAACTTTTTCAGCAGAGAGTTATAGGCTTGACTCCCCCAGGTCCACAGCTCACGAATTTTACCATGACACATGACATGGCCGAATAGGGAAAGGGTCACAGATAACCAAGCCTAACAGATTATCCTACCGCAATTTTATATATTTTGAAGTCCAGCCCACGTTAATTTTTTAATGAAAAATTACCACCAAATCAATAACAGAAATCGCATTAGTGTTTTTGTGCTTCTATAATAGAAAAAGTACTACATTTTAGCCCATTAAATTTAAAATTTATTCACATAATGCTATTTAAAATTTTGTAAAAATACATGATTGTCACATTAATCTTGTAAATTTATATTGATACTATTTATTTAGCATTTTATTTTTTATTTTTTCTTTATGTATTTTGGGAATGAGGGAAGATAGTAAATGGCGGTTGTTGTTTGTCAAGAAAGTTGAATAATTAAAAAATTCAAGAAAAATTGGAATTTTAATGAAATTTAGTGCAAAATAAATAATCCAATGTGGGGGTATTTTGAAAAGTGAATATATATAAAAATAAAAAATAAATAAATAAAAAGTAAGTTTTGATGCTAAAATAGACTGAAATTTTTGCATGAGCTAATGCAAATGTTATACCAAAAACTTTTACATTTATGCTTCTTTTTCCCATAATTTATATATTAAAAAAAGCTACTTCAATTTTTTATAATTGGGAACAAAATTTAGGATAAAAAAAGGGATCGAAATTTTATAATTAAAAAAAAAAAAAAAAAAAAAAAACGCATAAATTTTTTTATGAAAACCCTCTTCCCATGTGTCGTGTCAAGAGGGAATGCTCTTAATATGTACTAAACTCAGCAATATGGTTTTGCTTTAGATTTTGTGAAAAAAGTGATGGAAAAATTTCCATCTACAATTGAACAAGGCGATGACTTAGGATGGACTCCTCTACACATTGCCGCGCACATGGATAATGTGGAATTTGTCAAGCTGCTTTTAGAAAAGGGCAATTCCCCTGCATATGTAAGAAACAAAGAAGGTTTATCTGCTCTTCACATTGCGGCCAAGGAAGGCAATCATGAGGTAATGAAAGAACTCATGGAAGCATGTCCAGATATCTACGAGTTGTTGGACAACAAGGGTCAGAATGCTCTTCATGCTGCTGCAGAAAGTGGATGGTGGACGGGTATCGAATTTTTTGTGAGGAGACCAGAGCTTGAGAGTCTCATCAACGAGCAGGATGAAGAAGGACATACGCCTATGAATCTGGCGGCCAATAGGGAGTTATATAATGCATTGAAATGGAGCAACGGTAAATGTGTTGACTTAAATGCTACGAACAAGCAGGGCTTCACCACAATGGACAAACTTTTGTTAACAAGCGGGTTACTGATCGACTCGACAGAGGTATGCCCCTTCCGTCATACTCTGCTGAATGCAATACTATTGCACAATTTATAGGAATTCTAAACAAAGAAATTTTTTCACATTTGCCCCCTTGTTTTGGGTAGATACGTACAAAAAGGATTGATTTGGTGGGGAAAATCTTTTAATTTAAAAAGGGCTTTTATATTAAATTTTTATAAAATGATTAATACTTAATACATAATTACAAAACAAGGAAAGCTTTTCTCTCAGTCTCGTTCATGGGTTGAATCTCTTATCTCAGAGAAGAATTTGTCTAAAGAAGGTAATTATTCCTCCTAGAAATTTTAAAAGCTCATTTGAATGTATCTAATGCTTTCTAGAAAAATAAAAGATTAAATTACAAATTGCATCATTTAACTTTACTTGAAATTTAATTAAATTCTATAACTTTACTTTTATTCAATTTAGTTATTTGTACTTGAACTTTATGTTATTGAATTTTCTAGTTAGTCTTTGTCATAATTGTGCTAATTATTCATCCCATAACGACGAAGTTCAGTGTTTTTTTTTTTTTTTATCCAATTACAAAGATGACCAAGTTCTATTAATTTGATTTTTGATTGAGAGTATATTATTAATTTTTCTCAAAAGCTAGGATGCATCGCGTACACGTCTTACTTACATGTATAATGTGTGTGCATTTATTTGTCTTTATGGTAGCTAGCTTTAGTATTTTACAACAGCCATCCATTTATATATTTTACATGATGAAATACAGAGAATTTTGTGGGAGATGGGAGCTCGACCAAGCCTGAGGGGAGCACTCTTAAAGATGGGTATTCAGAAATTAGACCCAAGAAAGAAACAAAAACTGGCAGGCGATGGCAATAGCAATAGCAATGGCGATGGCAAAGGAAATGGCAAAGACAAAGGCAGTGGCGATGCCAATATGTTGGTAGCCACACTCATTGCCACTGTGACCTTCACGGCAGCTTTCACGGTGCCTGGTGGATATAACCAAAATGGAAATGTGGGTGAGGGCTTGGCAGTATTAAGGAATACAATTGCTTTCCGTGTATTTCTAATAGCTAATACTTTAGCTTTTGGTCTTTCCACTACCTCAGTATTCGTCCACTTTTTGGCTTCAGCAACGATTGATGAAAAAGTAGCTTTTCACAAAAAACTGGCACGACGTATCGCTTTTTTCACAAACTGGTCTATTGGAGCTTTGCTGGTAGCTTTTATTGCAGGCACCTATACAGTGGTGCCACACTCCTTGGGGATTACTGTAACCGTTCTTCTTTGTTGTTGCTTCCTAAGTAGCATGTTTTTCCCTCTCACTACCGGAACAATTTGATAGCTAAGCCCAAGCTGGTCTGGGATAATTTGGTTGATTGGAGGCCTTCAGAATTTGCAAGGAAATGACTTTAAAGCTATGTGTTGGAAGTTGGTATGGGCACAATTGGAGTAGGAGGAATGTTGCTAGTATGAGGCAAGCATTTTCAAGATCCTTATACGGGAGGCTTCTTGTGTTTGGCCATGTTTCAAAGACTTTGTTTGATGTGCTTGTGTACTACTTTTTTATTATTTATATTATTTTTTATAAAATATTATTATTATTGTTGTTTTTGTTATCTATATATATTATAAAACCAAAACCTTTGACTTTTTGTTGATTGCTTCATATTGTGACACAAACTTTAGAGCTTTCTCAATTTTTCACATCATAATCATTATAAAAAATAATAATAACAGTATGTCAATACTACAAACTTAAGTCGATAAAAGTAAAACACAAAAACCCTAAACATGTGTCTCTTCCCTTGCGTCTCTTTTCTTTTAATCTTTGGCTTATGAATAAGCTTCTTTGAATATAAAGTTAATCTCTCTCAAAGATTCAAACGAATATGAAGCCAAATCTTTTCACCACTCCGGCTACTGTGTGAGTGTTTTGTTATTTATTATTAGTTTTATTTGTAAATTTAATTGTATTGTTAGCTTATGGTCACCAAACTCCACATCTATGATTGTTTATGATTATTTTTTTGTTCATTGTTTAAAGTTTAGACCCATTAAAACTTATTGCTTTATGGTTTTTCACGGTTTTTTTGTTTCCTTTTCCTTTTGTTTTTGCAGGGTAGCTAGGAACACAACCTAACGGGTGAAAAAAAAAATGTTTTATGGTTTTTCATGTACTTTTTACAAATTTATCTTGGTACATCTTTTTATACAACCATAAACCACCAAACCCTACGCCTATGATTGTTTATGAATATGTTTTTTCATTGTTTAAAGTTTAGACTAATTAAAATTGATTGCTTTATGGGTTCATGTACCTTTTTCTTTTTCTTATATTTCTCTTTTGAATAGTCATATATTTTTTGAATTGTTTCAATAACTTCTAGGTTTTGAATCTTCTAATTTTTTAATTATATATATATATATATTTTTTTGGCATTTTGGAAGTTTTAACATCTAAATTTTTGCATTAGTTTTTGCAATATTTGAACATGTTTGGCATATTTTAATAATGGGGGAGTTTGGATTCCGCGTTTGCGTTTCAGCAAACGCGTTTCCTCCTCTTCTTTTTTTTTTTTTTTTTCTCCGCATTTTTTTACTTTTGGGGGACAAAAAAGCTGTGCATGAACAATGCGTGCACTGTTCACGCACTGTTCATGTACTGTTTATGTAATAAAAAATATTAAAAATGGGTCCCACGGTACTATTTACACATTTAAAAATTATTTTACTACAGTGTTTTCAGTTTTCAGTTTCAGCAACAATAAGTTCAATCCAAACACACCCAATCTATTCTTTTGAAGGTAATCAATTTTTCTCTTATATTTATCTATTGTGTAATCATATATATATATATATATATATTGGTTTCAATAATTTATAGGAAGTGAATTTTATGATTCTTTAATATTTTTTGGCTTTTTGAAAGTTTTAAAATCTGAATTTTTGAGTTTTTTTTTTTTTTTTTTTTTTGGGTGCAATATCTAAAAGTATTTGGAAAATTTCAATGACTATGACTATGAATTATTCTTTTGATGGTAATATGTCTTTCTCTTATATTTCTTTATTGTGTAGTCACACACACACACACACACACACACACACACACATATATTCTATAATTTGTAGACTCTAAATCTTTTGTTTTTTTAATATTTTTTGTCTTTTGGAAATTTTAATATCTATATTTTTTGGGTTCATTTTTTTGCAATATCTAAAACTATCTGACAAATTTCAATAATTATAATCATGGATAATTTTTTTATTGTAACCCATCACTCTCTTATATTTTTCTATTGTGCAGTCATATACATTCTATTTTGTTTCAATAATTTCTAAGCAATGAATCTTTTGATTCTTAATATTTTTTGAATTATTCTTTGATTCATATATTTTTCAATATCTTGATTTTTTTTTTTTTTTTTGCAATGTCAGCAAATTTTTTTGTAAGTCATTGCACATTCAAACAATGACTTCTTCATCAAATTATAATACAAATTGAAATCAGACAAGAGCAAGTCATGCAATGGTGCGGTTTCATAATCAATTTAAGATTATTTTAGTCTACAACACAAATAAGTAAGTTTTTGTGTGTAGCATAGGTTAGCGACTAGTTATAATTATTTTAGTGCTGTTGCTTTGATTGTGTAAGGACTCAGTTTTTACTTAGTCCAACAAGCCCAAACAATAAATTTGTAGAGAATGGGTTGAAGGTTTAGGCGCTGGCCGTCGCTCTCTAAGCATGAACCTTCTTCTTTTCTATACATAAAAAATACTTAGAACTATTTACAACCGGGGGATGCTCCTCGGCCCATGGCCGAGGGGCCCTTTTTCTTCTGGCTTCCTTTCTTTTTTCTTTTTCTTTTTTTCTTTTTCTTTCCCCCCTTCACTTTACTTTACTAGCTTTTCTTATATAGTCTTCATCGTCCTCTCTCGTTCTTCCATCTGTTGGTCATCTATTCGTCTTTCTTCTGATTGCCCGCCTCATCAGAGGTCTTATCAGCACTCAAGTGGTTTACTCTGATCAACGTTGCCCTGCTAAGGGGTTGTATCACCATTAATGCGGCCAGAGGGGTTAGGTGAATGCATTAAGTGTGGAGGTGACAGCTTGCCCTGGGCTTGTCCCTTCTCAAAAATCATTCTTGGCATGCCGAGGACAAAGAGGTCCTCGGCCTGGACCCAAAAAAGATGTTTTTCCTAGTTTAGTCTCGGATGGTCAGTCTTCCTCGGCATGGGCCTTGGGCCTATTACGCGATGGGCTGAGGCTATCAGGCCCATGGAACCCACAATAGACCCTCAAAACCCTGCTGCACACTCCCTCGGACGAGGAGAAGGGTTTTGATATCCATAGGCCCTCTAGACGCATCGCCCCACTTCGTTCCGCGATAATGCCAGCGACTTTTCGACTGCCCGATGTGCATTTTTTGCATTTCAAGACTTAACGTGTGCCCACATTAAATTTTGGCTGCACCACGTCTCCCACTTTCAACGGTGTGATGGTAATCATTCGGTGGAGATTTCCTGCTTTTATGGGCAGGCGGTTACATTTTGGAAGAACCTAAGGGGGAGAATAAGTACCTATTTGAACCGCCTGGTTTTCTCATTTTCGCACTCACGACCATTGATGTGTATAATTTGAATCTGGTTCAACTTGCGCACTACTTGAAGAGAATCGTCATATTTCTGTAAGTCTTCTTCTTCCAGGGACTCCAAATTTTTCTTGATTCTATTCCTTCTTTTCTTCTTTTAGAACTTTTAGTCGTCCTTGGAGAATGGGTAAGTTTAAGAAGTTGGTTGAGTCCGACGAGATGATGAACAAGTTCATTGTTGACTATGGAATACCCAATAATGTGAGTTTGAAGTACTGTGAAAAAGGGAAGTGGTACCTTAAGAGGAGAGAGGGTGAAGTCGTGATCCCGATAGTCACTTTCGTAGAGGGAGGGATAAGAATCCCTATGAGGCCAGTGACTCTCAATTACCTTAGGCATTTCCGTCTGGCTCCTACTCAATGTGCCGTGAATGTATTTAGGATATTAGGGTGTGTAGATACCTTGAATGAGAAAATGGGGCTGAGATTGACTCACCATGATGTGAACTGGTGCTACAACCTTCATCATCTTAGGGGTAAGACATACTATATGAAGACGAGGGACGATAGGGTCCGACTCGTCCAATGTCTTCCTAATTCTAATAAGGGGTTGACTCAAGATTTCCTTATAGTGTCGGGGGAGTGGCACAATGGCTTTCATTGCCCAACAGTAGAGGGGGAGCTAGGTAGGGTATCTGAAGTAGGGGTTTCAGTATTTTTATTTTTCATAACCGTATATCCGTTTTGGTTGATTAACCACAGGATTTTCACTCTTCTTTTCGCAGATCCGCATGCTTTCGCACGTCATTTCCACCTAGTTAACAAAGCGGATTTGGAAACCGTTCTTAGGTCAGAACTTTTCCTGAACGAAACTAATAACCAGGTTAGAGCTGCTCACAAAATCCTCGGATGCGACCCAGCTCAGAAATCATTCCCAGTCCCGAAGCACGAAATTAGGGCTCGTGACCCTCGGCTTACTCAGATTACCGTGGTGGATGACGGTTTTACATTTTCCGAGGAGTCTCACATACCTGAAGGCATTCCGTTAGCAGGTCCTTCCTCATCTCAACAAGTAACGGCGGCCGAGGAAGGACAATTTAAGAAGGCGGGGGAGGTAGTTGAACTGAGCTCTTCTGAGGACGAATATAGTGTGTTCAACCTAGCTGGTCAGTCCGAGGATCCCTCTGGTGATCTAGGAGACCCTCGTTTGTTCGAAGCCGATCTCCGGTCCCTAAGAGTTGGCACTCGAGCTGAGATGGGTTTAAAAAGACAGCCCCAAACCAGTCTTTTTGACCTGCTTGAAGGCGGTTCCAAGAAGGGTGCACCGGAAGAGTCGCAGCCTAAGCCCCCAACACCTCCGCCCTAGATATTAACTGTGCAAATCAGGTCATCCTCTGTCCCCATAGCATCAGACCCTCAGACCAAGTCTTACGACCCGAAAAGGAAAAGACTTTTCAAGGGTAAGGAGCCAATGGATGGGAATAAATCCTACTCCCCGCCCGAGGAGGGTAAATCTCGCAAGCCTCCGAAACAACTGAAGCTCGGTGGTCAACGGAAAGGTAAGAAGATCGTCCAACAATCTGAGGCCCAAGCCTGGCTGCCCGCTGCCATGCTTCATGATCAGCCCCTGATGGATGACGCATCAATACGGGAATCTCAAGGGGCTAAGGGGGCTCTCGTAGCCGATGCCCTGGAGAAGTCTCTCCTTCTTCCCACCGACATGGCCGAGCTTGAAAATATGAGTCGGTCAGAGGTTGTCCTTGACCTTAAGAAGTATCTGGGCATGGTGGGTCCTTTGGTACCTATTTACTTTGTTCGAGCTTTGTTGCTTAGTGCCTTCCCTTTTCTTTACGGAGTTACCTGTTTTTTATCGGCAGGCTATCCAGGCTCTTTTCAGGTTGGATGAGGAGGTCGATGGTCAAAGCAGTGCCTTGGCACAAGAGCGTGACAAGTTCTTGAAAGCTGCTAATACCCTTAAGAAGTCTGAGGCCGACCTGAAAAAGGCGACCGAGGATCTGGAGGAGATGAGAAGGGCCAGGGACACTGCTGCCTCCGACCTGGCCGAGGCCAGGAAGCAAGCTGAGGACCAAACCACTCACTTGCAAGACGTTGAAGGCCAGCTACAGACTGCCAAGGAAGACAATGTCTACTTGAAGAAAGAGTTGACCAAGGCAATCCATGAGAAAGGTATTGCCGAGTATGCTAGGGACGAGGCTGTGAGAGCCAAAGACGAGGCGGTATTTGCAAAAATAGACGCTGAGCGCTATGTAAAACAGGCAGAAGAGGAGGCCTTTGCAGATGGGGTGGCTAAGACTGAACCCACTCTTCGGGCACAAGTTCCTGCAGTGTGCAGGCATTACTGTTCTCTGACCTGGCATAAAGCCCTCAACCAAGCAGGGGTTGATGCCTCATCCGACCTTAGGAGGGAGGACAGGGTATATTACCCTATTGCGATTCGTGAGACTGCCCTTGATACTCCCGATGAGGGGTTCTCATTACCAGCGACTGAGAGTCGCAATAAGACCGCCGAAAATATACCTGCCGCTGACCAACCCCCCGAGGAAATTGAACCCCCGAGAACATTGGGGGGAGCTAGAACTGAGGGTCAGGAAATACCACAGGACGTGGTGAGGCCTCCTGCGGATCCTTCGAGACAAGGCCCTTAGGCACTGGTTAAAGTCTTTTGATCTGTTTGTCGAATTAATTTGCCTACTGAGTTGAAGAGACTGATGTATGACATAGGATAGTTTTGTTTACTTTCTCTTTCATTTCATTCTATTTCTTGCCTTAGTGGCGTTGTAAGGAGACTGTATATTTTCTGTTTAGACTAAATACTCGATACCTTATTTCCAATTTATGGATATTTTCTATTACTTGTTTTTCTCTATTATTCTGCTCAATACTTGTATTCTGTTTTGGAGTTAGTCTTATGAGACCATCTGTTATCCTTCAAATATAAATCTAAGAACCGTATCATAGCTCGAATCTAGGTAACACTCTGGTTTTTCTACAGATAGTTATTTTCTCCAAAGGCTCAAGTCCCTGGACCATGCAAAACCTTGGTTTCGTTTAGTATCTAGGTTTAATGGTGTGAATAGTTTCACTATAGGCTTGGGTCCGAGGACCATGCAATGCCTTGGTTCTTTCTACTACTTTTATTTTTCTGTAAGTATTTAGTTTCCCCATAGGTTTGAGTCCGAGGACCATGCAATACCTTGGTTCTGTCTAGTACCCAGGTGTAATGGTGTGAATAGTTTTACCATAGGCTTAGGTCCAAGGACCATGCAATGCCTTGGTTCTGTCTACCACTTCTATTTTTCTGTAAGTATCTAGTTTCCCCATAGGTTTGAGTCCGAGAACCATACAATATCTTGGTTCTGTCTAGTACCCAGGTATAACGGTGTGAATAGTTTTACCATAGGCTTGGGTCCGAGGACCATGCAATGCCTTGGTTCTGTCTACCACTTCTATTTTTCTGTAAGTATCTAGTTTCTCCATAGGTTTGAGTTCGAGGACCATGCAATACCTTGATTCTGTCTAGTACCCAGGTGTAACGGTGTGAATAGTTTTACCATAGGCTTGGGTCCGAGGACCATGCAATGCCTTGGTTCTGTCTACCACTTCTATTTTTTTGTAAGTATCTAGTTTCCCCATAGGTTTGAATCCGAGGACCATGCAATACCTTGGTTCTGTCTAGTACCCAGGTGTAACGGTGTGAATAGTTTTACCATAGGCTTGGGTCCGAAGACCATGCAATGCCTTGGATCTGTCTACCACTTCTATTTTTCTGTAAGTATCTAGTTTCTCCATAGGTTTGAGTCCGAGGACCATGCAATACCTTGGTTCTGTCTAGTACCCAGGTGCAACGGTGTGAATAGTTTTACCATAGGCTTGGGTCCGAGGACCATGCAATGCTTTGGTTCTGTCTACCACTTCTATTTTTCTGCAAGTATCTAGTTTCCCCATAAGTTTGAGTCCGAGGACTATGTAATACCTTAGTTTTGTCTAGTACCCAGGTGTAACGATGTGAATAGTTTTACCATAGGCTTGGGTCCGAGGACCATGCAATACCTTGGTTCTGTCTACCACTTCTATTTTTCTGTAAGGAGGGGTTTGTCTTCGGACTACTTCACTGGAGAATATTCCTCTTCGGGTTAGGTTATAACCTTACACATGGCGTTTTGTCCCGCCTTCAGTTCGAGTCTCACCCTTTTCATTTACGAGGCGTCCTTTGGCGGTTCGTTTTCCGCGCTTCACATTTCGGTGCGCGAGACGCGCCCTCATTAATGTCCTCGTGAATTAGCACACATCCAGCGGTCTACAGCCCCTCGAAATTTGATGGCTCCGTGATTTGCACTGTTGACAATTCTCCCTTCGGATTTTGCGCGAATTAATTCCCACCAACATTTATTCCCTATATAAGACTCCTTCAGGAGGAAGGCTTCTTCACATTCCATGAATCCCAAACGCAAACAGAGAAAATACACACCCTTAGCTCCCCTAGCCCCTTGAATAACTTTGCCGAAGTTGGTAGTTATGGAGCGGCTTTAGGCGGGTGTGAGGACATCCGTGCCAAGAGCCGTCGTGACCGCAGCCCCCACTGGGTTTCCGGCACGGCAGAGTTTAGGCGTAACCCCGATGGTGCCATGCATGGTGGCCCGGAGGGAGGTCGTTGGAGTACCTAATGTCCCTCCTCGGAGCGCACCCCCGACGAAGGAGATGTGTGAATTCACGTCATAGCCAGTGCCCGAGTGTTGCTGTCTCCAACGGCCAGCACTCGTGAGGGTTGGAGAGAATCAAGGGAACATCATGAGGAAGGGTGGCCGATGCACCTGCATCTGCGCCTCACTTTGTACAAGCTTTGGTGCACCTGGCCCTTCTCGTCCCCTGCTTTTATTGTCAAGCTCTCTCATTCTCTTAATGCCAATAAAAGCACGGATTGACACTTCCTTTCGGCTAGTTTTGGAGCGGGTCCACCTGGGCCTCTGATTATAGATCTAGCTGGTAGGGATAGTTGTAAAGCAAGCCTGCCTGAGCCTCTAATTGTAATCTGTAACTTTTTTTTTTTTTTTTTGAAATACCTCTAATTGTAATTTGTAATTTTTTTATGAAATAATATCAATCGTTCTCTTTTCGCTGTCAAATTTTTTTTTTTTTTTTTACTTTGCCGACTTACTGTAAAAAGACCACTTAGAGCAATCGCTTGGTGCACCGGCCAGCGCACTAATCCTCCCCACAGACGGCGCCAATTATAAGGCCTCAGTTTTTACTTAGTCCAACAAACCCAAACAATAAATTTGTAGAGAATGGGTTGAAGGTTTAGGCACTGGCCGTCACTCTCTAAGCATGAACCTTCTTCTTTTCTATATATAAAAAATACTTAGAACTATTTACAACCGGGGGATGCTCCTCCGCCACAGGCCGAGGAGCCCTTTTTCTTCTGGCTTCCTTTCTTTTTTCTTTTTCTTTTTTTCTTTTTCTTTCCCCCCTTCGCTTTACTTTACTAGCTTTTCTTATATAGTCTTCATCGTCCTCTCTCGTTCTTCCATCTGTTGGTCATCTATTCGTCTTTCTTCTGATTGTCCGTCTCATCAGAGGTCTTATCAGCACTCAAGTGGTTCACTCTGATCAACGTTGCCCTGCTAAGAGGTTGTATCACCATTAATGCGGCCAGAGGGGTTAGATGAATGCATTAAGTGCGGAGGTGACAGCTTGCCCTGGGCTTGTCCCTTCTCAAAAATCATTCTTGGCATGCCGAGGACAAAAAGGTCCTCGGCCTGGACCCAAAAAAGATGCTTTCCCCAGTTTAGCCTCGGATGGTCAGTCTTCCTCGACATGGGCCTTGGGCCTATTACGCGATGGACTGAGGCTATCAGGCCCATAGACCCCACAGATTGTATTATGCTTTTGAATAAATTTCGTCTTCCTTAAAAAATAAAAAGAAAAGCATATGATTTTTCTTGTGATTGTTGATTTGTTGTATACCAAAGTAGCATTCTTGCAATAATTAATTAATGAGCCCAAGGTTTCTATTTAGAATGGGTCTTATTGATTTATTTTTTTTCTTTCGCTTAACACCTTTTGACACTTGGGTGAGTTTTATTCTGAGAAGATGATGGGGTCTTCGTTATTGTTGTTACTGTAGAGTTTTCTTTTTCTTTTTTTGATAAAAGGTTAGAAAGAGGAATATTCGCTTGATTTAGCTAAAACCATTCTTATTCTTTTCAGGTTTTTTTTTTTCTTTTTTTTTTCTTTTTTTTTTTCTCATTTTGCCTTTTGTAGGGGCCTTTTTGTGTGGTTGGGTCTTGACCTTTCTACCGTACTAACGCCGGTAAATTTAGGGTAAGGGAATTGGAATTGGCCTAGTTTGGGTTGCATTGTAGGCCAGCTTGTGTACGAATTGGCAGTGGCGGCTCCAGGATTATTTTCTAGAGGGGTCAATAGTGTTGGAACTAGAAATTTGTTGTGGGGAGTAAAAAATAAATTGATTATTTTTTTCTGTATATACAACTTTCATATTATATATAATAATCTAAAATAGTATTCTAAATATTATATACAATACAATCTAAAAAAAATTATTAATAGTTTAAAGATTGGTAAGACAACTACCATTGAATGCATAAATAAATATAATTAATTGACTAATCATATATTTTTGTCAAATTAATAATAATTTATTATATTTAATATCAATTATATAAAAATATATGATAAAAAAGAATATTAAAACACTTGGAAGTAGAATTTGGGGGTAAACATGAAACTAAGAAAAAATAATAATTGATATAAGTTTTTGCTTTTGAAGTGTATTTATTTATTTTCTAGAGAGAATGTTTATTCATTTATTTATTTTTAATGAATGAACAATTTTAAGAGTAGTATTACTAACAAAACAATTTTACAGCAAAATGTAGAGGGTAAGTTGTTAAAGGTATGTGAAATAGTGATGTAAGTTGTAGGTTTAGATAAAAACCAGTTACAACTTGCCACTTAACATTTATTGTGAAAAATATTGTGAAAGTAGCACTAAGTTGATCATATTCAAGCTCATTCTAGTAGGGTTTAAACAAAATTTAAATTGAGTGTGTTCAAATTTTTATTTTTGGAGGTAAAACAAAAAAAAAAAAAAATTAATTTTATATATACTAAAAAAAATTGGACAGTTTAAGGGGTTCATTTGAACCCCCTAGGTTGGCTATAGCGCCACCCCTGTGAATTGGGCTTGCCTAATGTTGAGACAACCTAATGAGAACACTACAGGCTAAGTGTGAGGTGAGGTGGTAATTGGATAGCTGCTACAAGAGAATATCATAATAAAGCACTAAAATAAAGTCACAGCAAACAACTAATGCTGTAAATAAAATAAACAGAGTTACAGGAGAACAACTAATACAACAAATAGAAAAAGAAAAGAATTACTACAACAGGACATATAACACTTAGAGCAAAAAGGCATGAGTATTGTTAACAAAAAAAAAAAAAAAGGACTATTGCAAGACGTCCAGTAATGCAATAAGGATGGCCTTGTTTTCCCCAATCTTAAGTCAGGTCGTTCAGCAATAATGGATCCAAAAAGGGAGTCAATCCCTAACGTAGGTAATCTCAATGCAAGTTTTTGCCATAGAAATTACTTGTGCTAGGAAGAGGGCCTAAATGGTTTTGGGTTCTGATTTATGGGTCAAAGAGAGTGAGAATGTTGAGGGGAGAGAAAAGTAGATCTATTGATGCATGCCTCTATTTCTGCCATAAATTACCACTTAGCTTTCTTATTTTCTTTCGTTAGGTTTTATCTTCTCTTTATAGTCTTACTATGTTTTTCTTCTTCTTTTTTCTCTTCATCTATCCCCTCTGTATCCATGCCCTGTTCATGGCTACTTCTCTTCTTTTTATGTTGCCTAAATTGATGGAATTTCTCCCTTTTATCCCTAAGACTGTACCAACCATTTTTGATTTCTTATGGGTATCTCTCTAGAATTGCCCACTAACCTGTAGGTTGCCCAGCCACTACTTATGCTCAGAGTGTGCTTGCCACACCACTCTCCATTATCGTGCAAAATCTCTTGTTTTGTTTCCCCTCTCTCACTACATTGCCTTTCCCAAACAGATAAGGGTTGAGGGCTCTCTACACCTACTTCTATGGCATGCATCAAGTGGTCATAACCTGTATTTACCCCTTTTGGGAGAAATGTCATCCCAACAAAGAATTTTCCCAAAAGGAGCCTTGGTAGAAACCCCAGAATAGAACTCATTTCTCTCCACTGTCAAACCACACCCCTTGAATCCCTTGATTGGGGGCCCACCTCCCATGTATTAGCTGGGTACACATAGGTGGTGCCTTGGGCTTATGCAAGTGCCACTACCATCTGGTTTGTCTTCTTTTGTTCCCACGCCATTTCTGCCACTCCTACATCATATTCTCCTATTATGCATATTGCGTAATTTTTATATTTTGTGGCGTGAGGAATGTGTGGACTTTTGGACTTGCATTACCTTCTTTCGTTCTTCCGTGGACTGGGCATTGTCCAGACAAAGGTCTCTGCCCGTATAGCCCATTTGGTTTCTACTTCTACCATTCCTCTTTCTTTCCATGGGCCTGTTAGCCACGTCGGCCCATTGGGCTTGCTACCTCTTTCCTTGGGCTTCCTCAGCCCCTTTACTAATTTATCTTTACCTCTTATTCCTCTCATGGGTCTGTTGACTGTCATTCCTGCCATGTTGGCCCATTAGGTTTAATAACTTGCTTTTACCATTCATATTTCTTTTTCCTTCCTCTTCCCTTATTGTTGGGCTTCTTCTGTTATTGGACTTTTCGTCAAAAGTGGACATCAACACCTTTCTATTCAATACTACTAATAACTAATTCCCAAATCATTATCTTTGCCTCAACGACCTCTCCCAAACTAACAAGCACTTCTCTTAGGTAGTTAAAGACATCAAAATATGTCTTCCTCTTTTGATTGAATAAGTGCAGAGACACGTTATTTTCACAACTAAGACAATAAATTGTAAGTAATGAAAAATGTGTGAGTAATGGATCCAAGTAAAATTGATTACCCATTAATCACTTCTCACCTAAGTAGATTTTTAAGCAAGTTGTGCCAAATGCTAATAGCAAAGTTGTTATTGATTTTAGGACTTTTTGTTACGTTGAAGGAACTCCAAACTTGTTGGCCAACTTGTTGTAGCGATGACTGTTGCCAAGGTTTTCAAACCTGAATCGTTCATTGAACCGTAAACGAGAAAGGTTCAAGGCTTTTAAGGTTGGACCGAGGTCGAACCGAAGTCGAACCGTGATGACGTCATAATTAGTTTAATAATTATTTAAAATATAAATAAATATATTAAATTAGTAAAAATTAAAAAATTAACTAAAATATAAATAAATATATTCTTATTTTGACTTACAATTTCAGAGTTACTGTTATATATATATATATATATAGTCTTAAAATTATAAGTTCATATTTCAATCTCTAAGCCAAAATATCAATTCAATAATAATAATAATAATAATAGTAACAAATTAACAATAATTTAAAGATGCTTTGCATGTGGATTTGCATGGTTTTGTTTTACTAAAAAATTAAAAAAAAAAAAAGGCCTTGGCGATTTTTGGAGCTATATGTCCATTGTTTCTCTGGGCCATCATGTGATTGTAAAGCTCCTGAGCCGGGCTTCTTTTGGTTTTTTTCTTTTTTTTCTTTTGATTAATATACTTCTACCACTTCAGTAAAAAAAATAAATAAAAATAAATAAAAAGAAGAAGAAGACACTTTGCGCATCCTACTCTTCCCTACTCCCTAGGTTGCATTATCACTGACACACTCATCAACACCACCACAAATTTGACAAACAAAACATCACTCTCCACCACATATTTTAAAACCTCCAAATTATCTAATTGACCAAAATCAAAAGAAAACAAAAACTAGAAAAAGCAAATCTAACATTTGCAAGAAATAGCACATGGATGTAGTTTCTTCGTCCATTTGCAAGAATCAGCACATGTTTTCTCTCCACCTTCCAAATCAATTTCAGCCTCTAAAGCAGCGACAAGATACTGAAATCATTTATCTTCAAATCAGCTCTAGAAGTTCTAGAGACACAAGCCTTGAAGAAAAGAGTTTCAAATGGCAACCAAACTTTAGCTTCGTCCACAAAGACCTGAATTTGTGCTTTCTTTTCTTTGTCATCTTCTTCCTTTTTGTGTTTTTTTTTTTTTATTTTTTTTTATTTTTTTTTAATTTTTTAATTTTTTTTATTTTTATCCTTAGAAATCAATGGTTCTAGATTTGAAAAAAAGAGGAACCGTGCTAACCGTAGAAACCAGGCACAGTTCTCAGAACCGTACGGTTCGAACGATTTCACGCTTTAATCTCATAGAGGGGTTCTTAGGGTTAAAAGAACCGCAACAGTGGGAGGTTCACGGTTAATTGGGTCAAACCGTATGGTCTGGTCTGGGTCTAAGAATTATGACCGTTGCCTCTTTGTTTTGCTAAATGGCCCTCACCCATCTCCCCACTTGCTTTTATTAGAGATGGGGCGATCATTATGGGCCCCTCATCTTTTTAATCTTTTTTTTTTTTTTGAATTTATTAATCCTGAATTCCAGCTAGCTTCTTTTCTTTTCTTTTCTTTTTTTTTTTTTTGTGTGTATAACCTCAATTTTTAAGGTATAATTTATTTTTATCCATTTTGTTTAAAAATAATAATTCAATAAAATAATCTCATTTCAACAAACATGAAGAGTTTTAAAATTATTATTATTATTATTTTTGATTGGGAAAATTTTAGCAGTTGTAGTTCTGCCAAAATTTTAAATTGATTAATGGTTACCATCATAGATGAAATATGTGCTATAAAATAGCATCTTCTTAATGGGAACGCAAGTGAAATCATGATTTGAAGATATAATTTGAAAAGGTATTTTATCTTTATCATTTATTTTAATACTGATATTGTTTTTATCCTTACTATATATAAGAGGATTTCCTCTCCTTTCACTGGACTTTTATGTAGTTCAAAAATACCCTTATTAATGAAATGTAACTTAATTTAGAAATTAGATCATAAATGTCAAATAACAAATTTCATTTTGAATTCAAAAAGAGAATTCTTAAATTTTAGGATTTTTTTCCCTTCACGTTCAAAAAAGAAATTATATTTGCTACTTATCTCTAAAGTTTATCATTTTTATTTGTTTGAAAAATATATATATATATATATATTTCTAAATTATAATAGATGCAAATTATTAAGTATTAATTACCAAAAAAAAAAAAAATAGAAGAGCTTCTGAGCACATTCGTGAGCATTTGCTCAGAAGCTAGTATTTTGATATTATATTAACAATTTCAACCCAAAACACCCTATTGGTGTCTATTGCCAAAAATTTCGATGTGCCAAAATTTATAATATTAAGTACATTTGTAGGTTAATACTTTTGTTTTAGTTAATACTTAATAGCAATTATGAATATGATCATAGGGCTATTCAGCAAATAAAGATTACTAAAAACGAAAAAGGAAACTTATAGTATAACAAGGTGTTGCTAACATTTTGTAAAGTTGTGATTTACAATTACGTTTTATGTTGATTTTATTCCATAACAAAAAGTGTTGTAATTGATTTAATTTTTGTTCCTTATATTTTATGAGATTTTATTGTATTAAGTTTAGTATTAAGTTGGTGAAGACTAAAGCTTAAATGAAGATCAGTGCATTTCACAACTAGTTCGCGGGAATCTCGCGAGAAGGGTTTTCGCGAAAAGGGCATGTGAGAAGCATATGACTGGAAGCTGAAGAGTCGTGCCAGGCTATGAATTTCGTAAGTATTTCACAGGTAAGGCCTTCCCACGAGATACTTGCGAGACTCTCTGTTTGAAGGATTTTTAAGTGTGATTTTCTTATCCTTCGCCTATACTATATATATCCTTATTACCCACATATGAAAAGGAGGCCATTTAAAGAGAAAAGTCCTAAATAAGTTTTCTACAACACTCACACCCATCTTTTAGAGAGAGAGAGTTACCCATTCTTAGTGAGAAATCATTGTAGCCTCTTCTTATTCCCTTTCCCATTATCATACCTTAAGAGAAAATTTGTACCGAAACACAACCCACATTTTTTCAAAGTATAGAGAGTGTTTTGGAGCTTGGAAAGTTTTGGAGATTTGCAATCGAGCGTATTATGGGATCTAGAAAGCTAGACAAGATACAGTTCTAAGAAGCCTTATTGGAGTAGGAGCTTAGAGGGCTTTGGTACATTGGGTAGATTAGGCTTGGAGGGTCTCTTGCTATTCGTGTATCCCAACTGATTGTCTAGTGGATTGATT
Organism: Quercus variabilis; assembly: GCA_030445155.1. Lineage (NCBI taxonomy): Eukaryota > Viridiplantae > Streptophyta > Magnoliopsida > Fagales > Fagaceae > Quercus > Quercus variabilis. The sequence goes on from CP129447.1 coordinate 7,125,803, forward strand.
TACCACTTGGAGGGTGGCGAAAAGGTTTTTTGTCGAGTTCTTTGGTTTCTTCTTCAACAACACATCGCTATTTTATTTTATGTTTACATCTCTCTTCCCTTACTCTTGTGCTTTACTTTTATTGTTTGTTATTCATGTTTATGCACTAGAGTAGTATCGGTTGATTGCGTTTCATTTACTCTTATATCCACACTTAGATAAGTTAGAGTAAAACCAATCTAGGTGTAATTTTTAATCTAGTCATAATCTTAGAATATTGAGAACAAGGTACATTACTTTGATACCTGGATGCAATTTTTCTATATGTTTGGTTCATTTGAGAATAACTTAGCTTTTTGCTGAAAGTAATGTAGAAAAAAAACTAAATGTGACACCTGCAAATAATAAAGCCATCGTGGGCAGAAACACAAACATTGCCATTGCCAACAGTGGGACTTGCTAGTACTGATAGCTTATTTTGGTTGTTTTTTCTCCCTTTTGGCTTATTTAGCTTATTCATGAGATCCAATGTTGGGCTTTAAACAGTAAAGGAAATAAGCAAAAAGCCAACTTTTCATCCATTCCCAAATGTACTCTTAATGTTTTGATGCATGAATCGATGGTTTAGGGCCTCTCTAGTTCTAGGCTTTGGACTACTTCTGCGTTTCACTAGTAAAGTTAGTTAATTTTGGCTTTTTATGGTTTTATCTAATTGTATTCTGGTGCATATGATTGTTACATGGCACCGTTTGCATGAATTATTAAGCTAGCACAGTGTTAGGAGCATTACGTGTCACTGATGATGGCATGAGGAATGAAGGTATTTGGGCAGCATTGGGCCAATCACTTGCCTTTATGTTTTCTCAACACACCCATGGCTCTTCATGCCTGACTAGTGATGCTCCTAAATGCTCTTTAAGGAAGACTTGCCCAGTCTTCCTACTCGAGTTGAATCGATGAGCAGTGATGAGAGACAACATGTGGAGGCACCTTGCTCCACATGATGCCCAGAGGCCATGGCAAAGGAGAGCCATAGTGGGCAGAGATGGTTATGATGATGGGCAATAGCAGGTGATGCTAATCCTATATGGTGGTGCATGGCATTGGTGGCTTAGTTGCTGATTCCTTGTTTGTGTGGGCTTGGTGGCTTGAGTGCATGGACAAGTGCTAGTGGGTTTATGACAGTTCTTTGTGTGCTGCATGTGGGCATGTTGTACGACCTGTAGTGCTGATGAGAGGCCTTGAGCATGGTCCAAGTCTCCCTAAAATGTGTGAGAACATGTTGTGTGGGCTGCTGGAGGATGGGCAAAGGCCTTATGGTCTACTGAGACATGGGCCGTGCATGTGCAGCATGTGCAGTGGCAATTACCAAGTAGTCCCTAGATTTCCTAATGATCAGACTTGCTATGTAGGGGCTAGAAACGTGGAGAATAGGCCAAAACAGCAGCAGTTGAAGGTGTCCTAAGTCTGAACACAAGTGGCAGATTGTCCAAGACTCAGGCTGTTACTAAATTATAGATTATAGATTTGAGCAATTTTTCCCAAAACAATTACACTTGCCCCCCAAAGCAAAATCTTTTAAACAAAAGGAAAAAGCCCATTAAAAATTTACAAATCTAAAATCCCAAAAAATACAAATTGGTAAACCCAAAAAATTAGGCCAACAACAAAGTCACCAAAATAGAAAGGCTAAAGAAAATTGAGTACAATTAGACAATTGACCAAAAACATTAGCCCTGCCCTTAAAATATTTGAAACAAAACCAATCTGACATCAAATCATTCCATCAAATTGCCCCCTCCCCCCCGCCCCAAAAAAAAAACCCTAATCCAGAGAGAGACACAAGTACTGAGACATAAGGCAAAGGGAATGAAGACTAAGACCAAAAATGCAATAGCACCGCACGACACGTCGGTAGCAAATATGCTTCAGAGAGAGACCAAGAAAGCTCCAACACGGTATTTCCCTTTCTCATCTTTTTTGAGCAGAGGTAAAGCCTCTTTTCTCTCAATCTCTCTCTCTCTAACTGTCTTCTCTCTTTTTCAATGGAAGATGGAGAACTCTTTTTTTTTTTTTTTGGTTGCTAAATGAAGAATCACTATTTCTATATTAGTACTTTAACTCTCTTTTACTGTTTGGAGTTAGGGCCCACGTACAGACATACTGGGTATTTTTTTTTTTTTTTTTTTATGAACTACCCATCTATTGATTGGGTGATTTTTTTTTTTTTTTTTTATTATAACATATGCCCATGTGAATAAAGGAGCAACAATATCAATTAATAAAGGAGCAACAAATAATTAAAGGTTATGCCTGTCTTTTAATGTGTTTTTTTTTTTTTTTAGTAGAGATGGTTTGAAATTTTAATGGTTGTTAATATTTATTAAAGATTTTTGATTGGAGTGTTATGCTACATGCATAGTAGTTTTTTTTTTTTTTTTTTTTTTTTTTTTTTTTTTTTTTTTTTTTTTAACTTCGTCCCCCTAACTTGAACTTCTAGCTTCGTCCCTAGTGACACATAGATACTTTGATACCCATATGTTTTTTTTTGGGGGGGGGGGGGGGGGGAGGAAACAAACACACACACAGAGGGGAGAGGGAAATGGATTCTAACACAAAGGTATACCACAACTCTACCCAAAAGTCACAGTAACTTTTAAGTTGATACCCATATGTTATTTTCTCTATTTTTTTCAGGTTTTGAATAGGTTATCTTAGGCCTTTTTGGGTTTATTTGGTAAAAAAAAGAAAAAAAAAAAAGAAGAAAACTTAACTTGAACCTTTTTGATTATGGGTTTCTGTTCTACTTTTTGGTTTTACTGATGGCTTTGGTTTTTTTTCTTTTTTCCTTTCTCACTTTTCACTAATTGCATGTATTTTACATTTGATTGTTTTGTTCATTTAAACAACATTGATTGGTTTACTTCAATTGCCATTTGATATATGCTCTTGTGTTCTTTTTTTTTTTTTAAATATTAATGGACTTTATAAGAGCATCCCTATCAGTATGTAAAGTTGTGTAAAATGAAAAAAGTAACTAATTTTACACATTTTGAGCAAAAAAACACCTACATCAATAGGTGTAAAATTGTAGAAAAATGCACAATTGCTATAGTAACCGTGCATAGCATGCGCATTTAATATTTTATTGTTTTTTCTCTTTCCACCTCACTCTCTCTTTTTCTCTCTGGGCTGACTCTCCACCTCATTCGGGTTCCCTCTCTTTCCCAACGATCACAACAACTTAACAAAGAAGAAGAAGGCAAATAGAAAAACCCCAACCAAGCACAACCCAACTATCACCACTGCAACCCAAACCCATCGAAAAAACCCATTATAAATCTAAACCAAAATCAATAAAAAACTAAATCTAATGGAAAACCCATATGAAAATTGTTGGGAAATTTAGACCCCGATCGATAGAATTAACAAGTTTTAAATCTAAGTTGTTAATTAGATTTATTATGAATAAAACTTGTTAAAACAAACAAACATCAATATCATGACAAAATCATGCAGTGGAAAAATAAATAAGACAAGCTATGATGACCCAAGAAAACCAATGAAACAAACTAATTTCATAGTAAAAAACTTGGGGGCAAACCTTCCAAAAAAGCAATCCACTATAGTAAAAAGAAGTTTTAGATCTAGTACAAAATCTTTGTTCCTAGACTCTACAATCCCCGTAAATAAACTTACAGTAGAAACTTTCTACCACTTTAGAACCTCTGAACTCTTCAATATATGAACGCCACCCTTTTTGTTGCACGGATCCTAGTACGTTACTAACCAAAGATGCACGGCTTCCAGTACGTGACTAACACACCAACTTGAGGAAGATTGTTGGTTGCAAAGTTCTTCACTTCATCAACAATGAAGATCAAGAAGCACTTGATTACAAAATCCTAAGGCACAAAGACACAGTAGCTTCTTTTAGAGAGAATAAGGCATCGGTCACCCTTTGTATATGTTCTTCTTGTATTCTCTTATGTGACGGCCTCGAAAATAAGTCTTATATAGGTTTAAGATTTTGAGAAAAGAAACCCTACACATACATGTCAGCATAGGCCGAAAATCAAATCTAGAAATTTGAATTTTGTAAGGCTCAGTAATTCTTAATTGATCGAGGAGGTGTCGAGGAGACATGAGCTTTCTTGATCAATCCATTAGTAGTCAAGAAGTTATCGAGATTGCGATAAGAAAAAGTTAAAAATCTCAATAGATAGTCTAGCTATCGAGAGGTGTCAAGAAGCTATCGAGCTATCTATCTGCAAGTGTCAAGCTATCTGTCCAGTTTTAGTGAACAGTTTTTCTTCACTTGTTTCTTGATCCAATCTTCATGACTTTAATATTAGACTTGAACAACATGTTTCTTGAAGTATTAAACATATCCTAGATATACCTAATTATAAGTAAAGTGCGTTTTGTCGAAAGATTAGCCAACTACATAAATATTCATATATGTTCCTAATATGAATAACATATGTCTTAACAAAAAATCCAACATAAACCCACATGAAAAACCCAATGGAAATCAGTCAAATCTGCCATCGTTGCTGCCGCCGCATCTACCTTGCTACTACCGCCGCATCTGCCTTACTGCTGCCACCAAATCTGCCTTGTTGCCATCACTAGATCCAACCCCAATGGACTTAGATTGACATGGGTTTGTGTTGAAGTGAAATTTTTTGGTTTGTTTATGGAGTTTTTTGGTTTATTAATGGATTTTTCCAGTGAAGAAAGGGGCAAAGGAAGAAAACTTGATTGGTGAAGAAAGATGAGAGAAAGAAGAAAAAGAATGAAAATTCACTATGAGAGAGAGAGAGAGAGAGAGAGAGAGTAGTGTTTAGAAAAGAAAAGAGAGAAAGTGGGATTGACCAAGGAGGATGTTGAAATTTATTAAAAAAAAAAAGAATACAAAATGATTATTTTAAGAAAATAGTGTGTATAATAGACAAATTGACGTGAGTGTTTTGTAAAAATTGGAATGTAAAAAAAAAAAAAAAAAAGAGTAGGTTTTAAATGTGCAAATTTACAAAATTTTTGCATCCACTGATACAGATGCTCTAAGTGCTTCTAATTGAATTGTAAACTTGTTTTGCTTTTTTTTTTTTTTTTAACAAATTTGTTAATTGAACAAAAAGAATTAGAGAAAAACATAAAATAACACTTGTTGAAGTAATAATAGAGGACATGCTAGCTAAGAAAGCAATGGAGAATATGATTTTGGAGAAGAATATACATGTGGCTTATCAAAACATTTTCTGAAATCTGGTTCTCAACACTATTTGTTTGGTGAGCGATGATGTTTTAGGAGATGAAGATCAGTTGTGCTTTAATTGAACTGGTTTTTAGGGCTTGTGGCTTTTGAGAACTTGCATTGGTTTATTTTGGTGCCATGTTTTGGGTTGTATCTAAACATTTGTTTGTCTTCTTTATTTCATTATGCTGGTTAAAGGAAGTTGCATTCTATTATCTTCATTTGCCCCTAGTAATGTCTTTGTATGCCTAGATGACTAAGAGCAGAAGGATCATGGAGAACGTCTACAATTTGATCTCTTAATATCATCTGTATCTCTTGGTTCCTTCTAATCAGCTTATGCACAGAGAGTTTTTGTCAAATTGAGGATTTATGGAGTGATAGTGGTATGATATGCATTCTAGTATTTATGTATTCATTCTGGTGTTAACATCACCTGCATCTGCTTTTCCAACTGCTAGCAAACATGCCCGGCATGTATCCACAAATGAAGTGGAAATTTGAGCTAAAAATGCTTCTCATAGTGTACCACTCCAATTTTCTCATCAAGATGAGTGGCAGGAAATAGGATATATACCTACTTCATGATTTTCATCAAGTTAAGCACGTCCCTACCATTAGGTGGTAAAACTACAATTGCTCATAAATCATATTGTTTTGAGCAATTTTAATGATTCTTAGCAATTACAAAATAACTTATTCAGGGGAAGTACAAACTATTGTAGCATATAGGAGGAAGTAGTAGATCATGGCAAACATGGAAAATTTGCTTGAAACTTGTTCCCATGTGATGAGATCAATAGGTCCAATAAGTTCAAAGTCTTTCCCCCCAAACCCCAGATACTCTGTGTATAGGAATTATTTCATGTAATTAATTATTATATTTAATAAGAACATATAATAAGTAATGCTAGAGATACAAGAAGTTGTATAATTGTTATAATTTTTTTTTTTTTAAGTTAGCATAATTTTTTTATATAACTTGCAGATATAGTTATAATTTATTAAGGATAAAGTTTAGTTACAAAATTTGTTGTGGGCTTAAACTACAATCTTACTCAATAAAATAAATATTATTACATATTTTAAAAATTTAACCGTTGAATTGTATGTTCCTTACATTCTTAATATACATGTCAAATTTTATATCATCAATAAGATATTATATATTATATGATTTATAAACTTATATTTTATGCATAATTTTAAACAACAAAAACTAACAATTTAAACAATTTTTTTGATGGCATAGCTATTTATGTTTAATTTTCTAGAAATTTTACAAATATGAAGGATATAAGAAGATGTAATCCAACAGTTGTGCCCTCATCAGTAAGGGTGGAACCACAATTTCATATTTATTTTCTTTCCAAAATATTTTTAAAATATCCAAAAATAAAAGTTACCCCACCCAAAAAAAGTTGAGTGGCTATAAATAATAAACAGTTGTCCAAATAACTCTCTAAAAAAAATTAAAAAGAAGTAGAATTTTTAACAAATACAAACGTTCCCATTCCTAACACACACACAAAAGAAAAAGAAGAAGAAAAGAATAATGCAAAAATAGTGTTTCTATTTTAAAGTAGTTTCATATCTTACCTTGCTTGTTGAGTCTAATTAGAAAGTTTTTAATGAAAACAATTTCCTCTTACTCCTTTTAACTTTAAATCATTCGTACCTTTAGAATTCGATTAGGTGCATTATTAGAATTTTTTTTTTTTTTATTGGTGAATATTAGATTAAATTGAATAAATATTTTTTACTTGGAAAAAAAAATTTTCTTTTTCTTTTTTTGCTTTTGATTTTTGTTTATAAATTCTTGATTGAGACTCGAAATTTTAAATTCAATATAAATGCTTAAACATGAGATATTTAATGTTACAAATGATACTTGAAAAAACAATAAAGGTTTTTTAGAAATTACAATAATATAAAAATTTTTTTTTGGGTGTGTGAGTGTGTAACTAAGCAACTTGTTTATACAAATTTTTTTTTAATGGGAAGATTGTAACTTTATTTAGAAGAAGAAAAATTCAATACATCTTGAATCATATATGGCTCAATCATAGGACTTTCCACTAACCATGATATAAAACTAAAAATTCCTTAGCATACTAAGTCAAAATAAGTGTTGGTTTCTTCTCTTGCCTCCTTACATGGGAGAGCTTAACAAATCTGAAATGCTGCAATTAATGGCAAATCCTTAAGATGATATTAGAAATGGCAACTAACTTATGTGTGCTTATTTAAGTTTATAAAGATGATAAATTATCTGTAAAATTTATTTTTTATATAATAAAATAATTAGAGTAATTGCTTTGATATTAGAAATTTAAAATCTTTATTTTTTTCATACACATGTATATGTGTGTGTCTTGAATTTCTTTTCAAGTTGTACCAACATCATAAGTCTGGCCCCAAAATAATATTTCTCTACTCCGTCCTTACTCATCAACCAATTATTGAAACCATTTGTATTAAGATAAAACTTACATACTATTCTTTCAATATTATACATTAGATTTTCAATTAAATTCAATCATGTAGTTGTAATAATTAATTTAGGTCAAGCAACTTTATCTTTCTTTAATCAATTTAACCTTGCGACTGTGCTGATGAATACAATCACATGGCTAAGCCCAAACTTAGAATCTAAATGTTGTGCTTAAGTTTTATTTATTTATTTATTTATTATTATGATTTTTTTTTATTGTTCTTTATCATTAAATCAAGACACCATTTAATTTTTGATATGAATGAGATTTGAATCCTAAATCTCTTATACGAATAATAGACTTTATTAGTTAATTTATTTGAAAACAACATAGCTTTGTTTTTTTTTTTCTTTTCTTTTCTTTTTTAAACCAAACCCACATAACCGTGGTTAACTTAGTTTTTTTTTTTTTTTTTTTTAAATCATATATGATAAAACCTGTAATCTCTCACCTACTGAAGAAAAAAAAAAAAAAAAACTGTAATCTCTCAATAATCGTGAAAAAAGTCGTAAAAGATTTTTGTTTTCACCGGCCTTATTGATATGGATATATATCTCTTTTTATCACACGCTGCATGCATTGTTATTTGTTGCACAACAATTTTTACGGTCAAATAAGAGCCTAAAGACCAACAAAATAGATCATGTTCCTGATTCCCAAAACAAAAAATGATCATGTTCCCAAAACCCCATTATCTCCAACTTCTATTATTTTGTCGCCACTTTCTCGTTCTTCCCTCACTGTCTTCCCAAGGGAATGGACTGAACATGCGGTGGCATGTCTGTCTGGTACTCTCTAATTATCACTTGTTCCTAAAATCAAACATTCAAACTGCATTGCTGATTTTGTGCCAAAATTTTCTCATTTCTGTTAGCGACCATCAAAAATATGAACTTTCCCTCATTTTTCTCAACAACCAGACAGTGTCCTATCCTATGTGCATGCAATTTTGTGCACCTTTTTAACCTTTCTAATGATATGATTGTTCTTTATCCAGAATTCTTTTGAGCCATATTTGACACTGTTTTCTTGGAATATTGAGCCATAAGGTACATTACTTTGATACCCAGATGCTATTTTTCTATATTTTTGTCTGTGTTTAATGTTTTAATGCATGAATTGATGGTTTAGGGCTTCTCTGGTTCTAGATTTTGGACTACATATGTGTTTCACTAGTAAAGTTGGTTAATATCTGGATTTTTATGTTTTAATCTAATTGCATTTTGGTGCATTTGCTTGTTACATGGCACCGTTTTCATGGATTATTGAGCCAGCACAGATACTTTGATTCCCATATGTTATTTTCTCTATTTTGTCAGGTTTTGATATCTTGAACATTTTAGGATTATCTGAAGAAAAAAAAAAATATATATATATATATATATATATTTCTTGGACCTTTGTGTTATGGGTTTCTGTTCTGCTTCTTGGTTTTACAGATGGCTTTGGTTTACTTTTTTTTTTTTCTTTTTTCTTTTTTTCACTGATTGAATGTATTTTACATTTGATTGTTACGTTAATTTAGTCACCATCGATTGGTTTGCTTCAATTGCCGTTTGATATCTGCTCATGTTCTTGTTTTTCAATATTATACTCACTTTTGACCTTTTGACTGCCTTCACTTTTTTTGTTTTTGTTTTTTTTGAAGCCAACGGGCTTCACTTTATGTAGGAATACTTCGAAATTGCCCACTCAGTATGATTGGATTTTTCCTGAACTTGAAAAAATTTTGTTGGCTCTCTTCCTTTTTTTATTAAGTTAGAATTTAACTGAACAAGAATGATAACTATAATTTTCGATTATTTAGTTTCTTTCTCAAGAATAAAGCGGAAACTAATTTCTTTTAATCAAATTCATTTCGCAAAGCCCATATAAGAAATTTCTGGCCTCGACTCCTTACCACTCATCAGTTCCTGAAATTCCTGAAATTACGGCTTTACCACTCATCAGTTCCATGACTCAATAATTTAAAGTTGCACCTTGCAACCAGAACAAGCCCAATTTCCAGGAATTTGGTCTAGCCTCACACATATGGCCGTATCTCCCTTCACAACCTGTGGCTCAGTCAATGGCAGAGCCAGCAGTTTGTTTTTTGAAAATAAGAATATGATGACTTAAGTAATTTTATTATATATTATGTACAATATTATAAAATAACAATATAAAAAAATTTAAATATAAATTAAGTACTTTATATTTCTAATATGTGTACTAAAAAAATTAATAAACCTGCCTAAATGTTTTTATCAATATTTACACATTGTAAATATTGATAAAAAAATTTTTGATATTTTTAAACTATCTTTGTTCAAAATATCTAGACACTAGAAAAATATTGAAATAAACAATAATACAAAAGTTAAGTATCTTAGATTAACAAATCATTAAGGTGTAAAGACAAAAACCATTATTTTTTTCACTTTTAAAAAAAAAAAAAATCCTTCAATGTTTATTTATTATTATTTGAGATAATTATTAAATAATTGTGTTCATCAATTGATATATACAACTTATGACTAATAAAACTGTGACTCTATTTAAATAAATATAAATAATCTTATGCTTTACTATAACAATATTAAAATAATAATTATAATATAATTGGTGAAGTAATCGGTCATAGAAAGCTAATTCTGATTTCTGAGTAATGTGAGAGATATCCTATTGTATATCTCAGACCATTTCCATAAGAATAGCGATGCTTGAGATCCAAACTTGCCTAGCTGTGTCATTATACATCACACTAGAGGCAATGTTCTTGTGGATTAAATTGAAAAGCTAAGACAGGACCGTCGTATTACAATGAATCCAGGCATTGAATAGAGGAGAATTCTCAACTGGTGCAACAATTGTTCCATTCACTATGCAAATTTTGTTCTTGGTTGTGAGTGCAGGAACCATAGATTGTGACCAGAAAGGGTAATTGTCAGCTCCATTCAGTGGCTGAGTGACTAGCAAAGTGCCAGAATTGTTACTATTGCCGAGATAATATGGATTGAAATTCAGATCATCAGCCATGGGAGACGCAAATTTCTCTAAAGAAGAAGCACCAGAGGAAGGAGTAGTTTCTATGTTGGGATCCATTGATAGACATTAGGCTTGATTAGCGAGTATTTAGAGGTCTATTGCCCAAGCCTCCTTGTGATTTAGGTTAAGTAACACTTTCCCAGTTAATCAGATGAATTCTTTTACTCATTTGGATGTCGCCTAAAAGAAAACTACGGTTCATAGCCTCAATTGTGCCGATAGTGGATTGAAGGCAAAATAAGGGTTTGCATAGTGTACATACTGTACAAAGTGATTGAGGACGTTAGTCACGTGACATCTTTGATAATTGTTAACTTCCCCGCCATGCATAGATAGATATTTTGTTTGCCATCCCTGAATTTCATTACTAATACGATCAATTGAATAGTTAAAGTGAGCTCGTTTTTAGGAGATGTGAATAATGGTGTGCCTAGATACGTTCCTAATTGAGTTGTGACTGGAATCTCGACAAGAGCCAAGATAGAAGACTGAAGATGAGGGGCATTGGGAGAGAAAAAGTGAGTTGAGAAACGTTCATACTGATGTGATTGATTGTTAGAGATAAGCAAAAAAATGATATCAATAATGAGTTCTAATAAGCAGGGTTGACTTAATGCATTATGAGGATCAAGGAGAAAAATTTTAGTGGCCTTTTTTCATACTCAATATTATTAATTACTATTTATTTGACTTTCTATTATATTTAGTATTAAAACTGTCCTTGTTTTTTGAGATGTAATATTATTAATTAAGTTTTTATATTTAAGTTTTATTTACATCTCTTGCACAAGTTATTTGGGAAATTTTTTCAAAGATTATTCGGCACAATCATAAAATTTAGTTTTGGTAAAATAGTTTATAGTTTCAATTGAGTTGGATTTATACAGATTCAATATTTTGGGGGTTTTCTCGTAGGTGGTGGAAAAAATTGCAAAATTTACCTTTTTTCTTCTTCAAAGAAAAAAACAAATATCATTTTACAATATTATGACATTTTAATAAAATTTTGGGGGGTCTTAAGACCCTTTAAAAAAATATTTACAAGTGAGGCTTTTGGCCTAGGCCTTAAACCAGCTTTGCAAATAAGAATCAATAAATTTGTTAATTCAACTAATGTAAAAAATGTTGTCAATTTTTTGTGTTTGTAACATTACTCTTTATGTTGAGTTGCATGAGCAAAAAATAAAATAACATGTCATCCACAAACAAAATAGGGTAAACTAAGTAAATGATTCCTAACTTTTACTCTATATTTCAATTTGGTTACTAACGATTTAAATGTGTCAGTTTAGTCACTAACTTTTTGATATTGTATCAAAATAGTCCCTATTGTCATTAAGTGATTGGATATAAAATGATATATGGCTAACAACCAAAATAAAATATTATTTTTATGCCACATAGACCAACATGTGTACTGCCACATTAGCATTTTTAAAAGAAAAACATATCAGCGTTTAAAAAAAATTAAAACTTGGGATCAAAATCTCTAATCTTGTTGGAGTCGAAGAACTTGGGTTGGATTCTAGTTTCAAAGTTAATAGGATATTATATAGTTTTATCTCAACTCAGTTAATAAACAAAAAAGTAAATAATAAAATTATATAATATTTTTTAAGATATATATTAAATATAGGTGAGTCGAATTGGGTTATATGGTTAGACGAATTTGTGAATTTGTTGATCCACATCCAACTTGACCCATCGAAATTTTTTTTACCAATCCAGTTCAACCCAACAACTCTTACAAATAGACCCTACCCAACAGGTTGACTTGAATCGAGTCGGTGGATTAATGTACATGCCTATTAAACACTCAAGGTTGTCCCCTAATGGAAATAGTAAATAAGCTAGTAGCCCGAAAATATTAATAAAAATTGACACATGGGAACGAAGGGCGACCATATCATTCTTTAGTTTGATTACAGCTTGCACATGGATTTTCTCTTCTTTCTTGTCTATTATCAATGATGTGTAAGTCTTTTTTTACTTTTTATGTGTCTTGTATAAGTCAATGTATGTCAGTATGTGTGACAGTGTAAGTCTTTGTTTAGGAGAAATAGTTTGCAAGAGAATGAGTTGGTTTTTAGGAGTTGTGAATAATGGTGTGCCAAGATACGTTCCCAATTGAGTTGTGAACCCAAATTTGCTCGGCCAACCAGGGAAGGCAAACCCAAATTTCGTACCTATTGATGTGACAATTTTTAAGAGTAAGAAAAAAATGTAATATTAATTGTGGGTCAAAATAAGCAAGGTCGGCTCAATGTTTTAATTTAGAGGCCTAAGGTGAAAAAATTTAATGGGCTTTTCAAGAGTAAAGCTAAAAAATTTTATTTGGGAGGCCAAGTTACAATACTAATATATTTATTAAGATAATCCTCATATACACAAACACACAAATATATATACATATTTTTTTTATTTGATAAGTTATGTATATACATACCAAACGAAAAGAAAATAGCTTAGTATTTTCAATCAAAATTATATTTGATGGCAATCTTTCATAAAATAAAATTCATTTTTCTATTTTCATAGTGAAATTCTGAAAAACTTTCATTTTCAATAAGTTAGGTTTCAAACATATTTGAAACTATCTTAGTTTAATCCACTATGTGGCAACTAAAAAGACATTCGTGAGTAGTTTTAGTGACAAAAGTTTTTTAATGAGTCAATGACTTGTTAATAATCGCCACATAGCAAGTTAAAAAAGATAGATTCAAACATGTTTGGTGCGAAACTTTATCAAATATTTAACAAATATAAGAGCATATTTACAATAAAAAATAGAATTGTGAAAAATAAAGTTATATCTCTATAATTATTGGACCAAAATTTTTTTTAAGAGCATCATTGGACTAATTCAAAAATTTGGGAGGCCAACTCTTAATTTTGTAGACTAAATTTTGAAAACATTAAAATAATTATATATGTTTAAAATTTTTCTTTTTTTTGTGGGGGGGGGGGGGGGGGGGGGGGGCTCCGCCTCTGGGGCTTTTTCACATAATATTATTAATTATTATTTATTTGACACATATTTTTGTATTAAAATAGTTCTTACTTTTTTAGATGTAAAATTACTAATTAATTTTTTGTATTTAAGTTTTATTTATATCTCTTTTATAAATTGTTTGGAAAATTTTTTCAATAATTATTTAGCACACTCATAATAATTTTTTTGGTAAAATACTTTACAGTTTCAATTTTGGATTTTTATTTGCTGATTTGCTCAATTTTTTGGGTTCCTCTTGTAGGTGGGGGAAAAAAATACAAAATTTACCTTTTTTTCTTACCAAAAAAAATATATATATATCACTTTACAATATTATGACATTCTTATACAGTTTTGGGGACCTTTCGCTTATGCAATTGGAGGCTGTAAGACCTTTAAAAAAAATTACAAGTCGAGCCTTAGAGCTAGGCCTTAAGCCAATAACGCAAACAAAACTTTTTTTTCTTTGAGAAACATCCGCAAACAAAACATGGTTGAACAATAAAGGTTGTCGCCTAATGAAAATAGGTGAGTACCGAGTACGATGATTTTTGCCAACGAGATTGTAGTCCGAAAATATTAATAAAAATTGAAACTTGGGAACGAGGGGCGACCTTATCCTTCTTTTATTTGAATACAGCTTGCACGTGAATTTTCTCTTCTTTGTTGTCTATTATGAATGTATGTGTAAGTCTTTTTTTTTCTTTTTTCTTTTTATACCTTTTTTAGAGTCTTCTGTAAGTCAATGTATGTGTAACAGTGTCAGTCTTTTTTTAGGAGAAATAGTTTGCGTAAAAGTGAGTTGGTGCTTAGGAGTTGTTAATAGTGGTGTGCCTAGATACGTTCCTAATTGAGTTATGACTGGAATCTCTACAAGAGCCGAGATAGAAGACTGAAAGTTACACCAAAATTTTAGCAAAAAATTCCACATCTATTGATGTGACAAATTGTTATGATTAAGTACATATGTGATTAATTGTGAGTTCAAAGGAGTAAGGTCGGCTCAATGCAGTATAATGCCTAAGATGAAAACTTTTAGTGGGTTTTTTCATACTCAATATCTTTAATTGCTTTTTATTTGACACACATACACATATATATATTTGAATCAAAATTGTTCTTGTTTTTGCGATGTAAAATTACTATTTAAGTTTTTGTATTTAAGTTTTATTTACATCTCTTTCACGAGTTATTAAGAAAATTTTGTCAACGAATATTTAGCACTCATAATTTTTTTTTTTTTTTGGGTAAAATATTTTTTTGGGTTAATTGAGTTGAATTTTTATTTGCTTAATGTTTTGGGGGTTCTCTTTTCAGCGGGCAAAAATGCAAAATTTACCTTTTTCTTTTCTTAACCAAAACAAAAATCATTTTACAATATCATGACATTTTTATACAATTTTGGGGACCTTTTACTTATGCAATTGGGGACCTTATGACCTTTAAAAATAATTTACAAGTAGGGTCTTAGACCTAGTCCTTAAGCCGGTTGTACAACTTGCCAATTCAGCTAATTTTAAAAAATGCTATTAAATATTATGTATGTAGAATTAGTCTTCAGATTGAGTAACCCGAGCAAAAAGAAATGTATCATCCGCAAACAAAACAAGGTTGAACAAAGTCTCCTATTGAAAATAGGTGAGTACAATGATTTTTGCCAATGAGCTTGTAGGCTGAAAATATTAATAAAAATGAAAACTTGGGAACGAGGGGGAACATTATCATTCTTTTGTTTAGATTACAGCTTGTACATGAATTTTTGTTTTCTCTCTTTGTGTCTATTATTAATGTACGTGTAAGTCTTTTTTTCTTTTTTTTTTTTATATATATTAAATATAAATGGATCGAGTCAGGTTATGTAGTTAGGCAAATTTGTAAATTTGTTGATCCACATCCAACTCGATCTACCGTATAAAAATTTTTGCTAATCCAATTCAATCCATCAACTCTTAAAAATTGACCCAACCTGAAAAATTGGGTTGAATTGGGTCTGCGGATTGACAGCACATGCCTATTAAGAATTCAAGGTTGTCGCCTAATGGAAATAGTACGATGATTTTTGCCAATGAGCTAGTAGGCCGAAAATATTAATAAAAATTGGATCTTGGGAACTAGGGGCGACCTTATCATTCTTTAGTTTGATTACAACTTGCACATGGATTTTCTCTTCTTTCTTGTCTATTATCAGTGTATGTGCAAGTCTTTTTTTAACTTTTTGAGCCTTGTGTTAGACAATGTATGTCAGTATGTGTAACAGTGTAAGTCTTTTTTTAGGAGAAATAGTTTGCGTGAGAGTGTGTTGGTTTTTAGGATTTGTGAATAATGGTGTACCTAGATAGGTTCTTAATTGAGTTGTGCCTGGAATCTCTACAAGAGCTGAGATAGAAGACTGAAGATGGAAGAGGGTATTGGGAGAGAAGAACAATTTAGATTTAGAGAAAGCTACACCAAAATTTTAGCAAAAAATTTCACACCTATTGATGTGACAAATTGTTATGAGTAAGTAAAAATGTAATATTAATTGTGAGTCCAAATGAGTAGGGTCAGCTTAATGCAGCATAAGACCTAAGGTGAAAAACTTTTAGTGTGTGTTTTTCATACTCAATATCTTTAATTGCTTTTTATTCGACATATATATTTTTGAATCAAAATTGTTCTTTTTTTTTTTTTGAGATATAAAATTACTAATTAATTTTTTGTATTAAATTTTATTTACCTCTCTTTCATGTGTTATTTAGAAAATTCTGTCAATGAATATTTAGCACTCATAATAATTGTTTTTTGGTGAAATAAATTTTAGGTTTAATTGAGTTGAATTTTTATTTTCTCAATATTTTGGGGGTTCTCTTGTCAGTGGGTGAAAATGGAAAATTTACCCTTTCTTCTTACCAAAACAAAACAAAAAAACAAAAATCATTTTATAATATCATTGATGACATTTTTATACAATTTTGGATACCTTTTACTAATGCAATTGGGGGCCTTAAGACCTATACAAGTAGGGTCTTAGACCTAGGCCTTAAGCCAGTTGTACAACTTACCAATTTAGCTAATTCTACAAATGCTGTTAAATTTTAGCGCAAGACTTAGGTATAGTACTTAAATGCTGTTTTTTAAGTTTTCTTCTTAAGATTCAACCATGTTAATTTTTTTTCATAGGATGAAAGTGTAATTATTAACTAAATAGGCACATGACTGAATCTTAAAAGAAGAACTTAAAAAATAACACATAAAATACTGTATCTAAGTTTTATTCTAAATTTAATAGACGTAGAATTAGCCTTTAGATTGAGTAACACAAACAAAAAGAAACTTGTCATCCGCAAAGTAGACAAGGTTGAACAATGTCGCCTTTTGAACATAGGTGAGTACAATGATTTTTGCCAATGAGCTTTTAGGCCGAAAATTATTAATAAAAATTAGAACTTGCGAACGAGGTGGGAACATTATCATTCTTTAGTTAGATTACAGCTTGCACATGAATTTTTGTTTTCTTTCTTGTGTCTATTATTAATGTACGTGTAAGTCTTTCTTTTATTAATATTCTTAGAGTCCTGCTAAGTCAATGCATGGGTAAAAGTGTAAGTCTTTTATTATTATTTATTATCAATATGTGTGCAAGTCAAACAAGGGAAGAAAAACGAGTACGATGGTTTTTTCCAGGGGGCTTGTGGCTCGATGTTCCTTTCCCTCCTTCGCAAATACCGAAAATTAGAATATTTTTATTATTCTATAATCTTATATACTGCATGTGCAGCGTGCATGGAATATGGATGGCGGAGACTACGTTATGCGTAGAAAAAAACCAGTCTATAAGTATACTTAAAACCTTTTGTATTAGATTTGAACTCAAGCTTTATTTCCCAACTAAGCCTTTTTTTTCTCCCAACTACACAATACATAATGAATCCTGAAGTATTCCGAGCTGCCTCCTCCAGTTATTCAAGTTTCTTTGAGAAGTTGACAGATCCCAATAGTAGTACACTTCTCCAATTGACGGTCGAGAAAAACACCGTTCTTCATGTTGCATTGCAATTCAAAAAATTTGACGCAGTGAAAAACATGGTTAATTTAAATCCAAGCCTTGTGTATGAAAAAAACTCCAAAGGCAATACTCCGCTACATGTTGCTGCGAGGGTAGGAGATTCTCCAATGGTAAAGCTCCTAATAGACCAGGCCAAATATCAGCTGGATGTTGAAACAGGTGGCCGACAACAACTTCTGAGCATGGTGAATGAGGATGGGGATACTGCCTTGCATGTCGCTGTGCGATATGGTAACTTTGATGTTGTGAAAGAACTAATTAATGAAAATGATCTAGCAAAACTGGCTATGCAAGTAAACAACGCTGGGGAATCTGCACTGTTTCTCGCTGTGGATAAAGAACACTACGAGATGGCTTCTCATATCCTAAATGTTGCTCCAGGCTGCTCCTATGCTGGAAGGGATGGCATGAATGTCTTGCATGCACTCGTCCTTCACACAAGTTGTTGTAAGTGCTACTCTATTCTACTCCTAAAATATTTTTGCATTGTTAAAAATATATTAACTTATTAAAATAGGCACAAGTTTAATTTTACTTTGTGTATAAAATTAAGTGCTACTCCATTTTGCTTCTAAAATATAAATATATATATATATATATATATTTTTTTTTTTAATTTTAGCAAACCTATATTCACATGTAGACATCATGCTCAATATTTGTTTCTCGATTATATTTAAAATATTATTTCTCTCTTGGAAATGAATAAATCATTATTTTTATATGGCTTGTCCTCCCTTTCACAGCGACTACCCGTTTCACACAAATCATTCAAATTTACAAAATTATTAATTTGTAATTTTTCCCTCTTTACTGTTCTTCAATACCAAAATGATCGGTATTATACCAAACAAATTGGAGCTCGGATTGGTATCATACGAAGCCAAAACAAATTGGATCGGTACCATATCAAACCGACTAGAGCTCAGATCATTTTCAAACAGCTCACATCACAACCCAGATCAGAGCTCAAATCTCACAATTAGGCCATTAATGATAGCTCCGCTGAGCTCTGCATCTCTCTGATCTCCTTCGTTTCTATTGAAAGAGAGAGAGAGAGGTGTAGGTGGGGATGAAATATCGGGACACTGTTCATTGTTAAATTTTTGGACAAATTATTGGCTTTGATGTAAGAGCGTTTGGGTGAGTTTGGTTATAATTTTGTTTTACTAAAAGTGGTTTTGTTGGGCCTGGTGCTAAAAGTTTTTTTTTTTTTTCTTGGAGAAATACACACAAAAAAGAGAGTAAAAGAAACAATTCAATTATTTTCAATAGACTCTATTGACAGATATAAAGAAAAATATGCATTTTTACATGTTGGTTTAGTACATGTAACTGTAAAACCATTAACAAGAGAAGCTTTAAATGCAAGTATAAATTCTAATACAAAAATATATCATAACTCTGCTCAAAAGCTATAATATTAATAAAAGTTATGATATTAATAAAAGTTTTGTGTATGAATTTTACAAACTTTTTTTCATAACTATTACCTCTCAAAAAATTTATTATTATTTTTCACAACTATTAAGATAGTATTTTAGTGATGGTTTCATAAGCAACTAATGTTGTTCCAACAAATATTTTTCACCTTAACAAATTAAACACTACCCTTTTATAAAAGGAAAATTGATGTAGTATGTGATGGGTGACCATTTCAATAAAATTATATATATATATATATATATATAGACCAATTAATTTATAAAGCTTATATAACATAATGGATAATATTTCTCACATTACCCTTTACAAATTGCATGGATAACATCCATTGTTCAATATCTAGTCAATAGATTGGCAATATGTGACCTCACCAAATCCCAACTAATCTTGGATCACCAAATATATCTAGAAACGGGTTCAGTCCGGCATCAATCAATATAAAACTAAGAGCATTCACATTAAGGGTGTTAAAAAAACAATTTTAACACTTCACATACTAAAAAATCTACTACATCAAAATTGCTAAAGTTATTTATTTTTAACATCTAGCTACAATAAATTGTCATTTCTAACGACCAAAATTGCTAAAATTATTTATTTTTAACATCTAACTATAGTAATTTGTCATTTCTAACACCTCACTATAGCGAGAAGTTATACATTAAAAAAGAAATTATTTGATTACTTTCTCACTTTATCTACCCATTTTCTCTTTTATTTAATTCATTTATCTCTTCGTTTTTAACACCATGTCCAGTGGCTCCAGCCCCTCCCCAGCTCCCCTTCTCCCTCTCACCCTTCCTTCTTCGACTGAAATCAAACCCAAGCCAAAGCTTATGGCCATCTCTTCTTCATGGCTCCATTGCCACTGCTGTCACTCATGGTGTAATAGAAGGGCTGCTGGTTTTTTTTTTTTTTTTTTTTTTTTTTTTTTTTTATGGTGGTGGGAGAGCAAGGAACCGAGTTTTGTAATGGTGGTGGAAGAGGAAGTGGCTGGGTTGCGAGAGTGGGTGGCGGTGGTAGTTTTTGGTGGGTCTCACAGTGGTTCAGTTGGTGAATGGTGGGGTTTGTGGTGGTTGTTTGGTTGTGATATGGGTGGTGGGTTTATGGTGGTTTATGCTATGGGTCATGGGTTTGTGGTGGTTGTGGAATGGGTGGTGGGTTTTTGGTAGGTGGTTGAGTCTGTGTGGTAGGTTGTGGTGGGTGGTGGTGGTAAGTGGTTGTTCTTATTGGTTCCAAGAAAAGAGAGAGACGGCAAGGAAGAAAGAGAAAGAGAAGTAGGTGATGCATAAAAAAAGAATAAAGAAAGATTATTTTAATGAAGTGGTAAAAAAATAAAATCTTTGATATTTGGTGTATTAAAGTGAAATGTTAAAATAGATAAAATAGTGTCTTAAGTTGCTAAAAACTATATTTTTTAACATCCTTGACGTGAATGCTAAAAGTATTTAGATTAGCCTATGCAAAAAAATAAAAATAAAATGTAGTTCATAATAAGAACATACTTTCTTTTTTATAATAAATTTTAGCTAACAACTTTGCAAAACACAAACATTTATGCAAAAAAATAAAATAAAAATAAAATGTAGTTCATAATAAGAACATACTTTTTTTTTTTTAATAATAAATTTTAGCTAACAACTTTGTAAAACACAAACATTTAATTCTCTATTCTGTACTCTATTTTTTTTATTAAAATATTATTTTTCCCAAATTATCTTTTTCTCTTTTATCTCTACAATCTCGTAAACCTTTGCGGCCACAACACTTGCTACTGCTACCAATCTTGCAAATTAAAATTCATATCCTCTCTCTTCCTCAACCAAAACCCACAAAGTCACAACTTTCGTCTTCCTCCCGCCCAAATCACAGCAAACCACCCACCCACGAAACTGTCTCTCTTCCTCAACCAAGAACCTACAAGTCATTGCCTCTCTCTTCCTCAACCAACAACCTACAAGTCATAGCCTCTCTCTTCTTCAACCAAAAAGCCCAGCCAAATCCCAGCAAACCACCCACCCGAACTTTAGCAAATCAAGACCAGGACAAAAACCCACAAAGATTTGCCAATGGTCTCGACAGATTGACCAACAAAAATTTTAGTACCAGTTTGTTAGGGTGATTATTGGGGATAAAAAATAGGGAAAGAAATGTGGGAGAAAAATGGTAGTTAAAAGAAAATGGTGGGGCCCATTTGTCTTTCCCATCAAATAAAGTGATAATTGACTCACATAATTTGATCATAAATTCTTAGTCATAAATCGCACAAAATTTAATACTTGGTTAACTAACATAGTGAGTAAACATAGAGTACTCAACCAAGTTATTATAGAGGCTACACAAATAAAAAATATCAATTTCTAAATTAATTCATAAGTACATGTACTATCTGGTATATACTCACATAAAAATAGAGGTAGTCATTTCCACTATATTTTCAGTAAGTGCGAGGAATACAATTTTTTTTTAGACACATATCAATGCTTGACTTAAAAACTCAAGGTTCTCATCGAAAATACATATCATTTCTTAAAATTAACCTATAAGTGAGTTTAATAATGTGTAACAAGTGTGCATGTTCTAAAATAGAAAATATAGTGTATACATGACTTTTATAAAATTGATACCACAATTTGCATTTATCTCAAAATAGTCAATGCACCTAGTAA
The DNA here is from genome assembly GCA_030445155.1 of Quercus variabilis. NCBI lineage: Eukaryota > Viridiplantae > Streptophyta > Magnoliopsida > Fagales > Fagaceae > Quercus > Quercus variabilis. The sequence goes on from CP129447.1 coordinate 7,147,716, forward strand.
TGCTACACACACTTTTCAAGTTTCTCCACAATGTTAAGAATGTTCTAATTTAAGAGGGACATATTAGAATTCATGTAATACACCTCACGAAAAAATAAAGCAAGACACAAAATAATTTTTTTTTTTCTTTTTGAAAATTTTCAATGTTTTTGGAATTTTTGAATAATCAAAACAAACTAAAATAGAAAAAAAAATCTTCAAAAAATTAAAAGAACTAAATCAGGGACGGTGCAAATAACACTCACTTCATAAAAATCTTTTCTCACCCACAAAGTAAAAGTCTTTGGCTTTGTAGAAAAAAAACCATGAAAAACAAAGTGTTTTAGGGAGAAAACAAAATTATTTTCAGTGAGAAATCATTTTTTAAAATTTTCTATCACAAGTCAATAAGCTTAAATTTTTCAAAAGCAGGCCAAGCAATTTTTTGGACTTGTGATAGGGGGTATATGACCTTTAGTCCTAGACTGAACATAGCATGCTTAAATTTCAATTTATGACAGTTATGACAAATATGATCAGGAACACCACAAAAGTGACAAACATGAACAAATCTTGGAACATTAGTATTACTAGAGGAAGATCTAGTCATAGGTTTTGGTTGTTGCCTTAGCAAAGAACAATTTGATATAATGTGACCAATAACACCACAGTGGTGACAAGTAGGCACAAAATTAGATATTTTTTTTCTACAACCTAAGAGAAGGTTTAGACATTGTTTTTGAAACTTCAACGTCTACATAAGAATTTTTACTTTCGTCTAATTTAACAAAATTATCATTTTTATTTATGATTCCTCTTAAAATGAGGAATATAAACTTTGTCATGTTTAGGTTTTGGAGGTTTAGAAACTGACTCGGTCACAACAACAAACTTGGAACTAGACAATTTTTTAGTTTAGCTTTAGACTTAGCCTATTGGTCCAAGCCTCAACTCCATGGATTATGGCTCAGAGAGAGGAAGAAAAAAAAAACGTGGTACTTGGAGACTTGTTCAATCACCAACATCAACCACATATCTCCAAACACAATCACTCTTCACTGCAACTCATTCACCTGTCCTTAATTTGGAAGACCAACTGAAATTACACGCTGCTTCAACTTCTCAATGGTGACACCTTTAGTCAACATATCTACCGAATTCTTAGATCCACATATCTTCAACAATTCATCTTCTACAAGTTAACAAATAAAATGGTACTTCATCTGTATATATTTTGACTTTGAATGAAAAGTCAAATTTTCAACAAGAAAAATAGCACTTTGACTGTTACTATGTAGAATGTCCATCTCTTGCTTCTTACCTAATTCATCTAAGGAGCTATGTAGCTAAATCATTTCCTTTACAGCTTCAGTCACTGCAACATACTTAGCTTTTGTAATAGACAAAGTAGCAATCTTCTATAGATTTGAAGGCTAAGATATGGTTGTACCACCTAAAGTAAATACAAACCTAATAGTACTCTTTCTACTGTCAGCATCACATGCTAAATTAGCATCTACATAACTCTTACAGTTTCAAACTTGCACCTATGAAGTAAAGACATGAATCTAATGAACCGCTCAAATGCCCAAGGGTGTGCTCACTGGTTTAGCTTCATTCACATTAAACCTACTAAGAACCTTTTTCACATACTCTGTTTGTGAAAGCTTCAGTGTACCATTAGTCTTGTCTCTAGTGATTCTCATACCAAGAATTTGTTTTGCAGCTCCCAAATCATTCATTGCAAACTATTTTGACAACTGCTTCTTCAGATTATTAATCTCTTTAGTGTTGGACCCTGCAATAAACATATCGTCCGCATACAATAGTAAAATGATATAAGAGTTGTCAAAGAACTTAACATAGCAACAATGATCAGTTTCACATCTCTTGAACCTATTTCTACAAATAAAACTATCAAATTTCTTGTACCACTGTCTTAGAGCTTGTTTTAGGTCATACAAGCTCTTTTTCAGTTTGCAAACTAGACTTTCCTGTCCCTAAACAGTGAACCCTTGTGGCTGACATATGTAAATGTCTTCCTCCAAATCACCATGAAGGAATGATGTCTTCACATCTAACTGCTCAAGATGTAGATTCTCTATAGCCACCATTCCCAGCACCAGTTCGATTGTTGATATCTTCACAACTGGAGAAAATATTTTTGAGTAGTCAATACCTTTTTTCAACTAAAAACCTTTGAGAACTAATCTAGCCTTGTAGCGCTTGCTACCATTATGCTCATTCTTTATCTGTATAGCCACTTATTGTGCAAAGCTCTCTTTCCTCCTGTCTGTTTAGTCAATTCTTATGTTTGATTGAATCCATCATATCCTTCATAACTAACTCCCACTTGCTTGAATTTTCATCTTGTAAGACTTCATCATAGCATTCTAGCTCACCATCATCAGTCAACATGATATAATTTAGAACGGGTGAATAACGCTGAGGAGGTTTAGTGATTCTAGAAGATCTACAGACTTCAATTATAGGTTTACTCTAATCTACCTGTGAATTTATATTCTCCTTATTTTCTTCACACATTTTTTGGGCAATATTCTTAATCATTTCATCTAAGTTGACAAACTCAAATTTCTTTTAATATGTCCTTATACATAACCTGTTCATTAAATATGAAATTTTTACTGCTTATGATTTTTCAATTTTGGTCATCCCAAAACCAGTAGCCAAAGTTCTGATCACCATAGCCAATAAAAGAAAAACATATTTTACACTTTGCATCAAGTTTACAACGTGCATCAAAATCAATATGTATAGAAGAGGCACAACCAAAAACTTTTAAATGGGAAAACTTTACCTCTTTACTACTCCAAATCTCTTCAAGAATTCTAAACTCCATGGGAACTGATGGTCCTTAGTTTATCAGGTAAGCTATAGTATTAGTAGCATTAGCCTAAAACATTTTTGGTAATCTAGCATGCAACCTAGCAGACTCATTTAGAGTTTTGTTCATGCGCTCAGCCACACCATTTTGTTGTAGTATCCTAGGAATGGTGTTCTCCATCTTAATTCCATGTGCAGCACAATGATCATTAAACCTACCATCTATGTACTCTCCTCCATTGTTTGACCTATGTTTCTGTCTCAACCATGACCTTCCACTTCTTAAAAGTCTTAAATACATCATATTTATTTTTTAGAAAATAAACTCATACTTTTCTGCTTGAGTCATCAATGAAAGTAATGTAATATCTTAAACCTCTAAGGGATACAATTGGAGAAGGCTCCCACAAATCAGTGTGTACTAACTTTAATTTTCCAGCCTTCAGTGTCCTGCCAGTTTTCAGGAAGCTTGCCTTATTTTGCTTTCCTAAGTTGCAACTTTCACACATGTCAAATTTAGTAGACTTCAGTTCTAGCAGTTTCCTTTTGACATGAGCATCTTCATCCCTTTCTCACTCATGTGTCCAAGTTTGCAATGCCATAGGCTTGCATCAATACTTGATTTGGCAACTATAATTGTGTCTCTTGGACTTGAGGTCATATACAGAGTTACAATTTTCTTTCCACGAGCCAATACCATGGCTCCCTTTGTAACCTTGCATGCCCTTCATCATCCAGTTGTCCTACATAAATCGGATTCCTCTTCAGGTCAGGAATAATATGACAAACCTTCTGCAATAACCATACAGACCCATTAGGCAGTAGAATCTAGACATCTCCCATACCCACAACATCCAAGGTTTTTCCATTAGTCATATACACCTTACCAAAATTATCTCTAACATAATTCTGTATAATTTCTTGGTGTGGAGTGGTATGAAATGAAGTTCCTCAATTCAAAACTCAATCATCAAGTGAGCTATCCACTGCAAGAATCATCCTCATTCTTCTTCTTTAGACTTTGTAGTGCCTCCTAATGTGGCCAACCTTGCCACAATTCCAACATTGGACTTGTTGGCTAGATTTAGACTTACTTTTGCTCCTATTGGAATTTCTAGATTTTGATCTACCTTGATTTGAATTTCTATCATTTCCTCTGCCCCTTGTCTCAAAGTTTAGGGCAGATTCAGATCCTAATGTCTTACCTGTATCTCTTTTATGGATCTCCTCAGCTAGAACTAAATCTTATATGTCATTGTACTTCAGTTTTTCTTTTCCAGTAGATTTGCTTACTACTATTCTCGTAGCCTTCCCAACTATTTGGTAGAGAGGCCAAAAAGATTAATGCATGGATCTCATTATCAAAATTAATTTTTACAAAAGATAATTGGGTTATGAGGGTGTTGAATTCGTTCAAATGTTGTGCTATTAATGCATTCCCTTCCATTTTCCAATTGAATAGTTTCTTCATCAAATGCACCTTGTTGTTTGTTAATAGTTTTTCATACGTACTAGACAAAGCCTTCATGAGATCTACTGTAGTTTTCTCCTTCACAATATTGTGTTCAATGGATCTTGAAAGAGTTAATTGAATAACTCACAGTTTCTCTCTATCAAGAAGACTTCAATCTTCATCTTTTATGGATGCATGTTTTTCCTCCCAAAAGCGGTAGATGCAACTTCTTCCCATAAAGGTAGTCCTTGATCTAGATCTTCCAAAATCCAAACCCTATACCATCGAATTTTTCTATTCCAAACGTCTTTTTAGTTTCCTCTGCCATTGCTCCCACTCAAACCCTAACCCTAGGATTTGATACAAGTTTTAGGGAATATACATGAAATTCCCAATTCTATAAGATGCAAAAATAAAGAAAAATTGTAGTGATTTATGTGGCTTGAGAAAAATCACATAAGACAATATTTATGTGGCTTGGTAATTTGCCTATGTCCACAAAATTGTAGTGATTTCACTATTCTTAGGAAAAATACAAGATGCAGCAATATAGTTTTCTCTCTTCAAAACAATACACTAAACTTGAATGAAATCACATTTTTTCTATCTTGCACAGAGGATTCACAGTGGGATAAAAAAAGGGGTCAAAAATTTTCCCCAAGGGAGTTCCCCCATGGTAGAGCTCCGACTTGGGGTTATCGGCCGAAACCTCCACTCTATGGACTAAGCCTTAGAAAAATCTCATTAAAAATCGTAGCACTTTTATATCGGGTCAGGTTGGGTCATAATCTAAATCAAACACAACTAGGCTCTACATAGCCCAACAAAAAGTACATCTAGATAGTTTCTTTAACAACAATGTATTTCAAACCGATTTGGTGTTATATTTTTAAATAAAATAAACTAATGAAAACAGTGTTTATCTTGCATGTTTAAAACTTATTTCTCTAGTATGATTATTTCTAAAGTTTTTTTTTTTTCTTGAATGATTATTTCTAAAGTTACTGCTTTTGATTTATTATTTATCCAATGCAGACATTAAGATTAACAAGGAGAATAATGAAAAATTGCTCTCCCTAAGCGAGATGGAGAAAGACGTACATGTATCTGAACTTTATCGTGTCCTCATAACTATCGTTTGGGTCTTCAGTATACTACTACCCTATCGTTTTCGGGAAGATGTTATGTATAGACAGAAAATTAAAAATCGTAAACTTCGGCGCACATTTGGAAATATTAGACGAGGTAAAAATATCTATCTCAACTTAATAATTCTTTTTCTATTTTTTTTATGAGTAGTGCTATACTTACAAACTATTTTATAACATTTTAATAAAAGGTTATTGTGGCCAACTTCTTATTGATTTTTATTTGGACCCATCAATAATATTACTTTTTATTTACTAATAATCGTTCACTACATTAGCAGTTTGTAAAAGTTTTTGTAAAAAAATTTATATCTCTAGTATTTTCATTTTTTTATTTATAATTTATAATTTCATCTTAGGTTAAAAAGCAATTAATGTTTTTACAATATTTTCTATTTCTTTTAAAAATTATGCCAAAGCTTAATTTCCTAATTTTTTTTTTTTTTTGATGAGCCTAAAATGATTTGTTAACCTTTTTTTTTAGATATACACTACTGTTAGTTTTTTTAAAACATTCTTCCCTCTTCCCTTGTGTGTGTGTTAAAATATTTAGTATTCTTAAAAAAAAAAAAAAAAAAAAAACATTGTTTTAAAGGTCATCTCTTAACTGTACCCCTTACTTATTACATTACATAGCAAAACTAAAGGATTTTGTAGGTTGTATACTGGTCCAAGTAATAGCTACTATAATTACTCTTCCAACTTTTGATTAAAAAGAAAGAGTAATAGTTATAAATTCTTCCCAAATTTATTAGTGTGTGTGTGTATTTATTATTATTATTATTATTATTATTATTATTATTATTATTATTATTATTATTTTTTGTGTTAGGGTATCTCAAAATGAGTCGGTCCAAGAAATGTTTAAGACATTTATTATTATTAGTACCAAACATGTGAGATACACGGGTTAAAAAAAATTATATAAAAAATACAAAAATCATAATCATATGTAAAATAAAGAAAATATGTCAATAGTATAATTAAATTGAACAATAGAAAATAAGTTTCAAGTTAAATGGTGAAAGCATATTGTTTATAACCGAGTTTCACTTGCAAAAAACGTATGTGTTTAATTTTAATATTATTGGCCGTTAACCTTTAACAAAAGTTAAATATTTACTTATTTAAACAAATAATTACTTTTTATTTTTTGATGGGAATAAATAATCACTTGAAAACAAACAAAGCTTCACCTTCTACTCATAAAAATGGAAATCTTGAAATGAAACAATTCAACAAAACATAAAACCTAGCTTGATGACCCAAAAATTTAAATTAAATTTAAATACAAATAGGAAAAAAAAAAAAATGGGTCTCCAAACAAAGAAGAAATCTAGGCGGAATCAATGTAAAAGAATATTGGGGAAGTAAATATAAAAAATACAGCCTATGGTTACTCTCGCCATATAGGAAAATCAAAAGTTATAGATTTTAAATGGTTTAGTTTCAGCTGTTGCGCTTTTTCATCTTTTTCTTTGTCTAGGAAGGACCTTCTTTTTTTTCTTTTTTTTTGGGAATTTAGGAAGGACCTGCATGTTGGTTCGTCAAATTGAGAGAGGTTGTTTAACCTAAAAATTTAATTTATTAAAAAAATACAATGATGTGCAAAATTGTGAAGCTAGCAAAGTTGATATGGCAATATATTACAAAGTCAATAAAAAGTCGTTAGGTTTCAGTTTTATAACGTATGTAGATTTATTAAATTAATATTACAAATTGTTCATTTTTTACTCTGTATGTATTGCTTTTTTTTTTTTTGGTTCATACAGAGTGCAGGTTCATTATTTCTTCTGTCCATCTAAATTGAATTTTTTTTTTTATTTAAATTTGTTCTATGTGATTATGTCAAGTTCTCAACTTCTACCATTATTTTTTACTTTTATCACCACAGTAATACAATGTTTTTGGTAATTAAGATTTAAAATTCAATCACCTACTGTGATGCTAAATTTGGATACCGAGGTTAATGAATTGATAAATAAGGAGACTAGGCATGATCGAAGAGTGCAATAGTTGAGGAAATTATTATTTGAGTTGGAGGAAGTCTAAGGATAAGCTGATCTGGGTAGGCACAAAAGATGGCTATTACATAGTACGCATAATTTTTTTTTTTTTTTTTTTTTTGAGAAGAATGTTTTAAGAACTTAACTTTATAAGATAAATGTTGCCTCTGTAGATCACATTACAAATCAATTAGGTAAGCATTAGAAAGTGAAGAGAGAAAAACGAGACACATAAAAATATTTAATAAAGAGAGAGATAATAAAGATGCTATTAATTAGATAAGCATTTAATGAAGTAAAGCATGGTGATTTTTTTTTTTTTTTTTTAACCATTAGATTTTTTGGAAATCTAAGGCATAAAAAAAGTATAACTTTTATAGAGTTACACTAGATGTAACTTGAACTCATCTTTTATATATATATATACACACACAGAGTGCGTTACTAGCAAAAGCATGACAACGTGCAACACTCATGTTGAGTGATATATGACGCAAGCACAATTTGTAAGGCGGTAATTTGTAAAGATGTTAAGTGCAAAGATGCTAAAGATCAGAAGAAGATGGATATTAAGTCAGTGTAGTGAAGTGTAGTGCAGTGCATCAGTGCAGTGAAGTGCTTGGTTGCTGCTTAAACGAAATGAAGGGCTACCTAAACTACAAGATTGTTTTATTTACTTGTTATACTACATGTAGTTTATGGATAGTTAGTTAAGTTTATGTTCACACGTATCTATTACACGTTCAATAACTGACTTCCTTAGAGCATTCCCATCAAAACTTCTAAAAAATTTAACATTTACCATCTCAAAAACCAACTTTATGACATAAAACACATCACTTTACAATATCCCTTACATCAAAACTTCTATTTTTTTTAACACTTTATTTTAATATTCTTTCTTTATTATTTTTTATTCATTTTTTTTTTTTAATGATTTCTCACTCTCCCTTTGTCTCTCTCTCCCACTGTCTCTCCATCTTTCTCAACCCTAAGCTTCTCCCTCTCTCTGATATTTGCTCTCAAAACCTCCATGGCTTGAGTTTTTCAAGCTCATCACCTCCAACCACGACCACAGCTACAGCTACAACCACAACCACCACTACCAACCACAACCTCAACCCCCAACCACCAAAATAAAAAATAAAAAAACCACGGCATAAACCGTAGCCAAAACCCACCACCCTAGCAACCCCAATCTAAACCTCAACCCTGATCTGAACCCACCAGCAGACCCATCATGCCAAACCAAAGAAAAAGAAGAACCACAGCCATCGAACCGAAGAAGAACCAGGCAAAAAAAATAAAATAAAATAAAATAAAAGAAAAAGAAGAAACCTCCATCACAACCATCGGACCCACGATCCATGACCACAATCACCGGACCACAACCATCGGTAACCCACAATTGTCGGAGCACAATCAATGGCGGAACACAATCATTGGCAAACCACAATTGGCGAACCGTAGAGAGAGAAGAGAGAAGAGAGAAGTGAGAAAGGAAAGGGAAAGATAAAAGAGAGAGAGCTGTTGAGGTGAATAAAAAAAGAAATTTACTTTTATAATCCAGCTACAGTGCGGTCTCAAAGATGAGATTGTACTATAGCTGAATCTTAAAAATTTTAAGATTTAGCATATTTATTGTAGAGGTGTTTTATCATTTGAGGTACTAAAAATGCTAAAAAATAGTTTTTAGCATTTTTAGCACCTTTGATAAGAATGCTCTTATTATGTGGAAGCTAGTTTCTTTTTCTGTTGCTATATAGAGGTGCTTTATATAGTTTTTGATTCATTGAGTGAAATAGAGAATTAATCCAGAAACTTTTGTCTATATTTTTCTCTCTATCTTTCAAGCTCTTCTTTTCTCTATTCTTTATTTTCCAATTCTTACATGGTATCAGAGCCCGAGCTTCTTTCAATGGCTTCCAATTTTGAACTAGCTTCATCATCAACCTCAAAGCATAAGCTTTCACCAATGAAGGATCCTCCAAGTCCATTTTTTTTTTTTGCATAATGGTGAAACACTTGGTGCGATTTTGATTTCTCAGCCTTTGACTGAGGATAATTACCCTACTTGGGCTAGTGTTATAAAGATGGATTTTAATGCTAAAAGTAAGCTCAGATTTGTTGATGGAACAATCAATGTTTCAATGGTATTTACTCCTTTGGAAAAGCAAGCCTAGTCAAAGTGCAATTCAATGATTTCTTCTTGGATCTTGAATTCTGTTTCGCCTCACATCATTACTAGTGTGATATATAGAGAAACAGCCTTTAAGGTCTGGAATGCACTCAAGAATTGTTTTTTTTAGGCTAATGGACCACAAATTTCACATGTTTAGAAGCAAATTGTAAGGTTGAAATTTATTATCCATCTTGTTGGTTTTATTCCGTACCAATTTGCTTGTAATTAAGCACTTAGTAACCCTGCATTTAGGCGGGATTCATGTAAGGGTAATGTGTGAAGAGAGTGTAAAGAAAAGCTCAAGTTTGACCAAAGAAGCAGAGTTTCGCGGCTAGAACTCACGGCTGACTCGCGATTGGCAAGCCACCAACTGTAAGCACGTGAGAAGCATGCAGAGAAGTTGAAGAGTCGCGTCAGTTGTTGCACTACAAGAAAAAAGTCCCAGGCTGGCTAGGCAATTACCTCGTGACTTGAACTCGTGACTTGGACAAGTTGCGAGGTCAAGCCGCCAAGTTACCCTGTTTGGCAAAAACTGATTCTTCGTATTCCAAACACACACCACTATATATAGACCCTTATACTCACAAAATCAAGAGAGCTTCTAGAGAGAATTTTGTGAGAGAAGCCCTAAAGAAAAACAAGATTGCCTCATCCCCAATCTTCACTAAGAGACTTTACAAATTCTTCTACTCTCTTCTTCTCCATTGATACATTCTTGAGAGGCTATTGACTGAATCCTTTTTCTCGTCACACCCACATCTGTGAGAAGGTACATTTGGTGCTAAGGGAAGCAGTTTGGAAGGTACCAATGACTATTGGTTGATGCTATGGTTTAGTAGTGGAATCCGGCAAGCTAGAAAAGAAAAAGGTTCGGCGCAACCTCGTTGGAGTAAGAAGCTTGGAGGGCTTAGGTACCTAGGTAGATTAGGCTTGGAGGGTCTATTGCTATTCATGTATCACAACTACATTTTCTAGTGGATTATTGACCGCTTGGAGGGCGGCGGAGAGGTTTTACGCTGAGAGTTTCGGTTTCCTCTTCGATAACACATCGTGTGTTGCCCTTGTGTTTGCATCTCTCTTCCTTTATCTTTGCCTTATATTTTCTGTTGTAGATGTGATTATAATTGGCTTAGATTATTTATCAATTTTGTGTTTGGCTTATGTTCATGTTCCGCACATTAATTGTTTGATAATAAGCTTGAATTGATTTTTTGTAATTTGTAGTCTAAACGTTCAAAGATGTTTTACACGCTTTCTGAACTTTCACAAATCTTCACTGTGATGCAAGGAGATTCAACAGTCACTGCCTTCTTCACTGAGCTTCAAGCTTCATGGGATCAATTGCTAAATGTCAGGCGTTTACCATGCTGCACTTGTGGTATGAATGATAGGATCACCAATTTCTAGCATTAAGATTCTCTGATGAAATTCCTCAATGGATTAAATGATTCTTACTCTCAGGTGAGAACTTAGATTCTCATGATAGAGCCTATTCCTTCAATAGACAAGGCTTTTCTCTTTGGTGATTCAAGAAAAAAGGCAAAGATCTTTTGGATTCAATTTAGGTTCATCAATTGAGACTAATGCTCTTGTTATTAAAAACCAAAACTTTAATCAAGGTTTTGGTTTTGCAAGCAATAACAACAAGAATTTCAAAGGAAATACTGGAAAATAAAGGCCTGTGTGCAGTCATTGTGGTAAGCTTGGCCACATAATGGAAAAGTGATACAAGCTAGTTGGTTTTCCACCAGGCTACAAGCAAAGGGGAAAGGCTACAACGGCTAATCAGATTAGTGTAGAGGGTGATCCATCCCAGTTTGAAGTTACACAGTAGAGCCGCAACGATTTTCCTTTTACTGCTGAGCAGTGCCAACAGCTAATTTCTATGCTCAACACACATGCCTTCTCATCTGGTTCTAGAGATGGTGTTCAGTCAACCAACTCTACATTCAATCCAAATCCAATCTTAGGTAATTCTTGTGATTTGCTTCAAGATTCTATGATTTTAAGCATGTAACATTCTGTGTTTGCTGTCAATCTTGTGAACAAAACTACCTTTAATAGTGAAACTTGGGTTCTTGATACTAGGGCTACCTTTGTCCACTCTATTATCTTATTCACTAAAATTACTAGTTAAATATCTACCTTTGTCCAATTACCTAATGGTGAGAAAGTCACTGTCACACATATAGGAACAATTCAAGTAACATCTACTTTGGTTCTTGAGAATTTTCTGTGTTCCCTCTTTTTCATTGAATTTAATATCTATTAGCAAATTAACCAAATCCCCATCATGTTTCCTTTTTTACCTTTCAAATCTTTGTTTCATATAGGACCTTTCATGTTGGAAAATGACTGGAATGGGTAAATTGCACAATAATCTTTACTTGCTACAAACTTCAATAGATTGCAAATCTATTTCAAGAGTTTATCCTATTTTGTGCTCAGCTTTTAGCTCTTTTGTTAATTCTGTATCCAATGTTCTTATTGTTTCCAAGTAATATCTCTAGCATCTCAGACTTGGGCATGTTTCTAATAATAAGCTTAGTGCTTTGCACAATACATTTCCTAATGTAATTCAATCTCATAGCAATAAAAATTGTGTTCTTTGTCCTATTGCTAAGTAATAAAAGCTTCATTTTCCTTCTTTCAATCATATATCTGAATGTGCTCCTGATATTGTGCATTGTGATGTCTAGGGTCTTTTTGCCAAATCTACTTAAGAAGGTTTCAAGTATTTTCTTACTATTGTTGATGATGTTGGAAAAAATGGTTTGTATCTCATACAAAACATACACAGCGAAAAATTAATGGATCTACTTCATTCGCAATTGATAACATGCACTATGTAAATTTTAGAATTCAAGAACAAAAGAACATACCTTGGTGTGATGAAATTCAAAAAAAAAAATGATTAGAAGTACTTGGAAACACTTTTAATCTTCACACCAATTCCACTAACGCCCAAGAAGTGTAGTCTCTCAATCAGTTTCCAAGGAAGAATAAGAGAGTGATTTACACTCACATACACACTATTTCACAATTGTATCTCATACAAATCTGTATGTTTCCTTCCTTATACATAACTGATTATCTAATTAGGCTATCCTTTTGGGCCATTCCAATTGGGCTTAAGTGTGTGGCTTGGAATGAGACTAAAAAGGAAATAATAAGACTCTAGCTCTAATGGGTCTTGGGCTTTTTTGTCAACTTTTAACAAGTCCAAAGTTACTATTAATTATATTTAATACCACTATATAAATATAATTGCACTCTAAACTTTATTTATAAATTATATCCCAAAACTTTATTGTACATGCAACCCCTTCAAAAAATATTCATAGTAATACAAAGTCATGAATATAAACTGTCACTTTGAAGATTACTACATCTTAATCCTTGAGTACCCGGTTTAATCTTTTAAGTTATTTATCATATATTTATGAAATCCAATTTCATAAATATATAGTTTAGTAACTCCTTACTAAAGTGGTTAGGCCTAATACTCTGAATAACTAAACCCATTAAACTTATCTCAAGAGAATATTTTATATCTCCATTAAGAGATTATGAATTCCATCTTGAAAATATATGTGGCTGCCCAACATACTGAGATTTTAATCACAACTTTAAATCTTACTCTTAATATATCAAAGTAACCTACACTTAATGATCAGATCTATTATTCTCTCAGGATTAAGAGTTTATGTAAATTGAAGTCGTGAGATTTATAATTCATTTGATAGTCGTTAGAAGAATAATAAATCTCACAGCAGTCCAGTTTAATATGTCTTAACTCTTAAAACATACCAACTAGAAGTCTCTACTTCCATGATCAAGACAAATCATCTTAGTTGATATGTGCTTACTCACTCCCAAGTGCAAGAGATCGTAGCAATATAATTCTCAGAGAACTGAGGTTAAACCACAAGGAGCAGAGTAAATTCAAAGACAATATAATTAAATAAAAATTTGGGTGAAGGAGAAAAGTAATTTTTGCTTGGTGATTGTTAACAAGAATAATAATAAAAACTGATTTAAATAAATAATGTAAATACTAGGACGTTGATGTGTTTCTCTATATTGATATGAAATTCTTTGTGATCTAAGAAAATATATATTTCATAATTGATTGTTCTTATACAATTAAAAACTTATGATTCGGTTGAACTGAGATAATTCAAGAACGCATGATAACCTCGATTAATAATGCGGTTAGAAAAGTTTTCAGAAAAAACTCATTCACTTTAAAACCTGATTTCTATTTGAAACTATTAGAAATTCCTCTAAACAATAAGAAAAACATGTTTGAACTTATTGAAAGCATGGAAGAACTAATACATAAAAAGAAATCTAATTGAACAATCAAATATGTTATTAATAAAATCTTAAAAAGAATCACATTGAATATTCATACCGCATAGAAGAAACACACCCCTAGCCCTAGCAAAGAGTTTAGGTTACCATTAGAAAAAGGAAAATACAAGTTTTTTTCTCCAAAATTCGTTCTCACCGCCTCCCTTCTAAAACCCTAATGTCTAGGTGTCCCAAGAAAATAAAACTTCTACTATTTTAATTTTCGTCCAAGTTTACAGCAGTAACTTGTGAGTTAATTTCGGTCCTCCAAAGTTGAGAATTTGGAAAAACTCAATACTAAAAAGTTGTAGATATTTAAGTCACGATTCCAACCCATCTGGCCTTGTGTCAATTGGATTTTTTGAGGAGAGAGAAACGCCCAAAATGCTTATTAGTGCTCAAATCAGATTTTTCCTTTTTAGATTCTGCCTCTTTGATTTCTTTCCTTATTTGAAGCTTCCAATCATGGTAGACAATCCAAGCACTCCAACTGCACCTCCTTAGACATTTAAGCATAGTCCTTCAGCTCCACTTTAATTCTAGTTTGGCCTCTATTCTCTCACAAATTCTTATAAACTTATCTTTCTCATATGAATTCCTGAAAATAGAAAATTACACATAATAAATAGCATCTTATTCAAGAAATTATCTAAAGATAAATAATAGTGACTAATGCAAATCATGGCTTAATTATAAAAATTAAGCATAGTAATAAGGAGATAACGCCCACATAAATTATATAACAAGTATACATTTTAAGGTGTTATCAATATGTTATAATCTTCGCAGATGAAATGCTCAATTTCATTATCGACTACGAACTAAAACTCTGAGTTTACATAGAACTTGTGATTTATATTTTCTGTGACTAAATCACATAAATCACATATTATGCATCTCATAGACTATATGATAATGTCCAAATATTCATGTTACCATTGTTTTAGATAATAATAAAATAACTTTATTAATCACAACATTAAGTCATACATAGCATCATACAATAGAATTTAAGGGCACATATCCTAATAAATGATGCCACTAGATCAAATTGGGTTCATCTAATAAAATCTAAGTCAAAAACTGGACCTTTTCTGATTTCCTTTTATAATATGATATGTACTTAGTTTCACACTTGAATTAAATTTTTAGGACTAATAATGCTCTTGAGTTTTTCTTTAAAGATTTTTTTGCTGCTAATGGGATTATCCATCAGCATTCTTGTGTAGCCACTCCACAGCAGAATTCAATTGTGGAGAGAAAACACCAACACATTTTGAGCATGGCTAGAGCTTTAAAATTTCAGTCCAATGTACCTCTTTACCTTTGGGGTGATTATGTTCTTATTGCTGTACATATCATAAATAGGTTGCCTTCACCTATTTTAAAAAATAAACCTCCCTTTGAGAAACTCTATGGCCAAATTTCATCTTATGATCATCTCAAAGTCTTTGGTTGCCTTTGTTTATGCCTTAACTTTAGTTCACAGTAGATCCAAGTTTGATCCAAGATCTATTCCTTGTGTTTTTATTGGCTATCATTTTGGTGTTAAGGGTTATACGCTTCTTAATCTATTTACTAAAAGAATTTTTATTTCAATAATTTTTTATGAAACTATATTTCCATTCATCTCCACTCCTTATTCCTCTTCACCTCACTCGGATATTCCTTTACCTCATCTTTTTCCACTTGTGGCATCATCCCTTGATCCTTTTGACTCTTTCAACATTCTAATTCCATAGTAGACCCAATTCCTACTCAAAATCCCATATCTGCTATTGATGTTGTACCGATCCCTGCCATTCCTACTCAGGATCTTGTTCCTACCACTTCATCAACACTAGTCCCCAACCTTCCATCAGCTCCTATATCTGAATCTATCAACCCATCTGCTTCTTCACTACCATCCACAGATTCTCCAACACTTGCTATAGGTGATTCTATTCCTAGTACATATATTGGTCCTATTGCTCCTAATGCACCTTTAAGAAGATCTCAAAGAACCTCTAAACCTCCTTCTTATTTGCAATCATATAAGTGCAGCTCAAATTTTTGTGATCAATCTACTCATTTCATTCAATCCATCAAGTCAAGTTCTTCCTCCACTAAGTCAGGTATTAAATACCCCTTATCCACTTGTCTAAATTCTTCTTAACTGTCACCATCATTTGCCGATTTCTGTTCTCTTATTACCAATATCATTGAGTCAAAATCCTATTATGAGGCTGTCAAGGATCCTAAGTGGCAGGAGGCAATGGATGCAGAAATTGCTACTTTAAAGTCTAATCATACCTAGACCTTCACTCCTTTACCACCTCATAAGAAGAAAGTTGGTTATAAGTGGGTCTATAGGGTGAAGTACAAGTCAAATGATAGTGTTGAGAGATATAAAGCACAACTGGTTGCTAAGGGTTTCACCTAGCAGGAAAGTCTTGACTTTACTGAGACTTTTTCTCTTATTGCTAAAATGACCACAGTCAAGACCTTGCTTACTATTTCTACTGTTAGAGGTTGGCATTTGACCCAACTTGTTGTCAATAATACCTTCCTCCATGGTGACCTTCATGAGGATGCATATATGCAGCTTCCTTAGGGTTTTCATTACAGGGGGGGACTGATTTGTAAGCTTAATAAGTCATTGTATGGGCTCAAACAAGCTTCTAGGCAATGGTACTCGAAATTTTCATAAACTATTTTGAAGTATGGTTTTAGGAAATCCAAGTTAGACTATTCTTTGTTCATCAAGAAGTCTTAGAATTCATTCATGGCCTTATTAGTCTATGTTAATGACATTCTTATTGCAAGTAATAATGTCAAGGCAGTGAAAGAACTCAAGGTGTTTTTAGACCAGCAGTTCAAGCTCAACAACCTTCGAAATTTGAAATACTTTAATTATATTAATTATAAATATTTAAATTTCCTAAAATTTTTAAGACATATATGTTGTAGCGCTCTAAATTTGTACTATGTAATTAAACAGAGTACTAAAAGGATAATTTCATTTATTTTATTGTATTAATTTTTTTTATAAGTAGTGAACTATTTATTTATATAAAATGATTTTTTAATTGTTTTTACTATATTTTAAGAAAAAAAATGTTTCGGAATATGTTTTGGTTGCAATTGAAACAAAATACAGCAAAAGATAAAAGCAAGTTTCATTACAAGTAATAAAAATATAAAAGACAACTATGCGCTTAAACTAGTGAAAATAATTAAATATTTATCAATTCTCTCAAGTAATTGGTTCATATTCTTGATTATCACCATTTTTAACAAATTGTAATATAATTAAAGTTGATTACCCAAATATTGGAACACATAATAATTATTATACACAAGATATAATATAATTTCTTACAAATATTTCAAAATGCAATAAAACATTGGCTATTCTATGTATGACTAAAGACATTTGACTTCTCTCTTTTTTTTTTTTTTAGAGTTTCACCTTATAATGTTTGACTTTATCAAGTTGACATCTTCATATTTTCCATATAAACTTTGAATTAATAATAATTTTACACATCATTATTTTAATATATTTTTTTTATTGATTTTAAGTTGTGTGAATTCTGAATTATGTCCAAAAAAATTCTCTTGATATGTACTAACCTAAGCAATATGATTTTCCTTTATTTTCTAAGATTTTGTGAAAGAAGTCATGGAAAAATGGCCATGTACAATTGAAGAAAAAGATGACTTCGGATGGACTCCTCTACACATTGCCGCGCATTTGGGGAATGAGAAATTGGTTAAGCTGCTTTTAGAGAAAGGAAATTCCCCAGCATATGTAAGGAACAAAGAAGGTCATTCTACTCTTCACATTGCGGCTAAGGAAGGCAATGTTGAGGTAATGAAAGAACTCATCACAGCATGTCCAGATATCTATGAGATGTTGGACAACAGGGGTCGGACGGCTCTTCATCTGGCTGCAGAAAGTGGAGAGGAAGCAGTAGTTGAATTTTTTCTGAAGCGACCGAGTGGGAAAAAAGCATTTGCGTTTCTTCCAAAGATAGCAAAGTTCTTTAAGGGTTGGATTATAGTCGAGTTCTTTAGGCAGAAAGCAAAGTGCTTTAAGGATGGAAAGGTAAAGGTCGACTCTTCTCATAATGGAGCAAAGTCCTATGAGCGTGGCGAAGAAAATGCCGAGTTTATACAGGCGTTATATAAGGGTCTCATCAACGAACAAGACAAAGAAGGAAACACACCAATGCATCTAGCGGCCATCGAAGGGCATTATAATCTTGCATTCCAGTTGGAAGATGGTGCATCCCAATGTAGATGTATTAACTTAAATGCTAGAAACAAGAAGGGCTTCACCACAATGGACAATCTTTTGTTAAGAATGAAGTTAAAATCCTGGATAACGGTACGTCCCTTCTGTCCTGATCTGCTGAAATACAGTACTACTGCACAATTTATAGGAATTTTGAACGAAGAAACTTTCCTAATTTTGCCCCTTTTTTTTTCTTTTTCTTTTTTTTTTTTTTTGTTTTTTGATTAAATTTTAGATAAATTATATATTTGTTCCTTATTATTTGCATTATATGTTAATTTGGTCCATAACATTTCAAATATTTCAATTTAGTCATAACTTTTTGCTTTTGTGTCAAAATAGTCTGTGCATAAAAAATGCTAAAGTGACTAATAGTAATATTAAAATATTATTATTTTTGGCAATTGAGCTGCCACATAGACTAAAGATATTTGAGCCTTCTCTTTTCTTTTTTGGGAAAAAGTTTGGATCTTTATTTCAATTGTAGATTTGGGTTAGAACCTTATGCATATCACGTAGAACCGTATTCTACTTTTGTGATTTTGGCTTTTTTTTTTTTTTTTTTTTTTTTTGGCTTCATTACCATTAGTGCTCTCACTGCAGTTTTATTATTAAGAATAGGACATTGTTTTATTAAGAATAGGGAGCAAAGGAAGGTAATAGCTGGGAGAGGATGAATGTGAGGCCGACCAAAGAGATTTGGAGGGAGAGGTTTCAGATTTGGGGGAGAAAAGTCAGTCTTTTTAAAAAAAAAATTATATAGATAATAATAGGTGAAACTGAGAGAAACTCAAATTAAAATTTCAAATTAGAGTTCCAATTTTGTGCCACATGTTCTAAATTATTTATTTTTAAAGAGTATTATTTCTTAATTTTAGAATTAAATATGAGACCACATCATAAATATTCATCCAAGTGAGTTATTAAGTACAAACTTAATAACTCACTTAGATGAATATTTATGATGTGGTCCTACATTTAATTCTAAAATTAAGAAATATAACTACTAAAACCAAAATGTCTAGAATAGATGAATTATAAAAAAAAATAAATAAATAAAGTTCTTTACAATAATTTTTTTTAAAAAAAAATATGAAAAATTTACATTTTATACCTAATAATATTTTACAAAATTTTTTAAAGAGATAATAAAATATAAAAATGATTATCAATAATATTTAAATTATATATATAGAAAAATAAAACTTCTATAACATTAGGTGGGAAAATACAACAGTGACCCCAAATTCTATTAATTTGATTTGATTGATATTGTATTATATTTATCTCAAAAGCTAGAATATATCACATTACACGTCTTACATGAATAATGTATAACATTTGTGTGTGCACTGTTTGTTTTTATTATGGGCTTTCGACATAGATTTTACAAAAATAATCTTTTTATAAATGTTATTACATGATGAAATCAAGAGCGTATTTTGGAACAAAGGCGCTCGACCAAGTTTGAAGGGAGCACTCTTAAAGATGGGCATTCAGACGTTGGACCAGAAGCCAGAACCCGCACGTGGCAATGGCAACAGCAACAGCAATGGCAATGACAACGACAACGGCAATGGAAATAGTGAGGGAACGTCGGAATCAGATTCTGGGAAGAAAGTGGGTGAGATCAATTTGTTGGTAGCCACACTCATCACTACTGTCACTTTTGCTGCGGCTTTCACGGTGCCAGGTGGTTACAAAAGTGGAGGTGTGGATGAGGGCTTGGCAGTACTATGCAAAAGATTTTCTTTCGGTGTATTTCTGATAGCCAATACCCTAGCTTTTGGGCTTTCCACTACCTCAGTATTCATCCACTTTTTTGCGTCAACAGCAATCAGGTCCGTCGATTTTCACAGGGAAGTGGAACGCCATACCCCTCTTTTCACAAAGTGGTCTATTGGAGCATTGCTGGTAGCTTTTATTGCAGGCACCTATCTCGTCGTGTCACTCTCTTTGGGGATTACAATATCCGTTATTCTTTTCTGTTGCTTCCTAATTAGCCTGTTTTTCCCTATCGCAATTAAGTAGCATGTTTCTATTTTTTTTTAACTGAAGCTGTTGGTTTTTTATGCTCCTTCTCTAGAAGAATAAGGAAATAGAGTAATAAAGAATGGTTTGGTTGCTAAGCTCAAAGCTGATCTGTGATGATTTAGTTGACTGGAGGCCTTCAGAATTTGCAAGGAAAAGGCTTTAAAGCTATGTTTCGCTAGCTGCTATGGGCACCAATTGGAGTAAGAGGAATGCTGTCAGTCTGAGGCTTGTTGCTTTGCCTTTGTTTTGGTGTGCCTGTGTGCTGCCCTTTTTGTTTTTTTTTTTTTTTTGCTCGTGTTGGTTTGATTGTATGTTATATTTGCTTTCGATTAAAATTCTTATTTCAATAAAAAAAAAATTATGGCATGTGTATTTTTCTTGGGATACCAAAATAGCATTCTCGTGGTCATTAATTGATCTGCTTAAAAGTTAATTATTTATCATGGGTTGTATTGAATTTTATATTTTTTGCTCAACACCTTTGACACTTGGGTGCATGAGTATAACTTCTTTTTTCTTTATCCGATTGTGTCTACAATTATTATTGGACTGGCTCGCTGGGTTTTTGGCTGGCAATCTGAATGAGAGAATTTAATATGGCAAGTGGTCAATTCCAAAACTTTCAACTTTAAATTTATTGGGTAAAATATTATTTTGGTCCCTAAACTTTATCAAAAGTTCACTTTTCGTTCCTAAACTATTGAAAAGTTCATCTTTCGTCCCAAAACTATTAATTTTTTTTTAATATCCTTAAATTTTACTAAAAGTTTGTGTTTTTTTTTTTTATCTTTAAATCATTGAAAAAAGTTCTTTTTTCATCCCTATTTTTGTCACTAAACTATTAAAAAAACTCTTTACAAGGTTACAAAGTTTAGAAATGAAAAAAAAAACTTTTTAAAGTTTAGGAACGAAAAACAAATTTTTGTTAAAGTTTAGAGACCAAAATAGTATTTTATCCAAATTTGTTTGTTCCTAACTTTTTGCAAAAGGAGAAAAAGACTAAGGCAATGCTACAAAACTCTTAGTATGTCGTCTCCCTTTGATTTCACTTCGGTCTTATTCGGCCAACTTTGGTCTTATTCGGTCCATTCTGTCCACTTCAATTATTTGGTCTACTTTGATCCGATTCAGTCCACTTTTGGTCTTATTCATTCCACTTCAGTTCTTTTCGGTCATTTTGGTCCTATTCAATCCATTTTGGTCCATTCTAACCACTTTCTTCATATTCCGTCCACTTCGGTCTTTTCCCAGAGAACTGGTACAACGTACCGCTTTTTTCACGAACTGGTCTATTGGAGCGTTGCTGGTAACTTTTATTGCAGGCACCTATTCAGTGGTGCCACACTTTCTGGGGAATACTGTAGCCTTTATTCTTTCTTGTTGCTTCCTAGGTGGCATGCTTCCCCCTCTCTTTATAAAGAAATTCCATTGAAGAGTTGTTTGATTGCTAAGCCCAAGCTGGTCTGGGATGAATTTTTATTTATTTATTTATTTTGAGAAACATCTGGGATGATTTAATTGGTCAGAATTTGAAATAAAAGAAAAAATAGCGACTTTAAAGCTATGTTTTACAAGTTGTTATGGGCAGAATTGGACTAAGGGGAATTCTGTTAGTACGAGGACAGCATTATCAAGATCATTATATTTATATTTTACGTAATTCGAGGCTTATTGTGTGAGTAGGCTTGTTTCATAGCCTTTATTAGTGTGCTTGTTTATGTTTTTTGTTTGATTGTGTTATTCTTCCTTTTGAATAAATTTCTTAAGAAACAAAAAATACATGTTCATTTTTTGTGTATACCAACTTAGCATATATTTTTTTAGTGATCAATTGATGAGCCCAAGGTTATTATTTAGAAAGAAAATTATGTTTTACATTAATAGTGGAATGTAAAGTATATATTCTAGGCTACCAGGCTAAAAGGATTGTACACTTTCTCCGAAATTAGCAAATATTGGTCATATTTGTATTAATTGAATGTGTAAAATTTACCTTTCATTGTTCATGCAAACCTATCATTCCTATTTAGAATTGGTCATATTGATTTTACTTATTTTTTTTCCACTTCATCTAGTTGAAAAAAATAAGTAACTACCGAGACTAATGAGCTCCCAAAGTCACTCTTCTCTTTAATGATTAAAGACATCAAAATATGCTTTATCTCTTTTGATTGATTAAGTTTAGGGACACAATTTATTTGACAATTTTTTTTTCACAACTTGCTAAAATGATAAGTTGTGAGTGGTCAAAAACAAAAGTTCATATAAAATGAATGTTCATTCAGCACGATTTACCATCTAAGTTGTGAAATAAGTTATGCTAGTAGAAAAGTTGTGGTCGATTTTTGGGGCTTTTGTTATGTTGATAGAACTTCAAACTTGTAGGCCGAGTGGCCAGGGGGGTCCTTTCATCAGACCTCGTGGACCCCTGGCCTTTTTAATCTACTTTTTCTGTGTTTAACTTTAACCCAAAAATAGAGAAGTAACTCCTAGCTTATTCGGCCCGAGGATGTATTGGGTGAGACGAGCTTGTATGCCCAATGTCTCACTGACATGTGGGCCTCATACGAGATGGGCTTATAAGACTCAGAATTTTTTCATTCGGAGCATATTATAAGCAAGTTTATTTTGCTTATTTCATTTTTTAGGCAGCATATATTTTTATCCAATTTTATTTTTGAACAAAATAATTCAATAAAAATAATCCAATCATCAAAAAAAAAAAAACCGTGAAGAGTTTGGAAATTTTAATAATTGTAGTTCTATCAAAATTTAAATTGATTATTAATGGTTACTGTAGGGTTCAAATTCTTTACATAAACCCAAAGACAATAAATTTGTAGAGTATGGGTCAGAGAGCTAGAATTAATAAAGGATTAATAACAATGGATCTCCCCTTTACAGTGCCTTCCTCCCTCTATTATATAGTCACTCCTACCCTCATCTCCATCGTCCACGTGCTCTTCATCCATGAACTTGCTTAAGTACCTGTCACGTCAGATATCTTCTTTTCAGCTCTGTGTGAGTGGCGGTAAGTTGGGATGCACTGTTCAGAGGTCTTCTCCACATAAATGCAGTCAAAAAAACTGTTGCAATGCATTGAATTGATAAGAACAGAGAATGCAGTGGGTTAAGGATGGTAATGGTGTTTAGTTTCTAGCTGAATTCGAGGTCAGCTGGTCCTCCATAAGAAGAAGAAGATAAACGCAGAGAGAAAGGAAAGAAGAAACTAAAAGATAGGTGCTTATTTTCATACCAATACAGCCAGCTCTCTTGGTTTATATTCTACCCGCCCTCTAACAACTTTAACTAACTTTTGGAATATCCAACTGACTATTGCCAGCTGTAATCCTAACCACCTCATCATTCCACAACCAATTACAAGCCGTACCACTCATCCCACCCCTTAGTTACATTTACAACTTTTATTAATTGATGCAATCCTAACAATTCAACAATCCTAACAATTCAATCCTAACAATACCCCCCCCCCTTTAAAACACCTTGCCCACAAGGTGTGGGAATTGTTGTTGCAGCAAATAGAGATTTTCCCAAGTAGCATCTTCCACTTGCTCTCCTTGCCATTGAACTAAGACCTGAGTAACAGATCTGTTGCGCAATTGATGAGTCTTTTCTTGCAAAACAGCAACAGGTTCAGGTCTAAGACTGCCCTCAGAATCCACCAATGGTAAGGAAGGCAAAGGCACCACATGTTGACCCAATCTTTGCTTTAAACAAGAGACATGGAATGTGGGATGCAATTTGGATTCAGGAGGCAAGTCTAGTCTGTATGAGACAGTACCAATCTTCTGCAGAATCTGAAAAGGACCATAGAATCTTGGTGAAAGCTTTCCCAACCGTTTCTGCCTCAATGACATTTGTTTGTAAGGATGCAGCCTAAGATAAACCCAATCTCCAACTGCAAACTCCCTCATAGTTCTATTCTTATCAGCATTGACCTTCATTCTTTGCTGAGCAGCCACCAAATTGAGTTTCAGTAGGGCAATCAGCTGTTGTCTATCTCTCAAATGCACTTCCACACTCTCCACCTTAGTAGTACCAGGAATGTAATCCAAGAGTTTTGGTGGAGCAAATCCATACAATGCTTCAAAGGGAGTCATCTTAAGAGAGACATGGAAATTGGTGTTGAACCAGAATTCTGCTAAGGGTAACCATTCCACCCAAGAACCTGGTTTATCTGCAGCAAAGGCCCTTAAATAATGTTCTAAACTCTTGTTTACTATCTCAGTTTGGCCATCCGTTTGGGGGTGATAGGCTGTAGACATGGCCAGCTGAACCCCTTGAAGTCTCATTAACTTTTGCCAAAATTGAGAAGTAAAGATTGGATCTCGGTCACTCACAATGGTGGCAGGCATTCCATGCAATTTAAAGACATATTGCATATAAAGGTGAGCTACCTTGGCTGCAGAATAAGGATGAGACAGTGGCACAAAGTGAACAAATTTAGTGAACCTGTCCACTACCACTAACACAACATCCTTGAACTGAGATTTAGGCAGCCCCTCAACAAAATCCATACTAACATCCTTCCAAGGCTTCTCTGGTATTGGCAAAGGTTGCAGCAAACCAGCTGGATGACAAGTCTCATTTTTTAATCTCTGGCAAGTATCACACTCTCTTACCAACTTCTTGACATCAGTCCTCAAACCAGGCCAATAATAATCTCTTTTCACCCTATGCAAGGTCTTAAGAAACCCTGAGTGGCCCCCCAAAAGGGCTGTCATGAACCTGATGTAACACTGCCCTCTTTAAAGCATCACAAGTGCCCAAGTAAACCTTCCCTTTGTACAACAACAACCCATTCTGCAGAGAGTAACCTTGAGGAACAACCTGTCCTGCTACTAAAGCCTGCATAATACTCTGCACCTGTTGATCTGTGGCATAACTTGCCTTCAGATCACTGAGCCAAGTTGGAGAAGGGAATGAGATCATACACAATACCCCTTCTGGTGAACCTCCTTTAGTCCCAAGAGTAAGGTACTCTGAACCAACATGAATAGGAGGTTCTGTAGTGTTCAATTCATCATCAGGTTCATCTTTTCTGGACAGGGCATCAGCCACAAGATTATCTTTTCCCTTTTTATATTGAACCACAAAGGCATATCCTAATAACTTGGCAAACCACTTCTGTTGAGTAGGAGTACCAATTTTCTGCTCTAATAGGTACTTAAGGCTCTGTTGATCAGTTCTTACAATAAAAGGCCTACTGAACAAGTAGGATCTCCACCTTTTGACAGCAACCACCAAGGCTAATAACTCCTTTTCATAAGTAGATAAGTCCAAATTCTTACCTTTGAGGGCTTGGCTATGGAAGGCAATAGGCCTACCCTGTTGCATCAGCACTGCCCCCAAGCCTTTACCTGAGGCATCACATTCTATGACAAAGGGTATATCAAAATTTGGTAGAGCTAGCACAGGTGGCTGAACCATGGCAGCCTTTAACTTCTGGAAAGCTTGTTCAGCCTCTTCAGTCCAAGAAAATGCATCCTTCTTCAATAAGGCAGTTAAAGGAGCAGCAAGCTGTCCATTAGAGCTAGCACAGGTGGCTGAACCATGGCAGCCTTTAACTTCTGGAAAGCTTGTTCAGCCTCTTCAGTCCAAGAAAATGCATCCTTCTTCAATAAGGCAGTTAAAGGAGCAGCAAGCTGTCCATATCCTTTAACAAATTTCCTATAATATCCTGTGAGCCCCAAAAACCCTCTCAAGGACTTAAGATTATTAGGGGTAGACCACTGCTGCATGGCTGCAGTTTTCTTAGGGTTCGTATGAACCCCTGCACTGGTGATGACATGGCCTAGATACTCCACTTCATTACAAGCAAATTTGCACTTAGATTTCTTAGCATATAGTTTATGTAAGGATAACACTTCTAACACAGATCTCAGATGGTCCAAATGTGCAGACAGTGAAGTGCTATATACTAAGATATCATCAAAAAAAACTAAAACAAATTTTCTGAGATATGGCTTGAAAACCTGGTTCATCAAGGATTGGAAGGTTGATGGAGCATTGGTTAATCCAAATGGCATTACCAAAAACTCATAATGACCTTCATGTGTTCTGAATGCTGTTTTAGGCACATCTTCCTCCTTCATTCTGATTTGATGGTAACCAGACCTGAGATCAAGCTTTGGAAAGATAGTTGCTCCATTCAACTCATCAAGCAGCTCATCAATGACTGGAATTGGAAACTTATCCTTTATAGTTATGTTGTTTAAGGCCCTATAATCAATGCACATTCTCCAGGACCCATCTGCTTTCCTTACTAGTAAAACAGGTGAAGCAAAAGGGCTAGTGCTGTTTCTAATGGATCCAGCAGTCAACAGCTCCCTTACAATGCCCTCAATTTCATTTTTTTGATAGAAAGGGTATCTATAAGGTCTTTGGCATACTGGTTGAGAGCCTTCCATGAGGGAAATCTGGTGCTCGTGACCCCTCATAGGTGGTAACCCTGTAGGAGTCTCAAAAACTCCTTCAAATTCTTGCAACAGCAGCTCCACTTCTGCAGGTATACTCTCATCCAACACCTCTTCAACTGCAGAATAGATTTGAAGCAGCAATCCCTTCCTTACTGACCCCTTAAGTAACTGCTGGCACTTGATGAAGGAAGTGCTTGAAGAAGGACTTAATCCTTGCAGCAAAACTTGTTGACCCCTATAATGGAACTTCATGGTTAACAGCTGGAAATTCCATTGTATAAGGCCCAATGTACTCAACCACTGAGTGCCCAACACAGCATCACAGCCTCCCAATGCTAGCACATGAAATTGGACACCAAACTCCACTTCTTGAATACACACAGCAACACTACTACAGAAACCTTGAGTCCTTATTACAGTGCCATTGGCCACCTTGACCTCCAAAATTCTTGAAGTATCCACCTGTAACTGCAGCCTAGAGACCAGGGATTCATCCACAAAATTATGAGTGCTCCCTGTGTCCACCAATAACACCAACCCACTATTCTTGATCCTACCCTTAACCCTCATAGTGCCTGGTGTAGGGGTCCCAGTTAAAGCATACAATGTAATCCCCATATCTTCTCTTTGTTCCATTGGTCTAATACCTTCAAACTCCTCCTCTACTTCAGTAACCTGAACTTCAGAAGGTATCTTAGGTGATATATCAAGCCCTTCTAACATAAACAGTTTAATATTTTTGCACTTATGCCCCGGCCCCCATTTCTCATCACAATTATAACATAACCCCTTCTTCCTCCTATCATCCATTTGAGCAGGACTAAGTCTTTTAACTGGTATTTTTGGTCTATTGTCTAACATCACATTACTTTTAGGCAGACCAAGAATTGAAGTAGTACCTGATTCCTGATGGCTCCTCAGGCTCTTCCTACTGCTCCACACATATTCTTCTTGAATTTTGGCCAATCCGAAAGCTTCATTCAAGGACTGAGGGTTGAGCATCCTTACAGGTAACCTTATTTCATCCCTTAAACCACTCAGAAAACAACTAAGCTTGTGTATGGGAGAAAGACCCTTAACTCGATTAGATACAGCTTCAAATTCTGCCTTATACACAGCCACTGTTGAGGTTTGCCTCATCCTGGTCAAAACCTCCATAGGATCATCGTAGGCACTGCTTCCAAATCTCACATGCAATGCTGGTACCAAGCTTTCCCAATCCGTGAACACCCTGGCTTCCTCTGCTTCCTGGAACCAAACCAATGCCTCCAAATCCATGTGAAAGGAAGCTATCAGTAGCTTCTCTGTGATAGGAGTTTGATAATACACAAAATACTGATTTGCCTTATACACCCAATTGGCTGGATCACTACCTGAAAATCGTGGAAATTCTAACCTTATAGATTTGGCAAACGACGAAGTTGAAGAACTTGGAACAGAATTTGACTGCACATTTCTCTGTGAAGACTCTTGATTCACATCTATGGAATTCAATTTTTGCAAGATTACATTGATATTCTGATTCATCGAATTGATATTCTGATTCATCTCATTCATGGTCCTGGTGTGAATGCTCTGAATCGTTTGCATTTCTTGGATATCTCTGTTATGATGGTCAGAAGAAGTACGAAGAGAAGCAATAGCTTCATTTACTGTGTTCATGGCCGCAGCTCTGGTTTCAGTCATGGTTCATCAGGAATGAATGCTCTGATACCAATTGATAAGAACAGAGAATGCAGTGGGTTAAGGATGGTAATGGTGTTTAGTTTCTAGCTGAATTCGAGGTCAGCTGGTCCTCCATAAGAAGAAGAAGATAAACGCAGAGAGAAAGGAAAGAAGAAACTAAAAGATAGGTGCTTATTTTCATACCAATACAGCCAGCTCTCTTGGTTTATATTCTACCCGCCCTCTAACAACTTTAACTAACTTTTGGAATATCCAACTGACTATTGCCAGCTGTAATCCTAACCACCTCATCATTCCACAACCAATTACAAGCCGTACCACTCATCCCACCCCTTAGTTACATTTACAACTTTTATTAATTGATGCAATCCTAACAATTCAACAATCCTAACAATTCAATCCTAACATGAATACGGTGGCAGCAGCCTTTCCCTCAGATATTTCCCCATCCTTATCGTTCCAGAACATGCTTTAAGCTTATCTTAATCAGGTGAAGTCCTCGGACAGTCATTCTGGTTTTTCTCATACTCAACTAATCTATGATATCCTGTTAAAGTGAAACATCCTCCTCGGACAGGAGATATCTTTCTCGGATAGCAATGATCTTTCATTATGAAAATCCCACTCCTAACTGGGCCTTGCCTTTTTCTCATCTCTCTTTTCGGATGTAAGATAGTCCTCTCGTGAGCCCTCGGCCCATTACCTTGGGCCTGGCCCCTTTTCCCCCTCAGTTACAATTATGGGATGAAATGAAATATGAGATCAAAAGGTATTGTATTTTTATAGTTTGTTTTAAATCAATAGTGTTTTTATAATTAGACTTTGAAGTAACAACGTCGTCAACCCAAATCACCCTGTTGGTGTCCATTGCCGAAAAATTTGTTGTGACCAAATTAAAAATATTAAGTACAGTTGTGGGTTAATGGTGTGATGTTTTAATATTATCGATCATGTTTAATTCATCCCAATTATGAACATGATCCTGGGTCCTATTAAAAACACACACACACAGCCCATTCTACGTGCCATATGAGCATGCTCTACCGTTGCAGAGTTTTTGAACGGGCTTCAACTTTGACCACTGATTTGAATATTATCATGATCCAAAATAAAAGCTTATATAATTTGTACTTTTTTATTTTAGAATTTTTTTATAAAGATAGTAACAACATTTTTCGCCGAACTTTTTTGTTGATGCAATGAGTTTTGCAAGCATAATTAGTATGTGTTTTTGATTAGCTAGGTTAGGTTATCTGAGACCCCCAAAAAATTTTTTTTGTATAATTGTTAAAATATAGCCAAGCTTGAGGGCCATGTCTACTCCAAAAATTATAAAAATTCATTTATTTTATGTATAATTGTTAAAATATTTAAAGATTTGTCTACAAAAATATAGGAGTTGCCCCCCAAATGTTTGAGTTAGTCGATGATGTCCTTAAAAAATAAAACTTGTCAATTGGTCTAGTAGTTATAGAGACACTGTAGTTTTTATTTTCTCAATTTTGTTTTTTGTACATGTCTAATATCAAACTAGACAACTTCTATATACTAATCGGTGTTTAAAAGATGATAAATTCACCTAAAAAATTATCTCTTTAATATACTGTTGGAGCATTTTAATATTTTATAATTAAAATTGGTTTATAATACAATATAATTGTAAAGATGTGGAAGTTAATATAGAAGATAAGGAGTTAGTGAAAATTTTTAACCTCACATTGAAAAGGAGAGAGACTATTTTATTCTTTTTAATTGTGGTGATTAATAAGTTAATATGAATTGAATCAGATATTGAGTTAGATACGTGCACAAAAAATTCGACTGCGCCCTTTGTGCAACATGCTCTTAAATGAGCTTTTCTCACATATGGCATGGACCACAAAATGTGTTGTACACTTATCACTTTCTAATTTTAGATTTTGAGATTATTCATAGAGTAATTCTTATGTATTTTTAGATTACAAAGAATGATGTTTCATTCTCTCACATTCATGATAGGGTCCATTCTTTAAATTCATAGTAAGTTGTGAAAGAAGCATCATTTCTCCGTACCCCGAAAATATTTAAGAGTTCTCCCTATTCATGAGTCATGCGTTTCACCCATGGGGACGTGGTATATTTTGGCTTTCTATATTTCTATTATTTGCATTTGATTGTTATGTGGCACTCTTTGAATGGACTCTTGAGCAAGCACAAATACTTTGAAACCTAGTTGTTAATTTCTCAATTTTGGCTTTGATTTGCTCTCTCTCTCTCTCTTCGATGAATGATTTACTCTCTCTTTTTCATTCTTCACTGATTGCATGTATTTTACATTTGATTATTACAATCATTTGTCGTACGATATCTGTTTTTTCTTTTTATAAGTGCTTCTACTTGAATTGTAAATTTTTATTTTTTGTATTTTTGCCTTTTTGTTACAAGTTTGTTTCTTTAATGAAAAGAATTAGAGAAAGACTTAATGTAACATTACTAGAAGTAATGGAAGGAAATGTTAATCAAGAAAGTGATGAATCATATGATTTACGTTAAAATAAAAGGATGGAAAATAATATACAGATTTATCCTACTTAATATGTTGAACATATATAACCGACCTCAATTTTGGGATTGTGATTTGTTGAGATTTATTGATGTAGAAGTTGTGTCATAAATACATTTTACACTAAAAATGTGAGTATCATATCAAATATTTTGTAATAAATCTCATCCTACTAAAATAAGGATATGGAAGCTCTCTATAGAAAAGAAATTGTATCAATATTAGCAATGTGATTGGTGGCCTAGGGCTGGACCTTGGATCAACAAGACTCCATGATGCAGAGCATCTAGAATTCGAGTCAGCCCTCCTAACTAGCAATGTGTTGCCATGTAGATACTCTTTAAACTTTCATCAAAATAAAGTCTTTCTAGTTTTATGGGCAATAAGAAAAGCTACCAAAACAATTAATCATTTTTTTTCATTTTTTTATAAGAAGTTTCTTAACATAGTTTACTAATATGTGCACATACAATTTAAAAAGGTTGAAGGCAACGTACAACATAGTGCTAGGATGGTGACTTTTAAGTCACTGACTTATCTTGTAAAAGCATTTTGCATATGTTATTTATTTCCTAGCCCAACGGCTAAAGCGATCCATACTCATACTTAGCCATGTGTCCTATCATATTGGTTCCGCTTCTACTTTGATTGAGAGCAATATCTTTTTAA
The DNA here is from genome assembly GCA_030445155.1 of Quercus variabilis. Taxonomy (NCBI): domain Eukaryota; kingdom Viridiplantae; phylum Streptophyta; class Magnoliopsida; order Fagales; family Fagaceae; genus Quercus; species Quercus variabilis. The sequence continues at coordinate 7,179,334 of CP129447.1, forward strand.
TGGTTCAAATCAAAAGTTAAAAAAAGTTTTTTTTTTTTTTTGAAAAAAGTGAAAATAATATGAGGAATTGTTTGATTAATACCTTAGAGCATTCACATCTCAAAATTCTATCCCATCTTATTTTACTATCTCAAAAAGTTACTTTATCAATTATACCATACCGTTTTACAATACTCTCAGCATCCCAACTTTTATTTTACAATACTACATATTAAAATAATATTTTTACACAATAAAATAATGTATCCCAAAACCCAAATTAAAACAAAAACCGAAAACCCAGTGAGAGAGAGAGGAATTGATAAAATTACACAATAAAATATTATTTTTTTATTTTATTTTTTTTTAGAATTGAGCTACAATGCAATTCTACCTTTAGAATTGCACTATAGCACTATTGCAATTGTTTTTGCAATAGTTGGTGAATACAAGCCCTACTGTGGACAGCTTTTAGGCTGAATTGTAAATTAGAGCTTACATTTGGCATATCCACATACCAGTGCAAATGCTCTAACTATTGCACCAATCTCAATCCCCACTTCTACTATGCATATAAAACCTTGTCTGAGATAAAATCTTGTCTGATGTCTGATTGTCAACATTATTTTTTGGGTGGGGGGCAGAAATATTTTAGGAGACGAAAAGATCAATTCTGCTTTAATGGAACCGGCTAGTACGACTTGCACTTTTTTTTTTTTTTTCCTCTCTCTCTTCTTGTTTTTTGGTAACCTTCAGAGAAATATTATTGAAAGTTGAAACAAAACAACAAGGATTCAATTTCACTTTAAAAAAGAGAGGATTCAATCCTATTTTGGAAGCCATGTTTCCGGAGTGTATCTAAACATCTACTTGTCTTCTTTATTTCATTCTTTTGGTTTAAGGAAGTTGCGTTCTGGTATGTTCATTTTCTTCTAGTAATGTATTTGCATGCCTAGCTAGATGATTAAGAGAAAAATTAGCGAGCATCGAGAAATGTCTACTACTTATATTGAGGATATAGAGTGATAAATGTCACTTGCTTGCATCTGCTTTTCTAACTGCTAACACTCATGCCCAGCATCAGCGGCATGTATCCACAAATGTTTTGGGGAAATTTTAGCTAAAAACTCTAATTATCCCATCAAGAATAAGATGCATGGTACATTAATTATGGTAGCATATAGGAATTACACCTAATTTATGATTTTCATAAAGTTAAGCAAGCCTCTAATAACATTATGTAGAAAAACATATTTGCACATTAACGTCATCAATTTTAATAATTTTTACCAATTACAAAAAATAAATACAGTGTTATATGCCTTGCTTGCGTATACGTATTTTTTCCTCTAATTATTGACTATTTAAGTGGTTGATTAATTTTAATTTTGCACTTATTCAGGGTAAGTGGATATTATCACAGTATATAGAAAGACAAAACAGATCATAGCAGACCTAGAAATTTTTTTTTTTTTTTTTTTTTGGAGGGGGTGTGGGGGGGGTCCTTACTCCTTACACTATGTTAATTTCTCTATGTGTCAGCTTTCAAATCATAACTGATTTATTTTGGGCCTTTTGGTTAGGGTTTTTGTTCTGCTTCTAAGTTTTACTGATGGCTTCCTTTTTTTTTTTCTTTTTTTTTTTTTTCTTTTTTTCCCACTTTTCAATGATTTCATATATCTTACATTTGATTATTACATTCATTTAATTACTGCTGATTGGTTTACTGAAATTTTCGTTTGATATCTGCTCTTTGTGCTCTTGTTTTTGAATATTAATGGGCAATATAAGTGCGTCTTACTTCGATAAATTGGGAAAATACAAGAAATCAAAAATACATTTCTAGAAATAAATACAATCTCACTGCAAAAGATTGAGGACCCAGTAAAACCAATACAAAAGTAAGATGCGATAACTTCTTCTTTAAATACTTTTTGGGTTTGGTTAATGGATACTCTTAAGATATTTGTTAATGAAAAATTTTAGAAAACTTTTTATATCACTTTTATAGGAAATATAAAAATTATCAAAAAAATGAATTCCTTTTTTTTTTTTTTTTATTCCTATAAAAAGTTATTAAAAATATTTCTTAAATTAATACTTTTTAAACATCTGATACTTTTTCTATACTTTTTTTAACTCTCTGTAATTATTATACTCAAATTCGCCCTCTAAGAGAAAACTACCAATTTATCTTCCTTGAACCTAAGTATGTCTATCAATTGAGAAAAAAAATCAATCACATTTTTCTTTTTCTCTTAAAGCTTGCAAGTGCCAGTTCTCTCCATGTATAATGCGTAACCTAAGCTTATCAAATTTCACAAATTGATATGTCAACTTCTAAACACAAAATTAATAAATTGGTCAATTTGCAATACATTTTTTTCCCAATACATATCTTAACTATTTAAATTTAACCGTTTATCTATTATTATAAATTTTATATTAAATAAGACAACATTATACGTCAATAATAGTTAAGATCAAATAGGTATGGTTCATAAAAAAAACAAAAAAAAAAAAAAAAATTAAGCACAGTATAATTTTCCTAAATAATTCTGAAACTTATTCATTATTTTTGTTAATGTGACATCAATTACATGCAAAGCAAAAACTTATTAAAGACTCACAAAATCCAATTGGTGTCTCGGTTTGAGTCTGATGCTAAAAATAACAATCATCAGATTCATACAACATTGGTTGAAACTCTATAATTAATATATATATATATATATATATATATATATATTCTTCTTTAAAAAAAAAAAAAAAAAAACTCAAAATACGGCAAACTTGGTATTTTACACCAATAAAACCAAACTAGCTAATACGAAATTGTAACATAAGCTCAAAAAGTATTTGTTGGTGAATACAATCATATGGCTGAGATCTAGTAAACAACCATGATTTTTTTTCTTGATAATTTGACAGTTGAAGAAGGAATTTTAATCTTAATTAGAAATCTTCATTAAAAATTAAGTATCAATTAAGTTATGAGAGGTGCTATGTCCACTATGTACATATAAAAAGAGAGTTTTCGCCAGCCATATTAATATACTCTCTCACACACAAGTTTTTTTTTTTAATAAAAAAAATTCTAAATATGGTCCTGCTTGTTAGACGCTACATACATTGTTGCGTGACAGTTTGTTTGGTCAAAGTTAAGACCAGCAATATAGTTGATATGTTCCCCAAAACCCCATAATCACCAACTTCTTTAATTTTCTTTCTAATATATTTTACATTCTTGTTCTTCCCGCACTATTCTCCAAGGGAATGGGCTGATCATGTGGTGGCATCAGGCATGTCTGTCTGGTACTCTCTCTGCTTTTCACTTCTTCCTAAAATCAAACATTCAAACTGCATTGCTGATTTTTTGGCAAAATTTTCTCATTACAGTTGGTTAACATAAAAAATAGAAACTTTCCCTCGTCTTTATCCCTCATTTTTCTCAACAACCAAACAGTGTCTTATGTGCATGCAATTTTATGTAACTTTTTAACCTTTCTGATTATATGATTGTTCTTTTTCCAGAATTCTTTTGAGTCATCTTTGACACTGTTTTCTTGGAATATTGAGCCATTAGGATTTCAATACATTACTTTAATACCCAGATGCTATATTTCTATATGTTTGTCTGTGTTTAATGTTTTGATGCCTGAATTAATGGTTTAGGGACTCTCTGGTTCTAGGTTTTGGACTATTTCTGTCTTTCACTAGTAAAGTTGGTTAATTTTCGGTTTTTATGGTTTTATCTGATTGTATTTTGGCACATTTTGATTGTAACATGGCAGTTTTTGCATGGACTATTGAGCCAGCACAGATACTTTGATACCCATATGTTATTTCCTCTATTTTGTCATCTTTTGATTCATAAATGGGTTATCTTTGTTTATTTGAAAATAAAAAATAAAAAAGGCTTGGACCTTTTTGGTTATGGGTTTCGATTCTACTATTTGGTTTTACTGGTGGCTTTGTTGTGAGTTTGGCAAAAGTTATTTTTGCTAACTTATTTTACTATTCAGTTTATTTTTTGTACTATTTATCTGTTCCACTGCACTTTTTGGTACTATTCATTGGTTCTACTGTACTATTTTAACTAACTTTTACCTTTATATATTATACTTTCATAAAAAAGTTTTCAGTTTCAGCAAAATAACCGGTTTCCAATTGGACCCTAGTTTGCTTTTTTTTCCTTTTTCACTTTTCACTGATTGCATGTATTTTACATTTGATTGGTACGTTCATTTAATCACCATTGATCATTAGTTTACTTCAATTGCCATTTGAAATCTGCTACTGTACGTGTTTTTTTTTTTTTTTTTTAAATATTAATGGGCAATATAGTGCTTCTAATTGAGTTGTAAACTTGTTTTGCCTTTTTTTTTTTTAAACAAAATTGTTAATTGAACGAAAAGAATTAGAGAAATACATAAAATAACACTTGTTGAAGTAATAACAGAGGACATGCTAGAAAGCAATGGAGAATATGATTTTGGAGATGAATACATGTGGCATATCAGAACATTGTCTGATATTTGGTTCTCAACACTATCTGTTTGGTGACTAATAGATGTTTTAAGAGATATAGATCAGTTGTGCTTTAATTTTTAAGGGATTGTACATGGCTTTTGAGAACTTGCATTGATTTATTTTGGGTGCCATGTTTTTGAGTGTATCCAAACATCTGTTTTTCTTCTTTATGTCATAATGTTGGTCAAAGGAAGTTGCGTTCTATTATTTTCATTTGCCCCTAGTAATGTCTTTGTATGCCTAGATGATTAAGAGCAAAAGGAGCATAGAGAATTGTCTACAATTTTATCTCTTAATATCATCTGTATATCTTTGGTTACTGAGAAGTCCACAGTTTAAAGTGTTTTGTCAACGATTAGGACAAAGATGGAAACACCACCATGCATTTGGTGGCCGTCAAAAAGTATCACAGTGTGAAAACCTGGAAACTAAAGGATGATTCCAGAGAAAACTGGAAGAACACACAGAGAGAGAAACCTTTCTTTACACTAAAATATGAAAATGAAAATAACTGCTTTACAATGTACAAGCTCTGCGTTTATATACAAAATAGAGCAACAGATTTTAGCGGGAAAACTAACTTCCCTTTAAACACGGAAGCAATAAGCTTATGACATGTGTCTCTAATTCTAACTAATATACACTAATTCTCACGTGATACACATATGCCTCACTTAACTTCTCAAAACTACAAGCAATTTGTTCAACTGTTTAACCCAAAACGCTGTCGTTCTGCTACAGGTCTTCTTTCTTCCTTCAGTTCTTTTGTTGTCGTTTAGGCTTTGCTTGTATTTCTTTTTTCTTTTTTTTTTGGTCGAAGGCTCTGCTTGTATTTCAACTTTACAGACTTCATACCTTCCTTCTTCAATTTCCCACATTTGCTTGAACCTGATTCATTCTTGACAATCTTCTTCTCATCCCTTTTCTTAACACACAGGATTGTATACAGATTGGGAGATGGTAAAGGTGTTGACTTAAATGCTACGAACGGGCTTTTCACCACACTGGACTTTTATTGTCAAGAAATTAGTGTTAGACTACTCGACAACGGTATTGCCCTTCTGTCCTGCTCTGCTGAATGTATATATGCACTAATATTGCACAATTTTGGACAAAAAATACTTTGACAAGTGGGTAAAAGTTGTTACATACATGTCCTAACATTTTATTTTGAACTGAAATTGTGAGTTAGAGCCACATTTTAAGTTGAAAATTATGTATAATAAACAATACTTTTGAAAAATTCCTACTCCCCGTTATGTACATTGTACAAAGAATAATTCTACTAGCTTATTATAAATTTGACTACAAATATGTTACACCGTGTCACATTAGCTATTTAAAAAATAAAGTACCACATTAGCTTTAGTTTTAAAAACAAAAAAACAAATATATATATATATATATATATACACATATATTTAAAAAAAAAAAAAACCGTATGAAGCCAAATCTTCAAAAACTCCCCCTATCTCACTCATCATTGGCATCCAAACTTCCTTCTCACCGCCAGCACCAATCTTATCTACTCTTCGGCAACCAAACCTTGACTGTTCATATCCTCCTCATATCTTATCCTTGCATCATCAAGTAATCCCCATCTCACCCAGCACCATTAATTAAGCCAAATTCATCAGTCACTAGGTTCATCCAAACAGAATCCGAAGTGAATGAATTTGAGACTTGCAAGAGAATAACAATGGTGTTTTTCTCCCTCTAGTCATTAGTGTGGTGCCTATCAATGAGCCTCTGATGATAAAATCACATGTTGATTGAAAGAGATAACAATAACTAAGAGTGTGTTTCAGTGTGTATAGAAGTGAATTTGTGTATCTACCCTTATGAATGTATATCAACATACCTTTGCTTAGGTTCAAAGGTGCTTTATATAGATCTCTGACTTCTCTAATCATTGGAGGCCTTCAATGGTGGTTTTAATGGCTCTTGTAACACCTGTGGTGGCTTTAATTTTTTTTTTTTTTTATTTAACGTGGGTGAATTATTGATTATTGAGAACGATTTCTTGTTTTCTTCTATCAATTTCTTAATTAAAAAAAAAAAAAAAACAATGTCAAAACATCCTTTGTAGGAATTTTAATTATACATCAAATTTATAATAATTGGGAATGAAAGTTAGGATGAAAAAAAAAAAAAAGGATTGAGCATTTTATAATTTTTAAAATAAAGACCCATATAAAATTTTAGGAAAATTTTCATATATTTATCTTCTCAATTTACTCTCCAATAATTAAATTGTCTATCTAAAGTTCTTATATCTGGATTTCTAGTTTAATGATTTTCTTTTTCTTCGTAAAATAATATTTTAAGTTATTTTTTTGTAAATAAATGTTGTATTTCAGTTATAGTTTGCACAAATTGTACTATATCACTTATATTAATTAACATTTCAAAATCAATTTTGTTGTGACCTTTGTGTTTTAACGTTGCCCGTAAACCATAATCTATTTGGACTTCTACCGTTTTACGATTGAGTTGCATGGATAGAAGTCACTTAGGTTCAAACGCTCTTCGCCCTATGTTGCGTCTTAAAAAAAAATAATGCTTTAATTATGGATTAACCTGAGCAATTTTTCCTTTATTGTCCTAGATTTAGTAAATGAAGTGATGACAAAATGACCATCTACAATTGAACAAGGAGATGACTCAAGATGAACTCCTCTACACATTGTCGCGCATAATAGCCGCATATGGATAATAGGCCATTTCTCTACTTGCTTTTAAAAAATGGCAATTCCCCTTCATATGTCAGAAACAAAGAAGGTTTATTTGCTCTTCACATTGTGGCCAAGGAAGGCAATTATGTTGTAATGTACTTACACATGACAGCATGTCCAGATATGTACGAGTTGTTGGACAACAAAGGTCGGAATGCTCTTCATGCCACTGCAGAAAGTGGAAGGTTGGAAGCATTTGAATTTTTGAAGGCTAGACCAGAGTTTGATGAGTGGTCCATTGAGTATGAGGCTAGACCAGAGTTTGGGAGTCTCATTAACGAGCTGGACGACGAAGGAAACACGCCTATGTATCTGGCAGCCATCAATGGGCATTACAAGATTGTAGACAAATTGAAACATTATTGTACAGGTATTCACTATTCAATTAAACGTTACAAACGAGGAGGGCTTCACAAGAATAGACCATTTTTTGTTAGAAAGAGAGAATTACAAGACAGGGAACTGGTATGCCCCTTCCATCATCCCCAGTTTTGCCTCTTTATTTTTCTTTTTTCTTTTTTTCGGTTTGGGGGGGGGGGGGGGGGGGGGGGGGGGGACAAAAAATGGTTGATTTGGTTGGGGAAATCTCTAATTTAAAAAGGGCTCTTTTGTTAACTTCTTATTAATACATAACTACAAAATAAGGGCAACATTTTCCTCTCAAGTCTTGTACATGAGTTGAATCTTAGACCTCTGAGAATAATTTGTGTAAAAAGCTAAATTAGCCCCCCTTTAAAATTTTAAAGGTAAATTGTAAAGTGTATTCTCAAAGTTTAAGGTTATTTAAATTTTACACTCTAAAATTTAAAAAATTGAATTTCACACTCTGTTAGTAAAAGCAACCCCTCTGTTAATGGACTTGTCAACGTGTCCGTTAATTACGACGCAATCATCTGACATGTAATTTTTTTGCCACCTCAGCCACCTAAAACAATCTACCAACGATGCCGTTTGGCTGAAATCAAAACCCAAAAACAAATGTTAAAACGATGCGTTTCACTAGAACTCAAAACTCATGCCCAGATCACAAACCCAGACCTGCTTTGGCTCAAACCCAACCGCACAGGCACAGCCACACCCTGTTTCAGCCCTCAGCTCCATCATTGACGGCTCCAGCTCGACGGTGACCAAATCGCGAGGGTGAGAGAGAGATATACCAAACCCCAAAGAGAGCTCTAATGATTTGGGGGGTCGAGTATGAAGTGAAAAGCCAGGTTCAGAGAGGAACTCTTCCTCTCTAAATTCCCAACTTTTTCTTCCTTCTTTTACAAATACACTGATGGTTTTCTTGGATCACAAAGAAAGTAAGTCTGAAATTGTGAACAACTAAGAGAAAAATTAACAGGGAAGACTTTGTTTCAGTTAGTTATGTTATGGGTCGAGTTCCTCTGATCAGCTTATGCATCTGGGTATTTGATGATGAATACCGGAGGTGGCAAATGGTACAGACTGTACAGTTCTTTTTCAAAGTGTCATTTTTGTTTTTTTGTGGGGTTGATAAATTTTTGTTCCTATTATTGTTAGTAATCTTGTAGTACTTTTTGTTACCTCAATATTTAGTATCAAGCTTTGCGCGGCAATATTACATAAATTATTGGAAATATTTTTAGTTTTAATAAATTTTGACTTTTTTGTGGGGCACAAGTTTGGAATATGGTTCTTTGTGATCATTTGTTATAGGGGTTAGGTCTCTCTCTCAACCTCGCGATCTGGTCACTGTCGAGCTGGAGCTGTCAATAATGGAGCTAAGGGCTGAAGCAGGTTCGTGGGGTTTGGTTCGAGCTAAAGCAGGAAGCAGGAAGCAGGAAGCAGGAAGTAGGAAGCAAGTCTGCGAATGTGTTTTGAGTTTTGGTGAAATGGCGTCGTTGAACATTTGTTTTGAGTTTTGATTTCAGCCAAACGGCGTCGTACAGTGCGGCTATTTTAGTGGATTTTAATTTGATGTGAAATGGGGTGGTTTTGGTATTGCCGATGTGGTTAAAAAAATTATACGTCAAAAGAACGTGTGTCACGTAAGGGCCATGTTGACAAGTCCACTGTTGGAGGGGCTAATGGGGAGAAACTTCAGCGTAGAAATTTAATTTTTCAAATTTTACAGCGTAAAATTCAATTAGGCTGTGTTTGTTTTGCGTAAAACGTTTTCTGAAAAATACATATTTTTCGGAAATGCTATTTTCCGGAAAGGGAAAATGTATTGAGGTTGTTTGGCTGTCTCGGAAATCGATTTACGGAAAATCAATTCCGGTATTTGGTTCGGTCAAACATTTTACGAAAAATGCTTTACGGAAAATCAATTTTTATGTTTGGTGCAAGTAAAACGTTTTATGGAAAATGAAATCCATTTTTTCCGGAAAATCAATTTTCATGTTTGGTTTGTGAATTAATTTTACGGAAAATATAAAATGCCTTACAAATTTCAACTCCTGTATCATCTAAACAAATCTGTAATAATTAGAAACTAATCATCCACTTCAACATACACCTGCATTGCATATACATATCTGTAACAGTACAAAAATAATCATCCACTTCAACATCAAAAATAATCATTTAAATATACGGATAATATTAATATAAAAATAGCCACATTCATCGTTCACCATTGTCATTACACCTCCAGGGTGTACACAAATGATACCTACTCGTGGTATCTGAATAGTACAAATACATAACTGTATTGTCCCAATAATACAAAGTACTACATATAATACAATAGTAGGTTAATACTAGTTCTACAACAACAGTGAATCCATAAAGCTACCATCACAGTCTACATGAAACAGGCAAGTCAAAGTTGTGAGAAAAAAAAACCATCCAACCACAGCTTTCGCAGCTTAGCATTCTTGGCCAGAAATCCCCGTGCTACCTTCTCATTTTCACACAGATGGTCAAACGCAGTTGCAAGCATTTTTTCACTATACCCATCCGCCATCATAGCCATAACCTCATTATAAAGAGATGTATAATCTACCGGGCCCCGATTGATTTCTTTAAGAGCCGTAGCTATATCCTTCAACTGATCAGACAGATCAGTCAACACGCTATCATCAGCAGTAGAAGGTGCACGACCTCTTTTACGGGATTTTGAAATTCTCGACCCAGTTGTGGAGGACTCGACTACATTCTTACCTTTTTCGAGCACATCTTCCTCCACATTATCAACAACAAATTCAGCACTGTCGCCATTATCTGGCTCATTTTCATAATCTATATAGGACTTTGAAAAGCCACCTGTGGCTGTGTCTTTGCCCACAACAAGAGCTAACTCATCATACATCTCTATTTTCTTGTTTAAAAACTCTGCATGCTTTCGATGCGCCTGTAAGGGAGAAAGGAATGTATACTAACAATGCAATAATTACTTCACGCATAAATTCAATATTCAATGCATTATTCATGCCAATAAACAAAAAAAACTGTTATTACATGAAAAATAAAGTGGGTGTCCATCCTTGTCAAATTAAACATAAAAGCATGGTGTGGAATAGATGCTGCATTTAAACATCTAGCTATGGTAGTGTGACATTACTCTAGGACTAAAACTTAATAAATCATGATAAAGTTTACTTCACACCATTATATAATTTACTAAAACTTCATCTAACCTCTAACATTTATTCATAGATGTTTTCTTTGGAACTATGAATATCTTTTCAAATAAATTCTTTGCCTTCAATTTCCAAACTAAAAATTTCAATTTATGGACAAAAACATATATTAGCATTTATATCCGGAAAATATAATTGTAAAGCATACCATGACTTCTTCTTGGTACGTCTTTGCGTCGCATGTTATCTTTTTGAGATTATCATCCCAACCGATGCCACTCTTCTTTCGAAGTTTCTCAATAGTGGACCACATGGTCCTTAGAGTTCGCATCCGATTATCAACATAGGATGGGTGGCACTCAACCCCAAATTGGGCAGTTATCTCCTTTGCTACAAGAGCGAAGAAGCCTGCCTTGAAGGTGCTAGAGGGCTTGTTGCCCTTTGCAGCCTCTTGTGCAAGTATCCTCAGCATCATTTCATGCATGGGAGGCAGCCACCTGAATTGCTTATTGCTGGTTACCTTCTCTTTGCCCTTTGACATTACTACATATGAAAATTGTATAGTTAGAGTAGCATTTAAAAATGAGAGTAGCATTTAGTAATTACGCTCGGAATATGAACAACAAATCAAACACACATACAACCATACTTATAAATTTGTACAACAAAATGAAACATGCTAACCCTCAAAATGACAATGTAATACCATCAAATAACAATGTAATGCTAAAAATACTTTTCCATTACACCACCAAAAGTCTATAGTAAATACATTGTCTTTATAATAAAAAAAAAATACATATTACAATCATAGAAATCTAAATAAAGTACTACTCTCCACTCTTGATATAATCAGACCACATAGCTTGACATATCTCATCTCTCTTAGCATTCCACAATCTACTGTCTTCAATGGACTCTCGACGTGGTTGTGTTTCTTGATGAGGGTCACTAGACTCTACTTCATTCATTGCAGCTTCCATAATATGGTCATGTGGTTCAACCCCCATAATGTGATTATGAACCACACAACATGCTAACACTACTTTCACTTGGGTTTCAAAAGATCAAAAAGGTTCTGCATCCAACACTCGAAAACGTTTCTTCAACACTCCAAACCCTCGCTCAATGGTAGTTCTCAATGAAGAGTGTCGCAGGTTGAACAATTCTTTCTCATTCTCAGGAGGATGATCACTAAACTCTTTTAAGTGATATCGCACACTTCGATAAGGTGACAATATCCCATTTTTATTACCATACCCAGCATCACCAAGATAATATTTACCTACATATATTAAAAAATAAAACCAAATGACTACTATGCTTAAGAAAACGCACAATATTTATTAAACTAATAAACCAAAAAGGTGAAGTGAACGTATAATACCGTTGGGAATTGAAAATCCCCCTTGCCTAGAAAATGCATCATTTAACACACATGAATCATGTGCACTGCCTTCCCATCCAGCTAGTACATAAGTAAACTTTAAGTCAAAACTAATGGCAGCTAACACATTTTGCGTGGTTCCATCTTTGCGACCACGAAATCTTCCTTGTATTTCAAGTGGCACAGATGCACGAACATGTGTACCATCTATTGCTCCAACACAATCCTAAATTTTGACAGACATGATGGTTTAGAATTACATAAATCTTCATAATTTACAAAAATACACAAGTCGCAATATTTACCTTAAAATATGGGTAGAACCTTCTGCTATTCCTTATCTCTTGGGGTGTATCTTCGCTACGCAGTCTTATTAGAGTTCTATATAATTTTAGAACCCCCCCCTAAGGACGACCTTAAAGTATCTATGAACAGTCTCAGTTGATCTGTAAATCCGACTACCCATTACACGAAACCTCACATTATGACCAATAATGTGTAAGAAAATAAACACTTGCTCCATAACAAGCATATGAATAGTCGGGCATACATGCTAGCCCTCAGTGAGGATGTGACATAAGCGGTGAAAAGCTATAGGCGTCATCCTAATTTGATTCACACAATATGTCTCACTTCCATGCAGAATACTATTTATGTATTCCTCTCTCTCGGTTGCATGATTAACAAATGGCGCCCTAGGCAGTCGTTTACGTCTACGCTGCAATTTCCTTAACAATGCAGCACCCACAAGAATGACAGATGCAACTGAAGCAAAAATTGGGGCTTTCATTTTTTTCTTCATCTAAAAAATCACAAACACTGTAGTCTAAGAGGTATGTACACAAGCATCCAACACATATAACAAGTTATATCTAACATTCCCAAGTTAATCCTATTAAATAATTGAAAAAAAAAAAAAAAAAAAAGGTGTCCATGGCAAACAAGTGTAATGGTTTTATATGTGTATATATATATATATATATTCTTATGTAAAATCTTTCAATAATTTTGTTTTTGATCTCTCAAAAGACCTAACAAAAGATACATAGATTTTTTTTTTTTCTTATTAAAAAGAGACCACACATATGTAGTTAGAGCCATGCATGCACATTGGGTATCAACAACAAATTATTATGATTATGATGCATGCATCAAAAGAAAAGTTAGGAATTTAGAAGTTCCATATAACATAATTTGTTTGCATAATTTTTTTTTTTTTTAGTGTTTTTTAGCAGTTTTATTTATTTATTTATCAAACTGCAAATTTTATTTCAAAAATTGTTTTTATATTTTAAAATGTTTCACAAGTTTCTATACTTTTAAAAGTGTTCAAAAGGCATTCTATAGCTATAGGGAAAATAGTGACATAACAAACAAAATATATACTACAATATAGGCTTCATGTTATTGAAGTGGTTTCATTTTCTTTATGTCTATTTTACTTTGTCAAAATTTTCCATATATTTTATAAATAAATAAATAAAACATTTTCCATCTATTAGACGGTGGTAAGGACTTTTTAAAAATATTTTAAAGTATAAAAATGTTTCATTTGAAATAAAACTAAAAGGTTGGTATCCAAACATGTAATTTTATATAGCATCATTGCTAGTGGTGTAGGTAGAGAGTTAACAACTTCAAAATCACTGCCACCATTTTCTTAATCACATGAAACATAATTTATATTGTTCTTTACATCATTTTCTGTATCAAATAGATAAAGGGGAACGAATCTTATCTAAAACGGATTTTTATCTTTTAAAAAAAAAAAAATTAGTCCACTTTGGTCCATTTTAGTCACTTTGGTCTCTTTTGGTCTATTTTGTTTCAATTATGTTTATTTGGTCCTTTTCAATCCCTTTGGATTCACTTTGGTCTATTTTAGTCTAATTCAGTCCACTTCCCTCCGTCTAGATCCACTTCAATCAGTTTTAGTCCACTTAAGTTTATTCGGTCTACTTTGATCCATATTGATCAGTCCAAAGAAAAGTGATTTACAAGTGAATAAATAAAGTCTTGATCTAATGGAATGGACAATTGTAGGTTTAATTCATCATAAATATATAGTAGCATGAGATTTGTAAAATTAGATTTTTTGTTATTTAAATATTAAAAAATACACATGCATAGTCTGTGTGTTTATCTAAGAAGGGAGAAGAAAATGAATACCATAATATAAGGTTTTTTTTTTTTTTTTGCCGAAGAAAATGAATACCATATTGAAACGGCAAAAGCAGCAATTTTCGCCCATGCTAATTCATATTCCTAGCTCAATAAGATACAGTGCAAGGATATTCTGAACTAGCTTCACTGTAAACAACATATATTTCCAACATAATACATGTAGAGTGCAATTATAGTAGAGCAGAAAACTAGAACACGAAAGCAACAATTAAACAAAAACAATACAACGCAAATAAACCACCCAAGAAAATATCACAACACAGAGTACCATCACCAAACAAACAATTATTTACATCACTACACATGGGCATCAGAGAATATGTTTGATGAATTTGTGTAAATATAACTAGATACCCTTCCTCAGTGTGTGGATCGGAGAAATTTTCGGATCAAGGAATACTGATGTCGCGGAAGCCTAAAGAGAAGCACACACGATGCTCTCTTTGATGGACAGAAACTAAACTATTAGTTTCTGGTAGTAAACCTCGAATCCACGAGGGTTTCCCTGAATCCACAAGGAGATAAAACTGGAATCCACCAGAAGAAAATTTGACAAAAGTTTGTGTTTATTCATAATAGTCTATGAAAAACGTTTACAGACTTAGGAGCCTATTTAAGGGCTCCTAAGTCTAAGATAACGTTTTTTTTTTACATAAAAATACCAAATATATAAAAGATTACAGAAATTAACTCCTAATTAACAAGAAAATATAATCTAAAATAACTCCTAATTGATACCTAACCATAACAGGAACTAAATTTGACCTAAAAAGCATTAAATGCACCTAAAAACAAGGAAATAAATCATCTAAACCTAAGATAACGTTTTTTTTTTACATAAAAATACCAAATATATAAAAGATTACAGAAATTAATTAGAATATCTTGTCCTACATCAGACCCCTCCACTTGAAACAAACTCGTCCTCGAGTTCATCTTTGAAATTTGAAATCTTCCGCTCCAAATAAACAAATACTTCGAATGCTTTAATAACTTGATTAGGCTCTGAAACTTGAATTCTTCATAAAATGTAGCATAAAATTTCTTCTCATCTACTTTCAATTTATTTGCAACATCAATCAAAAATGGGTTAATAATGAAATTAAAATTTTCTACTCCAAGAAAATCAACATATTGTGTAGTCGTCTTCAATAAATCAACCGAACCCTGGGGGTTGTGGGTGATGGACTCATCCTCACCTTTGACCCCAAGTGGATCTTCCACAATATTCTCAATAAATACTATCTCTTGATTTCTGTGATCTTCCACAATCAACTCAATCTTCTTTTCAAGTTTCAATTCAACAAATTGTTGCAAGTCTTGACTTTTTTTAACCACTTCAAAAGTTTCTCTAGAAATAGGCTGCTTCTTCTCAACCCTCAAACTCTTTCCTTTACTTGATACATGGACTTGGCTGTGATAATTTTGGTTTTGACCTTTCATGTTGTGAACATATTGATTTTCATATGAATATACAGATTTATAATCAACACTTGTATAATCTAGTATATCATAATAGTCATTAGGAAACCATAAATCAATTAATACCTTCTTCATTCTTTGCCAAGAGCAGATTGGATGCTTACCTCGCCGCTTTCTATCGATTTGAATGTCTTCCCACCATTCCTCTGCTTCATTGTCTAATTTATTAGATGCAAGCCGCACCTTTTCTTCATCACAAATCTTCCAAAAATTAAAATACTCTTCTAAATCAAGAAGCTAGTCAATAAAATCCATCTTACACATACCTCCATCAAAGAATGGAATTTTCTTGTAGTTAGGAGTGCGTCTTTGAATATATTTAACATTGTTGTTGTGAGATGATTTCCTAGCAAGAAGAGTAGCAATCTTTTGCTGGATTTCACCCATAATTTTCTGACTCTTTTCATGAAATTGTTGCTCATCACGAGCCTCTTCACGAAACTTGAGGAACTCAGCCCTAGTGAGGACTGGGTTGTTGACGTCGTCACCGCTGTCATTGTTGTGGTGGTCACCGTCTCGCCAGTTAGCCATCAAACCAGGGTAAGTTAAGGCTCTGATACCAACTGATGTCGCGGAAGCCTGAAGAGAAGCACACACGATGCTCTCTTTGATGGACAGAAACTAAACTGTTAGTTCCTGGGTAGTAAACGTCGAATCCACGAGGGGTTCCTTGAATCCACAAGGTAATAGGTCTGGAGTCCACTAGAGAACACAAAAGACATAAGTCTGAATTTTTATTGATAATAAACTATGAAAAACGTTTACAGACTTAAGAGCCTATTTAAGGGCTCTTTAAAACTTGACTGACAAGAAAATATAATCTAAAATAACTCCTAATTGATACCTAACCATAACAGAAATCAAATTTGACCTAAAAACCATTAAATGTACCTAAAAACAAGGAAATAAATCACCTAAACCTAAAATAACGTTTTTTTTTACATAAAAATACCAAATATATAAAAGATTACAGAAATTAATTAGAATATCTTGTCCTACATCAGACCCCTCCACTTGAAACAAACTCGTCCTCGAGTTCATCTTTGAAATCTGAAATCTCCCATGCCAAGAGAACAAATACCTTGAATACTTCATCTTCTTTGTCTTCTTGCCGAACTTGAAAGTCATTAATTGAACAACTTGAACTTTTTCTCCATTGATCTTCATGTAATTGACAATATTCACCAAATAAGAGTCAATGATAAAATCAAATCTTTCCACCCCAATAAAATCAATAAACTGTGTTTTGGTGTCGCCCAATAAAATAATAGGAGTTTGAATGTTGCAATCATCTAACTTGATTTCATCGAGATCGTTGACAACTTCCTCTATAATTTCTTCTTTAATAGTCTCCAGTATCTCAACTTCAAGATCTTTCTCTATAATGGGGTCTTCATTAATCTCCTCTACAATCTTGATTTCAGATTCTTCTTTGACTTCTCCATATTCTTCAAGAACAATATTTGCTTCAACATGTAAGTCTTCCTTTAATGGTGGAATATTTGGCTCTTCAAAATAATTCAAGTATGAACTTCTTGGCCAATAATAATCTTGTATTGTATACGACAAGATTTCTTCACAATCCAAAGGATAAAATTTGATAGCAAGCATCTTTTTCATCCTTGGCCACGATCGAATTTTGTCTTTACCTTGTCGAATTCTATCGGATTGTACTCGTTCCCACCAACATAAGGCATACTTACTAAGTTTATACAAAGCAAGTCCAACTTTTCTCTCATAACAAATATTCTCATAGTCAAATAAATCCTCTAGATCAAGTAACCAATCAAGAAAATCTTCTTTTAAAAAATAACCATTAAAACTTGCAATTTTCTTATAAGGTCTATATGAAATTTGCTTACCAATAGGTTGCCCGTGAGTTATGTCTCCGCTGCAGTTATCCCTATTGTTTCCATTCTTCAACGGCGCCATCTTAGCATAGATATTTGTGAGTGCTTGTTGTACGTCACATAATACTCGCTAAGTTATTCGTCGTTGTTGTGGTGGTGGTTACCATCTCACCGGTTAGCAATCAGACCAAGGTAAGTCAAGGTTCTGATACCAACTGATGTCGCGGAAGCCTGAAGAGAAGCACACACGATGCTCTCTTTGATGGACAGAAACTAAACTATTAGTTTTTGGTAGTAAACCTCGAATCCACGAGGGTTTCCCTAAATCCACAAAGAGATAAAACTGGAATCCACCAGAAGAATATTTGACAAAAGTTTGTGTTTATTCATAATAGTCTATGAAAAACGTTTACAGACTTAGGAGCCTATTTAAGGGCTCCTTAAAACTTGACAAACAAGAAAATATAATCTAAAATAACTCCTAATTGATACCTAACCATAACAGGAACCAAATTTGATCTAAAAAGCATTAAATGCACCTAAAAACAAGGAAATAAATCACCTAAACCTAAGATAACATTTTTTTTTACATAAAAATACCAAATATATAAAAGATTACAGAAATTAATTAGAATATCTTGTCCTACATCAAATACTCACTGTGCGTGGAGAGGTGGTGGAGCTCAGTGTGTGGATCGGAACTTGGAGGTTGGAGCTCGTCGAAATGTAGATCGGAGCTTGGAGGTCGTCGATCTAGACCAGAGCTTGGAGCTTGGAGCTTGGAGATCGGAGCGGAGGTATGGACTGGAAAAGCTTGGAGTGGTTCGGAGCGGAGGTCTGGTCCGAAAAAGCTTGGAGCGGAGGTCTGGACCAGAAAAGCTTGGAGCGGATCGGAGTGGATGTCTGGACCGGATCGGACTTGGAGCAGAGGTCTGCACCAGAAAAGCTTGGAGCGGATCGGACTTGGAGCGGATCGGAGTGGATGTGTGGACTGGATCGGAGGTCTGAACGTGCTGCTGAGCTTGGAGCTTGGGTCTGGACCGGATCGGAGAGTGAGTGTGAGAGAGCTTGGAGAGTGATGTTGCGTGAGAGAACTTGGAGAGTGGAGAGAAAATTTCCAGAAAATGGTTTGAGGGAAAATAGGGGGTGAAATCTATTTCACCCAGTAGGGAGCACTTTTTCGGTCAAAGGGGAAATCAATTTCCGTTGACCCAATTTTCCCAAGCACCCAAACACAGCAATTTTCCGGAAATTGATTTCCGGAAGTGGTTTGAAGTTGAAACAAACACAGCCTTAACCTCAAATTTTAAGAGTGTATTTTGTAATTTATCCAAATTTTAATAGCATCATTTACATAAGTGTCTACCTTTTTCTAGAAAAGTAATATGTTAAATTACAAATTTCATCACCAAATTTGGCTTGAAATTCAATTCAATTTTGTGATTTCATTTTTATTCAATTTTATATTTTGACTATGTAAAATTTAGTTTTTTAATTAGTTTTGGTCATAATTGCACTATTAGTGTTCCCTAAAATAATGTAGTTTTGTAATTTAGCCAATTACAAAGGTGACCAAGTTCTATTAATATGATTTGATTGAAAGTATAGTGTTAATTTTACTCAAAAGCTTTTTTTTTTTTTTTGGGTAAGAATTTTCCTCAAAAGTTAGCATGCATCATATACACGTCTTACATAAATGTATATGGATAGTGTGTGTGTGAATTTGTTTGTCTTTATGGGTAGGTAGCTTTAGTATTTTACAGACTTTAGTGTTTTACAAAAATCATTTATTTATACATTTTACATGATGGAATTCAGAGATTACTGTGGGGGATGGGCAATCGACTAAGCCTTAGGGAGCCCTTTTATGGTCCGTTTAGATTGAGAATGAGGGAGGGAGGGGGAGTAATGTAGAGTAGAGTTAGCCTAAAATTAGCTCATTTTTAGCCAATTTTACTCTAGTCCCCTTCACTCTCCCTCCTTCCCCTCTCCATCCAAATGGACCATTAAAGATTGGCATTCCAAATTTGGACCCTAAAAGTAAACCAAAACTGGCTGGTGATGTCGACAGAGATGAAAAAAGCAAAGGCAAGGAAAACTCTCTATTAGATTTTTGGAAGCAAATGAGCGAGACCAATTTGTTGGTGCCACAATTCTTGGGGATTACTGTGGCCGTTCTCTTTTGTTGTTGCTTCCTAAGTAACATGCCATTGCCTCTCTCAATAAAGAAGAAGGAAAGTGTACTGTTTGTTGAGTAATTCTTAGGTAATTTCGAAGTACGGAAAATGGTGATCATTCCTCTCATATTCATGGTAGGATTCACTCATTAAATTTATGATGGGATCCACTATATATGAATGTGGTGCTCTATGAATGTGAGAGGAGAAAGCACAATTTCTTCGTACTTCGGAAGTATCTAAAATTTTTTCAAAGCTAGCCTAGGATGATTTAGATAATTAATTAGGGACCTTTAGAATTTGAAAGGAAAGGGCTTTAAAGCTAGCTATCTTTTGCAAGTTAATATGTACGGCCAAAGACTGGAGTAAGAGACGAATGCTGTCACTATGAGGAAATCTTTATCAAGATCATGGGAGGCTGCTTAGCCTTGTTTGCTTTGCCTTTGTTTGGCGTGCCTAATTTTTTTTTCCCAACGTTGTCATTGGGTTTAATGTGTGCTGACAATCATCCTTGATAACGACGATCTTATACAAACGCTTATTTTATGAATGACCATTTTACACTACTTGTCAACTAAAATTAATTTTTTATGCCTAACACTACTCGTTTTGTCTATGTGATAATTAATAAAGATGCTAAACTAAAAGACAAAGCAAACTTAATTGAAAAAATCACATTTATTATCATTCTTTCATCAACTACTCAAATTTTCAAATTCAATTTTTACTTTTTTTAAGGTTAAATTCAACTTTCATAATAAACTTTGAATAATTATACCATCACCTGCCCAGCCGGCATTGACTGTCTCTATTTTTTGTTTTCTTTGAGGCCGTTTGGATTCGGCGTCCAACATTTGCGTTTTGATGAAAGCGCGTTTCCTTCCTTTTTTTTTTTTTTTTCCGGTTTTCAAGCATTTCAGGTGTAGTGTAGCTACTGTTCATTGAACAGTAGCCGCATTATTAGACTTTTCAGCCAGGGAATAGTGCACTGAGCACTGTTCATGGGTCCCACAATTCTCAATTTTTATCAACTTTTTCATTAAAAATAGGTCCCACGGCACTATTCACATATTTTAAAATTATTTTGCTACAGTGTTTTCAGTTTTCAGTTTTCAGTTTTAGCAACAATAAGCTCAATCCAAACGGACCTTTGTCTCTTTTTCTGTCTTTACTCTCTCGCATATATCAATATTAATCCTTCCGTTCAACTTTTCTTTCATTTTATAAAACTTTACTCGGAGAGTTAGAGAGAATCAAATATATCAAATATTCGAGAAAGAGAGTTCAATGCCAAATACCTAGATAGGTAGATCCACAGTCTACAGCGAAGGATCCAACAATTTTTAGTAATTTTTTGTTTCCTGACAGATTGATAACCGACTATAGAAGGAAAAGGAAGGCAATACGCAATGAATCCCGATGTGTACCGAGCTGCTTCTACTGGTGATTCAAGTTTCTTTGAGAGTATGACAGATCCCAAAAGTAGTACCCTTCTCCAAGTGACAATCGAGAAGAACACTGTTCTTCATCTTGCACTGCAATTCAAAAAATTTGAGGCTGCGGAAAACATAATTAATTTAAGTCCAAGTCTTGTGTATGAAACTATAAGAAAACAGAGTGTATTTGTGCAATGAATCTAGAGAGAAAGAGAGAAATGGAGAATCAAGAATCTGAGATATTTCATTAATTAATCAACAATGAATTACAAGATGTTTATATAGCAGAATCAGAAAATAAACTAACTAACTAATCCCACAATATGCGGAATAACTAACTACCATTGATCAACTCATCACACCACAGTACACGTGTCCATACACACTAACCAGCTAATCCAAGTATAAAACTACAAGTCGTATCAAGATGCAGTAGTCGTTTAGTGCAACATCATTTCTTCCACAAATGCTCTGTTTCAGCATATGCTCTGTTTCAGCACTCTGCCTCTCTGCCTGATTTGATAACTCATCTTGAAATGCTTCTATCTATCCTCTCACCATCTTAATTCTGATATTCCCCCTCAAGATGAGAATCTAGACTGTTGCTTGCATCTGTCCCTTTATCATTTAAGCTTTTGCATTCCCCCATTCGATTAGAAGTTGAGTTGTGAATATTCATGATATTCATTTTACTCAATAAGTATCTTAGTTGTGAGCTGTTGAGAGCCTTAGTAAGTAAATCAGCCAGTTGTGTGTGTGTAGGAGTAAAGAACAATCTAACCACATTGTCTTGTACCTTATCTTTGACAACATGACAGTCAACTTCTATGTGTTTGGTTCGCTCATGGAATACAGGATTTTCTCCAATATAAATGGCTGCTTGATTGTCACAAAATAAAAGAGCAGGTTGAGGATGATAAATCTCCAAATCCTTCAACAATGCTAGCAGCCAAGTTAATTCACACACTGTCACAGCCATAGCTCTATATTCTGCCTCAGCTGAAGATCTAGAAACTATAGATTGTTTCTTAGACTTCCAAGAGATTAAAGAATCACCCAAAAATATACAATACCCTGTGGTTGATCTTCTAGTGTCTATGCAAGATGCCCAATCAGCATCTGTATAGGCTTTCAAATGGAAATCTGAAGATGCAAACAAGAAAATTCCTTGACCTGGACATCCTTTTATGTACTATAAAACTTTGTATGCTGCATCCAAATGAGGCTTCCTGGGCTTGGACATGAACTGACTCAGCTTGTGAACCGGATATGTTATATCTGGTCTAGTGATGGTTAGATATAACAATCTACCCACTAACCTTCTGTAGATTCCAGGATCCGGTAACAATGAACCTTGAAGTTTGCTCAACTTCAAATTTTGTTCCATTGGTATTTTACTAGGCTTACATGCTGACATTCCTGCATCTTTTAAAATCTCTAAAGCATATTTTCTTTGACATATACTAATTCCTTTATCTGATCTAGCTATCTCAAGACCAAGAAAATACTTCAAACCTCCAAGGTCTTTAAGTTTGAAATGTTGATCTAAAGAAACCTTGAGTGCTTCAACTTCTTGAACCTTGTTGCTAGCTATGAGTATATCATCAACATAAACTACTAAAGCAATGAAAGAATCATTAAACTTTCTTGTAAACAAAGAGTAATTAGCCTTTGACTGCTGAAAACCAAGCTTCTTAAGAACTGAATAGAATTTTGCATTACATTGTCTTGAGGCCTGTTTAAGTCCATATAGAGACTTATTTAATTTGCAAACAACATTCCCCCCCTTTGCTGTGAAAGCCTTGAGGGAGTTGCATATAAACTTCCTCATGTAAGTCCCCATTTAAGAAAGCATTGTTGACATCTAATTGGACTAAATGCCAACCTTTCACAGCAGATATGGCAAGAAGAGTCTTAACAGTAGTTAACTTTGCAACTGGTGAGAATGTATCAGTAAAATCCAAACCCTCTTGCTGAGTGAACCCCTTTGCAACTAGTCTTGCTTTATATCTCTCCACAGACCCATCTGCCTTGTATTTTACTCTATAGACCCATTTGCATCCAATAGCCTTTTTGTTGGAAGGTAAAGGAGTAAGAGTCCAAGTATGATTTGAAACCAAGGCTGCAATCTCAGCATTCATGGCCTCTTTCCATTTAGGATCCTTAATAGCCTCATGGAAGAATCTTGGTTCAGGATTAGAAGTAATAAGAGAGCAAAAATGGGCATATGAGGGAGATAAAAGGGAAGAATCAATGTAATTAGAAAGTGGATATTTAGCTCCTGGAGTAATGGTGGAAGTACCTAACTTGTTGTTGAATGAAGTGGACTGTGAAAGCTTTGTTGAAGTAATAGTGCTGCACTTATAGTCTTGCAAGTATGCAGGTGCTTTGGAAGGTCTAGAGGATCTTCTCAATGAAGGAATGGAAGCATGAGGATCAGAAAAAACAGGTTCTGCAGAATTGGTATTGGCAGGTTCTGCAGAATTGAGATTGGCAGAATCTGATAAGGTAGATTCTGGTACTGCATAATTTGGTGAAATAGATTCTGGTACTGCAGAATCAGAAATAAGAGGGAGAATGGGATCTAAAACTTGGTTAGAGACCGGATTGGGATGACAAGTGGAAGAAGGAGGGTTTGAGGAAGAAACAATAGGATCAAGGAACATGGTATCAACTGGAACAGTCACAGTAGGACAAATATGAGGAAAAGAAAAAGATGATTGAGGTGAAGTGACAGAAGAAATAAAGGGAAATACATTTTCATGGAATGAAACATCCCTTGAAATGAATATCTGCTTTGTGACTAAATTTAACAATTTGTAACCTTTGACACCAAAAGGGTAACCAAGAAAGATGCAAGGAATGGATCTAGGAGCAAACTTAGACCTATTGTGAGCAAGTGTAGATGCAAAACAAAGACAACCAAACACTTTTAAATGATGATAAGAGGGAGTTTTGCAATAAAGTTTTTCAAAAGGAGTTTTATTGTCCAAAGTAGTACTAGGCAGCCTATTAAGGATATAAATAGCTGTCAAAACACAATCCCCCCAATAGCAAAGTGGTATGTTTGACTGAAATCTTAATGCTCTAGCAATGTTTAAAATATCTTGATGCTTTCTCTCCACAACTGAATTTTGTTGTGGAGTGGCAACACATGAGTGTTGATGGATAATACCATGGGCAGCATAAAAGTCTTTGAGAAAAAATTCATGAGCATTGTCAGTCCTAATTACTTTGATATTGGTTTGAAATTGAGTAAAGATCATTTTGTAAAATGAAATTAACAAAGGCCTAGTTTCTACTTTAGATTTCATGAGGTAAACTCATGTGGACCTTGTAGCATCATCTACAATTGTAAGAAAATATTTAAAACCTTCATGAGTTGCTTTAGCAAAAGGTCCCCATACATCACAATGTATCAAGGTCCCCATACATATGTTTAGAATTAGGAAATGGTAGTCTTTTAAGTTTTGCAATAGGGCAAACAAGACAATCTTTATTGGAATAAGAAGAGGATACATCTGATACACAAAGAGGAAGCTTGGCATCAGATACATGTCCTAATATAAGATGCCATAAGTAAGGCTTATTGACAGTAAAAGTGTTGGAAACAGAATGAGCAAAAGACTTGAAAACTAACTCTAGAACAGAAGTGGCTTTTGAAGCATACTTGCAATTCTCTGAAGTTTGCAGCAGGTATAAGTTGTTGTGAAGCTTACCCAATCCAATCACTCTCCAACAGGTAAGGTCCTGTATGAAGCAATAGTTTGAGAGAAAAACCAAGCAACAGGATAAAGATTTGGTTAATTTGCTCACTGAAATCAAATTAAATGAAAAGGCTGGGACACAAACCACATTTTCAAGAATCAAAGTTGGAGTAAGTTGAACCGTGCCTATGTGTGTGACAAGAGCCTTTTCACCATTAGGTAAATGGACAAAAGAAGATATTGAACTAGATATATTGGTGAACAAAGATATGGAATGAATGATGTGATCAGTAGCTCCTGTGTCAAGAACCCAAGTTTCTACATTATGGCCATTTTTGTTTGAAGGATTTTTATCAAAAACTGAATTCTTCAAATTAAGGCTAACAGAATCTTGGAAAGAGGCACAAGAAATACCTGAGAGAGCTGAATTGGCTGCATGAATAGCATCTTGAGTGTTGGAAGAAGATGCATGGGAACTTAGCATTGATAATAATTGTTGACATTGTTCAGGTGTGAAGGGAAAAGAACCTGATTGTGATGCACCCTCTGACTGATCAACCTCACCATCAAAAGCTACTTGATTTGCAACATGAACCTTGCCTTTTTGCTTGTAGCCTGGTGGAAATCCCACTAGTTTGTAACATTTTTCCATGAAGTGACCAACTCTGCCACAGTGACTGCACACAGGTCTGCCCTTGCCTTTGTTCTTCCAACCTTGATTGAACCCTTGAGTTTTGACTGCAAGAGCTGTTGAATCAACTGACACAGCACCACCATTGAAACCTAAAGCCTTCTGCCTTTCTTCTTGTATCACTAAAGAGAAGGCTTTGTCAATTGAAGGACTTGGCTCCATCATTAGGATTTGAGTCCTGACTTGGGAGAAAGCTTCATTTAAGCCATTGAGAAATTGCATCAACGTATCTTGATGATTGAAGAATGTGATTTTATCATTCACTCCGTAGACACATCTACCACAAGAACAAGATGGTAAAGGCCTGAGATTGAGTAATTGATCCCAAGAAGCTTGAAGATTAGTGAAATAGGTAGTCACTATTGCATCTCTTTGCATGATTGTTGAGATCATTTTCTGAAGCTGTGAAATCCGTGGACCGTTTGCTTGGGAGAAACGGTTTCTGAGTGAATTCCAAACCTCCATTACAGTGTTTCTGTAGATTACACTTGCAGTGATATGAGGTGAAACAGAATTCAAGATCCATGAAGAAATCATGGAATTGTTCTTCGACCAAGCAACCTTCTCCAGAGGCGTGACAGCCATGGAAGCTGTGATGGATCCATCCACAAAGCCTAGCTTGCTTTTCGCATCTAATGCCATAAGCATAGCCCTAGCCCAATTAGGATAATTGTCCTCAGTTAAAAGCTGAGTGACTAGAATCGCACCTAGTGATTCTCCATGGTGCAAAAAGAAAGGGCTTCTCGGATCCTCCATTGGAGTAAGCTCACGGTGAGCAGTAGATTGAGAAGTAGAAGATGAAGAGTTTTGCTCTTGATTTGCCATTGATGATCGCACGAAGCTCTGATACCATATAAGAAAACAGAGTGTATTTGTGCAATGAATCTAGAGAGAAAGAGAGAAATGGAGAATCAAGAATCTGAGATATTTCATTAATTAATCAACAATGAATTACAAGATGTTTATATAGCAGAATCAGAAAATAAACTAACTAACTAATCCCACAATATGCGGAATAACTAACTACCATTGATCAACTCATCACACCACAGTACACGTGTCCATACACACTAACCAGCTAATCCAAGTATAAAACTACAAGTCGTATCAAGATGCAGTAGTCGTTTAGTGCAACATCATTTCTTCCACAAATGCTTTGTTTCAGCATATGCTCTGTTTCAGCACTCTGCCTCTCTGCCTGATTTGATAACTCATCTTGAAATGCTTCTATCTATCCTCTCACCATCTTAATTCTGATAGAAACAAACTCCAAAAACAATACTCCGCCACATGTTGCTGCGAGGGTAGGAACTTCGTCAATTGTAAAGCTACTAATATACCATGACAAAAGACAGGATGTTGAAACTGATGGCCAACAGCAGCTTCCGAGCATGGTGAATCAAGATGGGGATACTGCCTTGTACGTCGCTGTGCAATATGGTAACTTTGATGTTGTGAAAGAACTAATTAATGAGAAGGATCCAGCAGAATTGGCTAAGCAGGTAAACAACACTGGGGAATCCGCATAGTTCCTCGTTGTGGATAGACAAGACTCACTACAAGAAAACTAGGTATAGGCGACGTTTTTTTTAGCGACGTTTTTAAATCTGCTGCTATATGTAGTATATTGTGACGTTTCTAGAAAACGTCGCTAAAGAGTGAACCTTTCACAACGTTTCTTAAAAAACGTCATTGTAACGCAAAATAATTGCAGCATTTCGTAAAACATCGCAAAACGTACAGCTTTAGTGGCGTATATTTTGTTTATAGCGACGTTTTTATAAAACGTCGCTGTAGATATTAAAGAGACCAACGTACATGCCAAAAAATTTTGGGAGGGGAGATATAGCGACGTTTCTGGGGAAGATATAACGACGTTTTAGAAACGTCGCTATATGTTCACAAAACTTTTGTCCTCTTTCACGCTGAAAATTTTGCTGAAAAGCGCCTTTTCACTTCCCACGCTTTTTGTCCCTCCTTTTTCCTTTTTTTTTTTTTTTTTTTTTTTGGTCCTACACTTTTTTTATTCTTTTGTTTGACTTTCCCTTACACTTTTTTTCTTTGTTTTATTTGTGTTCTCTCTTTTTTCACTCGGGCAGAGCCTCCCTTTCCCATTCCATATTCTCCCCCTCCCCTTTTCACTTCCACATTCTCTACCCTCTCAAGCCACCACCCATTGCCACCAACGTAGCCACCACGGCCATCATCGACCTCCATTGCCACCACCATACTTTTTCCCCTCTTTTTTGGTGTTCAAGTTTTTTTAAAGGGTAAGTCTTTGTGTTTTAGCTTATGGGTTTACTTTCATTTCGTTTTTCTTTAATAGGTCATGGTGTTTTTGTGTTTTGGCTTATGGGTTTGCTTTGATTTGGTTTTTCTTTAATGGGTCATGGAAATTTTGTGCTAATTTTTATTTTTTGCTTGTTTTGGTTGGATTTTGGTGCAGAAAATTCTTATTCAAATTTGGATTTTTGAGCAAAAAGACTTGAGCATCAAAGGCTGAATCATTGTAAGTTTATGTATAAGTTTGTAAATTTTGTATTTTTTTTTTCTATGTAATTTTTCTGTACTGTGTAGATTTTGAATTTTTTTTTGTTATTAGTTTTGTGGTTTAACTAGGTTGAGATTAATTTTTACTTAGATGAGGAGATTCTAATGTGTACAAGGAGATTCTTCCATTAGATGAGGAGTTCTACTTAAAATTTATATCTTTGTTGTCATTATATATATATATATGTGTGTGTGTGTGTGTGTATGTGTGTGTGTGTGTGTGTGTGTGTGTGCTTGCTTTAGTTTTTATTTTTTCATTGAATGCAAAGAATGAGAATGAGAGAGAATTACTTATGGATGAGAATTTGTTTTTATTAAGCTGTGTTTTTGTGTGTGTTATTATATTAGAAATTACAATTATTGCTTTATATGAAATTATAGTAATTTTTTATAATCTTGGAAAATTAAGAAAGTTGTGGCTTTCTTTATTTTTGTTATTTTTTTATTTGCTGGTTTCATTTGGTGTTATTGGCCTAGGTGTTGGGGTTTCACTCTTGTTGTGAGTAAATAATCTCAACTAAATGCTCTTTATATATGTGTGTATATATATATATATCTCTATATATTGTTACAACTTTCTTAATCTTGGAAAATTAAGAAAGTTGTGGCTTTCTTTATTTTTTTTTATTTTTTTTTATTTGCTGGTTTCATTTGGTGTTATTGGCCTAGGTGTTGGGGTTTCACTCTTGTTGTGAGTAAATAATCTCAACTAAATGCTCTTTATATATGTGTGTGTATATATATATATATATCTCTATATATTGTTACTAAATTTTCATGCACCATGACTCATTCAATTTTTTTGCAATAGCATTCTCATATGCAAAATTTGGATGATTTGGAGTACCTTTTTTAGTTGAGACATTTAGGCATAATGGGTAAGTTTCCTTATGTGTACCAAATGACAAAGTTTGGATATAATTAAACCTCAAATATTTTCTGCAAAGTGGTCCTTAATTTTTTTGCCTAATTCTTCCAAATTCTAACTCATAAATAATTTTTTTTTTTGGTAGTGGCACCTTTATTTGCATTCCACATCATTTAATTGTCATCTTTTATTTTGTAGGTTAAGTACTCGTTTATTGTGATAAGCTTGGACTTTGTTTAGAAAGGTGTTTGCTTGGCTTGAGCATAGTAAGTAATTTTTGCTTAAAACTTTATACTTGAAACGTTAATAATTGTGTTGGGGTGGACTGTTGAGTTTGAGCAAGCGGGTGGCTTGCATGGTGCTATAAGGTGGTTTACATTTATATTGGAAGTGCTTACTTTTTTCTTTTCTTTTTTTTTATAATTATATAAATTATAAGGACAAAGTTATAAAATCATAATAGGCTAATAGCAAAAGGATATGTGATTATGATAACCACAATTTTCCACAAAGAAAATTGAAAAATTTTCATGTGCATTTAATAGTGCTTGGTTTGATGAGATTGAAATTAGTTGTAGTGCAAGAAATAATGTCACCTTTTGTTTGTCTTGTTATCATTTCAAGTTGACACTTGACATTGGAAAAGACCCAGCAAGTGAATATATATATATATATATTTTTTTTTTCACTTACTCACACAATAGCACAAGACATATAAATTAGTCGTTACACCATTGAAAATTTTATAATCCTGCACTAGATGACATCGGCTTGATACACTCCAAAACATAAAAGTAGCTAGGAAATTAAAATAACGGGGGATCTCACCCTATTCTTAATATATTGAGAAGAAAAGAGAAATAACATTTTATAATGTTTATTCATTGTGAAGAATGGAAAGAATGAGGAATGACGGAGGGATAAGCTCTATTTTAGAACATCCTATTGTTTTTTTTTTTTTTTTTTGGGTCATCTTTTCCCTTGTAATTTGTAGCTATACTTTATATCAAAATCATAACTTCTGGGTTCTACAAAATATTTAGTACTCAAGACTCTTCTTTAGCAGTTTATACTTATAGCTCAACTGCACCTAGGAATAAATATGCAAACTTAATAAATAAGAAAACCATACCCAAAATATACACTATTTATATAATGTACATGAATATGACAAAATGCCTTGATAAGGGCAGATGAATAGTGGGGTTTCCCTCAAATTCTTAGGAATCACTTTTTAGTGCAAGAGATGACTAGATGAGCTTTGGGACATACCTATTTAGCTAGGCCTTCCAACTTTTATGGTGGCATCGTTTTCCCTTTATTTCTTTAGAGACTTGACTTTTTTATTAGGCATTAGCTATTATTAATTGGTTGGAATTTGATATTGTGCCTTTTGCTCCTACATTGATTAACTTGATTCTAAAGTGGAGAAACGTTCTAGCAAGGCCATAGATGGTAAGACTTAAACATTTTTTAGAGAAAGCTACAATGTGCTGACTTTAGGACATGTTTGGCGCTTTCCACTTCTCTTGTTTGCTTTTTAAGTTTTTTATTTGAACTTTGTAACTATGCTTGATTCTTTTATTAAACATTATCACATGTTCATAGCAAAAAAAAAAAAAAAAAAATCATTGTCTTTCCCCTTTAGGGACAATTTATGGTATGTTACTTTCAAATGTGTACCACATAATGCTACTTCCTTACTTAGAATCTACTAGTATGCACAACACTATCATCAACAAATTTTGGTGCAACCTTCTTGCTTTTACGAAGGTAGCATCTTAGATTTCCCAATGCAGAGCCTATTTTACTTTAGAAGGGACAAAGTAACAAACTTTTTAGGATACCCACAAAAAGATAAAAGGAAATAAAGGAAAAGAAAAAGAAAACTAAAGTGGAATGATTTTAATGTACTATAGGCTATAGCATTATCCTTCCTTAACATTCATTTATTAAAACCAAAACAAGATTTAATTTCAAAGGTGATTACATCCTAAGAGAGTATCTAAAAATACAGAAAGTTACTGTCATTACATTTTAACAACAAACATGATTACCAATGTGGCTTAATTCAAAAAATAATTACACATGTGAGTCATTTCTTGTAGAATAAAGCTTAAGTAACTACTACTACCTGGGTCTTCTGGATAGACATAATTTAGTTGGGCTAGCCCCCTTGGCTACAATTAATGATTTATCTAGTTAGATTATTTTTGTTTTTGGGACCATGTAGTTGTTGCAACTGAAGTTTAAAATCTCCCTCACTTAAATCTTAAACGTTCTCAATTAACTACATGGTGCTACAATTAATGATTTATCTAGTTAGATTATTTTTTTTGATTAATTTTTGGACTTAATACTTGTAAGCATTTTATATTTGTGATTATAATAATTGTGTTGAGGTGGATTGTTGAGTTGGAGCAAGCGGGTGGCTTGCACGGTGCTATAAGATGGTTTACATTTATATTGGAAGTGTTTATTATTTTTTGAAAATTTGGATGGATATTTTTGAGTTATATTTGTTGATTATTTTTTGGACTTCAATACTTGTAAGCATTCTATATTTGTGATTATGATAACTATATTGGGAGAATTGTTGTGTTGGAACAAGCGGGTGGCTTGTATGGTGTTATAAGGCGGTTTACATTCATATTGGGAGTGTTTATTATTTTTTGAACATTTGGATGTTGTTGAGTTATGGTTGTTGATTACTTTTTAGATTTCAATACTTGTAAGCATTTTATATTGTTATATTGATAATTTTTTTTGTGGTGGATTGTTTAGTTGTTTTGTTCTATAGCTATGGACAAAAGTTGGATGGACATTAGAAATAGGACATCTGTGGAATATAGAACTGGAGTTGCACAATTCTTGAATTTTGCATCTCAACATGCACAACGAGATGGTACGATTGTTTGTCCATGTCGAAAATGTGCACATTCAACAATGTTGGCTATAGATGTTGTACGAATTCATCTAGTATCACATGGGATTTGTAGGGGTTATCGACGTTGGATTTTTCATGGGGAATCATCAACTAGAAAGACTTCTGTTAGAACTCCTAGTACTTCTGTCCAAGAAAACTCAAATGAAAATAGTAATATGCGTGAAATGTTGCATCACATGTTCCCTATGCATGATGTGGTGCCCGACCCAATAGAAGAAGATATGGCATCAGATCCTATGGTAGGAGGCCCTAGTGTGGAACAACCTACATAAGGTCCTAACGAAGAGTCACTCCAATTTCTCAAATTGCTCAAAGATGTTGAGGAACCTTGTTATGAAGGTTGTACAAAGTTTAGCAAATTGTCAATCATTGTGTATTTGTACCACTTGAAGTGTCTACTTGGTTGGAGTAACAAATCAGTTACCTTCTTGCTTCAATTTTTGCAAGAGTTACTACCTTCAAGTGCGAAGTTGCCAAAAGACTGTTATGAGGCAAAAAAAATTATTAGGGATCTGGGTTTGAGTTATGAAAAGATTGATGCTTGCCCTAATGATTGTATGTTGTTTTGGAAAGAAAATTCCAAACTCGAAGCTTGTTCAAATTGTAACCTTTCAAGGTGGGCAAGCAACGAGGCCGAAGTTCCAAAAAATACGAATGCTCCTTCCAAGAAGGTAAAGAAGAAAGCTGCAGAGATCTTAAGGTGGTTCCCTTTGAAGCCAAGGTTGAAACGATTGTTTATGTCTCCAGAAGTAGCTCCCTACATGAAATGGCATGTTGATGGTCGTACAAATGACGGGCTAATGAGGCATCCTGCTGACTCTAAAGCTTGGAAGTCATTTGACTCAAAGTATGTAGAATTCTCATCTGAGCCTCGTAATGTTAGACTTGGATTAGCAGCTGATGGATTCAACCTGTTCTCTAATATGAGTACTGCTCATAGCACTTGGCCTGTCATGTTGGTCCCAAACAATCTTCCTCCTTGGATGTGTATGAAAAGGGCTTATTTCATGTTATCACTATTTATTCCTGGTCCAACCTCTCCAGGGAACGATATAGATGTGTACTTACAACCCTTAGTACAAGAACTCAAGGAATTATGGGATGTTGGAGTAGAAACGTTTGACGTGTCTTCCAATAGCTCATTTCAAATGCATGCAGCATTATTGTGGACCATAAATGATTTTCCAGCATATGGTGATATTTCAGGTTGGAGTACCAAAGGAGCTCTTGCATGTCCTTCTTGTAACTACGATCCTCAATCTCGTTGGTTAAAACATGGAAGAAAATTTAGCTATATTGGACATAGGCGATTTTTGGATAATGATCATGAATTTCGTAATTATGATAAGGAGTTTGATGGGCGTAAAGATTTCAGTCCAGCTCCTGATGTAGTGCCAGGAAGTGAAATCATTGCACAAACAGAAGTTGTGGTTGATGTTGTTTTTGAGAAGAAAAAAGTTAATTTGACGAATAAGAGAAAAAGAGGGGAGGAAGCCTTGTGTATATGGAAGAAGAGAAGTATATTTTTTAGCTTGCCTTATTAGGAGAACCACATGTTGCGTCACAATCTTGATGTGATGCATATAGAAAAAAATGTGGTTGACAATGTAATTGGCACAGTGTTGAATATGGATGGAAAGACGAAGGATAACTTAAAGGCACGCCTTGACTTAGAAGAAATGGGTATCAGAACTGAACTTTATCTTGAGGAGCTTGGTAGTGATAAGACATATAAGCCACCTGCTTGCTTTGAAATGACTACTAGTGAAAAAGATAGTTTTTTGCAAGTTTTGAAAGGTGTAAGTGTGCCGGATGGCTATGCTTCAAATGTATCTCGTTGTGCTAAACTTAAAGAACGCGAGATTTCTGGGATGAAGAGCCATGATAGTCATATCTTGATACAACAACTTTTTCCAATAGCTATACGTGGATCTTTGTCGGATGAAGTAAGCAAGCATTTGATTGAGTTATCTTGTTTCTTTAGGGAAATATGTTCCAAAGTATTGAGTTTGGAAGATCTTGAGAGTCTTCAGAAGAGAATTGCAGTGACGTTGTGTGAATTGGAAAGGATATTCCCTCCCTCTTTCTTTACGGTTATGGTACATCTACTCATTCATTTGACTGACGAAGCCAAGATTGCTGGCCCAGTTCATTATCGTTGGATGTATCCTATAGAGCGGTAAGACATACATAATAAGCCCGTCCATTTGCTTTCATTCAAATTCAAGGTTCTATTATTGATCTTCTTTATTCACATAGGTACTTGTCACGATTGAAGTCCTATGTTCGAAATAAGGCTTGTCCGGAAGGTTGTATTGCAGAAGGGTACTTGGCAGAGGAATGCTTAACATTCTGTTCACGATATTTCAAAAATGTCGAAACTGTCTTCACTCGGCCCATAAGGAATGTTGAAGAATCTACGGGTGCAGTGTTGAGCATCACCCTAGATACAAAATCATGGACCCAAGCACATCGTTATGTGTTATTCAGTTATGATGAAATTACTCCATTTCGCATGTAAGTAATTAATACATCATTTGGTACCGCTTAATATCATAACATAACTCAAGTTTATGATACTAACACACATTTTCCTACACAGTGTGCACAAAAATCATTTAAAGGAACTTCACCCAAATGTAGCTAATGATGTTATTGAAAAGAAACACATGGAGAGATTTTGTCACTGGTTTAAGTACCATGTAAGTGTATGACATAAAAGTAATTTTTGCTATAACTTTCTTGAGATTATACTTTTAATGGAACACATCGTTTATATTAGGTGTTGTCAATGGATGTTGATGAGAGGAAGAAACTTCCTGAAAAAGTTATATGGCTTGCTCGATATCCAGATAATGAAGTTAAACGGTTCAAACGTTATGTTCTAAATGGATTGAAGTTTCGCACCAAAGATTCTGAAGCAAATAGGAAAACTCAGAATAGTGGAGTTAGTGTCGCCACTGAAGGTGGCGTTACTTACTATGGTGTCTTAACTGACATTATTGAGTTGAACTATTCTGAGAAGTTACGATATGTATTATTCAAATGTGAATGGGTTGATGTGGATAGTGGAAGGGGATTTAAGACAGACAAGTTTGGTTTCCCTCTTGTCAACTTTACAAGATTGATACATAAGGGTGATCGATTGATTGATGAGCCGTATGTCTTAGCTTCTCAAGCTTCACAAGTCTTTTATGTGGAAGATCCAAGACATAAAGATTGGATGGTCGTTGTTAAAACAAAAGCTAGAGATGTTTTTGATGTTGGAACTGGTGCTTCATCTGATGATGATGTAGATAACTTTTGTGAGAATGTTCCTTATAATATAACCATTGATAATGCACATGATGTAAATGATAACCTTGCATGGACTCGTAAAGATGTAGAAGGGACCATTTATGAAACACCGTTATTTGTTGAGCGTGAATTGGTTGAAGATGACAATATAGATGAGGAAGAGTTCATTGATGACGTGTATGAGTCCAATGATGAGTCTACTGATGATGAGAATAAAGATGGTGAAGAGCTCAATGATGGGTCAAATGATGACTCAACTGATGATGAGAGTTAATATGTCATTCATCTTTCATGTGTATTTCTATTTGCTTTGCTTGTGAAGAGTTTTAAAGTTATCTTGTGTAATCTTATTTGCATGTTTATGAAACTAAGTGGTTATGAAGTTGTTGTGTATTATAGGACAAGTTTATTTGTAATCCTTTTTAGATGGTTGTTGCTTGTTTCTTAAGAGGTTCAAGACTTAGTCCATTTGTGTATTCTTATTTGCATATTTATTAAACTATGTAGTTTTAAATATATTGTGCACTATATTTAAGTGTATGTGTAATTCTACTTCCATGGTTTTTGTTTAAATTTGTAGAGATTCAAGACTTAGTCCATTTGTGTGAATGAGGATATTTAAATTTGTAGAGATTCAAGTTTATTTGTAATCCTTTTTAGATGGTTGTTACTTGTTTCTTAAGAGGTTAAAGACTTAGTCCATTTGTGTATTCTTATTTGCATGTTATTTAATCTATGTGGTTTTAAGTATATTGTACACTATGTTTAAGTGTGTAATTCTACTTCCATGATTTTTGCTTAAATTTGTAGAGATTTAAGACTTAGTCCATTTGTGTGAATAAGCATATTGATAGACTTGACATGATTTGTTTAGTATATTTAAGATTATGTGTAATCTTATTTGCATGTTATGAAACTATGTAGCAAGTTATAGACTATGGGATCTTGTTCAGGTATTTAGCAAGTTATAGACTATATGTGTATTATTCTATCTTGTACTAAGTTTTACACAAATGTTTAGCTTGATATGGATTTCGCTAATTAAGCTATTGCATGTAGTCAAAATGGATTTTGCCTGAAGAGCCTGCTAGGTTGAAGGCAATGAAGAATAGCACATTGTCCTCAATTGCGAAATCTTGGAAGAACCACAAGTCATCTTTGAAGAAGAAGTATTTCCTAGGAGGAGAAAATAGAGCACAAGTACCACCAGGTGTAATTTCTGAAGATTATGAAGACCTTGTTCAGTATTGGAATTTATCTAAAACGAAGGTATTATTCTATATTGATGTGCTTTAATTGTTCTACATTATCATCATAACAAGAACATTCATATGGATATCTTTATTCTACATTGAATATCTACCATGAAAAATATATTCAAATAATACTTTGTTTAAATATGTAATTTTTTTGAACGTAGGATCTTGCTTTGAAAAACAAAAACAGTCGTTCCAAGCAAACAAATGTACATACCGGTGGTTCAAAAAACTTTGCTTCATACGCAGAAGAAATGGTAATGACTCAATAATTATCTTGTAAATGACATATTAGATTGTTCTTAAGTTTGTATGAAACCATTATTCCTAATTAAATACATGAAATGACCATAATTTAGGTAACAACACTTGGGCATCCTGTAGAACGTGCAGATGTATATGTAAAACTCCATCTTCATAAAGATGGTACTCCTGTTAACACCACAACAGAAGGCAACATTGTAAGTAATATCATGATTTGCTAAGTGTAATATTGAATCTATTAACATTGTTAATTTCTAATGTGTTATTGTGGAAATTTTGAATATTAGGAAAAAATCAATGAACTGTTGAGTGAGTCCTCAAATCGTGTGCAATCATCTGACCTTACTGGTAGTATTGCATGGGCACCAGATGATGTATATGCTCAAGTGTTTGGTAATGAGCGCAATGGTCGTGTTCGAGGTGTGGGATTTGGCCCAACACCAAGTATGCATCCTGCCAAGAGCACTCCTATAATTGCTCAAGTAAGAAGCCAAGAAAGGGATGCTAAAGTGACTTAGTTGCAGAATCAAGTGGCTTCTTTGATGGAGAAATTGAATCGTTATGAAAACTTGGAGGAGCGAATGACCCAATTGACGCAACTAGTGCAAAATCAGCAAAATCATTCTTCAGAAGCTAGTCGGGTATTAAATTTTAATGTTTTAAGAATGTATTTGGTTTTAAAAAATTTTAAGTATAGCAACTATTATTTTGTTACTCGAAATGATTTCTTTATGAACTTATTAGATATTTTAATTTGTATTCAGGGTGGTTTCGATTTAGATCATCCATCTCCAACTCCTTACAGATCACAGGCTTCATCCCATCAAGAAACTAGCATATAGTGGTACATGCAGTATTTTAAGGACTCCATGGACTATTACATAGTTATTTTGAACAACCACAATTATTTTGGAACTATTGTACTTGGTTTATAATATTGTCATAGTTTGGGTGGTTGTTTTTTTTTTTTTGGTATAGGTAGACAAGTATTTTGTTCAATTTCAAATGATACATGTATTGGTATTAAACATATATATATATATATGGTTAAATTGTTATTGTGGAATATTAATGATCAATAGTTATATTTGATCTATTACAAGCTTGTGTTAGTTATTATTGAATTTTAAGCAGGTTTATACAGCATTAAAAAAAAAAAAAAAAAAAGCAGGTTTTTGCGACGTTTTAAAGACGTTGCTAAAAATAAGAGGAAATCCTTTTTAGTGACGCCTTTAAAATGCCGCAAATAATCAATCCTATAGCGACGCTTTAAAAATGTCACTAAAAAACAAGAGAGCAAATGTTTTGGCGACGTTTATAAAACATCGCAATATGATTGATTATTTGCGACGTTTTAAAGGTGTCACTAAAAACGTCTTCAAAACGTCGCTAAATGTATTTTCTTAGATTATTTATGAAAATGTTATATTATTTAGTAACGTTTTAGAAAACGTCACTAAAAGTTTTTGAACGCCACTAAAGAGTAACATATGGCGACGTTTTTGGAAACGTCACAATAGATCTATAACGACTGCTCTATTGTGACGTTTTTGAACGTCGCAAAAAAAAAAACGTCGCTATAGACCATTTGTGTCTATAGTGACGTTTTTTGGGTTTTTAGTGACGTTTTCAAAACGTCGCCTATACCCAGTTTTCTTGTAGTGACTACGACATGGCTTCTCATATCCTAGATAATGCTCCAAACTGCTCATATGCTGGAAGACACGACATGAATGTTTTGCATGCACTGGTCATTCACACAATTCCCCTGCATATGTAAGAAACAAAGAAGGTTTATTTGCTCTTCACATTGCGGCCAAGGAAGGCAATTATGTTGTAATATACATACTCATGACAGCATGTCCAGATATGTACGAGTTGTTGGACAACAAGGATCGGAATTCTGTTCAAGCCGCTGCAGAAAGTGGAAGGTTGGAAGCATTTGAATTTTTGAAGGCTAGACTAGAGTTTGATGAGTGGTCCATTAAGTATGAGGCTAGGCCAAAGTTTGGGAGTCTCATTAACAAGCAGGACGAAGAAGGAAACACGCCTATGTATCTGGCCGCCATCAATGGGCATTACAAGATTGTAGACAAATTGAAACATTGTAAAGGTATTCACTATTCAATTAAACGCTACAAACGAGGAGGGTTTCACAAAAATGGACCATTTTTTGTTAGAAAGAGAATTACAAGACAGGGAATCGGCATGCCCCTTCCATCCTCCCCAGTTTTGCCTCTTTCTTTTTTTTTTTTTCTTTTTTTTTTTTTGGGTGTAGAATATAGATGTACAAAAACACGGTTGATTTGGTGGGGAAAATCTTCAATTTAAAAAGGGCTCTTTTATTTACTTCTTATTAATACATAACTATAAAACAATGGCAACTTTTTCCTCCCAAGTCATCTCAGACTTTTGAGAATAATTTGTGTAAGAAGCTAAATTATTCCTCCTAGAAATTTTAATAGCATCATTCACACAAGAGTGTCTACCTTTTTCTAGAAAAGTAATATGTTAAATTACAAATTTCATTACCAAATATGGCCTGAAATTCAATTCAATTTTGTAACTTCATTTTTTATTCAATTCATCCTTCAATATTTTGACTTGTATTTTGACTTTGTACAATTCAGCTTTTTAGTTAGTTTATGTCATAATTGCACTATTAGTGATCCCTAATATAGTGTAGTTTTGTAATTTAGCCAATTACAAAGGTGACCAAGTTCTATTAATATGATTTGATTGAAAAGTATAGTGTTAATTTTCTCTAAAGCTTTTTTTTTTTTTTTTTTGGTAAGAATTTTCCTTAAAAGCTAGCATGCATCATATACACATCTTACGGCCAAAATGGACATTTGCCCTTTGCGTTAGAACTTTTCAGCAAAATGCCTCCTGTCTGAAACTATTTAGGTAAATACCCCTATTTTGAAACTTAATTTTCTAAAAATCAAGTTATAGTGAACTGATACTTAAAAAAAAAAAAAAAACAATTGTGGAACTCAGGTTCGTGGAACTCGAGTTCCTTGAAAATATTCAAGTGGAACTCGAGTTCCAGAAATATATATATATATATATATATATATATATATATTATAAGTCCCATTTCACTATAACTCGATTGTCCAAAAATCAAGTTTTACATTTTAAACTCGATTTTTAAAAAATCGAGTTTCAAAATAGCGACATATCCTTTAAATAGTTTCAGAAAATATGCATTTTACTGGAAAGTTTAGCTAAAATGGGTAAAACCCAATTTTGGCCCACGTCTTACATAAGTGTATATGTATAATGTGTGTGTGCATGTGTTTGTCTTTATGGGTAGGTAGCTTTAGTATTTTACAAAAATCATTCATTTATACATTTTACATGATGGAATTCAGAGATTACTGTAGGGGAGGGGGCGATCGACCAAGCCTTAGGGGAGCACTCTTAAAGATGGGCATTCAGAATTTGGACCCTAGAAGTAAGCCAAACTGGCTGGTGATGGCGGTGGCGATGGAGATGGCAAAGGCAAAGGCAAAGGCAAAGGCAAGGGAAACTCTGTATTAGATTTTTTGAAGCGAGTGAAACCAATATGTTGGTAGCCACACTCATCGTTACTGTGACCTTCACGGCAGCTTTCACGGTGCCTAGTGGATTTAACCAAAACGAAAGTGAGAATGGGGACGATGGTTTGGCAGTACTAAGGAAAAGAACTGCTTTCAGTATATTTCTAAATTTCTAATAGCTAATACTTTAGCTTTTGGTCTTTCCACTAGCTCAGTATTCCCCCACTTTTTTGTTTCAACAACAATTGAGGACACCACTTTTCACAAAAAAGTGGCACGACGTATTGATTTTTACACAAACTGGTTTGTTGGAGCATTGCTTGTAGATTTTATTGCAGGCACCTATACTTTGCGCCACACTTCTTGGGGATTACTGTGGCCGCTCTCCTTTGTTGTTGCTTACTAAGTAACATGTTATTTCCTCTCTCCATATGGAAGAAGGAAGGAGTACTGTCTGATAGCTAAGCCCAAGCTAGTCTGGGATGATTTAATTAATTGATTGGGGACCTTCAGAATTTGAAAGGAAAGGGCTTTAAAGCTAGCTATCTTAGCATTCTCATCAGCTCTCTTATAAAAAATGTCATTTTGACACACCAAAAACTTACTTTATCATTTTAACACATCATTTTTCAATATATCATTTATCAAATGTTCTATTCTTCTATTCTAAATATTAAAATAATATATTTACTCAAATCCCAACAATATACAAATAGACAGCCTCGTGGCTATCACCACCAACCAAGAACCACCACTACAACCACCGCCACAACAACAACCACCGCTACATCCACCGCCACAAACTACAACCACAATTACCGGTCTTCCAACAAATTCCAAATCTAAAAACCTCAACAAAAGAGGGAAAAAAAAAAAAAAAAAAAAGCCTCAAAACCTTCAACAAAACCCCACCATACACAACACAGCCCGCCACCACCATACCCAAGGTGACATGGCAGCTTCAGACCGAGGTGGCAATGGTGGCTTTAGACTGGCGACGATGGCATCCTTAGATCGGCGGTGATGGAGTCTTCAAATGAGAAGCGATGGCGGCGGCATGATCGGTGATCGGCGGCTTAATCAGTGAGGCCGCCGTACCGTTGATTTGAGGGTGAGGGAGAGTGATCTGAAGAAACCGTCTGATTCGGTGTATCAAATCATAGAACAGGGAGGAGAGATCGAAAAAAGAGAAAAAAAAAAAAAAAACCGGTGAACCTGATTTTATAAATCAGCGATGGTGGAAATTGTGAGATGATAGAGTGGAAATCAGTAATGGCTCATGATTCATGAATGGAAATAGAAAGCAAAAGGGAGAAGAAAAGAGTATGGGAGAGTGGTGATGGTGAAGCAAAAAAGGAGCGGCTGAACGTGAAGATGAAGTTATATTTTAATCGGATGAGAGAGAAAGATGAATAAAAAAGTAATAAACAAAAATGACATTTTTATCCGTACGCTCTCAAAAATGAGAATATACTGTAACATGTCTTATAATTTTAGCACATTTAACATATCTGATGATGCTTTGTTTTTGGTGTTTGGTGTGCCAAATGTGCCAAATATTTGACATTTGGCACATTTGACCCACCTAATGAGAATGCTCTATATGTAAGTTAATTGATAAGAACAAAGATTGGAGTAAGAGAGGAATGTTGTCAGTATGAGGAAAGTTTTTTCAAAATCTATACATGGGAGGCTGCTTGGATTTAGCCTTATTTGCTTTGCCTTTGTTTGGTGTGCCTTCTTTTTTCTTTTCTTTTTTTCGGTGTTGTCGTTGGTTTGGATGGTTTAAACTTTAAATTTTAATTTCTTGTTCATTAAAAGAAATAAATCATGTTATTTTTCTTGTGGTTGGTGTATACAAAAGTTGCATTCTCGCAGTGATTAATTGATGGGGGAGAACAAAGTTAATTAATTATTTACAATGGGTCCTATTGAATTTGATTTGGATATTGATTATTTTTATT
Organism: Quercus variabilis; assembly: GCA_030445155.1. Classification (NCBI taxonomy): domain Eukaryota; kingdom Viridiplantae; phylum Streptophyta; class Magnoliopsida; order Fagales; family Fagaceae; genus Quercus; species Quercus variabilis. Next base: position 7,221,734 of record CP129447.1, read on the forward strand.
TATTTATTAATTCTTGACACCTTTTTTAAAATTAATCAAATCATAACAAAAAAAAAAAAAAAAAAAAAAAAAAAGAGAGACAGAAGCCATCTGACCCACGGTGGAGAAGAAGACAACGCCTGCCTGTGTCCTTCGATCAACGGTGGAGCAAGCAATCGCTTGTTCTTAATTTCTCTATTTCTTATCATTGTAGAGAGTACCAGAATCAAAGTTGAAATAAAAAAAAAAAAAAAAAAAAAAAAAAAAAAAAAAAAAAAAAAAAAGAGCTAGGGAAAGGATGAGAGAGCTGGAGAAGGAAAGTACGACCCGGAATGTACTAGAAAAAGAAAAAGAAGGGTAGATAGTGATGGGAGTGGGATAGGTGTGTAGTGGAGAAAAAATCAAGAGAAAAAAAAAGAAAAAGAAAAAATAGAAAAGAGGGCTGTAGAAAGTGCTAAAAAAAAATAAAAAAAAAATAAAAAAGAGGGCGGGCTAGAGAGAAGAAAAGAGAAGAAAACAAACGTGTGGATGAAAAAAAAAATAAGAGAAAAATATAAAATCTTAATTGAAAAATATTACTACAATATTTTCATAATATTTTTACAATAAATTTTAAGTAACAAATTGTTATTAATTAATATTGACAAGTAAAAAAATAATTTCAGTAGTGGGTTCAAATTAGAACTAATAACAACTTTTCACATAAATTTTGTTGTGAAAGTATTGCGTAAAATATTATGAACATAGCATTTCTCATTGAAAAATATAGTTGTTAAAAAAAGAATAAATAAAAATTAAAAATAAATAAATAATGAATGAAGAAATAATATTTAAATAGGACAGAGAAAGAATAGAGAGTCTGTTGAAAAATGTATTTGAAAAAGTGAATAAGTAAAAGTTAAATACCACTGTAGAAGTTGCATTCTAGTATTTTCATTTGCTTCTAGTAATGTATTTGTATGCCTAGCTTAGCTAGATGATTAAGAGCAAAATTAGTTAGCATTGAGAAATGTCTACTACTTATATTGAGGATATAGAGTGATAAACGTCACTTGCATTTGCTTTTTCAACTGCTAACACTCATGCCCGGCATGTATCCACAAATGTTTCAGGGAAATTTTAGCTACAAATGCTTTTATTAGCGTACTCCTCCAATTATCCCATCAAGAATAAGATGCATGGTACATTATGATAGCATATAGGAATTAGACCTAATTTATGATTTTCATAAAGTTAAGCAAGCCTCTAATAATATTAGGTAGAAAAACATATTTGCACATTAATGTCAACTATTTTAATAATTTTTACCAATTACAAAAAATAAATACAGTGTAACATGCCTTGCTTGCGTATATGTATTTTTTCCTCTAATTATTGACTATTGAAGTGGTTGATTAATTTTAATTTTGCAACTTTTTCAGGGTAAGTGGATTTTCTCACTGTATATAGAAAGACAAAACAGATCATAGCAGACCTAGAAAATTTCTAGGGGAGGGGGGGATCCTTATTTATTTATTTATTTTTGAAAACGTCCTTATTTGATTGTCCTTTCACAAATGTTAATTTCTCTCTGTGTCAGCTTTCAAATCATAACTAGTTTATTTTGGGCCTTTTGGTTAGTGTTTTTGTTCTGCTTCTAAGTTTTACTGATGGCTTTGGTTTACTTTCTCTTTTTTTCACTTTTCAATGATTGCATATATTTTAAATTTGATTATTGCGTTCATTTAATTACCGCTGATTGATTTACTAAAATTGTCGTTTGATATCTGCTCTTTGTGTTGTTGTTTTTGAATATTAATGGGCAATATAAGTGCGTCTTACTTGAATAAATTGGGAAAGTAGAAGAAATCAAAAATACATTTCTAGAAATAAATACAATCTCACAACAAAAGATTGAGAACACGGTGAAACTAATACAGAAGTAAGATGCAATTTCTTCTTTAAATACTTTTTGAGTTTGATTAATGGATACTCTTAAAACATTTGTTAATGAAAAATTTTAAAAAAAAAATTTATATCATATTTGTAGAAAATATAAAAAACTGTTAAAAAAAAAAATTACATTTTTCTATTCCTATAAAAAGTTACTAAAAATACTTCTTAAATTAATTACTTTAAGACATCGGATACTTTTTTTACCTTTTTACTCTCTATAATTATAATACTCAAATACGCCCTCTAAGAGAAAACCATTAATTTATCTTCCTCAACCTTACGTATGTCTATCAATTAAGCAAAAAAAAAAAAAAAAAAAATCACATTTTTCTAATACCGCATAACCCTTATGCACAGCTCTGTTTTTCCAAAAGGAAAGGCCAGACTTTAGGTGGCCTCTGCAACAGGCTCATAAATGAGCTTTTGTCACATCTGGGCTGGACCACGAAATGTGCTGTGCATCCAACACCTTTTTTTTTTTTTTTTTTTGAGAAGGAAAATAAACTTCATAGCATTAATCAGGGGGCTTTAAGTTTTTTTTTTTTTTTTTTTTTTTTTTTTTTTTTTTGTGAAGGAAAATAAACTTCATAGCATTAATCAGGGGGCTTTAAGTTTTTTTTTTTTTTTTTTTTTTTTTTTTTTTTTGTGAAGGAAAATAAACTTCATAGCATTAATCAGGGGGCTTTAAGTTTTTTTTTTTTTTTTTTTTTTTTGTGAAGAAAAATAAACTTCATAGCATTAATCAGGGGGCTTTAAGTCAACCAAAGTAACAACATCTAAATTTGGTGGGACACACTCCATCCAAACTTGTAAAGAAAGGAAAGTCCTGCTCTCTGAGCTAAGGCGTGTGCGATTGCATTGCCTTGCCTATTAACATGAGAGAGAATAACTATGTAACAAGCTAACATAAGACAAAGTGTCTTTTAAAATATGACCACCAGCAGAATTTTCCATACCCTTATCACAAAGAAATTTTACTACAACCTCCGAATCACCTTCAAAACAAGACTACTGGAAACCTGTTTCAGAAACCAAGACTACTGCTCTTCTTGCTACCAGTAGCTCCAAAGCCACAATTGAGGGAGGTTTCTTAATCTTTTCGGACAAAGCAACCATAACTTGACCCTTAGAATTTTAGATAACAACACCAAGACCCGCTTCATTTGATTCATCAAACATTGCCCTGTCAAAATTGGTTTTGAAACAATCCTAAGGTGGAGGATGCCAATGTTTTTTAGAGGGATGTCTACTGCCCATGAAGTGACTTTCTTGAGATCCCTAAGTCTTGAAACTATGAAGATATTCTCGTGCGAAAACCGCAATTTTTCCCAGCGGCGAAGAAGGTACTTGGAGGCGAGATTTGTTTCTGTGGTACCATATAGACCACGTTGTGATGCTGAACAAAGGAGCTGTGTGGGGTTTTTCCTGAATCAGCTGCACTAAATTCGAGAAAGAGCCCGAGGCAGCTTTGTTTTTGTCAACCCAACCAAATCTATTGCCCAAACCATTTGCACCTTCTCACAACCCCACAAGGCGTGGAGAACAGATTCATTCTCCCTTAAGCAGAGATGGCAAATAGGACCGATAGGAATGGCTCTTTTCTTCAAATTTTCTTTTGAGGGTAGAGTGTCTGTGCATGGTCTCCATAAAAAATGCTCGATTTTCCCCGGTACATTCAGTTTCCAAATATTCTTCCAAAAAGACTTTAGAGTGGCAGAAGACATTTGTAGCCGGATTTCATGGAATAGGTACTAGAGTTCTCTTTAGGCCAAATGAGGATGTCAGGTTGAGGAACAGTACAAAAAGGCAGGGACTTTATAAGTGCAACTTCAAGCGGATAGAAACAAAGATCGATGAGATGGGTATTCCACCAACCTGTTTGGGCATCAATAAGTGTATCCACCGCAGAATCAAGTGCTAAAAATTTTTTATGGGAAACCACTTTACCTTCTGTTGAATTCAGTAACCAAGAGTCATGGAAAATCCTTATTGATTTACCATCTCCAACCCTCTACCAAGCTTCTCTCTCAACAAGTTTTCTAGCAAACAAAATACTTTTCCTGGCAAAGGAACCCGATGCTAACTTTGCTTCAAAGATCGAACTGTGGGGGAAATATTTAGCTTTGAAAACTTTATAAAAAAGGGAATCTATATCATGGACTAATCTCCACACTTGTTTTGCCAACATTGCTTCGTTGAAACTACATAAGTCCTTAAAGCCTAAACCTCCTTCCGGCTTTGGTTGACACAAAACATACCACTTCTTCCAGTGAATCTTACGTCTATCACCCCTTTGACCCCACCAAAATTTCCGAATGAGCATCTCAATATCTTGACATAGACCTATAGGCAATCTGAAACAACTCATAGCAAAAGTAGAGATGACTTGTACCACTGCCTTCAAAAGAACTTCCTTTCCAGCCTGTGACAATAATTTTTCCTTCCAACCTTGCAATTTGCTCCACCCTATCTTTTATATAGTTTAGACTTGCCTTTTTTCTTCTACCAACCACTACAGGTAACCCGAGGTATTTTTCATACTCTTTGATCTCCAGAACTCCAAGCAAATTTTTTAAAAGGTCTTTTGACGACTCAGGAACCCTCTTGCTGAAAAAAAGATTTGTCTTCTTCGACTTTATCTTTTGTCCTGAAGCCTTTTCATACTTTCTCAAAATTTCTTTGATAGTATTAACATCCTCAATCTGAGCCCGACAAAAAAGTAGGCTATCATCTGCAAAAAAACAAATGAGATATTTTTGGACCATAACAACAAAGAGAGACACCTACAATCTTCCTTTCATCCACTGCATGTTGGATTAGTCCATTTAGGCCTTCTGAACAAAGGAGAAAAAGGTAGGGGGAGAGGGGATCTCTTTGGTGGATACCTCTTGTTGGAATAATATGACATTTTGCTTTCCCATTCACCAAGACAGAATAAGCAACAGATTTTATACACTCCAAGATCCAACCGATCCAAGTACTGTGAAACCCCATTTTTTCCATGATCTTTTGAAAAAAAAAATCAACTCCAATCTGTCATAGACCTTACTCATATCTAATTTCAGCGCCATGTGACCCCCTTTTCCATACTTCTTTGTCTTCATGTGGTGGAGAGTCTCAAAAGCAACCAAGATATTATCCGAAATTGCTTTGTTAGATTGAAAAACACTTTGTGAATTAGAAATTATCTGAGGCAAAATTCTTTTTAATCTATTAGCCAAAACTTTAGAGACTAGCTTATATAAAATATTACATAAAGCAATAGGCCGAAATTCAGTAATGGATTCAAGACTCTTTACCTTAGGAATAAGAGCGATGAATGTATGATTCAGACCCGAAGAAATATGATTTGAGTTGAGGCAAGAGAGGACTGCTTTGACCACGTCATCACCGATACTGGACCAATAGTGTTGAAAAAAGATTGGAGGCATCCCATCCGGGCTGGGAGTCTAAAGCCATCTGTTTCAAAGCTATCTCCACCTTAGTCTTGGAAAAATTGGCAATCAAATCTGAGTTCATCTCCTCACTGACAACTTGCTAAGTGTGCTGCACTACATCTTCAATATTGCCAGGTGTTGAAGAAGAAAACAGGTTTTTGTAGTACCCCACAACCAGAGCTGTAATCTCATCTTCACCCAAGACCATCTCACCGTTTGAACCTCTTAGCTCTGTGATAGAATTTCGCCTAAATTTTTGGGAAGCCCTGTTGTGGAAATAACCTGTATTTTTGTCCCTCGAAACCATCCAATGGTTATGAGCCCTTTGTTACCATAATTTCTCTTCCATTTTGGGTTTTGGGATTATTCACGCATATCACTGCTAGTGGGGACGAGGGGTTGGTTTATTTTGTTTTTCTATGGTTCTATCATTTTCATTTTGGTGCATTTGATTATTATATGGCACTGTTTGAATGGAGTCGACTCTTGAGCAAGCACAGATACTTTGAAACCCAGTTGTTAGTTTCTCAATTTTGGCTTCAATTTTTTTTTTTAATGACAATTTTTGGCTTCGATTTAATTTCTCTTTTTTCACTCTTCACTGATTGCATGTATTTTGCATTTGAATATTACAATCATTTAATTACCACTGACTGGTTTGCTACATTTGTAGATATCTATTCTTTTCTTTTTCTTTTTTTAATATGTGCTTCTACTTGAAATATTTTTTTTTTCCCTTTTTATTAACAAATTTTTTCCTTTAACAAAAAGAATTAGAGAAAGACTTAATATAACATTACTAGATGTAACAAAAGTACATGTTAATCAACAAAATAATTGACCATATGATTTAGAATAAGATAAAAATTATGAAAAATAATACATGGGATCAATTCTAACTAATTTGTTAAGTATTTATAATCGACCTTAGTTTTAGGATCGTGATTTGTTTAGATTTATCGACGTAGAAGTTGTGTTAGAAATAAATTTTACACTTAAAAAGAGAGTATCATATTAAATATTTTGTAATAAATCTCACCCCAGTAAAAAATATACACAAAATTTTTTTAATAAAAAATAAATTTTATCAGTATTACTAAGAGAATTAGCATTGGAGAATGCTAATGCCATATGTAAGATGTATTTAGCATTTCAAGCCTTAAAATCTCTTACATCAGGGAATGCTAAAGGTAAGAATTGCAATTTTTTTTTGGCACTCTGCTATAGTACAATTCTACCTTTCTAAAGGTAGAATTGTACTATAGCAGTATTGTAAAAATAATAATAATATTTTATTATGTTTTTTCCCACGAAATCTTCTCTCTCTTCCTTCTCTGTTTCTCCGTCTGCTCTCTTCCTTCTCAATCCACCACTACCCGCCACCACCATAAACCATACCCACCATCAACCAAAAGCCAATCACCCACCTACCTTCCATCACTGTGAACCCCAACCCAAAATCAATCCGCCACCAACACCATAACCCATACCCATCCACAACCAGCACCCAAAGCCACACCGATCAACCCACAAATCCAATCACAAAAATCAAACCCCAACCCAAAATCAATCCGCCACCAATACCATAACCCATACCCATCCACAACCAGCACCCAAAGCCATTCCGATCAACCCACGAACCCAACCACAAAAATCAAATCCCACCAAAATCAATCAAAACCCAACAAAATTAAAACTCACCGAAAAACGATCCACGATCCACCGTAGAGACCTTGGAGAAACAGACGGTTGCTGCAAATGGAAATGGAAAAGACGGGAACAGAGTCTGCAAGCCATCACTCACTTGCAGTTGTAAAGCTCAAGCCAGCCACCAGCCACTAGCCACCAACAAGGACAAGCACAACCCACCACCACCCACACAAAATATGATTAAAAAAAGTTAATTGGGCCCGGGCTTGGGTTTGAGATTGACGGAGGAGAAGAGGTCAGAAATGGAAGGGATGAGTAGATGAGGAAGAAAAGAGAAAAGAGAGGAAGCAAGGGAGAACTCAATGGCACATGGATAGGAGCGGGGCGGTATGATCTGAATTTGGTTCGAAGCTTGAAGATGGGTCTCTTGGTCTTGGGCGTCTCTTTCTTCTAACGGTTTCTCCCTCTTCGGGTGTGTGAGTTTGGAATTGAATGGGTTGGAAAGAAATAATATTTTAAGGGTGGGTTGAAAAGAAATAATATTTTAATAAAAATAAAGTTTTGGGATGCAAGAGAAATGATAAAATAGTTTAATATAATGATAAAGTGAGTTTTTGAAATGATAAAATAGAGTAGAATTAGAATTTGCTGATGCTGATGCTCTAACGCAATTGCTGACCTAGCGGCTAGAGCAGTTGGCCAACAAGACTTCGGCTAAAATAGCCAAATATTATTATTTTTTAAAATTATTAATATTTTACTGCTGTTTAAAAATTATTTAATAGTATACTACTTTTTTTAAACTCGGAATTTTACATGAATCTCGCGGTTTAAAAAAATTGAGGATCATAAAAATGCCGTACGTTGAACATGAATTCTCAGCCATTAAAACAGGAAGATAACGTTGAACATTGGTCTGACGTGTCCATCATACTCATAGAGGTACCGTACTTCCATGACTTATAGGATCCTCTTCTGAAAGGGTTGTGTCAGAAGGACACATGCCTACGTGGGTTCAAAAGTGTGCACCCATTTCAAGTTTTAACATACTTCATCATCACCCACTCTGCATATTCCAGTGAACATGTCGCCATACGATATGCGGGTTTTTCTTTTTTCCTTCTTTTGTCAGGGTCAAGTGGGAGAGGTAGTGAAAAAGGCAGTGAAAGTCAGAAAGTGTTCGAAACAGAGGCAAAAGGAACTCGAGTTTAGTTTCGTAAACTAAAACTAAACTCGAGTTAAGTGGACTTTTTATCTCAAAATCGAATTTTACAAACTCTAGTTTTAAACTAATAATTTCGAAAAATAATAATATTTGGCTATTTTTGCCACAAAACTTCGCTATGCATGTTGTCTTGGATTGGAGTCACCTCTAATGATGTGTTGGTAATCTACGTTCTTCATCAAAATAAGGTCTTTATCAAGAATCGTTAATGGCTGCCAGGTAGACCTGCCTACCTATATACTACACTTCAAGTCTTAATAATTAAGAGAGACAGCGCACTAAGACCTATCACACCAATAATTTAAAAAGTTTCAAAGCATATGAAGAACGGTTTCTACTTTTCGTCGTTATTTGTATGTGAAAGAGAACGTACAAATATAACATGCAAAATGTTAAAAAAAAAAAAGAAAAAAAAGTCACCGACAACATCCTTTTTTTTTGGGATGGGGAAACAAACAATATTTCATTCCTGAAATTAGAGTACAACAGAAAATGAAAGCTACAAAAGCTGAAACTAGTCAAATAACATCTCCGATTAGATGTTCTACACAGTTGGGATTAACTCCGTGCCAAATTTGGTCTCCGAAACCGTCCTGATCAGTGATCTGATATCAAACCTTCTCTCACATGCATGTATATCAAACCTAACTTTTATGCATATCCAACCCTATCTGATATATGATTGTCAAAACATTATTTTTTGGGTGGGGACCAGATAAGTTTTAGGAGGCAAAAATATCAGTTGCACCTTAATTGAACTGGTTAGTGGATACTAGTTTCTATAATAATAAAAAATACTATCTCCTTATCATTTTTTTTGTTTCATTTTTTTTTTGTCTTACTTAAAAAATTAAACTTTTTAAGGAAATATCATTTATTATCTTGTTTATCTTTTACAAATGTACAAGTTTTCAAAATATATATATATATATATATATATGCTTACTAGGACTTGTACATGTTTTTTTTTTTTTTTGGGTGACCTTGACAAATATTATTGAAAGAAACCAGGACTCTAATTAAATTTCTACCACGATTAAATTTTCATTGAGATGACAAAATCTTGAAATGATCACTTTCTATTTCACGTTTGAAATAGATAATTCTAATCCTATTTTGGGTGCCATGTTTTTAGAGTGTATCTAAACCTTTTTTTTTTTTTTTTTGTGTGGTTAGTATCTAAATATCTATTTGTCTTCTTTATTTCATTCTTTTGGTTAAAATTTAAATTAAAGGAAGTTGCGTTCTAGTATTTTCATTTTGCTCTTGGAGGCGGCAGGAAGAACCAATGCAGTAGGGTGAAACTGCAAGTCGTCATGAGGGTTTGTATTCTGATGGTGAAAGTGACTTTAGTTACGATGGTTCTAATGTTGAAAGTAATTATGCATTCAGGAAAGTTGGTTGATGCTTATGCTCCTGTACATGGGACAGAGTCAAATATGCTACACAAATTTAAGCTGCCTATCTCATTGGCTGAACTTCAGAGTTTTGGTGGACACAGAAAAAGTTGCATTGAAGAATACTATTTGCTTGGTTGTCCACTGTATAACTCCTTGGTCTCTTATACAACACTAAGGCAACTGTCAAGACCCATCAGTCTCTAACTGCCTCTAATTGACTTGTACAGTCCTAACCGACTCTAATGTATCTCACGTATGGACAATATATCTCACATATGGACACTTAGACACGTATACTCACTACTGCATCACCGCCTGCACGGTACTGCATCAGAGCCTGCATCACAGCCTGCACTGCATCCCAGCACCAGCCCCCTCTTATTATACAACATACAAAGTACAAACCAGCACCTTTATTATACAATATACAAACTATGCCTAACAAGTATCAAGCTTTGTGCAGTGTGCATTGTCATTGTGCAGTGGCATTAGTGCTGTGGAGTGTGAGCTTATAGAAAAAGATGAAGAATCAAGACTCAGTGTGTTGTCTTTGTCCTATCAATTAAGTAGATTAAAAAATATAACTTAAAATGAATGACTGAGCTTATATAGAAAAAGATCAGGAATCATGAAAAAAAAAAAGAAAAAAAAAAGGGAAAGAATATAGGTAGAGGGGCAGGGTGATAAAAAAAAAGAGATTTATTATTATTATTATTATTTTTTATTTAGAAATTTGTAATCTCTATTTTAGTATATTTCAAAATAATTATGTTGTATTATTAATAAATTTGTCTAGTATTAATTTTAATTTTAGCATCTTTTAAGAATGAGTTAATAAATTTGTCTTGTAAAATTTAATTTTGTTAGTTAAAGTTTGGCTATTTTTATTTTATTTTTTCTATTTAATTTTTTTCATTTTAAAATACAATGAGACTTTTTTAATACATTTTACTGACTAATAAAAGGATTAAAATATTTTTTTGTAATTAAAATATATGGATAAATATTACACACACACACATATATATATATATATATATTTTCAAGTGGGGACCTTATTTTATTTGAGAGCTTTAGGTAATTGCATCAATTATATCTATTGTTCAGTCGACCTTATCTTAAGCAAGTGCATCAATTGCATCTATTGTTCGGCAGGCCTTAATCTTTCCTAACCCTACTTATGTCTATTCAACAAAGACAAATCACCTTTTTTTTCTCTAAAAGCTTGCATGTGTTGGTTCTCTCCGTGTATATGATATGGCGTAACCCTCATGCACAGCTATGTTTTAAAAAAAGGGAAAGCCAGCTTTAGGAGGTGGTATAACATGCATTAGAGGCATGTTTCCTTCCTCTCACGTGTGAGATCTAGAAAACATGCATCCAATGCATTGTGTATTTTCATAGACTTTAGGTGGCCAGTGCAACAACCTCAAAAATAAGCTATTGTCACATTTGGGTTGAGCCCATTTGGTATATGTGTTTAAAAATTAAAAATTGTTATTTAAAAACATTTGTAAAAATATGTGTAAGTGAAAAAATTTGTAAAAATACGTGTAATATTGTTTAAAAACTTAAAATAATTCTTTGAAAACACAAACCAAACACTCCTGTGCTGTGCACCCATTACTTTCTGAGTTTTGGTACTATGGTAGCGTTTGGATCCAACCGAAAACTCATGCGTTTGGTGTTTCAACGTTTTTTTATTTTATTTTATTTTATTTTTTAATCCAACGCCTCTTGCACTGTTCATGCAACATGAACCATGCGTTTAGGCCAATGAACAGTAACCACCAGTGAACAGTAATTTTTTTAACTTTTCCTTTCTATAGTTCTATTATTTTTGCGAATATATATATATATATATATATATATATATATATATATAACTCACAATATTTAAGTCTGTTTCTTTTTAAAACTTATAAACTCAGTTTTTATATTTTATCTACATTTTTTAAAAATTTCACTTTTTTTCTTTTTTTCTTTTTAGACTTATTTTACATACAAATATACTTTAATATATTTTTAACAAAAAAATTTAAATGTATTATTTCAAAATGGACACTAAAAAATTGAGGGCCCGTTTGATACGTGTGTTTAAATAATAATTTTCAATTTTTTTTAAAATACGTGTAAGTGAAAAAATGTGTGAAAATTCATGTAATATTATTTAAAAACTGAAAAACATGTACCAAATAGGTCCTGATTCTCGCAACAAGTGGGTTCACAACTCACAAATGTGTGGGATCCACGAGAGGCCTGCTAAATTTGAAGGGGCTGAAATTCGATAAATACCAAAAAAAAAAATTCAATACCCCTTATCCCTCACAAATTTTTTTCAACCTTTAGGAGTTGTTTAGTTTGTGTTTTTAAATAACAATTTTTAGTTTTTAAACAATATTACATATATCTTTATACACTTTTTTACCCACATGTATTTTCACATATATTTTTAAACAACAATTTTCAATTTTTAAACACGTTCACTCAAACAGGCCCTTATTTTTTCAACTTTTTATCGTTGATACTCTAAAATTGGCTCTCTAACCCCTTCTTTTTGCCTAATTAATTATTCATCTTTCTCTTTTTTGTCCCCTTCTCGGCTTCTACTTATGGCTTTTTCTTCCCCACCTGCCTTCACCTCACACGTTCTTTTCCTTACCTTCTTCTCCTTATTTTCCCCCCATTCCCCCCATTTAGAGTCTTGTTAACATTTCACTATTATTTCTACTCTCTTTTCCCCTCTCAAATCCGCACTCCACCTCAATACTCACACTTGTTCCTTACTTCTTCATTCTTACAAACCGCTCCTCACTCTTAGACCATTACCACCCAATTGAGTGTTTGTACGTACCTCAGAATCATATGACTTTCTTTGTTCATACTTGTTTGTTTTGTTAGAAAATCCACGGGTCTCCTTCATTTCGTTTGTCGCCCTTACTCTCCCGCTGTGCAAAGAAAAGGTTGCTACTTCTTTCCTCCTTTTGTTTGCCTTGCAAGACGTTGGTTTCATGTTAGGGATGTTTGGAAAATTTTTAAGTTTTACCTAGTTTTATTAGTCTTTAAAAAAAAAAAAAAAAAAATTGTATTAGCTACTAATCTTTTTTCCCCCACATTGCTAGACAGGTTAATAACCAACAATTGAAGAAGGAAGGCAATTCAGAATGAATCCTGAAGTGTTTCGAGCTGCTTCCGCTGGTAATTTAAGTTTCTTTGAGGAGGATTCCAATAGTAAGCTTCTCGAAGTGACACCTGAGAAGAACACTGTTCTTCATGTTGCACTGCAATTCAATCAATTTGAGGTTGCGGAAAAAATTGTAAGTTTAAGTCCAAGCCTTGTTTCACAAAAGAACTCCAAAGACAATACTCCGCTACATGTTGCTTCGAGGGCAGGGTGTTCGTCAATAGTAAAGCTACTAATAGACGAGGCCAAAAAAGAGAATGTTGAAGCTGGTGGCGCCGAACAGCTGCTTCTGAGCATGGTGAATAAGAATAGGGATACAGCCTTGCACGTCGCTGTGCGATATTGTAACTTTGAGGTTGTGAAGGAACTAATTAATGAGAAGGATCCAGCAGATCTGGTAAACAAAGCGGGTGAATCCGCACTGTTCCTCGCTGTGGAGAGACAACGCTACGACATCGCTTATCATATCCTAAAAAAAGCTCAAACATGCTCCTATGCTGGAAGGGACAATATGAATGTCTTGCACGCACTTGCCTTTTGCACAAGTGATTGTAAGTGCTGCTCGAATCTGCTCCTAAAATATGTTTCCTCTTCTCTTTTAGGTTCCTTTGTGGTGGGTCCTTTGTAATGGTATGCCTTTTTTAACAAATATACAAATTTCAGCAAATTTTTTGTTAAAAACGAGTGTCGCTGGTTGAAAAATTATTTTATTATAATATTTTTAGTTTTTAGCAAAAATAAGTTATATTTAAACAGATCTATTGGATTCAAGTTATACTTTATGTAATTTTAAACAATATTATACTAGTTAACTTATTATTTAATTTATATTTTGAAAATTCAACCGATCAATTACATGTTTTGTATGTTTTTAATATGCATGTTAATTTTCATGCTAATCAAATGTAATTTACCATTCGATCTATAAATTCATCTTTTATGTATTATATTAAACTAGCATGTAATTATGTTCATATGCATGTACATTTAAAACCATTCAGCGTGTAATTTTGTGCATATGCACAAACAAATTTAAAACCAATCATATTTATATATATAAATATATATATATATATATATATATATATATATATTTAAAATTAGAATTTAATTGGATTTAGACATTTTTGTACCCAATAATTTATTTGCTCTAAAATTTAAAAATTAGAAGGGGCACATGGCACAAAATTGAACTTCAAGTAAAATTCAATTTAAAATCTAATTGAATTTAGAGTCTTTGATTTTTGCATCTAATAATTTACTCGACACAAAAATTAAAAAATTAAATGAACACATGACGCAAAATCGTACATGATTTAAAATCTAATTGGATTTGGACTTTTCAATTTTTGTACCTAATAATTTACTTGCCACAAAAATTAAAAAAAAAAATAGATAGACACATTGCACAAAATTAAAATTCAATTTATAATATAATTGAATATAGACTAGCTCTTTAATTTTTGCACCTAATAATTTACTTAACACATAAATTTAAAATTAAATAAGACACGTAACTAATAATTTACTTGACACAAAAATTAAAAAATTAAATGAGACACATGACACAAAATCAGACATGATTTAAAATCTAATTGGATCTGAACTCTTCGGTTTTTGTACCTAATAATTTACTTGCTACAAAAATTAAAAGAATTAGATAGGGCACAATGCACAAAATTAAACTTAAATTAAAATTCAATTTAGAATCTAATTGAATTTAGACTCTTTAATTTTTGCACCTAAGAATTCATTTGACACATAAATTTAAAATTAGATAAGACATATGACACAAAATTAGACTTCAATTTAAAATTTAATTATATTTTCTCTCCGTTTCATCTATTATTATTATATAGACTACAAAAACTTAAATTTAAATAGTTAGTTGATGACATAGTTTTTAATCTTTGATCATCTTTAAATTTTATAAGCATGAAAAATATACGAAAATAATATAATCTAGCCGTAGATTTATTAAAATTCATATCTAATTAAAAAAATATTGAGTAGGGTAATATTACTTGAAGATACACTTAACCCATATATATATATATATATGACCACAACTTATTACACACTTTTCTACAACTCTCTTATATAACTTGCTGTAAATAGTGTAAGTTTGGTCTTTAACTTTTTAATATTGTATTAAAATGGTTCTTGTCTTTAAGTGATATATGGAAAATAATAACGTGATTAACGGAAAAAATAAAATATAAATTTATTGCCACTTGGACTACCACATGTCCTAAACTAAATAATAATAAATAAATAAATAAATAAAACTTAAATCTCATTAATTTTTTCTTTTTGCACTTTCTCAGTAAAATTTTCTCAGAAACAAACATATAAAAAAAAATTTCAAAATCCAAACTCAAACCCAGATTCTCTTTAGTCTTCACCACTTCCCTCAATTCCAAAACCCATTCTCCCTACTCCCAACAATTGCACCCATAGACCCACACAGCCACATTCCTTCACTGACTCAACCCACCCACATTTCCCTCTCTCCCTACCTGGACTTCCCATCCTCCACCATTCACCATCCACACCGGTCCACTCTCTCACCATCCATGGCCCCCAATCCCACACGCCAATCTTCTTCACTCTCTCCCCAAAAGAAGGCCCAATCAAAGGCCGCCACATCACCCTCTCTCTCTCTCTAACCACTCTTTCCCCGTCACCTATTGAAAAGAGATTTTATTGAGATTAAAATCAAGGAAGCAAGATTGTTTACCTACACTGTGGTAAAATGAATGGATTTTAAAAGATTCATAGCTTGCCTTGACCAGCTGGTATATTTTTCAAGGCTAGTGATGATGGATTCAACATTTATATAGTGGTTTTGCTGAAGATGAAAGATCATCTTGCATGTGACAGTGAGACACAATGGGGATTAGGGCCTCCTCTGCCTACTAAGGTTGCATTTATGACTCTGACTATGAGGGTTTTCTGTTTAGATGCCAAGAAAATGAAATTTTCTCTTAGTGGCTGGGGTTTAATCTTTGGTTCTAATTTTTTTTAGTACATGTTTGTTTCCAAGGAAAGTTTACTAGAAAGATGACAAAGTGCAAAAAAGAAAAAGAAAAAAAAGAAGGTATTTAAGATGTGTTTACATGTGCACTTGCATTTTTTTTGTTTAGGCCATGTGTCAATCCAAGTGGTAATTTATGTGTTAATAAATTTGTATTTTATTTTGGTTATTAGCCATGTCAATATTTTTCATCTATTACTTTGCAGTAGGGACTAATTTAACACAATACTAAAACGTTAGGAACTAGATTGACACATTTAAAAGGACAGTGACCAAATTGACATTTGGCATAAAAGTTAAAGACCAAATATGTAGTTTACCTTTTTTTTTTTTTTTTTTGTATTAATTGGAGCTTAAGGGGGGGGGGGGGGGGGTGGGGGGGAGTTTAATTAGTACAAAGTTCATGTATTTCCAAAAGGAAGTTTAATTAGTACATCTTATAGGATATTAGCATTACTTAAACTAAAAAGGTTAGTCTATCTGTCACACACGTATGTTAGACGTGTCAGCTAGCTATGCCTTCAATAAATCCTACAAGTGCAGGATTGTTGAAAAATAATAACTTGGCTAGGAAAACAACACTATCTTAAAGCACTAAGATATAGGGATTCACATAACACATTTATTGGTACGTAGTTTTAACAATTTTATTTTATAACTTAATTAGCTAAAACTATACAAATGATAATTTTAGTAAGATCACAAGTGCACAATAAGAATACAAGAATTAATTTTCTATAGTTCTATGAATTCAATAGATTTTAGGCATGACAAAACCGGTGAATTCATTCGCAATAAATCCTAAGAATTTAACATACCTAAAGTCAACATTAAATCAAAGAATTTTACTGAATTAAACACTTTTCTAGATAGAAAAATCAATCATAAACACAAAAATTTAAGCATTAATTAAAACCAATAAAGTGTTGTTAAGAACCTACCAATTGATAGTTGGGTTTCACTTCTTGCCTTAATAAGGCTTCTAGCAAGCCATTATACCAACAAAACCTATAAAAAGTAAAAATTGAAAAAAACTGTAAGAAAAACCTAAATTCTGTTCTAAGACTGCTCTCCCTTGATTTTGACTTATAAAGCCTTTAAATAGGCTAAGATATCCTATTACAAGTATATATCTCGTTTGAAAAGGAAAAAAAAAAATCATCTGATTTGTAGGCACCTAGTAACCGCCTGTTTTTTACCCTTCAAAGTTAGAATCAGTGCCGGCTCAATATGCTAAGCAACTGAGGCGATCGCTTAAGGCCCCTCAGCAAAAAAAGGCCCCAAATTTCAACAAATCAAAAAATTTTAAGTCTCAAAATGTTAGATGATAAAATAATGTCAATAAGGACCCAAATAAAACCAATAAAAACCAAAATTTGCTAACTCAATTGTTGTGAAAAATGTTGTATATCGTAACATTATTTCTACCCAATAGGATCTATTTCTCGAAAGTATTAATTAAGCCCAAAATTTTAACCAATAAATAAAAAATAAATTTTTTATCAAAGAAAAAACTAGAACAAATAAATTTTTCGTTAGATGTGTAACCTTTCACCTTCTCCATGGGTGTTTTTTAGTATAGAATTCATTAACTCCCATACTGAGAAGCTAAAAAAACACACTCTCTCTCTTAACCAAACAAAATCTCTCTCAACAAAACAAATAAAATTTAAAGACAAAAATTACATACATATTCAATCTCAAACCTCAATTTTTCTTGTATGAATTGCTGGAAATTTTGCCCCACTCTCTATTTAAAGCATAAAAAAGAAATTATTTTGAAGCTGTAGCTACTGCACTTCAGACCTTCTTCTCCTCATTTGAGTCTGATTCTTAGGTTTGTTACTTCTTTAGATTGTTTCTTTCCTGAACTTTCTCATAATTCAAGCTATCTTGTTTTACTTTCTCTTTATTTTATTCTTGGTAATTACTTTAAATTCTAACACAGCACATAGGTAAACTCATTTTCATGGAACGTGGAGTAGCATAAGACCATAAATTTATTTTATTTTAGCATAAGACCATCTTAGGGTTTTAATTTTTTAAATAAATTTCACCTTCAATTTTTTTTATTTTTTTTTGGTTGAGAATTTCGTTGATTCGTTATAAAAAAAATTTTACTTGTATACTCTTATATGGGTCCAGATTAACACTTGTTGTTATTTTGTTAACAAATAAAACTATTTTTGTGAGGAAAAAAAAAATCTACGATTAAAAAATTTTAATATTTAATTATTTTTTTAAAAAGTCCCACTCAAAATTGTTGTCTTAGGCCCCAAAACACATTAAGTCGGCCCTGGTTAGAATAGAGTTATCTTTTTATCCTAACTTGAATAATTTCAATCCAACATTTGTGTTGAAAGTTGCCCACAACTGGAAGGCTTGCACAAGTAGTTGAAATCCTAATATGAGTTTGATTTGAATTTAATACGAATTTCTTTTTATTTTTTGCTCCAACTGGGTTGGCCTTCTTAAACTTTATTATGGCATTTGTCAAAATTTAGTCATAACCCCTTTCATTACACAAATTTGCTCATGGCTTCCTTGATAAATTTTGCTAATATTAATTTCATTCTCCTACGGAAGAAATATTTAGTATTAAAATTTATGATATAAATATGCATGCATTAATGATATTAAAATTCAAAATATTAATTTATTATTTAACATTATTCCAAATATAAAATACATGAATTATTACAAAATATTGATGATAATACTTTTTAATAATGATATAAATATGCAAAATTATAATCTTTTTATTGTCCTCATTGAGAGCACCCGGCCCCCACCATCGCAGGATGTGTCCAGAATAGATGGAGCCAAATAGTAACATCCCTAGCCATCCTTGAAAATATTTAAAAGGAGCAACACATATTTTGCTTATGCACATTTTTAAAAATAAGGTTTTTACTTTTAATAGGCATAATTTATTTTTATTTAACTTGTTTTTAAAATAATAAAAATTAATACAAATAAGTTCATCTAGACACAAGATATGAGTGCCTTAAAGTTATTTATCAGGTATGAGTATTTCTAAAGTTATTGCGTTTGTTTTATCCAATTCAGACATTATTAATTATCAAAAAGTAACTAGACTTTTATTAATGGGTAATTATTGAATATTTCGAGAGTATCATAAATGCGTATTTTCCACTTTTATAAAACTGTGAGTTTCATTAATTAATTTTTTTATAGGACTTACAATTCATGTGAGAGGAGGAAATACACATTTATGGTATTCTTGGAGTATTTAATAATTTTCTGTTATTAATTAACAAAATAGTTTAGGTAATTAATTTTTTTTTTTTTTTTGAAACTTTTAGGTAATTAATTGTTAAGATAATTTACTACCTCAAAAATTTAAAATTCTACTTTAATTAAAATTCTATCACAAAAAATTTCAAGAAATTTTAAAAATAAATTAATAATTTATTTTAATTATGTGCATCATCTTTCATAAGTTGTACTTATTTAATATAATACAACTTACACTATATATATATATATATATATAGTATTTGCGACAAATTTAATGTAGGTGAAAATATATCGAATATTCTACAGTAGTTAACTTAAAAGTACGTATTCGTCAACTACCTTAAAATTTTTGTTTCTTAATTTTATGATATATTTTGTTAATAAAATTTTCTTCTTATTATTGATTTTTTTTTTAGTTTACTTATAATTCTTGATTAACAATACATCTTTCAGACATAATACTAATGAAAATGTATAATCATATGCATATGATTTGTAGGGCCCGACGTTATATATGGACGTGCAACACTAATTACGAAATCTCTGAACACATTGAAAAAGAGTCCAGACGGTAATTATATTCCAGAAGGTAATTATTTACTCAACTCGATCAGGAACTTTTTTTATTTTTAAATCTTAAGAGTAATTATATTCTTCTCTGTTGAGGTTTGAGCTGGTCAAATTTGAAGGAGAGAAACACTCCTCTCTTCTGGTTTGAGGAAAACACCACTCTCCCCCTCTTATTAATATCAGTAATGAAATGTTCTAAATTTTAAAAACGATTCTCTTTACCAAAATTTAGACATGGTTGGTAAAAAGATTTCATTTTTTAATAAAAGTTATTTATAAAATTTTTTGTATTATTAAAGAGCATGTGGAATTCTTATTTTTATCTAAAAAGAAAGTATATAGAATTTGGAAATTGTTCTTTTAGTTTTAAACAAACTTTCTCAAATTCAATTATTTTTTTTCCCTACAATATAAAGGTGGCTCATGATGATTGTAACTCTTTTTATTTTTTATACAAAATTAAATTTTGTTTTGATTGTATTCATCAATTCATCATATTGTTCACATTATACTTTCATTGTAAAATATTTTAAAATAAGAAGATTATACGATTGATTGATTTGTTAATAATTGTTAATGTATGTTATCATTATTTACATAGTATTTTAACAATTGTTAACATTATATGAATTTTTGTATAATCATATAATAAAAAAATTCTTCTTATTTTTTATCATAATTTTCTCCTTAAGATAATTAGATTGTAATTTCCAATTAATTTTTATTTTCTCTCCTTTTTAATTACATAATTGTACTATTTATTATTTCTACACTCTTGTTGAGCCACATCAACGACCATGTCATTATCCTTTTTTCTTTCAAATTTTTCCTATAATTGTTCTTAACATTTAGTCATTTAAGGTGAATTAAAATTTCCATTATTTAACAATCAAAATATCATCTCTCTTTTATTTTTAACTCTTCTCATTATTAATTTATCAACTTATTGTTACACTTTCTCTAACTTTTCTCCCTCCTTTTTACCTTTTCATCTTCACACTACTATCTACCTTAATGTATATGTGGTATAATGTTATAATTTTTTGCCTTTTCATCTTCACACTACTATCTACCTTAATGTATATGTGGTATAATGTTATAATTTTTTTATTTAAAATTTATTGAAGAGAATTTGTTATCCTTAAAAATTGAACTATTTCTAAAAGTATTTCTCATCTCTTTATCTCTACAAATATATCATTCTATTATTTTAGATGTTCTATTTTTTTTTTAAAGAAACTTGGGTGTGTTTGATAAATATTATTATTTTTTGAAGTGGTTTATATTCTTTAAAATTTTGTTATAGTGTTTTTTTTTTCTCGGTACAAATAAACATTTTAAAGTTTCAAATTAATGATCAAATTTCTCATTCTCGTAAAAAGATTATCATGATAATAAAAATTCATCACAAATTTATAATTGATATTACTCAAATAATTGATAAATTAAATTTACATGGATATTACTCAAATAATTAATAGACACATTCAAATACATAGCCATATAGATTTTATTTTAATATTAACTCAAATTCTCACTTCAAAATATCTAAGAATTAACTCAAATAAAAAATATAAGAGAGAAAGAGAGTACATGTAATGGGGAACTCAAAAAACAAACTACCAAAATGTATCAACTCAATGTAGAGATACAAAAAATACAAAAATTCATTAATCTAAAATAGAGTTTCAAGAAAAAATAAATAATAGAGAGAGAGAGAGAGAGAGAGAGAGAGAGAGATTAATCACCTTTTTGGGGAGAGAATGTGAGAAAAATAGTAAATTTATATTAAAGAAGATAAGTAAAAAAAAAAAAAAAAAACTCGAAAGAAAATGTGTAGTTGTAAACAATAAATTATCCAAACCATGCTAAATGTGTAATAGAATAACATTATATCATTATTTACCAATATTCAGGCATTTTACCCTTAATTTTTTAAAAAATTGGCAATATGCCCTTGTTTGCAAACTATATAGGAGAGTGCCCTTGTTTCGATACTCGATTCGTAGAAAATAGAGTTATGCCTGATCAAACTTAAAAAAAAAAAAAAAAAAAAAAAAAAAATTGCAGGGAACTTGAGTTTCAAAAAATCGAGTTCCATGCAAAATTTTTTTATAAGTGTGATCGCCCTATACCAGGTTCAGGGAGTCCTATAGTAGCATTTTTAAGCTCTATAGTGACGTTTTAAAACCCTATAGTGGCATTTTCCTGCAAAAATAAAAATTTTATAAGTGTGATCACCCTATACCAGGCTCGGGGAGCCCATAGTGGCATTTTTAAGTTCTATAGTGACGTTTTTAAGCCTTATAGCAGTGTTTTCTTGCAAATTTTTTTTTTATAAGTGTGATCACCCATACCAGGTTCAAAGAGCCCTATAGTGGCGTTTTTAAGCCCTATAGTGACATTTTAAAACTCTATAGTGACGTTTTCCTGCAATTTTTTTTTATGAGTGTGATTGCCCCATACCAGGTTCTGGAAGCCCTATAGTGACGTTTTAAAGCCCTATAGTGGCGTTTTGGAACTCGATTTCCATAAACTTGAGTTCCATGCATTTTTTTTTTTGTTTAAAAGTTTGATCAGACATAACTCGATTTTCTACAAATTGAGTATTTTATTGAAACTCAATTTTAAGATAATCGAGTATCGAAACAATGGCATATCTCCATATAGTTTCAAAATAGGGGCATATTGCTAATTTTTTTTAAATTAAGGGCAAAAGACTAGAATTCCCCATTATTTACTACATTCATAGGATAACATCTATCAATCAAAGAAAAAAAAAAGAAAAAAAAAAGAAAAAAGAAGATAACAAATTAAAATACTACCAAATCATATTAACCTAAAGTAGTGTTCAACACAAAAAAAAAAAAAATTTATCCTCCTAAAATAGAGATGCAATCAAGAATTGAAAATCCACCAAAATGAAGGAAAAACATTATATATGTATATATATATATATATATATATAGAGAGAGAGAGAGAGAGAGAGAGAGAGAGAGAGAGAGAGAGTATTCACCTTTTTGTGCAGACAAAAAGGAAAACTTATAGTAAATAAAATGGGAGAAGAAGAGTCAAAATAAAAGGAAAAATGAAGGGATAAAGAAATTGTAAAGTTAAGATCTAGAGTAGTGGAAAGATAAAAAGGTAAAAGTAATGAGGAAACCTTGGAGGAAGTGTAATTGTAAAGTGAGAAATTAATGAAGAGAAAAATAGTTAAAAGGAGAGAGATAATGTTGAAAAAAGTGGAAGATGTGGCTTTTAAATATTACATTTTAACTTTTAAATATATACAAACATAGATTAAAATACACAACTAAATTTTTTGTATAGAAAGAAAGTGAAGAAGACAAAAAAAGATGTCAAACTTTTTAACCATTAGACATTATACTAATAATGGTGTATCTAAAAGGTGGAGAACCTATTATTAAAATAATGGAAGAAAGTGAGGGAGGGGGTAGATGACTTAAGTGAATTGGTGTGTTGCACAAAAAGGTCAATTAAATATAAAATACTGTAAATTGTATTGACCTCCCGTGGATATCAGGGTAAATAGTTTATATTTTATGAGACTTTAGTATTTTATTCTAAATTAGAGGAGTGAAGAGTGTAATAATAAAAAAATCTCAGTGGAGGTCAATACAATTGATAGGTTAAAAAATTATTGACCTTTTGTGATAAATTAACCAATTAATTAGTCAAGTTAATTAATTAATTCAATTAACATGCAATACGCATAGTAGTACAAACAAATCACCAACTAAGTTAATATGCAGCGGAAAATAAAATTGATATAGTGATTTTTTTACGAATGGAAAAAATTTCTAAGGCAAAAACTCCACCGAGTGAATTTAATGTCACCACTTCCTAGACTCTACTATTATCACAACAAACAGTTACAAGTAAAGGAATTCTAGTACTTTATACTAACCTACAGTTGAACTCTTACCCCAAAACATAATTAGACTTATTCTGTAGTGACAATCTCTCATTTTCAATGCACGGCTTCTAGTACGTAATTAACCAATCGATGCACAGATTCAAGTATGTAACTAACCACCAACTTGAGAAAGATGTTGGCTGCAAAGTTCTTCAGTTCATTAACACGATGAAAATCACGAAACTCCTTAATTGGTTACAAAACCCTATAGCATACAAATGCAACAGCTTTTTCAAGAGAATATGAATTAGAGCATATGTCTACAGTTACAATATGCTTATGAAAAACTTTTGCATTAAGTTGCACTGACTTGTATTATCTATGACGGTCCTTAAAATAATTCTTATACATGTTTAGGGTTGTGAGAAAAGAAATCCTAAACATGTATACACAGATATGTATGAAATCACATTTGAAAAACTGATTTTCGTAAATCTTGATAGATAGGTTATCTATTGAGTAGTTGTCGAGCATCAGGTTGAAGATCCCTTTTAAGCCTCGATAGATGCTATTTGTTGAGTTAGCTACCGAGTTTTAAAATCCAGCATTTCTTCACTTGTTTCTTAGACAAATTTGCATGGTTTTAACACTTAGACTTGATCTCTTGTTCTTTGAAGTATTAAACACATCCTAGATCTATCCAATTACAAGTAAAGTGAGTTTTGTTATAGAATTAGTCAATTTTAAATGACATATGTTCCTAACATGATTCATATATGTCCTAATAACAATTTTTCTCAAATAAAACTCCACCAATGAGTAAAAATGTATAGTCAAATTTTGAATTTCCAAATTGTAAATGCATTTTTACTTTAATCAAAACATACCAATAATATTTGAAATTTTTTTAAATAGTTAAAACGTGAAATCTGCCCCCGCCCCATCCCCAGTTTGAGTTAATCCAACAACTCTAAACCAAAAAAAGGCATAATATTGGCAATGGCTTAAGTTGTCGCTCAAAAAATAAATTTTTTACAGAAAATCTATCAATTTTTTATTTAAAAAAATTAGCTCTTCCTTTTATCTTTTTTTTTTTTTGAGAAACAGCTCTTCCTTTTATCTAGATATTGCTTACTTTATACACATAAGGATCATATATTTGGTTTTAGGTTTTAGGTTTTTTTTTATTTTTTTAAGAGAATCGTTAATTATTTTATTTTAATTTTTATAATTTATTGTACATGTTTAAATAGACATTTTGTATACTCATTAGCGTTTAAGAAGATGGCAACTTTTGTAGCTATGTGTTTTCGTTTTTCAATTTATCTTGACCAAGTTAATAATACTATAGTCCATCATCATGCTTGGAAAACTAGGTTTTACTAATTCCAAGCAATTCTTTAAATATCACAAGAGTCTGAAATGTTTGGTCCTTATTACGGGGTTAGCTAGGTTCAAACCTCTTTGCCTTTTGTTGTGTAAGGGGAAAAAAATTCTCTTAATATGTACTAGCCTGAACCATATGACTTTATCTTCTTAGGTTTTATGAAAGCAGTGATGCGAAAATGGCCATCTGCAATTGAAAAACCTGATAACTCTGGATCGACTCCTTTACATATTGCCGCATTTATGGGTAATGAGAAATTTGTTAAGCTGCTTTTAGAAGTGGCTTTAGAAATGGACCCGCCGAAGTCCAATATTGCATATTCAAAGGACAACGAAGGCTCATCTGCTCTTCACATTGCGGCCAGGGAAGGCAATGTTAAGGTAATGAAAGAACTCATCAATAAATGTCCAGATATCTGTGAGTTGGTGGACAACATGGGTTGGAATGCTCTCCATGTTGCTGCAGAAAGTGGAAAGAGTGCGGCAATCACTTTTTTTCTGGAGAGACGAGAGTGTAAGGGTCTTATCAACGAACAGGAAACAGAAGGAAACACGCCTATGCATCTGGCGGCCTACGAAGGGCATTTCCAGATTGCTTCTCAATTGGGACGTGAGAATGATGTTGACTTATATTCTACGAACAATGACGGCTTAACCACAATGGACAACGCTTTGTTAAAAGAGAAGTTATGCTTTCGGCTAAAGGTACACCCACTCAATCTTGCTCTGCTGAATCACATACTATTGCACAATTTATAGAAATTTTCATAATTTGCCTTTTTTGGGGTAGATATATAGATATATACAAAAATAGGAATACAAATACTCTATATATCCTACTTTCTTTTTTTTCTTTCTTTTTTTCTTTTTTTTTTTTTTGTTTCATGTTACATTCTATCAATCACAATTTATTATGTATTTGTTTGATTTTCTTTATAAAATGACAAAAGTTTAAAATGAAAAAAGGGAAAAAAAAAAACAAATATATATATATATATATATATATATATATATATCAGTCACATGGCATACATGCATGTATATTTAGAGTTAGATGGGATGAGCCCACAATTAGGGTGAGTGGTCTTACAATTAGTCAGTCACATATCTTAAATCACTCAACTACTTATCTTAATAAACTTCTATGAAGATCAAAAAAAAGAAAAAAAGAAAAAAAAAAAAAAGAACAATTTAGATTTCCTTCTTATAAAAAATAAAAAATAAAAAAAAAAAGTTTAAATTTGAACTCAAATTTAATTGTACTTATCAAGTAAACTAAGTAAACGATCCATAGGTCATGGGTTAAAAGTATGTAATACTGAGTTTAAGTAATGATTATTACTGTTGTATATTTATTCTACACACACTGCCACCTGAATTAAAATCATGTTTAGATGATTTTGGTTAAAATTGTAAAATACTGAAATTATGTTTTGAAACACTATTTCAAAATTTTAATTGAAATTGTTTTTTAAAACACGATTTCAAAGAGATTGTATATAGAGTGTGTTGTAGCAAGTGTGAAATAACAAGATTATCTCTAATAAATTTTACATATGGATGAAATCAAGAGGGAATTGCGGGTGAAACTGAAAGGCGCTCAACCAAGTCTAAGGGGAGTACTCTTATTGAAAGCAAAGTCAGATCCTGAAGTACCGGCAGATCCTGAAGTACCGGCAGACAAGAATATCTCCGACTCCAAAGCAGAAAGTAAGGAGAATTCCGACACCAAAGCAGAAAGTATGATGGATTCCGACACCGAAGCAGATGGTAAGATGAATTCCAACTCCAAAGCAGATATTATCATGAAAATGACTAAGAATTCCAACTCCAAAGAAGATAGTATCTTGAAAATGGCTAAGACCAATATGTCCAACTCCAAAGCAGATCGTATCAGGAAAATGGCTGATGCCAATATGTTGGTAGCCACACTCATCACAACTGTGACCTTCACGGCAGCTTTCACAGTGCCTGGTGGATACAGGAGCCAAGGTGTGGATGAGGGCACGGCAGTAATGAGCAAAACAAATGCTTTCCATGTATTTCAGATGGCTAATACTTTGGCTTTTGGTCTTTCCATTACCTCAGTATTCTACAACTCTGCCGCGATGACTTTAAACTTTTTTCAACCAAGAGATCATCAACAACGTGCCCTTTTTTTCACAACCTATTCTATTTTGTTATTGCTGGTAGCTTTTGTTTCAGGCACCTACGCAGTTGTGCCACACACTGTGGGGATGACTACGGCCGTTGTTGTTTGTTGTTGCTTCTTTAGTAACCAAATTTTATCTTTACCAGACTTGCTGGTTCTCACTTGCGCCGGCTTGACACAAAGTTTTGCTCGAGTAGAGAACCAAGAAATAGACGAAGAAAAGTCCCGGGATGATTCCAAAGCCTCTCCTGTTCAGGAATGATTTGAAAGGAGAAGTGCTTCAAAGCTTTGTTTTGCAAGTTGGTATGGGCACATTTGGAATAAGAGGAATGTTGTCAGTCTGAAGAAATCATTATCAAGATCATTGTTAATATGGGAGGCTTCTTGTGTTTATAAGGCTTGTTCCAAAGCCTATGGTGTGTTAGTGTGTTGCTTTTTGTGTGTGGGGATTTTATTTATTTTTAAATGGACGTGTGTTGGTTTGATTGTATTATCTTTACTTTTGAATAAAATTTTAATCATTAAAAAAAAATGCATGTTATTTTTGGTGCACACCAAAATAGCATGTTTTCTTGCGGTGATTATTAATTGATGAGTCCAAAGTTAAATTATTTAGAAACGGGTCGTATTGAATTTGATTTTTTTCTCCTTGACACCTCTTGACACTTGTGTGAAGGAGGTTTATTTTCATGAGAATGTTATCTTTTAATATTGTTGGTAATATAGATATATCTATTTGGAAATAGCTTATTTTCAGTAGTTTAACCACACAAAATGGGACAAAAAACAAAAAGCTAATTTATTTCTAAAAAGGTGAAAATTAGATTATTTGAAATATAGCTTAGACCCAAAAAAAAAAAAAAAAAAAAAAAAAAAAAAAGAGGCACTTTGCTAATTGATAAACACACACTTCATCAAGTTGAAACCATGCTCTCTCTCTCTCTCAAACTTACTCTTCTCCTCAGTGATTAATGACATCAAAATATGTCTTACCTCTTTTAATTGAATAAGTTTTGAGACAATTTATTTCATAATTTGCTTTTCACAATTTACTAAGATGACAAATTGCAAGTGATTGAAAATAAAAGTTGTGTGAGTGATCGATTCATCAATCATAATTTTTCTTTCTTTCTTTTTTTCTTTTTTTTTTTTTTTCTTTTTTTTGAGAAGTAGGTTGTGAAATAAGCTAGGTTGATAGTTAAATTACGATTGATTTTTTAGGCTTTTTGTTATGTTGACAGAACTTCAAACTTGTCGGCCGAGTCCAGCTTCTTGAAGCTTGGGCTGTTGCCTCTTGTTTTGCCCAAAGCCCCCTCTCCCCTCTCCCCTCTCCCCTCTTCCTCTTTCCTTTTTTATTAGTGACCTTGTAGACCCCTCGTCATTTTAATATATTTTTTCTGTATTTAGCCCAAAACTGCTGGCTTTTTTCTATTTAATTATTTTTATCTAGTTTATATTTTAACAAAAATTTTCAGTAAAAATAAGCTCAGCAAGACAAACACGAAGAGTTTTGGAAATTTTAATCATTGTAGTTCTATCAAAATTAAAAATTGATTAATGGTAACTATTATGGATCAAATATGTGATTACGATTTGAATATGTGAGGACAAAAGGTATTGTGTGTTTATTATTTGTTTTAAAACCGATAGTGTTCTTATAATTTGATATTAAAGCAACAACTTCAACCCAAATCACCCTACTGTTGTCCTTTGCCGAAAAATTTGATGTGCTCAAATTTAAATATTAAGTTTTTTTTTAGGAAATATATTAAGTACATTATTGCATAACAAGCAGGGACACGCTACATACATTGCTGCATAACAACTTTTATGGTCAAACCTTGCCAACAAATAGATGCACTACAAAAACCAAAAAAAAAAAAAAAAAATGAGGGCTAGGGCGGCATTTGTAATGTTGGTGTAGGTCTTTAACTCTATAGCGGCGTTTTCCAGAACGCCACTATAAATTCATGACGTTTATAGTCACCAGCGTACCTATGGCAGCGTTTTTTTTAGAAACGCTGCTAAAAACGCAAAACCTGCCTTAATCACCAACTTCTTTAATTTTCTTGCCACTTTCTCGTTCTACCCATACTATTCTCCAAAGGGAATGGACTGACTAGTGTACCTATACCAACACTGTTATGACCCAAATCCATAGAACATGAATTTAGATGAGTGACTAACTAACTTACTAAACTTATATAACTCAATAAACATAGTAAATCCAAAATAAATTAAAACTTCCAAAGAAACAATACTCTTAAAGAAAACCTCTTACAAAACTCTAAAACTCCACAAATTGGAAATAATCTCCACTTTATAAAACATGAGTTCCAAAATAAATGTAACTAAAATTCTATAAGTTTTCAAGTAATACTGAAGTTTCCCACAACTTCCACGCTTTGCCTTACACCTTACAAAGCAATCCAAAGGTTCTACATTCCCAACTACACTTTAATCTAAAATAGTAATTGATGGGGTGAGCTACACATCTAGTAAGTAATTATATAAAATATACAACGGAATAGAGTCAAGCAAAGCACAAGTTTGATTTCACAATTTCACTCAAAATATCAAGTATAGTTTTCCAAACATATAAAGAACCACTTAATACATATATAATCAAATCTTAAAGTCATTCGAAAACACATACAAATAATTGATCAGAGTATAGTGTCACATATACACATCACATATTCTCAAATACAATCCTATGAGTGGATAACAACATTTAACCCCTGCTGGTAAGGAGTCAACCCTTGTTGGTAAGGGATCAACACATATTCTCACATACAATCCTATGAGCGGATTTACACATATATATCTGATCAATTCTAAAAGCACTAATTTTGAGTCACTTATCACAAAACAAATATATACAAAATAGAATAAGTTTCTTAATACTAACAATTATTCCAGATATAGAGATATATCAAACAAATATCACAATATTGAATTGAAATAAAATCAAAGGATGCTCGACTCCCTTAGGGAACAAATAGGAACCGAGGAGTTATATAAATATTTTACAATTCTTGAGTAAATTTGAAAATTCAATTTGCTAAAAGAAACATTTTAAATACAATTTGGAGAATAGGAGTATGACTTTGAAATCACTTGGTTTTAACAAATTTAAGGAACAAAAACCTTTTTAGAAAACTTACTTTGAAACTCAATTATTTTATGAAAATAATTTAGTTTAGAACTCATCTTTTAAATGAGATTCGGACGTTCAAAACGTTATTTAGGATTCAAATTTTCTTTTTAAAACACTATTTAAAGGTCAAAGTTTCTCTTTCAATGATGTAAAAATACTTTTGATAAAATTTAGTAAACGTAAGCTTAAAACATAATTTTTGAAAACCTTTGACATCTAAGAACCTAATGAACAAAATGTGCATATTATGTATAATTACATACAACACTTGAATCACTTTGAAAGTCCAGGAGAAATACCCTCCAAATAGTCTCAAAATACTCTTAGATAGGACCTATAATTAATCATGGAAATATATTTAATATCTTCTACAAAATATAAAGCTTATAGAACTATACAAATGGATTCACTAGGATTATACTTTGTTGAACAAATAACACTTTCAACACTAAATTAAAGTTTCTCTAACCAATGGTATTCTAATCAATAATGCATCCTTGCATTAATCGAAACTCATTTAACCATGAGGAATGCAGTAGCAACACTTTAGGATTTAATATATAACCCCAATCAAACGGTGGGCCAAAACCAAAATGATTATGTTCATGAATTTAACATTCATTGACCCTATGGATTTTATATAAGAAT
Source organism: Quercus variabilis (assembly GCA_030445155.1). Classification (NCBI taxonomy): domain Eukaryota; kingdom Viridiplantae; phylum Streptophyta; class Magnoliopsida; order Fagales; family Fagaceae; genus Quercus; species Quercus variabilis. The sequence goes on from CP129447.1 coordinate 7,252,635, forward strand.
TTTGGTATGAAATCTCAAATCTGTCATTATCCCTTTAAAAAATTGTAGACATGTTGAACCCTAAATGGTTCATTGTGTTTGGAAATAGTCAACACCTAGGCATAGACTATTAAAGCTATCAATAAAAGAAAAGTAGGACCTTGACAAAAATGAGAGCTAACTAGTGACACAAGGGTGAGGTCAGGTGCAAACTCTGCAGCAAAACAGAATTAATATTATAGTATGAATCAGCAGCCTGAAAGTTCTAATAGCCTTACGAAAATGATGCTAGCCTTATTCATGGATTTAATAATTTTGGCTTTTGTTCTAGGGTCTAAACAGGGGCAACCTAGGACTCCAGAATTATTGAAATAGTGTAAATCGTAATCTAAGAAATTACCAATTCAACAATCTATACATCACTAAAGTTTTCCATGATAAAATTCTAACTCCTTAATTCGTTGTTTCTAACTGTGAGAAATCAGACCTTGAACAATCAGATTGCCTCTTCACTTGTATGTGCTCTAAACTCCAAGGAAAAACACCTCTTAGCTTCTTTGATAAAACCCTTTCTATGGAAACCCTGACTATCTCTTCCTCTACCTTGTAGCTCGTATTAGAGATATAGGTTTAGTGTGGTAGTGGGCTGCGGCTACTAATAAAAATAATACCTATGGCCCATCAATTATATTTAAAAGAAAATTTAATAATAATCTCAAATAAAAGTATGTGGGGTATTACACAATCAACATCTACAAACCCCTTCAAGTGCAACTCTGTGATAGAAGAAAACATAAGTCCCTTTCTTTGTTCACTCTTCAGGTATTGCAAGATTCTATATGCTGTATCCAGATGTGGCCTTCTTGGTCTAGACATGTATTGGCTAAGCTTAGGACAACAAAAGTAATGTGTGGTCTTGTGACTGTCAAATACAACAATCTGCCTATCAACCTTCTGTAACTACTCGTATCTTTAAGTTCTTCTCCCTCAAATTTACTCAATCTGAGGTTTTGTTCCATAGGTGTCTTAGCAGACTTACATACAAGCATACCAACATCATTAAGGACTTCAAGTGTGTACTTTCTTTGACAAAGAGCAATCCCTTTATCTGATCTGGCAACCTCCAACCCAAGAAAGTACTTCAAGTCACTTAAATCCTTCAACATGAACTTGTCATCTAACATAACTTTAAACTTGCCTATCTCATTTTTATCATTGCAAGCTATTAAGACATCATCCACATACACTACAAGAACTATAAAAACATCTTCTTACCTTCTAATGAATAAGGAATAATTAGCTTTGGACTGATTGAAACCAAGCTAAATCAAAGTACTAGAAAACTTGGCAAGCCATTGCCTGGAATCTTGCTTAAGGCCATATAGTGATTTGTTGAGCTTACAAACTACCTCCCCCTGGCTATGAAACCCTTGTGGAGGAGCCATATACACTGCTTCATCTTAATCACCATGAAGAAATGCATTATTCACATCCAATTAACTAAGAAACTAGCCCTTAATTGCAGCCACAGCAAGAAGAACTTTGACAGAAACCATCTTTACCACAGGGGAAAAGTTTCAAAGTAATCCACACCCTCCTTTTGTGTAAATCCTTTAGCCACTAACTTGGCCTTGTACCTCTCAATTGAACCATCAGCCTTGTATTTAATCTTGTATACCCATTTACACCCTATGGGTTTCTTATCAGCAGGCAGTGGGGTTAATGTCCAGGTATTATTAGCCTTAAGTGCAACTATATCAACAACCATGGCCTCTTGCCATTTAGGATCAAAAATAACTTGATAATAGTAAGTAAGCTCAACAATGGAGGAAATGGAACAACAGAAAGTTTTGTAAGAAGGAGAGAGGCGTTGATAAGAAGCATGAGAAGAGATAGGATGGGAAGTACCTGAATGAGGAGGATTGGTATCATTGACAGAAGATACCTAATTGTAGTAATAAGCCTGTAAATAAGAGGATTGTTCGATTGATCTAGATGACCTTCTAAGAGGTATAGGAATAGCTACAGGTTCAGGAGGTTCTGGCAGTACCTCATCAAGGAATTCATCATCAAGTGTAGGATGAATTTGAATGATTGAATCTTGAGGAATAGCAGAAGAAGAAGAATGGGGTTTAGATTGAAGAATGTCATCAAAGAGAGGATTAATAGCAGGAACACAGGGCAAAGGTAATGTAGAATGAAGGGTATAACCACAAGAATTAGAAACATAAAGGAAAACAGTTTCATGGAAAATGACATCCCTTAAGACAAAAACAATATGAGACTCAAGATCAAAGACTTTATACCCATTTATATTGAAAGGATAACCAAGGAAGACACATTTTCTTGCTCTTGGAGAGAACTTGGTCCTAGTTGAAGCAATGATTGAGGCAAAACACAAGCAACCAAACACCTTGTGATGATCATAATCATGTGGTGGCTTGTTAATTAGAAGTTCAAAAGGAGTTTTATCATGAAATAAGGGAGATGGTGGTCTGTTAATAGGGTAGGTAGCAGTTAAAACACAGTCACCCTAAAATTGGATGGGAATTTGAGATTGGGTGTGCATTTGGATTGGGCATTATGCCCAATCTGCGCATTCTGCGTTTTTTAATAGGTCTCATGGGTACTGTTCACTTTTCCACCAAACTCAGCAAAACACAGATTTCTAGGTAAATTTGGGTCCCACAGCACTATTTACACCTTTAAAAATTATTTTGCTACAGTGTTTTTAGTAATAAGTTTTCAGTTTTCAGCAAATAAACAATATCCAAACACACCCTGGATTTGCAATGCTCTTGCTATGAAAAGAAGATGCTGATGTTTCCACTCCACAATAGAATTTTGTTATGGAGTTTAAATACAGCTAAGTTGATGAATAATTCCATGAGAATTAAGAAAATCAAACATATCATACTCTTTAGCATTATCAATTCTTATAGCTTTGATTTTTAGGCCAAACTGAGTATGAACCATAGTATAAAATGAATAAAACAACTGCCTCACTTCAAATTTTGACCTCATCAAAAATAACCATGTTGCTCTTGTTGCATCATCCACAACAGTTAGACAATATTTGAAGCCATCTAAAGTAGGAGTTGAATATGGTCCCCACATATCCATATGAACCAAATCAAAGGCACAACTATTGATTTTATTATTGAAAGGCAAAGGCAATCTCTTATGTTTTGCCATAAGACAAACTTGGCAATCTTTATTACATGAAGGTTGTAAAGAGGGAATAACATGACACAAAGTATTGAGTTTGATGTCAAAGGGGTGACCTAATCTTGCATGCCAAAGGAAAGAAGATTGACAATGAGAACTTGTAGAAGTTGCTGCAAAGAAAGGGTTAAAAGCATCACTGACATTGTGAGCAGCTAAGAAGGAAACAAGGGAAGAACCAGATGTATGCTGAAGACTGTCACACTGCAACAGATACAATCCATCAATTGCCTTACCTACCCCAGTTATTTTCCAAGAGAAAAGGTCCTGAATAAAACAATAAGCAAAAAGGAAAACAAGACAGTATGGTTGAGATTAAGTCATAGTACTAACAGATAGAAGATTAAAGGTAAAAGATGAGACACAAAGGACATTTTTGAGAGTGAGAGAAAAAGATAGAACAACAGTTCTAATGCGAATCACTTATGCTAATTCCCTATTAGGCAATTGAACCAAAGAATACTTAGTAGCAGTAATTGAGTTAACAAATCAACTGAACAAACAAAATGATTAGTAACTCCAGTATCTAACACCCAAGTATGTTTACCATAAGCACCCAAGCCCTTCTATTGACCATTTGTGCAAAAAATACACTATGAGAAAGATTAATACCTGCCATTGCCACATTGCTAGGATTGGAAGAAGATGCCATATTGGCCACTAAGGCTTCTTGTGCTTGAGGTGTTGCTACAAGGGATGAATTTGTGGCACCAAAAAAAGCAATTACTAACATTGCTTAGGTGTGAAGGCAAAATGATGATGCACTGGAGAAGTAAAAGGCAAGAATTCTGAACTTGAACTTGAGGATACTTGATGTGCCATGAAGGGTTTGTTCTTGAACTTAAACCTTGGTGGAAAACCATGCAATTTATAGCATTTATCCACTATGTGACTAGTTTTACCACAATGAGTACATGTCCTTACCCTTCCCACCAAAACTAGTACTAGAAAGATTGGTACCATAAGTTGCATGATCATTTGGCACTTTAGCAGCTAAAACAGTAGAATCAACCTTAGCAACAGAGGTATTTGGGACTGATCTTTGTGTTTCCTCTTGAATTAAAAAAGAGTAAACCTTGCTAAGAGATGGAATTGGATCCATAAGCAAAACTTGAGTCTTAACTTGGGAGAAAGAATCATTCAATCCCATTAGGAACTTCATCACAGACTCTTTGACTTGTAGACCAGTAACCCTTTTGTTAATGTTGCATACACACTTTCCACAAAGTGCATGAAGGGAATGGACTAAGATTTTGCAATTGATCGCAAAACACCTTTAGTTGAGTAAAGAAATCAGTGATAGACATCTCACCTTGATGTAATTCTGCAATTTCCTTTTGAAGATTGAAAACCCTTGGTCCATTGGTTTGGGCGAAACAATTCTTCAAATCATTCCAGATCTCTAAGGTAGTGACCTCATAGATAATGCTTGCTTGAAGCTTTGGTGAGACTGAATTGTTTAACCAAGTTCCAACCATGTTGTCACACCTGATCCATGCTTGCACAAATGAAGGAGTAGATACCAATGGTGATAAGAGAGTTAGAGTCCCATCAATAAACCCCAATTTGTTCTTAGTAAGCAAAGCTTTCCTCACAACTCGAGCCTAAGCAGAATAATTCTCTCCACCAATCAAAGGCTATGTAACAAGCACTAAACTTGGACCCTCAGCATGATGCAAGAATAGAGAGTCATCCATTGGAGAATCTCGCAAAGAAGAAGATGGATTCTCAGATGTAGAACCATTTGTAGTCGCAGCAGAAACCATTATTGGCAAAAGAAGGAAATTTTCTCAAAAAAAAAAAAAACAGAGTGTTTTTGGAGAAAATTGAGAAGAAAACTTAAAGAAATGCAAAACCCTAGAAAGATTTGGGAATTTGCTCTGATACCATATTAAGAAATGAATGAGAAAGATCTGTGTTTTATTAATTAGTAAAGAATGATTACAAAAGCTTATATACAATGATCAAAAACAAGCTAACCACCTAATTGCTACTAACAGAAAAGAAAAACTAACTATACACGTGTGTCTACAAGAATAACTAACTTTCTCACATGCCATCACTTAAAGAAACTAATTCAACTACTAAACTACAAGTCGTATCTACAGGGTTCTAACTATCCTCTGTCGTTTGTGCTCTGTTTTGTTCTAAGCACAAGCTTTGCTACTCTTGTTACTCTGTTCTTGCTACTTCCTTATGCTTATTACTATCCATATTCTGATAGGCATGTCTGTTTGGTACTCTCTCCAGTTATCACTTGTTCCTAAAATCAAACATTCAAACTGTATTGCTGATTTTGTGCCAAAATTTTCTCATTACAGTTTGTTTACATTAAAAAAAAAAATAGAAACTTTCACTCATTTTTCTCAACAACCAAATAGTGTCTTATGTGCAAGCAATTTTGTGTACCTTTTTAACCTTTCTGATGATATGATTTTTCTCTATCCAAAATTCTTTTGAGCTAAAAATGCTTCTCATAGTATACCACTCCAATTTTCCCATCAAGATGAGTGGCAGATAATAGGATATATACTTGCTTCATGATTTTCATCAAGATAAGCAAATCCCTACCATTAGTTGGTAAAACTACATTTGCTCATAAATCATATTGTTTTGAGCAATTTTAATGATTCTTTGCAATTACAAAATATAAATACAGTGTGATATGCCTTGCTTGTGTATACATTCATCTTCCTTTAATTATCGACAATTGAACAGGTTGATCAATTCTTTGTAACTTATTTAGGGGAAGTATAAACTATTGCAGCGTATAGGAGGACGTAGCAGTGTAGACAGGGAAAATTTCCGACCTATCACAGGCTGACACGTCACACTACCAAGTCCACCAAATATAGCCAATTACAAAGCGCCACATACTACTACTAGGTTTTACTATTATCATTCAGAAACCAACAGAAATTTGCCAAGTGTCATGCAATAACCAATCATGCATCAGCTCGTGCAAGCGATGACATAAGCAGCCTCGCACATGTAAGCAATGACCTAAGCAACCTCGTACGTGTAAGCGATGACACAATTATTCCAGCATGTGCAAGCGATGACATAAGCAGACCAATCAAGCTCTGCCATGTCTCACCAATCAAACTCCGCCACGTGTCGCTTACCTACCCTAAAACTCCTATAAATAAAAGCCTTCCTGAGACATTTGGAGGGGACCAGGCCATTGGAAGCACTCAGAAGTCCAAAAGCTCTGCCGGAACCAAGTTCTAAAGCCTCCAAGAACTTCAAGAACTTCAACTTCGAATACGAAGAACATTCGAAGAGAAATTATCCAAATCATCCGCCTAGATCCAAAAGTTTGCCGGAATCAAGCCTAAAGTGTCCGAAAATATCAACAAATCACAAATCAGTGAAGTTCTGCGAATTCAAGCCTCTAAAGCACCGAAGAACTTCCATCACAAACCTTCGAATACAAAGAACATTTGAAGAGGAATCATCCAAATCTTATTTCTAGATCTCAAAATTCACTGAAATTAAGCTCAAAAGCCTCCAGAAACATCACAAACCACAAATCAGCAAAGCTTTACGGATTCAAGCCTCTAAAGCCCCGAAGAACTTCCACCACAAACCTTCGAAGACGAAGAACATATCAAGAACACGAAGAACGTGAAGAACAAGGGATTTCTAACAAGCTTATAGCCAAAGATTCATTGTAATTCCGTTTCAACAATCTTCGATCTATCCCTCAACCAAATTGAAGGATATTTTGTGTTCAAATCAAAATTACATTATTACAATTCCAATCAACAAGTCTTTCAAGTAGATCGAATCAGAGGATAACTCATTTGTAATCACAGAGAATTGTACCACAATCATCAATACAAATTCACATTTGTGAAACTGTTTTACTTGTTTGACTTATTTTGAACCGAGAAATTTAGTCGTCCACATATTCTGGCACGCCCGGTGGGACATCTCTACCTCTCATCTCATTCTCCTTTAAAGAAAGAAATCTTCATCATCTTGCTACCAGTTCAAATGGCCTCCAGCAAGAACATCCAAGCTTCAACAGCTACTTCAACTAAACTTGGTACGGCTACCACCAACAACTACATTGGTGTAATCAATTGTAGCCAACCCAAAGCAAATAATCAACTTCAATCTCAATCAACCAAGGAAGCCAAGGTCCAGACAATCATCTCTTTAGACCCTCTTGCAAGAAATAAGGTCATCAACAAGGACGTCTCCACTTTGGAACACCTCAAGTATGGGGGCAAATCCCCTTCTTCCTTCACAAGAAGTTGGTCACACGATCTTTCTCCCATCAAAGGGAACCCAAAAAATGAGATTTCATATGCTCACTTCAATTCACTTCCTTCTCCATCATCTTGGGAAGTTGTGTCAGTCATGATGACTAACACTTCTACAATGGAAGAAAAGATGGTTGAAATGGAACAAAGGGTCATCCTTCTCACAAAAGCACTTGAAGATAAAGACCTCCAAATTGCAACTTTAATGAACAAACTCGAAGTACAAGATCTTGGTGAATCAAGCCATGGTCATAAATTCACATCTGCGAAGGATGACGAAGGGAGAGAAATTGAAAACACTCCCCAATGAGAACAATCTACTTCGGTTGCTTCGTTGTCAGTCCAACAATTACAAGACATGATAACAAATACCATCCGAGCACAATATGGAGGTTCTTCTACAAGTTCTCTCACATATTCAAAACCTTACACAAAGCGCATCGACAACATGAGGATGCCAAATGGGTATCAACCCCCCAAGTTCTTGCAGTTTGATGGCCATGGAAATCTTAAGCAACACATTGCTCACTTTGTAGAAACTTGTGAGAACGCAGGGACTCAAGGAAGCCTCCTTGTAAAGCAATTTGTCCATTCGCTCAAAGGAAATGCCTTTGATTGGTATACAGACTTAGAACCCGAGTCAATCGACAGTTGGCAACAACTCGAAAGAGAGTTTCTTGACCAATTCTATAGCACGCGTCGTACAGTGAGCATGATAGAGCTTACTAATACCAAACAGTGGAAAGATGAGCCCGTCATTGATTACATCAATCGGTGGCATTCTTTGAGCTTAGATTGTAAGGATAGACTTTCTGAAATTTTTGCTGTAGAGATGTGCATCCAAGGTATGCATTGGGGACTTCTTTACATCCTTCAAGGGATAAAACCTCGAACATTTGAAGAGTTAGCAACTCGTGCACACGACATGGAGTTGAGCATTGCTAGCCATAGAGGTACAAATCCTCCCATATTTGAGGAAAGCAAAAAGGAAGTAAGGAAGAATAATAGGAATGCAAAAGTCAACCTCAAAGATCCAATGGTTGTTAACACTATCCAAGTCAAGGTTCCAAGAAGAGGAGCAAAGGCAAATGAAAAACAGCTCGAAGGATGGCAAAAGAACGAAGTGCGTCGCCTGACTTTTAAAGAACGTGAGCAAAAAGCATATCCGTTCCCTGATGAAGATATGCCAAACATCTTAGAACAACTATTGCAATTAAAGCTAATTGAATTGCCAGAATGCAAGCGGCCAGAAGACATAGGGAAAGTTGATGACCTTAACTACTGCAAATATCATCGCATCATTGGCCACCCAATCCAAAAATGCTTTGTCTTCAAAGAACAAGTCATGAAGCTTGCCAAAGAAAACAAGATTGATCTAGACTTTGATAAAGTTGTCGGGTCAAACCATGTGACTGTTGCTTGTGATGTACTTCCAACTCTCAAGCAGGGGGCAAACACCAACGAAGCTTACAAATTAATTGACAATGATAGCATAAAGGTCGGCCCTATTGATGGGAAGTTCCTTGAACACTTCTATGCTTGAACATCAAGGATTGCTCGTTGGCAAGAGCTTAAACTGCCCACTGTAATGCTGCAAGGGTATATAATGTCTTCCCATTACCTTTGAAAGCATACTAATAAAGAGAAATTAATCCCACTCTATGTCACCAATTGCTAGTGTGGCGTAGTGGTTGGATGCCCAAGTCACCCTTGAGAGGTCTCAGGTTCAATTAGTGGTGATACCCACTATTACACACTGAGCCCTCTTTTTTGCAAAAAAAAAAAAAAAAAAAAAAAAAAAAAAAAAAAAAAAAAACAACAACAACAACAATAAACAACAACAACAACAAAAACCATTTGAACTACGTGATGACTTGATCCCTTAACAAGGTACGTAGGCAACTTAGTATCTTTTGCTAAGTTCAGTCACATGAAAAAAAAAATGGTGGAGACAATGGTGGAGAGATTAAATAAATGAGTGATGCAAAGAGAGCTGATTTTATTAGCTAGAAAGAAAGACATGAAATTGCTACAACAAAGAAAACAAGAGAAAGATGCTACAATGATTATTGATTGCAAGTACAGGTCAGTATTTCCAATTGTAATTCTCTAACTCATCACGTGCTGTCTCCAGCCCTTGTTCTAGCAACTGCAAAGATTCAATGTTAGCATTACTTAAGGAAGGAGCATTCTCTATGAAAGAAATCTCATCTTGAATGCTCGAGATGATAGAGCTCTGATTTGAAAACTTTTCATCATTACTAAGAATCGAAGCTTTAAGATCTTTCTTGCGAGTGGATAGATGTTCCAGCTCTTCTTGTAGCTCCACCGTCCTAGCTTCAACACTCATCAGTCCATCACCACATGCTATCAGTTCATTCTTTATAGTTGATTGCTCAGCAAGGCGAAAGTTACAATCTGCCAGTTGCTTGTCACGTTGTTCAGACGTCACACTCGTAGAAAAGGAGGATTGAAGTAATTCAAAACTTTGGCCTTCTCAAAATAATCAGCAACTAAGCTTTGCAATGGTGATGGATCCATAGCTTTGTTGGCTGCTATGGCATCAAAAATCTTTTGAGCTTCTCTCATGAGTGAAGGGGCTTTCTTGAAAAGGGTCCTAGCAATCCTTTGCTGAAAACTTTTCCAAAGGTTCAGTGCAAGGTTGATGCGATTTCTCAGAATCACGTCTTCGGCACGATAAACAGAATCTTCAAGGATGTCAGAACTCATAGTGCTCTCCATAAATTTAGTGTTAGGCATCTGAGTTACATTTTCCACTGATACGACAATAGGTCATGGGCCAGAAATTGAATTTTCACTATCAATAGAGGTCACCTTATCGCTATTGACTGTGTTTATGGCTTGTTGCCCAGGCTGCAATCAAGAATACGTTACATTAAAAAAAATGTACGTATATAAAGACTAAAAAAAAAAAGTAGAATAATATAAAATAAAATACTTGATCTGCAGCGACTTCAATGTGTTCAAAGGCATAGGAGGTCCCTTCAACGAGATCGAGTTCGCTAAGGGCTATCAATTTAAGCTTTTTCTTAGCATGCCTCCAATGACACTCCTTGTCACTGCTCTCACTCACTTTCTCAAGATATGAGTCCATCTTTTCATTAGATGCCATGCACACTCCTGGAGGCCCTTCGACAAGAAAATCTTTAAAGGGAGACATCTTCGGTTTTACTATGACGTCTTGTGGCTTTACAAATTGAGCCTTGTCAATCATAGATTCCGGGACAACACGTGTAATGTGATCATCAGACAATTGAATGCCTCCTCCATTGTCATTCTTTTCGCGATTTATTTGACCCGTCTTCGTTCTTGGTAAAGGAGGACGTGTGCTTGAAATCAAAGATGCTATACCATCTTCAAGGTATGTCCCATGCATACTATTCCACCAACGCCCATAACTTTGAGTAGTGTGGTGCTTTAAGTTTGATGGAGGAGCTGGGAAGAATGCCTGCGACATGGTCTTAAACTTGGTGCATGATCTCTAAAGTTCTAAGACTTCGTCCAAAGAAGCGTGACGAATGTCTTTCTTTATACCACCTACAATGCTTTGACAAAGTCCAAATTGACGACTGAATCAACAAGGGCTGTAGGGTTCTATGATGAAATGATCATTTTGTCGCATAGACAAGTAAGATGACCGAATACTGATAAAGTGCGCCAGTGAAGTACAAGAAAGGTTTCCACTGTCTTCAAAAGTTTCATTCGCATCCTTAACAAGCAAATTGGCACCCCACAGCATGCGGTTGCCTTGAATCAACCTTTGGGCTTCATATTCGTCATAATATCTGGCCCTTCCTGCACCAGAAAATCTAACCATCTTTGGCCCGATGACTTCCAATTTAACTTCATGATGGGTGTCAAAGTAGTGGCCTAGCCACCCATAAATGTAGTGCATGGGAAGGCACACCTTTGAACTACCAACAACAGGAGAACTAGCAAGCCTGTTTAATCCTCGGTAAAGACTAGTAAGAACTGGTATGGCAAGACTGAAAGGCCTACCAATAGCCATAAGGCTTGCAACCTTGAATGTTCCTGGACGGATAGTATTGAGATCTTCACTCGGTAGCACAAATATGCACAGCCAACAAGATAACAAGGCAGCCAAGTAAGTTTCTTCACATAGTCCTTCTTGAACTTCAAGGTTCGTAAATGCACCTTTTTCTTTTGAAGACCATGCACGGGCCTTACCTAACGAACCGTCAGGATTGTAAGTCTGCTTAGGACGACACGACCTCTTTGGCCTTCGAGGAGGTGGCTTCATGTATTTTGGATCCCCTCTAAACCAAAATTTGATCCAGTCATTTACCGAAACATGAAGCTTCCTTTCTTTCTCATTATGAAGTCGATAAAAAGCTGCAAACAGATATTCGCAACTCTTTGGAATGTATCTGCCTTTCTCATCACTTCCTGCCATTTCCTTATAACAAGGGACAACTTCATCATAAAAGCTACCAGTGATGGCAAGCCCACCTAGATGATGTAAGTCCCAAAGAGAGATAAACATCTCACCCAATGGGGTATGAAGGGTATTGGTGTCCGGGCACCATGCTTCACAAAATGCACGTATGATGTCATTGTTTCGATCATATGTGTATAAAGATGCAAGGACCGCTTCAAATATCTGGGCCTTGATAAGAGTCTTCTTGCTACGAGAGAAGACGTTTTTAAGCCATTCCCAATAGTAGGGCGTATAACCAAACTCACCATTGGTTCTGAAAACTGTGCCCCAACGTGTTTCACCAGAAATAATGCGTCGGCCAAGAGTCCTTAAAGGACCTGGCTCAGTGGTATTCTTGTGGAGGGAAGTATGTAAAGACCATGCTCTAGAAGGAGCATCAAGATTTTGGGAAGTGTCATACGTCCACTCAACAATGTCACCAAAATCATTCTGTTTCGACCATACTGGTGAAAATCGACCAATAATGGGTTTCTCAACAAGCAATGATAATCCTTTCTCAGTTGCATCATTTTGATCTTTTGAAATAACAAGATACTTCTTGTTAAACGAGGAAATATCTCTGAAGTACACCATGTCAAGAAACAAGTTGCTATCAAAAGAAAAAAAAAAAAAAAAAAGAAGATGGTGTCAGTACCAGCAAAGCATGTTAAAAAGAAACCAAAAAAAAAAAAAAAAAAAAAAAAAAAAGAGGGGAAAAGGCATGGCTTCTCTGCTCTTACAATATTATGTTAGTTACTCATTGAAAATTAGCAACTTAATGCATGGCCAACCCAAGTGGCCTTATATAGAAAATTTTGGAGACTAACGGAAAAAGGAGCCAGAAGGTCCAAGCAGTTAAAAATATCAACTTTCAAAAAATACTGCAGCGAACCTTGAAAAAAAAAGAGAAGAGGGTAAATGTCCATACAAAGGTCATAGTGTCAGAAAGAAATTGTTACACTAGTCCTGGCAAGAAGCTGTAGGCTAGCAAAGAGCAATATATTGTTCCAAAAAAACTGTGCCACCAACCCTTGAGAACAGTAGAGATACTCAGTGATTACCTTGAAACCACTCCCTGCCTGAGTTGTCAAACATTGTCAGAGTAGCCACCGTCAGAGTGGACTAAGATGGCAACAAATCCAACCATGCCTACAGATTTCTCTTCTAGGTTTGTGTCGTTTCTACAAAACTAAATCCACAAGGATCTTCTAGGGACTTCGTGCCACAAAGACCCAGAGAAAATCAAACTCAGTAGACTATCCACGTGCTCCCATGCGCGGCCACAAACTCACAGTGACCAACAGAGTAGTCCATCAAAATCTGTGCAAATCTGTTCAGGATTTCACAAAACTAAACCCACAGGGACCTTAAACAGAATTCGATCTACAAAACCCAGAAAGATCATCATCAACGGAGCTACCACGCGCCGCCACAAGCTCGCGGTAACCAACTATTTAATTTCTCAAAACTGGGAAAATCTGTTCACAATTTCAGAAAACAGACAATACCATGGTCTTCTACGGCTTTAGATCAACAAAACCTGAAAATTTCAGGCCCAAAGGACGATTCACGCGCCGCCAGTAGTGGCTGCTTCAGGAACACACGCTCCCACGCGCCTCCAGACTTCTTCACGCGCCGGTAGGCTCCTCACCCACGTGCACGCACCACACGAGCCACGCGCCTCAGCTCTGTGACGTCATGCATGACGTCATCTTACCCGGTTTGATTGACCCAGTTTGACTCGGTCCGACCCCGAAATCTGACCCGGTCCGAACCGCCTTAAAAAAAAAATTTACTTTGACCAAGTTTGACCTTGGACTTTGACCAAAAAGTCAAAATTTTCAAAAGGGGCCTGTCCCACTCAGTTTTTCGAGTACATTCCGATTTTAGGATCCATTTCTTCATTCAAAGCTCAAAAATTGTGCAAACATCCAATTTCCAAAAAGTTGACTTTTGCGTAAATGTTGACCGAAAGTCAAAATTTTTAAGATGGACTTATCTTGCTCAATTTTTCGCGTACATTCTAATTTTGGAGTCCGTTCCATCATTTGAGACTCGAAAATTGCACAAATAACTCAATTCCAAGCTAGTTTATTTTTGTGATTGAATTCAACCCAAAGTCAAGATTTTCGAGCTAGACTTGTCTTGCATAGTTTTTCGTGACTTGGAAGTCACCAATCTAACCCACATCTCCAAAGTACTGACAATGTCCAAAACTTAAGCTACCAAGATCAAGATTCGAGATTCATCCATTTAGTTTGGATCCCCTCAAGGTTATTCTCCAGACTTCATCAAGGCTTCTCTTTCAAAGTACAGATGAACTCTCACAAGTGTGTCTTGAATTTGAAATTAAATCGGGTCACCCGTCCAACTACCATTTCCCCTTTCGGTGCCAAACATTCCAACCTACCATTCCCCTTTCGGTGCCAAACATTCCCACCTACCATTCTTCATCTCTCACCTACCATTCTCGTTCTCTACCGGTCTCCAACCTACCATTCTCATCCACCGGTCTCACCAAAAATTCACATCCACCATTCTTCGTCTCTTCGCTATAAATAGAAGGGCCGGATTTATCAAGAACTCATCCAGAAAAACACTGAGTCATGAAATGAAGATTTGCTTCTTTCAAATTTTCAAGTCCTCCTTCTCACAGCCATTTCTCACTATGGCTTCATCATTCTCAGCACTCAGCAACCAATATCACTTCACAATCAGTTTGAAATCAACCCTCTCATGGTTTGGTAGAAACCCTCTTCACAGCATCATTGTAATTTTGAGATCCAAACAAATTTTGTTTCTCCACCTAACAACCACCTTTGTCCATAAAGTTATTCATAACAAGGCCTGTATCGACCTTCCATGCTTCCGTGGATTTGGTTGGCCAGGACATCCAAGTCTAGCAGAGACATCGGTTCCTAATCTCAGGTCTCCCGTAGTCTCTTTCCAATTGTTTGGTCTTCCAATAGAAGCGGTGGTTCGAAACAAACAGCAACTTGGCTGGTTTTTAAGACCAGAATCACAAGTTAGCTCCATCTTTCATTTTTCTGTGCCTTTCCAACAAGTAGCAGTAAGTGAAGATGGTAAAAAGTGTTAGGGTATCCTACAAATTGTCTTTCATCCAATACTTGAAACGACCTCCGGGGCACCAGTACATCAGAGTTCAGCCTTTGGGACTGGTAAATGGTTGCCAAAACCATATTCCATGTTCCCATCAGCGTGGGATCCAGAGGTCATCGTTGCTGGTACCTCAAAACACACTTTCTGGAATTACTCCAACTTAAATTCAACTTGAAGTATTTCAGAATGCACTTTTCTGAAATTACTTCAACTTAACGTCTGTCAGTATGGTCCAATCACGCATGCACATTCTATGACTCACTGTCAGACCACATGCAACATACAGTCAGTCTCATATTCAAATGTGTATCTCCTAGAAACACCTACACCAGAGGGGCCCCAACATACAAGACCAGTACCATGGTGGCGTATGTTTCACCCATTCGCTTTGCTTCATCCCCATCTTCTTCACCACCAACATCATCATCTCCAGAATCCATAAACTTCTGAAATTACCTCAACTTAACCTGAGTAAAGTGATGACACATGCGCACTCAATCACTTTCCCACATGGCCTCGCCGTGATCCGAAGTATACTCTTCTGAGATGACTTCACCAGCGGTTCTTAAAAGCACGAGACTAGTCCCATGACTCTGTATGCTGTACCCAGCCACCATCCTCACGCCTTCCCCATCTTCTACACCATATGATTGCCGCCAACGATCCAAAAACACTCTTCTAAAGTTACTTCAACTTAACCTCTGCAGAGAAGGCTCGGTCATGCAAACACTCGTAGATCTCTTTTCGGCCTCATCAAAACCTTTCATATAGGTGGGTTTACTCCTCGGAAATTATCTCATCCTGCTAAAAGCTCCGCCACCTTCAATTACTTCATTTGAAGAGCCAAGAGTAAAAGTCTGTTTTCGAAACTCATTCTCACACCACACTCTGAAACTGTGTGTGTGAACGAGTCTCGAGGGGGCATTTGTAGACAGGGAAAATTTTCAACCTATCACAAGCTGACACGTCACACTACCAAGTCCACAAAATGTAGCCAATTACAAAGCACCACATACTGCTGCTAGGTTTTACTATTACCATTCAGAAACCAACAGAAATTTGCCAAGTGTCATGCAAGAACCAATCATGCATCAGCTCGTTCAAGAGATGACATAAGCAGTCTCGCACGTGTAAGCAATGACCTAAGCAACCTCGCACGTGTAAGCGATGACACAATCATTCCAGCATGTGCAAGCGATGACATAAGTGGACCAATCAAGCTCTGCCACGTGTCACCAATCAAACTCTGCCACGTGTCGCTTACCTACCCCAAAACTCTTATAAATAGAAGCCTTCTTGAGACATTTGGAGGGGATCAGGCCATTGGAAGCACTCAGAAGTCCAAAAGCTCTGCCGAAACCAAGTTCTAAAGCCTCCAAGAACTTCAAGAACTTCAACTTCGAATACGAAGAACATTCGAAGAGAAATTATCCAAATCATCTGCCTAGATCCAAAAGTTTGCGGGAATTAAGCCTAAAGTGTCCGAATACATCAACAAATCACAAATCAATTAAGTTCTGCAAATTCAAGCCTCTAAAGCACCGAAGAACTTCCATCACAAACCTTCAAATACAAAGAACATTCGAAGAGGAATCATCCAAATCGTATTCCTAGATCTCAAAGTTCACTGGAATTAAGCTCATAAGCCTCCAGAAACATCACAAACCATAAATCAGCGAAGTTGTACGGATTCAAGCCTCTAAAGCCCCGAAGAACTTCTACCACAAACCTTCGAAGATGAAGAACACATCAAGAACACGAAGAACACGAAGAACGTGAAGAACAAGGGATTTCTAACAAGTTTATAGTCAGAGATTCATTGTAATTCCGTTTCAACAATCTTCGATCTATCCCTCAACCAAATTGAAGGATATTTTGTGTTCAAATCAAAATTACATTATTACAATTCCAATCAACAAGTCTTTCAAGGAGATCGAATCAGAGGATAACTCATTTGTAATCACAGAGAATTGTACCACAATTATCAATACAAATTCACATTTGTGAAACTATTTTACTTATTTGACTTATTTCGAACCGAGAAGTTTAGTCGTCCATAAGCAGATCATGGCAGACTTGGAAAATTTGCTTGAAACTTATTCCCATGTGATGAGGTCAATAGGTCCAATAAGTTTGAACCCTTTCTTATCGAAATTCCTAAAACACTTTGTGTATGAGAATTATTTCATGTAATTATATTTAATGAGAACATATAATAAGTAATATTATTGATACAAAAAATTATTTAATTTTTTATATAACTTGCAGTAGTAGTTATGATTTATTAATATCATTTCTCACCGGTAGGAGCGGAACCACAATTTTATATTTATTTGTTTTCCAAAATATTTTAAAATATCCAAAAACAAAAGCTACCCCACCCCAAAAAAATTAGGTGGTTCTAAATAATGAACAGTTGTCCAACTAACCCTCTGAAAAAAAAAAAAAAAAAAAAAAAAAAAAAAAAAGGAATTTTTAACAAATACAAACTTTCGCATTCCTAACCAAATAATAATAATAATAACGATGCTAAAATAGTGTTTCTATTTTTTCGTAGTTTCATATCTTACCTTGCTTGTTGAGTCTAAGTAAAGAGTTTTATTAAAAACAATTTCCTCTTACTTCTTTTAACTTTAAATCATTCGTTTCTTTAGGATTCGATTAGATCCATTATAATTTTCTTTTATTTGCTTTGACTTATGAATAAAAAGTAATATTTATTCGTGAAAATATTAGATAAAATTGAATAAGTATTTTTTATTTGTAAAAAGTTTTTTTTTTAAATGCTTGATTGAGACTCAAAATGTTAAATACTTAAATTCAGTATAATGCTTAAAGAAATAATTAAACATGAGATATTTAGTGTATGTTTGGATAATGCTGAAAAGCACTTTTCAGCTGAGTTCCATGTTTTTCAGTGGGTCTCGTGCATTGTTCACGGGACTTGCAAGTATTTTTTTCAGCAAAAACAACTTTAAAATTGGGTCCCATGATACTATTCACACATTTAAAAATTATTTTGTTACAGTATTTTCAGTTTTCAGCAATAAGCGGTATTCAAACACACCCTTAATGTTACAAATAATACTTGAAAAGAAATTTTTTTTTTTTTAAATTACAATAAAATAATTGTTTATTGTTACATATCTGTAACAAACTAAGCAACTTGTTTATATAAATTTTTTTTTTTTTTTTAATGGGAAGATTGTAAAATCAGTAGAAGAAAAATTCAATACATCTTGCGACATATTTCCACTGACCATGATACAAAATGAGTAGAAGAAAAATATTTCCACTGACCGTGATACAAAACCAAAAATCCCTTTGGCATACTAAGCCAAAATATGTGTTAATTTGTTCCCTTGCCTCCTTACATGTGAGAGCTTAACATATCTGAAACATTGCAATTTATGGCAAATCCTCTGGATCATATTAGAAATGGCAACTGGTGGGTTGTTTGAACTTATGTGTACTTATTTAAGTTTATAAAGATGATAAATTATCTTAAAAAAATATTTTATATGTTAGACAATTATTAGAGTAATTACTTTATTATTAGTAAATTAAAATCTTTGTCCTTTTCATACACACATGTATATGTGTGTCTTTTTTGAATTTCTTTTCATGTTGTATCAATATCATAAGTCTAGCCTCCAAATAAAAAGTCCCAACTCCGTTCCTACTCACAAACCAATTATTGAAACTATTTTATTAAGGTAAATTTTACATAGAGTTCTTTAAATATTATACTTTAGATTCCCAATTAAATTCAACTATGTTCTATATTAATTAATGCAACTCAAGCATCTTTATTTTTCTTCAATCACAATTATTAAGGTAAATTTTACATATAGTGCTTTACATATTATATATAAGATCCACAATTAAATTCAACTGTGTGACTATATTAGTTAATGCAACTCAAGTAACTTTATCTTTCTTTAATCACAATTAATTTAATCTTGCGACTGTGCTGATGAATACAATTACATGGCTAAGCCTAAACTTAGAACCTAAAATGTTGTGCTTAATTTTTTTTTTTTTTTTTTCATTTTGTGTTTCACTCTTTGACGATTGTTTTTTATCATTAAATCAAGACTCCATTCAATTTTTGGTTTAAGCAATGTTTGAATCTCAAATCTCTTATACAAATAATAGATTTTATTAGTTTACCTATTTGGAACTGGCATAGTTGATTAGTTTTTTTTTTTTTTTTTTTTTTTGAACTTGACTTACCTCCAATACTTTTTAATTAGAATCTCATTTTGTTTTAATGAGATATTACTACATCACCTACTAACTAAATAAAAAAGTAGAGATTAAAACTCATTACTATTTGTTATTTTATTTTTTATTTTTTATTTTTTAGAGAGAGTTTTAACTTATGGTGTCTGTTCTTGATAATTGCTATTTATCATCAGACTAAGACACCAATCAGTTTTTAATATAAGCGGGAATTGAATCCCGAATCTTTTTTATAACTATTAAAAACTTTACCAGCTGAACTAACTAGAACTCACATTTACCATTGTTATTTAAAACAAAAAGAAATGTCCAATTAAAAAAAAAAAAAACTGAAAGTAAGGCAAACTATTTTTTTTTTTTAAATATCATATATGATAAAAACTGTAATCTCTCAATAATCATGAAAAAAGTCGTAGGATATTTGTTTTCACCAACATTATTGATATGGATATATATTATGGATATATATTATATATAACTCTCTCACACGCTACATAGTACAAATGTTGGTTTTTTTTTTTTTTTTTTAATCAAGCTGCATACATTGTTATTCATTGCACAACAATTTTCACGGTCAAAGCTAAGAACAACAAAATAGATCATGTTCATGATTCCCAAAACAAAAAATGATCATGTTCCCGAAAACCCCATAATGACCAACTTCCATGATTTTCTCGCCACTTTCTCGTTCTTCCCTCATTGTCCTACCAAGGGAATGGACTGACCATGTGGTGGCATGTCTGTCTGGTACTCTCTAATTTCCCTTGTTCCTAAAATCAAACATTCAAACTGCATTGCTGATTTTGTGCCAAAATTTTCTCATTTCTGTTAACGACCATCAAAAATAGGAACTTTCTCTCATTTTTCTCAACAACCAAACAGTGTCCTATCCTATGTGCATGCAATTTTGTGCACCTTTTTAACCTTTCTAATGATATGATTGTTCTTTATCCAGAATTCTTTTGAGCCATCTTTGACACTGTTTTCTTGTAATATTGAGCCATAAGGTACATTACTTTGATACCCAGATGCTATTTTTCTTTAATTTTTGTCTGTTTAATGTTTTGATGCATGAATTGATGGTTTAGGGCATCTCTGGTTCTAGATTTTGGAATACTTATGTGTTTCACTAGTAAAGTTGGTTAATTTCTGGCTTCTTTATGGCTTTATCTGATTGTATTTTGGTGCATTTGATTGTTACATGGCATTGTTTGCATGGACTATTGAGCTAGCACAGATACTTTGATACCCATATGTTATTTTCTCTGTTTTATTAGGTTTTGGTTCATAAATGTGTTATCTTGAGCCTTTTTGGGCTTATTGGGAAATAAAAAGTAAAAAAGCTTGGACCTTTTTGGTTTTGTGTTTCTGTTCTGCTGTTTGGTTTTACTGATGGCTTTGGTTTACTTTTTCCTTTCTCACTTTTCACTGATTGCATGTATTTTACTTTTGATTGTTACGTTAATTTAATCACTATTGATTTTTTTTTTCTTCAATTGCCATTTGATATCTGCTCTTGCGTTCTTTTTTTTCTTTTGTCTTTTTTTAATATTAATGGGCAATATAAGTGCTTCTAATTGAATTGTATACTTGTTTTGCCTTTTCTCAACAAATTTGTTGCTTGAACGAAAAGAATTAGAGAAATACCTAAAATAATACTTGCTAAAGTAGTATTAACAGAGGACATGCTAGTGAAGAATGCAATGGAGAATGTGATTTTGGAGGAGAATACATGTGGCATATCAAACATTGTCTGATATCTAGTTCTTAACACTATTTGTTTGGTGACCAACAGATGTTTTAAGAGATAAAGATCAGTTGTGGTTTAATTGAATTGGTTTTAAGGGCTTGTACATGGCTTTTGAGAACTTGCATTGGTTTATTTCGAGTGCCGTGTTTTGGGATGTATCTAAACATTTGTTTTGTCTTCTTTATTTCATTCTGTTGGTTAAAGGAAGTTGCATTCTATTTTTTTCATTTTCCCCTAGTAATGTCTTTGTATGGCTAGATGATTAAGAGCAAAAGGATCACGGAGAATGTCTACAATTTAATCTCTTAATATCATCTGTATATCTTGGTTCCTTCTAATCAGCTTATGCCTTATGCACATAGATTTTTTGTCTAATTGAGGATTTATGGAGTGATAGTGATATGCTATGCATTCTAGTGTTTATGTATTTATTCTGGTGTTAACATAACCTGCATCTGCTTTTGCAACTGCTAGCAAACATGCCCAGCATGTATCCACAAATGTGAAGTGGAAATTTGAGCTAAAATGCTTCTGAATGTACCACTCCAATTTTCCCATCATGATAAGTGGTAGGAAAACAGATGCATACCTAGTTCATGATTTTCATAAAGTTAAGCAAGTCCCTACCATTAGGTGGTAGAACTACATTTGCTCATAAATCATACAGTTTTAAGCAATTTTAATGATTCTTACCATTTACAAAATATAAATACAACATGATACATAATATAAATACGGTGTGATATGCCTTGCTTGTGTATATGTTCATCTTTCTTTAATTATTGACAGTTGAACTGGTTGATCAATTCTTTGCAACTTATTCAGGGGAAGTACAAATTATTGCAGCATATAGGAAGACGTAGCAGATCATGGCAGACTTGGAAAATTTGCTACTGGAGGCAGCAGGAAGAACCAGTTTAGCCAGAAGAAACCGGAAACAACTTCCACCATCTAGAAAGCGTCATGAGGGTTCATATTCTGATGATGGAAGTGACTCTAGGGATGAAGACTCAGATGATGAACATAATTATGCACGCCAGAAGCCCTCTAGGTCTCAAGTTCCATTGAAGAAGAGGTTTGACCTTTCTGAAAGAGACAATGAACATGAAAGTCATGAAGAAAGGAATCATGATAGTGGTTTTGACCTTGAGGGCAACATCAGTGATGAATCTGATGTAGGCAGTGATCTTTACAAGGATGACAATGACCGGCAAAGGCTTGCAGAGATGACTGAACTTGAAAGAGAAATGATCTTGTCAGAACGAGCATCTAAAAAAAATGATAAGGTCTTGAAGGAAAAGTTGAGATCAAAGGGAAACAGTGTGACTTCAGCCCTATCTAGAAAAGGTACTCCACCTCTTCCTTCAGTTGGCAGAGTCCGTGCATCTGCTAGGTCTGCTGAGAGGACAGCTGCCAAACATGATGCACTGAGTGAGTTGCGAGCAAAACGGTTGAAACAACAGGACTCAGAGGCTCATCATAAATCAAAGGATGCATCAAGAGGAAGTTCAGGTAGCCAGGGTATTTCACCTATCAAACAGAAAGCCTTGATTGCAGCAAATTCCAGCAGTTCCAGCCAGAGTGAGAGTGTTAGTAGATCTGACAGTGAAGATGAAGAATCTACTGGGGAAGGCTTTGTTGACAGTGATGAGGATGGGAACATGCCTGGTTCTGAGGTTCCAACATTTGAGGATATAAAGGAAATTACCATTCGGAGGTCAAATCTTGCAAAATGGTTTATGGAACCATTCTTTGAGGAGTTAATCGTAGGTTGTTTTGTGAGGATTGGAATTGGAAGGTCGAATGTTGAGTCTATTTACAGGCTCTGCTTGGTCCAGGGTGTTGATGCCACATGCCCTGACCAACAATACAAACTAGAGGGCAAAATCACTCATAAGTATCTGAATTGTGTTTGGGGCAGTGATAGCTCTGCTGCTAGGTGGCAGATGGCTATGGTTTCGGATTCAGCACCACGTGAGGAGGAGTTTAAACATTGGGTTAGGGAGATGGAGCGAAGTGGTTGTAGGATGCCAAGAAAACAGGCTGTCTTGGAAAAGAGGGAGAGCATTCTAAAACCCTACACATATGTTTACTCAGCTGCCACAGTGAAGCAAATGTTGCAGGAGAAGAAAAGCACCGCATCACGGCCACTAAATGTTGCAGTTGAGAAGGACCGCTTGAGGAGGCAGTTGGAAGTAGCGGTAAGTAAGCATGATGAGGTGGAGGTGGAGAGGATCAAGACTAAGCTGCAGGAATTGGAAGCAACCCGGCTACCCCTGGAGAAAGATGCTAAGGCTATTAGGCTATCTGAAATGAACAGAAAGAACAGGTTTGAGAATTTCAAAAATGCATCAACAATGAAATCAGTATATACAAGTTTAAAAGCTGGGGAGGACGGGTATGATCCCTTTTCAAGGAGATGGACAAGGTCGAGGAATTACTACGATCCAAAGCCTGGTGAAGACAATGAGGATAAAGCAGCAAACAATGGTACTACCAGTGCTGACAAAAATGGGACAGGATCAAAGGTAACGACAGAGGCTGGCATGGAAGCTACAGAAGCAGCCTTAGAAGCTGCAGCTGGTGCAGGGAAATTGGTTGACACTAGTGCTCCTGTGGATCATGGAACAGTTTCAAATATAATGCACAATTTTGAGCTGCCTATCTCATTGGCTGCTCTTCAGAGTTTTGGTGGACCCCAGGGTGCTCAACTTGGATTCTTGGCTAGGAAACAAAAAATAGAGGCTACTGTTGGATACCAAGTCCCAGAGAATGATGGAAAGAGACATGCTCTGACATTAACCATTAGTGACTACAAGAGAAGGAGAGGGCTGCTTGAATGTGATGATCAAAGATGAGTTTTTACCCAGTTATGATAATTTTGGTTTGATAGGCTGTGCTTTTCTTTTAGGGATAGCTTAATGTAGGGGGTTCAATCTGTTAACTTTTTGATGTCCTAGAACAAAAGTTAGCTTTTAGACATGCTATGTATACTGTCTATGGTTTTGTTATGTGTAATTTTGCTCTACATGGTGTACAAAATCTTATTATCTAGTCTTGATTGGCATCAATGAAAGGTTTTGTTCTTGTTTTGGTGGAATGGAAGAGCAGGGCAAATGCAGTTGTTTAGGTTGAATAATGAATATGTTGGAAAAGATCTCACTTCTACTGATTTCCCTAGAAAGGTCCACTAGAAGAATACTGAAATAGCATATAAGCCGGTTATCAGTTATTGGTTTTCTGAAAAAGGTCTCTGCTTCATTTGTTTCATCAATATTGGCAGGCTAGAGGGACTCAAGTCACCAAATTAGATACAGGAAGGTTCTTTGGTATTTCCTTCGCCTCAACATTTTCTTTAAATTCGCCATGGCAATAAGCTTTATTGAGAAAACTGCTTCTTGTTCCCACAGCCTTTAGCTATAATAAAGAATTGAAGGACTTGAATCAAATTTCTTCAACGTTTCTAAATCAGTTTTTGTCAACGTTTTGAGAGTTAGTCTAAGGGGCTAAGAGATAACAAGTTCCAAATGAAACCAATGAGTGCAATGCGCCAACTACCATGCCCATTAAGGCAGGAATGACAAAAGTAAAAGATCAAGATATCACCAGAGTATTATTTGACTGACCCTACTAATCCGATGTAGATCCAATTCGATCCCAAAAATTTTGAAATTAAGGCCTAGTAGTTGTTGTATTGACATTGACAAGAGTTAGTGATCAAGAAAGTGCTGATGAAATGGACATGCTTTGCTCATTTGAGGCTCTATGGTTGAAAGACGGATAAGATACAGTGTGTACACGTTACAGATTTTGTTATTGATGAATGATAAACAATGCCATACAAACAGCATTACAAGAAGCAAAAGCCAAAAATAAATAACACTTGTCAGAGAAAATGGATGCAGTATGATTGCATATATTTTTTAAAGAAATAGCAATATATGCATCTTTTCAGCCAAAATACAAAATAAAAATGATGTAAAATGGCTATAAAAGAATCCCCTTTTTATATCTCACCCACTGCCTTGTATTGGGTAAATGAATCGGTAAACATGTTGTACTTGTTAGAATTTACATATAGATGACCAAAGCAAGGCGCCATGAAATAAGGCACCTTAACATAGTCATTTTATCCTCTAAAGCCGATCAACCATATCAATTAATCGGATGACAAATGACATAATTATTGTACAGCAACTCGTAAAACGAATGCTTTATGTTGCACTTTGAGGTTGATATTTTTTTTCTTTATCTTAAACTCTATCCTATACTTGTGGCTGTACAGTAAAAAGGTGTTGTCTCCCTGCCTTCCGGAAAATGAAGTCTCATTAAACAAGTATCTGAGACTTTGCAGCGAAGCGAGAGCATTTCTTCCGACCACTCTTGCTAAGTGCACAAACACAGATCTCAAGAAGCTCATAATCCTCCTCCCAGAATAACATGGAAGCCATCTCTGGATTCTGCAAGAGCAATTTAGATGCAAGAAAGCCAGCAACAGTCCACGTTTGGAAATGTCGGGCTTGCTTTCCAATAAACCTCCCTGTCCGGGTATCATAATATTCAGGCCAATGGTCAACTGGAAGCCTCTTCTCAGCCAAATCAACAGCTTTTTGGGCTAGTTCAAATCTGCCCATCTTCATGCATGCCAATGTGAACTGAAAATAGTAGAAGACAATAATTTAGAAACTACAGATAAATTTTGCCGATACACAAGAAAGATGCATGTTGTGTCAAAATTAGTTTGTATATCTTAAAAATTTCTCGCCCAACTTGCCCCAAATTCTGCCATTACACGGAGAACAAAGCAACTTCTTTCTTCTTTCTTCTTTTTAATTTTTATGGCCACCGATTTATTCAAATTTATCCACTTTTTATGTCAATAACCAAGTACATAAATTGGCCAGCTAGGCAGCTACCAAATGAAGCAGCACATGACAACATTTGACCTACACACTTATCATGCATAAGAGGTTAGGAGTGCCACCTTGACCGGCCTGCCTAACATTATCAATGGTTCCTAGTGGATCCTGCCCATTACTTGCAGACCTCCCAATGCAAACCAAAGGCTGAATTAGGACATGCATTTTTTTTTTATAAGTGAATTAGGACATGCATAGTGACATTCAATTCCAGAAAAAAAATCCAAATTTGTTTAGCATTCCTCAATAATGATATAATGCAACCAGAACCAGGCTTACCTGCCACAGGAGTGTTGGCCAGGATCCACCATTATGATATGACCATGGGCTGCAAGAGTAAAACAAACATTTCAGTTTGATGGAAATTTTTGAAAGAACACTAAACAACTAGCCATAGGTATAATCTGCACATGCACACATGTACAATAGTCCACACAAACAGAAAAAGAGAGAGTGAGTATAAGAAGAAAAATCACGTATTCTTAGGGTCACTGCCAGTGATTATTCGCCATTCCTCAAACTCAAAGGCAGGGTAGCATATCTTAAGTGGCATATGGCCCACAAGATCATCCCATTTGGCTTCAATGAGATTTAACATAGCTGTATTTTGTCTTGGAGTGCCCAAAGATGAAACAATAGACCAAAGATTTCCAAGCGTGAAAAACCTAA
Source organism: Quercus variabilis (assembly GCA_030445155.1). Classification (NCBI taxonomy): domain Eukaryota; kingdom Viridiplantae; phylum Streptophyta; class Magnoliopsida; order Fagales; family Fagaceae; genus Quercus; species Quercus variabilis. The sequence continues at coordinate 7,279,272 of CP129447.1, forward strand.
AATCCATATGAGCAGGCTGTAGATTACCCATCATATACCCGCCTTCCTCTGGAATCCAATCCATCAGCCAAGACGGAATTTGTTCAGGATAGATATTGAATTTGTTGGTGGCATCCATGGAATATTCCTCTGTTTTATATCGGTAAATCTCATTTATTTTTTTCATGTCCACCCAATAGTATTCTCTGATGTGGAAAGACAGTGCACTGAGCCTATTGTTGATGGCTCTCACCAGATTCTTGGATCCATCATTTACAGCAAGCATTTCACGGGAGCAGCGTAGAGCTGAGTAAAACAGGGCCTGTAAAATCAAATTTCCCAGGAATGAGATACACCAAACATGAGGTAACATAAATAAAGTTGGCAACTTGGCATAAGAAAAATGTTATATATATACATATATATATTAGAAACAAATGCATCAGATCAGGGGGGCATGGGCAGTCAAGCAGTAACCAATGACTTCCAGAAATCTTAGCTTCAAAGATCTTCAGGATATTTTTTTATACATCAAGTCATCAATAACAGCAATGTGGGGTTAAATCCTTCACCATGCGCCTTTCTACACATTCTAGAGAGTTTTAAAACAATCCAAGTTTTCAAAAATGCTAAAGAAGATTCAAAATCCCTAGTTAATATCTCCAGGACACAATTCATCAGACTTTTGGTCATAGGGTTGAGATTATCACATGCTACGCCTAGAGGTGACCTTCAAAAAATCAAGCCGACTTAACTTTTCATGTTACCAATGCCAGTGTTAGAAAACACTCAATAATGAGCATTTGTGTGATGGGGCAATAAAATTAGAAAAGCACCTTTCATTTATTATCTAAAGTTAGCTGAAATATAGTGGCGACATAAGAGTGCGTTTGGGAAGAGATGAAAGTTGAAGCTTATTAAAGTTTTGAGCTTATTTTTGCTATCATTCATGGGGCCCATTGCACTTTTTGGTACCATTCACGAGTCCAACTGTACTATTTAGCTAGCTTTTAGCTTTTTTCTACAATACTTTCAACAAAAAGTTTTCAGTTTCAGCTAAATAAGTTGTCCCCAAATGAATCCTAGTGCCTAAGCCATAATCAAAACACACACAACAACACTATGAAGCAATTAAGAAATTATCAAATAAATTGAACTCACTTGGATCTCGAGGGGGTGACCATGAATACCCATCCGCCGGTCTATCATGCAGGAGCCATCAGTGACCAACAGAGAAGGAAACATATCAAACCCATCGGTTAAACACAAGTTCAGTATCATTTTTAAGCCAGTCTGAACATCCACCCTTTCTTGTAATGCATAGTCACCAGTGAGTTTTCCATAAGCCCTCAATAGGATAATCCACCACAACCCTACCAAAATAAGCAAAAAACAACAAAAAACACCAAGTCATTTTATGCTATAAGAAAAGCATTCTTTCAGCATCAATTATTGAGTACATAAGTTAGACAATAAAATCCTACTGTGAAAAATGTAGAGGCCAATAATGGTGGATTCTACAACATTCTTAATTCAAAATAATTGCAAATTCTAGCATGCATTATCTACAACATTCCACTATAGTATTACACTGACCAGAATCCACAGGTGCAACACGACCAATAGCTGATTCACCAAAATCTGGATCTAGAACTTCTTCATACTTATTTTCATCGAGAGGCACAGTTCTAACTTTAAAGCTTGCAGGCATCAAACCCTGCCCTGGGCTGTAGCAGTCCACTGTTTTCTCCCAACTCTACATGATAAACAAGAAAACAATCACGGATTCTAGCAATCTCAAACATTAAATCATTAATGTATCTAAAATTTGCAGGCACTGTTCTTAGATTAAAGTTAGCCAAGACCCAGTCACCTACGCATTAGTAAAAGCAGTAACATCATAAGCTACACAAGGGAAGAGCAACATATTTCCCCCTGAAAACATGACAAACTAATGAAAGGCCACACCTCTATCAGGGCAGCATTGAAAACACTAGAATATGACATCACCTAAAAGGTTTCCCTCACAACAAAATAAATCAAAATCACCTAAATTAGTTATTGGTTACACCAAAAGTACGTTTTAAGACATTTAGACGTTAAGACTCATAAATGAAATGAGGTTTCCACCATTTATCATTAATGTACAAAAACAAAGACATACATTTAACAATAAAACAGTACTTACCATATACAAAAAAAACAACACCAATCAATAAACCAATTAAGGAACAAGAATTCGAATAGTTTGTTGTTACTATTATTTACCTGCAATTGCAAGGTATGAAGGAGAAAGTTCCTAACAATCTCCCCTTCTCCTTTAAGCAAGAATGCAAGTGCTGAGGGGACGAAGTCCCTGATAAACACCTGATCATAATTCAATGGTTGCTTATCCCCGGGGTCATTCGCCGCCACCGTCCCCACAGGACTCCCACAATAATACACAACAGCCTCTCTCAACAACCTCCATGCTTCTTTCTCCACCTCACTCTCCTCCACCACCTTGGGTTCAATCAAACCCTCCAAATTCCTTAAATTCACATCACCACCACCACCATCAACCTCTATCCTAGAGCCTTCTTCCGCAACCATATTCTCATCTTTGTCAATTCTCTCTACCACCAATGGCTTCACATTCAAGCCACCATTGTTACCTTGCACATAGATTCTCTCAAAGCTGTTCTCTTTCACACGTGTCTCCACAGAAGTGGAGAGCACCCTAGAAACAATATAGCTACCCCTACCATTGGAAAACCCACCAACACCATTAGGCTTAGATTGGTAAAAACCTGAGCTTGGGAATCGAAAAGCCATGTGGGTATTGTGAATAAAGCGAGGAGAGGCCAAAACACGAAAAGGGTGTGCTTGGGTCTGCGAGTTTGGCTTGAAAAACTGTGAGTTTCGACATGAGGAGAGGATTTTGGAAGGGGATTTCATGGCTGGTTTGATGAGGAATCTGATTGTGTTCATCTGGGCGAAGTTTTGGGATTGAACAAATTGAGAAAATCTATGTGGTGGAAACAAAGGTTATGCATACAGAGAATTTGGGATTTTTTTTTTTTTTTTTTCTATAAGATTTTGGTGTCAAATAGAAAAAAAAAAAAAAAAAAAAATGGTGGCTTTGAGAATTGAGAGAGCTGGAAATGGAAGAAAACTATGGGAATGAAAGTAAAAAAAAGTGGGAGGTGATGGCTTTTATGTTAGGCGGCGAAGAGGAAAGTCTTGCCTTGGATAAGAAGATTTTTATTTTATTGCTTTTTATTTTTATTTTTTCTCAGATTTAAGAAGATTTTATTAATTAATATCTGGTTTCATTTTTTTGGGATTTTTTAAGTGATTATAAAAAATTTTAAAAAAATGTACTTAATTGTTTTCATAAAATGGTTTAAATTTTAATGACCATCAAAATAAAAAATAATAGATATCTATTTGAGAATAGTTTATTTTCGAAAGTTTATTTGCATAATGTAAAACAAAAATTTTAAAAACTAATTTATTTCAAGATTGCAGTCAAAGCAAAATGCTAAGTTACCAAATGTACACTAATAATTTAGGGGAGAAAAATTAGAAGTCAACTACTATTTGACGTATTTGACATCAATGACCCAAAAACAAGCATGAGCGAACTGCAATATAACTTTTTTTTTTTTTTTTTTATGTGAGACATGGAGTAATATGTTTGTTGAATAAATTACCATACTTATAAAATGATAGAAAGTGGCTTCATTGTCACCATTAATTAGTTGAATTTAAGGAGAGGAAAAAATGGTATAAATTGGCTTCATCGTCACCATTAATTAGTTGAATTTAAGGAGAAGAAAAATAGATGTTTGAGGTATAGTTCATTCAATTTTTTGTGGCATCTTCCATAATAAAAAGAAAATTTCTACACATTATTATAACAAATCATAAGTAGTAAGTTGTTAGTAGTTTTAATTTAAATTTATTATTGAAATTACAATTTTGTCAATTAATAACAACTTGTCACTTAAAATTTATTGTAAAAATAATGTAGAAATAACATTTTTCTAATAATAAAAAAAAAAGTTGAATTTAACAAAAATTAGTAGAATAAATTTGTATGGTAGAATCTCTTTTTTTTTTTTTTTTTTTTTTTTGGGAGAAGATTGTATAGTAGAATCTGATTGTGTTATGCATTGATGTTGAATGGTACTCGTGGAGAAAGTTATATGGGGGGGGGGGGGTGGGGTGTGGTGGGGTGTTACTCCTTAACTAGTGAAAGTTTATATGCATGATCTGCATTCTTTATTACTTTGGAAATTTAATGAAACAATTATTAAACTAAATATTCAGCTAAAGTGCTCAAAGTTTTTTTTTTTTTTTTTTTTGGGAAGAAATAAGTACTCAAAGCTATCTTCAAATAGTTGCTACATCTTTAATTAACTTTTGGAGTTATGAAACAAAACATCCTTTAGCATCCGAATATTTTATACTCCCTCCATCTCATATATTATTGTTTTGTTTAAAAGATTCAAGCTTTTTAGGGAATGTCACGATTTTATTTCAAATAAAAAGGGATAGATTTTCAACACTACCATTTTTCAATTTTCTTTTGATGAATATCGTTCTCAAAATAAATGTCTTGTTTACTTTAAACACAAAAAAATTGAGTATTCCTTTTATATAATAAGTTAGAAAACTATTAACATTATGTCTATAGAGTATTGACTTTTCAAAAATACTATGATTTAAGACATCTCAAAATAGAATAAATAACAATAAAATGAGAAATTTGTGTGTTTTATTTTAACCCCAAAAAAATACAGATAAGTGCCAAAATGTCCCAACTGTGAACTTTATTTATATCCAAGAGATTTTTTTTTTTTTTTTTTTTTGGTAGAATTATCCAAGAGAAATATAAAGATACTTACTATAAAGAAACTAGAGATAGATTTTATAGATGTACAAGTTAGATTGTTTTATCTTATCCCAAAACCAACGATATTAATAGAAGTTTCCCCTTATTAAACGGGTTGCCTATTGCCTTGAGACTTTAAATAAATCTATTTTATGATTTTGAATCTGCAAAAAAAAAATTTTAAAAAAAAAAAAAGAATTTTCTATTGAGCAATGATATATTTGGAAAATTCGGTTATTGCTGTTTATTTTGAGGATGATAATAGCGTGTGAAAAATGAAATAGTATATATATCACAAGCATAGGTGCATGACACATGAGAGGAGAGAGAAAGATAAGCGTTGGTGAGTGATGACGTGTAAGGAGATTGTCTAACACTACATTTATAATTTGTAAAGGTAACATGAAAAAAGTCATGTTAACAAATGTTCTTAGGGCAATGATTAACAATCTATTTTATAAAAAAAAAAAAATTGACACCATTTCTATGAAAAACACAAAAAACCATCAAAACATTAATATTTTTTTTCTATAAAAAATTTTTAAAAATGATTTTTTAACAATTATTTTAAGGATACTGGTTAAAATTTCCGGCGTGAAAAAACTTTTGTGAAAAATTTGGGTCTTGTCTTTTTCTTCACAATTTGGTCTATACTCTCTCTCTCTCTCTCTCTCTCTCTCTCTCTCATTACAAAATTTTATTTGTTGACAAAGTGCGCAAGACTGCAAAGATGTGCAAGTGCCCACGTGGAAAAGTGCACAAAGAATTCACAGCCAATGGTATTAAAGTTCTTATTATCCACAAAAGAAATACAGGTCATATAGTGAAAATGATATCTGAATCACATCCACTTAAACGAAAATGGACATGGTGTTTGACAAGGAATAGCTGTTCATTTCAATGTGGGTTGTATGATTGGTCCTTTGTTTCTCTCTTTTCTTTTTAGTGTTGGGATTGAGATGAGCCAAGTGGAACTTTGACACTGAATCTAAAATTATGGCAGTAAGAATAGCAATCAAATAGATTCTGATATAATTTGTTAAGCATGTGTTAGCTTGAGTGAATTTATAACCATGCAAAATACTAGTGAAATTGTTGGTTCTATTTGTCGTGTAAGAGAGATTAAAACTACCAGGTAAAGGATAATATTAACTTTTCTTTTCTTATCTTTGGTAAGGATGATGCCTAATACTTTACTTGATGAGTGATTAAATTGAATTTTACCAATAATTTAATCACCAATAATAGAAGTCTTTTTATCATTTTTTAAAAAAATAGAGAAATGAGAACAAAAGCTATATAGCAAGGATTTTCATAATTTCACTTCACTTATAGAAAGCACTATTAAGTACTTGCATGAAATATTGATATGTAATTATGTACAGTAGTCTACATGTTCTTTAGATGAAGTGTGATTACTAATAAACTTTTATTAACAAGTGTTAAAGTGCACTCGTTAAGGAAGAATTTAATAAGTCTCACTACATTAAAAAGTAATTAAAGTTAATACTAAACAACTCCTTATAACAAAAAGTAGCTCTGACTCCCTAAAAAAAATATAATCAATCAATGTAACAAATAATGTACTTCAACACCCATTAACCAAACCCTCGACAAAATTGCAAAATCTACTCATCTATAGGGTAAAAAAAAGTGAAAATTTAGTGTCTATGCCATGGCTCTCTTCATATATACATGTGGGTCAGCCCAACCTGTTATCTCCAAAATATGGGTGGACAATGGACACAGGCCCATGTTCAAGCCCAGCTATAATTCCAACCAAAGTCTAGCACATCATCTGTTTTAGAGTGATCTCCATCCATAGTCTCTATTCTCCACCTCACTTCATTCTTCCTTTCCATTTTTTTTCTCTCTCTGAGTCTGAAATGACCACCACCATTATATTGAACTCGCTCCTTCCTCTTCCTCCTCCTCAGACTCACTCACCCTCCGGGTTAACTCGTTACACGACGTCGTTCCCTCTCCCCTACTCAACTACTATTTCTTGCAATGTCCAAACGGTAATTCTTCCAACCTTCAAAACACCCAACCCCACAAGAAATATAGTCCTTTTTTTCTTCTTCGTTATTTTCTATACAAAGTAAAAAGACAGCAAGATGGATTTTTTATGTTTTATTTTCTTATGGGTGTTTAAGGTTGTCTGCTGTGACATTAAAATTTTACTAACTTTGTAACATAGTTGCTATGGGCTATGCAATCCAATGCATGTTAATTAAAAGCATATATATATGTATGGTTAGAACAATGTTGAGCTTAAATGATTGTATAGTCATACTGAGATTAGTGACTGCAAAAAAAGGCTAGAAGAGCGGAAGTCAATTCTATTTTGTCTATTGGAGAGACTATGGAGTTCTTTCAACCTATTTAATTTAAGAAAGATGTGCAAGTGCCATGTGGAAAAGTGCACAAAGAATTGACAACCAATGATATTAAAGTTCTTATTATCCACAAAAGAAATACAGGTCATATGGTGAAAATGATATCTGAATCACATCCACTTAAACAAAAATGGACTTGGTGTTTGACAAGGAATAGTTGTTCATTTCAATGTGGGTTATATGATTGGCCCTTTATTTGTCTCTTTTCTTTTTTAGTGTTGGGATTGGGATGAGCCAAGTGGATTTTTGACACTGAATCTGAAATTATGGCAGCAGGAATAGCAATCAAATAGATTCTGATATAAGTTGGTAAGAGCATTCTCATCAAGAATGCTATAAAATATAGCATTTAGTATTTTAAAAAGTTACTTTATTCATTTTAACAACTCACGTTAAAATACCTAACATTAAAAGTTCTATTATTTTATCACTTTATTTAAATTTTTTTTTTATTTATGTTTTCTTTATTCTTTCTTTATATTTTCAATTAATTACCATGTACCTCTTTGATTAAACAAATAATTTTTTTTAACATTTTGCTAAAGTGGGCTGCTAGAGATAGTAGCCCACTGTAGCTAGATGTCAAAATTTTTAGCATATAGCACCTTTAATGTAGTGTGTCTTTTTAGAATTAAACATTTGAAACCTTTGATAAGAATGCTCTAAGCATGTGGTAGCTTGAGTGAATTTATAACCATGCAAAATACTAGTAAAATTGTTGGTTCTAGTTGTGGTGTAAGAGAGATTAAAATTACCAGGCAAAGGATAATATTAACTTTTCTTTTCTTATTTTTGGTAAGGATGATGCTTAATACTTTACTTGATGAGTGATTAAATTGAATTTTACCAATAATTCAACCACCAATATTAGAAAAGTTTTTTTATCATTTTTTTTAATAGAGAAATGAGAGCAAAAGCTATAGTAAGAATTTTCATAATTTCACTTCACTTATTAGCAAGTATTTGCATGAAAATATTGACATGTAATTACATGCAATAATCTAGAGGTTCTTTAGACGAAGTGTATTTATTAATAGACTCTTATTAACAAGTGTCAAAGTGCACTTGTTAAGGAGGAATCTAACAAATCTCACTACATTGAAAAGTAAAAAAATTTAATATTAAACAACTAACCTTATAACAAAAAGTAACTCGACTCCCTAAAAAAAATAATCAATCAATGTAACAAACAATGTACTTCAAGACCCATTAACCAAAACCCTTGACAAAATTGCAAAATCTACTCATCATATAGTTAAATCAATATCATTTTGTTAGGCCTAAATATAAGTAGATAAATTTATATATATTTCTTAAATATAGGACAAAACTTAGATATGGTACTTTGAGTGTTATTCTTTAAGTTTCTCTTTTAAAATTCAACCATGTGGCTACTTATCTAAAACATATATTTCCATTCCATGAGAAAAAATTCATGTGGTAAAATTTTAAGAATGAAACTTAAGAAACAACACCTAAGTATTATACTTAAGTCCTACTCCTTAAATATAATACCTTAAATTCTCCAATTGAATTAAGATTATTTAAACTCATAATTCTAGTAAATAATTAATAAAATTTACACAATTTAAATATATGGCAAATTGCATCACTCATCACAAATCCCAAGGACAAAAAAATTATTTTAGGAGGTCGCTTCAAGTTCAAAGTAAACATTGCAAGTCGAGCCCCGGAGCAAGTAAAAACAAGCTGCAGTTGATCTCACCTAAGCCCTTTTCCTTAACACAAACCCATCACCATTCATCTAATCACGCAGAATCTAGACCTTTAAATCATTAAAATGTAGTTAGAATTTAAAGAAATCTATTAATAGAGTACTCTAGAAAATCTAGAGAATCTGAATCCAAAATTTATAACTTATACTAGAAAAAAAATCTATATAATCAAATTCAGAGTTAATAGAGACCAACAAAATGCAGAACAGAACAATTTTCTAGTTTTTAAAACTTTGATAAATTGCAAATTATAATTTAGTTTAAAAAAAAGTGAATTATAATAAGAAATAGAAGGACTAACATACATTTATTTATTTATTTATTTTGATAAAGACCAACGTACATCTTCTTCATGTTATGAAGGTTTTGTTTTTGTTGTCTACTGTTTAGAGTTTAAACCACTTATTAGAATCTTTAACAAAATCTAAAGATTATAACAACTAACCTTATAAAAAAAAGTAGCTCTACTCCCTAAAAAAAAAAATCAATCAATGTAACAAACAATGTACATCAAGACCCATTAACCAAAACCCTTGACAAAATTGCAAAATCTACTCATCATATAGGGGAAAAAAGTGAAAAATTAGTGTCTATGCCATGCACACTTCATATACATGTGGGTCAGCCCAACCTGTTATCTCCAAAATATGGGTGGACAGTGGACACAGGCCCATGTTCATGCCCAACTATAATTCCAACCTAACTCTAGCACATCCTCTGTTTTAGAGTGATCTCCATCCATACTCTCTATTCTCCACCTCACTTCATTCCTCCTTTCCTTTTTTTTTTTTTTTTCTCTCACTGAGTCTGCAATGACCACCACCATTATCTTGAACTCGCTTCTTCCTCCTCCTCCTCCTCAGACTCACTCACCCTCCGGGTTAACTCGTCACACGACTTCGTTTCCTCTACGCTACTCAACTACTATTTCTTGCAGTGTCCAAACGGTAATTCTTCCAACCTTCAAAACAGCCCAACTTTTTTTTTTCTTCTTCTTAATTTTCTATACTAAGTAAAAAGACTGCAAGTTTGATTTTTTATGTTTTATTTTCCTATGGGTGTTTAAGGTTGTCTGCTGTGACATTAAAACTTTACTTGACTTTGTAACATAGATGTTATGGGCTATGCAATTCAATGCATGTTAGTTAAAAGCATACATATATGTATAGTTAGAACAATGTTGAGCTTAAATGATTGTATAGTCATACTGAGATTAGCGACTGCAAAAGAAGGCTAGAAGAGTGGAAGTCAATTCTATTTTGTCTATTGGAGAGACCGGAGTTCTTTCAACCTATTTGATTTAAGAAAGAAATGTTTTTTTTTTTTTTAAATTTAATTTTTGGGGTGCTTTTAACTTCAAATGATAAGATTTAATCCATGGCATATGTGTTGTTAGGAATATGAAATAACTGTTGCAATCTCATTAGCTAAGTAATTAGTTAGTTGAGATTAGGATTAGTTAGTTAGGATTTGAGCACATGTAGCTCATTTAACACATGGCTTAATTCATAAAGCATATGTTGAATTAACTAACAAATTATCTTGAGCCGTGTGGGCCAATGAGATTAGAGATAGTCTCCTCTAAATACATAATTGTAATTCAACATTTAATATCATTGAAGAATAAACCAATTTATTGCTTAGTGCATTTCTTCTCTTTCTCTTAATATTTCTCTATGGAAGGTGACTACCTTGAATTAAGTCCATTTTCCAATAATTCTCATACATTTCCCGACAATTCCTATCCATCTCCATTAAGAACCTCTAAGTTCCTAACATGTGTCATATTGCTGTAATTCTATAAATCACCACTTGGCTGAGATACTTGTGGTTCAATGGTTTGATGGGACTGAGAAAACTTTCATCCTGACCTCATATATGCTGCTGAATTAGAATATATCACAGTGCAGTCAAGTAGGAGCCAGTAGGTTGTTTGCATTTGGCAGGTACAAAAGTGTTCATTATCAAATGGACAAGGTTAAGCATTTGTCAGTAAGGCATTGTCAATTCCCCAAAGAAGTGAAAAAATCTAACAATTTAAATTTTCTTCTATTTCTTTTTGATAAATTAAAAGAGAAAAAGGGGTTGTAGGAAAGTTTGGAAAAACAAATGAATTGGTAACGACAGGATTTGTTTCTAACTGTTAGTTCCCCTGATACTTTCTGAGAACTACTAATTGGGTTAGGCTATATTTGTTTTGAGAAATGCCCGCTTATGAGGTCTTTTCATATTGAGCATCCTGTTTGGTAATAAACACCACTTGTGTTTACAATATGATGTATGTTTCATCAAGTAGTATTCTAGCTTTGGTTTTTATGTTCCATAACAATGTCTTTTAATTATACGTTTTCTAATATATAATCAGACTAAAGCTTTTGCAGTTCCTAGGAGGAATGCAGTGGCCTTGATTTTGTCAAGTTGTTTCTTCTCAGGAGTTGGTTTGCATGATGCTGCATTTGCTCAACCATCAATTGGACTCAGAGAATACATAGATACTTTTGATGGTTATTCATTCAGGTACCCTCAGAACTGGATTCCAGTCCGGGGTGCTGGGGCTGACATATTTTTCAGGGACCCTTATGTTCTTGATGAAAATATTTCTGTGGAGTTGTCCTCTCCCTCATCCTCCAGGTACAAGAGTGTTGAAGACTTGGGTCCACCTCAAGAAGCTGGAGAGAAAGTACTTAAGCAGTACTTGACAGAGTTCATGTCTACCAGGCTTGGCGTCAAGCGTGAATCAAATATTCTATCCACATCTTCCAGAGTTGCTGATGATGGGAGAATTTACTATCAAGTTGAGGTAAGATATTTCTAGTGTTGAAAATCTCAATTGCTTGCATTGAGCTTAGTAGTGATAACGGTTATCCAGTCAATATTAGATTGGTCACCACAGGAGGTCAGTTAAATTGGCTTGTGTTGATTCACTTGTCAAGATTAGCCATGGCACATCATATTTGACAGAATCAGCCAAGCAGCTGTTAAATTCTTTTGTTAGTAATGCACTAGAAGAAGAGTGCGTATTGAGTGGCACTAGATGAGGAATGTGCCACTTGTATGTACTTTTATTATTGAACAAATACATAATGTGAAATGATTTGTACCTAGGGGCCTATGTCTCAAAAATTGTCTTTCACATGAATTTTGGGTCATTTCATTCTACAAGAATAATAATGTAGGATTCCATTCCCCCACCCTTATTTTTTTCAGCTATTGATTTAATTACAAATATTTGGATTTTAAATCATGTATATTGGCTTGCACTTGCTATTAGGTAAACATAAAGTCATATGCAAGCAACAATGAGCTGGCTGTTATGCCTCAAGACCGTGTGGTTAGTTTGGAATGGGACCGGCGCTACCTTTCAGTTCTTGGAGTTGAAAACAACCGGCTGTATGAATTGAGACTGCAAACGCCTGAAAATGTATTCTTGGAAGAGGAAAATGATCTTCGCCAAGTCATGGATTCCTTTAGGGTAAACAAGGTGGTTGGTTAACCGATGCTACCTTTAAAAATTTTTGTTCCCCCCATGCATTGTGCTGAGTTTGTACTGAGCAGTAATGATAAAGAGGAGAATATCAAAACTCTTGGGAGGAAAAGCTTGTCCTACATGCTAGCTTCTTTCATATGAATTTAATTGAGTGGAAACTGAAGACAGATTAACTCAACATGACCAATTTGGGTTTCTTCAAATGTAACTAGGCTTGCGCAGGAACAAAATGTGAAAGGAGAGATTAATTCACCAGATAATGATAAATCTTGGTGCTCTGTAGGAGTAACTCAACATGACTAATTTCATTCCCTTTAAACTCTTGGTGCTTTAACAGTGCTCCCTCTGCTAATGATAAATCTCTGTCTCTTCCCTCATCAATAAGACTAATATGATTGGATTCCTTAAAAATCCTATAAATTGTCCCATGGGTTTATATATTCAAACAGATGGAACCCAATGCATAAAGGAATTTCAAGAAGTAACACTCTTATGACTTTTTCCTCATTGTCCTGATTTATTACTGAATCACTGACCACATGCGAAAAGAGTAAATTTTGATAGAACGCTAAATAAAAAGAAGAAATGCTCTCTCAGTCTTTATAAAAAACTCTACATTACCTGAGGGCTTTATTTTTATTTTCCCCAAGACCCCCTTTCAAATCGAAGTGATGAGTAAAATGCTCCATGCAAGATATGTCAATGCTAAAATCTCAATGAATTTGACTTCGAAGTTTAAGTGAGCACCTCAAATAGGTACAGTTTATGTAAGAACCCCAAATAGGTACTTTTGTCGATTACATCACAATAGGGCAAGTAACTGCCTGATAGTTGGTCAGAAAATGGAGCTAGCTTCATAAACTCCAGCAACTAATAGTCATGGAGGTAAATATAAAAATCACAGTACATATGTGATGACTTCCACTATAATATGTTAACTTATATGAATCTTGGCATCTAGAAAGATCTCATTTCCTTTTTGTAGACAACATTGAGGAAATACTCTTTTGGCACTCCACTTTTTGAACAAGTAAGAAAATAATTAAACATAAACCCTTCCAACCTTGATACCCTGTGGAAACTCAAACCAAGCAAAGTAATGATAATTTATGCAAAATAGCACAATCCTCAAACACAGCCACCAAAAAGGATCAATGTTTTCCATAGTAGGTAAAGCTGCCTTTTATAACCCAATCTAAAAGAGAGATAAGCTCCACAAATCAATCAGACAGATTAGTAGAAAAAGAAAGAGTGAATTTCTTCATAATTCACCATTCAACTATTGATGTGTGTGTTCAGCAACACAAAAAAGGTACAAATTCAACAAGAAACAATATCGTAACAGAGGATCTCTACAATTCTCCAACTATGGCTGCATGATTCAATATTCCTAGACTTATGCTACAAAAATAAGTGATGCCTTGTGTTGCTCGGAAATGGCTAAGCCTTTTTCGAGAGGCTTTCACCCTGAAAACTTAACTAGACCCCGTTCCCTCTATGTCCATTCAATCTTAATCTTGCCCTTTCTATTCTCTTTCTAGTATGGTTCCTCCATAAGAACACTGAACGCCCAGCTTCGCAGAGCAGCTCTCTCCCCAGCCCACAGCTTAGTCTCTCCCCATAGTAGTATACTAGTAAAAGGCGTAGATTATGACTTGATCCAATAGAGTCAGAACACCTTTATATCTAAAAGAAATGGTGCTCGATGAAACGATCCAGATTTCAGCCGAGCGGCGGCCTCGACCCGAGCGGAAGTGCGATGTGTCTGGAAACTCGGGATCCGTGTCATGTCAAATTCAGACCATCTATCTGCCCTAAAAGCAAGAGCTTGGAAAACGGGTGCCAGTGACTAAAACCTCTCTCTAATGCCACTTCAAATATTATTTTTCACTGTCTTTTAACCATTCTGTACCAGCAGCACCTTAAGAAAAAAACTTAGCTGAAATAGACCTCTGATCCTTGAAACTTAAGCTTAGGTTTGATTTCGTCCCTCAAATTTAAAACTTTTTTATTTTGTCCCTGAATAATGTAAATGATAACAATATTGTCCTTCTATCCATCAACTGTGAACTGAATTGGACATTTGGCCAACGGAAGGCTGATGTGATGGTTAAAATCTGATGCTGCATTCACAGCTAATGACAAAAGGAAACATTGCTGCCTTTTAAATTTCTCAAGGGTGAAATTAGAAAGTTTTAACTTTGATGGACAGTAACTGAACCTAGGTCCAATTTCTGAGATGAAAGTGTATTTCAGCCAAACAAAAAATATACACCTACCTAAAGAAAAAATTGGATTAAATTTTACAACAACAGAACATCCACCACATGGGTCTAATAATGTCGTTTCCTATTATTGGCAGCCACCTCCTGTGCAATTGTGCAGCAGTCACCATGGCATCAAATTTGTGAATCAAAATCTAAGGGCCAAGGAAAATAGATCAGCTACCCAAAAAGAAAGAGATCATGAGAAATGGTTAAAGTAGAACATTATCAAGCAAACTGGTAAACATTTGACAACCTCAATTAAAATCAAAGCCAACTTGGCCTTCTAAAGCAGACAAACTCTTTCTCATCTTTTGGACCAATTCTACATGTCAAAATTGTGAAATTGTGTACCATACACTAAACAAAAATTATCTAATAATCAATTTCCATCACAAGTTTAGAAGTTAATTAAGCATTTTGTGAATAGCAAGGCCATTGTTCATGAATCTCTCAGCAATTATGACAATTGTAGTGGTTTGTTCACTGTAAAGAGATTTTTTTTTTCTTCCTTTGATAAGTAAAAGAAATATCTTCTTTAGATAACATGACCACAACTTGATAATTTCACTGCATAATCGTCCCACGACTAATTAAGTAAATGGAGAACTGAGTAATAGTTGGCACTTGGCAATGCTAGTATTATATCATGTGTTTGTTACCATCATAAACTTTCTTCAAATTAAGTCACATGGTGCCTTTGCTAATCAATGGACTCCATATTCTTAAACTATTTGAGGATAATCTCTTAAAAAGAAATCAAATTTAGACATAAAACTCAACAATCTTTAAAAGTCATGTGTGAAACATGTTTTCACCCCAATGTAGCTAAATAAATTTTGGTAAGTGTACATAAAGCATAACAAATAGGCATAGAACAAACCAAATCAACAACATGGTAGACATTGCAAATGGATTACAGCTGAAATGTGTGAACAAAATTTGCTCACTTAAATTGATATTGCTAAATGTTTAATTTCAACAATGCACAAGCACACACACACACACAAAGAGAGAGAGAGAGAGAGAGAGAGAGAGAGAGAGAGTTGGGGGGGGGGGGTGTTTTACCTCTATAATATTTTTCAATAAGATCATCTTGAACTTATTCTCACCCTTTAATTTACCATAAAAAAAAAATGAGGCAATCAAGTGAGCCCCTTCAAATGGATCATATCTTCAAATAATGGAGCTATAAACCTGGAAGGGCAAACTGATGATGCACCTGATACTGGAAGTTGAAATGTTCTAGTCAGGGTGCTGAAAAGTCGTCATCTTCCTCAGAGTCCTCTTCTTGCAACTCAGCCTCCTTGCAACTAAAAAGGTCCCTTGGCTTATTTTCATCATTAAACAAACCATGACGTCCCAAGACAACAAGATCAAGAAGCTTTCTTCTAGCATCATAAACTGGATTTGGCTCTATCAAACATCCCCTCTCATATGCTTCTCTCAAAAAGATGGTATGCCTCTTCCCCTTGGTGGACAAATAAAATATTCCTGGGTGATCCAAGAACAAATCCCTTATATTTAGGTCAATCCCAAACCATTTCCTAAAATGGCTGATCTTCTCTACTTCCACCATCTTCTCCACTGTCAAGCTCAAGAATTCATGAATGATTGCAACAGCCCGTTTCTCCATTGCCATCATTCCAAACTTGGACCTCTTCTTCTTCTCTCTCATCTCCTCGTATGGTCCCACATATGGCAAACTTTGCCATTCCTTAACCTTGGCCCTAAAACTCTTACTAAGTTTCATGCATGGAGGATACCCATGTTTAAAACTATATCTCATTTCCATCCTATCAACACTACAATCCTGCTTACAACACTCCAAAAGCCTCCAATTCTCCACTGCTGCCGTAAAATGATTGATACAACTCCCATCAACCAGTTTCAAAAAATGAGTATTGGGTTCATGAGCATCACAAAGTTGAAAAAGATCAGAGTTTCGAGCAATTACTGATTCCTCAAAATCATCAGGGAGCCCGAGTTCCCTCCAAACTTTGAAAATGCCACGAAGGGGCAGCATTTTGGATGAGGACAATGACAGAAGCCGTACCAAACGGTCAACAACAAGTGGCAATGAAGCATTGATAGCCTCTGCTTCTTGGCAAGAAATCTCAATAGCAGCGTCAGTTAATCTGCAGAAGGGCTGAGACTTGTTGGGGTCGTAGTAAATGTGGAAAATGTGAGGATACTTGCGTAGAAAGTAAGTGGCGCCGCGGTTGAGGTGCAGCTTTTGGGAGAGCCTAGAGAGGAATTCAAGGGATACATATGGGTTCTTTGGGTTTGCAAGGATGAGGTCTTGAATGGCAATGACTTTGACAAGGTGCTTGTACTTGTCCATAAGTTTCTCAAACACAGGGTCTCTAGCTCTAGCTGCAACATACTGGGAAGATGTTGTTTTCAACCGATTAGCCATAAAAGGCTGGTGGGGGTGTTTGATTATGAATTTGACAATGTGGGTTCTCATCTTATGCCCAAAAGTAGCTATGATTTTTCACCTATCTAATCTTATGCCCAGCTAGGACTTTTGTCAAACATATCACATGCACTTTTTGGCACAGTGCAATGTGAAGTTTTTCTTAGGCTGAGAGAGACACTAACCTAGAAAGATCAAGGGCTTTAGTTTATGATCAAAGGTTTAGTTTCAGGTGGTAGTATTAGTAACACTATTACCGTTTTTGTTTTTGTTTTTTGAGAGAAAAAAATACTTTACCGTTTTTGGCACTTTTGGGGAAGAGCGACCATCGAAAGAGATGAAAATAGTCTCCCATATATATAGAGTAACGTAAAGTTTGAAAAATTAAAATTAAAAAGGATAAACTTGCCCATAAAATTAAAAATTATGGGCAGCTGCAAATTTCCCTTTATTTTTATTTTTTCAAAAGAGTACCAATTTTTGCTACAATTGTTCAAGTACAGGTTGTGAGTGATGGAGAAAAAATGATGGTCTATATGAAATTAACAAGCAGCCAATCACAACATGCAATGTAGAATTATTGTAACAAAAGTTGTGGTTATTTATGTGATACTAGGATTACTTTTTAAAGGAAAAATTTTAGATGCAACTGCCTTGTATTTAAAACCTAATAACTTTGCTTTATCTTTTATCCTTTGTTATAAGCATTTTATTAACCAATAATTTTGTTACTCAATTAATACCTCAAAATATTTTGAATTAAATTTTTTAGAAAGGAATGTGTCTAAACTCACATTTTAATAATCTTAATACTCTACCATATCAAACAAATAACATACATTGACACAATACATGAACAATTTGAAAGATCGTCATTATGCATATGATGTGTTTGTTATTAAAAGGTATGAATATCATTAGCGTGTGAAGGATAAAGTGCTTGTTACGAAAAGATAGGGGTAGCATCGTTATGTTTTAAAGTAAAGGGGATATTGCAATTGCTCTCCTGCTCTCCCTATACTTAGAAAGAGGAAAGTGAAAATTACCTTTTTAATTTTTCAAATTTTGGCTTTACTTCCAACCCTCCAATCTTTTATCATTTCACTTATATCCACGAATACTATAAAATAACAAAACCCAATCAATTACGTAGAAGATATATTTTTTTAAAAATGGTTTGCCCAAATCAAGCCTGCAACTCATTTTTCAATTGTTTTCAAAAATAATAATAATAATAATAATAATAATAATAATAATAACAATCATAGGTCTCCCTTAAAAAAGAGGATTTTTTTTTTAAATGATTTGTAAGAGAATGCATCTCATGCATTAGATATATGTCTTCTCTCTCATAATATGTGCATTTCACATAGTTATGGTGACCTTTATATTATGAAAAAGAAGATACATATATTTGATGCATAACATAATTATTGATAATCATGACATTTTAATCAAATCACTAAGAAAAATAGCGATGAAATCATCTTGGTTTTAACTCTCTCTCTCTCTCTCTCTCTCTCATAAGGAATGGTGCAATACAAGGATCTAATTGTAATTATGAAATTGCTTAAATATTAACATATGGTGAAAGAGGAGATTAGGTGTTCTAATTTGTTATCTTGGGTGAAGCTATCACGTTCTAATTTGATTGAACGTAAACAGAGAATCGAAATGACAACTAAATTCAAAGGAAAGGAAAGAAGTAAAATTGCCAAGCACGAAGCTTGCTGTGACTTGCATGAGGTCTTTCATGTTCATGTGGCTAGGTCCAAAATGACTACCAGATGTCCCTTTCATCATTGTATTGTGAACCAGAGCACATTGCAGATATTCAAATTCTAAAACCAGTACACGAAAACAGAACACTATTTTGGAACTCAATGTTTAAGAAACATTCTTTAAGTGAGGACTTTGAGCATGAAAGACCAAACAAAATAGGACCTTATAGTCGTATGAAATAACTATTTGATGAAAGTCACTCAACAATTTCAACAAACTACCTGCTGGACCTTTTCTAAATGGTCTTTGATCATAGGAAATAAAAAAATGGAATACACCCTATTATCAGTTGTAGACTTGTAGTAGCTTCAACAATGTGTAGTTATTTGAGCAATCTGAATTAGCAATTGCAGGGGATTGTGATTGCATATTGATTCCCAAGCCTTTCCCTCCACAAAAGACCTGGTAACACTTATCCTCAACCCTTCAGGCCACTTACAAAACCAGCAAATATCCAAGGAGAAGTTCACATTAACGTCAACTCTACTAGTAGAATCTATTTGAAGCATGAGGAACAAGCTGCTCTTCCAAGTTAAGAAAATCAATTTGATGGTCCAAAATACTGAGATTCAGAGGAAGTTCACAGAAGTGCAGAACTGTCAGGGATATGGTAAGATAGCCCATCTTCCTGTTTGGCAAAAACAATGGCAACAAAGAGACCGCACAAAAACTCTCTCACTCACACAAAGAGACTGCACAGACCCCAAGCTTTCGAAGACCATGTATAGTTGTATTCAGCTCCTTAATTTTCTCTTCATATCACTTTCATAGTACAAAAAAAATACATCTCAAGTTTAAATCTTTCCTAACCACCAAATGCTAGCTTAACAACTCAGTCATAAATGAAGTTATTGCTCAAAATTACAATGCCACCACAACATTCTATACATGACAACTACTATCTTGCTAAAAAATACAACTTAAAATTGATCTTGATGTGTCAATTTTAAATCATGACCTTCAAATTCCCCTAAATTTTTGAGAGCTCAAAAACCTTTGTAGGTAGATTCTTCAGATCCAGTTTATCTATTTGCAAGCCAGAAAGCGCAACACTAATAATTCTAAAAGATGCTTGAACTGTTGGAAATACATGAAGGCGTTCTAACCCTAACTAAAATAAATGAAGGCAATCTAACTCCACCTGGCTGATCACAAGCAGGTCTGCAGAAACGCACCAATGATACATAATCAATTTCCAATAAGAGAAAAAGCATACAACATGCATCTTTGGCTCTGCAGATTATCGCTGCTACTGGGTTTTAGAGTTCTGTAATACATAGTTGACCTGTATATATCTTGTTTCTGTTTAGTACAAATCTTCATTCATAGACGTTTCCCAAAAAAAAAAACCTTCATTCATTGAAATCAAAATATGAATTTTATGGCTGCAAGCAGCCAATATCATTTATCAAAAATCTAGCTAGTCATCTAAGCAGCAGTGCTGATTTTCTAGATGAGTGACCTCATGACTCACATAACCTACAACAATGACAGCAGTACCATCTCTTTCCTCTAGAAATAGTACATGAACAGGCATGTTTACAACACAGAATACTACAAGTATCACTGTATCACAATGAAAACATATGGGTATCTTATTAGTGAGGATATTTACCTTCCCATGATTTGAAGTCAGATCAATTGATATAATGTCAGGAGGCAGTTGAAATTGCATGGTTCCCAGGATCATTTTATATTCCAACCATCACATTGCCAATTTGGCATGACATGTCCTTGCATCTGATGTAAGTTGTGGTTTTACATAAATAGGACTCTTCAACTTTTAGACCTGTATAAAGATAAAACCAAAATTTTAAACTAAAATACACATATGCAGGAACTCAGTAATGAAGTGTAATTGTCCATACATCCCCTATGCCTGTATATATCTTCTGTCTCATTCTCGTGGTACACAACTGTTAGAAATTGGCCTGGGTTTGACCCAACGCATAACTCATGACCCATAGATCATCCAAATGGGTTATTTGATAAGTGAGTTTAAATTTAAACTGATGATCAACTCTTGTAAATAAAAGCTAAAAACTATAGCAGAGTTCCACTGCAGTGATAAATAAATTTTGAAAATGAGAAGATTGATTTTTATCTTAAAATCACTAGGCAGAGTGTTGAGTTTACTCATAGAAGAAACCACAACTAAATCTTCCCAGAACCACTTTTAGCCAAACCAAACTAGATCAATACCACATTATATAAACAAATAAAACCATTAATCCCACAAAAAATAAAAAATAAAATCAATTTCCCAGAACCGTTTCCATCTCCACCAAAAAAAAAAAAAAAAAAGAAGAGAGAGAGAGAACTCAAACCAATGCAAAACAAACTGAACACAAAAACACAAACCATCACCTTAAACCCATACTTAAGCCTTCCCACAACCAGTTTCAGCAAAACCCATTCAAACCACAACCACTATCCACAATAAAATAAAATAAAATAAAATAAAATAAAATAAAAAATAAAAAATCTAGAACCATTTCCATTCAATTAAAACAAAAACAAATTTTGTTTTGTTTAAGCTGATAAGTGTATCGCTCAATGGGATGAAATGTCATTAGCACCTTCAAAATACAATAAAGTATACCAACCATCTCTTTGACTTCCATTGCCATAATGAATGAATCCATCAATGGTCTAATTGTAGCATTAGGACCACAAATAAAAGTTTCTCTTATCAGAAAATTATGGCATTGATAGGTTTTTAACAACACCCCCCTCCCCCCCCCCCTCTCCAAGTAGTCATTTTTATAGGGCATAATTAAGGGCCTTACCATCATCCATATCTCATGGTAGGTCTTAACCTCACAGATGGCCCTACAAGGCATAAGCACAGCCTTCCTTCAAGTCTCATGAGGGAGGCATTGTATCAATAGTCACCACTGAAGTATTATTTCTTAGTGCTTCAGTAGCATGCATTTTGGAACTGTAAAGCCATCAAGCACTGGTGAAGCAAAATGTTTGGTATAGTCATAATTCGTAACTAGAAAAGCTCTTAAGGAACAATCTCAGCAACAACGTAACATCGAAGTCAATCAGCTTATGTAAAATATATTGCTACCAGTAGTCCATACATGAACAAGAACCCTGCTTAAAGTGGTGAAAACGATGCCGATCCCTCACTACAATTTCACGACCAAAAGCTCTAGAGACGAATTTAGCTGCTGAATGACAATCATTACATATTCGCAAATTCTTCATAATCCTTATTGGTGTTGGTGGAATGATAGAAATAAGCCCGAAGGCAATTGCAAGCTTCTCACTGTGCCTAAGCAGAGAGGTTTCCTTCTCTTCTTGATCAATGTCAAGGGAAACCTCATTTGTATCTGGTACATAACCTTCCATTTTCAATTTCTTATTCATTTCATCCAACTTATCCTCAATCTCATTAATTAAAGGATGTGTCTTATCTCCTGCTAGAAATTCATGGACTACTCCATTTGCTTCAATAATGCTACACCCTGGGGTCTTCACCACCCTATGCTGTATCATAGTCCCCCTAACTTGAAGAACATCATCCCAGTGACCTTTTGAAGCATATATATTGGACAATAGCACATGGAAACCATCATGGTCAGGTTGAAGCTCAATGAGCTTTCTTCCTACTCTCTCCCCCATTTCATTCTCACCATGTTTCTTGCAAGCTCCAAGCAAGGCACCCCAGGTAGCAACATCCGGTGCCATAGGCATACTCTCAAGGATTTCCTCTGCTTCTTTGAGCATTCCTGCACGTCCTAGAAGATCAACCATGCATCCATAGTGCTTAACATTAGGTTCTATCTGATGTTCTTGAATCATTGAATTGAAGTGGTGACGCCCCTCATCAACTAAGCCCATGTGTCGACAAGCCCCAAGAACTCCCATAAATGTTATCTCATTAGGCACTACACCACATTTCTTCATGTCAAAGAACATGTCTAGTGACTTATCCACTAAACCATTTATTGCCAAACCAAGAATGAGAGCATTCCAAGTAGAAACCCCCCTTTCCTCCATGCCATGAAAAACTTCCAATGCATTTTCCACACACCCACATTTCATGTACATGTCTATAAGGGTTGTACCCAAAATGACGTTGACTTTTAGACCATTCTTCTTTATATAAGCATGAATCCATTTACCTAAGTCAAGGGCAGCCAGGTGAGTGCAAGCTGATATTACACTAACCAAAGTGGTCTCATCAGGCCTAATTCCCTCAAGCTGCATTTCCTGAAACAGTGCCAAAGTCTCTGAGAAATGGTCATGCTGAGCATAACCTGATATCATTGCACTCCAAGACACAATATCCTTACTAGGCATGGAATCAAATAATTTCTTAGCAATTTTAACTGATCCGCATTTCAAGTACCCAGAGATCATGGAGTTCCAAGATATCTGGTCCAATTGGCAGCCTGCATTGAATAGTTTTTCGGCTGCCATTATGTCACCACATGTTGAGTACAAGTGAATAAAAGCATTTTGAAGGTTAACATAAGATTCAATTCCAATTTTGACAACCAAGCCATGGATCATTTTTCCTATGTTGACAGCTAACAAATGCGCACATGCAGACAAAACACTAACCACCACAACCTCATCAACCATAATTCCATTAGTTTTCATTTGCATAAACATAACCAAAGCCTCCTCATACATTTCATTTTGCTCATAACAAGAAATCAACGCACTCCACGATACCATATCTTTCTCAGGCATCTCATTAAATAACTGACAAGCCTCAACGACATGACCTGTCCTACCCAACAACACAATCATAGAATTCAAGGCAATCGTATTCCTTTCTGGCATCAACTCATAAATACACTTGGCATTTTCCACATCCCCTATCTGAACATACCCTGCCAAAATTGAATTCCATGAAACCGAATCCAAAACAGGACTTTCATCAAACAACTGGCGCGCATCACCCATACTCCCACAAACTGCATACATGTTAATCAATGTGTTCTGAACATAAACATCTGAATCAAAACCCAATTTCAAAACATGGTTGTGCATCTGTTTCCCTTCAAAATCTAATAACCGGATAGCACAAGCTTGAATTAGAATTGGATGTGTGTAATTATCACTACCACCCACATTGTTATCCACCATCAATTTGTACAAAAAGATAGCCTTTTCAGGATAGTTTCTTTGTACATAAGCTCTCATCATGGTGTTCCAAATGAACCCATTTGGGTTCTCAATGAGGGTGAAGATTTGGAAGGATTGATGAATGTGGATAAAGGGTGAGTCAGTAGAGTGCTTTAGGATTCTGCTGGCAGCAAAGGTGTCTCTGATAAACCCAGTGAGGATCATCTGGGAGAGTATTTGGTTGAAAAGCTTGAGATTTTGGCATTTGGGCAAGTGGGTCTCTAGGATTGAGAGGTTTATGGTTGGTTTTAGAGTGAGTTTTTCATACAAAGTTAATTTTTTTATGGTTGACGAAAAAGGATTCACTTTGATAAAATTCATAGGAAGAAACAGGAAAGGTTCGCTTCATGTACAACAGAGTTTGCCAACAACGTTAACAGAAAACAGCAAACTTTTAAGTTTTAACCAATTTTTTTTTATGTAGGAGTGTACGAAAAAGTACACTTTGCTAAGTGTACCGTCGTTGTAATTCCCAAAAATGAAAGAAACCTAAAGCCGCGGGAGTTTAGATCTGGTGTAATATTGTATTATACAATACCTTTTTAATAGTTTCAAAAATTAAAAAGTTAACTTTTGATATTAATTAATGGATCAATAAAGTTAAAAAAATGTTAATAATTTTGATAAAGTGAAAATGATGTAATAGCCTAATAGGAATTATATGGTACAATAGTTAGCAAGATGACCCGGATTTTAATCCAAAGCGGCCTTCCAAGAAGTAGAGGCCTGGTGGCGCTGCTCCATTGCTCAACACTGGTCCTTGACTTCAACGAGAAGTTTGTTTTGATTTTTTTTTTTTTTGTTTTGTTTTGTTTTTTTGTTTTTTTTTTTTTTTTGAAATGGTACTTTGACTAGTTGACTCATTATTTTTCAATAAAAATATAGAAAATTAGAAATGGAAGGAGTATAAATAATTCCATAATTGTGGGTGAGGAAATCATTTGTAGAGTAGAGGTTGTACCAAAAAGGCGGTATATCATGTATTGGATGAACTCATGTATTTGATGCCTATTTTTTGAGATTGAGTTAAAAAGCGTGTAACTCAATCTCAAAAATAACAATCACCCAGTAAGGTTTATGCAATGAACAAAAATGTCTTATGACCTTTTCAGGAAAATTATATAGTATTATGTCCTTCTTACTAAACTAATTAAATAAATGTTCCTCTTTTAAAACTCAATTTTTGATAAATCGAGTTAATCCTTATAGTGGTGTTTTTAAGAAGTCCATAATGACGTTTTAAGAACCTATAGTGATGTTTTTTAACTCGACTTCAATTAAATTAAGTTATAGACAATGAAATCGACCTATAATGACTTTTTTTTACCTAAAACTCGATTTCATTGAAGTCGAGTTAAAAAAACGTCACTGTAGGTCCTTAAAACGTCACTATAGGCTCTTTTAAAAACGTCACTATAGGGTCTAACTCGATTTATCAAAAATCGATTTTTAAAAGAGGGGCATTTCTCTATTTAGTTTGGGAAGGGGGGGCATAATGCTATATAATTTGCCCAAAAAGGGCAAAAACCCATTTTGTCCTTTATGTAATAAAGTATTATCCTTTATCACATCTTCATTCAAAACTCCAAGATTATTTGAGAGTACATCAGCTACTCTGCAGGGCAACTAAAAACAAATGGTTGAAAGTGAAGGTGAAGGAGCTCTAATTTATTCAATGCACACAAAAAGAAAATATTTGTTGAAAACTTTATACGGCTAGAAAATCTAGCTCAATGCCTCAATGGCCATCAAAGGCAGCATCTCAACTTGCATGCAAGCCAAAAATGTGATCCCTTCGCGAACAACTTGGAATAGAATATGAGTTCGTGATGCAATTACTGGTTTTAGCTATATACAAACAGAAAATAAAGTTCAAAAAGAGAGACAGTAAACACAAACTATTATAATGAGAAGTTGAGAAACAGAATTCACACATCTCAAATAAAGCACAAAGCTAAGAGTTCATAAAAAGAAAAATTAAAAAATTATTACAAAAACAACACATTGTAAATGACATGACTAACATACACAATAGGCAACCATGTCTACTTGAATTATTAATTATATGCAAAACTAAAACCAATTGGACTCCAAGTAGTCACAATGTTAATATAAAGCAAAAGTTTCATAAAACAAGCATAAATTCTAATATCAAACTCCAAAATAAATTAAAGAAACACTATCACACACAAAATATGTACACACCACCTAAACTTTTTTTTTTTTTTTTATATAAATTTTTTATGACATGGAACCTTGCCAAGGCTTAGGCCCTTTGAATCCACCCTTAGGGAGTAAACCACAAATATATGACCCCACCCGCCAAAACCGTGTATTAGGAAATCTAGGAGAACTCCTAGTATGGATTAAAGCCAGGATGTTTAGTTCTGTAGCTCATCCCAAGTCTCCAACCACTAGGCTACACCCTAGCATGTAATGCATGTTACACACCAGCTAAACTTACAAATAAACAATAATTAATTGAAGCAACTTTGTCCAGAAACTTTGAATTAAAAGATATCAGAAAACCAAACAGGCAAACACAAAAATATAAGGAAAAGGAATGGTGCAATACAAGGATCTAATTGCAATTATGAAATTCCTTCAATGTTAAATTTGTTATCTTCGGCGAAGTTATTGTGCTCCAATTTAATTGAACATAAACAGAGAAGTGAAATGGTAAATAAATTGAAAATAAAAGAAAGAAGTAAGATTGCCATTCACAATGCTTGCTCTGACATGCATGAGTACTTCATGTTCATGGGGCTCGGTCCAAGATGACTACAATATGTCCAGTGAATTTCATGAAAACAGTACACTCTTTTGAAAACGTTTAAGAAAACTTCTTTAGTAAGGACTTTGAGCAGCATGAAAGAAAAAAGAACAAATAGTACCCAAAGGTTGTAAGAAATATTTATCGAAATTGGTCTTTTAATTATCACTAATGGTTGTTTTACACTAGTTGGCTTACACTACGTTACATAATGTCCAAATTTTGTAATGCCAGATATTCACTTTTTTATTTCTAAGGATGTCCACATTTTAGACTGTGTATTAAGTAGTGTGCAATAATCATTGCTCTTAAATAATAGGAAATCAAAATGGAACACGCTCTGTTTAACAGTTGTAGCTGTTTCAACTAGAGCAATCTGGATCTGGTTTAACAGTTGCTGGGGATTGCATATCCATTCTCAAGCCCTTCACTCTACAATAGACCTGGAAATACTTATCATCAACCTTTCAGGTGACTTACGAGACCAGCACATATCCAAGGAGAAGTTCAAATTAATGTCAACTACAATAGTAGAATATGTTTGAAGCATGAGGAACAAGCTGCTCTTCCAAGGGGAGAAAGTCAATTTGATGGTCCAAAATGCTGGGATCCAGAGGAACATGGGCGGCTTGATGCATTTAGAGCCCTAAGGCGAAAAATGAATCGAGACATTTTATATATTTAAAAAAAAAAAAAATAATATTGCTTAAACTCTTTTTTTTTTTAATACAAAATTACTAATTAACACGAACCACCAATTTTTTTTTTGAGAAAGTCTATAGACACAAAAAATTTGACAAAACTTTTAACACCTGTTGATGTGACAAATTAATAGAGATAAGTAAAAAAGTAATGTTAGTGAGAGACCTAGACGAGAATTAGTAAAAATTTGCCAACTCAAACTATTATGAAAAATGTTATGAAATTTTTTTTGTATTGCTTTTTTTTTTTTTTTTTTTTTTTTTTTTTTTTTTTTTTAAGAAGTGCTAAATTCATAACATTTCCACAATAAATTTTAAGTGTTAAGTTGTTACTAGTTCTAATTTGAACCCACCTTTTAACCACCAATAACAACTAGTGATAACATACTAATTAGAATTTATTGTGAAAAATGTTACGAATGTAAAATTTCTCTTTTGATAAAAAATATTATTTTATTTATTGGCTAATATTTGAGCTTAATTGATACTATTACAATAAAAAAAATAGCTATATTGGTTAAAATTAGGGGACCTCTTTTTACTTGGGACCTTAGGGGACTGCCTCTCTTTGCTTATATGATAGAGCTGGTTATGCAGAGGAAGTTCGTGGAAGTGTGGAACACTCAACGACATGGCAAGATAGCCCATCTTCCTCTTTAGCAAAAACCATGGAAAATTTTATTTTGCATCAAAAAATAATAAATACTCTCTCTCTCTCTCTCACACACACAAAGAGACTGCACACACCTCCTAGCTTTCAACGACTCGGATCTTTTAATTTCCTCTTCAAATCACTTTTACCTAAAATATCTTTATGACAATGTATAGCTGGTAGTATACAAACAAATTGCATTTGAACATGGATTGTAATAGCTATCAAGGGTTGACATTAAGAGTATGAGTGGGGGAGAGAGAATGGAAGCCAAGTACTGCAATGAACCACCAAGATCAAGTGAGGAAGAAGATGAGTTAGGACACAATGTTAAGAAATTCAAAGAGAGCAGTGGTGTTAAGTAGCCAAACCCAACTCAGAATGTTATCAGTTATAAAGATAGTCTTGTGGGAGACATTCCTAGAGCATATGAACAAGCATTTAAGTTGGATAATGTTTGGGATGATGGAGAGGAGTCAGATACAGAAATGGAGCCTCTCATAGAAGGAATGGCAAAAGTGAAGCTGTCCAAGGAGATTAAGGCCTGTATAAAGGCCCTATGGTCAAAGGCTTTAATAGTGAAAGTGTTTGGTAGAACTGTTGGATTCAGCTATCTCACTTTCAAGCTAAATGCATTATGGAAACCTACAACTAGGATGGACTGTGTGAATCTTGGGAAGGATTACTTCTTGATTAAGTTCTATTGTAGGGATGATTATGATAAAGTGCTTCGTGGAGGCCCTTGGTTTATTGGTGAGCACTTCTTGGCCATCAAGCCTTGGGAACCTTACTTCAAAGCTTCAGGGGATAATCTAAAGTCTGTTGTTGTGTGGGTGAGGTTTCCTGAATTACCTATTGAGTTTTATGACATGGAAGTATTGAAGGAAATAGGTAGTGCTATTGGCCCAGTGCTTCGTATTGATTCATATATGGCCATTGGATCACATGGAAGCTATGCCAGGCTCTGTATACAAATAGACTTGGACAAGCCCTTAATCAATTCCATCAGGATAGGGAGGCTGGTGCAACAAGTAAAATATGAAGGTATTTCTTCCCTTTGCTTTTGCTGTGGGAGGCTTAGGCATAAGCAGGAGAACTACTGTTATCAGGTTAAGGAAAAAGAAAAAAATGGGTGTGTAGAAGAGAAGAGTTTGAATCAGAGAAGGAAGGAAGATAAGCTAGATGATAGTGTAGTAGAGAAAAGCCCTAACCAAATTAGTGAGGAGGAAAAATCAGATCCTAACTTTGGTCCGTGGATGTTGGTTACAAGGAAAAGGAGTTTGGTTAAAAATGGACAATCCAGATCTCCCTTTGGGAGTGATTCAAAGGGTGATGTCAGTCTTAAGGGCATGAACGTCCAAAGAGGGGAAAACTTAGAGGGTAGTTCAGTCATACCCATTAAAGAAGGAGTGTTGTCTACTCAGTCTGATCATACACGTGCTATGAGAAACAATTACGTCCAAGGATTTGTGCTGAATGAAGATTTGGGTAATCTAGAAATCAGGTTTAGTGCGTCAAGTCCGAAACAGGGAGAGGGGGTGACACAGACTGATGGGAAGCTTCAGATGGGTTTCTTGGGCTCAGGTACAAGAAGCAATAGATTTTATGGTGGGAAGAGCTCTAAGTCGTTGGAGAGATAGCACCCATCTTCTTCTGCGTCTTCACAGAGAGCTGGTTCTCCCAAAAATCTATAGAAAAGAGAGAATGGAGGGGCTCCGTGTGAGTCGAAGCAGTTTGATGTGCAATCCAAAAGGGAGTGGCTAGGTGATTTGGCATCGAAGTAGGTTAGTGGAGGTTCCAAATGAAGTCATTCTTCAGATAAGGGCATCTCCGACGAAGGATTTGGAGTGGTGCGAAGTGGAGTGGGGCCCGTGTGGAAGAATACCTTCCCAATCACTCCGAAGAGTCGCAGAACAGGGACAATTCCGTTGGATCATCCAACATGGGGACTAACCGCCAATCCTTGGTGGAACTTCATAACGGACATGCCTTTAATTTCTTAGGAGGAGTCCGAAGCCTTAAGCAAGCAAAGAAAGCCATCGGTGGTGCCTCACTTCGACGAATCCGGATGGTTGATTCAAGGAAGGAAGTTAGTGGACCAGAGGGGTATGGCTACGACAATAATGGGGAACCACCTAATGCTGTTGCTAATTCAGATTCTCATTCCAGTGGTGTGATGTTTTGATAAGTTGCAAGGAAGAAGTGATGGGAATTTTGAAGTACATGATGATATGGAAACTAGAGTGGAAGCACTTGAAGGATTTGTTGAGGAGGCTGGGATGGAGCATGGTGAAAGGTGTAGCTATGAATCCTAGTTGTGTTAAGGTTCCAATGGGTCAGTTCGTGAAGATGAACATTCTAATGTGGAATTGCAGAGGTGCATTAAATCCAAATTTTAAGAGGAGGGTGTTTGAGATGGCTGTGAACCACCGTCCTTCGATAATGGTTATAACAGAGACTAGAGTGGGGGGCAACAGAGCTGAGAAGATCATTGAGGCGCTTCCATTTGATGGTTTCATCACCACGGAAACTATTGGGTATGCGGGTGGATTATGGATCAGGAAATACATGCTACGATTAAGGTATGTGCATCAAACCTTTCTTAGTTATTTACAGCAATATATGCTAGTCCTCATTTGGCTGAGTGGAGAATTTTGTGGTCTAATATAGAAAAGGTAGGGCAATTGCATAACCTTCCTTGGTTGATGATTGGGGATTTCAATGAAATACTTGGTGGGGAGGATAAATTTAGGGGGAACCAAATTAATTTAAACAAGGCTCTTGAGTTCAAAGAATGTCTGGATTCGTGCAATTTTGTTGATCTTAGGTTTGCTGGCCCTAAATATACTTGGTCTAATAAAAGGCAGATTTCAGAGAGATTGGATAGATGCTTTCCTAATCCAATTTGGAGAATTTTGTATCCTAAGGCGGTTGTTACTCATCTTCCTAGAACTTTCTCTGATCACCATCCTGTTTTGATTGAATTATGGAACCTAATGCTAATGGTTTAGACTGACCTTTTCGATTTTAGACTATGTGGCTTCTCCATCTGGACTTCTATAGGATTATTAGAGAAGCTTGGCCTGAAGGTGCTAATTTAACAGTGGCTACTACAAAGTTTACGAGGAAGGCCAATAAGTGGAATTATGAGGTTTTTGGCAATCTTTTTGCAAAGAAGAGGAGGGTGTTAGCAAGGTTGAATGGTACTTAAAAGGCGTTGGCTAATAATCCTTTTGAGTCTCTTTTGAGGCTTGAGAATCAACTTATTGAAGAGTATTCCTCTATTTTACTTTAAGAAGAGGAGTTTTGGGCTCTCAAGTCCAGGATTAATATTGCTGCCTTTGGGGATTGGAACACCTCTTATTTTTATATGAATACAATGGTGAGGAGGCAAAGGAATAAAATTAGGTGTTTGAAGGATGGCATGGGCGAATGGATAGTGGAGGAAGAGGCAATGAAGGAGCACATTTTAAGTGGGTTTATAAAGCTTTATTCTACGGGTTTGAAGATGTCCTACAGGGATTTCGTTGTTTCTGAATTCTCTAGTATTGTTCTCTCTGAAGCAGATAGGAATTGGATGGGAAGTGTTCGATGAAGATGTGAGGAGTGGTTTGTGGGCTTTGAAGCCTTTTAAAGCTCCAAGGCAGGATGGTCTACATGCTGGTTCTTGGGCTTTGAAGCCTTGCAGGCAGATTGGTATTGGTGAAATCTTTCATGTCTATTACTCTGAATTATGTTATGCAGGCCGTTGCCCTTCCTACTCACTTGTGTGATAAATTGGATAAAATTAATAGGGATTTCTTGTGGGGTTCAATGGGTGAAAAGCGAAGACTTCATTTGGTTGGGTGGAGTAAGATTATTAGGCCGAAGGAAGAGGGAGGCCTTGGAATTCAAGCTGCTAAATTTAAGAACTTGGCTCTATTAGCAAAGCTAAATTAGAGGTTGAACCAGGAAAAATAAAGTCTATGGGCTAAGGTAATACTAAAGAAGTATTGTTCAACGGAAAGAATGAGAGCTAGAAACCCAGATAAGTTGCCATGTTCTCCAAATTGGAGAGCTACTAAGGTTGGGTTTCAAACCTTTGCGGATGGTATTTGTGGGGGGGTTAGGAATGGAGAAAGAATTAGTCTTTGGTTGGATAGTTGGATAAGAGGATGCTCATTAAGAGAATTGATTGAAGGCCCTTTGACTCAAAGGAAGATTGATATGAAGTTGTCAAAGCTGTTTCTTGATTTAGAGCAAGGGTATAAGTGGGAAGCGTTATCCTTTGAGTTTTTGGTTAATATTAAAGATAGGATTAAAGCTATTCCAGGGCAGCTAGTTGGAAGAGGAGAAGATGTGATTATGTGGAAGCTTTCTAAGGATGGAGAGTTTACTACTAATTTTGCCTATGCTTGGCTGAATGGATCCCAGCAAGAGGAAGTAAATTTCCAAGGGCAGTGGATATGGAAGATAGACATATTGCCAAAGATTATTAATTTCCTTTGGCTGTGTATGCATAACAGTCTACTTGTTAAATCTGTTTTGGCTATGAGGGGTATAATACAGGAGAGTTGCTACCATTTGTGTAAAAATTCTTCAAAAACTATTAGTCATTTGTTGAAAGAATGTGTGGTGGCAAAAGATTTCTAGTTTAAACTTAAGGTTCCCAACGAAATGGTTAGTTCCTTTGCTAATATGGATTTGTTTGATTGGCTGAAAGCTAATTGCCAAAGCAAGGCGTTACATTTTTCTTTTGTGCCGTGGTCATATGTTTTTTCCTTTGCAATTTGGAATTTGTGGAAACATAGAAATGGCATGGTGTTTTATAATAGTATCTTGAATGGAAGCTTACATAGTGTTAGTAAAAATCAAGCTTTGGAATATTACTACTGTGTGGATAAGATTAGGAGTCAAAAGAATAAGATGGTTTATAATATTAGTTGGGAAAAACCTCCCTTAAGATGGTGTAAATTAAATACTGATGGGTCTTCTTTTGGTAATCCAGGAAGGGCAGGAGGAGGGGGGGTTATAAGAGATAGTGAGGGTAGATGGTTGAGAGGTTTTGCTCAGTCTATCGGCTTCACAACTAGCATCATTGCTGAGTTTTGGGCTTTAAGGGATGGTTTGATGTAGACTGTGCATATAGGGGTGCAGAATCTTGTGGTTGTTAGATGCTAAGGTGGTTGTTGAGCTGGTGTAGTCTTACTTTCCTTCCAATGTGTATTATTCCTCCTTGTTGGCTGATTGTAGGTTGCTCATGGGAAGGTTTTAGCAATATAGAGTGCAACTTGTTTTCAGGGAAGCGAATAGAGTTGCTGATGCTATGGCTAAGTTAGGATGTGTGATGCAAGACCATTTTGTATTTTGGGATAATCTCCCATCTGATGTAATTTCAGCTTTTTTGTGTTTTAATACTATTGAGGAAACTTTATGTAGGCTTGCTGCCTCTAACTTAGCCAATTTGGCTTAATTGTTTAATAAGATTTCCTGTTAACCCAAAAAAAATAACTGGTAGTATAACATATACAACTCAAGTTTAAACCTCTCCTAAGTCCTAACCACCAAATACTATCTTAACAATTGTATACATGGCAAGTTGCAACTACATTATAAATGAGGCTAGTGCTTGAAATTCAAAATACCACCACAACATTGTATACATGGCAACTACTATCACACTCAAAAACACAATTTAAATGTACGTTCTTATTTCCAAAACATCCTCCATAACTTGAAAATTATTTAACTAAAATTGAAAATATAAATGTCCTAAGAGCCAAAAGTCGAAAGAGTGGGAAATTCCAAGAGATTTGAAAACAAAATCTTGTTTTCAAATGATGCATTTTAGGAAAGCTAGTTTTTCTTAGGACGAGAAACCATTTTTAAGAATTGCAGAAAATTCCATATCTTATGAATTTTTTAGGAAGTAGTTTTCAAGAGGAAAAATCCTATGA
This sequence comes from Quercus variabilis, assembly GCA_030445155.1. Taxonomy (NCBI): domain Eukaryota; kingdom Viridiplantae; phylum Streptophyta; class Magnoliopsida; order Fagales; family Fagaceae; genus Quercus; species Quercus variabilis. Next base: position 7,313,427 of record CP129447.1, read on the forward strand.
TTTTTCTTAAAATCATTTCCAAGGATGAAATTTTTACTAAGTAGTTTTCAGTAGAAAAATTCCATGGGTTGGAAAATCATTTTCATGGATGAAAATTCATGGGATTTTAGTAAGTAGATTTCAAGAGGAATATTCCATGTGTTTTGAAAAACCATTTTCAAGGGAAGAATCCTATGGGTTTTTATAAATGGTAATTTTCAAAGGAAAATTTCATTTGTTTTCAGAGAAGCATTTTTCTAAGAGAGAATCCCATGAAGTTTTATAAAATTATTTATTTTGAAAATAATGGGTTTCATTGGTTTTCTTTGTAAAAACAACTCAGTTTTTGAAAGCAATTTAAGGGAAAAAAAAAAAAAAAAAAACCAAAACACTATTTTGGTTTCTACATTTTAGAGTCACAATCAATTTGGTTCCTACGTTTTGGGAGTGGTCAATTTGGTCCCTGCTATTTTCAAGTCACAGTCAACTTAACCCTTACTGTTAGATGACTAACAGAATCTACTTAGGTGACAGACGAAATGCACACGTTGCATAAATTAAATTAAGATATAAATAGTCCTTCCATGTCAACCCTTCCACATCAGCTTCCACTACTATTAATCCCATGTAACTCTCACATGACCCAATTATCATCAACACTCTCATTCACTATCAAACACGATTGAATTCAAAATACCCAAATTAGAATTGCAAATCCCAAACTCACGATGAACACAAACTCCTTCTTCTTCATAGCCACCTCTCTTCTCGACTAATCCCCACAATCAAAACAATCTCTTCTCACTAAATCCCCACATCTCTTCTTGACTAATCTATTTTAGGCATGAAGATTCATTCTTATCTTTTTAAAGTATACTAATATTAGAAAATTGCTACAAAAAGGCCCAAAAAAATTCTTTTAGTTTTTTAAAAATTTGGATACTTAAATTTAGGAATGTTCAATATAGAATTATTTGTTACATGAACAAATAACAACAATCCAATGGAGTTAGTTTGGAATTTAGTAAAAAACCATGACAATACATTCCAATGGAAAAGTAAAACAAGGCACTTACAAAATTATCAATAATTGGAAAATTGTTTAATTAAAATTCAAAATATAAATGCACTAAGAACTAATAACAAGAGTCTTGTAACTTAACTTGTTAACACATTCTCATGTTTCCAAAACACCCTAGGTTCAAATCCCCCACTGTTAATGGCATTTGGGTTTTGTAAACCCTTGGACTTTGAATGCTTTTAAACCTTGGGCTCCAAGCAAACGTGTGTTCTTATTTTCAAAAAATTTATAAAATTATCCATATTTTGAAAATTATTTAACTAAAATTGAAAATATAAATGCCTTGAGAGCCAAAAGTCTAAAGAGTGGGAAATTCCAAGAGATTTGAAAACAAAATCTTTTTTTTCAAATGATGTTTATTGGGAAAGCCAATTTTTGTAATGATGGGAAACCATTTTTAAGAAACGCAGAAAATTCTGCATCTTATGGAGATTTTAGAAAGTAACTTCAAGAGGAAAAATCCCATGTTTTTTCTTAAAATCATATTTTAAGGATGAAAATTGCATAGGTTTTTACAAAGTAGTTTTCAATAGAAAAATTCCATGGGTTTTTTTGGAAAATCATTTTCAAGGATGAAAATTTCATAGGTTTTTAGAAACTAGTTATCAAGAGGAATATTCCATGTGTTTTGGAAACCCATTTTCAAGAGGAAGAATCCTACGGGTTTTTTAAAAAGGTGTTTTTCAAAGGGAAATTCCATATGTTTTTGGAGAAGCATTTTTCTAATAATGGAAAATCCCACAAAGTTTTAGAAAATTATTTATTTTGAAAATAATGGGTTTCATTGGTTTTCTTTGGAAAAACTACTCACTTTTTGAAAGCACTTTTAGGAAAAAAATATATGGAAGTGTGGTTTATCCTGAAAACAATTTAGAAAACAAGCTTAAAAGTATGAATTATTTTGAAAACAAGGTTTATTTTGGGAAACAACTTAAAAATATTTTCTCCAAGTCTTATTGGATCAAGCCTTATTAATACGTGCTAGTAGGAATTCACATCACTAACTAAAATATATTACAAGTTTATATTACAATGAAAGTAAATTCAATTCAAGCAATTAAGGTCATAGGGTAAAATTAACTACACACGTATCCTCACAAGTTTATATAACTAATCTCATCATCCACGCAAACACTGGTGGCTCTGCTACTTGTATTTGAGGGTGGTCACTTGTTAAAAAAAAATTTATACATGCAAAAGAAAAAAAAAATTAATATAAATAATTGTTTTAAACTAATATGTTCTGTGACCTTCCTGACTTGAAAAAAAAATGTATATATATACTTTTAAAAAATATATTATATACTAAATTAACCTTTTTTGACCAATTTAATAAAAATATTGAACACCTTTACTTGAGAAGCACAAGAATTTAAGTTCAATAAATATAAAAATAATACATCCACAACATATTTACAATAATTTTACAATAAATCATATGTAGTAAGTTGTTATTTGTTAAATTATATTATTAGTAACGTGATGTGTTATATCGTGTTGTGTATGTTAGAGTGGATACGAAAGGTGAAACATAAAATAGGAACACTGAGAACACGAGGGTTATATCAAAGTCAACAAAAGTCAACGGATCTAGCAAAGTCAATGGTCAGTGCTCACGGGTTAGATCCGAGTGATTCGGGTCAGGTCGGTCTAAGTCAATGTTAGCTAGGTGACGTGGTGCTGATGAGGCAACACTGCTGACGTGGCCTTTTGCTGATGTCATGGATGATGTCATCACATATTTCGACACGTGGTTGGTGCGTGGGACGTCCACTGGCGCGTGGAGGAGAAGCCAGTTACCCAGGCGGTGCGTGGAGGCGCATGCTTAAGCGGTTGAAAGCCAGATTTCTTTCATAGGCAGATCGGTGGTCTACATGGCCGATAGGGCGGCACGTGTGACCAATGGATGAGCTACACATGGGGAAATCGTGGCAGCACGTGGAAGGAGGAGTTGTAGCCATTGTCCGCACGTGGTAGTGCGTGCATTGTCTTAGGGTGACTAGAGTTCTGGGATTTCCACATGGAAGGCTGAGGAGCATGGCTGTGTAGTTGGTTTCTCAAAAGGAAGTCTTGTTTTGCACAAATCTGAGATTGATGTCACGGGTTTGCTTGAGTTTGTGGACCTTGGACACAGCATTGAGCCACAGTGGCTGCAAGATGCTGTGGAGTCCAGATCCAACAGAGAAGCATGTGTGACTTCTGATGGTGGTGTGCATGTGATATTCTTCTTTGCTTGCTAGAGATGTTCTATTTGATGCCAAGAAAGAAACTTGGCTTTGATACCATGTTAAATTATGCTATTAGTAACGCGATGCGTTATATCATGTTGTATATGCTAGAGTGAATATGGAAGGTGAAGCATAAAATAGGAACATTAAGAACACGAGGGTTACGTGGTTCAGCCTTGACAACTTACATCCATGGAAGAATCCTTTAAGGGCTACATTTTTATTATGTAAGAGTGTAGTACAATAACTTGTGTTATAATGAACCCTAACATGAGTATATATAGGCGACTAAACCCTAGACTACTAGTACAAGCAGGAATAAGCTTGGGCCTATTATATTGGGCTAATATGTCTAATATATATCTCTAACATTATTAATTCTAATTCGGGTTCAATATTGACATGTTTTACCCACCAATAATAGACTAACAACTTGTTGCATAAAATTTGTTATGAAATTGTTGTGACTAGTTTATTATTCTCATATCAGTATTTTCAATTTGTACTTTATTTTTTATTAGTCTGTTTATTTTTTTTTCTTATTCTCTTTGGTAGTACAAAAGAATTGTAATATTTCATGTATTTGCATTTTTTTTTTTTGTGATGTTAATATATTCATATTGTCTTTTTATTAAATTTTATATAATTTAAGTTTCTTAGTGACCACCCTAAAAAAAATTCATAGAGCTGTCACTTCATGCAAACCCATTAATTTCATCATATATGTCCATTTATATATATATATATATATATATATATATGTGTGTGTGTGTATGTATGTATATATCAAATTTTACTCATGCGAATTCAATAATCTCATCATGCAAAAGAGAAGGGAGATTAATTGCACACCTACACAAGCATAGATTGCTTCATGGATAGCCAAAATAACTCAAATGTATTATTCATGGATTCATAGCACTTAGCCATTTGTGATGCAATTCAATAAACGTACTTATTTGGCACTTAAAGCTAAAACTATTAATAGAAATGGACAGCAAGGTCAATATAAAAACAAAATTGATCAAACATTAATGGCAAAAACAAAAGTTTTGAAATTTAAAGGGCCAAAATCAAAATAACCTCAAACTTTAAGACCAAAAAAGTACTTTAGTTTTTATCTAAAGTAAACAAAACAAACCTTGAGAATATTAGACATAAAAAAAAAAAAAAAAAAAAAAAAAAAAACCATCTCTTCTCTCTAGAAATAATAAAAATAATGTTAGTTATGTCCAATTGCTTCATTGTATCCTTTTCGTAAGCAAAGCAATGAGATTCTTTTTGATGATGCCGGAAATCTCACCAGTGAGCGCACGGTCCTCACACGCTCGAAACTGCACCTGCGAGACAAAAAGGAGATGACCTAACAGAGAGCACCGGTGTGGTGTCGGCCAAATACCCTCCGAAGGTCAAGTTAGAACTTTTTTCAACTCTAGAGTGCTAGAGAGGGTGTTATTATGCGTACCTTGATGTGTGAGGGTATTGGAGCTTTTATAGTAGTTGAGGGTTGACCCTTTTTCTTGGAGCAGAAGTCCTTTCCTTATAGGAATCCTTTATGAGCGTAAATTACGGGATCCTTTCCTAATAGGACCCGGATACTAGTCGTGGAGTACAAGCAATCTACCTATACGTGGTGGACAAGTTTCTTATTTTCATGGAACCGTCAGCCTTACAACCGTCAGCCTTCATTCTTTCCAGCAGCCGAGTGGTCGTCAGCTCCTTTGCTGTTTGTGTAACCGTCAGCTTCGTGCTTGCAGCCTGTTTACCTTGTAACCGTCCGCTTTGCTCTGCCCGTTACCCGCTATTGGTCCGTCGACTTGAACTTGTGCTGACGTTCTTGCTCATGACGGATGTCATGATTATTGTTCCATATCAGTTGCCCCCTACTCCATATGCCCGTCAGCCATGTCAGACGGGTTATGGAGTTTTCTTCCGTCGCTAACTGTTGCTTTGATCAAAAAATAATTGCTGCTGTCATTAAATGCTGGGACAGGTGGCTCGCTTGGATTGGCCCCGCGTTGATACGGGGGCGTCGCTTCGTTTTCCGTGCATTTTCATCATATATATATGTGGCCCCCTCCTCCCATTTTCACTATTTCATTTACCTGATTCTTGGAGAGCACATCCGTCGCCCAAAACTCCGTCAGCTTTTTCAACGTTTCTGCCGTCGTCCTTTCAAACGTTACTTCTAGAACTTGTAAGTTTCCCTTCCTTTTTGCACGCTTTCTATTTTTTCTTTTAAAGTGAGGTCGTCATCCTAGGCGCTTAGTTTACACCCGTCACTTGTAGGTAGATGTCGGGTGACACGTCGAGTGACCAATCGTCGGTCCGCGAAGGAGCGGGCTACGACGAGGTGTTTGGTTCGGGCTCAAGTAGTGAGTCTGAGAGTTCCTCCTGGTCGTCAGAGAGGGAGACGTCAGCCCATGTTGCCGTCGAAGAGATAGGAGGTCAGGGAGACGTTGGTCAAGAGGAGGGAGTAGGCGAGGGAAGTGATGTTGAGTTAGTAGGGGGAAGTGGGGATGACGGTGACGAGGAGTCTAGTGAAGAGGAGCCTGAAGGTCCTGAAGGTAGTCGTCCCTTCATCCTTCCCCAGGATTGGGCTGTAAATAAATTTCTTCCAAAGATGACGCTAAAAATTTTTAACGAACTACGCGTCCGTTTTCAAATCCCTGATCACATTCCCATCCGTCTACCCATGGAAGGTGAGAAGTGTTACACGGGAAAAACTGCAGATGTTGGCATGTATGACGCCATGTTTGCTGCTGGCTTGAGATTGCCCCTGACGGCTTTGCATCGTCAGCTAGCTGACTATCTTGGCATATCAATTAGTCAGATCGCCCCAAACTCATGGAGGATTTTTATAAGTGCTGAGGTGTTGTGGGGTCGTCTGAGTGGAGGTCACCGTCAGCTTACTTTGGATGAGTTTTTTTATTGTTACAGACCCCGTCATCTTTCTTCGTCAAGGGGGATGTATCATTTTGCTGTTAGGGAGAAGGAGTTAAGGCTGGTGTCTGAGATGCCAGACTCCAATAGAGCCTGGAAGGGTAGGTTCTTTTTTGTAGAAGGGACGGATTGGGTATGCCGTCAAGATGAATGGGAAACAATTCCCTTTGGTTGTTTTGACAACACTTGGGGTTTTGTCAAGGAGTCAGGTTTTAGTCGTCACCTTCATCCTCGTCAATCTTGTCATATTTTGTTTTTGGAGAGACGCTAACATACTTAAAATTTTTTCCTTCTCTTTTCCAGCCTTCGTTCGCCCGTCAATAACTGACGAGCAAGAGGATTTCATCCGTCGGGTTCTGGGGATTCGTATAGAGGAGCGGTCGTGCCGGGACTTGATTACCCTAGACACTCTCTATACATACTGTGGGGGTCCCGAACCAACACCCGAGGCTCGCAGGTTGGAAGAACTCGCTCGTCATCGTAAGTCTTTTTCTACCCGTCACCTTCTATTCTTTTAGTCGTCAACTTCCCTTATGCTTTTTCTCTTTTGGTGCAGAAATGGATGCTGCTAAGGAGCGAATTAAGGCCGCCGCTGCCCGTCAGCGGGAGGAGAAGAGGGCTAAGGGAGAGACGACGTCTACTCCTAACCTCAGGCCCGTCACCAAGGGCTCTCAAAAGAGGAAGTCTGACGGGGTGGTCATTCGTCCGTCGAAGAGGCCAACCGTCACTCCAGCCAAATCACCCCCTACATCGGGTCATGGAGCTGGAAAAGGCGCCATGACTTCTTCTGGTCCCGTCTTGCAAGGACCTCAGAGCTTGCTGACACACAAAGATTTTGCCGTCGAGGCCGTCGAGGCGCTTATAAGGCCGACGGACATAGATCCTTGTGCTCAGTTAGGGACGGATGAGCTGGGGTCGTCGGCTTTGTTCGACCTTTCTCGGGTAAGCCGTCAGTTTTACTTTGTCTGATGTACACTGACCCCTTCTTCTTTTTGGAAGCTGACGGTAGTGCTTTTGTTCAGGCTTTGGTCCGTGTAAAGGTGCTGACGGAGCGATGTGTGGCCAAGGAGGGCGTCGCTTCTCGTCTTAGTAAGCATAATGCAACTCTGCGAAACGAGCAAGGCCAGTACAAGGATGGGGTACGGACACTTAACCGGGAGTTGAAGGAGGTGAAGGACGAGCTGGAGGACGTGAAGCGTCAACGGGTTGAGACAGAAGAAAAGCTGACGGCTCTTTATGGGCAGTTAGAGTCAGTTGGTGCTGATGCCGTTGAGAAGTTCAAGGCGTCAGATGCCTTCATCGAATCCTGTGGCAGCTATTATGGCACTGGGTTTGATGACTGTCTTAGACAAGTGGCGTCAGCCTTTCCTGAGCTGGACTTGTCTTGTATTAACATAGAAGACGCTCAGCCCATGACGCCTGCTACTGGTGCCGTCACTCCTCCTGCTGATGACTTGGTTAATTCCCCCCTTCCTGGAGAGAGTGGGGTTGTCTTGGCCCAGCCTGCTACGAACCTCTCCTCGACTGCCGTCACTCCTCCTACTGTACTGCTTGATGACGAGGAGCCTGCTGCTAAATAGATTTTTTCTTTTTTTGTTTATCATCCTTTTGTATTTCTTTTATCTATGTAGAAGACAATTTTATTAAGTGCCCCTTTGGGCACCATTGTGTAATATTTTGACAGCTTTTAAATGCTTTCTTTTAGGCTTTGATTTGTTATAATCTCGTCAGCTCTTTATTGCCTGTCCGTGGCTTATCTTGCTTGGTTTTGTTTGCATGTTTCTGAAACAAAAGATTGCAGGCCTTATTACTTTTTTTTTTTTTTTGGGCCGTCAGTTTTACTAAACCGTCGGTTAGTTTCTATCGAGCCCGTCAGCTTTTGACCATTTTGCCTTAAATGATTGTAGAAAGTTTCAGGAAAATCCAGTTGTCTTGTGACGAGTTTATCTGCCTTATGGCCGTCGGCCTTTCGCCTGTTTTTTAGACTTGGCCAATTATAGATTGTCAGCTTCTTGTATAATTTTGGACTTGGGTTACTTTCAGTTTGTAGACCGTCAGCCTTTCGTCCATCCTTGGACTCGGCTGTTTTTAGTCCGTCGCCCTTTTAGTAAATCATGTTGTGGACTTGTTTTTTTTTTTTTTTTTTTTTTTTTTTTTTTTTAAACCATTAACCTGTCTTCCCTTGGCCTTTCTAGACCGTGGGCTGTTTTTGGTCCGTCCTTTTTTGGACCGTCAGCTTTATGGCAATCTAGCTTGTGGCTTTGGTCATTAAGACCGTCAGCCTATCGTCCTTTTGGACTTGGTCTTTTTAGACCGTCGGCTGTTTTTTTGTTTGTCCGTTTTAGGACCGTCAGTCTTTTGGCAACCCAGTTTGTGGATTCAGACCGTCAGCCTTTTGGCTTGTGGATTTGGTCATTAAGATCGTCAGCCTATCGTCCTTTTGGACTTGGTCTTTTTAGACCGTCGGCTGTTTTTTGTTTGTCCATTTTAGGACCGTTAGTCTTTTGGTAACCCAGTTTGTGGATTCAGACCGTCAGCCTTTTGGCTCGTGGATTTGGTCATTGAGACCGTCAGCCTATCGTCCTTTTGGACTTGGTCTTTTTAGACCGTCGGCTGTTTTTTGTTTGTCCATTTTAGGACCGTTAGTCTTTTGGTAATCCAGTTTGTGGATTCAGACCGTCAGCCTTTTGGCTCGTGGATTTGGTCATTGAGACCGTCAGCCTATCGTCCTTTTGGACTTGGTCTTTTTAGACCGTCGGCTATTTTTTGTTTGTCCATTTTAGGACCGTCAGTCTTTTGGCAACCCAGTTTGTGGATTCAGACCGTCAGCCTTTTGGCTTGCCCAATTCTGGGCTTTGTTGCTTTTAACTTCATGTAAGTAAAAACTTGTTTTTGAGTAGATTCTCATTTGTTATGCATAAATATAAAAGGTAGTCTAGGAACAAAATCTGCCCATGTTGGGCTTATTGTAGCAAAAACATTAGAAAAGAACTGCCCGTTGGGCTTATTGTAGCAAACGCTTAAAAAGGTAATTGAAAAAGTCTTTTGAAAAGAAAGATGCCGCTGCTCCTACTGGTAGTACTTTCGTAGGTGTTCCGCGTTCCATGGATGGGGGAGCTTTCGTCCGTCCAGAGTCTCTAGATGGTAGGTGCCTTTCCTTTGCCATGCCGTAACTCGGTAGGGTCCTTCCCAATTTGGGTCGAGCTTTCCTTGAGTGGGGTCTCTTGCTGCTCCCATTACCTTTCTTAAAACAAGGTCTCCTTCCTGGAAGTTTCTGTGTCTGACCCTGGAGTTGTAATTCTTGGCCATGCGATCCTAGTATCGTGCGAGCCTTTGCTCTGCTGCCATCCTGACCTCGTCCACCAGGTCGAGCTGCAAACGTATGGCTTCGTCGTTCCTTTCTTCGTCGTGGTTGTGTACCCTGTAGCTTGTGAGACCGACTTCGGCTGGGATGACCGCTTCGTTTCCGTATGTCAATCGGAACGGTGTTTCTCCTGTTGGCGTCCTTACTGTCGTCCTGTACGCCCATAGTATGCTTGGCAACTCTTCAGCCCATATGCCCTTTGCCCCCTCAAGCCGGGTCTTGATGATTTTTAACAAGGACCGGTTTGTAACTTCGACCTGTCCATTGGCTTGGGGGTGAGCGGGGGAGGAGTAGCGGTTCCGTATTCCCAACTGTGAGCAGAAGTCCCTGAAGGAGTCGTTGTCGAATTGTTTCCCGTTGTCTGAGACCAAGACTCTTGGAATGCCAAACCTGCATATGATGCATCGCCAAACGAAGCTCCTTATGTTTTTCTCTGTGATGGTGGCCAGTGCTTCCGCTTCTACCCACTTGGTGAAGTAGTCGATACCGACAACTAAAAACTTCAGTTGTCGTATCGCAGTGGGGAATGGGCCCATGATGTCTAATCCCCACTGGGCGAACGGCCATGGTGCCGTGATTGGGGTTAACTCCTCGGGTGGTTGCCTGATGATGTTGCTAAACCTTTGGCATTTGTCGCAAGCCTTCACATAAGCTTCGGCGTCCTTCTGCATTGTTGGCCAAAAGTACCCGGTTCGTACTAGCTTGTGTACTAGCGACCTTGATCCGGAGTGGTTTCCACAGATTCCTTCGTGTACTTCCTTCATGACGTAATCTGCTTCTTCGGGGCCCAAGCATCGTAGGTAGGGACGAGCTGTGGAGTCTACCAGAGTGTCGACCCTTGGGAGGGGGTAGCTGTCTTTAGGACACGCTTTGTTCAAATCGGTGAAGTCTACACACATCCTCCATTTCCCGGAAGCTTTCTTGACCATCACCACATTTGCTAGCCAGTCGGGGTAGTACACTTCTTTAATGAATTTGGCCTCTTGCAGCTTGCGGACTTCTTCGGCTACGGCTTGATCTCGCTCCGGGGCGAAGACCCGCTTCCTCTGTCGGATGGGTGGAAAAGATGGCGACACATTCAGCCTATGTACCATGACGGAAGGATCTATTCCCGGCATATCCTCGTGACTCCAGGCGAATACGTCTCGATTCTCCTTGAGGAATGCTATAAGCGCTTGCCGAGTGACGGGGTTTGCAAGGGTCCCAATCCTCGTTGTTTGGTCAGGTACGGAGTCGTTTAGAGGTATCTCCTCAAGCCTCTCAGCCGGCTCTGTCGCGCCCCGGTGCTCTTCTATGTTCATGGTTTGGAGGTGATCGTCCATCTCCATCATGGCCACATAGCATTCTCGTGCGGCAATCTGGTTTCCGCGTAGTTCCCCGATTCCGTGTTCTGTCGGGAACTTAATCTTCAAGTGATAAGTTGAAGTTGCCGCTTTCCATGCGTTGAGGGTGGGCCGTCCTATGATGGCGTTATAGGCGGATGAATGGTCAACCACGAGGAACGTTACCTCCTTCGTGGTTTGTTGGGGGTAGTCGCCTGCGGTTACACCCAACGTGACTGCGCCTAACGGAAACACCTTTGCGCCTCCAAAACCGACAAGCGGAGCGTTCGTCGGGACCAGTTGCTCCTTGCTGATTTTCATTTGCTGGTACGCCGGGTAGTATAGAATGTCTGTCGAGCTTCCGTTATCGACTAATACTCGATGCAAGTTGTAGTCCCCAACCTGGAGGCTGACGACAAGTGCGTCGTCGTGCGGGTGGTGGATACGCTGCGCATCTTCTTCTGAGAACTCGATCACGGGGCTTTTTGTTTGGGCTATGTTTCGCACTGGGCTCGCCACTTGGACGTTTTGGACCATCCGGAGGTGCGTCTTTCGAGCCCTTTTTGACGGTCTGGTGGCCATCCCTCCTACGATCATTCGTATATCACCAATGGGAGGCTTGGGACGATCATGGCCTCGCGGAGGTGGGTGCTCCTGAGGCGCTTGGTCTGTTCTTTCCTTGCTCACAAACTTCTGTAACTTCCCTTGTCTTATCAGGGCCTCGATTTGTTGCTTCAAGTCGTAGCAGTCGGCTGTGTCGTGACCGTGATCTCGGTGGAAGCGGCAGTACTTGTCTCGGGAGCGCTTATTAGGATCCCCCTTCAGTTTACCGGGGAAGGTCAGAGTTCCTTCGTCCTTTATCTGCATTAGGACTTGATCTATTGGGGCGGTGAGCGGAGTGAAGCTCGCGAATCTCCCTCCTGGAGGTTTAGACCGTCTTTCGTCTCTTCGATCCCCCGTTCTGGGTCTTTTCCTTCCCTGGTCCGACCGTGCGTCCTCCTGCCTCTCCCTTTTTCTGGGCTTTTCTTCTCGGGCCTGCAGTGCGTCCTCGGCATTCATATACTTGGTGGCCCTGTAGAGCACTTCTGACATGGTCTTCGGGTCATTCTTGTATAGAGAGAACAGGAATTTGCCTTTTTGTAACCCGTTTGTGAATGCTGCGACAAGTATTTTATCGTCAGCCTCGTCGACCGATAGCGCTTCCTTGTTAAAACGCGTTATGTAGGATCGCAACGTCTCGTCCTCTCTTTGTTTGATACTCATCAGGCATGCTGTGGACTTCTTATACCTGTGTCCTCCAATGAAATGTGTAGTGAATTGGGCGCTTAGCTCTTTGAAGGTGCTGATAGAGTTGGGCGTCAGCCGGCTGAACCATATCCTCGCGGGGCCTTTAAGTGTTGTGGGGAAGGCCCTGCACATGATCTCATCCGCTACTCCCTGAAGATGCATCAGGGTCTTGAAAGTCTCCAGGTGGTCGAGAGGATCCTTCGCTCCGTCATAGCTATCTATATTCGGCATGCGAAACTTGTGGAGTAAGGGGAAGGAGTTTACAGCGATAGTGAAGGGTGAGTCGGTACGGTTCACGAGGTCGTCAAGATTACTAGAAACTCTCCCTTTGAGGGCGTTCATCATAACCTCCATCTGCTCCTTCATTGCCTGCATCTCGGCGGCGATTTGTGGTGGAGCCGCGTCCATGAGGGATGGCATGCTTGCGGGCGGTCTTTCTGGTCTGCTCGGGGCGAGGCTGCCTTCAGGTCTTTCCTGGTTCCCTCTTGGAGCGCTATTCTCTTCCTGGTCTTCGGGTTGGCCGTTTTGCGCTGCATCTTTCTGGCGAAGCTGTTCTTCTAAGTCGAGGTTCCGTTTGGTCAGACGCTCCACGGCGGCGCCGAGAGTCCGAACTTGCCTCTCGAGGGCAGTCATGGGTGGTTCCTCTCCTTGTATGTCATTGGTAGTAGCCATTGAACGAGTGAGTACCATGCAACCCTTCAGTCCGGGAAACGATAGTGTGGCTTAATAACCCGTTTCCCACAGACGGCGCCAACTGATGATGCCGGAAATCTCACCAGTGAGCGCACGGTCCTCACACGCTCGAAACTGCACCTGCGAGACAAAAAGGAGATGACCTAACAGAGAGCACCGGTGTGGTGTCGGCCAAATACCCTCCGAAGGTCAAGTTAGAACTTTTTTCAACTCTAGAGTGCTAGAGAGGGTGTTATTATGCGTACCTTGATGTGTGAGGGTATTGGAGCTTTTATAGTAGTTGAGGGTTGACCCTTTTTCTTGGAGCAGAAGTCCTTTCCTTATAGGAATCCCTTATGAGCGTAAATTACGGGATCCTTTCCTAATAGGACCCGGATACTAGTCGTGGAGTACAAGCAATCTACCTATACGTGGTGGACAAGTTTCTTATTTTCATGGAACCGTCAGCCTTACAACCGTCAGCCTTCATTCTTTCCAGCAGCCGAGTGGTCGTCAGCTCCTTTGCTGTTTGTGTAACCGTCAGCTTCGTGCTTGCAGCCTGTTTACCTTGTAACCGTCCGTTTTGCTCTGCCCGTTACCCGCTATTGGTCCGTCGACTTGAACTTGTGCTGACGTTCTTGCTCATGACGGATGTCATGATTATTGTTCCATATCACTTTTCCCCTTTTTTTTTAAAGAAAAATGATAGTGAAATTCTATTAAGAATTATAAGTGTTGCACAACAGTGAGTAAATATTTGAAATACGGGTGAGGCCATGGGGGTATATCTTCCACCCAGCAAACTACATCATCATGATTATGAGACTCTTTAGCTTATCGTTCCACCTAGTAAATATTCAAATTTTACATGTCTAAGACCACTCAGTAGAATCTTGATATCATGCAGAAGGTGACCGAGACTTATCATGGTATGGTGTTTGCTTGTGTAGAGAGCTCCTTCAATACACTTTGAAAATGACAATCTATCTCCAATTAATTCTCTAATTCCGCAAATTCAATCAGATGACACAAACCTGAAATTTCTTTATCGAAAGACCTTAATGCAGACAAGAGAATAATGAGATTTTAGTACCTCATTTTAAGTACAATTTTTTTAGGAAACATTTGAAGTACAAAATTAATTATTCAACATTACTCCAAAACAAAATATAAAAACCCATAAATTAACACAAAATAAGTATGTCAATACTCTCCAATATTGGTATAAACATGTAAAGTTTAATTGTATTATCAATTGACCCCAATATTCTGAATCTCAATTATATATACACATTACAAATTTAATAATTAACATGAGTAAAATATTATCCATCAAAAAATAATTTTTCTATAAATTTATGTTGAGAGATTTTTTTTTTTTTAATTTTTAAAATCACTATAAACTTATAAAATTAACAACACTTCATTTTTTAATCAATAACCACATATATTATGTAGTTAACTTCAATAAACACTTTAATATAATCTTTAACAACCATTTAATTGTTATCACCTTTGATGCAAGTTTTAATAGCAACAATATTTTTGTGAAGTGTGAAATGCTTTTATTATTATTATTATTATTATTATTGTAGGGGCTCCTTTTTCGGAGGTGGGCCCCCGACAATGAATTTGTAGAGAGTGGGGCAAAGGGTTTGGCTCCGGCCGGCCCCTCGCCGGTCTTCCTTGAACCTCTGGTTTGCTTGCTCTACGCCTGGGGTTGCTCCTCGGGTGGCGTCCGAGGAGGCCCCCCCTTCACAAGGGGGGTTCTTTGCCTTATATATCCCTTTTAGCTTGATCCTGGCCTTACAGCTGTTGGCCATCCGGGCTAGTGGCTCAGGACTTGTCCCATCAGACAGGTTCTTTCCCATTCTGAGGGTTGCTGCCTCCAAGGTTTCTCAGTGAAGGGTCTTGTCACCATTGATGGAGCCTGGAGGGCCAGGCAGAATTGTTAAGTGTGGATGTGACCACCTACTCTGGGTCTGCCCCCTCCGTAGACTAGGCTAGGTGTGCCGAGGAGGGGTTTGTCCTCGGCTTGGGTCTTGGGAGAACTAAAACCTTTAAGCCGACCATTCGGGGAGATTTCCCTCCTCGGCTTGGGCCCTGGGCCAGCCTAAAGGTGGGCCGGGGGTTCTGGGCCCTCAGGCCCCACAATAGCCCCTCAAAACCCTGCTGCACGTATCCTCAGACGGGGAGGAGGGTTTTGCAAACCTCGGCCCCTACGGTCCGGAAGGCCCTCAGTCGGTTGATTCTTCCTTAAGTGGTGGGATCGACCCTTAGGCTCTTCAATTGGTAGTTAGCTTCTTCACAGGGATGGGTCTTCGGACCGAGCAGTACCTTGGCTCCGTCGTAAATAGGTAGCTCCCCGTAGGCTTGGGTCCGTAGACCACGCAAGACCGAGGTACTGTTGCTGCCTTAAGTACGAGTGGCCAGCTCCCCGTAGGCTTGGGTCCGAGGACCGTGCAAGTCCTAGGTACAATTGCTGCCATCGTTTCCAAGTGGCTAGCTCCCCGTAGGCTTGAGTCCGTAGACCATGCAAGACCTAGGTACAGTTGCTGCCTTAAGTACGAATGGCCAGCTCCTCGTAGGCTTGAGTCCGTAGACCATGCAAGACCTAGGTACAGTTGCTGCCATCGTTTCCAAGTGGCTAGCTCCCCGTAGGCTTGAGTCCGTAGACCATGCAAGACCTAGGTGCAGTTGCTGCCTTAAGTACGAGTGGCCAGCTCCCCGTAGGCTTGGGTCCGTAGACCATGCAAGACCTAGGTGCAGTTGCTGCCATCGTTTCCAAGTGGCTAGCTCCCCGTAGGCTTGGGTCCGAGGATCATGCAAGACCTAGGTACAGTTGCTGCCTTAAGTACGAGTGGCCAGCTCCCCGTAGGATTGGGTCCGAGGACCATGCAAGTCCTAGGTACAATTGCTGCCATCGTTTCCAAGTAGGCCCCGAGCATGAGAACACAGTGTTCACCTCTTTGGGCAACTCAGTCTCACGTCGGGTAGAAGTCCTTCCCCTCAGCCCCTTTGAGGATGCTGGAGCAAGTCATTGTACCGCTACTGCACAGTTGCCTCCAGTAGGAGTTTGTCCTCGGATCCGAGGACTTTGTTTTTGGTGTGAGGACGTCCACGGGTCTTTTCCTGTGAGCGGTTTTTCCTCGGGTCGGCTTGTGACTTCGCACGTGGGGCTGATCCTGCCTCTGGTTCGTGTTCCTCATCTTTCTGGTTTACGAGGCGTCGCTTGGCCTTCCGCGCTTCCTGTTTGACGCTTCGGTGCCCGTAACGCGCCTCCATTAATGCCCTCGTGAATTAACACGCAGCAGGCAGCTGGCAATCCCCTTGGAACTGGGTGGGAATTAATTCCCTTTGACAATTTCCCCTTCGAATTCCGCGCGGTTCAACTCCCGCTGGTTTTCGCCCTCCATAAAAGGCGTTCTGGGGGGAGCGTTTCTCCTCATTCCATGAATTCTCCCCCACAAACAGACGTATACACTTTCGCCTTCTTGAGCCCCTTTGATACCACCACCAGGGTTGTGACCGCAGTTAGGAGACCTGGAGCTAAGTGCCGCCGTGGCCGCAGCCTCCACTGGGCTGCCGGCGCGGCAGAGTTTAGGCGTAACACTGGCCGAGTCTCGTATGGTGGCCAGGGGGGACGTCGTTGAAATACCTAACGTCTTCCCCCAGAGCGCACCTCCGACGAAGCGGGCACGCAAACTCTCGTCATGGCTGGTGCCCGAGTATTGCCGTCTCCGACGGTCAATGCTCGTGTAGTTCGGAGGGGGTCGAGGGAGTATCATGAGGGAGGGTGTTCCGGGGTCTAGGGGCTCCTCACTTTGTTCAAGCTTTGGTTTGAAGGTGAGCCAGCCCCTAGCCCCCCTTCTCGTGCTTTTATTGTCAAGTTCTCCCATTCTCTTGACGCCAATAAAAGCACGGGTTAACACTTCCCTCATTCCTGATATTAATTCTTTGCGAGCCTCTTGCCCGACCAGTTCCAACACCGGTCCGCCAGAGCCTCTGATTGTAGGATTAGTTGGTAGGAATTTTTGTAAAACACGCCTATCTGAGTCTCTGATTGTATTTGTAGCTTTTCTTTTATGAAATAATGAGAATTGTAGTTGTAATCTCTTGTAATCTCTTCTGAATTAATAAAGGATTTTTCTTTTATTTGTTGTTGAGTTTCCTTTTCGCACTGCCATTCTTCTCTTCTTCTTTTCTTTTTCTTTATCTTTTCTTTGCACCTCCAACTTCTGAGTAATAACTGCCTTAGAACGATCGCCGGTTGCACCGGCCGGCGCACTAACCCTTCCCACAGACGGTGCCAATTGTAGGGGCTCCTTTTTCGGAGGTGGGCCCCCAACAATGAATTTGTAGAGAGTGGGGCAAAGGGTTTGGCTCCGGCCGGCCCCTCGCCGGTCTTCCTTGAACCTCTGGTTTGCTTGCTCTACGCCTGGGGTTGCTCCTCGGGTGGCGTCCGAGGAGGCCCCCCCTTCACAAGGGGGGTTCTTTGCCTTATATATCCCTTTTAGCTTGATCCTGGCCTTACAGCTGTTGGCCATCCGGGCTAGTGGCTCAGGACTTGTCCCATCAGACAGGTTCTTTCCTATTCTGGGGATTGCTGCCTCCAAGGTTTTTCAGTGAAGGGTCTTGTCACCATTAATGGAGCCTAGAGGGCCAGGCAGAATTGTTAAGTGTGGATGTGACCACCTACTCTGGATCTGCCCCCTCCGTAGACTAGGCTAGGTGTGCCGAGGAGGGGTGTGTCCTTGGCTTGGGTCTTGGGAGAACTAAAACCTTTAAGCCGACCATCCGAGGAGATTTCCCTCCTCGGCTTGGGCCCTAGGCCAGCCTAAATGTGGGCCGGGGGTTCTGGGCCCTCGGGCCCCACAATTATTATTATTAGATTCTCAAAATAAATTTATTATTATTAATATTACTACTACTTTTATTACGTAATACCTCAACTACATTATCTATTAGGTGCTTGCTTTTTTACTTTTATCAATTCTCATAAGAAACTTTTATTTCTCTTTCTAACCTACCAAATAAATGTTTATACATATTTTATATATAAAGATAAATAACATATGTTTATACTTATGTAGAAATGAATAATGTATAATTAGCTTTTTAGTCCCTACATTTTTGGATACTTTTAATCTAGTCCTCAAGTTTATATAACTTCATTTAATCCTTATATTTATAAATTTGCTATTATTTGGGTCCTTAAGTGATTGTATGATAAGAATTAAAATGACAATTAATTTAAAAATATATTGACCAAATTGAAAATATCGTCAAAATATAGGGATCAAAAGGTAATTTCTCCCCCAAATAATAGTCATTACCTTTTTGGTTGGCTTCACGGCTGATTTGTTCCCCAAAAAAAAAAAAAAAATGATTTGCTCGGAAAACAATCATGATGATTAATTTAATTGTGTTATTTTCATTTTTATTTGTTCACCCTCCATTAAAGATAACTTACACAATTTGTAATATTAAGAATGTATGACATGGCTTATACTCTAGGAATGAAAAATGCTAATTGGTTAAATAATTCTTAACTATATCCCTTCAAACTATAACAAGTGCCATTGTCAACGTTTGCAACAAGACCAGAAGCAGAATAACACTGGACAACTAAACATATCTTAAATTCCTTTTTGAACTTTCTCTTCAATGCATTGTAAAAGTGGCTCATCCTTTTTGATTTATTTTGTAATAGGGGAAGACCTAGATATTTAGGTTGTACAGATGAGAAATGGTTGCCTTTATTACATGGAAATTAAAATTTATAAAAATACAATTATAATTTATAAAACAAACAATCAACTAAGTAAAACATTAGCAAAATACAAATAAAATAATTACACATTATATACTCCACAGCTCTCTCGTATCCTCATAAACAAACAATTCAACACATTTGATAGTGTAATTTTAATTTTTTCTTCATCTATCTATCGTGTTCATCCAATGGCAACATTATTTCTGTGGAAGAAATTCTTTCCAAATTTCGTGAAAAATAGTTGAAGTACAGCAGGTCGTCAGCACCTACTAGTTGGCAAGATGCTCGCTAAAAATGATGAAAGGCCCTCAGGCCAGCACCCTTGAGAAGCCGAGAAGTTTTGAAAGAGATAATGATAATTGCTCCTAAATCTGGGTCAACAATGGGAGGAAGTCCTCTTCAAGGTTCCCAAGTGATCTACACATTTGATATACACAATTTTCCATTGAATTTTCACGTTTTGGTACATTTTACAATTTTCAATTGAAATTTTATAATTTTGTAAATTGAACACATTCAAATTTTTCAAAAAATCCAAATGTTCTATACATTTATTGTACACAAATTTCCATTGAATTTTCATAATTTTGTAAGTTATCTTCAATAATTTATAATTTATTTCACAAATAGTTGAACCATTGGTGATGTCTCTATATTAGGTATTTTCAATCATAGAAATATACCTATATTTACCAAGAGATGCTAAAAACAAAATAAAAATATGAAAATATTAACTAAGATATTCTGGAGAGAGAAAGAGGTTGAACGTAGACATGGCTTATTACGTACAATTTCAAAATAAATTAAATGATAGAAATTTATATTTATTAATTATTTTACCATATTCAATTACTTTAGGTGCAAATTCTATAAACCTATGTTTCATTTTATGTTTGTTTTCTACGTTTATTCATATTTTTTTGTATATTACACAAATGTTTTGCAATGACTATTGATAATATAAAAATTACATATTCATCTCATAAACATATATTTTCCCTTAAAAAATATACATGTATTGTTAATAAAAGCCAAAGTTTAGCAAATTTTCAATATATACAAAGGGTGTCAATTTCATACACGAGACATTACTGGTTTGGTCTAGGGAATGATATTTTTTAGGTACAAATCAATACCAATATACCATTTTGGAATTACCGCTATATATATATATATATATATAATTTGGTCTAAACTTAAACCTTTTTTTCTTTCAACTTGTACAATTTGATTTTTTATGCAATTATATAATTTGTTTCAGCTGTTTCTATTTTCAACTCAGACCTAATTTCTTCCAAATTTTGACTTCCATTTTTTTATTTTTGGGTCCTCAAGTTTAGCAAATTGATTCCAAATATGTCTAATTAATTAATATATTTAGTCAATTTTTTCTTATTTTGCAAGGAATCAAAAAATGCTTGGACGAAGATTAGATTCGGTACATGCAATCTTACCATAAATCCTACTTTTAGCCAATAGGATTATGACATACACATCACCTAATTTAAATTGGACTAAAAATAGGCCAATCAGAATTAAGAGATCATAACAACCTATGGTCAGAATCTGATTTATGCAAATAAACCTTACTGTTAAAACTTGTTTATTTGATATCTTTTAATATGGTGGTTCGATTAATGTTCATGAGCTGTTGGTTTGATCGTTATGACTTCAATATTTGTTTTATGAAAAGTATTTGGGGGATTAAATAGCCAAAATTATAGTACTGCCTCAGAGACATGCAATGGTGATGACAAGCAATGCAAATCAAGTTAGGTCAAATGAGAGTTGCAAAATGGGCATCTATAGTAGTTTGGTTGATTTTTTGGGGGTTGAAAGATTACTTATGGTTATGCGTTGAAAGTTTGCTTGAGTTTGTGAGTGTGAGAGAGTTACTAGGTGTATTGGGACTTTGGGTTTGTGAGTTCATATTGGTGAGTTTTGTGAGTGTTGTTTATATAAGTTACAAGTGTTTATTAATGTTGTTGTAATCCATATCGTTGATGTTGGATATTTTTGTTGGCGTTGTTTATGGACATAGGCATGGAGTTGGCCGAACCACATTAAATATAGTTAACTCGTGTAAATGTTTTATTTTCTTGTCCATGTAAATTGCTTTTGGTAGCCCTAAATCACAAAAATTGATGTTAGACCTTCTAATGTTGGTTTGATTGTTATGACCTCAAGATTTGTTTTATGAAAAGTATTTAGGATATTAAACAGCCAAAATTATAGTCCTGCCTCAAAGACATGCAATGGTGATGACAAGAAATGCAAATCGAGTTAGGTCAAATGATTGTTGCAAAATGGGTGTCTACGGTAGTTTGGTTGATTTTTTTGGGGGTTGAAAGATTACTTGTGGTTATGTGTTGAAAGTTTGCTTGAGTTTGTGAGTGTGAGAGAGTTAATGGATGTATTGGGACTTTGGGTTTGTGGGTTCATATTGGTCAGTTTTGTGAGTGTTGTTTATATAAGTTATAAGTGTTTATTAATGTCGTTATAATCCATATCATTGATGTTGGATATTTTTGTTGGCGTTGTCTATGGATGTAGGCATGGAGTTGGCCGAACCACATTAAATATAGTTATCTCATGTAAATGTTTTATTTTCTTGTCCATGTGAATGTGCTTTTGGTAGCCCTAAATCACAAAAATTGATGTTAGACCTTCTAATGTTGCATAACAATTGGTATCAAAGCTCAAGGTCAAATCTTGGTATAGTTCAAGAGAAGATTATGCCTAGTGCACCTTTGACATTGGTTTAATATAGACCTTAGCACAAGTTTGGCCTTCGATGTAAAATTGTGAGTGTGAGGGATTTATTGGGTGTATTGGGGTTTTGGATTTTTGAGTTTATGTTTGTGAGTGATTTTGGTGTGAATTGTGAGTATTAATTAATATCGTTGTAATCTATATCATTGATAGTGTATATTTTGGTTGGCATTGCTTGTGGACATAGGCATGGAGTTAGCTGAACCACGTTAAATATTGTTGCCTTGCGTGGTTGTTTTATTTTCTTGTCCATATGAATGCGCTTCCACTACCCCCAAATCACAATAATTGATGCTAGAACTTCTGCTGTTCCACAACAAAACAGAGGCTTAAAAGTATGAATGATTTTGAAAACAAGGTTTATTTTAGGAAACAACTTGAAAATCTTTTCTTTAACTGCCATTAGATCTAGCCTTTGGTAATTGAACAGATATGGACATTGAGGTATGAAAAAAATTGTATTTGTGAAAAGGGGGGCTGGATTTCTCTTTTAAAGTGTGCCCTTTGGTGTTTGCCAACCTACTTTACTCCTCTTTTTGGTATTATTTTGACTTATTGTTGCCCACTCTCATTGAAACGTTTAGGCATACTAAGTGAAGATGTTACCCTCCCAAAAAGTATTGTCAGATTCAACAGATTACTTTGGCTTGAATTTCAAAATTCCTATTTCCTTCAGGAAATTTCAAAGATTCCAAATACTATAAGAGGAGTAAATGCATCAGATTGCTTTTCTTTGAATTCAGAATCATTAAGCAAAATATTGCTTCAGGTATCTTTTTCTTAAATTTATGAATAACAATTTTGGTTACCTTCTCAAATTTGTTGCTACATTTGTCGAACTTTAATTTTTAAAATTCTAATTGCATGCAGTTTGGAAGAATTTTAGGGCTTCCACAAATTATGGCATGTTTAGGTGTGAGAGACGATATATTATTGGATTCACAGTCATCTAGCAAACTATGGAAACAAACTGATCTTTCTTCCTGGGTCCCCTGCCACAAGTTCTTTGAATTTAAATTAGAGTTTTGTAAAAGTCAATATTGGTTACGAGATTATTATGATGATGACACTCCGTGTGATTGTCACATTATAATAACAAGAAATAAGATACCAAAATGGTTCAACCATGAAAGCGTTGAAAGTACCATATCATTGTGGGTTGGTTTAGAATTGCCAACATTTACTCTTTGTGTTGCTTTTTGTCTAGCGGATGAAGATGAATGTGATTTTGTTTGTATTGTTGACATTTTCACCAATGGTCATAAACAAATGCTCATAAAGAAATTCTTTTTTGAAATGCATTGTGATCATCAGTGGTTTTATGGTGCATCTCATAGGCTGTTGCAAGAGGACGTTGGAAACTTGATTCAAGGAGATCGAAATCATATTTAAATTTCATGTAAAATATCTTGTTGGACTAGTGGAACAGGTAGAGAAATAGCTCCTACCATTGCAAGCATGGGCGTCCATGTGAAATGTATTTGTGGTATTCATAATTCTGTTATCAGCCATGAAAACCATGATGAACTAGTCCAACAAAGAGGCAATCGAATTTCAAAGAGAATTGTGCACCAGTAGCTCAGACCATTTCTTCCTCAAGGTTGTTGTTTTATCCTGCGCAAATTTTACCATACTCGGTGCCCATCCCGGAGTACTTCTAGTCGACCATTACTAAAAGGACGAAGAATCAGCAACAAGAGAAAGAGGCCATTAGTCGCAAGGAGTAGAAATTGTTTGTATGGAGCTCAAGACCAAAGTGACTACTAAAAAGAGAACAAGAACGAAGAAAATGAGAACCTCTTGATAAAAAATTTGAATTAAGAAATATCCCAAGGTAAAATTATGACTCCCAAGCATTCACATTTACATTAGAGGTTCTATTTTAGCAAATTAAAAAATTATTTTAGTTTTCAAACAATATAGGTAAGGTTTGGATAGCACTTCTTTTTACTCAAAGTCAAGTTGCGTTTTCTGTTTTTTTTTTTTTTTTTTTTTGGTGCCGATTTTTTTGACTTTTGAGACCAAAAAAAAAATACTGTTCATGACAGTGCGTGCACTGTTCACGCACTGTTTATGTACTATTCACGTAATAAAAAATATTAAAAATGGGTCTCACGGTACTATTCACACATTTAAAAATTATTTTGCTACAGTGTTTTCAACAACAATCAATTTTCAGCAACTTTCAGCAACAATAAGCGCTATCCAAACGGACCCTATGGGTTTATCCGGATTGCTATATTTAAAATTTTTTAGCAACCCACTACAGTATACTACTATAGATAGCAGCTATTGTCGAAACTACTTAAAAATAAACTTTAATTTTTTTATTCAACTCCCACTCTCTCATCCATCAATAAAATATTCACTCATTTCTCACAAAGAATAAAAATAAATAAATAAATAATATTTAAATGAAATAATAAAATAATATAGTATGAGATGTAAAGTATATTGTAAAGTGTAGGGATGGAGTAGGAATTAGAGTTAGGGCTTGGGGGCAGAAGTATAAATAAAGAAAAAAAATTATTAAGAAATTACAAATAAGCATCCATTCAATATTAACAAATCTTTAACAAAAACAAAGACACCAAATTATTGTTTCTTAATATATTACTAGCCTCTAAGCATGTGCGTGCTCAGAGGCTCTTCCATTTTTTGGGTAAGGGTTAATTTAGAGCATTTATTAAAATTTGGGATTACTACATTTTCTAATCACCAAAAAAAAAAAAAAAAAAAAAAAAAACCTAGGGGTGTGATGAAAAAATTATTTCACCACTCATAATACTCATCACACCCCTAGGTTTTTTTTTTTTTTTGGTGATTAGAAAATGTAGTAATCCCAAATTTTAATAAATGCTCTAAATTAACCCTTACTCAAAAAATGGAAGAGCCTCTAAGCACGCGTGTGAGCGTGTGCTCAGAGGCTAGTATATATTAAGAGATTCGAAAAGTTAGTTATTGTTTTTTTTACTATCAAAAGTACCCCTAATTTAATTAATCTAAACTAATCAAAATGGGGTTAAAATAGTAAATTCCATCCTAAATAAATTCCTACCCACATTGAAATACTATCCCACATTCTTTAAAAAAAAAAAAAAAAAAAACCTACCTTAGCCACCCAAAAAAAAGACACTCCCAGTACACCAAAACACTCCCCACGTTCATCAACCAAAAAAAAAATCCCCACGTTCAAATAATGCTCTATCAATCATCTACCCACATAACTTCTCACAAATACAAACTCATCCCAATAGTATAGGTTTGTTAGAGTTTGTGTTTGATTTAAATTTTGAGGAGATAATTTTTCCTGAAAATCCTAATAAAATTGTTGAGAATAAAGATAAATATTTTTTAGAGTTTAACTCTATCATGGAGTCTTTGAAATCTTATCACCACATCATCAACAATTTAAATAAATAGCTAATTATTAAATGTTTTATTTGAATTTGTTTTAAAACGTTCATCACATGTTCTTTAAAAAAAAAAAAAAAAACTTCATCACATGAAAATAATTAGCGTACTGATGAATGGATAGGAGGATTAGCAACTGTAATACAAAAAAAAATTGTTTATCATTCCAAAAAAAAAAAATGTAGCGTGTACAAAATATCATTCTAAAAAAAACTAAAATTAATAATTTTGTTAAATAAAATGTAGCACATAAAAAAAAAAAAAAAAAAAAAAAAAAAACCCATATACAATTTCAATCATAGAACTCATATAGAACGAAAGCCCAACAGGTTAACACCCACCAGATTCATGTGTAATAAAAAAAAAATCAAAATTTAAAAATTTAATATGAAAGTAGGGCCAATACCTGGAACTGGAAATATGCTGAAAATCAATAAGTCCATCGTAGAGATAGAAAGGGGTTGCGACAGTCAAGAGTAGACATAGAACAATCAGATAATCAAATAGATTGAGAGAAAGAGAGTAACATAAGGACATTTCAAGCACAAACCTTCTTTGTTGAAATTTCAAAGTCAAACACCCTCAAACACCCTTCAATCCCTAATCACATTCACCCAAAAGTAAGTACTCCTCAAACAATGAATACTTGGCAACTATGGAAGTATGAACTCAAAGAAAGTCAATAATAAAGAAAAAGAAAAGAAAAGAAACGTGCAAAATATAGAACTTGAAAATATTCCATTCCAATGACTCCTCAATGCAATTCAAAAAATTTGTGTGTGATACATATAAGGAAAAAAAAATTAGAACTCAAAGGAAGTCAATTATAAATAAACAAAACAAAACAAAACAAAAAGGAACTTGCAAAAGATAGAACTTGAAAATTTGTTGGAGCCCTTTGAAGAAAAAGAAAGGAAGATGTAAAGCTAAACTAAATGCCTTGAATTTGAAGAAGAATGACAAATAGAAAGTGAGATAGAAACTACAAAGCGTACGTGAGTTTGTGGGTCTTAAAGTATAGAAATTTTAATTTACATATCTATCCTCGTTAGTTGAAAACTTGTAAGTGGGTATGATGAGGGTATTTTAGGCATAAAAAGTGTGGAATCCAAACAGGGGAAGCCCCTTAAATAGTAGTATAGAAAATAAACAAAACAAAACAAAACAAAAAGGAACTTGCAAAAGATAGAACCTGAAAATTTGCTGGAGCCCTCTGAAGAAAAAGAAAGGAAGATGCAGAACTAAACTAAATGCCTTGAATTTGAAGAAGAATGAGAGATAGAAAGTGAGATAGAAACTACAAAGCGTACGTGAGTTTGTGGGTCTTAAAGTATAGAAGTTTTAATTTACATATCTATCCCCGTTAGTTGAAAATTTATAAGTGGGTATGATGAGGGTATTTTAGGCATAAAAAATGTGGAATCCAAACAGGGGAAGCCCCTTAAATAGTAGTATAGACAATGCAATCATTTATGAAAAGGGAACTCAGAGTGCGTCTTGGATGTGTTTCTATTGTTGGGGAAAGGTAAATTAATTGACTGGACTTAGTTTTTTTTTTTTTTTTTTTTTTTTTTTTTTTTTTTTTTTTTTTTTTAACTTTGCTATTGGTAATTTTTGTTGTTGAGCTAATTTTTAGGCTTGTTAATTTTGTTTTAAATATTAGATCCATAGGTGTTTTTATGGCCTTTAAAGAGATCAATGATATTGTAAGGGGGGAGGGAAATGTAATTTAATTTATCTAAATTGCTAAAATTAGTACCTGTATATCCTAGTATTTTTTTTTTGAAAAAAGTTGGGGGTTCATGAATAGCTACATCCATGGTAAAATGAGTTGTTAATAAAAATAAAGTAACTTTTAGAGTTACTAAAACCTAAATATGTAGCACCACCAACGTGAACATATTCAAAATTTCATCAAAAACTTTTGCAAGTTGTTGAAAATATTGGCAATTCAAAATACTGGAGCAACAACTATGAGCCTAACACTAACTATTTTATAATTTCAACTAGGACAAAGTTTAGCTTCAAACTGGTTTGAAGTTTTCTTTCTCTAACCCTTAGTCCTTTACATGCTGGTTTAAAAGACTATTAATGTCTATTATTTAAACAAATCACATGACTTATTAAAAAAGTCATATAACTAAAATTATACATGGATGGTCTTATGAACGGTCAAATAGTGGGTTGAAGGAAAACAGTTTCAAATTAGTTTGCAACCAAACTTTTTCCTTTCAATTGCCTTAAAATGTAGTAGAATTGGATGAGTGTAATTTAAAAAGTGGGGAGGGGTGTGGGTTTCAGACTTTCAGTTTACATGGACAATTGAGTTCTTAATGCTATTGCTATAAGCGTATTGTTTGTGTGAAGTGGACTTGTAGTTGTTTTACTTTTGTGTTGGGTTTTTTTTTTAGTAAACAGTAATATTTATTAGAACACATACAAAAATAGTAATACTAGTGCTGAGTTGTTTTTTCAGAAGTATAACTTTTCAAAACATTTCTACCAAAAAAAAAAAAATTGCCAAAAGATAATAATTCTATTTCACAATCTGTTTGAAGAATTATGCTTTTGCATTTACTTGATCATAAATATTACGCCGTTAATTGTGCTTTGAAAGGTAAGGACAATGGGATTGGTGACCGGTCACTCTTAATGATGTTTCTGCCAAGTGAGGAATCATATGCATTGGTCAGTTGGATGCTGGGCAAACATGTTTTTAATATATTCTGCAAAAAAAAAAAAAAAAAAAAAAAAAACTTTCTGCTTAGGTTGTTTGCAACTTCGCATTAGAGCTCATTCCTAGGCCCTTTCTTCCTTTTATAACTTTCCAGATATTGAACTAATAATTTTCCCCCCCTTTGATTTGATGTCTATTCTCTCTTCATGTGCAAACTTGCAGCGCAATACTTTCTTGTTCACAGCCATTTCTGTGAAAAATTCTACATGTCTAGTGCGAGCAAAACCCAATTATTTTTGGGCCAATTACTGATATTTTGTAATTTTTTTTTTGGGCGAATTACAATCTGCTCGTATATGATTTAGCCAAGATTTAAGTTGCCAACCTGTAATTTGAAATTTGACACTTTACCTACCTAAAATTAGTTTAATTAAATTTTTATAACCCACCTCTGTTAAAAACAGAGTTAAATATGTAATTTTGCTCTATTTTTATGTCTTTTTCCTCCAAACACACAAAAACTATAAAAATGCAAAATCAAATAAGATAAAAAACTATCCATCAAACACTTGTATAATGAAATTTCAAACTACATACAATTTAAATTTTGATTAAATCTGAAGTGAATAAAATGTCAAATTTTTAACAACAAATAGACAATTTCAATTTCAGTCAAATTACAAGCAAGTAAATTGTAATTTGCTCTATTTTTTTTATCTTTTATACATGGCTCAAGCCCATGTAACCTTGACGGGCATTTGAGGGAGTGCGGTTAGTGTGGCTTGGAGGATAGAATTGAGCAAATCAGAATTTTGCTAAGTGGGCTGGGCCACTTGCAAAATCTAAAGGTCCATAAAGGAAGTCATGTGCTAATTACTTTCATACAAATGGAACTCTGTCACTCCGTTCTATCTTGCTGAAGTCATGGCTGGACCCATTTTCAGCCCCCAAAAGCAAGTCGTTGCATTTATTGACTTCTTACGAGCTCCTTTCTTTACCTAAGCTAAAAACAAACATGATGAAGCTTACCTCTTGTTTTACAACATAGCAGAAAATTGCTTCAATCCTATTTCAAATTTGGACCCTAGGAATGTCCCAAAGCTGATATAAAGCCTCTTCATCAAGTCTAGAATTAAGAATTTTCATTATTCCTTCAACTACCGTACTTATTTCACTCAAACTTCCTTACTTAAGAGCAACATATATTAAGGGTTTGGTGTGAACGTAGCAGCACAATAGAGTCCTCTCTCTTTCCCTTACCACATCTCTTAAATTCCCCATCATGTTGTATGTACAAAAATATTTAGATATAATGCATTATTTATGTTTTCCCATCCTTTTGTTGTCTAGCACTTTTAGGCTTTCTTTGTGATGCACCATTAGCCTTTACTCCAAGAGTATTGTGAATTTTGGGCTTGACTATCCTTAAAGTTTTCACATTTGTTGAACCCAATGGGCATTTGGGATCACTTTCCTTTTGTTTGTCCCTTCACAAACCAACCCTGACATAGGCATTTATATGATCTTCTTTCTGTTGAGTTTATTGTTAAAGTTTCTATCTTTGCAGGCTCAGGACTTGGAATCTTTTTCTAAAGGGCTCACTGGAAGGGAGTTTTATTGGCTTCATTCAGTCAATGAAGATAACAAAAAGAGGGAAAAAGACAAACATTTGTGCAGTTCGTGATTCTTCTTCTATCCACTCAATATTTATGTTTGTACATCTTTTTAATGTTGTGAAATTAAAGTTGCTATTAACCATGTGTATTGAGACTCTAAATTACATAGCAGAAGATAGTTATTATTGTTTATTTAAGTTCTGTACGTATTAGTTTTTTTTTTTTAATATGAAATTCATTTGAGGGGCATCAAATTATGTTTGGTTCTTTCATGTTCATTTTTATCTCTAAAGAACCCCTCTTCACACCAGACCACCACTTCATGACTATTAGATTCCCTCGAGATCCACAGCATCAAACAAGTCGTTTACTCCATAATTCTCATTCAAAGAGAATTTCAAGGTGAGCTTTCATCTCTCTTGATTTCATATATTCTTGCCTAGCACTTGTTTAAAACTTTATTCCATGACTGACAGAAAATTAGAACCTCTTGATCAAAAACTAAAGAAGATACGATTATGATATTGAAACAATTTTCTTTCGAGTCATTGGAGAAGGATGGGCAAGTCTTCTAGGCTGTAAGATAGAATCTCTTTCTGCCATATTAAATTTGTAGATGCTATTAGGATCTTTATCTTGGCAATTTGGAATTTGGTGATTTTACAAATGTGGACATTGAGGTATGAAAAAATTGTATTTGTCAAAAGGGGGGCAGGATTTCTCTTTTAAAGAGTGCTCTTTGGTGTTTGCCAACCTATTTTACTCCTCTCTTTGATATGCTGACATAAGCTTGGAAGAGGAAATGCACTATCTCGGATGCACTTTTTGTCTTCCCTAACAATACCCTTTGAAATGTTATTATTATTATATTTTTTGGAAGGTATTTTAAGTGTTATTGTTAGGAAGCTTTAGTTATTTTTTTATGCACATGTTTTTGTAATCGTGTTAGCTACTCAGTGATAAGAGTTTTTTTTTTTTTTTTTTTTTAGTTCATAATTATCTAGAAAGATGCTTGTCAGAAATTTTGAGTTGGTTACTTGATGACAAAGGCGGTGGAAGGCTTGTATATGAAAAAAATATGTGCTTAAGTTCCTTGCATTAAATTAAGATATAGTTGTTTTGCTTCTGCTGGAAGTTGAATATAAATCTAGATCTTTTGCAATCTCAATATTAGTTGCTCTTCTTTCTTAGTCCTTGTAGTTTGATATTAGGCAATACAAAATATAAATTAAAGGTGGGTATTTTTGGATGCTAATGACCTTTGATTATCTGCATCCAGATTGACTGGAATTTACATTTTGACTAAGTTATTTTGGGTTTTGTGCAGTTCTCATTATCATGGTGTTTATGAAACATCAAGAATGTGTCAGATTTTGCTGCAGGGCAGGCAAGGCTTATTAGCAGACCACTTATCATAAAGCGAAAAGACAAAATGGCTTGTTTTCACATGATGGGATCATAAGAGGTACCTATGAAATAATGTTGGTGCTCCTTGCATCAAGGCAGCAATAAAAAGGTCTAGAAAAGTAATTACACCAATTTGTGGACTTAATTCAAGGATGTAAAGAGTCTTCTTGGTCAAAATGGATTTTCTTGGGATGATACTAAACAAATGGTTGCGGCAACTGATAAATACACTAGTTTTTTGTTCACTTTTTGATTTGATCTCTTCCTTTGGGGTGATAGTGAAACTGACATAATATACATGCAGGATCACCAGGAGGTGCAGTTGTACAGAAATAAAGACTCGATGAACTTCGACGAATTATACTTGATACATGCACGTACAACATCAGATGGAAGGTACTGCTGAACAAGTCATGATATAGACTTTGATGTTGACATTCAAGGAGTGAAAATGGGTGAGTATTTATATCCCATCATGGATCTTCAGAGATGTTGCATTTGTCATTTGCATTTTAATGTATGCTACTGGTACTGTGCTTATATTGAGCCTGTTTTCAGCAGTGATCATTTTGTTGACACCACAACATTGTATACATGGCAACTATCTTTACCCTAAAACACATGACTATTTAAAAAATGATCTTGATGTGTCAATTTGAAATCATGACCTAACTTCAAATTCCCCTGCAGGCGTGAGAGCTCAAAATACTTTGTAGGGACGATTAGGTAGATTCTTTAGATCCGGTTTATCTATTTACAGGCCAGAGAGGCAACACCCATAATTCTAAACGACCATTGAAATGTGGGAAATAATACATGGAAGCGCTCTAACCCCATCACAAGCACAAAAGTTCCAAAACATATATGGAGGGGGCTTTGTCTCTTGGAATCTGTCCAATTGACCATGAGCAGGTCTGCAGAAACACACTAACTATACATAATCAAATTCCAACAAAAGAAACATCATAAAAAAAAAAAAAAAAAAATTCATCTTAAATCCTTAACCAAGGATTTTTTATGCAAGAATTTTAAAAATTCAATCATGAACAGGGTGTTCTGCTCAATAGTTGTTTGTGAATCCCTTTTTCTGCTCTTCTAAGTGTAAGCATCTGCAGCCGATTTCTATATTCCATCCTATTTTACCATCTCAAAAAGCAACTTTATCAATTATACAATACAATTTTCCAATTCTCCAACATCCCAAATTTTATTTCTCAATTCTACTCATTAAAATAATATTTCTACCGCAATAAAATAGTATATCTCACAATTATCATTGTACAATACAACACATTATTTATACATTATTTATTCTTTTTCTCTTTCTTTCTGTTCAAGAACCACCATCTTCACCACCACCGGCAACCAATAATTTACTGTCAACACCCAAAAAAAAAAAACCCCAGAGAAAAGATCAAAACCACGCCGCTGCACCTACTGCCCTCCGTCCATCAAAACCACCACCACCACCCTCTCCGCCCATCAACACAAAAAAAAAAAAAAAAAAAAAAAAAAAAAAAACCTAGAGAAATGACTAGAACCACACCGTTGCACCTATTGCCCTCCGACCATCAACATCACCACCGCCACCCTCCCTCTCCGCCCATCAACACCACACAAAAAAAAAAAAAACACAGCAACCCACGGTCAAAAACCAAACCCACCACCGCCGAAACTTGAAGGAAGCGGATTCGCCACTGGGAAGCTTGAAGGAAGTTGATTTGTTGACCCACGCGGAGAAGGAAAAATGAAAGACAGAGAGAGAGTTGCTGGAGAAGGAAAAAAGCGGAGACCCACCACCGATCTAGAGAGTTGCTAGAGAAGGAAGAACACGGAGACCCACCACCGATCTAGAAACCCACCGCCGATCTCGAGACCCACCACTATCTAGATTTGGTACAACGCTGATCCAATGCCAATCCTCTCCGATCATGGTACAACGCCGATCCTCTCCGATCATGGTAGACGATCCAACGCCGATTCTCTTTGATCATGGTAGACGATTCAACGCCGATCTAGAGAGTTGCCGGAGAGTGAAGACGTTGAGAAGAATCAGAGAGTAAGAAGAAAAGAGAGCAGAAAGAAAGAGAGAAGGAAGAGAGAAATGAGAGAGGAGAGAGAATTTTCCGGGTTAAAATGAGAGAGGAGAGATAAATGAGTGCATTAAAATATATATTTTTTTAATAATATTGAGCTACAGTACCATCTTACATTTAAGATGATACTGTAGCAAAATCTCAAAAAAAAAAAAAAAAATTGGCTTATGACATATGCCCTTCCAATTGTTGAGCAGTTTTGGAGCTTAAATGTCAAATGCTCTTAACATTTGACATATGCAAAGCCCCACTTTTGGCATATGCAAAGCCCCACTGCTGATGCTTATAAAGTGTATCTTTGGGCCTGCAGCTCATTGCAGCTAGTGAGTTTTTGGGTTGTATGTTGTGTAAATGAGCTGTTTGTGTCTTGTTTCTGTCTAATAAAAATTCTCATTCATATAATAATAATAAGAAGAAGAAGAAGAAGAAACTGGGAATTTTATGGATGCAAACAGACGATACCATTTATTAGAAATGTAACTAGTCATCTAAGCAGCATCATTTACTCAGAGTACTGAGTTTTCAAAATCACACCCCCAGCTCCGGTTTGGAATGATTCTCAAAAAAAGGAGGAAAAAAACCTCCCATTGGGAAAGCGCACTTTTCTTTTTATACCATTTTTTGAAAGCGCACTTAATTCAGCTGGCTAATAAGAACCGCGTTTTGAGAAGCTTATCAAACGCACAGTGATATTTGGTACAAAAGCACTTAAAATAAGAGTGACCAATGGGCTCTTCATCCTCAGTCAAACACCACAAAAGAAGACTAAGACCAAGACCAAGACCAAGACCAAGACAGGAAACAAGCAATAACAAGTAACAAGAAGACTAGACACACACAGTGAAGACTACCAGAACCAGCAAAAGGAGCAACCTCGAAAACCACCAACAAGAAGCACAGCAACAACGGAGGCCAGCATCAACAATTAAAAAAACCCCTCACAGCAACAAGAGAATCAAAACAAAAATCTCAGAGGAACAAAGGTAACAGAACACTACCCAAAACATTTTCCATTTTCTTGCTCCAATCCATTGGATACACAATATATTCGTATAAAGGTAGAACCGAGAGAGTTTTGTTTTGTTTTTGTTTTTGTTTTTTGTTTTTTATTTTATTTTGTTTTATTTTTTTATTTTTATGAAGAGAGAGAGTTTTGTTTGTTAAAATATGAATAAACCGAGAGAGTTCAAGAAGGGTACCGGGTACGGGCATATATAAGTTTTTTTTTTTTTTTTTTTTTTTTTTTAGAAAAAAATAATATGGACATACATAATTATTAAAACACTGATTGTATCGTCAATTTTTTTTTTTTTTTTTAATTTTTTGTATGTGCATTATAAGGTATATAATAAAATTTATAAAAATATAAATAGAAGACGAAAACCCGTTATAAATTCAAAATATATTTAAACTAATGACTAATATAATGATAATTTTATAATAATATTTAACAAAACTAGCTAAATAAATCAAATTAACACACACACATTTATATATAACTTCAAATTAATTAAACTAACATATTAGCCAAAATATATAACATATTATATATAATTTATAACATATTCGCCAAAATAATAATTTTTTTTCATCATAATCTTGCCTAATCCATTACATCTGAGTTAATGTTATCATCATATTCATCATTTTGCAAAATTATTTTTTTCATTATCAAAATTATTTTTTTCATCAAAATTTTCTTTTTGAAAAGTGTGCATGTGGGATGAAGCTAATAATAAAAATAACAACGACGACAACAACAACAAACAACTAACCTTCGACTGACTTTTGATAAGAAATTATTTACTATTTTATGTGCTCTAATGATCGGTTTTGTGCCAAGAAACTTCCATGATATTGCAATGAGTCAATCAAGTATTTTTAGAATACTACGAGTGTAAAATTAATGCGTACTCCTTATTCTCATTTAAATGTAGGTCTTAATAATTAAATTTATGGTGAGATCAATTATTCATGTAAAAGGAATGAGTAGGCATTTATTGTACTCCAAGTGTATTCGATAATTTTACGAATCAGTATGACATTTGGAAAGTTAAAAAGTTATTGGTCACACCCAAAGTAATAAAAAGCGTCTATATGAAAGGCTCCTCTTGAATGCTTTCACCTTCATCCTAATTTTTCATTCACTTTCCTTTGTTACATTACATCCACAATCCCTTTATGATTTTCTTTCTCCTCCTTTTAGATCTTCTAACATCTCCTCATAAAACCCAATGGCTCTTATGGCCAGCAAAGGAGCATCATCAACCTCTTTCACCCACCGATACAAGAACTTTAATGTCTTCTTGAGTTTCGAAGGTGAAGATATCCGCCTTGGTTTCGCGGGCCATTTGTGTAACACTTTGCGTCGTCAAGGTATTCACACCTTCATCGATGATAATCTCCTAAGAGAAGAACAAATTTCTGCACAACATCTCAAAACCATTGAGAGCTCAATGGTTTCAATAATCATATTCTCTAAAAATTATGCATCCTCGACTTGGTGCTTAGATGAACTTGTCAAGATTATTGAGTGTAAGAAGAATGATCAGTTGGTGCGACCGATTTTTTACAACTTGGATCCATTGGAAGTTAAAAAAGTAAAGTTTGAGGAAGAACTAGCTAAACATGAAGAAAAATTCAAAGATAACGAGAAGGTACAAAGGTGGAGGGAAGCTCTATGTGAAGCATCCAATATACATGGTTGGCATTACAAGAACAAGTATGTATTTAATGATTATTGTTGTATTTTTACTAGTTTTAATGGTTTTGTGATGACCACTAGATTCCATTGTTAAACAACAACAACCCCTAACTGTTTGATTCCCCTCTCTCCTCTCCCCCCCTCCCCCCCTAGTTTTGAAAAATTATGAAAGCATTTTTTTCTCATCCTATTTATACTAAGGTAGAATTTAGTTCATGTTGATATTTCTATTTTATACTCTAACTCACCTCATGTTTATATGCTTTGTGAATGATAGCTGCAGTGAGTCCAAATTTATCCAAGAAATTGTCAAAGAGATCTCAAATTTCAAATTAAACCGCATGCCATTATTTGTTGCTAAATATCCAGTTGGAATAAGTCATCAGGTAGAAGCCATAAAATTACTTTTAGATATCGGATCAAATGATGTTCGTGTGATAAAGGTGTATGGCCTTGGTGGAGTGGGCAAGACTACCATGGCTAAAGCCGTTTATAACATGATTTATGTTCATTTTGAAGGAAGCAGCTTTCTAGAAAATGTTAAAGACAAGTTTGGGACATTTGATGGTGTAATCAAATTACAAGAGACACTTCTTTATGATATTTTAGGGGGTATAAATTTGGAGGTTCACAATGCATGCAGAGGAATCAATTTGATAAAGGAAAGACTTTCCAATAAAAAGATTCTTTTAATTCTTGATGATGTGGATAGATTAGACCAAATAGAAACATTGATTGGAAAATGTGATTTGTTTGCTTCTGGAAGTAGAATCATTATAACCACAAGAGACAAAAACTTGCTAGCTACTCTTGGAAAAGGCCTTTTAACCTATAAGGTTAAGGAATTAGATGATCATGAAGCTCATGAATTATTTTGTTTGCATGCTTTCCAAAGAAACAAACCCAAGGAAGATTATTCAGAACTTGCAAACCAATTTATATGCTATGCTAAAGGCATTCCACTAGCTCTAGCAATATTAGGTGCTGATTTGTATGGAAGAAATAAAATGGAATGGAAAAGTGCATTAAATAAGTATGAAAAAATTCCTAACAAAGAAATTCAAAAAATACTCCAAAAGAGTTATGAAGGATTGGATGAAACTGAACGAGATATTTTTCTTGATATTGCATGTTTATTCAAGGGATTTTGCAAGAGTTATGTTGTAGATATACTAAATTCTTGCAATTTATACCCAATTATTGGTATTCAAAGACTTGCTGAGAAGTGTCTCATAACTGTTGATCGACATGATAAATTATGGATGCATGACTTGATAGAACAAATGGGTAGAGAAATTGTTCGACAAGAATCACCACGTATACCTGCAATGCGTAGCAGGCTATGGTGTTATGAGGATTCTCTTGAAGTATTGACGAAAAATACGGTATAACTTGGTTTCATTCCCCTTTTCCCTTTTCTTGATAGGGAAAATTTAATGAATTTCTTAATTTTTGGTTTTTGCTGGAGAGAGATATATATATATATATATATATTCCTTTTGTTATGGAAGGAAATTCAAGTCCCCCTATATGGTTAAAATTTAATAGTTATTATATTTTTGGTAAATTCTTTTGCATGATGTGATTCATTAAATGTTTTGCCTAATCAGGGATCGGGAAAAATTCGAGGCTTGATGATATGCCCACCTAAACGAGCAAAGTTGCAGTTAGAAGCTAAATGTCTTGAAAAGATGAAAAATCTCAAGTTCCTTATAGTTAATAATGTAGATATTTGTGGGGGTATTGAATATCTTCCCAATGAATTAAGGTTACTTGATTGGCCCGAATTTCCTTTCTCTTCCTTACCATTCAATTTTCGTCCTCAAAAACTTATTGCACTCAACATGCCAGAAAGTCAAGTTATATTGGACAGACTTCTTGAGGTATAGTCATTTTTATTTATTGATTGATTTTTTCTTCATTAAACTATCTCTTAAAGTTAATTTGTTGAAGCTAAATTAAATTTTTTTTTCTCTCCCTACAGATGGGACAGTTCAGAAACTTGATATATATGAATTTTCATTCCTGTCAATACATAAGGAAATTATCTGACTTATCCATTGCAACCCCAAACATAAAGCAATTGAATCTCAATGAATGTAGAAATTTAGTTGAAGTTCATGACTCTGTTGGATGTCTTGATAAGCTTGAAAAGTGGGACCTCTTCGACTGCACTGAACTTCGAATTCTTCCAAGCTGCCTCATGATGAAATCTCTTAAACATTTAAATCTTTATATGTGCAAAAGGCTTGAGAAGTTCCCTGATATTCCGCATGAAATGGATGGTTTAAAGTATCTAACATTTATTGGGACTGCTATTAAAGAGTTGCCCCTATCATTTGGAAATCTCACTGGGCTTGAGGAATTACACCTAGGTTCAGGTCTTTTTCCAAGTAGCATATATAATTTGCATCTTCACAGTCTCCATATTTGGGGTGATGTCAAATTTCTAAAGGACATGGAGATTGATAGACAAGTGTTGTGCAATGATTACAATGACTTTTCCAAATATAGGTTTCAAAGCAGCTTGACATGTCTAGCTCTTTATTTTTCTAAAAATAGTTCAGAAATAGATTTCATTTTGAATTGTGGCCCAGTCTCATTGCAACGTTTATGCATACAGAATGACGAATTTACTCTCCCAAAAAGCATTATTAGATTCAATCGATTACGTTGGCTTGAATTTCCAAATTCCTATTTCCTTCAGGAAATTCCAAAGCTTCCAAAAACTATAAGAGGAGTAAATGCATCACAATGCTTCTCCTTGAATTCAGAATCATTAAGCAAAATAATGCTTCAGGTATCTCTCTCTTAAATTTATGAATAACAATTTTGGTTATGTTCTCAAATGGTTTTCTAAATTTACAAATTTTAACAATTGTATGCAGTTTGGAAGAATTTTAGTGCTTCCACAAAATATGGCATGTTTTGGTGTGAGAGATGAGAAATTATTGGATTTTCAGTCACCTAGGAGACTATCGCAACAGATTGATCTTCCTACCTGGGTCCCTCCTTCCAAGTTCTTTGAATTTCAAAATGAGTTCTGTAAAAGTGAGTATTGGTTGCGAGATTATTATGACGATGACACTCCATGTGATTGTCACATTATATTAGCAGGAAATAAGATACCAAAGTGGTTCAACCATCAAAGCAGTGAAAGTTCCATATCATTGTGGGTTGGACCAGAATTTCCAACATTTGCTCTTTGTGTTGCTTTTTGTCTGGCGGATGAAGATGAATACGATTTTGCTTGTGTTGTTGACATTTTCACCAACGGTCATAAACGAACGCTAGTAAAGAAATTCTTTGATAAAATGCATTGTGATCATCGATGGTTTTATGGCGCATCTCATAGGTTGTTGCAGCAGGAAGTTGGAAACTTGATTCAAGGAGATTGGAATCATGTTGAAATTTCATGTAAAATCTCTCTTTGGACTAGTACAATTGGCAGAGAAATTGCTCCTACCATTGCAAGGATGGGGATCCATGTGAAATGTATTTGTGGTCTTCATAATTCGATTATCTGCCATGAAAACCATGATGAACTAGTCCAACCACAAGGCAATCGAATTTCAAAGAGAATTGCACACCAACGGCTCAAACCATTTCTTCCTCGAGGTTGCCATTTTATCCTGCGCAAACTGTACCATACCCTGTGCCCAATCAGGAGCACTTCTGGTCAACCATTACTAAAAGCAAGAAAAATCAGCAACAGAAGAAAGAGGTCCTTATAGTAGCAAGGAGTAGCAATTGTTTGTAGGGAGCTCAAGATCATTGCCAGTGTCCAAATGATCGAAGAAAATGACAACCTCTTGATAAAATATTTGAATGAATAATTATTTCAAGGTACTATTTTGATATTCTTGCTCCGTCCCTTTCAAAGCATTTCAAAAATTCATCTAAAATTTTTGCAACCTGCTGACAATATTGGCAAGTCAAAATACTCGAGCTCCAACAATGAGCCTAACACTGGAGCTGGTTGAGTGTAATTTCAATTGACTATGTTATGATTTCAGTTGGGACAAATTAAGTTTGGCTTCAAACTGGTTCGGACTTATTTTTCTCCAACCCTTGTGTGCTGATTTACAGGACTATCCATGTGTTATAAGACTATTCAAAATTTCTTTCTATTATAACTTTTCAGACACTGAACAATTTTTTGTCTCTTTGTCTTGATGTCTATTCTTTCTTCTTGTGCAAAGTTGCAGCCCAATATTTTCTTTATATGAATTTATATGATCTTCTCCCTCTTGAGTTTTAATGTAAAAATTTCTATCTTTGCAGGCTTAGGACTTGGAACATTTTTTTAAGGGCTCACTGGAAGGGAGTTGTATTGGCTTGATTCAGTCAATGAAGATAACAAAAAGAGGGGAAAAAGACAAAAAAAAATTGTGCAGTTTATGATTCTTCTTCTATCCATTCAATATTTATGTTTTCATTTCTTACTAATTTTGAGAAATTAAAGTTCATATTTACTACATGCATTGAGATTCTAAATTGCATACCAGAAGATAGTTATTATTGTTTATTTTACTTCTCTAAGTTTGTTTAAAATAAAATTCATTTGAGGGGCATCAATTTATATTTGGTTCTTTCATCTTCTCCCATTCAACCCCTCTTCATTTTTATCTTCTAAAGAGCCCCTCTTCATACCATAACACCAAACCACCACTTCATGACCATCGATCTCCCACAAGATCCACAACATCAAACAAGTTGTCTCCTGCATAAGTCCGGTTATTCGAAGAGAATTTCAGGGTGAGCTTTCATCTCTCTTGATTTCATATATTCTTGCCTAGCACTTGTTTAACACTTGATTCCATGAGTGAAAGAAATATGAAAACCTTTTAATCAAAAATTGAAGAAGGTACTATTATGATATTGAAATTATTTTCTTTTAAGTCATTTTTGGAAATTGGTTTGGGTGGGAGAAGGATTGGCAAGTCTTCTAGGCTGTAAGAGAGAATCTCTTTCTGCCATATTAAGTTTGTGGATGCAGCTAGGATCTTTATCTTAGCAATTTGGAATTTGATGATTGAACAGATATTGACATTGAGGTTTGAAAATTTTGTGTTTGTTAAAAGTGGGGGAGGGGAGATTTCTCTTTTAAGAGTGCTCTTTGGTGTTTGCTAACCTAATTTACTCCTCTATTTGATATGCTGATCCACGTGGCTTATGTGAGATATATTGAAGCGCAATTTCTTTTTGTTTGTTGTGATTTGATAATTAGGTTTTGTTTCTTTCTATGTCAGACAAAAGTTTGGACAAAAAAGCCTAATGCTCGCCAATAGATTTTCTTGTCCTGCCCTGACATAAGCTTGGAGGAGGAAATGCACTATCTCGGGTGCACTTTTTTGTCATCCCTAACAACACCCTTCTACATGTTATTGTTAGGAAGCC
The DNA here is from genome assembly GCA_030445155.1 of Quercus variabilis. Classification (NCBI taxonomy): domain Eukaryota; kingdom Viridiplantae; phylum Streptophyta; class Magnoliopsida; order Fagales; family Fagaceae; genus Quercus; species Quercus variabilis. Next base: position 7,354,165 of record CP129447.1, read on the forward strand.
TTAGTTATTGTTTTGTGCTCATGAATTTGTAATCATGTTAGCTACTCAGTGATAAGGAAGAGTTTTTATTTGGTTTAGTTACTAATTATCTATAAAGAAACTAGTCAGAAATTTTGAGCTGGTAACTTAATGAAAAGGCAGGGGAAGGCCTGTATATGAAAAAAAAATGAGCTTAAAGTTCCATGCATTAAATCAAGATGTAGTTGCTTTGCTTATGCTGGAAGTTGAAAATAAATCTTGTTATTTTGCACTCTCAATGTGAGTTGCTCTTCTTTCTTAGTTCTTGTGGTTTGATATTAGGCTATACAATCCTCAAATTAAAGAAGGGATTTTTCTATGGTAATGAACTTTGATTATCTACATCCAGATTATCTGCCATTTATGTTTCAATTAAGTTAATTGTGGGTTTTTTGCAGTTCTCATTATATTGGTGTTTGTGCAACATCAAGAATGTGGGAGATTTTGCTTCAGTGCAGCCAAGGCTTATATGCAGACTAGTTACCATAAAACGAAAAGAAAAAAGGGCTAGTTAGCACATGACAAGATCGTTAGAGGTACCCATAATATTCTTTTTTTGGAAGAAGTTTAGAGCTTATTATTGAGGGAGGTTTTTTAAATCAACTTGAAGTACAGATTCAATTTCTGGGGGCGTAATCTTCCATCCAGACTAACAAATAAGGGGAGAAAACAACTCGACTCGCAAGTGAATGAGAGTTACAATGCCTACGTACATGAGAGTTAAAAAACTGTAAAAAGCGGGCAAAGTACTGCACATCATTCGCAATATGACCAAATTGGGCAAGCGAACTGCAGCCACTCTCAGAGCATTGATGAGGAACTCAGAGTCTCCTTCCAAGATAAAATATTTCCATTGCAAATTCCAGTGCTTGTCTTGCTGCCAATGCCTCGACCTCAATGACCGTGAAAGGCAGGGGCGGAACTGTTTGCATAGCAGGGGGGGGCCAAGGCCCCTACAAAAATTTTACAAAATAGTTTATTGTAGGTAAAAAAACTAAAAATGTGACTCAATACCTTTTTTTTTTTATTATGAGCTGGCCCCCCTTCAAGTAAATTGATTACCACCACACCTCCCCCTCCCCCCCACAAAAAAAACACGCACACAAACAATGTCCCTTACAAGCCTCAAAATTGCTTTCCCAAACACGTAGCCACTACACTAGCCTAGTTTCTTTTTTATTCAACTCCAGAAATTAATTTCCATTTCCCAGTACTTTTTCAGCCATGAACCATTCAATTCTGAAATAAGTCTCATCTTGGTGCAATTTTTCTAGTCTCACTCTTCATTGACTTCCATTAATTTAGTAGTCTGATAGTCACATTCTTATTCAATTACTTTCTTCTTTTTTTTCCTCCTTTTTTTTTTTTTTTTTTTTTTTTTTTTAATAAAGAGTTTTCTTAATTGAAGTTAAGGGAAAATAGTTTTAAATCTTAAGAGGTGCAAAAATTTTCTTATCTTTTTTATTTATATTTCAGTTCAATTTCTATTTATTTTATCCTGTAGCTTGTGATTTTAGTTTTTTTTTTTTTTTCTTTCTTTTTAATTTATAAAGCCAATTGATCATCCGTTGATGAATACATTTTCTTGTTATATTGGTATGTTTAATCATTAGATTATTTAAAGAGGAGCTCGATTTGATGCCAAATGTTTTACTATTGTAGTATAATGCCACATTGCCACTTTAAGGTCAAGATGCTAAGCAAAGACGGACCCACGATTTAAAGTTAGTGGGGGCAGAGATAAGTGAGAAAAAAAAAATCAAAAAAATTCACAACTGCATCCATATATGTTGAATTTGAATCTTTTCTTTTGAAAAAAAAAATCAAATATTATAGTTGATTTTCTCATGATTTACAAATAAAATAAAAATTATATTTATTATCTCACGAAAGGACTAATCAAACATTGACAATTTTATTTTGATAAATTTGTGTCACATATATATTATATTATTTATTTCATTTTGTTTCTTTATCTTTGTCACCCATTGCCTCAAACACATAGGTACCCCCACTACTAATTTATAATGCATTATATGTCATTTATCTCCTTCTTTCTCTTTATCATTGTTGATCATTCCCAATATTGCCCCACTACCAACAAACAGTCAAAGTCTCAAACAATCAAATGTTTTATATATTATCACTTTATAAATCACAACTCACAGTCAAATGCTTTAGCAAAAACTATATATAAATCACAACTCACATCTTACTTTCTCAACTCAGACTCTCCCACTCATCAGTTGCCCAAAAAAAAAAAAAAAAAAAAGATCTTTGAGTTAGACAGAGACTCCCAAGCCCCAAACAGAATCACATATTCAAATTCAATTCACAGTCATCCTCTGCCAAAAAAAAAAAAAAAATCACACACACACACACACACACACACACAATCAATCAATCACAAATTCACAACACAAACATTATATCAATGTTATGTTAGGTTTTGAAGTTTAAAGAGAGAAAAACAACTTGAAAGGGCAGATTGGAATTTTGGGAAGGAGGCTGGAGATTGTAGCTACTGGAGATAGTGGTGGGCTGGGTAGATCAAACTGCCGGAGGCACTAAGGGCAGTGGCAGTGATGTGGGTCTATGGCGGCTAAGGTTAGGTGACATGATGGTGGCCTGTGGTGGCGTCGTACGAGGCTAACAATTAGTGCGGCGCCGTGGCTGGCTGCTGACTCCAGTCAGTACTCAGTACTCTCTCTCACTCAATCTCTCCACTCCAATCACACTCTCTCTCTCTCTCTCTCTCTCTCTCTCTCTCTCTCTCTTAAATAATTGTATCTAAATCGGTTTGCAAGGTTAAAAGTGTTAATGGGTTTTTTTTTTTAAAAAAAAAATTGGGTTGGGCTTGGGGGGGCCGGTCAGGGTTTGGTTGGGGGGGCTCGAAAAGATTTGGCTGGGCTTAAAGTAGTATATATAACTAAATTTTTTTATTATTTTTTGGCCCAAGGGGGGCCCAGCCCCCTACTGGGTCTGTCCCTAATGTTAAGCCCCTTTTTTTTGAATATTTTTATAAATGTGTATTGCAAACTAAAAAAAATTTGTATACTCAAAAGGATTTAGAAAGATATAATGCTCTTGTAGTGCTTTGAGTTTTTACTTGAATGTTGATTCAAAATAATAGTTTAGTCTTGGCCCTCCAAGCAAAAATTCCTAGTTCCGCCCCTAGTGAAAGGTAGTGGAATCTGCTAAGATAGAGAGACCATAACCTTAGGAAAGGCACATTTAGATCTTAACAAATTTGAAATTAATCAATCAAATGGAAGATCAATTGATGAATGTTTGCTCGGCTATGTATATTGAAAGAGAGGTACCTCGTTAGATTGATAATGAAGATATCATACAACGATTTCAAAATATGAAATCTCATACAAGGCAATTGTAAAACTTCATGTATTTGAATTTTTTATTTTTATTTTTATTTTTTATATATCAAGTTATCTTTTGTTTTAGATTTTGTATAATTTATGTTCTTATTGAACCCCTAGAAATTAATCCTAGAGCCGTCATTGGATAAAACACATCTTTTAGAGTACATTTAGTTGCATCTTTATTACATGGATTAATTATTACATTGGAATAACTATTATTTAAACTAGTTGCAGACCCACTCAATGCATGGGAATATATATAAATATTATGTAATGGGGTGTAATTTATAAAAAGTAACATTTACTTCAAGGATTGTCAATTTTTGTAAAATATTTCTGCAAGTATTTTTTTTTATCTTTTTATCTCTACAAATATATCATTCTTTTTTTTTTTTTTTTTTGGTGTTTGATTAATATTTTTTTAAGGTGAACCATATTCTTCTCACTTTTTTTGTAATGTGTTATATTTACCTAATATACAACTAAACTTTATAAGTTTCAAATTTATTATTCAAATTTCTCATCTCTTAAGGAATAAGGAAATATAATGATAATCAAAACTCATCACAAAATTACAATGTTATCTTAACCAAAATTAAAATGAAACCAAAGGAATAAAATATAGACTTTATTATAATTTATTATTCAAACAATTGGTAGGCATATTCAAATTCATAACCACGTAAATTGTGTTTTGATATAAACTCAAATTCCTATTTCCAAAAAAAAAAAAAAAAAAAACAAAAAACAAAAGAAGCTAAGTATTAACTCAAACCAAAATTCAACCAAAGTTATAAAAGGGAGAGAGCAGTCTTTAAGATGGAAAATTTAAAAAAAAAAAAAAACACAATACCAAAACACTTTTTTTTTTTCAAAAAACATCAACCTTAATCAAAGTTATAGAAAAGAACAAAAATTCAACAAAAGAGAGAGAGAGAGAGAGAGTACACACAATTTTTGTGTGGGAAAAATATGGATTGAATGGGAGGAATGATATTAACCTTAATCAGAGTTATAAAAAAGAACAAAAATAAAACAAAACAAAGTAGAGAGAGAGAGAGTACTCACAATTTTTTTGTGGGAAAAATATGGATTGAATGAAGGAATGTTGAAAGAAGGGTAATAGTGAAGTAGAGAGTAGTCGGGGAGGTAGAGAGGCAAAAATGAGTGGGAAATGTTATTTGTAACCGTAGGTGCGGAATACTAGGGAGAAGAAGATTTTTTTTTTTTTTTTTTGGTGTCAAGAATGGTGAGAAGACAAGTTTTAAAAAGAAAAGAAGATGTAAAAAATAAGTGGATATATATAATGATGAAAATAAAATGACACTTAATGTTGAAAGGATCTTTTAATATATACAATAGACAATTACAATTTATGATGGTGTGTAGTGCATCACATTTGACCACAAAGAATTAATTTTGCAATAGACAATTAATAAAGATTTACCAAAAAAGTAAAATAAAATAGTGACGTGGCTGCTGATGTCACTCAATAGGAGTATAGAAACAATAAATGTTACATTTTAGCTTTTAGATATATGTAGATAGATTAAAGAATAGTTATTCCTTTCTAAAGTAGATGTAATAGCTATTCCTTAGTGCATATAATATGTTTTAAAATTAATATATTTTCAAAAATATAAAGTTTTCTTATACATCATCATTTACATGTTTTCCATATGTAATAACCAAACTATCATAGTAATAGCTATTTCATTACAATGTTTTCTTTTCCCAATAATAAACATTACTATTCCTAATATAATCTAAATTCAATGTACCAAACACAAGAAAAGAGACAAATCTCTTCCCAATAAACAAGAAATGTGAAGGAGCTGATAGGCCACAATCTGAATGACCCCTTGTGATTAACCCTAATTAATTAATTAGCCAAGTTGTTAATTAATCAATTAATCATGAAATTGCGTGGAAGTACAAACAAATCACCAAAAATAAATATGCAGCGGAAATTAAATAACACGATAATTTGTTTACGAATGAGGAAAACCCTAACGGCAAAAACCCTACCGGGTGATTTTCAGGTCACCACTCCTAAAACTCTACTATTATCAAATCAAGCGGTTACAAGTAAAGGAATCCCAAGTATCTTACCATCCTACAGTTGAACCCTTACCCCAATATCCAATTGGACTTGATCTGTAGTGACAGTTCCCACTTTTAATGCACGGCTCCCAAGTACGTGACTAATCAATGCGCGGATCCCAGTACGCGACTTCAAAACACCAACTAAGGAAGAAAGGTTGGCTGCAAAGTTCTTCAGTTCATCCTTTATGATGAATAACAGGAAGATGCTTGGTTACAAAACCCTTTGGTGCAAATACACAACAACTTCTTGAACGAAGATGAACTAGGTCAAGAACTTCATCTTTTGATCACAATTTACTTGAACAGAGATTGCTCAATGCTTTTGCAACTTATGTCACACTTGACAGCTCTTAAAACAATCATTTTATATGTTTAGGGTTAGAAGAAAAGAAGGCCCAAAATCATATTCACGGATCTCAAGAAAATCAGATTGGAAATCTGAAATTTTAAATCTCGACAGATAGCAGGTGTCGAGGTAACTATCGAGCAGGTGTCGAGCTTTAAGGAATTTGCACTTCAGCTTGCTTTTTCTTAGACAGACTTGATGACTTCAACACTTAACCTTGAAATCTTGTTTTTTGAAGTATTAAAAACACCTAGAACTACCAAATTACAAGTAGAGTGCGTTTTGTCAAAGGATTAGTCAATTTACATAAATAAGTGACATATATTCTTAACAAGTGAAAACATATATGTCCTAACAATCTCTCCCTTTGGCAATCCGTGACAAAACCACAACAAACAAATGAACATATGAGAGAAGTCATAAATCACTCAACTCATATTCACTTGTTGAATACAATAAAATCTATCATAACACAAACTCTTGAAAATTTTTGCAAGAAGAGAGTTTATGGCAAGTAGACTTTGATACCTGTATTTCTGAAACACTTTAAACAAAACTCATCAAGGCATTTTGTATGAAACAGAAATAATAGATTACATACAAATATAAGAAACATGTGTACAAAGATAGAAAAGAAACAACACATGTAGAGAGAGGTGAAAGAAATATACATCCACATATATAAAGAAGTATAAGTACAATGTATGTAAAAATGGTCAAAGGACCTCATATACAAGATCAATGTATCTAAAAAGTAAGAAAAGAAAAGATACATATAGAACCTCACTACATCTCTCAGAATGTCAACACTCCCCCTATCAAAATGTCCTATACTAACTCTCCTCCTAAGATGATTACTTTCATAACCCAAAACTACTCCCCCTTTTTGTCACGAGTGACAAAGGGTAGAGTGTCATGTAGACATCTCATCAGCAGAGTTAGCATCTCTATCATCATCATCATCATCCTCATCCTCATCATCCTCATCCTCAGAATCTGAAGCTGCTGGAGTAGGTGGTGAAGGAGTAGCATCTAGAGCAAAACCACCCATGGTCGCCTGTCGTCGTGCAATACGACCAACACGAACATTCACCTGATACAACTCAGCAAAGAGTGTATCAAGGCGAATGTCCATGCGCTGTAGCTGCGCCATAATGTCTCTTAGAGATACATCACCCGCAGAGGAAGAAGGAGCTGATCTAGATGGAGCTGATCTAAACGGAGCCGAATAGGAGGGAGGAGTGGCATCCGTCTGTCGCGACTTGAACTGCGCTTCACTACATTTTACGGTAGTGGCCTCTATGGCAGATATGTGTGTAAAGTGGTCGGACAAAGGAAAGGGAATGGAAAAATGGCGTAAGATCCTCGTGATAGCGAAAGGGAAGATGAACTTATCATGGGACGCCGAATCAAGATAAACATTAATAATAGAAAGAATGAAGTGAGAAGGAAAATCTATAGTAAGATGCTCTAATAAAGATAACAAAAATCGAGCACAAGGCTCAGTGATAGAGTTGTAGTGAGAAAGAGGATTGAGTACAAAAGTCATCACCATGTTAAGAAATCTAGAACCTTTAGCAAAAGGTCTACATGATATATATTGATGCTCACCCCAATCAGCAGGGTGCTCACAGAAAGTAGAAATGAGCTCATCTTTGGACACAGTCCTTAGACGCTCACAAGAAGGATAGTTAGGAAACTCTATCCTAGATACCCTAAGCACATCCATAACTAGCTGCGGTGTGACAAGAATGCGCGTACCTTGAACGCTAGTGAAAAAGAGAGGCACGGAACGATCGATCTCATGCATGTTGGAGTAAAACTCCTGTATCAGCATGAGAGGGCAAGTGACCAGGATGTCACACAATGACCCCCATCCCCTACTGTGAATGACAGAGGGAAGGTCAGTGTTGGCGAAGTCCGCCAGAATGACTTAGCGTTTTGAATGAACACCTCGTCGAGAAAAGTTCTCCGAAAATGCCTTATGGGCATCTCCATCGCGGAACCGAAGGTTAAGAGGAGCAGAATCAGAAGAAGTAGAAGCTCCAGAATGCAGAGGGTTCTGAGCAGGAGTAGATTTACGTTTGGGTGCCATAGACACTACTAACGTAAAAGAATGAGAAAGAGATAGAGAGGGAAACAATCAGAAAAGTCCCAACACAGTTCATATATGACAAATATATTGAACAATAAGTATGTATGCATGGGAATGCATGAGCATGTAACATGCAAAACAAAAAGCATCATGGGCTCAGTCCAATCCAATCCTACCAGCACATATACATATAACACACATCTAAATGCATATAAGTATCATTCTAATGCGCATGGAATGCAATGTATGATATTTTGAAAGCATTTAAATGAAAACCCAACCCAACATTTCAATAAAAACTCATCAATTTTGAAAAACCCCAAAATTTTCAAAAAATCCCAAAACCTAGATTTCAAAACATGCAATGCATGAAAAAGAAAGAGAAAAAGAACATACCAGGTGATGGAAATCAAAGGAAGACCAAAAATGATGAAGATTTGAAGCTTTGAGTGAGAAATGGGTGAAAAGGAGATGAAAAGCATCAGAGAGATCGAGTGAGAATGAAAGAAAATCGCGATCGCACCTTATATAGACACCTCAGTAATTCTCGACAGTTGAGGTGTTGAGAGGTATCGAGGAAGCTGTCGAGAAAGGTGTTGAGGATTTTGCCTTCGACAACTTCAGGAATCGAGAGGTGTCGAGGTGCAAGACCAATTTCAGATAAAAGAATCTTGATCGATCGACAAGGTGTCGAGAAGGGGTCGAGGAGACAGAAGATTTCTCGATCGATCCACAAGATGTCGAGACAGGTGTCGAGAAAGAAAACATCAAACACAACAAGAGAATCTCAATCAATCCATCAGGTGTCAAGAATCTATCGAGGAGACAGAAGATTTCTCGATCGATCTATCAGGTGTCGAGAAGGTGTCGAAATTGCGATAAGAAAAAGCTTGAGAATCTCGACAGATGATCAGGTATCGAGGAGGTGTCGAGGAGGTGTCGAGACAGCTTTTAAAAAGAGTTTTTCGAGAAGAAAAAAACACAGACATGAATGCAATCCAACATACACCTCAACCAATGATCCACTAAACATATAAATCTCTCAAAATCATCTCTCAACAAAAATTTAAGCACATGGATCCTCAAAAACACACACACATACTAAACAAGTCTAACCAATTTTATTTTTCAAAAACTAGTTAAGACAATTTAGTGAGCATATATTTAGCACATGTAAAACCATTGTGATGGCCAAATCACATTATAGCTCCACATGTATCAAAAGTAGCAAAGAATATTGCGTATTGTGTGTGAAAAATATCGCAAGATTGCATATGTGTATACATGTTATGATGATCTGAGATATGAGAAAATAACTTTTAACTCACACATAATCATAACTGTTTGATGGGGACTATCACCTTAGAGGTACATCCTATAACTCCCACATCTTCTAGAATACACGCTTGCAACCATATTTAAAGCATTTTTAATCTTTTTACTTTTAATTTTCTTTGAATGTTTTCTTTTTATTTTTTTTAGCATACCATACATAGGCATAAAAAGGAGAAAAGAAATACTCAAAATGTTAAGCATTTGACATCGCACTTTTACTATGCTGAAACATATAGGTGTCATATTATGATTGGCGGGCAACAGTGGTGAGATGGTTATTTATGCCTTTCTCTTAGGATTTCTAGTCCTATCCGTCAAAAAGAGTGATATGAGTGTTAAGTTTTAAAAGATAACCTAATCTTACTCATCACAAACAAGAACTACAAAACTCACTTGCTTAGTTGTGCATAGAGATGCTCATCTGAGCTACAAGAGATACAAAGTTTAGAAACTTTGTTTCAATGGCCATCCAAGGTACACAAATACCAAAGTACACAAAACACACACTGTTTTTGTATTTTTTTTTATTTTTCAATTTATTTTTATTTTTATTTAAAAACAAAATAAACAAAATTGAAAGTAAACACACAAAACATGTTAAACAAAACAAAGTATAAAACTAGACTGACTCAACAAAAATGCAAAACACACACTAGTAATGGAACAAAAAAAAAAAAAAAAAAAAAAAAAAAAAAAAAAAAAAACAAGAAGGAGAGAAGAAAGTGATGAAATCACTTAGAGTCCTTTTTCTTCCACACCTTGGAAGAACCTTTTCTTTGATTGAATCCTTGAATCGGTGGTGAGGGGGAAGAATTGAAACCGTTCAAGTTAGAAAGAAATATGAGGGCTTTTAGAATATCTCCAAGAGGAGCAAAAAAGGATTGAAGCTGATTTAGGCTTCCAGATGCTATCATGCCATTACTCTGTTGAGTGGCTAGCCACTTATAGTAATTTGGTCGAGTGTGACCGGCAGCTCCACAATGATGACAGAGATGCTACTTCTTTTGTTTCGGCTTTTGAGAGTTAGCCTTCCTGACCTTAGGATTTTTAGCATCTTTCTTATCATGCTTAGGAGGTGCTCCTAAGATAGACTTACCCTTATCTAAGTTATCACTAACTAATTCAATTTTGACATCAGTGTTCTCAATTTCAGTGTTATTAGCAGGAGAAACAAAAACAATATTGCTAGTAGAAGCAGTATTAGAGAAAGAAAGACCATACTCCAAGCCAGTTCGATCAGAAGCAGATTTCTGATTGCTAAGCATTTCATCAAGCTTTGCACTTGAAGTCCTCTTCACTTGAGCTCTAACTTGAAACAGCTCAACTTCAAGCTTCTTAGTCTTCTCAGCTAAAAAGTTATTCTCAAATCTCAGTGCTCCAATGGTTTGATTTGCCTCATCAACCTTTGTGGACAACTTTTCACGATCAAGTTCCACATCACTGAGCTTCTTGGTGGCCAGCCTGTATAATTTCTCATGCTTCTCAAAGAGCTTGTAAAGCTTCTTATAGGCTGAATGGATATCATCTTGATCATCAATCTTCTCAAATTTAGACTCCACCAGTTCTTCTTCTTCATCCACTTCTTCAACAATCCCTTCAATAGGATTGACTACGGAAATGAAGGCATTTAAGATTCCGTCATCCTCATTGTCGAAATCATCTTCAGGCTCAGTGTCACTCAAGGTTGCAGCAAGTGCCTTACTCTTCCCAATGCTTTTGAGATATGTCGGGCATTCATGCTTCATGTGACCGAATCCATGACATCCAAAGCACTTTGGTCCTGCAAGAACAGTGTACTGACCGCCATCCTTAGCATCCTTCTTCCCTTTGTCTTGACTCTCGAACTGAGAAGAACTGGATTGTTTGCGGTCCTTGTCGAAGTTCCTCCCTTTGTCATTTTTCATAAACTTCTTGAACTGCCTTGTAATGTAGGACTTCATCTTGGAATCTTCATCATCAAAAGACTCATCTGTATCACTGCTCTTCGCCTTCAAGGCCATGCTCTTGCTTTTACCAGTTTTGCCAATCTTGGAGAATCCTAACTCATAGGTCTGCAAGTTTCCAACCAGCTCAGTCAAAGGAATTTTGTCAATATCCTTTGATTCTTCTATTGCCGTTATCTTGGCATGGAATCTCTCAAGTAAAGATTTGAGCACCTTCCTTACAAGGGTCAATGGATCAACACCGCAAAGATTAAACGACTATCCTCTATCCATGACAAACAAGGGTCAATGGATCAACACAGCAAAGATTAAACCTAATCAGAGTGTGCCTACTTTGATACCACTTGATAAACCACAATCTGAATGACCCCTTGTGATTAACCCTAATTAATTAATTAGCCAAGTTGTTAATTAATCAATTAATCATGCAATTATGAGGAAGTATAAACAAATCAACAAAAACTAAATATGCAGCGGAAATTAAATAACACGGTGATTTGTTTACGAATGGGGAAAACCCTAACGGCAAAAACTCCACTGGGTGATTTTCAGGTCACCATTCTCGAAACTCCACTATTATCAAATCAAGCAGTTACAAGTAAAGGAATCCCAAGTACCTTACCAACCTACAGTTGAACCCTTATCCCAATACCCAATTGGACTTGATTTGTAGCGACAGTTCCCACTTTTGATGCACGACTCCTAAGTACGTGACTAACCAATGCGCGGATCCCAGTATGCGACTTCAGAACACCAACTAAGGAAGAAAGGTTGGCTGCAAAGTTCTTCAGTTCATCCTTTATGATGAATAACAGGAAGATGCTTCGTTACAAAACCCTTTGATGCAAATACACATCAACTTCTTGAAGGAAGATGAACTAGGTTAAGAACTTCGTCTTTTGATCACAATTTGCTTGAACAGAGATTGCTCGATGCTTTTGCAACTTGTATCACACTTGACGGCTCTTAAAACAATCCTTTTATATGTTTAGGGTTAGAAGAAAAGAAGGCCCAAAATCATATTCACGGATCCCGAGAAAATCAGATTAGAAATTTGGAATTTTAAATCTCGATAGATAGCAGGTGTCGAGGTAGCTATCGAGCAGGGGTCGAGCTTTAAGAAATTTGCACTTCAGCTTGCTTTTTCTTGGACAGACTTGATGACTTCAACACTTAACTTTGAAACCTTGTTTCTTGAAGTATTAAAAACACCTAGAACTACCCAATTATAAGTAGAGTGCGTTTTGTCAAAAGATTAACCAATTTACATAAATAAATGACATATATTCTTAACAAGTGAAAACATATATGTCCTAACAGGAGCTATAAATACTTGGATTCTTCATTCATTTAGTATATTTAGATATATTTTCTAAGGGTCAATGTCAATGCCGGCTCCAGGAAATTTTTTTTTAGGGCGGTCACTAATAAACTTAAATTATTCAAAATTTAAAAAAGAGATAACTTCAATATATCAACATCACAAAAAAAAAAAAAAATTGAAGTATTACAATTTTTTCCGACAAATAAAGAGAAAAAGAAAAAATGGACTGATAAGAGATAAAGTGGGAATTAAAAATGCCAAGATGAGAGTAATAAAGTAAGAGAATTGAAATGATAATAAAGAAGAGAAAGAAAAAACGAATGATATTTGTTACAACTGCAAGCTGAGTCGTTAAGGAGAGCAAAATTATTGCAACTGCAAAACCAAAAAGAACATAACTGTCGATACTGTCAAGGAGAACTCATACTACAATATTTTTTGTAAATCCTTTTTTCAAGGAAAAATAAAATTAAAGATTATTTTTATGTAATAGGTTGAAAAAGTTACAAATTTGAATGATTGTTTTTCTTTTTGAACAGGTTTTTTGTTAAATTATTGGTTCACTCGTTGTAGTTTGTTTTTGTTCGGTTTATTTTTGTTGTTATTTGGGCTTTTTTGTTGTTGTTATTTAAGGGGTTTTTTTTTTTTTTTTTTTTTTTAAGGGATTAAGAATTATGTTTAAGGGGCTAGAATTTTTTTTTTTTTTTTTTTGGGAGTAATGCTACATCTACAACATTTTAAAAACAAATCTTATGCAACAATTTGTTATTAGTGGGTAAAACATTGATGTCAATATTGGGACCAAATTAGAATTAGTAACCAATTTATTTGTAATGAAATTATTGTAAAAATACTGTGAAATTAGCATTACTTTTATTTTTATTGAACCTAAATTCTTGTAATTCTCAAGTTAGAGTGGTCAATATTTTCATTATGGTGGTCAAAATAGGTTAGTTTAGTGTGTGTGTAAACATTTTTGGACAAGTCAAGGTGGTCTTATGACTAGGGACAGACCCAGATGGGGGCTTAAGAGGGCCTGGGACCCCTCGAGTCCAATTTTTTTTTTTTTTTTTAATTATATATATAGATATTATATATATATATATATATATATATTTTTTTTTTGGTAGTTGGGCCCCCTTCCAAACCTTGGGCTCCATTCTCCCCAATCAATCTAGCTAGCCTAACTCAAATAGCAATTATCCAACCCAAAAACTTAACAAAAACAACCAAAACATTCATAACAACCATTGTATTTTAGCAAAAAAGCTATTTTACCACAAAAGAACCAAAAAATCATGTGTTATTGGAGAAGCTAAAGCTAAATTTTTTGCAACTATAGTAAACTTGTATAAATACCAGTCAACTATAGCAAGTTGTTAAAAATAAAATACAATATTTTATTAAGATTATATCTATTCCTTCAATTAAAAAACTCAAATTCTCTCTCTTCCTTTATTATTTTAATGAGTTGTTTATATTATTTTAAATGAAGTGATAAAAAAATATAACATTTAATATTAGCAGTATTGTAAAGTGAGGTGATAAAGTAGATAAAGTAGTTTTTTGAAGTGCTAAAAGCTAAAATTTTTTAGCACCACTACTGTAAATGCTCTAACTTCAACCCAAAAAAAAAAAAAAAATCCTAGCTAGCCTATTATTAAAAAAAAATTATTTTATTTTTGTTTTTGTCTTTGTTAGTTGATGGTTGCATCTTATTGTAATTAGAAATAACGATTTTGTGTATTTATTATTTTCTAATACTATATGAATGCTTATTTAGAGATTTTTTTTACTCCAACCTCCGCTAACTTAAAATCCTAGGTCTGTCCCTGCTTGTGACCACCTTGAGTTACAAGTGGAGCTGCCCACTCAATGTTGATGATTCCCACCCTAACTGGATAATCATCTGCACTTTAAAGATCCAACCGAAAGAGCTGATGCAAAGCAAAGAAATTGCTAAGAAAAGCAATTTTAATATTAATGAACATAAAATAGCTTTTCTCCTTGCCATGCTTTCTTTGATCCAATGGAAGGGTAATCATTCCCGTGAAATATAAATTAAACATAAAATATTTCAACATGCCCTTTGTCCCTGAATGTTACCTCGAACCTGAAGAGATCGACAACATAAACATAACCTATATCAGTGAGAACCCAAGACACAAATTCTACCTACTATAGAACGGCCCCACCAACGAAATTAACAAGTTCAAGGCAAGATCCTATAAATTAAAGTAAAAGGTACCTTTCAGCAAAAAAAACTATAAGATGCAAATTCCCAAAGCCGATTGGCGCCTTTTATTGCGTTTTCAAAATCACACTTCCTGCTCCCTTTTGAAAAAGAGGCTTATTCAGCTTAATAATTGCATTTTGCAAAATTTAGGGTATGTTTGGATACTGCTTATTACCAAAAATTGAAAACATTGTAGTAAAATAATTTTTAAATGTATAAATAGTGTCGTGAGACTCAGTTTTAATGAAAATTTTGGTAAATTAGACAACTTGTGAGTCCCGTGAACAGTGCATGGGACCTACTGACATAGACGCAATCGCGCTGAAATGAACCAAACGCTCACTTACCCCCACCCATATGGCAACATTAGAATATTAGATACGCTTTTTTTTTTTTTTTTTTTTTTTTACGCATTACATACGCTTGATTTAAATGCCATAAAAAAACCATTAAATAAGACTAATCAAAACAAACCAAACCAAACCAGTTTACCAAATCAAACCAATTTATCAAACCAAACCAAGCTTACACAAGTGTGATTTTTGGTATTAAAGACAAAAAACACTTAAATAAGACTAAACCAGAAAGGGCCCAAGATAGAAAACAAGCAATAACAAGAAGAGAAGACACACCTAGTGAAGGGAGCAATCAAAAGATAACATGTGTCGCTTAGCGTTTTTTTGGTTTGGGAAACACTTACAATGATTGTACACTATCTAAGTATAGTTTTGTAAGTTGTGTACTGCATGTAACAAGAACACATTATTTGGAAAACAGGCTTATTAAGCAAATGATTGCATTTTGCAAAACTTACCAAACGCATTAAATACGTGTTAAAGTATTTGTATTAGTTCATGCAAAAAATTATGTCTATTTTAACATTAGAACATTTTTTTTCTATTTTACAAAATAATTTTTAAAAAACACATACATCAAATTATCTATTTACATTATAGTTCATTAAAATATTTTTTTTTCAATTTTTATTTCTCTGTGTGTGTGTGTGTGTGTGTGTGTGTGTAAGTAAAGGAGTATTAAAAAATAGATTTGCATGTGAACAGTAATTGTGTATATTTACACGTTAATATAGTAATAATTTATTTACATGGACTAATATAGATTATTTTGAAGTTGTATGTGCAAAATAGTAACCGTGTATTAAGCGTCAATAAAGTAACAATTCACATTTACAGAAATTTACATAGCTTAATGTGGGTGATTTTTTAAGTTGAATGTGCAAAATTTATCCTTATGCGATTATTCTACCTTACCTAAGGTGAGTGCTCTTATATATATATATATATATAATGTGTGCTAACTAGAGCTAATACCATTTATTATGGTGCAATCAAGTGGGAGATGGTAAAGTATAAAAGTGATGGGTGATCACACCATAATATGGTGCACCCTCACTCATACAATGAACCCCATTTGGTGGATTTTGTTTCTTCACCAATCTACCATAGGGAATTAATTAAACGTTAACATTAGTTATTTACCAAAGAGTTATGTTTCTTAAAAAAAAAACTAGGGGCGGCCTCACTTGAAGCCTAGGGGGTTCAAATGAACCCCTTGAACTAGCAAAAAAAAAAATATATATATATATATATATATATATAATTTTTTTTTAAAAAAAATGAAAAATTTGTCTCCCTAAAATAAAATTTGAATAACCTTAAATTTTTTAAAGCCCAAATGAAATAAATTTGAATCCTTTCAACAATATCTTGGCCTTTTAAAACAAATATATATAAAAAAAGTAGGAATTTGATAATCTTAAACCTTAGGAAAGGCCCATTTAGATCTTAACAAATTTGAAATTAATCAATCAAATGGAAGATCAATGGATGAATGTTTGCTTGGCTATGTATATTGAAAGAAAGGTAGCTCGTCGGATTGATAATGAAGATATCATACAACGATTTCAAAATATGAAATCTCATACAAGGTAATTCTAAAACGTCATGTATTTGGGTTTTTGTTTTTTGTTAATATCAAGTTCTCTTTTGTTTTAGGTTTTGTATAGTCTATGTTCTTATTGACCCCCTAGGAATTAATCCTAGAGCTATTACTGGATAAAACACATCTTTTAGAGTACATTTAGTTGCATATTTATTATATGGATTAGTTATTACATTGGAATAACTATTATTTAAACTAGTAGCAAACCCACGCAATGCATGGGAATATGTATAAATATTATGTAATGGGGTTTAATATATAAAAAGTAACATTTACTCCAAGTATTGTCAATTTTTGTAAAAGAATTCTGTAAGTATTTTTTATCTTTTTATCTCTACAAATATATCATTTTTTTTTTGTGTTTTATTAATATTTTTTTTAAGGTAAATCATATTCTTCTCACTTTTGTTGTAGTGTGTTATATTTACCTAATATACAACTAAACTTTATAAGTTTCAAATTTATTGATAAGGATAAAATTGTAAATATGAACACTCACTGATGGAAAGGCATAGAGCGATGATTCCAAACAAACCCGTCGGTCTTACTTGTGTCCATTGACAAGTGACAACAGTAGGGAGTCTACAGCTCTAAGCTGATGGGTCAACTTGGGGAAGATGGAAGGCTAACGACACTAAGCTGAAGGGGATGCACGAGATTGACGGCTCTGACATGACCTTAACTTAGCCTCCACACATGCATGTATAAGGAAATATCTTGTGCCCCACGCTTAGTGTTAGTCGAAAAGACTCCTATAAGAAAAGGATTCCGCAAAATACGCTTATGAGAACTCTTATAAGGAAAAGACTTCTAAATCAAGGAAGAGATGTCAACCCTCTACTACTATAAAAGCCCTAAAACCCTCACTAGCCAAGGTACGCATAATTCCCCCCAACTCAGGCACTGTAGAGTTGTGAGAAGTTCTAACTTAACATTCGGAGGGTACTTGGCCGGCATCATACCGGTGCTCTCTGTTAGGTCTTCTCTTTTTTTGTTGTGCAGGTTTTGTTTAGAGCATGTGAGGACCGTGTGACTTACTGTTGATTTTTTGGCATCATCATTTATTATTCAAATTTCTCATCTGTCAAGGAATAAGGAAATATAATGATAATCAAAACTCATCACAAAATTACAATGTTATCTTAACTAAAATTAAAATAAAACCAAAGGAATAAAATATAGACTTTATCATAATTTATTATTCAAACAATTGGTAGGCATATTCAAATTCATAACCAATTAAATTGTGTTTCGATATAAACTCAAATTCCTATTTCTAAAAACAAAAAAAGCTAAGTATTAACCCAAACCAAAATTCAACCAAAGTTATAAAAGGGAGAGAGCAAACTTTAAGATGGAAAAAAAAAAAAAAAAAAAAAAAAAACACACACACACACACACACACACACAATACCTAAACAGTTTTGTTTTTCAAAAAGCATCAACCTTAATCAGAGTTATAAAAAAGAACAAAATTCAACAAAAGAAAGTAAGGAGTGAGAGAGAGGGAGAAAGAGAGAGAACTCAAAATTTTTTTGTGGGAAAAATATGGATTGAATGAAGGAATGATATCAAATTTATACAAATATAATGGGAAGAATAAGAGTCAAGTTAAAAGAAAAAGAAAACGATGAAAGAAGGGTAATAGTGAAGTAGAGAGTAGTAAGGGAGGTAAAGAGGCAAAAATGAGAGTGAAATGTTATGTGTAACCATAGGGGTGGACTACAAGGTAGAAGAGGTTTTATTTTATTTTATTTTTTGGTCAAGAATGGTGAGAAGACAAGTTTTAAAAAGAAAAGAAGATGTAACAAATAAGTGGATATATATATATATATATATATATAAAAGGATGAAAATAAAATGATACTTAATGTTAAAAGGAGCTTTTAATATATACAATAGACAATTACAATTTATGATGGCATGAAATGCATTACATTTGACCAAAAAGAATTAATTTTGCAATAGACAATTAATAAAGATGGAAAACCAAAAAAGTAAAATAAAATAGTGATGTGGCTATTGACGTGGTTTAATAGGAGCATAACAATAATAAATACTACGCTTTAATTTATATATATATATATATATATATATAGATAGATAGATAGATAGATTGAAGAACAATTATTCCTTTTTAAAATGGATGTAATAACTATTCCTTTGTGCATATAATAAGTTTTAAAATTAATATATTTCCGAAAATATAAAGTTTTCTTATACATCATCTTTTACAAGTTTTCCATATGTAATAACCAAACTATCATAGTAATAGCTATTTCATTACAAAGTTTTTTTTTTCCCCTATAATAAAGATTACTATTCCTAATATAATCTACATTTAATGTACCATATACAAGAAAACAGACAAATCTCTTTCCAAGAAACAAGAAATATGAAGGAGCTATAAATACTTGGATTCTTCATTCATTTAGTATGTTTAGATTTATTTTCTAAGGGTCAATGTCAATGGCGGCTTCAGGAAATTTTTTTTAAGGTGGTCACTAATAAACTTAAATTATTCAAAATTTAAAAAAATTGATAACTTGAATATGTCAACATCACAAAAAATACATTAAGTATTACAATTTTTTCCTACAAACAAAGAGAATTATTTTTTTGGAGTAATACTACATCTACAATATTTTTAAAATAAATATTATGCAACAGTTTGTTATTAGTAGGTTAAAAATTAATGTCAATTTTGGCCCAAATTAGAATTAGTAACTTATTTATTTGTAATGAAATTATTGTAAAAATATTGTGAAATTAGCATTACTTTTATTTTTATTGAACCTAAATTCTTGTAATTCTCAAGTTAGGGTTATTAGGTTTTAAGACTTTAGGAACTAATGTATCAGAACTTCAAAATATGTATTATGTTGGCAAACCATGATCGAAACATAGAGTCTAGGTTTAGGCTTGTTCAAAGTGTGATTCAATGTAAAATTGGAATCGAGTGATTGCAAGATTTATTGGACAAAATCTGCAAGGCTTGATCAATCAAAAATTAGACTCGATCGATCGAATCTCATGTAGATTAAATTTTCTACAAAAATTCCAATTCAGCCCAAGCCTATATGACGTATAGGGTTAAGTGTTTTACTTCAAGAACTTGATGATCTCTTTAGTTGCTACATAAAGAACTTTAAAGAAGATCTGAAACTTTTGAGCGTAGTCTCAAAGTCACAAGTAAGAGAACTTGTGGTTGCTGTGGATCAAGGAAAGAAGTAGTTTGTGGACTTAGAGCTGTCACGTGGTCTAAGTTCTATTGTAAAAACTTCAATTCTTTCATAGTGGATTTGTTTGTACCTTGAGGATAGTTAGGTTAAATCCTCCCTAGGTTTTTTTACCGATTAGGTTTTCCTGAGTCATCATATCGTGGTATTCTTTATATTTCCGCATTATTTGCATAATATGATATTATTGTGTTAACCTAGATCTGAATAACTTATCTAAGTAGTCAATTGGCTAAATAACTAGGTTAAACAACTTATGTTAAATGGTCTAAAAATGTACAAGTGGTATCAAAGCAGGTTAGCTCTTGTGTTTAGATCTTTTGATCTAAGAGTTAATCCTTGACCCCTATTGTCATGGATTCTTTAAAGTTCTTTTTATTAAAAATTCAAACTTTCTATTTTTAAATCATATGGCTTGTTGCATGTGTTAAGTCTTTCCTAGAGTATCTTGGTTTAATTACATGTGATGATAATAATGTGTGTTACACTGCTTTAACCG
The DNA here is from genome assembly GCA_030445155.1 of Quercus variabilis. NCBI lineage: Eukaryota > Viridiplantae > Streptophyta > Magnoliopsida > Fagales > Fagaceae > Quercus > Quercus variabilis. The sequence continues at coordinate 7,374,648 of CP129447.1, forward strand.
CCTTAAAGGCACGTGATTCTTGTCTTTGGTATTTGGATAGTGGTTGTTCCAGGCATATGATAGGAAATAAAGCATTATTCAAGACACTCTTTGAAGGAAAGATTGGGACAATCACGTTTGGAGATGGGAGCAAATCTGTGATCAGAGGCATTAGAACTATGGACATTCCATGGTTGCCGGTATTTGAAGATGTCTAGTACATTGATGGGTTGAAGGCTAACTTACCCAACATCAGTTAGATTTGCGATAATGGGTTGAATGTTCTCTTTACCAAGTATGAATGTGAGATACTTGATGGAGGAGGTGACTGCATGTGTATTGGTGTTAGGACTGTTGATAACTGTTATGGTATAACACCAATTATAACCAATAAGTGTTTTAGTGTAAAGATCAATCAAGTAGACCTTTGGCATCAACGGTTGGGACACACAAGTCACAAGCAATTAGAGAAGATCTCCAAGTGTGATGCAGTTATCAGTTTGCCCAAGTTTGAAAAGATAAAGAAGAGCATATATGGACCATGTCAAATGGGTAAACCAATGAAGTCCAAGTATTCGTTTGTAATTGAAGTTCAAACCTCAAGACCCTTGGAACTGTTGCACATTGATCTCATAGGTCTTGCTAGAGTTCAGAGTTTGGGTGGAAAGAGGTATATTCTAGTAGTTGTGGATAATTTTATTAGATATACTTGGGTTGCGCTGTTGAGAGATAAGGCTGAGGCTCCTGAAAAGATGATACATCTGTGCAAAAAATTGCAAGTTGAAAAAGGTGTTGTGATGGCCAAAATTAGAAGTGATCATAGGAGAGAATTTGAGAACACAAAATTGGCTACCTTTTGCAATGATCAAGGCATACATCAAGAGTTCTCTTCACCCAAGACACCACAACAGAATGGAATAGTGGAACGGAAAAATAAGGTTATTCAAGAAATGGCTCGTGTCATGCTACATAATAAGAAGATGCCTAAGTCTTTCTGGGGAGAAGCAGTCAACACTGCATGTCATACACTCAACTGAGTGTATTTCAAACCTAAGTCCAAGAAAACTCCATATGAACTCTAGAGAGGGAAGAAGCCTGTTGTAAAATACTTCAGGATATTTGAAAGTGATTGTTACATTCTGCGTGATAGGGAAAACCTAGAAAAATTTAATGCAAAAAGTAACAAGGGATATTTTCTAGGCTACTCTACCACTAGTAGAGCATATAGGGTGTATAATCTAAGAACTAAAACAGTCATGGAATCATCAAATGTGGTGATCAATGATGAACTATGTCCAGAATCTCATTCAGAAGACACTCCTCCAGTTCAAGAGAAGACTATGGAGGTAGAAGATTCTCTTCTTGAAGAGTATATTGGGAAGCATATCGATGAAGAACTATAACTATTGAATGATGCTATTTCAGAACCATCTATTTCAGAACCATCTACCCCTATTTGTGAAACTCAACAAGAACAAAGTGAGTCTAGCTCTTCATCTGAACAAAAAGGTACGTCAACATCTCTAGTCAAATGTCCATTTGCTAGAGTGAAGTTAAATCATCCTACCACAAACATATTTGGTAGTCTAAATGATAACATGAGATTGAGGTCTAAAGCCTTAAATGTAATTACTCACTCATGCTATCTATCCTAATTCGAACCACCGAAGAAAGTGGATGAAGCACTTCAAGATGTTAATTGGATTAATTCTATGCATGAAGAACTTCATCAATTTGTTTGGAATGATGTGTGGGAGCTAGTTCCTAGACCGAATAGAGTGAATGTGATAGGAACTAAGTGGATTTTCAAGAACAAGTCAGATGAACATGGAACAATTATTAGAAATAAATCAAGACTTGTTGCTCAAGGATACACATAAGTGAAAGGGATTGACTTTGATGAGACCTTTGCACCGGTAGCAAGATTGGAATCCATTAGGATACTCTTGGCAATAGAAGGTCATTTGAATTTCAAGTTGTATCAAATAGATGTTAAGAGTGCATTTTTTTTATTAGGATGTTGCAAGAAGAAGTGTATGTTGAACAACCAAAAGGTTTTGTTGATCCTCACAGACCGAATGATGTATATAAGTTGAAAAGAGCACTCTACGAGTTGAAATAAGCTCCCAGGGCATGATATGATAGGTTAACTGCCTATCTCATTGAGCATGGATTCAAAAGAGAATTTGCAGATACTACTCTCTTCATTCAAAAGAATAAGAACTATTGTATAGTAGCTCAAATTTATGTTGATGACATTGTTTTTGGTACTACTAATGATTCTCTTGCTAAATCTTTTGCAGATGAAATGAAGAAGATGTTTGAAATGAGTATGGTTGGTAAACTGACATATTTCTTGGGATTGCAGGTGAAGCAAACGGATTCTAGAATTTACATCAACCAAGCAAAGTATGTTAGAAACCTTGTTAAGAGATTTGGACTCAAAAAGGCTGCTCATGCTAGAACACCAATGGCTGCAAATGCAAAGCTAACCAATGATCCTTCAAGTGATTTTGTTGATGTTACATTATATAAAAGCATGATTGGTTGTCTTTTATATTTAATTACTAGTCGTCCAGATATTACTTTCAGTTTTGGTGTATGCTCTAGGTTTCAATCTAATCCTAAAGTTTCACGTTTAAATGCTATTAAAAGAATTATAAAATATGTTAGTGGAACTTGTGATTATGGTTTGTCCTATAGTAAAGAGTCAAATATGTCTCTAGCTGGATACTTAGATGCAGATTAGGCCGGCAATGCCGACGATAGAAAAAGTACCACTGGTGGGTGTTTTTATTTAGGGACCAATCTAGTTGCTTGGATGAGTAAAAAGAAAAATTCTATCTCTCTGTCAACTGCAAAAGTAGAATATACTGCTACTGGAAAAGCTTTTAGGTGATTATGGGATATCATAGGACACCATGGTTGTTTATTGTGATAATTCTAGTGCTATCGATATCTTTAAAAATCCTGTCCAACATTCTAAGACTAAGTACATAAAGATTAGATATCACTTTATTAAGGATCTGGTTGAAAGAAAGATTGTGTTTCTAGAATATATCTCTACTAAACGTCAGAATGTTGACATCTTCACCAAACCTCTTGATAGAAGTAAGTTTGAGACATTTCGTTAGGTGATTAGTGTAATTCTTTGTCCCTTGTCACCCTTGGCACTTTTGGTCCTTGTGTTTCATCTCAAAATCCTTTATGACCATTCTTTTCTTATAGTTTTGTTTCTTTTTGCTTTTAGGATTTGCATTGCATTACATTCATGTATTCCATATTTGGTTGTTTTTTGTTTGTTTCTTTAAAAAATTTAAAAAAAAATAAAAAATAAAAAATAAAAACAAAAAGATTGGAAAGAGGGATATGGAAGGATGTGTTTTGTATTACATATCTTGGATTTATAGTTAAGGTTGGCCAAATTTTTTTTTTTTTTACATAACATGCTTTTTTACCTTGTTTAGCTTGGATGAGCTTATTTTTCTGCACTTTGCTAGTTTTAGCTATGTATTGCATGTTGTGTGAGAGTTGTTTATAGTTTTTTATCACATGATCTTGATTTTGAAGTCACATGCTTTTGATTGTAAGGACTAAACAATCCTAAGAGAAATGCATAAATAACCATTTCATCACTGTTTACTAGCCAATCATGGACACCTTAGTTTATATCGTAAGATTTTGTGCTCGAGAAAGTGTAGCACATGCACAAAAAGAAAATAAGGTATAGCATTGGAATAAAAAATTAAAAAAAAATGGTGTGTACATTATAAGACTAAAATAAAAATGGTGTGTACAAAAAAAAAAAAAAATTACATGATTGCAAGCTTGTTTTCTAGGAGATGTGGGAGTTGTAGGATGTAACTCTTTAGGTGATAGTCACTTTCAAACTTATGCGATGAATAATGTTGAATTTGTGATTGATTACTATCTACATATCACCTCACATATATATCATGTTGTTACTAGTTGCACACACTACACAAGTTATTCTTTGCTAAACTTAGTACGTGAAATTGTGTGTGAATTTGGTTTGACCATCCAAGATTATATGTTCTTTGATTTTGATGCAAAATATGTTCATTGATTGAATTTTGGGGACAAAAAGTGTCATAATTTTGTTTTGGAAGATCTACTTGAAATCAAGTGTTTTTGAAAAACTTTTAAACTCATACTCATGCATTTCATTCATGAAATAAGTTGGTTTGAGTGTTTTCTGCATAAAACTTCTGGTTTTTTTTCAAAAATTCTTTTTTCTAGATTTTCAATCAATCAAGTGTGTTTTTCGACCGATCAAAAATGCCTTAAAATTTTAAGCCTGGTTCTGCCTAGTTCGATTGATACTCGATTAGTGCTCGATCAATCGAATATGTTTTTCAATTAATCGAATCCCAATTTTGACTGATCGAATTTTTTAAAAATTCAGAGGGATAATTTCCGCCTAGCTCGATGGTACCTGATCGATACTCGACCGATCGAAATTCAAAAGAGGATTTTTAAAAAAAAAAGCTTTTTCTCTCACGTGTTCAACTTTTCAAAAGCTTTTCAAACTTTTTCTCTATCATTTTCCTCAACCGATCCAATCTAAGGCATTTTTGTCATTTTTCCTCAAATTTCTCCAAGGTGTTTGTCCTCAAGCATTGGTAAGACCTTTATACCCTCTCTTTTTCATTTTAATTACAAGTTTCATGCATTTTTTCACTGAAATTTTTGAACAAAAGAAAATAGGGATTTTTTATTTTTCAATTGTTTTTAATCATTTTTTTTCATTGGGTTTTTGTTCTTAGATGTCATAAACATGATTCCCATGCATTAATTTGATTAATTTGGTGGTTCAAAAACAATTGGAAATTCTAGGTTTGGTATTTTGTGAAATTAGAGATTTTGTTCAATTGGGCTTAAATTGATAAAATTGGCTTGTGAAATTTTTCAATTAAGTCATTATATGATGTTTTCTAACTAGTGTAATGGTTAATTGATCAATTTGATTTGGTTTTGAAATTGGATTTTTTTCAAAATTTGGGGTTTTTGGACTAAAACTCTGTGTTCAAGTCAATTGTTGGTAAATGATGAGAAATTGAACAAATTTTTATGCATTAGAGCATGCATTATATGTGCATTCATTACATGCGTCATATAAATTGTTATTTGTTGATAATTGTTGTGCTCTAACCCTCTCTAATGCAGTCTGCCCTTGGTTTTTTGTTTTCCTTTTCCTTTAAACTCTTAGCATCATGGTAAGGAAGACTAGAGCTAAGAAAACCTCTACCCAATCCTCTTCTGACTTTCAGAGTGATAGGTTTCAGTTTAGGGAAAATCAAGAAGTTTATGAGAAGCTGATTGTGTTTAGACTAGTGTGGGCTGAGCGTAGGGTTAACTTAGATGAGGTAGATCCTGAAATATGTAGGAATTTTGAGAGTAGGGGTTGGTTACCACTCTTAGAGGTTGAGCATCTCCATCCGGCTGCTCTGATTAGAGAGTTCTATTCGAACATCGTTGTCCACTCCGATTTTACCACCATTCAATTTGTGAAGAGTTGGATAAGGGGCGAAGAGTATGTCATTACCCCTGAGGTAGTGGCTTCCACTCTTGGTGTACCTTTGGTATAGCAGCCTGTGTACCCTTACACCAGACTCCTCCTCTTAATAATATCATGTCCCTCATCATCAGTACTTCCATTAATTGGGGTATTGATCCTAGGGTTACCTATTCTGAGCTTACTGAGCTCAATTATTTGTTTTTCAGGATCTCTTGTCATAGTATTTAGCCCATTTCACATGTTCATACTATTCCCATTGAGAGATGTGCATTCTTGTACGCTCTCATCACTGATGCTCCTATGAGTTTTCCTACTCTCTTCATTAGTTCACTTGTTGAGGTTCATAGGAGTAGTACAAAATCCCATGGTTTGTTTTTTCCTGTTTTTATTTATAGGATTTTGTTAGATTTAGGTTTAGATGACTTCCCTGCATCTGAGTCCGTACATATTATAGCTCTCATAGATGCCACCTTCCTTAGGCAAAGGGCTGCTTAGTTAAAAACAAGCTTTAAACGCCTCCGCCATCTACATCTAGCAACTCTTCCTTGCGTGCTATGTTGGATATGGTTCTCACCGTTCAGTCGGTGCATAGATAACTCTTAATGGATGTGCTCAATGAGATTGCGGCCTTACAAGTAGAGTTGGCGGTTGCTAGAGGTTCTACTCCACCAGTTCCACCCTCTGATGAGTCATGATTGCCCTTTGGCAATACGTCACAAAAAAAGGGGAGTACATGGAGATAAGGGGAGATTGTTTTTGGTTATATAGATTGTATCTAGGAGACAAATGATATGTATTTTTGGTTTTGATGTATTTACTTTTACTTATGGGTTGTTTATGTTAGGGGGAGACACACTTTGTTGTTTCTACTTTTAAATTTCTTGTTTCACATATGGTACATATTTTGATTTATATTATGAGGTTATTCATGGTATATGTCTTTTATTTTATGTTTTGTGAAATCAAGAAGTTTATTATGTTTTACTTGTATTTTCCACACGTGTTTGTTGAGTGTTTCAGGAATATACAGGTTAATTCAGTCGTGGCTACTGTCTACTTTGGCAACTGATAGATAGGAGTTAAGTTAAATTGTAATTAGGGCTTTTTAATTGATTGGGCTGATTTTACTTTGATCATTTTACTTTTTGTAATATGTTTTGTCACGGATTACCAAATGGGGAGTTTGTTAGGTTCTAAGACTTTAGGAACTAATGTATTAGAATTTCAATATGTATTATGTTGGCAAACCATGATCAAAACAAAGAGTCTAAGTTTAAGCTTGCTCAAAGTGTGATTTAATGTAAAATTGGAATCAAGTGATTGCAGGATTTATTGGACAAAATCCTCAAAGCTTGATCAATTGAAAATCAGACTCGATTAATCGAATCTCTTGCAGATTTAATTTTCTGCAAAAATTCCAGTTCAGCCCAAGCCCATATGATGTTTAGGGTTAAGTGTTTTATTTCAAGTATAAAAGAAAAAACCTTAGCTACGTTTTAGAAATCTTTGAAGTATTGTGTGTTGAATCTTCTATGAGATCTAAGAGGTGTTTACCTTCATACACACACATAGAGTTATCAAGATTAAGATTCGTGTCAAGAACTTGATGATCTCTTCAGTTGCTGCATAAAGACCTTTAAAGAAAATCTAAAACCTTTGAGTGGAGTCTCAAAGTCACAAGTAGGAGAACTTGTGGTTGTTGTGGATCAAGGAAAGAAGTAGTCCGTGGACTTAGAGTTGTCACATGGTCGTGGTAGTAAGTTTTCTACTCGAGGTAGTAATAGGATGTTAGTGGTCTAATTTCTATTGTAAAAATTCCAATTATTTCATAATGGACCTGTTTTTACCTTGAAGATAGTTAGGTTAAATCCTCCCCAGGTTTTTTTAACGGTTAGGTTTTCTTGGGTCATCATATCATGGTATTCTTTATGTTTCCTCATTATTTGCATGATATGATATTATTGTGTTAACCTAGATTTGAATAATTTATCTAGGTAATCACTTAGCTAAATAACTAGGTTAAACAACTTGTGTTAAGGGGTCTAAAAATGTACAAGGGTGGTCAATATTTTCATTCTAGTGGTCAAAATAGGTTATTCTAGTGTGTGTGTGCGCGCCCGCGCGCACGTCTATATATATATATATATATTGTGAGTATATATAAACATTTTTGACAAGTCAGGGTGGTCTTGTGACTAGGGACAGACCTAGGTGGGGGCCCAAGAGGGCCCGGGCCCCTCGGTCCAATTTTTTTTTTTTTTTTTTTATAGATATTATATATATATATATATATATATATATTTTTTTTTTTTTTGTAGTTAGGCCCCCATCCAAGAGATTGGGCTCCATTCTCCCCAATCAATCTAGCCAGCCTAACTCAAATAGCAATTATCCAACTCAAAAAATTAACAAAAACATTCATAATAGTCATTGTATTTTAGCAAAAAAAACTATTTTACCACCAAAGAACCAAAAAATCATGTGTTATTGGAAAAGCTTAAGCTAAATTTTTTGCAACTATAGTAAACTTGTATAAATACCAGTTGGCTGTAGTAAGTTGTTAAAAAAAATACAATATTTTATTAAGATTATATATATTCCTTCAATTAAAAAACTCAAATTCTATCTCTTCCTTTATTATTTTAATGAGTTGTTTATGTTATTTTAAATGAAGTGATAAAAAAAAAATATAACATTTAATATTGGCAATATTGTAAAGTGAGGTGGTAAAATAGATAAAGTAGTTTTTTGAAGTGCTAAAAGCTAAAATTTTTAGCACCACTACTATGAATGCTCTAACTTCAACCAAAAAAAAAAAATCCTAGCCAGCCTATTATTAAAAAAAATTATTTTGTTTTTGTTTTTGTCTTTGTTGGTTGATGATTGCATCTTAATTTATTTAGAAACAACAATTTTGTATATTTATAATTTTCTAATACTATATGGATACTTATTTAGAGATTTTATTTTACTCCGGGCCCCGCTAACTTACAATCCTAGGTCTGTCCCTGCTTGTGACCACCTTGAGTTACAAGTGGAGCTGCCCCCTCAATGTTGATGATTTCCACCCTAACTGGATAATAATATGCACTTTAAAGATCCAACCGAAAGAGCTGATGCAAAGCAAAGAAATTGCTAAGAAAAGCAATTTTAATATTAATGAACATAAAATAGCTTTTCTCCTTGCCTTGCTTTCCTTGATCCAACGGAAGGGTAATCATTCCCGTGAAATATAAATTAAACATAAAATATTTCATCATGCCCTTTGTCCCTGAATGTTACCTCGAACCTGAAGAGATCGACAACATAAACATAACCTATATCAGTGAGAACCGAAGACACAAATTCTACCTACTATAGAACGGCCCCACCAACGAAATTAACAAGTTCAAGGCAAGATAAGGACAAATTTAAGTATAAGGTCCCTTTCAGCAAAAAAAGTATAAGATACAAATTCATTTGGTGCCTTTTATTGCGTTTTCAAAATCACACTTCCTGCCCCCCTTTGAAATATAGGCTTATTCAGCTTAATTATTGCATTTTGCAAAACTTAGGGTGTATTTGAATACTATTTATTACTAAAAATATTATATTAAAATAATTTTTAAATGCGTAAATAGTGCTGTGAGACCCAATTTTAATGAAAATTTTGCTGAATTAGATAACTTGTGAGTCTCGTGAACAGTGCACGAGACTTACTGATAGAGACACAATCACGCTGAAATTTCATTTCAGCGCAATCCAAGCGCTCACTTACCCCCACCCATATGGCAACATTAGAATATTAGATACGCTTTCTATTTTTATTTTTTTCCGCATTAGATACGCTTGATTTAAATGCCATAAAAAAAAAATTAAAAAAAAAACCATTAAATAAGACTAATCAAACCAAACCAAACCAGTTTACCAAGCCAAACCAAACTTACGCAACTGTGATTTTTGGTATTAAAGACAAAAAACACTTAAATAAGACTACACCAAAAAGAGCCCAAGATAGAAAACAAGCAATAACAAGAAGGGAAGACACACCCAGTGGAGGGAGCAATAAAAAGATAACATGTGTCGCTTAGTGTTTTTTTTTTTTTTTGGTTGAGAAACACTTACAATGATTGTACACTACCTAAGTATAATTTTGTAAGTTATGTGTATTGCATGTAACAAGAACACATTATTTGGAAAACAAGCTTATTATGCTAATACTTGCATTTTGCAAAACTTACCAAACGCATTATGTACGTGCCCGGACTCCCTTAACAGACTAGATTTCGGATTGAGCCTACAATTAATTTATAAAGGTGGGTTATGGGTTTCCTACTATGGGTAATTCCTAGCTGAGTTTTGATGCGATGTGCAACTTTACCCTTGTAAAACTCTCTTCCCTCTCCTCTAAGCTACTCTCCTTCTTCTGGTATTCTCACCCTCTATAGTTCTCTATTATGCTCAAAATGACCAACCCCTTCTCTCTACTTCCTTCTCCTATTTATAGCTTGGGGTTGGTGGGGTACTTATGATTACCTTCTAGTCTCACTCGTGTGGGTGGGACCCAATTTGATTATTCCTGACAAGGAATATGCTTCATTGGGAATGGTGTCAATGGCGTTGGAACTGGTTTCAACCTCCAAAAAGTTGCTCGGTAGCAATATTTCCCAAGGCATTATCGAGCTGCCAAAATCACGGGCTGCCCTTGGTAAGTACAGCCCCCGACCAATCCATACATGATTGGTATTAGCATGCCTAGCTTACGACTAGTGGAACGGGCATACTATTGGGCTTGGGCTTAAGAACGTTTTATGGGTGTGTCTGGGCCGAGGCCCAAGACCAAATGGGCCTGAGGCTGTATGGCGTACACATTAAATACATGTTAAAGTATTTGTATCTATTTACCTTATAGTTCATTAAAATATTATTTATTTTTCAATTTTATTACTCTCTCTCTCTCTCTCTCTCTCTCTCTCTGTACATAAGTAAAGAAGTATTAAAAAAATAGAGTTGCAAGTGAATAGTAATTGTGTACATTTACACGTTAATAGTAACAATTTATTTACATGGACTAATATAGGTGATTTTGAAGTTGAATGTGCAAAATAGTAATCATGTATTACACGTTAATATAGTAACAATTCACATTTACAGAAATTTACATAGCCTAATGTGGGTGATTTTTTAAGTTGAATGTGCAAAATTTACCCTTATGCTATTATTATACCTTACCTAAGGCAAGTGCTCTTATATATATATATATATATATATATAGAGAGAGAGAGAGAGAGAGAGAGAGAGAGAGAGAGAGAGAGAGAGAGAGAGAGAGAGAGAGAGAGAGAGAGAGAGAGAGGTTCTAGTTACACCTAGTGTAACTTTTGTAAAGTTACACCTTTTTTTTACACAGTAGATTTCTCAAATGTCTAACGGTTGAAAAAAAACATCATTAAATGTTATTGCTTTTTACCTTATTAATAGTATTACCTAATTAATACTAACATTCTCTCTCCTTATTTATCATTGCTTTCAAAATATCAATTTTTTTTTTTTTTTTGAGAAAGAAAAATGGGGGTTAGATAGGTTACTCCAGCCCCTGGGCAGGGCACCAGGTGGCAATCGGGAGAGCGCGCTCTTTCGTAGCGGGCTCGCCCTTTACCAACCCGTGTGGGGGGTTGCCCCACTAAGGATGCCCACCAACGGACTCTTACTGGTAGCGGCAATTGAACCTGAGCGTGTTAGGCAGAGCGAACGAACCATACCCAACTGAGCCAAGCCCCCTTTGGTAAATTAATTTAGAATAATACTATACATACATTGCAAATCATTGCATACTTTAATTTAAGAGACAGTCTAGTATGTCTTTTATAAGCAAATCAGTGCATTAATAATCATTCTAGTACAAGAGGTGTACAATTTCCATTTTCAAATGATTTGTTTATCCTTTATAAGAAAATATTTTTATTTTATAAGAAAAGATTTTTATATTATATGGAGGACCAAAGCACGAGCTAAGATAATAATTTTTCACTATTGTTGCATTTGCAATGCGAAATCTTTTAAAAAGCAGCAGATTATTTTTGTGTTCAATACTTCACTTGTATACATAACTGTATAAATTTTATTTCAAATAATTTAATTTCATCATCAAATATCTATTTAATTTCTCTTTTAGGATGAATCATTTTAAAAAGCAAGTTGTTGAAAATGGCATGTGCCCTTTAATCAAGTGAAAAACATTAAAAAGGAGAGAGAAAAAGGTGTCAAGCAATAACATTTAATGATTTTTTTTAACCGTTAGATCTCTTAGAAATCTACGATGTAAAAAATGTGTAATTTTACAAGAGTTACACTAAGTATAACTTGAACTAATCCCATATATATATATATATATAACTGTGATTTTTGAAAAAAAAAAAAAAAACTAATTTAATAAGACAGCCCAAGAGAGACGCACCAAATGCGTGTTATATTTTTTTTATAAGAGTTAAAGACTACATTCTCATTCACATGGTACAAAGAAGACCGAGCATAAATACCAGAACAGCAAGCAATAACAAGAAGACCAAAATCGAAAACCAAACTTACCAAAGGAAGAGGACCAGAACCAGCTAAGAAATTAAGGGAAAGACAGCAAATACGGTAGCAGAGGCAACCACAAAAACCACCAACAAGAAGCACCACAACAAAGGAGACTGGCATCATCAACAATTTAAAAAGCCCCCACCAGCAAAAAAGAGAATCAAAACAAAAATCACAGAGAAACAAAGGTAGCAGATTCCATTTTCTCGCTTCAATGCATTGAATACAAAATATACATACCACAATATCTCATCTCCTTCTATACACACTCCCAGAATCACACACATACAACTTATGAAGCACGAATACTTTGGAGTGCTGTACTCATATTCGACATGGGAGATGTTTGTGACACTTTTGCATGCGAGTCCCAATAATGTCCTTGGAAAAAAAAATGACAAATAGTTACATGGCATGTGAGAACTAAATAAATATTCTAACTCTTACTTTGTATTTTAATTTTGAAACATCCTTCAACAGTCATGAATTCACTTTATTATTCATTATTATTCTTAAATTGATATATATATTTAATATTATATGAAAATAAATACTTAACAATATATAGAAAATATAAATAAAAATATATCTAATAATTATTTTATAGACATGTCTTGACATATATACCCATACATATCCTATTTTTTCAAAAAATATCATGTCACTGTATCATATTCGTCCCGTATCCATGCATCCTATCATACAACGAATACCCAAATATTGTTTCACATTTACTACACAAACAAAGCAACTTTACTGTATTTAACCCAAACTTACCAAAAAAGCAAAACCAACGAAACAATAACAAACCCCGACCTGGTTGTAGTTCAGTTGTTGACACACCCGATTCATCAGAGGATGAGATTGGGGCGGGTGGCCCCGTCTTTGATGGCCCAAGGTATTTTTTAAATAACTGCAGCCCAGTCTAAAAACTTTAACCCACTTAGCCCATGCCAAACCAACCCAAACTAATATTAATACACTGGAAGCCTAACAAAACTATCGGCCCAGTCCGTATTAAGCCAAGCCCAAATAACAAATTCAACAAAAACAACAATAGTCCACACCCATTCAAAAGGCCTAAATACATTAAGTTTTTAAACCAACCTAAATATGACCCGAAAACAGAGCCCACCAATCTGCACTTTGTATATTTACATTTCACACACACACTTTACAAAAATCACTTCTGACCCCAAAAGTTTCAAAAATTACATTCTAACTGCAAAAATTTTCTAACTTATAATTTGATACCCAAACTTTTTAAAAATCATAATTTGACCCCTAAAGTTTTCAAAAATTCATTTTAACCCCAATTTTTTCAAAATTACATTTTATCCCCAAATCATTTTTCTTTTTGTCTACCCAAATCCTTTTTCAAAATTACATAAGGTGTGTATTTGGTTGGTGTGAAAAAGTGAATCGATGGAAAAAATTGAAGGAAAACACAAATTTTCATTATTTAGTAACAAGAGAAAATTGGTGGTCCTTAGGTGTTTTTCATCGGGCACACCAAAACTAAAGGTCTGTTTGAGACTGTTGTTTAAACAACAGGTTTCAGTGTTTAGACAATATTAAATATATTTTCATACATTTTTTCACCTACACGTATTTTCAAAAAATACAAATAACGTTATTAGAAATCTCTTACCAAACGGGCTCTATATATCTCCCAAAATTAGAGAAAAACACAAAAAAAAAAAAAAATGGTGTTGGTTCTCTCAGCTTCCAATGGTCAATTTTTCCTTTTATTTTACTCTCACATTAACCATTAACAAGCATCATTCTTTTATTTTTATTCTTTTCCTTTTCAACGGTCAAAACCAAATTACCAGAAACCAATTTTTTCATATCTATATATATACACACACACACACAAGGAACCAAATTTTTTTTAAACGGTCAACCACCAAAACATAGCACCATGGCTAATTGTGTGTGGCTTTTTTTTTTAATTAATAAAAAGATGGAAATTATCCATTTTTTCTATAATCTCAAGAGAGACGCACAAAATACGCATTATATTCTTTCTATAATCCCAAGTAAGATGCACAAGATACGCGTTATATTCTTTTCTATAATCCCAAGAGAGATGCACAACATGCGCGTTATATTCTTTTTTATAGTCAGATATGCGTTGATATAAACACTACTTTTTCTTTTCTTTTCTATTCTTGAGAAGGTATATAAACACCACTTAACTACATACTCAATCACACGGTACCAAGAAGACCGAGCAGAAATACCAAACAGCAAACAAGCAATAACAAGAAGACCAAAAACGAAAACCAAACTTTCCAAAAGAAGGGGATCAGAGCCAGCAACAAAGGAGACTAGCATCATCAACAAGCACCGCAACAAAGGAGACTAGCATCATCAACAATTTAAAAAGGCCCCACCAGCAACAAGAGAAACAAAGGTAGCAGATTCCATTTTGTTGCTTCAATGCATTGAATAAAAAATATACATACCTCATTATCTCACCTTTGTACACACTCACAAAATCACACACATACAACTTATGAAGCATAGACACTTCATTAGGAGTGTCGCACCCATGTCAGACACGCAAGGTCGGCTCAAAGTATGAGGCAAGTAGGCAACTGCCTAAGGCGCACAAATTTTAACAAATTGAAATATGTATGTATTAATAGTTGTATTAATTAAGCCCCAAATATAAGCTAATAAATTAAAAGTAATCTTTTTATCAAAGAAAAACCAGAAAAAGATTTTTTTTTTTTATTAGATGTGACAATAACTATTCATTTTTCTCAATTTTAGAGTGTATAACTAATTATTCTCTCACACACAAATGCTGAAAAATCACTCTCTTTGTCTATTTCTCAATAAATAAATAAATAAATCAAAAGAAAAAAAAAATGATCACTAACCTCGATTTTTACACTAATTGTTAAAAAGTGATTTTTTTTATTATTAAATTTCTTAGTTGCACTTCAGACCATCTTCTCCATTGAATTTTACAATGAGTTTGCTTCATCATTTCAAGTTTGAAAGTTCTCTAAAAGCTCTAGTTATTTTTTTACTTTCCCTTTGTTTTGCTCTTGAAACTTAACTCTTACTTTTTTTAATTTATTTTTTAAATAAATTTTCTCCTTCACTTTCTTTGTTTTATCCACATCAACACTTCCATATAATAAAAAAATTAATTTTTATAAAAAAAATTAAATAAATGTTTAACTAATTACTAGTAAAAATTCTATTTAGAGATATTTACTATATAATTTTATTAAAATTTCCAATCATAATTTTTTAGTATTTAGTTGCTTCACTCAATAGATAGTGTTTAGTTTAGTTGTATATTCATTGAGTAATACGATGGATTCTTTTTAATTCATAATTTTGTATTTAAAATGAAAAAAAAAAATATCAAAAGTTAAATAAATCTTTTATTAATATTTAAAATATAAGAATAGGCCCCACGTAAAACAGCCACCTTAGGCTCCATAATGACTCAAGTCAACTCTGCGGAAACATGATACATGGGACATTTCTGCATGCATGTCCCAACTATGTCCTTTAAAAAAAAAAATTGCAGGACATGATCAGGACACAGGAACAAAAGGAATCGAATTTTCTTTCACAAAATAAAAAGAACATTTATGCTCTAATAGTAACAGAACATTTGAAAAATTAAAAATATTCTTATTATTGGTTTGTATTCTAATTTTTAAACATCATTTAATAGTTATGAATTCACTTTATGACATCCATTATTGCTCTTATATATATATATATATATATATAACATTATATGAAAAATAAATACTTAATAATATATAAATATAAATATAAATATAAATTTATTTAATAAATATTAAGAAATTTGTCTTGCCGTACCCATGTTTTATTTTTTCAAAAAATGCCATATCGTCATGTCGTATTCATATGGTGTCCATGCTTCTAAAGTACCCATTGTATCATACAACTCATACACACAAAAAATTCACAATACCCAAATATTGTTTCACATTCGCATACACAAACACAGCAACCTCACTGTCTTTAACCCAAACTCACCAAAAACGAAAACCAACGACAAAACAAACCCCACCTGATTATTACTTAGACGTTGACATACCCGATTAATCAGAGGATGAGAGTTGGGCTGGGTGGCCCGTGTTGGATGGCCCAAAGTGTTTTTTAAAAAAACTGCAGCCCACTCTCATTAAAATTCAGATGGCCCACCAATTCAAGCCCAAATCCGAAAACAACTAGCCAAACCGACTTACAAATAAAACCCAGCCATCCCAGTCCAAAAACTTTAACTCAGTAAGCCCATACCAAACCAACCCAAATTAACGTTCAAACACTTGAAGCCCAACAAAAATTTTGGCCCAATCCTCAAGCCCACAAAATAAATTCAACAAACACAACAATACTCGAGACCCATTCAAAAGGCCTAATAAATTCAGTTTTTAAACCAACCCGACAACAAAGCCCACCAATCTGCACTTTGTATATTTACATTTCACATACACTTTGCTAAATTACTTCTTAACCCCAAAATTTTCTCGAAATTACATTTTATTTACAAAAAGTTTCTAAGTTATAATTTGATACACAAACTTTTCCAAAATTATTGTTCGACCCCTAAATTGTTTTTAAATTTTCATTTTAACTCCAATTTTTCTTAAATTACAGTCTCGAAATCCTTTTTAAAATTACTTAAGGTGTGTGTTTGGTTGAAGTGAAAAAGTGGGCGGATGGAAAAAGTGGAGAACCAATTTTATTCTTAAAAAAAGGAACCAATTTTGTTTTTCTTACGAGTTACGACTTCAAACAGTGAGGAGCAAAAGAACCACAAAAAAATAGCACCAACGTCTAATTGTTTGTGCCTTTTTTTTGTTAATAAAAGGTGGAAATGGCTTTTTTCTTAAATAATAATTTGTATAATTAAAAAATATTAGTGAGTAATATGTCTGTCTGTAAGTTATATAAAAAATTTATAATGTTCTATCTAACAAGGTAATTATGATATTGCAATGAATTAATTAGGTAATTATAAAATCTTCTGGAAGCACAATAAATGCTTACTCTTTCCTTTCACATAAATGTGAGTCCCCAATAATTATTTTATGGTGAGACTTACTAATGATTTGAGAGAAAGGAGTAGAATTTATTGTACTCCCAGAGTATTCTATAATTTTTGGAATCAGTATGATACTTGAAATGTTCAAATAGTTACTAGTCACACAATAAGTAATGTAAAAGGCATTTATACAAAAGGCTCCTCTTGCTTGCTTTCACCCTCTTTCTCATATTTGTCATTCATTTTCCTTAGTTATATTATATCGATAACCACATCACAATTTTCTTTCTCCTTTCAGATCTTCTCAACTGTATCCTCAATCTCCAATGGCTCTTATGACTAGCAAAGGAGCCTTATCATCCTCTTTCACCCACCAATACAAGAACTTTGATGTTTTCTTGAGTTTTAAAGGTGAAGATACCCGTCATGGTTTCACAGGCCAATTGTATAACGCTTTGTGCCAGTGGGGTATTCACACCTTCATTGATGATAATCTCCCAAGAGAAGAACAAATTTCTACACAACATCTCAAAATCATTGAGAGCTCACTGATTTCAATAATTGTATTTTCTGAAAACTATGCATCCTCTACTTGGTGCTTGGATGAACTTGTCAAAATTGTTGAGTGTAAGAAGAATGATCAATTAATGCGACCAGTTTTTTACAAAGTGGATCCATCAGAAGTTCGTAACCAAAAAGGAAAATTTGGGGAAGTACTAGCTAAACACGAAGAAAATTTTAAGGATAACAAAAAGGTACAAAGTTGGAGGAAAGCTCTATATGAAGCAGCCAATATATCTGGTTGGCATTATAAGCACAAGTATGTATTTAGTAATTACTCTTGTACTTTTATGAGTTTTAATGGTTTTGTAAGGATCACTAGATTCTTTTTTTTTTTTTTTTGGTACAACAGGACAACACACACGCCTAACCAAGGGTAGGAACAAATCACTAGATTCTATTGTTAACAACTACCCTTATTCCCCCCTATGTTCAAACAAAGGACACGACTTGTGTGACTCGTTAGGATACGAACACTTGTCCAAAACTAGACATGCGTCTGCATCCTAACATGTCCAGTGCACTAATGCACTGGACACAATCCCAACCCTTTGACAAATTATTAAAGTATTTTTTGCTAATCATACTTCTACTAAGGTAACTACGTATAGGTTACTAAATAGAAATAATAGAACTTAATATTAGTTTATTTTCCTAATGATTAGGAATGTTCACCACATATTATTTAGAAATTTTTGAGAGACATTCTTAACAATTTGAATTTTCTATGCAATTTTGAAAACAAATTTCCAAGCAAAAAAAATTCTAATGCAATAATAATAATCAGATTTATAAATTACATGTCAATTACTTTAATTTAAAACACTTTAGTTGCAATACACAAATTAAACATCTTGAATTTAGTTCATGTTCATATTTATATACTATAGTCTAATTCATCACATGTTCATATGCTTTGTGAATGACAGCTACAATGAGTTCGAATTTATCCAAGAAATTGTCAAAGAGATCTCAAACTCTAAATTAAACCGCACGCCATTATTTGTTGCTAGATACCCGGTTGGAATAAACTATCGTGCGGAGGCCATAAAGTTACTTTTAGATATTGGGTCAAAAGAGGTTCGTATGGTAGGGATGTATGGCCCTGGTGGAGTGGGTAAAACTACCATCGCTAAAGCTATTTATAACATGGTATATGATCATTTTGAGGGATGTAGCTTTTTAGAAAATGTTAGAGATAGGTTTGGGATATTTAATGGTGGAATCCAATTACAAGAGACACTTCTTTATGAGATTGTAGGGGATATAAATTTGAAGGTAAGCAATGTATATAGAGGTATCAATTTGATAAAGGAGAGGCTTTGCAATAAAAGGATTCTTTTAATTCTTGATGATGTAGATAAATTAGACCAGATAGAAATATTAATTGGACAATGTGATTTCTTTGCTTCTGAAAGTAGAATCATTCTAACCACAAGAGATGAACACTTGCTAGCTTCTTTTGGGAAAGGTCTTTCAGCCTACAAGATTACAGAATTAAATGATCATGAAGCTCTTGAATTATTTAGTTTGCATGCATTCCAAAGAAACAAACCCGAGGAAGATTATTTAGAACTTACAAACCAAGTTATACGTTATGCTAAAGGCATTCCATTAGCTCTAGCAATAATAGGTGCTGATTTGTATGGAAGAAGTGAAATGGAATGGAAAAGTGCATTAGATAAGTATGAAAGAATTCCTAACAAAGAAATTCAACAAATACTGGAAATAAGTTATGAAGGATTGGACGAAACAGAACGAGATATTTTCCTAGACATTGCATGTTTCTTCAAGGGATTTTGCAAAAATTATGTTGTAGATATACTAAATTCTTGCAATTTATACCCAGTTATTGGTATTCAAAGACTTATTGAGAAGTGTCTTGTAACAATTGATCGATTTGATAAATTATGGATGCATGACTTGGTACAACAAATGGGTAGAGAAATTGTTCGACAAGAATCACCAAAGATACTAGGAATACGTAGCAGGTTATGGTGTTATGAGGATGCTTTTGAAGTTCTAACAAAAAATACGGTATAACGTGCTTTCATTCACCTTCTTTATTTTCTTGATAGGGAGAATTTAATGAATTTTTTTATTTTTGCTTGATATATATTTTTCCTTTTGTTATCGAAGGAAATTCAAGTCCATTTATATATTTAAAATTTAATAGTGATTATATTTTTGGTGAATTATTTTGCATGAAGTGATTCACTAAATGTTTTACCTAAATAGGGATCAAGAAAAATTCGAGGCATGATGATATGCCCACCTGAACAAGCAAAGTTGCAATTAGAAGCTAAATGTCTTGAAAAGATGCAAAATCTCAAGTTCCTTGTAGTTAATAATGTAGATATTTGTGGGAGTATTGAATATCTTCCCAATGAATTAAGATTACTTGATTGGCCCAAATTTCCTTTCCATTCCTTACCATCCAATTTTTGTCCTCAAAAACTTATTGCACTCAACATGCCAGAGAGTCAAGTTATATTGGACAGACTTCACGAGGTATAACCATTTTTTTATTGATAATTTCTTCATTTTTCTATATTTTAAACTTTGTTGAAGCTAAATTTTAATTTTTTTTTCTTTTTTTTCCTTGTAGATGGGACAGCTCAGAAACTTGACATATATGAATTTTCTTTCCTGTCAATACATAAAGAAATTATCTGACTTATCGATTGCAACCCCAAACATAAAGCAATTGAATCTCAATGAATGTAGAAATTTAGTCGAAGTTCATGACTCTGTTGGATGTCTTGATAAGCTTGAAAAGTGGGAGCTCAATTACTGCACTGAACTTCGGATTCTTCCAAGCTACCTCATAATGAAATCTCTTAAACATTTAGATCTTTATCAGTGCACAAGGCTTGAGAAGTTCCCTGATATTCCGCATGAAATGGATGGTTTAAAGTATCTAACTTTTATTGGGACTAGTATTAGAGAGTTACCTCCATCATTTGAGAATCTCACTGGGCTTGAGGAATTACACCTAGGTTCAGGTCTTCTTCCAAGTAGCATATATAATTTACATCTTCAGAGTCTCCATATTTGGGGTGATGTCAAATTTCTAGAGGACAAAGAGATTGATGGACAAGCTTTGTGCAATTACTATGATGGCTTTTCCAAATATAGGTTTCAAAGCTTGACATTTCTAGCTCTTTATTTTTATAAAAATAGTCCAGAAATAGATTTTATTTTGACTTATTGTTGCCCACTCTCATTGAAACGTTTAGGCATACAGAGTGAAAATGTTACCCTCCCAAAAAGTATTATCAGATTCAACAAATTACGTTGGCTTGAAATTGCAAATTCCCCTTTCCTTCAGGAAATTCCAAAGCTTCCAAAAACTATAAGAGGAGTAAATGCATCAAAATGCTTCTCTTTGAATTCAAAATCATTAAGCAAAATATTGCTTCAGGTATCTTTTTCTTAAATTTATGAATAACAATTTTGCTTACCTTCTCAAATTTTTTTACCACATTTGTCAAACTTTAATTTTTGAAATCCTAATTGCACGCAGTTTGGAAGAATTTTAGGCCTCCCACAAAATATGGCATGTTTAGGTGTGAGAGACAATATATTATTGGATTCACAGTCATCTAACGGACTATGGCAACAAACTGATCTTTCTTCCTGGGTCCCCCGCCACAAGTTCTTTGAATTTAAATCTGAGTTTCGTAACAGTCAATATTGGTTACGAGATTATTATGATGATGACACTCCGTGTGATTGTCACGTTATAATACCAGGAAATAAGATACCAAAATGGTTCAACCATGAAAGCGTTGAACATTCCATATCATTGTGGGTTGGTTCAGAATTGCCAACATTTGCTCTTTGTGTTGATTTTTGTCTAGCGGATGAAGATGAATATGATTTTGTTTGTGTTGTTGACATTTTTATCAACGGTCATAAACGAACTCTCGTAAAGAAATTCTTTTTTGAAATGCATTGTGATCATCAGTGGTTTTATGGTGCATCTCATAGGCTGTTGCAGGAAGAAGTTGGAAACTTGATTCAAGGAGATCGGAATCATGTTGAAATTTCATGTAAAATATCTTGTTGGACTAGTGAAACTGGCGGAGAAATAGCTCCTACCATTGCAAGGATGGGAGTCCATGTGAAATGTATTTGTGGTCTTCATAATTCCGTTATCAGCCATGAAAACCATGATGAACTAGTCCAACCACAAGGCAATCGAATTTCAAAGAGAATTGTGCACCAACGGCTCAAACCATTTCTTCCTCGATGTTGCCGTTTTATCCTGCGCAAACTGTACCATACCCTGTACCCAGTCAGGAGTACTTCTGGTCGACCATTACTAAAAGCACGAAAAATCAGTAGCAAGAGAAAGAGGCCCTTAGTAGCAAGGAGTAGCAATTGTTTGTAGGGAGCTCAAGAGTCAAGACCACTGCCGGTGCTCCAACAGCCTGGTTAGAGAGATGTGGTGCCATGGTGAACCAAAAATAAAAAACCGAAGTGACTTCGCCAAAAAAAGAACAAGGCCTCCTGATAAAAAATTTGATTGAAGAAATATGCCAAGGTACTATTATGACATTTTTGCCCCATCCTTTACAAAGCATATTCATAATTTCATTTAAAATTTTTGCAAGCTGCGGAAAATATTAGCAATTCAAAATACTGGATCTCCAACAAGGAGCCTATCACTGCAGCTGGATGAGTGTAATTTCAATTGACTATGTTATGATTTTAGTTGGAACAAAGATTGGATCCAAACGGATTTGGAGTTGCCTTTCTCCAACCCTTATGGGTCAATTTAAAAGACTATTTATGTGCATTATTTAAACAAATCACATGATTTATTAAAAAAGTTATGCATGAATGTTCTTATATAAACCGCCACATAGTGAGTTGAAGGAAAATAGCTATCTAAATTAGTTTGGAGCAAAAATTCCTGTCAATTACCTTAAAATGTACCTTAAAATGTAGAGGAATTGGATGTGTAAATTTAAGTCCTTAATGTTATGTCTATTGTTTGTGTAAAGTGGACTAGTAGTTGTTTTATGTTTGGTTGTTTTTCAGAAGTAAAATTTGTCAAAAACATAATACTGATTATATTTCACAATCTATTTGAAGAATTATGCTTTTGCATTTACTTGATAAATATAATGCCGTAGATTGTGGCTTTGACAGTTATGGACATTGGGGCTGGCGACCGATCACACCTAGATGTTGGCCCCCAACCTGATTTTAAAATAAACTTGTATGATGTTTCTGCCTAGGGAGGAATCATTTGCATGGGTCAGTTGTTTGCTGGTCAAACATGTTCTTAATATACTTTCTGCTTTAGTTTGCATTTTAGAGCTCATTCCTAGGCCATTTCTTCCTATTATAACTTTTCAGACAATGAACTAACAATTCTTTCCCCCTTTGTTTTGATGTCTATTCTTTCTTCTTGTGCAAACTTGCAGCCCCATATTTTCTTTATCGGTTGTTCATGGCCATTTCTACGAAAATTTCTACAGGTCCAGTGCGTGCAAGGCCAATTATTTTTGGACCCATTACTTATATTTTGTAATATTTTAATTCTTTAATGCATGACCCAAACTCATGCAGCCTTGTTGGGAATTCAAGGGAGCATGGTTTAGAGGGTAGGATTAGGCTTATTTTTGTTTTTTCATGGACCCAAACACATGGATTTTGCTAAGTGAGCTGGGGCCACTTGCAAAACCTGAGGGTCTATGAAGGAAGTCACATCACATGCTGGCCACTTTCATACAAACAGAACTTTATCCTCTCACTCTACGTATTGAAGTCACAACTGAACCCATTTTTAACCCACAAAAGCAAGCCATTGCATTTATTGACTTTTGGCAAGATTTGACTGATTTGTCACATTTAGCAGCTTTCCTAGGTGTCGATTTAGCTCAAAAAGCTCAGTCAATCAGGTTTGGTCAACAAATTTCCTTAACTGTGACTAAACCAGCTTCTTCTTTACTTAAGCTAAAATAAATATGAAGCTTACCTCTTCTATAACAACAGAGTTGCCCGTGAGCTTGCAAGGGTAGCTAGGAATTCTGGTACTTCACAAGTTTGGAAAAGGTCTTTCCCAAGCCTTGTTGAGCGTCTTCTTATTGAGGATCTCTGTTTGTAATGCTCGTGCTTTGTCTCTTTGTTGTATTTCAATTTCAGTTGAATGAAATTCTCATATTCTCCATCCCAAAAAAAAAAAAAAAAAAAGCAGTTAATAACTTCAATTCTTATTCAAATTCGGACTTTAGGGATGTCCCAAAGCAAATATAAAGCCTATTCATCAAGTCTTACATTAAAACTTCCATTACTCCAACTATCATGACGTAGGACAACCACAAAACAATAGAATAAGAGATAAAACCCTAGGAGTCAGCACCTAGGGGTTGCTTGGAGTCAGCACCAAGCAAACTGGAGTCGGCACCAGTAAAAGAAAACACACGTTTTTTTAATAATAATCAAAACTGTCTTACAATAATCCCAAAAAGTGTTTAAATAGCTAACATAATGAAACCCTAAAGAAACCCTAATTATTAGATATTTGGGCTTGCTGAAACTCAAGCCCAATGGCTAATAGGCCCTAGCCATAAGGCCACAGGTTGGGCCATCTTCTTTCTCCTATACGTGCGTGTAATTGGAGGCTTGTATCTTGTGTCCGCACCAACTCCCCCCAGGTGAGAAGAACTCGACCCCGTCGAGTGGAAATCTGAAGAGCTCTGATAATACTCCAACAAGTCAGGATCCAGTCGCTGTAGCTCATCCCGAGTAATCCAAGTGCAGTCAGAATCTGGTCGCCCTCGCCACCGAACTAGGAAACGATGAACTCCTCCATCCCTGGTAGAAACAATCTGTTCATCTAAAATAGCATCAATAGATTCTTTATGTGCATAAGGTAGATGTAGGGGTAAAGGGGTGGGAACAGGGGCATCAATAGGATTAGACAAAGACTCATCAAAAGGGGTATCAGGAATAGCTGTGGGACTTTTATAAGCAACTAGATCCTCAATATTAAAGGAGGAGCTAATACCATAATCAGGAGGAAGATCAATGACATAAGCATTTGGGCCCATTCGTTTCAATACCTTGAATGGTCCAGCACTACGAGCTTGCAATTTTTTAACGGTCCCAGAGGGAAACCGTTCAGGTCGAATCCGAATCATGACATAATCCCCTACCTGAAACTCTGCATGACGCCGATGAGTGTCAGCATGAATTTTATATTGAGAATTACTTGCTTGAATTTTTTTGCGAATCTCATTATGCAAATCATGAATATGTCGTGCAAATGCCTCAGCAGACTCAGACACCCTAACATGTGGGGACATGGGCAAAAGATCTAAGGGCTTCCTAGGTGTATATCCATGCACAACCTCAAAAGGGCTAGCGCCTATAGACCTATTAACAGAGCTATTATATGCAAGTTGGGCTACAGGAAGAATTGAATCCCAATTTCTATTGGCTTCACCCACTAGACACCGAAGGAGATTGCCTAGACTTCGATTAACCACCTCAGTCTGTCCATCAGTTTGAGGATGAAATGCTGTGGAAAATTTCAATTTAGTGCCCACTAAATGCCACAAGGTCTTCCAAAAATAACTCATGAAGCGAACATCCCTATCAGACACTATGGTTTTGGGAAGACCATACAGTTTGACAATCTCATCAAAGTAGAGCTTTGCGATCTTAGAAGCATCAGAGGTCTTTGAACAGGGTAGGAAATGAGCCATCTTAGAGAAACGATCAACAACTACTAGGATTGAATCATGCTTCCTAAAGGTGCGGGGCAAACCTAACACAAAATCCATACTCACATCCTGCCATGGGCGGTCTGGCACAGGTAGAGGCGTGTACAGGCCAGTGTTTTGCTTGCGATGTTTGGCCAGTTGACAGGTACGACACTGACCAACTATCTTGGCAACGCCTCTCTTAAGACCAGGCCAATAGAATTGACGCTCCACTTCCTCAATTGTTTTGTCTCGGCCAAAGTGACCTGCAAGGCCTCCTGCATGTATCTCCCAAACTAGGAAATCTCGTACTGAAGACCGAGGGATACATAATTGGTTGGCTTTGAACAAGTAACCATCTCGAAGGGTGTAATCATCTAGGACTGGTCGTGGGGCATTACTTAGGCTAATGTAGAGCTCCCCAAAATCTGGGCATGACTCATATTCATCCTTAAGTCGCTCAAACCCAGTAACCTTAACACTCATGATAGATAGCAAAGACACCCTTCGACTTAGTGCATCAGCGGCCTTATTCTCAACTCCCGCCCTATGTTTCACCACAAAGTAATAGCGTTGCAGAAACTCAACCCAACTACCATGCCTAAAATTTAGCTTCTTTTGAGAATGAAGATAGCGCAAAGCCTCATGATCAGAGTAGATAACAAACTCTCGGGACAATAGGTAATGGCGCCAATGCCAAAGAGCGCGAATAATGGCATAAAACTCTTTGTCATATGTGGAGTACTTTTGCTTGGCATCATTCAATTTCTCACTGAAATAAGCAATCGGGTGGCGCTCTTGACTAAGTACTCCTCCTATACCAATACCTGAAGCATCGCATTCCACTTCAAAAGGCTTGGTAAAATCAGGGAGACGCATGACAGGTGCCTCAGTCATCTTTTTCTTTACCTCATGGAAAGCCTTAGTAGCAGATTTAGTCCAAACGAACTCCCCTTGCTTCATGCAGTCAGTGATGGGGGACATGATGGTACTAAACCCCTTGATGAATCGGCGGTAAAAGGAAGCAAGCCCATGAAAACTTCGAATTTCATGGATATTCTTGGGCTCGGGCCACTCCACAATTGCTTGAACCTTTTGGGGGTCAGCAGAAACTCCCTCAGAGGATACTATGAAACCTAAGAAGACGACTTTATCGGTGAAGAAAGAGCATTTCTTGAGGTTGCCATATAAACTCTCCTTCTTAAGGGTAGTACAAACTTGAGTTAGGTGGTCCAAATGTTGCTCCCTAGACTTACTATAGATAAGGATGTCATCAAAGTACACAACCAAGAATTTTCCCATAAAAGGCTTGAGCACTTGAGTCATCACTCTCATAAAGGTACTAGGAGCATTGGACAATCCAAAAGGCATGACCATCCACTCATATAAATCATCCTTCGTCTTGAAGGCAGTCTTCCACTCATCACCAGAACGAACCCTAATTTGATGATAGCCGCTTTTCAAGTCTATCTTAGAGAAGATCGTTGCTCCAGCCATCATATCCAACATATCATCCAATCGAGGGATAGGAAAACGATATTTCACAGTGATCTTGTTGATGGCACGACTATCAACACACATCCTCCAAGTTCCATCTTTCTTTGGGGTCAAGAGTGCAGGGACTGCACAAGGACTCATGCTTTCACGAACAAAACCCTTCCTAAGTAGTTCTTCTACTTGCCTTTGTAACTCGGCATGCTCTGCAGGGCTCGTCCTATAGTGAGGTAAATTAGGTAGGGTTGCTCCGGGCACAAAATCTATGGCGTGTTGTATGTCACGCATGGGTGGTAAATGATCAGGGAGTTCCTCAGGGAAAACATCCTTAAATTCCTGGAGCACTAATTTCACTTCCTCAGGTTGCTCATCACAGGCCTCTCCATGAACTTCCCTAGCAACTAAGACAAATACAATAGATTCTTGAACCGCTACCCTTTCGAATGCCTTAGGGCTTATAATGTTCAGGTCTTTCGCCTTTGGTGCTTCTTTTTTCTTGCTCATGTCGATTGGCTTAGGTTTTAAAGGATTGAGCACAATCTTCTTACCTTCAAACATAAATGAGCAAGAATTGGATCGCCCATAGAGGGTGACATCCAAATCATAAAGCCAAGGTCTACCTAAGATAATATGCCCTACATCCATGGGAATTACATCACACCATATTTCAGCCTTGTAGGTGAGGAATTGAAGTGGAACAACACATCTTTCTTTGATGGCTATCGAGGAAGCATCCACCCAAGAAACTCTATACGGGTCAGGGTGAGGGGTCAATTTCAAGCCTAGGCGGGAGACAACATTAGAGGACACCGCATTAATGCAACTCCCACTATCTATAATAACCTTGCAAGTTTTGTCTCCACACTTAGTGTAAGTTTGGAAGATAGCACTTCTTCGCCAATCACCAGTGTCTCTATGCTCCGTCAAAGCGCACCTTACCACATTCACTCTAGGGACACCAAAGTCCTTGAAGTCATCAACTTGGGGATAAATGGCTCTAATGCATGCAAGGTAGCTAGGATCATCTTCCCATTCTGCCTCAACATCTTGGGATCCTTCAACATTTGGATCATACACTAGCTCCTCAACATCTTCAACCTTTTCATCACCCCCTTGAATGACAAGGGCCCTAGAGGGACACCTAGCTGCGATGTGTCCAACCCCATTGCATTTGAAGCATTGGAGGCGAGAGCCTAATCTTGACGGCTCATTGATCACCCCTTTTCCTTTGTCCTCCTTTTCTATTGGGGTACCATTGGGATTGACCTTAGGGGGTAAGGCAAGTCTAGGTCTACTACCAAAAGGTTGAGGGATGGTGGGAACACTCCGGGGCTCAGAACGTCGCCAAAAGATGGATTTGGATGCTAACTCACAATTCCTAGCAAGTTCATACGCTTCTCCTAAGGTAGTGACTCCTCGGGTGATAATCTCTCCTAGGAGGCTAGCATTTAAACCTTTCTTGAACCTATTGAGTGTAACAACCTCTTCCTCAACTATTTGAATTCGTCTCTTGAACTCCTTGAACTTCTCTATATATTCAGCTACAGGAGTGTTGCCTTGCCTTAGGCGATCCCATTCCTCAAGAAGGGAGCTCCTATAAGTCGAAGGAAGATAATTCTTCGAGAGTGCATTCTTCATCTCAAGCCAATCAGTAATGGGGGGCTCACGTCGTCGCCTAAGGGTTTCCTCTAAGTCTTCCCAAAAAAGGTCAGCTCTACCAATTAACTTCATCCTAGCATACCTTACTTTCTTGTTTTCAGCCCAATGGTAATAGTCAAAGAATTTCTCCATTTGACGCAACCAATCAGTGAAAATCCATGGGTCTAGGCAGCCATCAAAGGTGGGTGCATCTATCTTGTCCTTAAACATCCTATCATCAAAATCCCTAGGGCCATTGTGATTATAGTGATCAGGTTCAAAGTTTGGAGCCCTATTAAAGTAACCGAAGTTATGTTGCCTAAGCATATTATCTCCTTCATGGTTAATGGTCTCCCGTTGAGATGCCTCAATTTGTCCAACCCTATCCATTAAATTTTGGACATTTTTTGCTAGTTCAGCTATGGTTTGCTCTAAGGAGGTCCTAGACTCGGAAGTGGATTGATGTTCAGAGTTTGACATAATGCGACCACTACGTAGATGCATGCACACTATATATATGAATGCAATTGAGATTCACAAAAACCAAGTAACCAATTCTCAATATAAAATTAAGGGTAAGCAATAGTGCATGTAGGGATTGGATCAATGAATCACAGGAACAAATTGCAGTCAAGTAGTGACAGCATTCACAATATTGAGAGATAGCCCAAATAAATGTCAATTTCCAATAAGCTCCACAATTAATAAAGAGAATCAGATATTTCAAAGAATTGGTTTTTTTTTTTTATTTTTATTTATTTTTATTTTTTTTTTTTGAATGGGTATTAAAAGAAAGCACCAAAAATAGCGAACTCAAGCACAAAATGGGCAGGCCAGTGGGATATGGTGGGACATGCACATAAAAAATATAAAGATAATATTTTTTAACGAGACAAAACTGAATCCACCAGAAAGAGAGTAAGAATTGTACCCTTGTTCAGTGGCCAACTAACTGCACTCGATAGTCACGTGCTTGGCTCCTCAAATGACCAGGTCTTATGTGGACAAATGTACCTGTGCATGAACAATTAAAAAGCCCAATACATGCAGTGGGCTATTATAGTAACAATGTTTTTTTTTTTTTTTTTTTTTTTTTTTTTTAACAATAACTTCTTTTTCTTTTTCTTTTTCTTTTTTCTTTTTCTTTTTCTTTTCTTTTTTTTTTTTTTTTTTTTTTGTAAAATGATAAAATGCGCTGCTGCCTTAAGAGATACAGACACGACTTAAAAGAAACTCAAATGAAAGGTTTTAAAAGACTCAGGTACAGACTGAAAAAGAAAACCACAGAAACTAAAAGAGACGACATAATCGGCTCGACGATGGATGGCGGTGCTAGTGGTCGACGACTGCGGCGGTGGCGCAAGACGGGGAAGATTGCGGCGGAGTGGCAACGGCCTGTCTCGAGTCTTGCATCGGCGATGGCGTACGTCCTCAACGGCGGTGGTCAAGGGCGAAGGTGGTGTCGGCGGCAGTGGCTGATGGGTCTGCAGCTGGTGGTGGATGGGCTGCGGTGGCTGAGGGTTGATTTGTGGGTCTCGGCTGGTGGCTGTTGGGTTTTGGGGCGATGGGTGTTGATCTTGTGGGCTTCAGCGGCTGATGAGTGATGGGTCTCTCTTTTTCTTTTTCTTTTTTCTTTTTTTTTTTTTATCGGTGACTGGTGGGCTTGCGATAGGTTTTTTTTTTTTTTTTTTTTTTTTTTTTTTTTTTTTGGTTGTGGGTGTGGGTTCTGTGATCAGAGGCGGGCACGAATGGTGGTCACTGGCTTGGGAGGTGTCACAGGCTTTTCTGTTGGCTTGGGGATGAAAAACTCGTGTGGGGCTGCGGGATATACGCGGATTGCAGGGGCTGGTTTGGGCTTGTTGAAGATTTCATGAGGCAAATACTTGAAAGGTAATGTCATTCTTAGCTGGTTTCTTCTTTTGACGGTTTGGCTTTCAAGTGGTTGTCTACGGTGGTGTTGAATGGACCGGCAGTCTGCTCTGATACCAAATATGACGTAGGACAACCACAAAACAATAGAATAAGAGATAAAACCCTAGGAGTCAGCACCTAGGGGTTGCTTGGAGTCAGCACCAAGCAAACTGGAGTCGGCACCAGTAAAAGAAAACACACGTTTTTTTAATAATAATCAAAACTGTCTTACAATAATCCCAAAAAGTGTTTAAATAGCTAACATAATGAAACCCTAAAGAAACCCTAATTATTAGATATTTGGGCTTGCTGAAACTCAAGCCCAATGGCTAATAGGCCCTAGCCATAAGGCCACAGGTTGGGCCATCTTCTTTCTCCTATACGTGCGTGTAATTGGAGGCTTGTATCTTGTGTCCGCACCATATCATACTTAGTTTGCTCAAACTTCCTGTTGGAGCATTTTAATATTAAGGAATTAAAATGAATAAATGTTATAACATAAATGTAAAGGTGTGAGAGTGAATATGGAAGACGAGGAGTTAGTGAAAATATTTAATCCCACATTAAAAAGGAGAGAGACTATTTTATTCTTTTTAATTGTAGTGATTGATGGACTAAAATGTATTATTTTAAATATTGGGCTAGATACGTGCTCAAGGGGGAGGTGAAGAGTGGAGGTATGGGCTTGAATCTCCTTAAAAAGAGCGAGTACCACGCCTCAGTCCAAATAGTGTTGTGTAATTTCTCTCTTTAAAGTAATAAAATTCAGAGGTATTATTCAATTTCTTTTCGTGTTATTTCTATTATCATTGTATTTGCACCAACACTTCTTAAGTCACTTAAGAGCAACAAAATATGAAGGGTTTGGTGTGAACATGGCAGTACAATAGAGACCTCTCTCTCCTCCTTACTACCTCTCTTAAATTTCTCATCATGCTGTGTATGCAAAAAGATTTAGATATAAAGTATCTTTCATGTTTTTTTTTTTTTTGGTTGTCTAGCACCTTTGGGCTTTCTTTCTGGTGCACCATTAGCCTTTACTTCAAGTGTACTGTGAATTTTGGGCTCGACTGTCTTTAGTTTTTACATCTATTGAACCTGATGGGTATTTGGGATCTCTTTCCTTTTGTTTGGCCCTTCACAAAATCAACCCCAACATAAACATTTATGTGATCTTCTCCCTGTTGAGTTTTAATGTAAAAGTTTCTATCTTTGCAGGCTTTGGACTTGGAAGTTGGAATCTTTTTTTGAAGGGCTCACTGGAAGACAAACATTTGTGCAGTTTGTGATTCTTCTTTTATCCACTCAATAGTTATGTTTGTACTACTTATTAATGTTGAGAAATTAAAGTTGCTATTAACCATGTGTATTGAGACTTGAAATTACATAGCAGAAGATAGTTATTATTGTGTATTTAGGTTCTGTAAGTATGATTGTTTATGATGAAATTTATTTGAGGGGCATCAAATTATGTTTGGTTCTTTCATGTTCATTTTTATCACTAAAGAACCCCTCATCACACTAGACCCCCGCTTCATGACTATTAGACTCCCACAAGATCCACAGCATCAAACAAGTCGTTTACTCCATAATTCTCATTCAAAGAGAATTTCAAGGTGAGCTTTCATCTCTCTTGATTTCGTATATTCTTGCCTAGCACTTGTTTAAAACATTATTCCATGACTGACAGAAAATTAGAACCTCTTGATAAAAAATTAAAGAAGGTCCGATTATGATATCAAAACAATTTTCTTTCGAGTCATTGGAGAAGGATTGGCAAGTCTTCTAGGCTGTAAGATAGAATCTCTTTCTGCCATATTAAATTTGTAGATGCTATTAGGATCTTTATCTTGGCAATTTGGAATTTGGTGATTTTACAAATGTGGACATTGAGGTATGAAAAAATTGTATTCGTCAAAAGGGGGGCAGGATCTCTCTTTTAAAGAGTGCTCTTTGGTGTTTGCCAACCTATTTTACTCCTCTCCTTGATATGCTGACATAAGCTTGGAAGAGGAAATGCACTATCTCGGATGCACTTTTTTTGTCCTCCCCAACAATACCCTTTGAAATGTTATTATTATTATATTTTTTGGAAGGTATTTTAAATGTTATTGTTAGGAAGCTTTAGTTATTTTTTTGTGCACATGCTTTTGTAACCATGTTAGCTACTCAGTGAAAAGAGGGTTTTTTTTTTTTTTTAGTTCATAATTATCTAGAAAGATGTTTGTCAGAAATTTTGAGTTGGTTACTTGATGACAAAGGCGGTGGAAGGCTTGTATATGAAAAAATATGAAGTTGTTTTGCTTCTGCTGGAAGTTGAATATAAATCTAGATCTTTTGCAATCTCAATGTGAGTTGCTCTTCTTTCTTAGTCCTTGTAGTTTGATATTAGGTTATACAAAATATAACTTAAAGGTGGGGATTTTTGGATGCTAATGACCTTTGATTATCTGCATCCAGATTGACTGGAATTTACATTTTGACTATGTTAATTGTGGGTTATGTGCAGTTCTCATTATCATGGTGTTTATGAAACATCAAGAATGTGTCAGATTTTGCTTCAGGGCAGGCAAGGCTTATTAGCAGACCACTTATCATAAAGCGAAAAGACAAAATGGCTTGTTTTAACATGATGAGATCATAAGAGGTACCTATGAAATAATGTTGGTGCTCCTTGCATCAAGGCAGCAATAAAAAGGTCTAGAAAAGTAATTACACCAATTTGTGGACTTAATTCAAGGATGTAAAGAGTCTTCTTGGTCAAAATGGATTTTCTTGGGATGATACTAAACAAATGGTTGTGGCAAGTGATAAATACACTAGTTCTTTGTTCACTTTTTGATTTGATCTCTACCTTTGGGGTGATAGTGAACTGACATAATATACATGCAGGATCACCTGGAGGTGCAGTTGTACAAAAATAAAGCCTCGATGAACTTCAACGAATTGTACTTGATACATGCACGTACAACGTCAGGTGGAAGATACTGCTGAACAAGTCATGATATAGACTTTGATGATGACATTCAAGGAGTGAAAATGGGTGAGTTTTTATATCTCATCATGGATTTGCAGAAATGTTGCATTTGTCATTTGCATTTTAATGTATGCTATTGGTACTGTGCATATATTAAGCCTGATTTCACTGATTATTTTTTTTATGCAAAGATCTAATTACATATTTATTATTCTAGGGAGTGCATAAAACAAGAGAGTCATCATAGACAACCAAACTCCCCTCCCCTTTCCTTCTTATTAGTCTATGCAGAGGCATCTGGAACTCCCCACTAGAATTTCAAAAATTTTGAAGGAAATGGACTTTTAACATCTCCAACATTTATATATCCCAATCTTGCTTTTGGCCACTCTTTGGGTTGTCAACAATGGCCTGCTTTCTTCATGAATCAGTGATATGCTTTCACCTTATTGTATGCAAAGCCCTAAGTAGCACCAAATGTCAAGATTTGTTTGCAAACTTGTCTATATTAGAGGAGAAATAAGAGCCTTTAACCCCCACACAATAGACACAAACATAAAAAACAATAAAATAGTGTGGCAGAGAAATGAGCACATGCTACATGGCCTTGTGAATACTTGATTGGATTGGGCCTAATGGTTTATTTTTCTTTGTTTAATTGATATGGCCCTAATGTTCCCTTTAAATTTCATTTGCAGATCTCAAGTATAGGTCATAGGTGCTTCCTCTTTAAAAAGAGGGCTCCAAAAACTGAGCAGATGCCTGCACAGCACAAGTGCTTGTGGCATTTTTTTATGATTGTGTTCTGGATATCCAGTACTGCTGGGGAAATGCTTAAGGCACTTCTGGAATTTCTGCTAGCACTTTTGGGCCCAACCCAAAGTACTTGTATGAGGAAATTTAGTGGGGGATCTGGTTTCTGATTTGGTCAACTACTATGTTGGGCCAATGTTTAACATGCTTGTTGGGCTAGGTTGGAACAGTTTTTGTCATACAATTTTTATCCAAATGCTTATGAACTCCATTTCCATGTGATAATTGTGACTGCATTCATCTTCCTTTTATTGAATTTGATAAGGGTCTCTCATAGTGATTAGTTCATACAGATTCCAGGTGCCCAAGGTTCTGGTGCTTGTCTTGTTGGTCTGTATGTTATTTTAAGACCATAAGCTTAGTAATTGCCAAGTTTTCAGGCTTATTCCAATTATTCGAGGTATATGTTGATTGAGGCTCTGCAACATGACACTTTTGCACCCCCAGGTCCATTAAATTGATCACTTCAAATATTAAGCTAGTTTTGGATTCTCACTCTTGATGGGATTTTGGGTTTGTTCGTAAAGAAACAAATTTTTGACTCACAATTTGACACGTTGGATGGCAGTTTGTAATTCTGATGGGTAAAAATGAATTTTTCTCTAATTTTTTTGAGGTTAGAGAGAGATGGCCAGGTCCTCTGTCTCCCTTACTCTCACTACAGTATATTTACTCGTTAAAAAAATTTAAGGTAAATTATAAATTACACTCTTAACATTTAAAGTTGTTTGAATTTTACACCCAACGTTTTAAAACTTGGATTTTAAACCTTAAAACTACTGCATAGTTTCAATGAAAAATAAAAACTGACCTGGCATGCACAAAACAAAAGACTAAAACTACACCGTTTCAGCCTAACTTCTAAAATCCCAAACCAAAACTCACTGAGGCAACTCCCTCCCACCTCGCACGGTAGAGACCCATCGTGAGCAGCTCCACAGCAGCAGCCACAGTGGTGGTCACGGTAGCAGCCACAACGGCGGCCATAGCGGCAGCCACAATGAGTATCATTGCAACAAATTTACAAAGAAAACAGTTCAGGTTAAACTTCTTTCGTGAAACCCATTTAGATTTGAACAATCAAGTCAAGGGAACTAAAGGGTATGAAGGTCTAATAAAAAGACCAAGTGAATGATAATAGTACAAAAATTACCATGCTTCTAAAGAAGCAAGAGTTTACGGTTTACCACTAAGTAAATCACTAACAAATAAGTAAGCTTTGGCAATTGGCAAAGTGCTTTGACGCCAACAGATCTGCTGAGTGTTCACAATGGGTGTTTGCCGTGGAAGGTGGGAGGGAGCCGCCTTCGTGGGTTTTGGTTTGGGATTTTAGAGGTTAGGCTGAAACCGTGTAGTTTTAGGCTTTTAGTTTTGTGTATGCCAGGTCAGTTTTTATTTTTCATTGAAACTGCATAGTTTTGAAGTAGATTTGGCAAAAATAAAACATGTTAGCATGGTGATGTCTTAGTTAATAGCAAAAACTAACCGTAGGAGGTGAATTGCTAACAGAATCAAACTTCAAGTTGTAAAATTTAAGTTTTAAATCGTTGGAGTGTAAAATCCAAACAACCTCAAACGTTTGAGTATAATTTGCAATTTACCCAAAAATATATATCAAGGATATATGGTCTTTCACTCTTGTTTCATGTTGCATGTTGCAAGCTGTGCCTTGCTTGTGTGCTTGGTACTTAGTGATAGACTTTCTAGATTATTAATCGCGTAATCTTCACTTAGTAATAGACTTTGCAAATTGTATTTAGGCTATAATTATCTTTCAATTATAACTTATGGTTGTAACTTATCTATATTTTCTGCATATTTGAATATAAATACAAAATGTGGACAACAGTAGAATGTAAGCTGCCACTTCCAATTTTACAATATTTTCTTTCAAAAACTAGCTAATTAATTTGGAGGAAATCCTAAATATGACTAGCATTTACACTAAACTAAAAAAATTATACATAAAGATTAAAAAAAATTATACATAACAAAAGACTTTTCTACATACATTTTTTTTTTTTTTTTTTGAGGGGAGACTTTTCTGCATACATAAAAAATAATACTAGAGAAACAAACTATTTTATAAAAAAATTTACAAACTACTAATGTGGTGAGTGATTATTGGTAAATGAAAAGTGATATTAATAGTAGGCCTAGATGAAAATCAATAAGAGGTTGGCTACATCAACATTTTGTAAAAATGTTGTAAAATAGCTTGTGTCTATAGTATTACTCATATATAAATCAATCATAAACACAACAAAATAAACATTAACATCATAGAAGTATTGTTAAGGGCATATCAAAGGTAGGTTGGATTTCACCCTTTACCTTAGCAAGTCATTACACCAAAGAAAATTCTAAAACTTGGAAAGGAATTCAAATAAAACTTAATTTCATTATGAGGCTAGCATTCTTGAAGTTTGACCTAAATAGCCTTTAAATAGGCCAATAAAATTTATTACAATTAAATTTCCCTTTTTTTTAGGGGGAGAATTGATTTTCAGGCTTCGTTGTTTTTTTTTTTTTTTGGTTGAATGATTTTCAGACTTCATTTAACCGACTATTTTGGCCCATTAACATAGAATTTGGACTTTCCATAATCTTAAAGTTGTAGTCTTTTGAGTTATCTTTGTAACCCAACTTGAATCATCACAATTCAATATTTCAGCAGAAAGTTATGCTCAAAATACTAAAACTATGTGGGTTGTATTCTTAGGTGAATTGGACTTAGAGTTAGTGTGAACCTTTGCTTTCTTGCTCCATTTGGGCTCAAATTTAATTGGGTTGAGATTTTTTAACCTCATTATGACTCTCGTCAAAATTTAGGTTATTAGTCTTTTTCTAATATGCTCGTTTCATTCTAGATAAATCTTGCTTGAATCAATTTTATTCTCCTACAAATCAAAGACATATTCATGCATTGAAATTCATTTTAAGTACAAAATTAATTATTCAACATTACTCCAAAATTAAATATAAAATTCATGAATTAAAACAATATAAATAAGATAATACCCTAATAATAGTATAAATATGCAAAATTAAGCTATTATCAATCAACCCCAGAATTCTCAATCTTAGTCATATATACAAATTAAAATTTTAATAAAATGAGTAAAATTATATCCATTAAAATTAAAATAATTTTTTTATAAATTTATGTTGAGAGTTTTTTTTTTTTTTTTTTTTTAAATCACGATGAAATTATAAAATTCACAACACTTCAAAATATTATTTTGTAAATTTGTGATTTACAACTATGTTTTATGTTGACTTTATTCCATGACAAAAAGTGTTGTAATTATATTAATTTTATTCCTTGTATTTTGTGGGATGTTATTGTATTGGGTTTAGTATTAAGTTGATGAATAATTGAGTATGAAATGAAGAATCAGTGTAAGTTTGTGACTAACTCACAAGAGGCTCGCAAGTAAAGGTTCTAGGGAAAATGGCACGTGAGAAGCATATGCTGGAAGCTAAAGAGTCATGCCAGGTTGTCAATTTCGTGAGTGTCTCATGAGAAGGGCCAACCCGTGAGGTACCCGCGAAACACTCTGCTTGGAAGATTTTAAGTGTGACTTTCTTACCATTCACCCATATTATATATACCTCCATTACCCACAAAAGTAAGAGAGGCTATTTAGAAAGAAAACCCTAGATAGGTTTTTACAACACAATGCACCCATCTTTTAGAGAGAGAGCTACTCATCCTTAGTGAGAAATTATTCTAGCCTTTTTTCCTCCCCTCTCCCATTGTCATACCTTGAGAAGAGATTTATACCCAAACACAATCCACACCTTTTCAGAGTATAGAGAGTGTTTTGAAAAATGGGAAGCTTTGGAGATTTGCCAAAAAAAGCCAGTGAGGTTTCACAAATGCAATCGTGCGTATTGCGAGATCTGGAAAGTTAGAGAAGATATGACTCCGAGAAGTCCGTTGGTAGCAAGAGCTTGGAGGAATCAAGTACATTTAGTAGACTAGGCTTGGAGGGTCTTTTATTATTTGTGTACTCCAACTTTATTCTCTAGTGGATTGACTTCGACTTGGAGGGTCGTGGAGTTTCCTCTTCAATAACACGTCTTGGTATTATCTTGTGTTTGCATATCTCTTTTCTTACTCTTGTACTTTGTTGAGGACAAATTTTTCACACCATATGGTTTCATTTCATTGGCGACCCACACCACATCAACACTATCATAGATTTTGGAAAAATCTCTTCTAAAACCCAAAAGAGCCCATATTTACACAAAAAATGCGTCAAAGCCCATGGTTCAAGCTCATAGCACATCATCTCATTTTTTGCTCATGATCCAAGCTCATGAGTCTCATCGGGGGAATTTTAGAAGTTGTGGTTTAGAGGGCCAAGAAGTATGTTCAGTAAAGTTCCAATCGTTCAAAGTTGATAAAGGAAAGTATGTTTCTTGGCATGTCTTCCCCAATTCTTTGAACTTTGGCAGGTCAGTGTGCAATAGGTAACATTTGGTAAGCCTTTCATATCACATAACACTTAAAATGATAAAACTCCTCATGCTCTTTATATAAAAATTAATGTTCATCATATAATATAGTTTAAAAATGTAATTATAGTAATTCATATAAATTATATTATTATCATCTAAATCAATTCTAAGCACATGGCTAAATATATATTAGTATCTCATATCTAGCATTAAATGCTCTCTTTACTCTCCAAGATTTGGTTAAAATACAAAAAAAATACATCTCTAAAATTTCATCAAATATCAACCAACTAGTCTATTAGTTACCAAAATTATATATGGACTAAACATATAATTTTTTCAAAAGAGAAAACTTAGCCGAAAATACCAAAAAAGGCTCCAGCGGAAGTTGAAACAGCTCCAGCAAGTTGACACATGTCCTAAAATGATGCCATTTGCCCATTAATGCCCAATTCTAGCAGCTTGCTGTCATACCCAAATAAACAAAAGGATCCCATAAAGATTATCTTGCCATTTTTAGCCAAATCTTGAATTTAATGCCAAATATTTTTTCCTCCAAGCAAGATGTCATTTGGATGATATCATTCAGCTGTGACAGCTATTATAGCTATAACATCAGCCTTGAAGTCTCTAACTTTCTTCTTTTAGCTAAAAAAAAAATCCCTCTAATGAAACCACTTACCTTGTCAAGGACTTTTCCTTATTTGCTAATTTTCCCTTCAACTAATTTCTTATCTAGTTACATAGCACAACTCTATATAAAGAGGACCAAGCTACACACTAAAGGGGACCGATCCATCCCTCTCTCACCTCATTATTCGGAAACTTCACTTTGCTGCTACATACACAATTTCATACTTCCCCATCTCTTTTGCAAAATCCCTCTTCATAGATAACAACACAACACATATATTACAACACACCATTATCCATTATCCATTTTTCCCGTACTCCATTATTCTGAAATTTCATCATCTTGCTACCCAAAAACACATCTTCATCTCATGCTTCATTTCTCATACAAAATATCTCTTCTTAAAAAGCAACACAACTCATGACATAACACAAAAAATCACTCCAACAGCAACTCTAATCTCATGTATTTACTACATTTAACCTTCATTTCATCTATCTCACACTTCCATATATTTCACAAACACATTCCTCACAAAATATCCATACATACTCCTCATATATCTTTAAACTCCATGTCTCACAAAGTATACATATACAAGATCCATGCCCAACAAAGTATCTACATATAATTTCTATATATATTACAAACACCATATCTCACAATATATATGTATTTCTTACCATCTCCACACATCTTAAAACATATCAAACACTCTTCCAAGAACTTATTACTAAAAGTCATTCTCATAGAAGGCAACATCACTCAAACTTGGCTAAAAACTAAAAGAGCGTTACATGGGGAAAATCATTTAAGTGCATGATTAAGGAGACAAACTTAACCAACCGATGCACACGACTAAACATGCTCTCTTTCTCTCTCTCTCTCCAGTTGCACCCATTTTTCCCTTTCAAATATGAAGGTTGCTGAAATGTCTAAGTCCACTACTGTTCTAAGGCTGGAGCCAAAAACTATGAAGATAAGTCATTACATTTTACCTTCAAACTTGTATTATTAAGTATATTTTATTCATTATCATTATACCACTCAACTAATGTTATTATACTGTTGGAATGTTATCAGAAACACATAAGATAAGTCAATATTTTTCCATTTTCAATATTACATTATTAAATACATGTTAATTCATTATTATTGTACTAGATGCAAGTTACTTTAATATTATCTCATTATTTAATGAAACATGATCACACTAATGCTTTATTAATGAACATATATATATATATATATATTAATAAATTGATCTACCATAGTCGGACATGTTATTTGGACATATACCACCAATAGACATATATTACTTGGACATAAACCATTGTTAGATATATATTACTTGGACATGAATCATTGTTAGATATATATTACTTGGACATGGACCATTGCTAGACATACCTTATTATGTTGAACATGAACTATGAAACGCAACTGGACATGGACTATTGGACTTATTCCATTGTTGGACATTTGAAACCTAATTAATTATTTTCTAACATTGGACATTACTTAATATACATAATAATAACGTTTCAACTGACTATCTAATCAAAACTATCATACTAAGCATATTATTTATTTATTTCAACCATTATCATGATTCTAAAACTTTGGGTTTCATCTATTTTGTAGGCTTAAAAATACACCGGAAGCCATTGGTCTATGTAGCCCAATGTTGAGTTCCGGGTTGAACTCCCTAAAACAAATCCAGGCCTAGCAAAGTCACGTTTCCAGTGAAAGTCACGTGGCTATGAGCAAAAACCGCCCCCAACATACTTTACATTTATTGCTTATTCTTCATGTTTATGCACTAGAGTAGTTTCGGTGATTGCGCTTCACGTACTCTTGTTCCGCACTTAGATAAGTTAGAGTGAAAGCAATCTAGCTGTATTTTTAATTTGGGGTCTAAACAAGATCTTGTATTTTTGCACAAATCCGAGCTTTCATATTTAATCATGAATCACATATGTTATATAGTTAACTTTAAAAAAAAAATTATGGGTTAACAACCATTTAATTGTTCTCATCTTTGATATAAGTTCTAATGGCTACAATATTATTGTCAAGTGTGGAAATGCTTATTATTATTATTATTATTATTATTATTATTAGTCACGTACTCTTGTACCGCACTTAGATAAGTTAGAGTAAGAGCAATCTAGCCATATTTTTAATTTGAGGTCTAAACAAGATCTTGTATTTTTGCACAAATCCGAGCTTTCATATTTAATCATGAATCACATATGTTATATAGTTAACTTTAAAAAAAAATTATGGGTTAACAACCATTTAATTGTTCTCGTCTTTGATATAAGTTCTAATGGCTACAATATTATTGTCA
This sequence comes from Quercus variabilis, assembly GCA_030445155.1. NCBI lineage: Eukaryota > Viridiplantae > Streptophyta > Magnoliopsida > Fagales > Fagaceae > Quercus > Quercus variabilis. Next base: position 7,416,343 of record CP129447.1, read on the forward strand.
AGTGTGGAAATGCTTATTATTATTATTATTATTATTGTTAGTGTTATTGTTAATGTTATTGTTATTGTTATTCCTTGACTACATTATCTATAAGACGCTTGCTTGTTATTTTTATTGATTCTCATAATAAACTTGTATTCCTCTTTCCAACCCACCTAATAAATATTTATTTATATTTGTATATATGAAGATAAATAACGTATGTTTATACTTATGTACAATAAATAATATGTAATTAGCATTTTAGTCCATATATTTGGTACTTTTAATTTGGTCATCAAGTTTATATAACTTCATTTTAATCCTTATATTTATAAATTTTCTATTATTTTGGCCCTTAAATGAAGGTAAGATAGAGATTAAAATGAAAATTAATTAAAAATATAAGGACCAAAGATAAAGTTATAAAAACTTAAGGACCAAATTGAAAATACAGCTAGAATATAGGGACCAAAAAGGTAATTTTTCCTAAATAGTACTCATTGCCTCTTTGTTCAGCTTCACGTGGATAATTTGTTGTCGATAGAATGACTTGCCTGAAAAACAATCATGATGAATTTAGCCACATTATTTTCATTTTTAGTTGTACACTTTCGTTTAAAATTAACTTATTCAGTTAGTGTTATTAAATTGTACCTAACTAAGTATTCACAAAGCTTGTATTATTGTGATTGTACTCACAATAAGTAGCGATTTCACTGTTGAGAAGACCTTCGAATGTGTAACAATGCAAAAAAAGGAGGTTATTTCCATTAATATATTAGGTTATATTAATAACTGTCCTTAGAGCAACTGTTAATAATACATAATAAGAAAGTTTTGACACCATTTTCATGGAAAATATAAAATATTGTCAACAATATTTATTTTTTTATCATTTTTCCAATAATTTTTTTTTTTTAAATAGTTCCTAATCCAGTGCCCTAGTTGGTTAACATTTCCCAATTTATTATATGTTTCAAAAATACTTGAACAATGGTGATGTCTCTATATTCAGTATTTTCAATCATCATAATTGTAGGGTCAGGTTTGGCAGCCCAAGCCCAAGGAGGGATGGATTTGGAGCCCACTGAACCCAAAACAATGAATTTTGTAGAGTGTGGGTGGAAGAGCAAGGCGAACAGCAAAAATAACAGCATGCAACAGCCACACTAGTGAAGGAATTCTAATTAATAACTGCTCGGATGGGTATAAGAACAACGTCCGAAGAGGTGACTTCCCTTGGAGGGTTACAATTCTTGCTGCTGCAGTAAGAAATACCCTTTTTTCTCCCCTCCCCTCCATCAGGGGATTTTCCCACTTATATAGTACCTCCTCACTCTATCTTGATCGTCCACTTGTTCATCATCCAGACATCCACTCGAGTGCTTGTCCCATCAAGGGTGTTCCCCAGACTTATGTAAGTGGCGATAGCAGGTTGATACTGTTCAGGGGTCTCTTCCACATTAATGCGGCCAGGGAGGTAGGTGTGGTGTAATTAATGCGGTGGTTGAGGTCTGTCTTTTAGATGCTACTCCGATCCAGCTATGTTCTCCCGCGTCCGAGGCCCATTCTGTCACTACACCTGCCGAGAGAATCGCTCGGGCTGCAAAAGGTTGAACGTCAGATTCGAGGGTATTGGACTCCTCGGATCGTCGAACCCATCCTCGGACCGTGGACACCCTTCACCAGATGTTATCCGAGCCTGACCAGGCCTTCTCAGCTCTTCGGGAAACGGTGGGCCGTAGGTAGGGCCTTGGGCCCAATGCCTTTGGCTGGGTTTTCTCCCCTCACAATAGCCCCTCAAAATTGTATTTTTTTTTTTTTTTTTTTTTTTTTTTTTTTTTTTCATATCCGAAGGGAAAAAATATGATTTTGACCTGCCACGGAACAAGAAGCTTGGGTGCATGCCAACTCGAGCTGGCACGTGTGTGGGGGCCTTGGGACAGATGCTTCATTAATGCCATTGCGGTTTCCACACTCCCAAGCCGCAGCATTAATTGCACCAGGTGGCGCCCTGTCTTTCGTATCCAACGGTGAGCGATTGATCAGACGGTGGTGGTCTTTTCCTTGGAATTTGGGCGGGAATGCCCCGACCTTTCGCTTGACCCGGTATAAAGCCTCAGAGGAAGTTATTTCCTCCCCACTTTTGCAAATCTTCAGACGCTCCAGCAAGAACAGACGCACTGCCCCGCACAAATCCTTCAGTCACTGCTTTCAAGCTCCCCCAGAATCACCACGAACCTTCCTGTGAGCCTGAAACCCTTCCAGAGATTTGTTTCCGGTGAGTCATCGCACAACTCCTTTAATTCTCTCTTCGGCCCACCGTCTCCTTTAAGCACCATGGGAAAGCTTGAGTACATGGTGGACAGCCCTGAACGACTTGAGGAGTTTAGGGCCACATATCGCATACCCCCTAACGTGGGTGTGAAATATTGCCCCCCAGAAAAGATACTAACAGAACGCAAAACCGGGGAGGTGGTCATCCCCCTCATCGCCTTCAAAGAAGGAGGAATGACAATCCCCATGGGTCCCATCACCACTAACTACCTCCGGAACCACAGGCTTACTCCCTGGCAGTGCGCGCCCAACATGTTTAGGATCCTAGGAGCGATTGAGGACCTTGAGCGCCATCTGGGGTTGGGCCTCACCTGGCTAGACGTAGTACATATGTACGAATGCCACAGCCAGCAAGACGCCGGGTACTACTTAAAATCCCGGTCGGATGTTGTCAGGCTCATCTCCTGTCTTCCCAAGTCCAACAAAGGGATGAAGGACGACTACGTGATCATTTCGGGCGCCTGGCATGACGGCAATGGTTGCCCGACCAGGCTTGGGGAGCCAGGTGGGACGTTAGATCTAGGCTCACTAACTGTAGGCTTAGGGACCTCGTTTTTGACGTTTTTTCTTCTTCTTCTTTTTTTTACTTCTCTGTTTTTGAGATTGACCCCTTTTTTGTACTGCCGTGCAACAGATAAAAGACACGTTTCTCCTCGGCTTAGCCTCACGAACGTCGCCGCCCTCAACTTCCTTTTGAGGTCAGAGATCTTCGTGAGCGAGGACGGGCAACTGCGGTCTGCTCCCCTCATCCTCGGATACACAGCGAAGCCGAAGAGTATACAACCGGCCGGCAACGCGATCGTACAGGGAGATCATCGCCTAGCAAGAATTGACGTTGGTCGGACGAACTTCTTGGCGCCGTACGATCTTGAACCTGTTCCCCACCCAAATCCTCGGAACGTGCCTCCCATTGTTCAACCCCTCCAGCAAGTTCTCCTCGGACAAGAGGTTGAAGGTGAGGGGGTCGGCTCTTCAACTTCCTCACTAGAAGAGCAGATAGACGGCTTTCGGTTCGAGGGAGACGCTTCAGGAGTTCAGCAGGTGGTAGAGGTCTCTGACGCCGAGGAAGAAACCTACGATAGGCCGGACGTCCGTCTTAATTTGCTAGCCGCTCACTTAGAGGACTCCTCGGACGAAGACGACATGGATTTGAGGCTCCTGATGAAGGGCAGAGGCCAAAAGCCCGATCCGAAAGGTGCTGGGACCTCCACGGCGGTGGCGACACTTCCTCCTGCGCCTCCTGCGCCTACTCAGGTCCCTGACCCAAATTTGAAGGTGATACCAAACCTTCAGAAAAAGAGACCCCACAATGAGGTTGGGGGGAAACAGGTGCCACCGGCCAAGGGGGGCAAGCAGCAAAAGGTGGCGAAGGACAGCAGGACGCACAGGGCTTCCTCTCTCGAGAGCCGAGAGGAGCCCACTGGTGCAGACGTGCGCCGAGGAGGGGAACCGCGAATCTGGTCTCCAAGATTGGAGCTGGATGGCGCTCCAATCCTGTGGGACACCTCCCTCAGGAATTACGATGGAGGGAGGGCAGGCTACGTTGCCGAGGCCCTGCAGCAGCCGCTCCTCCTCCCACATGATATGTCCTCCTTCGGGCGCTTCTCCCAAAAGGAGCTGTTCATGTCCCTTAAAAGGGATTTGGCCCTGGTAAGTGTACCCTCCCTAAGTATAGGTTTTACATTCAATTGGCTTTATTCCTTAGCTTGATGCCGGAAATGTTGTTATGCAGCTTACCCAGCAGGTTTACGTGGCCGAGGGAATGAACGAGGACTCATGGCTTAAAGCTCGGGCGGCATCCCAATCCCAGCTTGAGGCGGAGGCCTCTCTTGGTCAACTGAAGGAGGAGCATGCTCGGACATCCGAGGAACTAAAATTAGCGCTCACCGAAAAGCGAAGCCTCGAGGCCGGGCTTAAGAATGCTGAAAAGCAGGCCGAGGAACAGCGTGGCCAATTACGCATGTCCGAGATCAACCTGGAAACCGAGAGGGAGCTGGTGAAGGGTCTGCGAGCTGAATTGCAGAAGGCCAAGGCGACTGCCCAGGTGTTTGAGCAAAATGCCAGGCTGGCTAAGGAGGCAGTTGAGGCCGAAAGGAAAGCGGCGTACCAGATGGCGGTAGAGACGACTACATCCCAGCTTGTGGAGCAGTTCGCCTCGGTCAGCCGAGACTACTGCCTCGCAAGTTGGGGTAAAGCCTTGGATGCCGCTGGAATTTCGGCCGATTCAGAGCTGAGGCTGCCTGGGAGCGTGTATTATCATCCTGAGATCCGAGAGCTCCCAGAATCAGACCTCCCTGCCACTCAGACTCCAGAGACCCTCCAGGAACAGCCGGACGACAAGGGCGAACCAGCTGAGCCGGCCAATGGTTCGGGCAAAGAGAAAGTTCCTGCTGAAGCCAAGGACCAAGCCTCCGGAGCATCTGAACGGACAGGCCACGCTGCTGACCCTGGGCCTCCTCCAGCAAGAGAGTAGATGCATAGGGCTTTCATTTTGTACTTGTACTTTTTGTCCTTTGCTTAAAGAATTGTAACTTTCCTTTTTTTTTTTGTTTTGTTGACTCTATATGTAGACCTCCTTTCTTTAATGGAATAGTTCCCCATTTGCCTTCAATGTTTTTGATACATGTTTTATTACTTATTATTGCCACACACACAACTACACGTTGCAATTATGACGTAAAAATGCAAGCAACTTGATTGATACGTCATATTGATGACGTGAGTAATCGGAATTAACATTGAAAAGGATAGGCCAAACAAGAGTTGTTGATGAGTAATGGTTGGAATGAATACTTATGCGAGTCTCGCATCCCTTTCCAGATTAAACATAGGTTATTGTCCCTCGGTTTCGATTTGAACATAACTGAGGAAGACTAATGGAGTGTTAACTAACCCAAATCATCTGGTCCGAGGACTGCAGGCATGATTTGGATTTAAGTTTAAACACTGATGGAGTGTTAACTAACCCAAATCATCTGGTCCGAGGACTACAGGCATGATTCGGATTTAAGTTTAAACACTAATGGAGTGCTAACTAACCCAAATCATCTGGTCCGAGGACTACAGGCATGATTCGGATTTAAGTTTAAACACTGATGGAGTGTTAACTAACCCAAATCATCTGGTCTGAGGACTACAGGCATGATTCGGATTTAAGTTTAAACACTAATGGAGTGTTAACTAACCCAAATCATCTGGTCCGAGGACTACAGGCATGATTCGGATTTAAGTTTAAACACTGGAGTGTTAACTAACCCAAATCATCTGGTCCGAGGACTACAGGCATGATTCGGATTTAAGTTTAAACACTGGAGTGTTAACTAACCCAAATCATCTGGTCCGAGGACTACAGGCATGATTCCGATTTAAGTTTAAACACTAATGGAGTGCTAACTAACCCAAATCATCTGGTCCGAGGACTACAGTCATGATTCGGATTTAAGTTTAAACACTGATGGAGTGTTAACTAACCCAAATCATCTGGTCCGAGGACTACAGGCATGATTCGGATTTAAGTTTAAACACTGGAGTGTTAACTAACCCAAATCATCTGGTCCGAGGACTACAGGCATGATTCGGATTTAAGTTTAAACACTGGAGTGTTAACTAACCCAAATCATCTGGTCCGAGGACTACAGGCATGATTCAGATTTAAGTTTAAACACTAATGGAGTGCTAACTAACCCAAATCATCTGGTCCGAGGACTACAGTCATGATTCGGATTTAAGTTTAAACACTGATGGAGTGTTAACTAACCCAAATCATCTGGTCCGAGGACTACAGGCATGATTCAGATTTAAGTTTAAACACCAATGGAGTGCTAACTAACCCAAATCATCTGGTCCGAGGACTACAGTCATGATTCGGATTTAAGTTTAAACACTGATGGAGTGTTAACTAACCCAAATCATCTGATCCGAGGACTACAGTCATGATTCGGATTTAAGTTTAAACACTGATGGAGTGTTAACTAACCCAAATCATCTGGTCTGAGGACTACAGGCATGATTCGGATTTAAGTTTAAACACTAATGGAGTGTTAACTAACCCAAATCATCTGGTCCGAGGACTACAGGCATGATTCGGATTTAAGTTTAAACACTGAGTTGACACACAGTGGACATGCTGGCTGACGAAAAAGGCTTGATTAATAAAAGTACTTCTTCAAGTTGTTTACATTCCACGGACGTGGTATTACATGACCGTCAAGGTCTTCCAAAAAATATGCTCCGATGCCTGCTCCAGAGGTGATGCGGTATGGTCCCTCCCAATTAGGTCCCAATTTTCCCCAAGCTGGGTTTTTCGCCGTGCCCACAACTTTCCTCAGCACCAGATCACCGGGTTCTAGGGGTCTTGCCTTTACGTTAGCATCATAACCTTGCCTGAGTTTTTGTTGATAGTGTGCCAGCCGAACCATTGCATTCTCTCTCTTTTCTTCAATCAAGTCTAAGCTCTTCTGCAATTGTTCATCGTTGTCGGTTGGGTTGAATGTGCCTGTTTTTATCGTTGGGAACCCGGTTTCCAGAGGGATGACAGCTTCGGCCCCATAGGTCATTGAAAAGGGGGTTTCCCCGGTAGATCGACGAGGCGTAGTCCTGTAAGTCCAGAGTACGTGCGGCAGCTCGTCTACCCATCTACCCTTCGCATCATCTAACCTCTTCTTTAAGCCATTCAGTATGACTTTGTTGACGGCTTCCGCTTGTCCATTGCCCTGGGGATAGGCAGGAGTGGAGTATCTGTTCGTGATTCCCAACTCGCTGCAGTAGTTCCTGAATGCCCTGCTATCAAACTGCAAGCCATTGTCCGAGATGAGAGTGTGAGGAACTCCAAACCGAGTGACAATGTTCTTCCACACGAACTTTTGCACATCAACGTCTCTGATATTGGCTAGCGGTTCGGCTTCGACCCACTTGGTAAAATAGTCTGTTCCGACCAGGATGTATTTCTTGTTTCCTGCAGCTTTGGGGAAAGGTCCCACAATATCCAAGCCCCATTGGGCGAAGGGCCATGGGCTAGATAGCGGATTAAGATTTCCTCCCGGTTGGTGAATGTTCGGAGCAAAGCGTTGACACGGATCACACTTTTTGACGTATTCATGCGCCTCCTTTTGCATGTTAGGCCACCAGTAGCCTTGGGTGAGAGCTCGGTGAGCCAAGGATCTACCTCCAGTGTGGCTCCCACAGATTCCCTCGTGCAGCTCCTCCAGCAGTATTTCAGTCGCTTCGGGGTGCACACACAGCAAATATGGTCCCGAATAGGAGCGTTTGTACAGTTTCCGGTCCTCGGATAGCCAGAACTTTGCCGCTTTCCTCCGAACTTTATCGGCTTCATCCTTCCCTTCAGGCAAGACATCTTCTTTGAGGAATTTGATTAAGGGGTCCATCCAGCAAGGCCCTGCCCTGACCTGGTGAACCTGGACTGCCTCTGGTCTTGTTTCTGTAGGCCTGAGCAAGTCTTCGACGAGGATGATCCTCGGCAGGTCCTGCACCGAAGAGGTGGCAAGCGTGGCTAAAGAGTCAGCGTGTGAGTTGCCACTTCGGGGGATATGCAGCAATTTGAAAAAGTCGAACTCTGATTGGAGGTGTTTAACACGGCTCAAGTACCCCTGCATTCTCTCGTCCTTTGCCTCAAACTCGCCTTGTACTTGGCCTACTACCAGTCTCGAGTCCGAGAACAACTCCACAGACTTCCCACCCATTCTTCGGACCATAGTCATTCCCATCAACAGAGCCTCATACTCCGCCTCATTGTTCGTTGCTGAGAAGTCCAGCCTTAACGATTTCTCGATGATGATTTTCTCAGGGGATATTAGTACTAACCCAACTCCGGAGCCTCTCTGATTTGCCGCGCCATCAACGTACACTTCCCAATGGGGGGGATTCTGTTGCGAGATCATGCCAACTGATTTTTCATCCATGCCCGACGGGGGTTCGATTTCTTCTGCTTGGGGTTCCGTGAACTCAGCCACCAGATCAGCAAGAACCTGTCCCTTGACCGAAGTGCGGGGCATATACCTTATATCAAAAGCCCCTAAGATTGTACCCCACTTAGCAATCCGACCAGTATAATCGGCGCTTCGGAGCACCGCTTTGAGTGGTAGCTGTGTTAGAACGATGACCGTGTGGGCTTGGAAGTAGTGAGGTAGCTTCCGCGTGCCAAGCACCACTGCAAGGATAGCTTTCTCTAGAGGCAAGTAACGGATCTCGGCCTCGTGCAGCGACTTGCTTACATAATACACAGGCCTCTGCACTCCAGAGTCCGATCGTACTAACACTAGGCTCACTGCATAGGGGGCTACAGCGATGTAGGCGAACAGCACCTCGTCGGGCTCGGGGCTAGACATGATGGGTGGCCGGGCCAGATAATCCTTGAGTTGCTGGAATGCTAGAGCACACTCCTCAGTCCACTCGAATCCCTTCCATTTGTTGAGTAGAGAGAAGAAAGGACGGCATCTGTCTGCCGACCTGGAGATGAACCGATTGAGGGCCGCGGTCATTCCGGTCAGTTTTTGGACCTCCTTGGGATTTCGAGGAGCACGTAGGTCATTAATGGCCTTTATCTGGTCGGGGTTGACTTCAATTCCCCTGTGGGTGACCATGTATCCTAAAAACTTGCCGGATCCTACACCAAACGAGCACTTAGAAGCATTTAAACGTAGCTTGTGCCTTCGCAAGGTCCCGAAAGTAATTTCAAGGTCTCTTATGTGCTCAGCTATGACCTTGCTCTTCACCACCATGTCGTCTATATAAACCTCGATATTTTTGCCCAGCCATGGCTCGAACATCCTGGTCATCATCCTCTGGTAGGTAGCTCCCGCGTTCTTCAAGCCGAACGGCATCACTTTATAGTGGTAGTTGCCAATAGGAGTGACAAAAGCAGTTTTCTTCTGGTCTTCCATCGCTAACGGTATCTGGTGGTAGCCTTGGAAGGCGTCCAGGAAGCTCATCCGAGGGTGGCCGACAGTGGCATCCACCAACTGGTCTATTTTCGGCATAGGGAACGGATCCTTGGGGCATGCCCTATTCAAATCCGTGAAATCTACGCACACTCGCCACTTCCCACTCTTCTTCTTCACCACCACGGTGTTTGCGAGCCACTCGGGGTAAAAAACTTCTTTGATAGCCCCAGCTTGTTTGAGTTTCGCTACCTCATCTCTTACTGCCTCGGCATGTTCCTTGGATGGGCGCCGAATAGGCTGTTTCTTAGGGGTGATTAGGGGATTCACCTTCAGGTGATGGCATATAAACTCCGGGTCAACCCCGGGGGCTTCGTACGCACTCCAGGCAAATACATCGAGATTTTTCTTTAGGAACTCTATCAACTCCTCCTTCTCTCGAAGAGGCAGCTGAGATCCGACTTGGAAGAACCGGTCAGGATCGTCTCCAATGACCACTCTGGTTAGCTCCTCACACCGAGTGTCTTCATCTGGCACTCCGGAGGGAACTCCTCGGGACTGTAATTGCTATAAATTCCCCCCCGTCACGTCCGAGGACTCGGCCGGGGCCTTATGCTGGATGGCAGCCACCATGCACCGTCGGGCGACGGACTGGTCCCCTCGGATCTCATGTATCTGCCCTTCCGACGGATATTTGATCTTCTGGTGCAAAGTCGAAGGAACGGCTCCAAGCGCATGAATCCAGGGTCTGCCCACGAGTGCCGTGTAGGGCGAATACGCGTCCACAACTATAAAGTCCAGTTCCACCACCTCGGAGCCAGACTGCACCGGTAAGCGTATCCGGCCTTTTGGGATGACCGGGCGTCCTTCAAAGCTCAAGAGGGGAGAATCATACGGCGTTAGGTCTTGGGGCTTCAGGCCCAGCCCCTTGTAGAGGTCCGGGTACATTATCTCCACAGCACTGCCCTGATCCACCATCACCCTTTTCACATCGTACCCCCCTATCCTGAGGGTAATGACTAGTGCGTCATCATGGGGTTGGATGGTGCCGATCTTGTCTTCATCCGAGAACCCCATGATAAAGGGGGCAACCGACTCAGCCCTCTTCGGTTCTCGGCATGGCTCCCCAGTTGATGGTCGGCCTACCGACATGACTTTCGATGGCCAGGACCCCGTTCTCCCCGGCGCGGCGAGGACGACATTTATGGTGCCTAGCGGTGGCTTTGAGGGATCAACTCCGTGCGCCCTTGAACCCGCCTGCCCTTGGCCGCTGGAGGGGTGCAAGAGGTGCTTCAGTTTACCGTCGCGAACCAGCTGGTCCAAGTGATCCCACAGGCTCCTGCAATCTTCCGTGGTGTGCCCATGGTCTTGATGGTACTGGCAGTATAGATTGTGGTTGCGTTTCTCTGGGTTTCCTACCATCTTGTTCGGCCACCTGAAGAACGATTCATTCTTGATTTTTTCCAGGACCTGATGCACTGGCTCTTTGAACACGGTATTAACTGTTTGAGGATTCGTCAATCCTGATTGCCCGGCAAAGTCTCTCCTGGGTTTGCTGTAATTATAACGGTCGGACCGCGACTCCCTCCTGTCCTGAGAGACAATCTTGTCCTTTCCCTTGCCCTGCTGCCGATCTTCTTCAACCCTCTTGTACTTCTCTATGCGGTCCATTAGCTGTCGTACGTTCGTGACCGGTTTGCCAGATAGAGACGCCCTCAATCCATGGTCGGCGGGGAGGCCTAGCTTGAACGTGCTGAGGGCCATTGCATCATTGTTGCCCTCCACCTCGTTGAACATCTCCCAGTATCTGTCTGAGTATGCCTTCAATGACTCAGACTCCTGCATAGACAGTGACAACAACGAAGAAAAAGGCCTTGCCACCCTTCGGCACGTGACGAAACGGGAGCCAAATGCTTGAGTAAGCTCCTTGAAGGAGTTGATGGAGCCTGCCTTCAGACCATCAAACCACCTCATGGCGACAGGTCCCAGACTGGAGGGGAAGACCTTGCACATAAGAGCTTCGTCTCTGGAGTAGACAGCCATCCTCTGGTTAAATTGACTCACATGCTCTACGGGGTCAGTTCTACCGTTGTAGATGGTGAAAGTGGGCTGGTTAAAACGCCGAGGAAGTCTAGCCCCATCAATCCGGCGGGTGAAGGGTGATTTAGAAATCTGGTTCAGAGCCCTATTCATGGCATCGTTCTCCATGTCTCCACGTGATGGACTCCTACGTTGTTGCTTACGATGAGACTCCTCCTCATAAGTGTAGGACTCACTGGCTGGTGTCCTGGACTTGTGTTGATAAGAGACATCCTGTTCGTCATCAAGATCATCCTCAGAGTATGAGGATGCCCGTTTCCTCTTCGCGTAGCGTAACTCCCTCTTTAGTTTTTCCACCTCCAACTGCAGATCACGGTTCTCCTTTGCATGGGCCATGTGGCTTCCCTCCTGTGATTGGCTCTGGCTAAGACGCACAGTGTGCACGCTCCCCTCGCGGTTTTGTCTCCTTTCCAAGTTGACGAAATGGTCCACGTGCTGGGATGCTCTGGATTCTGCCTGTTGTTCGCCTAGTCCTGCCATTGTCGACTGTTGTTTTCACTCTTGCACGTGCTCTCCCCACAGACGGCGCCAATTGTAGGGTCAGGTTTGGCAGCCCAAGCCCAAGGAGGGATGGATTTGGAGCCCACTGAACCCAAAACAATGAATTTTGTAGAGTGTGGGTGGAAGAGCAAGGCGAACAGCAAAAATAACAGCATGCAACAGCCACACTAGTGAAGGAATTCTAATTAATAACTGCTCGGATGGGTATAAGAACAACGTCCGAAGAGGTGACTTCCCTTGGAGGGTTACAATTCTTGCTGCTGCAGTAAGAAATACCCTTTTTTCTCCCCTCCCCTCCATCAGGGGATTTTCCCACTTATATAGTACCTCCTCACTCTATCTTGATCGTCCACTTGTTCATCATCCAGACATCCACTCGAGTGCTTGTCCCATCAAGGGTGTTCCCCAGACTTATGTAAGTGGCGATAGCAGGTTGATACTGTTCAGGGGTCTCTTCCACATTAATGCGGCCAGGGAGGTAGGTGTGGTGTAATTAATGCGGTGGTTGAGGTCTGTCTTTTAGATGCTACTCCGATCCAGCTATGTTCCCCCGCGTCCGAGGCCCATTCTGTCACTACACCTGCCGAGAGAATCGCTCGGGCTGCAAAAGGTTGAACGTCAGATTCGAGGGTATTGGACTCCTCGGATCGTCGAACCCATCCTCGGACCGTGGACACCCTTCACCAGATGTTATCCGAGCCTGACCAGGCCTTCTCAGCTCTTCGGGAAACGGTGGGCCGTAGGTAGGGCCTTGGGCCCAATGCCTTTGGCTGGGTTTTCTCCCCTCACAATAATCATAGAAATCTACCTATAGCTAGAAATGCTCAAAACAAAATAAAAAACACGAAAATATTACCTAAGGTGTTCAGGAGAAAGAAAGAGGTAAAAAGTAAATATGGGTTATTACATAAATTGTCAAAATAAATAAAAGCATAGAAATTTATATTTATTAACTATTTACCATATTTAATTACGATTGTGCAAATTCTATAAACATATATTTCACTATATGTGTGTTTTCTATGAATATCTGGTTCATTATATGTTTGATTTTTATGTTTATTCATAATTTTGTGGCATATTACACAATGTTTTGCAATGACTATTGATAATATAAAATTACATATCTCATATATCATTTCGTAAACACGTGTTATTCCCTTAAAAAATATACATGTATTATGAATAAAAGCCAAAGGTGGATTTTGATTGGAGTTGTGCATGCCTTTGAATTAGAACTCCTTTCCTTTTCCCTCTTCCTCGTGTGTGTGTGTCTAAAAAGGGAAGGAAAAAAAAAAGTCAGTCCCAAATTTGAGGTTGGCTCATCAACAAAATAATTAAGGGTGGTCTTATGTATTATTTTCCGTCAATATATAAAAGTGCTATAAAAACTCAATATATAACTGCATAAAATTAAAAAAATTTAATGAACAAATTATTTGTTACCTAAAAAAATTAAAAAAAAAAAACTATAATAACAATCCAAAATGAAATAAAAGAAAAAAAATTATATAATTTTTCATAATTTAATATTATCTAATTAAAATTTGAAAATAAAAATGTTATATATATATATATATATGAAAAAAAAAAGAAAAAAAAAAACACAAACACAATTCAATGGAATTGTTTGGGAATTTAGTCAAAAACCATAACAATAAAATTCAATGGAAAAGTAAAAACAATTCACTTACAAAATTATCCACAACTTGGAAATTGGTTAATAAAATTGAAAATATAAATGCATTAGGAACCAACAACAACAACTGAATCAAGAGTCTTATAACTCAACTAATTAGCACTTTCTAGTGTTTTCAAGACACCTAGGGTTCAAATCCCCTCCCCCTTAATGGCCTTTGGGAGTTGTAAAGTGTAAACCCTTGGACTTTGAGTGTTTTTAACCTTACGGCTCCCAGCAAACATACATTTTTATTTTCAAAATTATCCATAACTTGAAAATTATTTAACTAAAATTGAAAATATAAATGCACTAAGAGCCAAGAGTCAAAAGAGTGGGAAATCTGAAGAGATTCGAAAACAAAATCTTGTTTTCAAATGATGCATTTTAAAGAATTTTTCTAAGGACGGAAAACCATTTTTAAGAGATGCAGATAAATTTTAATATATATCTTATGAAAGTTTTTAGGTAGTATTTTTCAAGATAAAAATCCCATGATTTTTCTTAAAATCATTTCAAGGATGAAAATTGCATAGCTTTTTACAAAGTAGTTTTCAAGGAAAAAACTTCCAAGGGTTTTTTTGAAAAATCATTTTCAAGGATGGAAATTTTATGGGCTTTTAGAAAGTAGTTTTCAAGAAGAATAGTTCATGTTTTTTTGGAAAACCATTAATCATATGGGTTTTTGAAAATTTATTTTTCAAAAAGAAATTCCTATGTTTTCGGAGACGCATTTTTCCAAGAATGGAAAATCCCGTGAAGTTTTAAAAAATTATTTTGTTTTGAAAATAATGGGTTTCATTGGTTTTCTTTGGAAAACCAACTCCCTTTTAAGAAGCACTTTTGGAATATATATATATATATATATATATATATATATGGAAGTATGGTTTATCTTGAAAACATTTTAGAAACACAAGCAATTTTTGAAAACAACGTTTATTTTGGGAAACAACTTGAAAATCTTTTCTAGAAGTGCTATTGGATCGACCCTTATTATCTGATAGTGGGGATACACGTCACTAACTAATATTGGTATGCAAAACCCATGCCCATTTTAACACATAAAAATAGATTACAATGAAATTATGAAAGTAAATTCAATTCAAGCAATTAAGGTCATAGGCTAAAATTAACTACACATGGCTAGGGATGGCCATACCCATTGGGTAATGGGTATCCAACCCTACCCGATCCATATATTTCGGGTAATACCCGGTTCTTTATGGGCAGAGCCTAATCGGGTAGGGTATGGATATTACCCGAATTTTTCGGGTAGGGTATGGATATTATCCATACCCGACTCGAAAAAAAAAAAAAAAAAAAAAAAAAAAAAAAAAAAAAAAAAAAAAAAAAAAAAAAAAAAAAAACTAAACTTCTCTCAGACTCTCACCGTCACTCACACAGTCACACTCTCTCTGCCTCTCCTCAGTTCTCAGTCCTCACCGTCACTCTCTCTCTCTCTCAGAGCTCCAGTCTCCGCCTCTACTCACCGTCACTCTTTCTCTCTATCCCTCCTCACTGCTTCTACACTATTGGTTTCTGGGTTTGACGTTTTGGGAAGGTTCTGTCTCTCACATATACACACAGTTGTTGGTTTTGGCATCGATTTTTTGCTTGATTCTCGTTCCTACCGCTCTCTTCCTCAGGTAAATGATTCATTCTTTTTCCCTCTTTTGCTAGTTTGGCTTCAAAAGAAAATTCTTTTCTGTGGGTATCTGGGTTTGACGTTTTGGGAGGATTCTATTGATAATTAGCTTTTGTTTCCTTTTCTAGACTGAATTTGTCAACTGGTGAGTTTTTTGTTCTTTGCATGTTGTTTGCTTGTGTTGTCTTGTTGAATTTATCGTATGGGTGTGTGTTAGATTTTGATTTTAGAGTTTGAATTCAGCTGGGTATGTGTCAATTTTGATTTTTGATTGAATTTTATCAACTGGGTATGTGTTAGATTTGGTTTTTGACTGCATTAAGGTGTTTGATTCTATGTGGGTATGTCTATTTCATTCAGCTGGGTATGTCTATTTCATTCAATTTCAATTCAGCTGGGTATGTATCAATTCTGATTTTTGATTGAATTTTATCAACTGGGTATGTGTTAGATTTGGTTTTTGACTGCATTAAGGTGTTTGATTCTATGTGGGTATGTCTATTTCATTCAAAATTGAAATTGAATTAGAGTGTTTCATTTTCTCTTTTTTTTTTTTTTTGATGTATTCTTTTAATGGCTGAACAGTTAGTCTGTACTCTGTACACATTTAAAAAGAAATCAAATTGAACCATTATAATGGCTGAACAATTAATCTTTCTCTCTCTCTTTGCAGTTGCCTACATGTCTACCACATCCTCTGCCTCAACCCCAGCCCCAAGGCCCCCAACTAGCACAACATCAGAATCACAATCATTGTATGGAGAGGAAGTTGAGTCCATTCCGGTTGAGAATCCACAACAATAAGGCACTAAAAGAAAAACAACTTCAGACGTATGGAATCATTTTAAGAAGAAGAATATTGACGGGAAAGTTAAGGCTCAATGCAATTACTGTGGAAAACTTATGGCTGGAGCAAGTACATCAGGGACGACTCATTTAAAACTGCACATTGCAAAAAGTTGTCCAAGTGCTCCGAAGGAAGCACTTCCGGGGGAAGGAACAGATATAAGGAAGCAAGTTCTTGTCAAACAACACAATAGGGCAAGAAGTAAAGGGATCTCAAGCCCTGGTGTTTTTAATGAAGAGGATCAGAAGGCTTCGAGGAGGGACCTTGCCCGAATGGTCATTTTGCATAAGTACCCTCTTGCAATTGTTGATCATGTTGGGTTTCGGGATTTTGTTGGTGGTCTTCAGTCAAATTTTAAGATAGTAGGAAGAAACACATTGAAGCGAGATATCAAAAAAATTTATAATGAAAAGAAGCAGAAGACTATGGTAGAAATTGACAAGAATGCAAGTAAAGTTGCAATCACAACGGACTTGTGGACTACAAACAACAGTAAGAGGTCATTCATGGTAATCACAGCGCATTACATAAATGACTCTTGGACTTTGGAAAGCCGAGTTATAAGGTATTATTTTTCTTTGAGTCATTTTGTTGTACTAGTTTTTAGATTCTTAGGCAAGCTTATTAACTTTCTACTTTCTTTAGTTAATCATATTTATGATTATTTTTTTTAGGTTTATTCGTATGCCATCTCCACATGATAAGTATTCTCTTTCTAAAATCCTTTTGGAGTGTCTTTCTGATTGGAACATTGATTTGAAGTTATCTGCCATAACTGTAGATAATGCTAGCAACAATGATGGCATGATGAAACTTGTTTTGGATAAGCTTCAAGCTAGTTCACTTATTTTAGGTGGAAAATTGTTGCATGTGCGTTGTGCAGCACATATTTTGAATTTGGTTGTTCAAGAGGGTTTGAATGTAATTGGTGATGGTATTGAGAAGGTTCGAAGTAGTGTATATTTTTGGACACAATCACCAAAAAGAACAGAAATTTTTGAAAAAATATCTCGCCAATCACATATTGCAAGTACTAAGGAATTGGTACTTGATTGTAGGACTCGTTGGAACTCTACATATTTGATGCTTTCAACTGCCTTGATTTATAAAGATGTTTTTCCCCGTTTACTGTGTTGTGAGCCTCAGTATCAATCTGCTCCAACTAATAGGGATTGGGAGGTAGCACAAATTGTTTGTGAGAAGTTGGGTTACTTTCATAAAGTTACTGAGTTGCTTTCTGGTACTGCCTACCCTACGGCTAATCATTATTTTCCTTCAGTCTTTCGGTTGAAGTTGGAATTAAATCAATGGCTTTCAAGTGAAGATGAGTTGGTTAAGAAAATGGCAGCAAAGATGTTAGCTAAGTTTGATAAATATTGGAGTGATGTTCATGATATCATGAGTTTGGCTATTGTTTTAGATCCAAGATATAAGTTGATGTTATTGACATTTTATTTTAATAAAATGTATGGTAGTAATGCTAACGAAGAAATTGACAAGGTTAAGAACCTTCTTTTTGAGTTGTTTGCGGACTATGACTTAGAAAACATTGATAGAGGAGTCATTTATTCTCAAGCTTCATCTTCTACATCTACATCAAGTGCTGCACCTGAACATGATGATACAATGAGGGACTATGATTTGTTTGTTAGTAATGCGACTACTAACATAGGCCAAAGGAGTAGAGATATTATATCAGAGTTTGAACTTTATACTAGTGAGAAAGTGGCTCCTAGAACTGAACAATTTGATGTTTTGGGTTGGTGGAAGCATAATGCTAGTAAGTATCCTACCTTGCAACGCATTGCAAGGGATATTTTGGCTATTCCTATGACAACAGTTGCCTCAGAGTCGGCTTTTAGCACTAGCGGAAGATTGTTGAGTCCACACCGTAGCCGTCTTCATCATGATACCTTAGAAGCATTGATGTGTGGGCAGAGTTGGTTATGGAGCGAACTTAAAGGCGTACTAAAAGATGCAACCATTCAAAACGTTCTTGATGATTATGAAGAAGATGAACCGGAGGAAAGTCATGCCATGGAGCTTTCAGACTAATGGATAGGTATTATTATCCTTGATTTTGATGTTTTGGATGCATAAGTTAGTAAATTTTTATGAGCTTGGGAGGTTTCTTATTCTTTGCTTTTGTTTGGAATGCTTTTAGGCTATAATGGGTTCTGTTCATTCATTGCATTCTGTCTGTGTGTAGGTAAAATTATTACATGAGCAATAAAGTGTGCTCATAAAATGTGGGTTCAAGGCCAACTAGGTGCCTGTGAACTTGCCATAAAAAATGAGCAATAAAGTGTTGGCTTTGCATGAGCAATCTTCAACCTGAGATAATGGAACTAGGCTGTCTTGGGTTTAATAATCACCCATTCAACAAGTGTATATAACTAATCTCATCATCCATGCAAACCCATTGATTCCATCATATATGTCCATTTATTTATACATATTCGCCAAAATTAATTTACTCATGCGCATTCTATAATCTCATCATGCAAAAGAGAAGGGAGATTAACTACACACCTAGGCAAGCATAGATTGATTCATGGATAGCCAAGATAACTCAAACATTTTATTAATGGATTCGTGGCACTTAACCATTTGTGATGTGGTTCAATAAACGTTACTTTATCTAGCACTTAGTGGTAAAATTATCAACGAAAATGGATGGTATGACCAATATGAAAATATAATTTTTCAAACATGAATGACTAAAACAAAAATTTTGAAATGTAAAGGGTCAAAATAAAAATAACTGCAAACCTGAAAGCCAAAAGAGTACTTCAGTTTATATCTACAATGAACAAAAACAAAACATGAGAATTGACATGAGAAACCATCTATTCTCCCTAGAAATAATAAAAATAAAATAATGTTAGCGATGTCAAATTACTCCATTGTGTCCTTTTCATAAGCAAAGCAACGAGATTTTTTTCCCCTTTTTTTTGAGAAAAATGATAGTGTAATTTTATTAAGAATTATAAGTGTTGTACTGCAGTGAGTAAAATATTCGAATTACATGGGGCCATGGAGGTATATCTTCCATTTAGTATACTCCTTTATCATGATTCTGAGACTCTTTAGCTTATTCTTGATATCATGCAGAAGGTAACCGAGATTTATCACGGCATGATGCTTGCTTGTGTAGAGAGCTCCTTCAATACACTTTGAAAATGACAATCCATCTCCAATTCTCTAATTCCCAAATCTATTGCAAATTCAACCACGTGACGCAAGCCCGGAATTTCCTCTCTCCAAAGACCTTAATGCAGACAAGAGAATAATGAGATTTTAGTACCCAAAGATGGACCTACGTTGGGGCTGAGGGGGGCCATCGCACACACACACAGACACACAGATAATATTTAGCTTTTACCTACCCACTTTTTCAAATACACTTCCAACAGATTCTTTATCTCATTTAAATATTATTTCTTCATTCATTCTTTATCATCATTTATTCTTCTTATATTTATTCCCAAAAATTATATTTTTTAATGAAAAGTATTATATTTATAATATTTTTCGCAATACTTTCACAACAAAATTTATGTGGAAAATTGTTACTAGTTCTAATTTGAATCTACCATTGAAATTATTTTTTTTCTCGCCAATATTAACTAATAACAATTTGTTACTTAAAATTTACTGTGAAAATATTGTGATAAATTTCTTAATTAGGATTTTTATTCTTTATATTATTTTTTATTCTTTCATTTCATTCTCCTCCACACACGTGTCCTCTATCCCCTTCTTTTATTTCTTTTTCTCCTCCAGAACCTTCCAGCTTCACATCAGAGAAAAGAGAGAGAGACAGAGACAGAGACAGAGGAGAAAGACTGGGAGATTGGCATTCACATCAGAGAAGAGAGAGAGAGAGAGAGAGAGAGCAGAGAGATCACAAACACAAACCCACCACCGACAACAGCCCGATCCCAACCACCAACACAAACACAGCCCAATCCCAACCATAAACACAAATGCCATCGTCGATCCAGACCACAAACATAAACACCTTCACCAACCCCATCCACAAACACAAACACAAACACATCCTGATCTTAACCCAAACCCACGATTTGATCTCAAACCAAACCCACAATCGGAAACCCCAACGACCCACCACCACCAGTAGCAACAAAACGACCCACTCCACCACATCACCACCAAAATACCCAACAAGGATCGGAATTGATTTTGAGGAAGGAACAGTGTGGTGGATGCGTGAGTACCATGGAGGCAGTGGTGAGAGCTTCGGCCACCACCATTGAGGCACCACCAGGCTGGGTCAGATCGGCTTGTTCTTCTTCTTTCTTTCTTTCTTTCTTTCTTTTTTTTTTTTTTTTTTTTTTTCATATTTGCTTGTTTTGATTCAACTTTATTTTAAAAATTGGATTTTGTTTTGTGTTTTGTGTTTGGATTATGTGAGAAATGGAGAGAATGAGAGAAAAAAAAATCCGGAGGAGAGAGAAAGAATTGATATAATAAGTAGTTGGGATAATTTTTACTGAATCTGCTGGAGCATGAACAGTGCACATATTCTCCAAATTTTAGCTAATATACCCAGATACATACACCGCTGGAGATGCTCTAACAAGAAAAATAAAAATTAACCCCAAAATATTCCCCCCCCCCCCCTCCCTCCTCCAAAATATTTTTATATTAACCCAAAACCAAAAAAAAAAAAAAAAATCGTTCCAACCTTTCGCCCGTTGGATATTGATCCAAGGATAACCAGAAAATCTTCTGGTTTAAACAAAAGAAATTGCCCCAAGAACAACATTGATAACCTTTAGACAAACAAAAATTAACTACAAAATAAATCACAAATCCAGTCTAAAAAAAAACAAACAATCACAAATTCCCAGTTTTACCCATTTAATTTCTCTCTCTCAGTCTTGTTGCCTTCATTCTTCCTCCATTCATCACTGCCTTTGGCATCAGATCCACAAACCAGTCACCAATCGTATATCATAGGCTCACTGTTGCATGTTCTCAGCTTGGTATCCTTTGGTCTACTTTTCACACTCGCACATGAGTTTGAATCGATTAAGGTATGGTCTTCTCTTCTCGATTAATTTCTTTTCACTGATCTAAGTTTATTACTCAATCTTTGATGTCCTCTCTCACTGGTGTGTCTGTTCTTCTGTTTTGATGGAATTAATTGAATTTTTTCTCAGCTTTACTTATTTATATACATACATACATATATATATATATATATATATGGGAACGGAAAATAATAACTTGCAATGAAAGGAGCTGGTATCTCATGCGCTAGCGCATGACAGGTTTTTTCCAATGAGAGATCCAAAGAGAATGGACCCTGAAAAAAGATGGTAGAGAAAGAAAAAGTGCTTAAAACACACATGCAAGCTAAGCTACAAGGCATCTGAGTTCCTCTAGCTTATGCATCCAACAATAGAGACAACTTAGCTCTATTGTTCTCTCTCCCTCATTTTTAAGGAACCCCATATTATGTGTCATCTTTCCCTATTTATATCAATGTAAGTAGTGGGCTTGCAATGATGGGCCCCTACTCTATCAAGTGTCCCATCACCTTTTTAGAATTATAGTGGAGATATGTGTCTAATTCATTGCTTTGGCTCGTGATTTGTGTCATTTCTTTGAGGGACATGCTTGGCTAGGGACGTATTACCAGGTACTGTGATTTTTCACTCACATGCCTTGGAGAAGTTATCCTCAGCAACAATGGCAAGCCAATTCTAGTGAAATTATCCTCAGCGAGTGTAGTTGGCATGAACTAAGCTCCTTGGTATATAACTTTTGGCTTGATAGGACTAGCTTGAGCGGGCTTCTTTTCTTTATTGGGCCTTCTCCATTTTTCATTAGGCCTTCAGCTAATGGCCCAATATTGGTAGGACAATTTATTACCTCGTTTGTATCATGGGAATATACAACACTCCACTCACATTGGAGTGGACCCTACAAGTGTGGGATCAAGTGATTAACCCTTATGCAAGTGGGATGTTATATATCTTATGGATAGAAAATACAGCCTCTCTACTTAATAGGTTCTAAATCGAGGTGACGGCTTTTATCGTTCAGGGGTTCAAATGAATCTTGTGACTTCAAAAAAAATATTATATATAATTTTTTTTATTAGTTGATTTTACGCTTAAAATATTTTTGCATACATTGGCTGAAATCTTGCACACCCTGATCATAGATCAGTACAACCTAAAACTAAAAAACAATTAGACATTTATTGTATTATGTATGTTAGTACGTAATGGAAGAAAAAAAAATAGTAAAGTTAGCAATTGTTCAAATTAATATTTAATTGGTTAAGTAAACACTTAGTGTGATATTTATGTATGGATGAATATATGGATGTGTGGGTTTATAAATAATATAATGTCAGTGGATTGCATGTTGTCATTTTAGTTTAAAATATTTTATAAAAATAATGACAATTGCATAAAAATAAATAAATGTTATACAAACTTAACAAAATCAAATGGTCACACCTAACCACATTGACAATAAATAATAAAAACTGATAATGAATTATCATGTAACGATTTTAAAATATAAAAACTTATAGAAGTTGTAAAATTTCATATATTTGCATTTTTTTTTTTATGACTTGATATATTCAAGTTTTTTTTTTTAAATTAAATTTTATTTAATTTAAATTTTTTAATAACTTTCTGAAAAAAAATTTCTAGCGCTGCCACTAATTCCAGAGTCTAAGAAAATTAATATTTGGTGCAACAGTAGCAAATATCCTTCCCTATGATCTATTTCATAATAGAGAAATTTATAACCATGATGGTAGCATAGCCTAATAATGTTAGGCAATGGCCACTAAAAAATGTACCTTTCTAGTTTCTGCAAGCATTGCAGAACCCTCTTCAAACAACTCCTCCACAACCCCAACAACAGAAAGCTTATTAGTTAATTTATTTATAAAAGTCCGCTCTTTCTTCCCAAAGAGTAGAGAGCTGAGCATATTATATGATGCAAACCACTTTAAGAAATGGGGGAGGCAGAAAGCTTATTTGTTAATTTATTTATAAAAGTCTGCTCTTTCTTCCCAAAGAGTAGAGAGCTGAACATATTATATGATGCAGACCACTTTAAGAAATGGGGGCGGCAACTAAAAACTCTATACAAGGAAAGTGGAATTGGGATCTCATATTCTCATGTTATTTTAAATCCCACTTTTTTTACATGTGCATCTGATAGCCATTAACTGTGGTGGGTACTGATTGGCAAACTTTCTTAGTTGTCTTTCTTAGAGCACTTTTGTGCTAGCTTATATATTCATATTCTTTCATAAATTTTGATCAAGACTTTTATAAGTTAGGTTTTCATTTGATATCCTGTCCCAATCATAAGTTTCGTAAGGGGTTGAAGTAGAAATCATGGTCCATTTTGTGGTGCCCTTAAAGATGTTGGATACCATTTTTTTGACCTTGTTGATTATGTGACTCTTTGTGTTGGCCCAAATGATAAGACTTTTTTTAACATGTAAAGAATTGGTCTTATTTTAAACATCTCCTTTCTTTTTCCATAGTCATGTCTGTCTACTTATCATTGGCTCTGGTTAAATGACAGTTACAGCATATCTATTTTTGTATTCACCGACTCTACTCATCATGGTTGTATGGGCTAGTATAAAATTGTTGGCCAATCTAGTATTTTAGGTTCTTCAATCAAATTCAATTATATGATTGTATTGACCAATACAGTGCAAGCAATCAATTATTTTTTTCAAGGATGAATAAATTCAACTATATATGCGATTTATTGACCAATGTAAACACACGATTAAATTTAATTCAGTACGTAAAAATACAATACCTAAGAAACTGTGCGTAAGTGAGTAGAGCAGCTAACTTGTTTGCTTCAAACATCATATTCAACTTGGCAATTATTTTATCAACATCTCTATGAGTGGGGGAGTTGTATATTCAATGCAGCTCTTTAGTCTCTCCAATAAAAGCTGAAGAAGGGGCACGCTTCTTACCACTCATAGGATAGGTGGTAATGCACTTCCTTTGGATTTCTAGATTTATGGGTTTTAATAGTGTACTATTTGATATTTTATATTTTAATAGTCCCCCAAAGGTTTACTTAGGACTGAACTTTGTGAATTTCTATATATATATACACTTTCCTCTTTGAACTTCTTGCTTCTCTTAAGTGTTTTCCCTATAGTTTTAACAATGAACACTTTAGTGAGGATGGTTATGATGTTTCTTTTTCTCATTTTAGTAACCCATGTGTCAGAAGCATACAATACTTGCCCTAAATGTGGCAGCATTGATGTTCCATACCCTCTTAGCACTGATGACAACTGTGGAGACCCTAGGTATAAAGTCTATTGCAACAATGGCATTCTTGAGTTCTTGTCAGCTAGAGGGTTTTACTACAAGATCCTCAGTATTAATCCAAGTGCTTATAAGCTCATTATAAGCCCACCCCCAATACAGAAAGACACATGTTATTCTTCTGATCTCAGTTCAGGAGGGTTAAAGCTTGATGAGAACTTGCCCTTCAACATATCAACTCATAACACTGTCATGTTGTTTAATTGCTCTGCACGCATTATTCGGTCGCCTCTGAATTGTTCTTCAATCAGCTTTTGTAGGCAGTTTGAGAAAAATGTGAAGACTTGGGTGTAAGAATACCCTTTGCTGCCATTACTTGAAAGATTCTGCCATGACTTCACATATGATTAGGCTCAGGGTTGGAGGGTGCACTGCTTATACTTCAATGGTGGATATGAAGCTTGGATCTTCCTTTGATTCATGGACCTACGGTATTGAGCTGCAATGGGTGCCCCCCAATTGATTTTGGCTATAAGGCTTCAGAAGGTATATTGTGCATCTAACATATATATCATCTCTCTTTTAAATATGTGAGGTATTCACAACATAACTCACATATTATAAGAAAAATTATATATATATTGAATGCATGAAATAATTATTTGATAGGCAACATGGCTCCTAGACATAGTTAGAAGTATCAAATAAGATTGTTAGTATTTTAATTCTATGCTTTTATTGTCATAGTATTGAGTGGACCAGTGTTTTCTAGTTGGATTTTGTGCTTCATGATTGGTCACAAGCCACATTAAAGTGGGAAATAGGGGAGCCAAAAACTTGGTATTGCGTTGGCTTTCGCAATTATGTAGTGTTTGATGTGTTAGCTATTGTGTCTCAAGCACGTGGATTTGTTGCTTCTTCCCACTTGCTCTCTATAGTCTATATATAATATGGGCCTTCTTGTTTGGCTTTTCTTAATGTTGGTAGTCAAATAAATTACTATTTCCTTCATAACTTGTTGTGTACTTTTTAATTATATTATCACAGCGTGCATTAGATGATCTATGTGCTGAATCACTTCCACAATGCTTGGGATTATTTCTCTAGTCTTTATCACTGTTATCATTTGACAGGCGGGCTAAAGGAATTGGGTTTTTAACATCTTTGCACTGTTACATATTTGTAATTTTGTATAAGAGAAAATCTTGTTTCACACTCGCTATTTTATATTTTGTACACACTTCTTTTAAAATTATTTTTAAAATACGATTTCAATTAAAATTATAAAATGGTGAAATCGTATTTTGAAAAATAAAATTCTCAACTTTAGTTGAAATTGTGTTTTCAAAACACAATTTCAGTTCATGTGATAGTATATGTACAATTATGTGTACGATGAGTGTATAATAATAAAAGTGTGATAACTATTACCCTTTGTAGAACTATTGATTTGGTCCGCTATTTTTGTCATGGTTTCTTTTTTCTTTTTCTTTTTTTGTCATGGTTTCAATTTTATCTATCAACCGTCAAAATATATTCAATTTAATAGGGAAAATTTCCACTGAGTTGGCAAGAAATCTCGTTTAATGTGAAAACATTTTACTAAGGTCATGCACCAAAGATAAATATGTAAATAATGGAAAAAAAAAATTTTATGGCTTTTAAAGCGAAATATTTCCCTTCATTTTCCCTCTAATGCTATGTGGTGTTACAATTTTTTTTTTTTTTGAGTAAATAGTAATATTTATTAGAACACATACTAAAATGATAATACTAGTATTTTAAATCGGGTTTATAATACATTACAAAATCAGAGTAAGTTATATTGATTCTAAAGTTTACAAATTGATTGCAAAAAAATATTCCATGTCAACAAAGAGAAACTTATATTGCATATATCAAACTCAAAAATTTATTCTACCGCAACAACATTATGATTAACTTTTCATAAGATATTGAATAGTTACAGACTTACAGCTAAGTGATTTCCGAGTGTGTGTGTGTGTGTGTGTGTGTGTGAGAGAGAGAGAGAGAGAGAGAGAGATGATGCTTAAGATAGTTTCTTCTTATACGAGGCCCAATATTGCGAATTTCATGTCCAAATGTTCCTGGGCCCATTATTCTTATTTTTATTTACCTCTCCATATCGCCAATGCTCACTTGAGAAGCCTATTGGAGTATTTGGGGAGATGTGGTTGGGAAGGCAAAAGAGAGATTTTCTTCATGCACCCTTGGGCTCAAGGAAATAAGATGTAAATGGGCTTGGAACATTTGCAAGACTCATGAGCTCATTGGTGATGCAAGTGCAAGCCTAGTTCCTGGTGAAGTTAGCTTAATTCTATTTTAACACCCATGAATTTCAGCAAAAATACAAAACACCCTAATCCTTGCCTATCACTATTAATGCTTACTTAACACAATCCCTTGAATTTAGTAGCTTCATAGGGTGTCAATCATTTTAGGGAAACTAAGAAGAATTTAGCTAACTAATTTACCCAAATTAGCATCAATCAATATTATTTCAATCTCTCGTCAAACCCGCTACTTATGATTGTAATACTCTTTAAAAAATCCAAAAATTATAAACAATCCTTACTTCTTGTGATTTTTGACATTTTTTTTTAACTTCTATAAAGGCATAGCAAATGGAAGCATTAACTCAAGATTTCACTTACCAAATATATTGCATTTACTCTCTCTTACTAAGATTATCCTTGTTATTGTCTATTAAAGCAAATTGTAGTTGTTAGTGGGTTATAGGATTAACTCCATCGTTTTTGAGCTTATTGTGGCTTCCAAGATATGTCATTAGCCTTCATCACTAGGAGTGTTGATGTGAGTAGTAGGCTTGGCTCTCCAATTTAACCTTAGGTCCATAAACTAAGTCCATCTAAACACGACACATGAAGAGGTGACAAAATGACCTTAAAACTTATAATATATGTTCATTTATTTTATAAGAACCACTAGGATTTTGGACGTTGTTGAGATAAAACATCAAAGCCAACAATTCTATGTGACTTTTATCCTCTATGTGATCATGATGTCAATTTTACAAAGCATCCTTACCTAGTCAATCAGGTCAAAAAAAAAAAAAAAAACATATTATTATACTCCACATAATATTGATGGTGTGGGGGAGAAGAATCCAGGCCCAACATTATTAAAGCCCAACATTATGAACCAAGGGCCCACGAAACGGCTGTCTTACACCCGAAGAGAGAGAGAGAGAGAAAAAGGGTGAGGCCGAGCTAGGAATGGGATCTTCATGAAAGATCATCGCTGTCCGAGGAAGGCATTTCTTGTCCGAGGAGAGTATTACTTGTCCGAAGAGGACACATCACTTCAGCAGGAAGTCCCAAGCCATTTGGGTACGAGAAAAACCAGTGGCTGTCCGAGGACTTCATCAGATCAGGATAAGCTCAGAACAAAGGATGGGAACGATAAGAATGAAGAAATATCTAATAGAAAGGCTGCTACCACCGTATTTAATGCACTACAACAGCTTTTCTAGCCGCATTTATGTGGAGAAGACCTCTGAACAATGCACCCTCAGCTACCGTCACTCCCAAATAACTAAAGCATACCCATGATGTGACATACACTCAAGTAGATACACAGATGAAGAACAAGTGGACGATGAAGATGGTAGGGAATGGCACTATATAAAGAAGAAGAGATCCTGATAGAGGGGGGATGAGAGAGAAGAAAGAAAAAGAAAAAGAATAACTTTACTGTAACCCTAAACCTTGTAACCATTGATTGTTCAATGAAACACCTCCTCGGACATTGACAAAAGAGTTTCCTTGGTGTTATTTTATGTCTCTTTTCTGTTTAATGTGATCCTGTCCGTCATTGTTTATATCAGACCCAGTCCAGCTCTTTCACCCACCCTCTACAAATTTATTGTGCAAGGTCCGTTGGGCCTTTGGTCCAGACTTGTGGGCTTAGGTTCCAAATTCGTTCCTTACAATTGGCGCCGTCTGTGGGAAGAGCTTAAACGATTGGGGAAGAATAGCAGTGAATGGTAATGGCTGATCAAGCGCAACAACCAGCAGAATCTGGGGCCTCCCAACATGTTGATCCTTTTCTTAACCTGGAGCGTAGGCAGGATCGAGAAGGTAGTGTACATACTACACACACTGAACGATCCCATCCTCGTGGTGGAAGTCATGTTTCCCATGCAGAGAAAAACAGCATGCAGATAGAGATTGAAAGGTTGAAGAGGGAATTATGGATGGAAAAGAGGAAACGTGCTGCACCGCATCCTGATGATGACCTGGATGATGAACAAGACATTACTTATCAGCAGAACTCTCAAACTCCAATCAGCGAAACCTTTTCGTATGAAGCCGAACACCCTCGTGAAAAGCGACCACGAGAACTACCATATGGAGGGATAGGTAACGACGCCATGAGTAAAGCCCTGAATCAAATTTCTAGGTCACCTTTTACACGAAGGATCGAAGGAGCGGAGCTACCTCAGCGTTTCAATCAACCAACCTTTATTATCTATAATGGCAGGACAGATCCTGTGGAGCACGTCAGCCATTTTAATCAAAGAATGGCTGTTTACGCCAGGGATGAGGCACTGATGTGCAAGGTATTCCCCTCGAGTCTGGGTCCTGTAGCCATGAGATGGTTTGATAACTTGCGGGCTGATTCCATTGATTCCTACCAAGAGCTTACCCAAGCTTTCGGATCACGATTTGTCACCTGCCGAAGAGTGCCCAGGCCCCTATCCTCCCTTCTATCCTTGAGCATGCGTGAGGGGGAGACACTGAAGGCGTACTCGGACAGATACTGGGAGATGTTTAATGAGATGGAGGGCAACTTTGATGCCATGGCTTTGGAAACGTTCAAGTTGGGTCTTCCCACTGATCATGGTTTGAGAACGTCTTTGTCCGGCAAGCCTGTTGACAGCATGCGCCAGCTTATGGATCGCTCGAGAAGTATAAAAGGGTGGAAGAAGATAGGCAACAAGAGAAGGGTAAAGACAAGGCCACCACCCAGGAAATGAGGGACTTCAAGTCGGACCGCTACAACAACAGTAAGCCGAGGAGAGATTTCGTTGGGCACTCAAGTTCAACAAATGCCCAAACAGTTAATACTGTGTTTAAAGAGCCTGTTCATCAAGTTCTGGATAAGATAAAGAACGAACCATTCTTCAGATGGCCGAACAAAATGATGGGGAATCCGGAGAGACGCAATCACAATGTCTATTGCCAATATCACCAGGATCATGGACATACGACTGAAGATTGCAGAAGTCTGTGGGACCATCTGGACCAGCTGGTCGCCGAGGGCAGGTTGAAGCACCTTTTGCATCGCTCTAGTGGGAGAGGACAACCGGTCTCGGATTCCGAAAGGGGGGACTCTACAAAACCCCCTCTAGGAATTATTAATGTCATTTTTGCGGCCCCGGGAAGGACCGGGTCCTGTCCGTCAAAGGTTATGTCTGTGACTCGGTCGTCGGTAAAAGACGCTGACAGGAATCCGAGGATCCCTGGGAATACAATATCCCCCATGCTGTGCTTTTCGGACGAGGATAAGGCGGGGACTATTCAACCGCATGAGGACGCATTGGTTGTCACCCTCAGGATTGGGGGGTATGATGTGAAGAAAGTTATGGTAGACCAAGGCAGCGCGGTAGAAATTATGTACCCCGACCTTTTCAGGGGATTAAATCTTGCACCCAGTGACCTAGCTCCATATTGCTCCTCTATAATCAGCTTCGAAGGGAGAATGGTCACTCCGAAGGGACAGATCCGACTGCCTGTGCAAGCTGGCACGGAAATTGTCGAGGTTGATTTCGTGGTAGTAGATGTATATTCCCCCTATACGGCAATTGTCGCTAGGCCCTGGTTGCATACACTGGGGGCTGTTTCTTCCACTCTACATCAAAAAATCAAATATCCTTCCG
Organism: Quercus variabilis; assembly: GCA_030445155.1. Taxonomy (NCBI): domain Eukaryota; kingdom Viridiplantae; phylum Streptophyta; class Magnoliopsida; order Fagales; family Fagaceae; genus Quercus; species Quercus variabilis. Next base: position 7,446,564 of record CP129447.1, read on the forward strand.
AAGGACAAGTCTGTGAAATCCGTGGGGATCAATCCTCGGCTAGGCAGTGTCTAGTAGCGGCAATACGGCATGGATCCGAAGATAAATCTTCAGGAGGGGTGATCAAAGACCCATAGCAGTTAAAGGAGCGGATGTCACCTGCCGACGGGCATGGTGAGGATGTAAAATGTGAGGACTTAACACGGGTCATGGTTGAATCCGATCCTGAAAAGTATTTTCAAATTGGGGCACAGATACCTCAGTCAGAAAAGGAAGAGCTAATTGACTTCCTCAAAAGAAATATTGATGTTTTCGCATGGAGCGCTTATGAAGCACCGGGGGTAGATCCAGAATTTATTTGTCATCATTTGAAGGTCAATCCTTTAAGCATACCAAAGAAGCAACCTCTTCGGCGACCGTCCAGAGAGCACATTGAAGCAGTCAGAGAGGAGGTAGGAAAGCTCAAGCAGGCTGGGGCTATTAAAGAAATTTTCTATCCCGAATGGCTAGCAAACACTGTAGTGGTAAAGAAGAAAAGCGGAAAGTGGCGGGTCTGCGTAGACTTCACGGACTTAAACAAAGCCTGCCCTAAGGATCCCTTCCCTATGCCGAAGATTGACCAGCTGGTGGATGCTACTGTTGGACATCCTCGGATGAGTTTCTTGGATGCTTTTCAGGGGTATCACCAGATTCCCCTTGCTTCAGACGACCAGGAGAAGACCGCTTTTGTTACCCCCATTGGTAACTACCACTATAAGGTAATGCCTTTCGGTCTGAAAAATGCAGGTTCTACTTATCAACGTATGATGACCAAGATGTTCGAATCACAGTTAGGCAAGACCATCGAGATTTATATAGATGATATGGTAGTTAAAAGCAAACTTGTTGCTGACCACTTAAAGGATCTTGATGTGGTTTTTGAAATCCTGAGAAAACATAAGCTGCGCTTGAACGCTTCGAAGTGCTCGTTCGGAGTTGGGTCAGGCAAATTCTTGGGCTACATGGTTACACACAGGGGAATCGAAGTTAATCCTGATCAGATTAGGGCTATCCAGGATCTGCAGTCTCCTCGGAATCCGAAAGATGTGCAGAAGCTAACAGGAATGACAGCCGCGTTAAACCGGTTTATATCCAGGTCTGCGGACAGATGCAAACCCTTTTTCTCCCTAATTAACAAATGGAAGGGTTTTGAATGGAACGAAGAATGTGCCTCAGCCTTCCAACAGCTCAAGGATTATCTATCTCGGCCACCGATTATGTCCAGTCTTGAACCCGATGAGGTTTTATTTGCATACATCGCAGTGGTCCCACACGCTGTAAGCTTAGTGTTGATAAGAATGGATCAGGGGGTACAGAGGCCGGTCTATTGTGTAAGCAAATCATTGCACGAAGCAGAGGTCAAGTATTTGCCACTGGAAAAAGCCATCCTGGCCGTGGTGCTCGGAACACGGAAATTGCCTCACTACTTCCAAGCCCATACTGTCGTGGTGCTCACCCAGTTTCCACTTAAAACAGTACTTCGAAGCGCGGACTATATGGGGAGGATAGCTAAATGGGGCACCATTCTAGGGGCTTTCGATATCAAATACATGCCTCGCACATCAGTTAAAGGCCAAGTACTTGCAGATCTGGTGGCCGAATTCACAGAGCCCAGTTTGGAAGATGTAGAGGTAAGGCCGAGCATGGATGAAAAATTGGTTGGTTTGGTTTCTCAGCAGGATCCTGCTCATTGGGAGTTGTACGTAGATGGCGCTGCAAATCGGAAAGGCTCTGGAATTGGGTTGGTCATGACATCTCCGGAGGGGATCATCATCGAGAAGTCACTAAGGCTAGATTTTAACGCCACAAATAATGAGGCTGAGTATGAAGCCTTATTGATGGGAATGGTCATGGTCCGAAGGATAGGAGGAAAAGCCGTTAAGGTGTTCTCGGACTCAAAATTGGTTGTGGGCCAGGTTCAAGGAGAATTCGAAGCCAAAGACGAGAGGATGCAAGGCTATTTGAGCAGAGTCAAACGATTGGAAGAGGAATTTGTGTCTTTCAGTCTCATGCATGTTCCCAGATGTGGCAATGCACACGCCAATTCTTTGGCCACATTAGCCACCTCTTCGGATCAAGATTTGCCGAGAGTTATCATCGTGGAGGATCTTCATAAACCCACTGGAGCAAGAAGAGACGCAACTCAAGTATACCAGGTTCGAAAAAGTCCATGCTGGATGGATTCCCTAATTAAATTTTTAAAAGATGATGTCCTGCCAGAAGAACGAAAGGAGGCTGACAAGATTCGAAGGAGGGCCGCTAGGTTCTGGTTGTCCGAAGACCAAAAATTATATAAACGTTCTTATTCGGGGCCATATTTATTGTGTGTCCATTCGGAAGCCACTGAGGCACTACTAGAAGAGTTACATGAAGGAATTTGTGGAAGTCACACTGGAGGCAGATCATTGGCACATCGGGCTCTTACCCAAGGATATTGGTGGCCGAGCATGCAAGAAGAAGCTCGGGACTATGCGAAGAAATGTGATCAATGTCAGAGATTCGCACCAAACATACATCAGCCGGGGGGAACCCTTAACCCATTGTCCAGTTCATGGCCGTTTGCCCAATGGGGCTTGGACATCGTGGGCCCATTCCCTAAAGCAGCAGGGAACAGAAAGTATCTCCTGGTCGGAACCGATTATTTTACGAAATGGGTCGAGGCAGAACCTCTTGCTAATATCCGAGATGTGGATGTACAAAAATTCGTATGGAAAAGCATAGTAACTCGCTTTGGAGTTCCAAATACCCTTATTTCGGATAATGGTTTGCAGTTCGACAGTATCTCGTTTCGGAATTACTGTAGCGAACTGGGGATCACGAACAGATATTCTACTCCCTCCTACCCTCAGGGTAATGGCCAAGCTGAAGCAGTCAATAAGGTTATAGTCAGCGGCTTAAAGAAGAGGTTGGACGACGCAAAGGGAAGGTGGGTCGAAGAATTGCCACATGTGCTTTGGGCTTACAGAACTACCCCTCGCAGGTCTACTGGAGAGACTCCTTTCTCGATGACTTATAGGTCCGAAGCTGTAATCCCTTTGGAAGCCAATTTCCCAACTCTGAGAACCAGTTCCTTCTGCTTGAACAACAACAATAAACTCTTGAAAGCTGGATTGGATTTCATCGAAGAACGGAGAGAGAACGCTATGGTTCGGCTGGCTCACTACCAACAAAAGCTCAGACAGGGCTATGACGCCAAGGTCAAACCGAGACCGTTAGAACCCGGCGACTTGGTGCTCAGAAAAGTTGTCGGCAATACAAGAAACCCAGCCTGGGGAAAATTAGGACCAAATTGGGAAGGCCCATATCGCATTACGTCATGTGCAGGTATTGGAGCATATTTTCTTGAAGACTTGGACAGTCATATAATACCCCGCCCTTGGAATGTAAATAACCTCAAGAGGTATTATTATTAATCGAATTGTTTTCCTGTTTATCTATAATAACACTCTTTATTTGTTCTCTAAGTGTTTAAACTTAAATCTGATCATGCCTGTAGTCCTCGGACCAGATGATCTCGGATTAGTTAACACTCTTTATTTGTTCTCTAAGTGTTTAAACTTAAATCTGATCATGCCTGTAGTCCTCGGACCAGATGATCTCGGATTAGTTAACACTCATTATTCGTTCTCTAAGTGTTTAAACTTAAATCTGATCATGCCTGTAGTCCTCGGACCAGATGATCTCGGATTAGTTAACACTCATTATTCGTTCTCTAAGTGTTTAAACTTAAATCTGATCATGCCTGTAGTCCTCGGACCAGATGATCTCGGATTAGTTAACACTCATTATTCGTTCTCTAAGTGTTTAAACTTAAATCTGATCATGCCTGTAGTCCTCGGACCAGATGATCTCGGATTAGTTAACACTCTTTATTTGTTCTCTAAGTGTTTAAACTTAAATCTGATCATGCCTGTAGTCCTCGGACTAGATGATCTCGGATTAATTAACACTCTTTATTTGTTCTCTAAGTGTTTAAACTTAAATCTGATCATGCCTGTAGTCCTCGGACCAGATGATCTAGGATTAGTTAACACTATTTATTTGTTCTCTAAGTGTTTAAACTTAAATCTGATCATGCCTGTAGTCCTCGGACCAGATGATCTCGGATTAGTTAACACTCTTTATTCGTTCTCTAAGTGTTTAAACTTAAATCTGATCATGCCTGTAGTCCTCGGACCAGATGATCTCGGATTAGTTAACACTCATTATTCGTTCTCTAAGTACTTAAACTTAAATCTGATCATGCATGTAGTCCTCGGACCAGACGATCTCGGATTAATTAACACTCTTTATTTGTTCTCTAAGTGTTTAACTAGTCCCTTGGTGTTTAGATCGGTTAGCCTTAATTGGTCAAGTGGTTAATGCTACCTTTCATACACAATACTAATTGTACAAGTTACTTGCAAAGGAAAGTAAACCATAACTGTAATTGCCAAGTAAAACCATTTGTAACACAAAAGGATAATATTAAATTGCAAGTACTATTGTTTGAACGAGAATTACTTCATTGATAAGGATTGGTTTACAATGTTCTCAACATAAAACAAAAAAAAAGGAATGGAAAAAATCCTAAGTCTATGAAGGACCCGAGGGTGGTTGTTCCCCTTCTAAAGATCCACCCTTCTCATGAGGGGGCTCAGCAGGTGAGACCTGGCCACATGGCAGTAGAAGACCCTGGTTAGGCTCAAGAATAACCAGAGGGTTCGGTTCAGCCAGAGGTTGCTCAGGAGCCTCAGGGAGAGGTGCAGTAGGAGCATCATCATCGGAGTACTGCCGGATATCCTCGCCGTAGAAGATGTTCTCTGGCCGTCGAAGATCTGAATCCGGAGGAACTCCAGCAACATCTAACGCCTTGCTCCATGTCAGATCACAGTAGTCCCGGGCAACCGAGGCAAACTGCTCAGTGAGATCTTTTTCTGTCACCTCCACTGCCAGTTGATAGGACGCCTTCTTTTCAGTTTCCATGGCCTCCTTAACCAGCTGGGCGTCCTTCTGAGCATCCTCGGCAGCCACCTTGGCCTTCTGCAGCTCGGCACGAAGCCCTTTGATAGTCTCTCTTTCTGCGGCTAACTTTTTCTGGGCTTCGTTCAGCAGCCTACGCTGAGACTCGGCCTGGGACTCTACATTCTTTAAGCCAACATCCAGGCTGTCCCTCTCCTGGGCTACTGTTTTTAGCTGATCCGAGAGTTTCGAGGTCTCTTCTTTTAAGCTGTCCATGACTCTCTCGACTTCAGATCTGGCTTGGGCCTCGGCCTGGGCTTGCACACTGGCCTTACGGCCCCACTCTTCGGCCACAAACACCTGCTGAGTAATCTGAACCAAGTTACAGTGTTAGTATACAAACATAAAAGCCAACACTACAATGGAGAAGTAAAACGGATATACTTACCATGGCCAAGTCCCTTTTCAGAGACACGAAGAGTTCATACTGGCTAAAACGCCTGTATGAGTCCATGTCTTTGGGCAGAAGAAGGGGCTGCTCCAATGCCTCAGCTATCAGTGCTGCCCGACCACCGTCATAGTTTCTGACCGAGGTCTCCCAGGGGAACGGAGCACCGTCGAGCTCTAGCCGAGGGGACCATATCCGTTGTCCTCGGCGAACCTCGGCCTGATTGGGTTCCTCTCGGCTTTCCACTGAGGAGCCTCTCTTTTGACGAGAGTCTTTAGCCACCTTTTGCTGTTTAGTCTTGGGTGGCAGCCCCTTTTCTTTGTCCTCGGGTTCCATTGGCCTCTTCTTTTTTAGATCCGGAAGGGGTTTAAAAGCCGGATCAGGAACCTGCGCGACAGGAGGAGGTGGTGGCACAGTGGCAGGGGGACGAGAAGTCCCTGTCTCTTTAATCTCCACCTTATTTGTCCTCTTCTTAAGAAGAAGTCTTAGGTCGGACATCTCTTCCTCCGAGGAGTCTTCTGGTATTGTTGTTAGCAGTATGGGGGGTCGAATAAAAGATTGCCTGTCCGCCTCTTCTTCGGAGTCCGAAGGAATGACGTGGACCCCTCCTTCACTCTCGCCTTCAAATTTAAACTTATCGATTTGCTCGTCCAAGGAAGTGGACGAGGATCCGACTCGTTCTCTCACAGCCGGCTGAGCAGGAGGAACTTGTTGGACTGGTCGGACGAGCAGCGGAACACCCTGGGGATTAGGGTGTGGAACTGGTGGGAGATCGTAGGGCGCAAGAAAAGCCTTCCGTGCAACGTCTATACGCTGCAATCTGTAATCGCCCTGAATAATGGCGTTCCCCGCTGGTTGGACGTCTGCTGGCTTTGGAGTATAGCCGAGTATCAACGGAATAGACCTCAACTGCCTATCTTCGCTGACGTATATTTCCGAGCGCAGTAGGTAGTTGAGGGCTTGTACGTTGATAAGACTCAGCCGAGGTGCAGTATGTGCTTTATCTGTAAAACAAACAAGGCAAACCAATTAGAGAGCAGATACAAATACAAACCAAGAAGTAGTTGCAGAAGGAAAAAATCCTAAAGCTATGGTTAGAAACCCTAAGTCCGAGAGGGCACACCTGGCTCTCCTGGCCTGGTCGGACAATGCAGACCGTCATGCCATTCGCCCGAGACAACCAAATAGTCATCTTTCATCCCCTTATTGGATTTGGGAAGGCAGGAGAACAGCCTTACGACATCGGAGCAAGATTTAAGGTAGTACCCCCCTCCCCTTTGGCTACGACATTCATACATATATGCTAAGTCGTGCCAGGTTAGCCCTAAGCCTAACTGCTCATTTACGACGTCGATGGCCCCTAATATCTTAAAGGTGTTGGGTGCGCACTGCTCGGGAGAAAGCCTATGGTTGATAAGATAATTTCGGGTTACGGGACCCATTGGAATGGTCATTCCTCCCTCGAGAAAGGCGATCATAGGAATTACGACCTCTCCCTCCGCTCGGTCTAGTAATAGTCCCTCTGGGGGACAATACTTCAAATTTACCCCCTGAGGGATATGGTAGGTTCTTTTGAAGTCCTCAATTAACGCCGGGCTATCTACGAGGTACTTGTATTTACCCATTTTTGCAAGGGAATGGAGAGAATAATGAAAGAAATGTGACCGAAGAGAAAATAAGGACTCAGGGTATGATAAGACTTACTATATCACAAGCAAGACGAATTCGCTAACTGGAAATGTGCTTTAGAGAGGGACCCTGAAAGCAAAAGAAGCAGAAATCCGAGAAGGAATGAAGTGCTTTGGAAGGCAGGAACTCTCTGGGAACTTTGAAAACGCTCTGAATGCTACGAATGTGTAAAGTAAAAAGAATAAACTGCCTGCGGATATTTATATATGGGGACAAACGGAGCGGTGTCATTCATCTCACACGAATAGCGAGGACAAACCCCAACCGTCTGATCCGCGATCCACCGTTGGATACGAGAGACAGAGCCGCCTGGAGTAATTGATGTAACGCCTTGGGAATGGAAGATCTACAGTAGCAATGATGAGGCGCGCGTCTCCATAAGCTCGCGCGTATAAGCAGGGGTACTTATGTCATTTGGTTTTCATTTTTATTTATTTTCTCTATTTTATTTTTCTGTTGTTCCCGCCTATCTAGTCAAAATTATTCTTCCTTCCCGCTTGCGTGGGAAAGAAATAAAATTTTAAGGGGCTGATGTGGGGGAGAAGAATCCAGGCCCAACATTATTAAAGCCCAACATTATGAACCAAGGGCCCACGAAACGGCTGTCTTACACCCGAAGAGAGAGAGAGAGAGAAAAAGGGTGAGGCCGAGCTAGGAATGGGATCTTCATGAAAGATCATCGCTGTCCGAGGAAGGCATTTCCTGTCCGAGGAGAGTATTACTTGTCCGAAGAGGACACATCACTTCAGCAGGAAGTCCCAAGCCATTTGGGTACGAGAAAAACCAGTGGCTGTCCGAGGACTTCATCAGATCAGGATAAACTCAAAACAAAGGATGGGAACGATAAGAATGAAGAAATATCTAATAGAAAGGCTGCTACCACCGTATTTAATGCACTACAACAGCTTTTCTAGCCGCATTTATGTGGAGAAGACCTCTGAACAGTGCACCCTCAGCTACCGTCACTCCCAAATAACTAAAGCATACCCATGATGTGACATACACTCAAGTAGATACACAGATGAAGAACAAGTGGACGATGAAGATGGTAGGGAAGGGCACTATATAAAGAAGAAGAGATCCTGATAGAGGGGGGATGAGAGAGAAGAAAGAAAAAGAAAAAGAATAACTTTACTGTAGCCCTAAACCTTGTAACCATTGATTGTTCAATGAAACACCTCCTCGGACATTGACAAAAGAGTTTCCTTGGTGTTATTTTATGTCTCTTTTCTGTTTAATGTGATCCTGTCCGTCATTGTTTATATCAGACCCAGTCCAGCTCTTTCACCCACCCTCTACAAATTTATTGTGCAAGGTCCGTTGGGCCTTTGGTCCAGACTTGTGGGCTTAGGTTCCAAATTCGTTCCTTACAGATGGTATTTAACACTTGTAACCAAATAATAATTATCTCATATATTTTGTATGTATGCAATCTCTTCATAATATGTGAATTTCATATTGTGTGTGATTCACGTATTTGTAAAAGACATAATGCATATATCGAATGCATGAGACATTTTCTTCTTAACCATAACCATACATTTTTTTCTCCTTTTATATAAGAATGAATAATAATTCGTTAGGTTTGAGGCAAGTCTAGACACGTCTCCACAGTTCAGATTTAAATTGCCATCGCTATAGACAGTCACTATCAAATACCCTCCTTGACCATTGGCTGCAATTGTCAATAACCCCAACAATTCTGAAATCTGAATTCCTCACGAACTAGAAGAGCTGCCCCGTCAGTTTACCTCCTTACAATGTGATTGCAGAGTAGTCTGGCTATGACTAGGATTGGGCCCAGGCCTTTTAGTTTTAGGAACAGATTTCCTTAGGATAGGAATCTGTGAGTGCATGACCCCAGGATAATTGCATAACAGGCTTTATGGGCCAGTCTAGTACTTTGACATTTTCACAATTTGAGAATTGTGCTACACTTCGAATGGCAATAGGGATTGAGGAGGACCTTAATGATGTCTCTCATTTTTCCCCCTTACAGATGATAAAATAAATTGATTTATTATTATTATTATTTTTTTTTTTTTTTTGTCTTTCCATATCTTTATAAAGGACATAGATAGAATAAAATGACAGAAAAAATGCAAGTGACATAGAGATATTGCACCATGCAATATTGCTAACAGAGATTGGACTACATTCTTTTCCTTTTATTAAAAAAAATGGAAGAAAAGAAATGAAAAGAAGATAAAGATAAAGAAAACATGAAGGCCTTAACGGGAGATTTGGAAGTAGTGAATGTGGGCATATAGGGACTGCTTTAAATTGAAACTGTTCAATTTGAAATAGCAGAAGAGATGAAGTTTTTCTAAAAAATATTAAATTTTGTAAAAATGTGTAAAACTCATGTTTTACTCCTTAAATCCAACATGTTACATCATCTTATCACATATTTAAGAATAAGCACAACCGCACCCAATCAATTCTATTATCCATGTATGTATTAAAAAAAAAAAAAAAACTATTACCCATGTATAAATCCAACCAAATTGGGAGTTTATTTAAATGTTATTAGGTGTGATAGAATGTATTAAAATTTAAGTAAAATACTATTGTAGCAATCTCTTATTAAGTTTTTATTTTTACCTCAAATTAAATTACACGCTTTCCTCAGCCCCCAAAAAAAAAAAAAAGCTTAAGTTATTTATAGGCCCACTTCTTTTTATAAAATAATAGAAATTGCACTTTTCAACTGTTTGTCCAACAATCTAATTTATGTGAGCAATATGTGGATTTTAGTTAGCTCAACTGGTAAAGTCTCTGATGGTTGAATGAGAGATCTGTAGCTCAATCTCCGCCTACATCAAAAACTGATTAGTGTCTTAGTCTAATGATAAAGAGTTATCATTAAGAGTAGACATAATAAGTTGAAACTCTCAAAAAAAAAAAAATTATGTGAGCAATATTAAAATATGGCCTAGATTGCATTTGGACCATGCACCCAACATAATAAACATTAATAATAATTGATAATTTGTTTTCTTTTTCAAGGTTAACAATTGAAAATGTGTTTTTTTTCTTCTTTAATGTTTGTTTGTTGATTAATCCAATAAATTATCATCATTAATTTTATTGTGATTTTGTGCAATATGTTTGGTTTTTTTTTTCTTTTTTTTCTTTTTTTTTAAAGACTAACTTATAACACAATAGAACTATTTAATATGGAATAATGAACATATATTTTAATTTGTATTCATAAATTATGAGAAAGTCAATTGCAAAATTTGATTTTTTTTCAAAAGAAGAATTTTTCAAAAGAAAAAAAATATAAATAATTCACAAGCCGATGTTTGATGTTTTGAAAATTCTTCAAAGAAAATTGAAAAATCACCACAGCACCAAGTATCAATCTAACTTTGGTTTATACTTTGGCCCCCTCAAATTCAAATTCTGGTTTCGTCCATGTTAGTACCTTTGCTAGCTGCGGAATTCACTGCCTACTCTACTAGGAGCCAGGAGGGAATTATGCGGCACCTTATAATGGAGAAATAAATTCATACATGTTGTGTAAAGTTTAAGCAAATGTTTATTTAAGAATAAATATTTTCCTTTTACCTTTTGAGTTCTTGAATTTAAAATATTTTTTAATTTTCGTTTTGATAATGGAGAAATATCATTAATAAAAGTAGTTAGGAAGTAATAAAGATTATGCTTTAGAAATATAATAAAATTGAGCAAAAGAATATGGCTGACTTTGAGTAATCTTTTAAGAATTCATAACTGACCCTAAAATCTTGGGACTAAGAGTGTGTTTGTTTGGAAGTGAAATAAGGTGAATAGTAAACTTTAGAGAGAAAATGGGAAGGAAAACTTTTTTGAAGTATGTTTGGTTGAGTGGGGAGGAAAGAAAATAAATTGTGGATCCTATGTGTTTTTTGCCTTGGCCCACCAAAAAAATTTCTCTCCAAAATGGGGAGAAAACTAAAGGAAGAAAATAGGGTTACTTAATGGATAAAAATGCCCATGAGTAAATTTATACAAACTCACTTTTCTCATCCCTTCACTTTTTCACTTCCAACCAAACAAAAATGAGGGAAATTAAAATCTTTTCTATCCTCCCACTTTGTCATCCTCCCATCATTTTCCATCCTCCCAATTTGACATCTCTCCAATCAAATGGACCCTAAGAATTTGCTTTTGTTGTTGTTGTAGTATTTTAACCATGCAGATTTTGTTTTATAAGTTGTTGTAGTTGTAACATTTTCATATCAAATAATTAAAATGAATATGTTGGCAACCTAAATGTAAAACTGTGGGAATTAATATAAAAGATAAGGAGTTAATCAAATGTGTACTCTCATATTAATAAGGGGAGAGAGAGAGAGTGAGAGACTACTTTATTATTTCTGTGTAGTGATTAATGAGTTGAAATGTATTGAAGGAGATATTGAAGCAGATAAATGCATAAGGAAAATGAGGAAGGTAAAGGGAGAAGATAAATATGTATTTTTGTTCTCATTTAATGTCTCTCCCCTAAAAAAATTACTATTGGTAAAAATATTTATGGAATGTGTAGTGCTTGTCATGTTGGTCTGTATGTTCTTTTATGACACTTCTGCTCCCCCAGGTCCATAAATGGATCACTTCAAATATTAAGCAAGTTTTGGATTCTCTCTCTTGATGGGATTTTGGGTTTGTCCGTAAAGAAACAAATTTTTGACTTACAATTTGACCCGTTGGATGGCAGTTTGTAATTCTGATGGGCCTTCTCTCATCTCCTCTCAACCTCCATGACCATGGATCCTTCCCTTGAGGTTGGAGATGAGCCGGACCCCCTGTCTCCCTTTCTCTCAATACTGTATACTCAAAAAAAAAAAAAAAAGAAGAAGACCAGTAACAAAGATATGGTTTAGCTATTGTTTCTTGTTGCATGTTGCAAGCTGTGCTTTGCTTGTGTACTTGCAACTAGTTAATCTGTCACAGGTACAGGTTTTATGTATTTATCCCTAAGACATGGATAGTGCCATTGAATATTTCTTTCTAGTATTCGTATCATTATATGTTTTGGAAAGTTACAGAGAGGTCAAGGTCTTTTTGAAGCAATAATCTCATGTGTGAAACATTTTAGGAGAGAAAAAAGTGCAGACACACAAGGAGAGAGTTGACATTTTCTCTTCCTAGCGTGGAATAAAAGCAATGTTACAGAATATTTTATTTTTCACACTTTGATAAGGTGAAAAGGTTGTGGTTGGAACATCGCGTACAAATAAACCCACTCCACTTTTATTAGAACTAATAACAACCAGATCAACAATAGCGAGAGAGTGTCATTAGAATTATTGTTGTTCTTTGCAAGTCTTGGACAAGGCCTGAGAGTTTAGCTACATTCGGGAACAAGTGAACTGAACTATTTGCTTCCTGTAAGCCCTTTTTTATTTGTAACTTCTCTGAATGTGAATATTACAAATCTTTAAAGGAAGAGATAGCAGCAAAAAGTGTATCCATATTTCCTACATCCTTCTTTTGAGTAAATTTTCTCGTTGATAGTAGTGAACTACTCTTTCATCAAGCAATCAAATAACAGTGTTTTGATTTTGAAGCATGTTGGATCAGGCAATCGAAAGTAGTAGCATACGACAACATTCACATGGACATCATTTCTAACCAAATTGACCAATACTACTCTCTCACATACACAAAGAAACCGCATGCTTGAACCCCCAAGCTTTTGAGAACAGTGTTGCCATTCTACTCCTTAATTTTCCTTTTCATATCACTTTCTCATAATATATCTCCATGACAAGGTATGCTGTTTTGTATAACAAAATCAACTCAAGTTTAAATCACTCGCCTATGTCCTAACCACCAACCAACCAAATGCTATCTAACAAATGAAGATATTGCTAGAAATTCCAATGATCTTGATGTGTCAAATTGAAATCATGATCTAACTTCAAATTCCCCTGCACGTGTGAGAGCTCGAAAACCTTTGTAGGGACGATTAGGTAGATTCTTCAGATCAAGTTTATCTATTTGTAGGCCAGAGAGGGCAACACCCATAATTCTAAACGATACTTGAAATGTGGGAAATACATGAAGGCGCTCTAACCCTGTTTCAAGCACAAAAGTTCCAGACATTGAAGGGGCCTTGTCTTTTGGGATCCGTCCAATTGACCATGAGCAGGTCTGCAGAAGCACACCAACTATATATAATTAATTTCTAATAAAAGAAATATCATAAAAAAATGCATCTTAAGTTCTTAACCTAGGAGTTCTATGCAAGAATGTAAAAAACTCTATCACATGAACAGCATGCTCTATAGTAGTTTGTGAAACCCTTTATCTGTTCTTTAAGTGTAAGCGTAGCTGGTTTATTTTTGGGTCTGCAGCTCATTGCTGCTAGTGGTATTTTGTATTGTATGTTATGTAGTTCAGCTGTTTGTATCTTGTTTCTGTTTAATAAAAGTTCACATTCATCCAAAAGGAGAAGAAGAAACTAGGAATTTTATAAATACAAGCAGGCAATACCATTTATCAGAAATCTAACTAGTCATAGAAGCAGCAGTGGAGATGTATATTCTGATTTTCTAGACAAGTGACATCATGTTATCTACAAGACTATACACTTTTGGCCCTTAAAGTTTGGGTTTGTTTTCATTTTGACCCTTCACGTTTGATTCTGTTTTAGTATTGGCCCTACCATCCATTTCCGTTAGTAATCTAGTGACACTTGGCATTATATTGGTGATGTGGTTTAATCTGGCAGTTAATGGTCAGATTGCCAGCAGAAATGGACGGCAGGGCCAATATGAAAATGGAATCATAAATGAAGGGGCCAAAATAAAATTTTTGAAATGTAAAGTGTCTAAATAAAAACAACCTCAAACTTTAAGGGCTAAAGATGTACTTTAGTCTTATCTTCGATGAACAAAACAAACCATGAGAACATACATGAAAAACCATCTCTTTCCTCTGGAATCTACGTGACAAGTTTAACACCAAATACTATAACTAAAAGAAAACATAGAGTACCTTATTAGTAAGGATATTTACTGTTCCATGATTTGAAGTCAGATCAACTGATAAAATGCAAGGAGGCAGTTTAAATTGCACGGTTATTGAGTCGATTGTCTTTCCAGGATCGTTTCGTATTCCAACCATCACATTGACACGACATGTTCCCGCATCAGATGTTAGCTGTGGTTTTACATATATAGGAGTACTCTTCAACTTTTTAACCCTGTATAAATATAAACAGATTGTTTAAACTAAAATACAAATATACAAGAACTAATTGGCAGATTATAAAAATAGTGATCGTCCTTGCTTCCCCAAACCCACCCATGTCACCCATATACATTTCTGTCTGGTACACAAATTATATAACTCTTGTCAGTAAAAGATAAAACTATAGCAGAACTCCACCGCAGTCAAAGAATTAATAGTTAGGGGATTAATATCTCCTCAACAACATACCTGTAACTCATGAGCTTAAACTGTCCATCTGGAGGCACAAATGATAGAATTTGATGGGACTCCCAAGGTCGAAACCGAACGCAGGGATGGAATCTCACATCATCCAAGATGGAAGGGTTTGCAAATGAAAGAGTTAAATCAGGAAGACCTGAGAGATGGGAGTTCACTTGAACTTCACCATAAATCTCACATTTCACCAATGCTCCATCCCTGAGTAGAATTCACAAGCAGAATATTAATTTTTTTTTATGGAACAAAAAAATATTACTTAGCACATCTCAAGTGTGAAACAATGCAGTGTAAATATATCAACCATACTGATCGAACTACTAAATAAGAAAGTTTTTATAAGACATATGTGGGACTCCAATAGTCAACGTAACCATAAAATGCTGATATATTTAGATTTAAAAAGGTCATTATCACATCAAAAACTCACATAAGCAGCATGAAGAAGCAAAACTATATGAATGTTCAAAAAAGGAATGTGATGCTAGATAATACACTTTAAAACAAGAATTAAACAACAATGTTTCATCAATTACCAAGAAAATGTGTTGCCCTCTCTAACACACCAATAATATTTGGCTGGCTGAATCCATGTGTAGCAAATTATTCATTATTCTAGAATTGACATTTCAAGTGGATGGAAACTAATCAAATCTCATTTTTCCAGCAGTCTAAAGGTAAGAACCTAATTCTCCATATTCAAATCATCAAATAAAGTATCACTTGAAGAAGCCATGTTTAAGCTAAACCTACTCTCATACCTGTTAATAGTTGCATCCATTTCTTCAACCAGATCAACATAAACTTCATTATTAGCATATTTTGGGTCTGAAGTTCTCCATGGAACACAGGATGCTGTTGCACCCGGAAGGGTTTCACTGACATTGGAACTATTACCAGTCACAACACTCAACACTTTGCTAACAATGTTTGGCTGGGCTATCATCTCTCTCAGTATGTTAGGCTCTGTAGTTAGAGGGAAGCCATTGTCTATCATCTCATCCAGAAGCTGCAAGTACAAACAGACATGGTGTATTCAACCCAAGACAAATCTAAACAATGTGAAACAACATAAATGATGAAAATTAACGGCAACATGGATGAAAGGGGAATAGTCTGAAAAGACAATTAGAAAAATTAAAGATTTATAAACAGAATATCCAATTATAAAGAAACTTCATTTTTAATAAAAATTATAAAGAAGCTTCATTTATCAATAATGTTATTATCTCTTTAGTTTGATCATCCAAGATGCAGTGAAGTTAACCCAAATCAGCAGTATGATTCGTACTTATCAGATATCTGTCCATTCAAAAGATAATATTTTTAACCAATTCTAAAGTGGAGAACTGAGCCATTTCTTCATGCCTTTCTTTTGAACCATAAAATGAACATTTACAATATCAAATTAAAAGATGCTATTTCCTCATTAAAGAGGAGAGTGACAATATTAACCTCAACGAGTAGTCCATATTCTAACCACTAAACAGAGCATGTACGAAAGACAAATCCATCACCAAATGAATGATAACTTTTCTGCGTTTTCTTTAACTCTAAATCCAAAGCAAGTTTAGTTTGAAAATCCCACATAGATTACACTTGTGGCCATAATAAAACTCATCCTTGCAACAAATGTACATACAAATTCTACTGAAGATCAACTCTAATGATATCACCGAAAATAACAATCACCCAATAAGGTTTATGTAATAAAAGTACCTCATATACAATGACAAAGTTATCCTTTATCACATCTTCATTCAAACCTCCAAGATAATCTGAGAGTACATCAGCTACTCTGCAAAGAAACTAAAAAAAAATGGTTGAAGGTGAAGGAACTCTAATTCATTCAATGCACACAAAAAAGAAAATATTTATCAAAAACTTTATACAGCTAGAAAATCTACCTCAATGGCCATCAAAGGCGGCATTTCAACTTGCGTGCAAGCCAAAAATGTGATCCCTTCGCGAACAACTTGGAATAGATAATGAGTTGGTGATGCAATTACTGGTTGTAGCTATATACAAACAGAAAATAAAGTTCAAAAGGAGGGACAATAAACAAAAACTAT
The DNA here is from genome assembly GCA_030445155.1 of Quercus variabilis. NCBI lineage: Eukaryota > Viridiplantae > Streptophyta > Magnoliopsida > Fagales > Fagaceae > Quercus > Quercus variabilis. Next base: position 7,463,175 of record CP129447.1, read on the forward strand.
TATAATGAGAAGTTGAGAACCAGAATTCACACATCTCAAATAAAGCACAAAGCTAAGAATTCAAGAAAACCAAAAAAAATTATTACAAAAACAACACATTTTAAAAGACATGACTAACATACACAAAAGGCAACCAAGTCAACTAGAATTATATGCAAAACTAAAAAAAATTAAACTCCTGAAATCACAATGTTAATATAAAGCAAAAATTTCATAAAACAAGCATAAATTCTAATATCAAATTCCAAACACAGTACAAAAAAAACAAACACAGTATGCACACACCACCTAAACTAACAAATAAACAGTAATTAATTGACATTGACACCCAGAAATTAGAATCTAAAAATGAAGCAAACCTTGTTCAGAAACTTTGAATTCAAAGAGATCAGAAAACCAAACAGGCAAACACAGAAACAACTAAATCCAGCTCAAACTATTCACAAAGCTGAATTTTGATGAGAAAATAAATCCAGAAACCAAAAGAAGAACATAAATCTATCCAAAAATAACAACAACAAAAAAAGAAAGTAATTTACAGGTACCTTGAAGGAATCACCTTGAGAAATGGCCTGCCCCCAAAACCAATCACATATAGACCGATCCACTCGATGCCCAGTTAGCTGTTTCTCAAGCATTACCTCTCTGTGCAATCCAAAATTCACAAAAAAAATTGAAAAAACCAGTCTTTACAACTCAGACCCATCAAAGAACTAAAAATCATTCACCAAAAGAAAACACACAGACATCAGAAAAAAGATTTTGAAATCCAAAAACTTTTATGGGGTTTATATGATTTGCCAAGTCTTAGTCTTTGTAGCCAATAAATCTAAAGAAGCTTGGAATTTGAAACTGCTTGAAAGTAAAAAAGAAAAAATGGGTCTTACCCAGAATCCGATAGAAGAAATATGCACTGCAACATCTCCCTCTTTACCAGAAGAATTACGAGCTAGTTGAAATGGGTGCGTTGTTTAGTGTTGTGTGGTGTTGTGTTGTTTTCAGCTATGCCTATGAGCAATTGTTTTGGCCTTTCTATTGTATAGGAAATGTGGGAATGAATGTATTACGATGAAAAAATTTTGATTTTCAATTATAAGACGTGTTTATGCGGATGGACAACGGATCAGCACTGCCAGAGTAATAAGTTCTCAAAGGTTGGCCCTTTTGTCCTTTTTTTTTTTTTTTTTTAATATTTATTTTATCCTTCCTTAGATTTTATAAAATTGTATAAAAAAATATTTTTATATAAGAATTATTTATATTATAATTTTTAAAAAAAATTTATTTAATTATAATTGAAGAAAAAAAGGAACCATTTGTACTTAAAATTTTATCTTTTATTAATTAAGTATTAAAGACAAGTAAGACTTGGTTTTGAAAGGGCAAAGAAAAAATAGGAGTAACGATACAAAATTTTCACACTTTCTCACAAGGGTTAATGGTGGAAAGTTATGATTAAAAAAAAAAACATTTTTATATAGATGCATTACTAATATCATTTTTATTAATATTAATTATGAAATGACATTTCACAATTATAAAAAAATAAAAATTATGAACATTTTTGTGCCGCTAAACTTTTTTTTTTTTTTAATAATGAAAGAGCCAGAATCTTGCTTAATCAATATTGTAAATGAATTCAACTAATGGGTTGATTTTCATATCTGATTTTATCAATTAAATTATACAGATATAAATACTTTTCCCTTTTTTCCTAAATAATGAGGAATATTTAATATTAAAAAAAATCAAGAACAAGTGAGAGGAAGAGTCACAATCTCCTTCTGAAGGGAACAAAACAACATCTGGTATGGAGGAGGTGGGAATCTTTCCTCTTAGATTACAAAAGAAGTTTGGTGGATAACAACATGAGCAAGAGAAAAGGATTTTATTGTTCATTTTGCTCCTCCTACTCATGTAAATTATTGATTCCTTTACATTGTCCTTGTGTGTTTAATTGGTTTAGTGAAACCCTTGAAACCCCCCTCACACCTCTATCCTCTTTATATATATGAAATTGATGATTTAGTTTTAGGGAAAAGTGTTGCATTTCACGGTTAAGTTGTCCCCAATTTTAGTTGTCATTTCATGGTTAGTTGTAGAGTTGGTACTTTTTGATATTGCTAAGCCTAAACTTACAGCACAAATATATGTATAGCTGCTGTGATACTTCCCCAACAGATTTGATGCCAATGATCACAAGGTTGGGCTAACTTTTGCCTAGAGGGTTCCAATGAAAGCAGCCGCCATATGAGAACGCAAGGCAGAATGGCAGATAAAAGTCTTGCATAATGAGTCATGACCAGGCCCTCGGCCTCATTACAACCCAAAACTGAAATAAGCAAACAATTTACAGGCAAACTAGCATCTCATCTTTCTACTACTGCATTTCGTATGCTCTCAATACAATTATACAAACCATTAGAGATTTTTTACCAAAAAATAGAAGTCAAACAAAATTTCTAAGCTGCTGTCGTCTATACCATAACACAGTTCAATAGGATTCCAATTAATGGCCATTATAATGAGCATTTACATGACTCTTCCACTTCTCAAAATCTCTCACAAGTGCATTTCCCTTTTATTTCCTTCTTCCCCAGTGAATGATTCAGACAACACTGAATGCTGATTGTATGGTAGATGAGAACTGAGATGCAATGGTCTGAGAAGCAAATTGTTGAATCTTTTGCTTAGCATCTGAAAAGGAACACCATGTGTTTTTCATTGTAAATGTTAGATCTTCAAAAGATATGAATAGTTAGATCACAAGATGGATAAGTATCTACAAATGATAAAAGGTGGCAATAATGCTTAAAGTTGCAGCTGTAATTTGTGTACTCATTAAATCACTCCTTTGTGTTCCACTTATGTTTCAAATAGGTATATCAAGATGATTGCATTTATGGGAACATTATTTTGAATTCATTTAATAGTTTCTAGTAATAAACTTCCTAACTTATTTTTGGGGCATTTTGAGCCATAGCATTGTAAATGTTGCATAGTCTAATCCAAAATCCTTTTGAGAAAAAGAACGCAGAGCTATATGTTGATGCATACACAAGTACAAAGCTCAAGAGGAATTCAGAGACCCCCCCCCCCCCCCCCCCCCCCTCTTTTATTAAAGAGTTGTGCCAAAATAGACTTTGAGAAAATTAATCATCTTTTCCCTTTCAAGACAATAAGTTAGAACTTACCTTTAAAAATCGGCTTGCAAGAGGAGGGTGCCCAAGAACTTATAAACACATGATTAAGCTTATACTTAATCCTTGTGGGACATTAGAATCATAACATACTAGCAACATTGACCTATTAGTAGCCCTTTCTCTTTTTGGTGGTTCCACTAAGGCAACCAATTTCGTTCCAAGTGACATGGCTTGTCACTATTCCTTTCCAGAGAAGGTGGCTCATCCAATACCAAATCTTACAAACCTAAGAGTAGAATTCACCCTTGAAAACCGGGTTGCAAGGGGAGGGTGCCCAAAAGCTTATAAACACATGGTTAAACTTATACTTAATCCATGTGAGACACTAAAATCATAACGGGATCTTTGCTTGCTTACTAGAATAATTTAAGCTCAACTCATCATGAAGTCATAAACCAACACACAGCTTCAAACCTAAACATAATTCTTTCAGGCCATGGATTTTTGATTGAATAATGAGTAAAATCTTATGTTGAAATTCCAAGTCTCATGTAAACCACCAAGCCCCATTCACCCACACCCAACCACCCCCCCACACCCCCCCCCCCCCAAAAAAAAAAAAAAAAAAAAAAATAAAACCTCCTACTAAGGATAATTATCTTCCACAAAAATATTGATTAATATGATTTTTTTTTTTTTTGGTAAGATATGATAGCTTACTATTGAAAATCCAATATTAACTCATATTTAGGAAAGAGATATTTTATAGGTCACACTTAACAACTAATATTATAAGGCTATAAAATTCTGGAAAATAAACTGCTTGCACACCTTTTCGGCATTTGGTGAAGCCAATAATATTTGCAATACTGAGGGTCAAACAAACTCCTATAACAAGGAGATAATCAGCTTGAAGCCTTATGAGAGAGAATATTGCTAACACAATCCACAGAGCCGCCTATAAATCAAAGAATAGCAGATTTAGATACTGAAACAAACTACAAAATAAAGCCAAACTACAAACAGAAAGGTCCCAGCAATACTTACTTTAAAAATCTTGTCAGCTTTAAATTCTAATCTTCAAATCCAATTACAAGAATATTCATATTCAGTTATCGCACAAAATTTCAGATCTTTATCATTTAAAATCTAGCAGTGGAACATTCCACATTTTCTTGATTTGCGTAGATCTACATGACCTACTCCCCCCCCCCCCCCCCCCCCCCGGGGTTTTGAGAAACAATAAGGAATTATGTGGGTTGTGAAATGCTATAATAAATCACAGTACTTGCTTACCGTAAGGTATAGGGTCCACCAGAACAGCCACGAATCTTTCTTGTTCATGCGGGCCAGTGACTAAAGCAAAAAAGAACCATCATATATTAGACTCAAGAACTGACAACAAATGGTATATGTTCTTAAAAGGCTTGAACATGACGACTAATAGATGGTGATGAGACCAAGTGAAGATAAGTTGACATGAGAAAAGCATAAGATGTAATACTAACCTCTTGGTCAAGAGATTCAAATTTCCATACACTTTCACCAAGATCATTTATTTCATTCCACCACCTTAACCCAACTAAAATACGCCCACTCACATTCTTGACTACCCAAAAATCAAGAGCAGCAAGAAGAACAGTCACCACAAAAATGATGACAAAGTTACTAACAAATAGGGCAGAAAGAATGTAAAACGCCAATGAAGCAGCCTGCCAAATTCAAAAAGAATGAGCTTATGTATTGAAATAAAATTTTTCTTTTAAAAAAAAAAAAAACTGAAAAGAGGAAGATAACCAGGTATACTAGACCTTGAAAATAACATGAAAGAAACATGTCTTCGGGTTGGCATAATTTTCTACTGCAGTCTGCACATGAGAGTAAGATTGCATTATCTAAAGGGAAGAATATCTTTGAAACAAGCCCAAAATAATTAAATAGGCCTATTTAAACATTACTCTGACTTACCAAGATCCTGTATAAACAAAACTAGAAATTTTTAAAACAATTATCAAAAAGATTTCTATAGTCCATGCCAAATGCCCAACCAAAATTGAACTCTTTCTTAATAATGTGAAAGGGATTCAAAAATAGTTCTTCTTCTTGTGCCAAAAGTACCTGAAAATTTTCCCTCTTAGAGATTGAACTTTCAAGTTTATTTCATGATCTTACTGCTGTTTGTCCCCAACTAAGCCAAATAGTTATATTAGCCCTACAAAAGTCAATTTGAATGCCTTCTTGGCAAGTCAACAATGAAAAATTTCTTCTAAATCCAATTACCTTTCTTCTTCAATTCCAACTTATTTTCCTTTCATTCATTTTCTCAGAAGCCAAAAGCAACCCCATTACAGTTTTAACAAATTCTCAGCATGTACAACCCAGCACAGCCAAACTTCCCACTAAACCAACCCAATTCAGACATTTGAATAAATTAGATAAATCTGTAAATTCCTTAGTCTTTAAATTACAGCTAAGACAACACAATATAATTGTAGGTTTATGTGTGTTTAGTCCACAATTACATCAAGTTTCCTATTATTTTCTTTGTCAATACCATCAGAACCAAATGTATAATTAACTTTATCACCAATCAAACAAAAGGGTAAGCTAAAAAACCCAAATCCCAAATCCAAAACCCAGATCTAATTACCCGCCAAAATCATATTTTTCACCATACACACATATATACATACATGAATATAGAGAGAAAAAAGATACTATTACATAAAAAGAAAGTGAGTCAACTCACCGGGTTGAGATCCACGCTGGCCATGCCGGAAAAGCTCGAGAAATCAAAAAGTTTTGGTCTTTTGGGAAATCAATCTCTCTCTCTCTCTCTTTCTCTCTCTTGAAATGGGGAGAGATTTTCAGAAGGAAAATGTTTTTCTTTCTTGGACCGGGTTTCCTTTTCGCAGATCCGACATTTTTTGAGATTTGCAGAATAGCCCCTGAAGTATAAAAATATTACTGATTTTTCTCGGCTCTAATTTATGATGCCTCTCTAAATTTTGGGTCACAAGTCACAATATTTTTCACACTGTTAACATGATTTGTTGTAAATTTGTGATTAATAAGTAATAGATTGAACAACATTTAGTTAGTATTTTTTGAGAGATCGAATAACATTTAGTTAAAATGTATATTTTTAGCTACTTTCTTCTAATGTAATGAGAATTGAGACCCATTTGATTCTTCATTTGACAAGTTCAATCAAGTATCCATTGGCATATTATATTGTGTCCTTAAGAACTTCTTGTTAATAAGAAGACTCTAAAAACACTTTAAAAAAAAATTGATAATTACAATGAAGTTTGAAGAGAAGTATTTGAACTCTATATATTTTTGTAAAAAACATGAGAGGAGTCATTGAATAACAATTTATTTGACCATTCCCTTTTACCATTTGCTATATCACAGAATTTATTCATATGATTAATTGAGATTTCTTAATGGTCGTGGAATGATTTAATAGATCATAATCGAAATAAAAGAACAAGGGATCCTCTTTTTAAGTTAAAAAAAAAAAAAAAAAAATCAAAACTGTCACAATTCGTAGATGTAAACATTTTCTCAATTCTACACAGTTTATTTTACCTGGAAAAAAAATCAATAATGTTGTTGCAATCTTTTTTGCTAAGGTAAAGTGGATAATTCTTCTCAAAAAAAAAAAAAGTGAGACAAAGCCTATTCATAGATTTTATCCACTTTACCTTTTTCTTTTTCTTCCTCTTTTTTTTTTTTTTGGTTACATAGTAGGATCTTTACACTATTGGTCTCTGAATTTTATCTTATAAGCATAATTGATCGCTCAAGTTTCAAGTGAGTATTTTTAATCCCTCAAGTTTAAAAAATTAGCATTATTAATTCTTCTGTTAATTACCATTAGTGTCAATACTTATGTGGTTAACGAAGTAGTAACATGGCATCCTTCAAAGTATCATGGCATTTTTTTATATTAAAAAAATATAAAACTCAAATAACACCTCAGAGAATCCAAATTCCCTACACTTGATCCGATTCTTAACGGGTTACCCAAATCAAGGCCCCATTTGGTAATGTTGTTCTAGCAACGTTGTTTGTATTTTTTTTTTTTTTTTTTTTTTTGTATTTCTTGAAAATATATGTGGGTAAAAAAGTGTATGAAAATACGTGTAAAGTTGTTTAAAAATAAAAAATTATTGCTTAAAATTCCATACCAAACGGCCCCCAAATCTCTCCTGACCCAATCATCCTCCTTTATGTGACGCCATGATGCCGCCTCCATTGCCTGGCGGCAACGTCATCTTACTCCACATGATGGCAACAGCAACGTTAAGTGGTGAAAAACCCATTTTGGCTCTAGCTCTTCAAGTTTTGTCTGCCACAGCCACTACTGCTTCATTGTGCTTGCACAGCCACCAGTGTCTCACCACTTCTCCTCACCTCTCCATACAATCCCTCAAATATTGCTCTTTTTTCTCTCTTCGTAGTCACAGTCCTTTATGGCATGTTTGGATGTTTAAAAAAGGAGGGGGAGTAGAGTAGAGGGAGGGAGAGTAATGCAATTACCTTATTTGGAAGTTTTTTAAAGGATGAGGGGGAGGGGTTTGGAGGGGTTTGGAGGAGTTTGGAGGGGTTTAGACTCCCTCTAGCCCCCCAATTTTAATTCCTCCAAATTGGAGAGATTTGGAGGGGGAGTAGAGTACATAAACTATTGACTAAGTAAATTACCTAATTTACCCTTATTATATTAACAAAATTACACAAGAGGAATGGCTAATTAATCACTTCCCCCTTACTAATTTTAAAAACATCCAAATAAGGTGGAGGTGAATCATTCTCCTCTACTCTCCTCCCCACTACTCCCCTTCCCTCTACTCCCCTCTACTCTCCTCCCTCTCTAAACTTCCAAACAAGCCATTAAATTAGATTATTTATATTTTTGAAATTTTAGATCTTCTTGTTATCGTTATGCACACTATCTATTTGTATTTATGCTTGAACGATTGAACCATCATTTGGCTGATTCTCCGAAACTATGTGTATGTCATATTGTTGGCATTTTTTTCATAATTGTGTTTTAGCATTTTATTGTTTTGGTGGTGCGTTCATACTAGATTGTGATTCTCCTTTTTTTTTGTTGAGATAAAAGATATATAATTGTATTAAAGAATTGAAAAGAAGTATACACTTACAGTCTTGAAGATAGAAATGGCGAGGCAAGGAAAGAAGGGAAAAAAAAAAGGATCTGCAAATCGTATGAAAAGCAATACAAATATCAAAAAAATGCATAACAACAACTAACAAAGTGGTTTTAAAGCGTTGAAGAGTGATGGTGAACGGTGATATTCTTTGATCATAGATCTCATAGGTAATTTGGGAGATTTGATTTGGGTAACCCATTTGGAACTTGTTCAGGTGTTGGATTATCGATTTATGATGTGTTATTTGAGTTTTGTAAATTTCTAATAAAAAAAGACATCACATCACTATTCTGTTAGTTACATTATTGCTCCATTAGCCATGAAGACATTAACAGTAACTACAGTTAACAAAAGGATTAATAAAGCCTATTTTTTAAACTTTATGGACTAAAAGTGCTCACCTGAAACTTGAGGGACCAATTGCCCTCGCATAGTAAATTTCAGGAACCAATAATATAATTTTGCCTTTCAAGTATTTTAATTTCCATTTACTTCTTCATGAACATAACAACGGATTAATTTAACAAAAGATTAAAAGGCCTCACAGTTACTAGAGAAAAATCATTGGTCATGTGATAAATAAATATGTATATAAATAGTCGTATAAATGATCACAAAATAAATCGAAAGAAATTCAAACTTTATTTCTTCGTTATTCCATCTAAACTAGGACTTGTAGCGAAATTAAAGCCAAGCCAAACATGTTGACGTTTGACTTATTTTAGTTACATTGATACGTTGGAGCTTTAGATGGAGTTTTGCTTTAGGTGTAAGCTTGAATTTTTAATGTTTTAAAACGAACTTGAACTTCTTCACAAAGTAAGTTACATTCATTGTTACAACCGTCAATTGAAAGAGACTTGTCTTTCTAGTAACGGAATTGAATACCAGCTTAGGGGTTTCTCTAAAAAAAAAAAATGAAAAAAAAAAAAGCAGCTTAGGGATCAAAGTATACACTGAAAATGTACTAAAGTATTTGCTTACCATTTAATGGTATAATTTAGCAAATGGGCTTGGTCATCTTGTCATTGGGTTTACCTTTAGGTCCAACCTCTTGGGCTTTAAGATTACTACAATGTCAAAATCCAGAATTTTGGAACCAAAAAGCTATGTCAATTGGGCTTAAAATTTGGTTCAATCTGTTTCTCTTTGGTTTCTACTTTCTAGTACAAATGAGAGGTCAATAGAGAGAAACTAAGAAGAAGAGGAGGCAATGACCGTTTATTTAAATGAGGGGTTAAGGATACAACCAATGTGAGTGAGGTGGGTCACTGTCTTATCCTAACTGCTAGACTGAGAGAAACCCAAGCCAAAGAAGTGATGTCTGGGCAAAAAAACATCCTTCAAAAGTTCAGTCCCCAACAGTCACAAGAAAAAGAAAAGGTGGATAGGCTATATTGGGTGGCATGGCAAAGTTGGTGGTGGTGCAACAAAAACAACCTTCTTTCTCTCTTCTTCCTTCTTCTCTCTCTGACTTCAATGGCACCAGACTCCAATCTCAAATTCAGGTTCCTCCTATATTTTTAATAGTGTGTATTTAATATAACTTTTCTTGAAAAAAGGAAGGACTTCTGATTGGTTATACTTATGGTATAAGTCTATGTATTAATTGATTATATATCAGTAATCAATATGCTTGGTAAATTTCACTTTCTTAAGTATCTTTGTAGTTTGTACAAAGTGAAGGGAGAAATGGATGACATATTGACATTGTGTCTTTGTGTGTGCATGATATTAGTTTGGATGTCTTTCTTTTTTGGAATAAAAATGAAGGACTTCTGATTGGTTATACCATGAATCTATGAATAAACTGATTTATATATTAATAAGCATTTCTGTTCTTATATTTTCTCTAGGAGGATGCTTGGTAAATTTCACTCTCTAGTATCTTTGTACAAAGTGGAGAGAGAAATGGATGACCTATTGGCCTTGTGTCTATATAATATAAGTTTGGATGCCTTTCATTCTTGGGAAAATGAAGAACTTCTGATTGGTTATGCCATAAGTCTATGTATAAATTGAATATACATCAATAAGCCTTTGTTCTTATATTTTCTCTAGGTGGGTGCTTGATAAATTTCACTTTCTCAAAAATCTTTGTACAAAGTGGAGATAGAAATGGATGACATATATATTGACATTGTGTGGTGTTTTTAGTTTTAAGTTTTGCCTGGTTTTGTTGGGACTCAGTTGTCAACTACAAACTTAGCAAGAAACTATAATTCTAGGCTCACATATGGATCACCAAACAGACCGGCTACATCTGCAATCATGGCACTTGCTTTAGTTCAATTTGAATGAACAGACTGAATGCTTTCCAAGTTTCCAGCAGTTTATATGGTATCAACAAATTCAGTGTACAAAAGATTGGTGATGATGCAAGCATAAGTCTGTCAACAGCTACTTCTATAGAGAAGTGGTTTGTCTTAAACATTAGTCAATAGAGCTGTTCCTTATCATAATTGAAATCTCCACATCCTCCTTATGCATCATATTAACTAATGCATCTCCAAACTTTCTAATTCTGGTTACAGTTAAAAAGAAAGGTATGGAAGCCAAAAGGAGCATTACATGTCTCAGCATCAAGTGCCAAGAAAATTCTCATAATGGGAGGCACCAGATTTATTGGTGTGTTTTTGTCTAGACTCCTTGTTAAAGAGGGTCATCAGGTAGTTTTCCCCCTTTGTTTTTCATTGTCTTCTTTCTTGTTCCGTTTCCCTTCCATCTTTCTGTTTCTGACAGCTTTGAATCTCTTTTGGCATATATCCATATAATCACTATATGGATGCTCAATGAAATCTGGGACACCTTGTTAATTTTAAGAGTACATTTAACTTTTGGCAGGTGACTTTGTTTACCAGAGGGAAAGCACCCATCACTCAACAATTGCCAGGTGAATCTGACAAGGACTTTGTTGATTTTTCTTCCAAGGTATGCTTTCACTTAGGATTGAAAATATCTATTAGCCAATATGAAACGCTGTCTGAATTTCTGGTTCTGGTTTCAGTAGTTTCATCTTTGGAGAAATAAATTACCGTGCTGAGTAGGTACTAAACTTGACTGTCATGCTAGATCTTGCATTTGAAAGGAGACAGGAAGGATTATGAATTTGTGAAATCCAGTCTCTCAGCTGAAGGCTTTGATGTTGTTTATGACATAAATGGTGTGTACATTCTCATTTCTGCGCCCTTCCACTATGATAAAACTTTTCATCACCAGAGGCACAATTTCTTACTCTTCAGCTTTTAAGTAATTGTTAAATTTGAGCAATTTTTCAGGACGAGAGGCAGAGGAAGTTGAACCCATTTTGGATGCACTACCAAAGCTAGAACAGTAAGTTCTCAACAGCTTGGGGAGGAGATTTCACACAATCTAATTAACCATTCATTTAATATTTTCGTTATGATCTTTAGATGCTCCACTAGTAATTAAGTTACTAGTCTTGAACTTGATTAAGACTAGTTTGTGCTCAATTTGAAATTTTTTTATGTTAATTTTTGAAATTTGTTATGTGATTCATACTAAATCATAGATCTAAATATTACTGCATAAGCAAAACATTGATAAAACTAGATAACTTGATACACTTAAAATTTTCATTTATGAGCTTTGAATGCTCCATTGGCAGTGAGTTGTTAGTCTTCACTTAATTTTAAGACTAGTTTGTGCTCAATTTGAAATGTTATATTTTAAATTTGGAGATTTGTTATGTGTTTCATCCTAAAATTTAACTACTTCTCAGGTATATTTACTGCTCTTCGGCTGGTGTTTATCTCAAGTCTGATTTACTACCCCACTTTGAGGTAAGTTAGGGATTGTGTTGCTTAGGTTACTGTTCACTTGTATCCATAAATGCAGTGAGGTTAACAAGAGATTATAAAATCACCAAAAGGAACAAGCCTTTTAGATCAAAGACAATTTGTGTATATGAAGTTTTTCAAATGATAGAGACTTAAGGAGAGGCATTATCAAAGTTAGAGAAAAAGACAGCTTCAAATTAACCCTGATCTAAACCAATGAACTTTAGGAGCTCAATCTCTGTTCAACCCAGATGCATCACTTTCAACCTTACCTCTAGTGTGACAAATATAATTTTACCATGTGAGTGCAATCATTAAGCCTTCATTGGTTGCACTAGATGACAACCCAATTTCCAACTTGTTTAATATTTTTTACTTATTTCCGTTTTCTAGATTACTTTAAAAAAAAATCTTTTCCATATCTTTTTCTAACTTGTTGGTACCTTGACCATAGACTGATGCAGTTGATCCAAAGAGCAGGCACAAGGGAAAGCTTGAGACAGAGAGCTTACTAACATCAAAGGGTGTTAATTGGACTTCTATAAGGCCAGTCTACATCTATGGACCGCTGAACTACAATCCTGTTGAAGAGTGGTTCTTCCACCGATTGAAAGCTGGTCGTCCAATTCCAATTCCCAACTCAGGGGTTCAAATAACACAACTTGGTCATGTTAAGGTTAGATAAATTACAATCATAATATGTATTGGCCTCTCTAGGGTCAGTAGTCTAGACAATTGCCCCAAGCATGCTGAAGCAATTCCAACAACTCACATAAGTATACAACATGCCCATGAGATTTGGCTCAAATGAAACTTCCTGATCTCATAAAAATTGGTAGAGAATGAGATTGTGAGTTCAAAACACACAAAAAGTATGAAGCTTACCACTACAAAAAAAGTACATAACACACCTTTAGCAAGTTGCACATGATATTCTTGAGCTAAGAATTTGAAGAATGATATATACAGCTTTTTAGAATTCAATGTATTTGAATGTGAGAGGATGTTAATGTGACATAGTTTTGCAATCCAGGACTTGGCTAGAGCTTTTATTCAGGTGCTTGGAAATGAAAAGGCGAGCAGGCAAGTCTTCAACATCTCTGGAGATAAGTACGTCACCTTTGATGGATTAGCAAAAGCATGTGCAAAGGTAATTCTTGCAAACAATTTGCAAAATGGACACACAATTAAGGAACTTTATGATTTGCTGATATGTAGAAAACTTTCTTCCATGTACTTTTCTTCTTTTGGTTATTTATTATTCATTTGTTTTGACTTGGGACAGGCTGGTGGATTTCCTGAGCCTGAGATCATTCACTTCAACCCTAAGGAATTTGATTTTGGTAAAAAGAAGGCATTTCCATTTCGTGATCAGGTACATATTGACGTATAACATAGCTGAAAATGTGAATAATATAGATAAGGGCATAAGCAACCTTAGGTGCTTCACCTTAGGTTCCTCTATTAAATTAAATATATATATATATATATATATGACTGCATTGGATTCAATTGTCATTGGGAAAAAAACATTGTTTGTGCTGCATTGATCAATACAACTATGTGTTTGAATTTAATTGGGAACCTAACATACAACAGCTAAAGAACTAACCTAAGTCTTGCCCTATTGATAAATAGCCTATGATATACATAAAAGGACCTCATATTTGTATCTTACTAATATGGCACCTTCTTTACCACTTGTTACTGATGGTATCATCATTTTGTTAACGCAATGCAGCATTTCTTTGCATCAATTGACAAAGCAAAAAGTGTGCTTGGGTGGAAACCAGAATTTGACCTAGTGGAAGGGCTTGCTGACTCCTACAACTTAGACTTTGGTAGGGGAACATTCAGGAAAGCGGCCGATTTTTCAACAGATGACTTGATTCTGGGCAAGAGTCTTGTTCTTCAGAGCTAGACCATTCTTCTCTTTCATTCCTTTGTAGTGTTTCCTCTTTTCATCCAATTTCCCACTCAAAGTTCAGAAGGAATAACCAACCAAATGCCATGTTTTGTAATGGGACAATGTTATCATTAGTAAAAGAAAAATTGAAAGCTACACATGCAAGTTTCAAGTCTCTATGTATGCTGTATGCATAAAGAAAAAATTATTTTTCCCATATGGGCCTTATTAATTTCCAACCTTTCAATCACAACAAACTTGAAGAATTTGTGAATCTAGGTTCTCCTCACAAAGAGAATCAGGCAATACCACTAAGCTACTACACTCTTGGTATGAAAGTGGTTCTGTTAGTCAGGTTCTTATGACTAATAAGTCATGCATTGAGAGGGGGAAGGAACCAAAACTCAAGCCACATTATTAGTGCGGAGCCTGGGCTCTGATCCTACATATAAAGCCCATCATCCATTTTGCTCTCTGGACACCTACTTTATAATTTCTGGGCCCAGAGTTCTGTGCAGCCTTCCACACATGGACAGAGGCAGCCAGCCTTCGACTTGAGGAGCAATGGCATTGCCTCCCCCCACCCCCAAATTTTTTCTTTAAAATATTACTATATACATAGGTAACATAGGCATTAACTTTAACAATTTTATTTTATAAAATTACACTTTGTTTCCTTAATAATATCATTGGTTCTTTTAAAAGTAATGTTATAGTCACAAATTTTTCTACAACATTTTTACAAATTGTTGAGGTAGCAAATTTTTATTAGTTCGTATCTAGGTCCACCACTTACACCATTTTTTTTTTTACTTGCTAACCACTCATCAGCAATTTGTAAAAAAGTTTGTAACTAGCATTTTTTTTCCTTTTAAAGACCATGCAAAAATCTATAAATCTAAAATTTAAAATAAAATATACAAGCCTAAAAAGATTAGCCCAACAAAAGTTAACAATAGTGAAGCTAAAAAAAAATTAAGTCCAATCAACTAGTTTTAACCGAAACAAACACAATAATTTTGTCATTATCCAACCGCTTGCATCAAAGTCACACGCACACCCAAAAAAAAAAAAAAAAAAAAAAAACCTTTAGCAGCACACAACCAACAACAAAATTGTCCCCTTAACTACAAGTCTCGGCTCCATCATGCTTTCACAGGCCAACACAAGGGACAGAGCCCAAGCAATTCAAGCTTTCTTCTCAGCCTAATGGCCAAGTGAGCCTCCTTAGTTCCTTTGTCCTAAACATTTCCAAATAATAATAAGTAGCAGGAGGCATCAGAGTGATCGTCACTGTCTTCAATTCTTGTCTCTGCCAGGCCCGTTGGCTTTTTCTGGGCCATGAATCAATCTTAGGCAGCCATCTACAACAACCTCGTTACATATGTGGTGACAGAGCCCAAAGGAATGACTCAAGGCAATTACCCCTTAGGGCCCTAAACAAAATTTAAAACACTTTGGGCTAATCCAAATCCATCTATTAAAAAAGCGCAAAACCCAAGTACCTTTTTTTACTATACATTAACTGTTAAAGTGGTAAATTATGATTGGAAGAATATTATTTTTATATTTACTCATTACATGTGCAAAAATTTACCATGCGAGTAATTATGAAAAAGTTTTTTGAAAATTTCTTATGTAATGACTAGTCCATTAAAAAATACAGAAAAAAAAAAATGTTGCTTCCTTCATTCCATCAACTACCAAATACTCTTTCTCATAAAAAAAAAAATAAATAAATAAAACTAACCAAATCCTAATCTATCCATATGTCTTTATTTTTCTTCTTTGGATAGGCATACGAATAAGACACTTCCTTGTTTCACCATGAAAAATCAAATCAACATTCATTTTAGTGTGTATTTGTTGTACCAAACCAATCTAGTTCAAAAGTCGTGGCAATTTGAGGATAAATGTATGACATATTACAATTATTTACAACACCTTCCTCTCACTTTCCTCTCTATATATTTTAAGAATTTTTTGTTAGGAGGTGCTGTTACTGCAAAAAATAAATGGTATTATGCTGATATGGCAAAAAATAAATGGTATTATATCACCGAAAGTGTAAATAAGGTAAAATATTTGCATCATGGGACACGAAAGAAATCTTATTTTGTTTCCGTTACTACGCCAAATATTTTATAATATTGTCCCTACGATTTAGATTGTAAAATATATGAAGAGTATTTACAAATTAGTAGCTGTAATCAAGGATTAGAGTGAGAGATTGACTAAAAAAATAAACTTAGAAATCCAAAGATTCTTATATTTTAAGAAATGTTATGTCCACAATATTTGCACAACAAATCATATTATTATTGATATACAAAAAAAAAAAATTAGTGTTAAATTTAAATTAAAACCAATAATAACTTATCATTTATAATTTATTATAAAAAAATTATAAAAATACAGTGAACATAACACACTTTTTTTTTTTTTTTTTTTACGTTTTAATACCCACAATTTACTCAAAAAACAAAAAAGAAATATTAATAAAAGTCATCCATGTTTCAAGGAATAGAAGATTCTCCAATCGGAGAAAAAGTCAAAGAATCCCACCAAGAATATGATGGAATATTCTCATGAATTTTTTGACGTTTTAATACCCAAAATTTACTCAAAAAAATAAAAAATAAATATTAATAAAAGTCATCCATGTTTCAAGGAATAGAAGATTCTCCAATTGGAGAAAAAATCAAAGAATCCCACCAAGAATATGATCGAATATTCTCATGAACCTAGTCCCTTAGTCAAATTACAACCGTTTTAATGCACGTTAGGTCGGTTTTAGTCCAAATTTCCAAAACATTATCTTATAAAGTTTTAGTACAAAGTCCAAAACATTATCCAAAGTAAAATGGTCGGTTTCAGTCCATAGTCATAAAACATTATCATATTCAATATTTTATCATATTTCGTAATCTTTAATTTATTGCATGACCCAAAAAAAAGTTCTTAATTTAATATTTGATAGGTCCTAGACTTTTCGACCAACTAACAAAACTAGAAAAGTGAACCCCTTTTGCCAAATGGCAAGAATCAGTCCTCTAAATAATATAGTGACACGTGGCCCCACTAAGGAAAAAAGAATTATAAATCAAATAGATGTCCAAAGTTATGCCACATGGCTATTTATTTTCTACGTGGAAGAATTCCATGGGCCCACTAAAGACTGTTTTACTGTTTTGCCCTCCTTTAGCTTAGTAAACAAGTTAGCTTTGTTTAATAAGAAAAACATTGACATGACACAGAGATATCTATGGGAGTGCCATGTGTTGCAAGAA
This sequence comes from Quercus variabilis, assembly GCA_030445155.1. Lineage (NCBI taxonomy): Eukaryota > Viridiplantae > Streptophyta > Magnoliopsida > Fagales > Fagaceae > Quercus > Quercus variabilis. The sequence goes on from CP129447.1 coordinate 7,480,497, forward strand.
TGAGTCTACGTACTTCAACTTCATGGCCTATGGGAGTTTCGTGCGTAGTAATTAGAGGATGTTGCTTCATCTTCTTGTTGCTAACATGGTAGGCCAACGTCGGCTATGATCACTAGGCAGTAAATGTATTTTCTATGATGGGGTTTGCCTTTTGTTAGCGAAGAAAATCAAAGGAAGCTTCACGATGTTGAATTTCTAATTTTCATTTTTTTAAAAAATCAAAATTATAAAATTTTCACAACTTCTTCTTTTAACTGTAATGTGACAGAGTGTAATTAATAAAAATAAAAAAAAAATAGTAGATTTAAGTGTAAATAATGATTACGTTAAAGTTGTGATAAAAAAATTGTGAAATAATTTGTAATCTTACCTCTTTTTTTTTTTTTTTAATTTGTTTCATAAAGTCACACCCATGTGTAGAAGTCAATTGGGATCTTGGAAATTGTGAGTTTGTTATTTGTTTGTTTAGATGAGGTTTTAATTCACACTAGGAAGTCAAAAGACTCAAAAATGACATATATTATACTAGTTATCAAAGTTTGAGAATTGGGTATGACTATCATGAATTTTAATGAAAAACCAATGATTATGACAAATTCTACAACTCTTAATCCTAGCTATGATTAATTCAAAAGGTCATGACTCGGGATATATAGATGAAATCAATAACACTTTTTTGAACGGAAAGACATATTCAAGAAAAATATCTTGAATAATTGGGATTCAATTTTAAATTTTAAATGGAATTTTTTTTTTCCTAACATTTTCAATAGAATCTTATGCATTCACAATTTTCATAGTTTCCATGGATTGATTGGCTACTGATTAAATATTAATGGTTAGGCCTAAATTATATAACTAAGCTCTTAAAGAAAATGAAATATACATCAGATTTGTTCGCTAGTAAACTATTGAAAAATTGTTACATGTCTTTTGAAATTAGAGAAGGGTTCTTGAAATTTTTAGTTTATTAAAAATTTATTACAAAATAGTTAAAACTTATTTTTTTTATTAGAATTAATGTTTTATTTTTATATCCACGTAAATAAGTAAATATGATATTATTCAACAAAAAAAAAAAAAAGTGACTATAATATTGTTATGTCACCCTATTTATATGAATTTGTCCATAAATTTAACACTGGCCAGTAACTCGTATAATACATGTGAAAGATATACAAGTAAAAGAAATTTACATTTGTAGCATATGCTGGTATAGAACAAAACTCTCAAGACAAATTTATATACACTAGAATATAAATACAAGAAAACTTTATCAAAATCAATAGAAGAATAAATATAAATTGAGTGACCAAAAAAAAAAAAAAAAAAAAGCTCTCCAATTATCCACCTTAAAGCCAACAAAGCAACTTAGGAAAAACTGGGCCTATATGGTAAGAAATTTTTAGTAACGTTGTTTAAGTATTGCGGACATATGTGTGGGTTAAAAAATATTGTGAAAATAAGTGTTATGTTGTTTAAACATTGAAAACTGTTATTTAAACAACAGTACCAAATGGGTCATATCTATAAGAGAGAGCCCACCTTGTTGTGAAACATAGATGCTTGGTATCCATGAGTAGGAATCCATCTAGTATTAAAAATCTAGCCTTGAGATCCAAACTTTTTGGTGTGAAGGAGTTTAGATCTAAACCGATTCAATGTAAATCTGGATCGAAACCACCTTATAGAGGCTACTACGGGTGGCCTGATTGCCATCAACGAGAGAGACATAGCCACAAAAAATGGGCTCAAGACCTATGTAGGGGAAGAAAAACATTGCCACAAAGGGCTGAAAAAAAAAAACCTCATAAGAGGGACAGAGAATGCCCTTTGACAAGGTGAAGAAAGGCTCAAGTCAAAGCCGAGTTGAGGAAAGAGTCTCTCTCTCTCTCTCTCTCTCTCTCTCTCTCTCGAGATGCTCACTTGTGTGGTTCATGTTTTAATTTTTTTTTAATATATAATTTGATAATTGTAGTGATTATTAATAGACATTTATTATGAATGTGTTTGTATATTAAAAGAAGTCTACAAAATTATTTTTTGAAACCAAGTCTAAAAAAAATTTAAAGACTTTAACTTTATATATATTATAGATTACATATAGACGTGGAGTGTTAAGTAATAGATACCAAATATTATACTTATTATAATTACATGAAATCAATTTTTAACAAGATGATAGTAAAAACCTAATAGTGTACACAATCTCTTTCCACTATAAAAGTCAAAATACACTTGAATGGAATTAAAGATGAAGATTAAAGTGTATTGGTAAAAGAATGTTATATATTAAAGAGAGATAGAAAAAGTTATTTTGATAACCTTTTTAATAACAACTATAAGACCAACTTTATAGTATTGAATGTTGGCTGATAAGAAGCAACATATTTATAAAATAATTGTAAGTGAAATATAAACGTTAAGATAGATAAGTAAAAATACACAAAAGATAATATTGAAATGAAGATATTTACTTAAAGATATGAGTGGTGGCTCTAGGAATTTTGTTTAAAAGGGTCATTAAAAAAAATTAATAAAAAAAGAACATAACTATATTGAGTTATCAACAAAAAAATTATAATAATACAAAGTTTTACAAATTTCTTTTACAAGTTTTTAAATTTTGAATTGTTATATTATAGTTCATTACAAGTATCTGTTGCCAATATGGGTAGCTATGAGCCTATGGCAATTTTATTTTGTTAAGTTTATCTAACATTTTTATTTTTATGCAATTGTTATTATCTATTTTTTATTGTTTTTATAAAAAAAAAAATTTAAACTAAATGACTAAACTAAACTCTTTAGCTTTGTATTAATTATTGACGCACACAACCACATTCATTCATACATAAAATGATATACTATGTGTCTACTTAACCAATCAAATGCTTGGACAATCACTAACTTTACATTTTTCTTTCTTGAATTTTACTAAATTTATTTCAAAAAAAAAAGTTATTATAATATGATAACAATACACACACATGTAACAAACCATCTCTACTTTCTAATTATTAAATTATATAAATTTATATTATATTTATATTGTACACACAAACATTCACACACATCATAATTCACAAAAATAATATTATAACAAAAAGTAATGCATACAATCAATATTAGACACACTTACACATATAATATAAATTTTTTAAAAAAGAGTAACACTTACAATTCACAAACACTTACTCTTTACTAGAATTGGAAATACTTGTAATAAAGGTGTGCAAAATTTAAGTCAGGGTGTGCAAAAATATTTTTAAGAATAAATTAAAGTATCAAAATAACAAAAAATATATATTTTATATATATATATATATATATATAATTTTTTATCCTGAAGTTAAGGGGTTCATTTAAACCCCCTGAATATAGTATAGCGCCACCCCTAGTCTTCATCGATGAAAATATGAGCTAAAGTCGCTTGAGATGGTTTGGTCATGTTTAAAGAAGAATGACTAACGCATTGATAAGAAATATTGAGTTGATTTAAGATTGGGAAACGAAAATGGGTAAAGGAAGACAAAAAAATAGCATATGTAGAATTAGTAAAAAAAGACATGTCAATAAAGAAAATAAAAGAGAGTATGAATTCAAATTAAATGGAATGGAGGAAAAGAATACACGTGACCAATCTTAACTAATTTGCTGTCGATTTATTGAAGGAAATTAACACGAAATTCCCAAACCTGTGAGAAATAAAATAGAGAAAACATACGCTAAAAAAAATAATAATAATAATTACATGCACAAGACAGTATTTAAGTGATTCAACAATTTGCTAACGTCCACAGAGTTGTAGGGATTTCACTATTATCAAAGAAAAATACAAGTGCAGCAGTACAGGTTTTTCTCTCTAAAAAATGACATCAAGAAAACCCTAATTATCAAAACAATAGTTTCTATATTCTGCACACATGATTCACAAGGGGCTACAAAACGGGCCAAAAAATTTTACCGGGGACGTTGCCCCTAGACCCCCAAAAGGCTTGTCTATGAGTGCTACGGCTTAGGCCTATCGGCCCAAGCCTCCACTCCATGGACTAAACCTCAGAAAATCTCTCATTAAAAAACCACATTATTTCGAATCAGGTCATCATCCAAATCAAACACAACTAGGCTCTACAAAACCCAATATTTATAACCAACCCTAAAATTTAGGACTAAGGTTTTTTTTTTTTTTTTTTTTTTTTTTTTTTTTTTTTTTTTTTGTTTCTTCTTATTTCACTTACAACGTATGAATAGAAGTTTTTTATTTTTTTTTTATTTTTTTTAAGAGTAAATTATAAGTTTGGTTCTTAACTTTTACATTGAATATCAATTTGGTCCCTAACATTTCAAATGTGTCAATTTAGTCCCTAACCTTTTGATATTGTGTCAAAATGGTTCATGCCATTAAATGATAGATGGAAAATGTTAAGGTGGCTAACAGTCAAAATAAAAAATTATTTTTATGCCACATTAGATGACATGTGTATTGTTACTTAGAATAAATTTTTATTTTAAAAAAAAAAAGTTTTTTTGTTAAAATTAGGATCTCAAAATCATTGTACCCCATACAAGCGACCTTGATCATCTGAATTCTAAAGCATCAAGGTCAAGAATGTGGACCTCTCAATTGCTTTCCAATTAGACTATGAGTTACCAAGAAAGCTTCAAGCTTTGGAATAACTTGTTGGTTCTTGTTGGTTTTGGCAATCAAACTTGTAAGAAAAGAAGGAATCGGCAAGCTTTTGTGCTTCACTTTCTTTGGCTTGATTTTCTCCTTCTGAGCGTAGAACACTTGGGAGTTGGTGTTTGGTTAACCAGCAATGAAAAATGATTATAATTAATAGATTTATTCCATACATTTATCCCCATCATTAAACTTACCAAACAGTATTACTTCAATCTCAACCTAACGCAATCATATTGTAGATCTATATATAGCTCAGTTATCTCAGGCACAGTAGAAGAAAACCTTCAATTTTTGAAAACATGAAAAAATCACAAAACAAATATTCAAGACCGTAGTTTCCATTGTTTTTCTCAAGTTTCTTAGCAACCAAATAGATGTCCATAAAAGATTATCAAAAAAAAAAAAAAAGATGTCCATAAAAAGTTGCGGTCTTTTTCACAAGGCTTGAGTAAAGATTTGAATCAGTGATTTATTAACATAAATTGGTTTTGAGATCCCAATTTTAACATAAACTGTTCTTTTAAAAAAATTCCAAATGGTAGTACACATGTCATATGAATTGGCATAAAAATAATTTTTTATTTTAACTATTATTCAGGTAAGCATTTTCCATCAATCACTTAATGGTAAGGACTATTTTGACACAATACCAAAAGATTAGAGACTAAATTGACATATTTAAAATGTTAGGAACTAAATTGACATTTGGTGTAAAGATTAAGGACCAAATTTATAATTTACCATTTTTTAATATATTTTTTTATTATGATTTGATAGCTGGGGAGAAAGATTTGAACCTTAAATATCTTTATTGGAAATATCATAACATATTATTCAACTAATTAAATTACAAGACTCTTCACACATGAATATGAGATTTAAACATTTGTGAATGCTATGATTACAAACTTTTTAGCGGTTGAGTATTTTTTTTTTTTAACTTTTAGTTATAAAACCTTATCATGGGTTTCAACTTTTAGTTATAAAACCTTATCATGACTTTCAATTAGTTCAACCTTATCATAGTTTGAATCTATCTCTCAAAAAAAAAAAATTAAAAAAAAAAAATTGAAACCTTATCATATAAGGATCTCATTTGATATGAAATCTTATCATAAATCACTTTCACCTTAAAAATCACTTTTTTTTTTTTTTTTGGCAAACTAAATTGGAAATGTTATTATCTTATAAAGTAGCCAATCTTATTATCTTATAAAGTATCCACCCCACGTATTCATTTCGTCATAAAATTGGAAATGTTATTATCTTATAATATTATTATCTTTTGTTAGTTTTAAAACCTCTCAAATCTACAAAACTCACCCCCGTATTTTTTTTTTTTTACTTCATCACAATGTATTTGTTTCTTCTGTCCTCCTTTTTTTTTTTTTTTTCAATTTTTTTAAAAGTTTTTTTTTTTTTTGATTAGAAAAAGTAGAAATCCCAAATTATAATAAATGCAAATGATGAATCTTTATCCAAAAAATAGAAGAGCCTCTGAGCACGCACTTACGCGCGTGCTCAAAGGCTAGTATATATTAAAAGAATTCAAAAAGTTAATTATTGTCTTTTTTTACTATAAAAAATACTCATAATTTAATTAACTTATCATTATTCCATGAGTTAAAATAGTAAATCAATAAAAAAATTAAAAATATTCCCATAAAAGAAAAACTACCCCACGGCCCTTACTTCTATATGAAAAATCCCTATTAAAAAGTTCCTTCGTACTTCCACTACCCCACGTTCTTATAACTTAAAAACTAAAAAAATTACCCATAGTTCCTATCAAAAAACAAAAACTACCCACCCCCACGTTATATCAAAAACACAAAAATAAAAAAGTATCATCACACATGCAAACTGCACGAGACTAGTATATATTATTTATTATCCCTACATTTGGTGCACCGTCCAATTCATGAAGCCTCTTTATAACCGTCAGATTTAGGTCGATTCCACACGCCGAGTCCGATTTCACTGGGATTGAGAAACGCATACCGTAAATTTTGAGGTCAAAGATACCATGGCATGAATTAGCCATTACTCCTGGTTACGTCGTCGTTTTGAAAATGGGTGATTCCTAGTTAGTTCTTATTGAAGCGGTCTTGGCAAAAAGTGGGACCAATCGGACCCACATCTAGCTTAATTTTCTTTCCATACCGACAACGATTTTTTTATTAATTACCAATTAATCCCAATATTTTACCATAATCAAATCAATCCCAAACTCTATATAAACACCCCCGGTACCACTCCAAGTCCATCACAAAAAACCACTCAGAGTACAAACTTTTCTTCTCAAGCAAACACAAATTTCCTCTCCTGCTCTCATCCAAACCAAAAACACTCAAAAACCCATTTCTTTCTCAACCTTTACAATCCTTAAACATACACCCTTCTTCTACTTTTCCTAGAGAAACCCATTTTCTTTCTAGCCAAACACTCTAAATCCTTCTCAAACCAAATCACAAGCACTCAAACCTTTGTTCAGATCTCACTTTCTTTCAAAACCCACTTCAAATGGCTCCTAACATCACCACCACCACCACCACTGTTACCACCAAACCCGTTAGCATGCCTAGCAAGGCCTATGTCACTTTTTTGGCTGGTAACGGTGACTATGTGAAAGGTGTGGTTGGCTTAGCCAAAGGCCTGAGAAAGGTCAAGACCAAGTACCCTCTAGTGGTTGCTGTTTTGCCTGATGTCCCAGAGGACCACCGTGAAATATTGGTTTCACAAGGGTGCATAGTGAGGGAGATTGAGCCTGTGTACCCACCTGAGAACCAAACCCAGTTCGCCATGGCCTACTATGTCATCAACTACTCCAAGCTTCGTATTTGGGAGGTATGTATATTAGTTGATGTTACCATTCTTTACTCTTGCATGTGTGACTACTTACACGTAGTTTCTGCTTTCTGTGAGTGACAAGATGTTTGTTTTTGAAACCGTGCTGTGGTTGTGGGCTTCTGACGTGTTATGTCAAAAATGCATGTGAGGGTATTTTTGTAATTTCGTATCAAGAGTCTGTTCGGTTGCAGATAACGCCTAGTTTGACTGCTTTTATGAGAAAGTGTGCATCTTTCTTCTAAATATTTGGGGAAAAACTCTTCAAAATGTACAATTTCACTCGGTCCCAACAGAGCCTTCATGTTTTAGGAATTTTCCTAATCTAGTCTAAGGGTTTGCTTTATCTTTAAAGAAATTTTTGTAATCTGTCCTATTTTTATTAATTTTTTATACTTAATTGATGTAATATTGTGACAAGGGAAAATATAATGACAAAGAGATATACTTATAAGATAATTTAATCTCTTTTTATTCAATTATTTGATTTAATTAATAGGATTTTTTGTTATCCAATTGAATTATTCCAATTCTTTGTGTGCAGTTTGTGGAGTACAGCAAGATGATTTACCTAGATGGAGACATTCAAGTGTTTGAAAACATTGATCACCTCTTTGACTTACCGGACAACCACTTCTATGCTGTTATGGACTGCTTTTGTGAGAAAAATTGGAGCAACACTCCACAATACAAGATTGGCTATTGCCAGCAGTGCCCTGACAAGGTTAACTGGCCTGCTGAGCTTGGCCCCAAGCCTCCCCTATACTTCAATGCTGGCTTCTTTGTGTATGAGCCTAACCTATCCACATACCATGATCTCCTTGAGACCCTTCAAGTTACCTCTCCTACAACTTTTGCTGAGCAGGTAAATCTTAATTTTCACAGCAATCGTCACATTAATTTCTTGCTTTTGTATGACCCATTTTGGAGGTCATGTGGCTTGATTTGATAGATTCATATCAAGCTACTTTCTAGCTATTGGACTATTAAGTTGTGGATGTACTTCATTGACTTTGAAGCACATAAATCTTTGACTTTTTTTTTTTTTTAAAGGTGAATACTAGTAATCTATATTACCTTACTAAAATAATTTGTTATTCTTTCAGGACTTTTTGAACATGTTCTTTAAAGATATTTACAAGCCAATCTCTCCAGTTTACAATCTTGTACTTGCCATGTTATGGCGTCATCCAGAAAACATTGAGTTTGACAAAGTTAAAGTTGTTCACTACTGTGCTAATGTAAGTATCCGCTTTGTTTATAGTCACAATCTTAAATTTTAATAAATTTCAATTCGTTTTTTAATATGTAATACTAATGAAATATGTCTTTGATTGGTTTACAGGGCTCAAAGCCATGGAGGTACACTGGTGAGGAAGAGAACATGGACAGGGAAGACATCAAGTTACTAGTGAAGAAATGGTGGGACATATATAATGATGAGTCATTGGACTACAACACATTGGCTTCTGTAAAGGCTAAAGCTGGTGTTGAGAAAAATGGCTTTAAACGATTCTTGACAGCAGTGTCCGAGACTGTTGGTCACTACATTAATGCCCCATCTGCTGCTTAGTGCTTGTTTTAAGTTCAATGGAAATGAAGCTTGTGTTGTGTAGGACTCTAAGTAATGGGTACAGGATTGGTTTTTATTTGTGTGGTTTGGAAGTCTTCTGTTTTAAGTTGAAGATTTTCCTATTACATATGTCACCAATTTTCAATTTGTTATGGTCTTCTGTTTTAAGTCGAAGACTTACACTCCTATTATTATGTCAGGAGTTTCAGGACCATTGGCCTTGCTTTTGCTTTGTTTTCTTTGTTCACAGTTTCAATTTATAAGAACAAATATTTTGGTGTATACAAGTTGTTAATTCTCTCTCTCCCTTCTTTTTTTATTTTTATTTTTTATTTTTATGGGAACTTTGTTAATTTTTTTATGTCAGCAAATGTCCGACCTTGTCAAATTGAACCGTTTTAATGCACGTTAAGGTCGGTTTTAGTCCAAACATCCAAACATTATCTTAAAATTTTAGTACAACGTCTAAAGCATTATCCAAAGTGAAAATGGTCGGTTTTACCGTTTTAGTCCAACTAACAAAACTAGAAAAGAGCACCCTTTTTTTTTTTTGCTCAGAAAAAAAAAAAAAAAGAAAAAAAAGAGAGAAAAGAGCTCCCTTTTTGCCAAGTGGCAAGATTAAAGTTCTCTAAATTAAAATAATATGGTGAAACGTAGCCCTTACGAGGAAAAAGAATTCTAAATCTAGATGCCTATCGGCCAATGGTTATGCACTCATGCCACATGACTATTTATCTTCTACTTGGAAGAAGCAAGGTCCCGTGGACCCGCTTAACAGTGTTTTGTTAGCTTTGTTTTAGAGCATTTTTATTTGCTTATGCATAAAAAAATATGCATGTTGCATTATCAAAAACCATTCTATTCATTTTATATATTTACTTTTACAACACATTCTATATCTCATTCTTTATTTTTCCAATAAATCATATTAAAATATTATAAAATAACTCTTCTATAAAGTAACTTGCCTGAAATCTGTATCAAAAACCCACCGAACCCTACAACAATTATCACCACCACCATGACCAGCTCCTAACCCACCCCCAAAACGTAAGAGACAAGAGAGTTAAGATAGGTATGGGTTGGGGAGAGAAACATCTTGAGAAACTCTTGAGTAGTTAATATAATATATAGAAAAATGGGTTTAGTTTACCTCAAGTATTTTTTTTAACTAGAGGTCTCCTTTTATTTTAAATACACAACAGCAAAGGGTAGACTGGTGTTGATGGTCATTTTGAAAGTCAAAAGAAAGAAGGGGCCCAATGTAGTGGGCATTTTTGTTATATTGGGCTGGGTTGGCTCTTGTGGTACTAGGCCAAAATATTCTAAGTAAGAAAGTTAGATCGATCTAACTGCAACTCAATTTGTTCCGACTTATATGCAAACGTTGAGTCCAAGTCCAAAGGAAGACGCTGTAAAGTGGGCTTATCCTCTGTTTCTGTCACAGAAGAAACTTTTCTCTAGTTTCTGCCGCATGATTGATTTTTCTATTTCTGCTGCTACTAGTTTCTGTCGCAGGATTGGCGTTTTTGCCGTAGAAGGAACTTTTCTCCAATTTCTAACATAAGTCTGACTTTTCTGCTGTGCCTGTGCAGCAAAACTTTCTGCCGTGTAGTAAACCGTCTGCCGTGCAGTTAAACTTTTTACTATGCAGTGAAGCTGTTTGCTATGCAATAAAGCTTTTTGCTGTGCAGTAAAGCTTTCTGTTGTAAAGCCTCTTGCCATAAAGTCTTTTGCTATGCATTAAAGCCGTGTACTATACTTTAAAGCCTTTTGCCGTGTGAATGACTATTCTTCATTTTTACTGCAGAAATATTTTTCCCCTTCCTGCACATAAACAAATCTAAAACTCAAATAAAATACTCATTAAACAAATGTTAGTTTAAATGGGTTAGCATATTCTCAAATATATACACATATTCGTAAATAAAGATATATGTATATATACTTATGGCAGGATAATAATTAGTTTGTGTCAAAAGTAAAAATACATAATAACAAATAAAGAAGAAAGTTTCGGCAGGAAAGGTTTAGCTTGTATAATAGTTAACACAATAAATATAATAAAAAGGTACTACAGTAGAATAACTAGTACAGCAAGTAAAGACACCATAGCAAGACAATCGATGCAGCAGACGTGATAAAAACGTGATACAGCAAGATGACTAAATACGACAAATATAAGTTATAATGAGAGAAATCAAATATATTTGCAATCAAAATCAAGTATTGAATCTACCCATACAATAAGTAAACCAAGAAGGAACCCAGACTCCAACTTGAACAACCTTATCATAGGCTCCTGTCATAAAAATTGTACATTTTGAAGAATAGGCCTAAATGGCTACTAACTATTACTTTTGGAGACTTCAAAGGGTGTGTTTGCTAAGAGGGAGGGAAAAGAGAGTCTATTGATGCATGCCCCTATTCCTGCCACATTTTCTTTCTTCCTTTTCTTTTTCTCCGTTCTTTTTTACTTTAGTTTCTTACTACTCTCCTGTCGTGGATTGTTCCATCTTTTGGTCTTTCCTTTTCCTGGGTCCCTCTCTCTAGGTGCTTACTACTCTCTTACCATGGGTTTTTTCCCTTAGGTGTTTCTCCCCCCTGGTCTTCATCGGGTCTCCTTCCTATCCATGACCAGGTCCTTCTTTTATAGTGAATTGATTCAACGGAATTTTTCTCTTTTACCCCTAGGGTTTCACCAACTATTTTTGGTTTGTTGTGAGCATACTTTCAAGACTACCCACCAACTCATTGGTTGCCCCAACCACTGCCATTGCTCCAGTACACGTCTACGCACCACTACTCATTTCGCGACAAAATTTCCTTTTGTTTGTTCTTGCCATATACCTCTACCTCTTGGTTCAAAGATAAGGATTGGGTTACCTCACTACCCAACTCTATAGCATGCATCAGATGGTCCTAACCATATATTACTTCTTTTAGGTAGGATACTATTCCAGCAGGATATATTCCTAAAATAAGTCATGGTAGGAAACCAAATATAGACCACATTTTTCCCCCCACCACCAAGCCACGCCCTCTGAATCTCTTTGACCATGGGCCCACCTTCCTTGTATTGGCTGGGTACATGCTGGTGGTGCTCCGACCCTTTTGTTTTTGTCTTCTTTCATTCCCACACTGTTTATGCCGTAGCAGATTAGCTTTGTTTCGTCCTATTGCGTGTTTTTGTCTTATTTCTTCATGCGTTTCCTGTTGCATTTGTCGTTTCCTTTCGTTTGGCTTTTCTTTCCTTCACGTAATTCCTGCTACTATACTTCCTACAATTCCTTATTTCTTTTCATCATGTTTCTTCATATCAGTTTTCACGCCTATCTTTTTTATACAAAAGGATTTGGGCCTTTGTGGGCCAAATAATATTGACTGGATCAAAAGGGTCTTGGGCTCAATTTATCTTCATCTGCCGAAATCATTCTGCCTGAGAACTGTATTCTGCGGTAAAGCTATATTCTGCAGCAGATTTGTTGGCCAAATAATGTTGATTTGATCAAAAGGGTCTTGGGCCCAATTTATCTTCATTTGCTGAAGCCATTTTCCCCAAAAAATGTATTCTACGGTAAAGCTGTATTTTGCAGTAGATTTGTATTCTACTGTAGATTTGAGTTTTGTTGTAGATGACTTTCACTTACACTTCTTTCTTTGGTCCTTTCTTACTCTTCAGTGTTCCTGGTGGGTCTTTGGGCCTTGCTTCTTATTGGGCTTTCTTCCTCATGGGCCTTTGGAGACAGATTTGCAAAAATGGGCATCAACACCCAGCAACACGAGCAGAAAGGAGTTGGTAAATAGATAGAAAAAAACCATTAAATCCAAGCGGCAGGAATAATGAATCACAGGTCCATAAAATAAACAAATGAGCCTTGAGAAAGCAAATGGGCTCAAAGGAGCCCAGAAAGAGAGAAATAGAAAACTCATGGGTAGTATATGATGTAGAAGAGTGAGAATGAGCCACAATAGGCCCGAAGTAATGAAAGTAAAGAAAGTAAAGGGTTGATGGCAAGCCCATGAACCCCAAGGATGAGGATAAGGTAATTGGGCTGGGGAAGCCCAAGGAAATTAGTAAAAACCTATGGGAATACAGAGTTAGGAAAAGGGCCAAGGAAGCCCAAGAAAAAGTAAATGGGCCAAGGACGCCTAAGAGAAAACAAATGGGACACAGGAGCCTACAAGTAATGTGATGAAAAACCAATGGCCATACTGAGCCACTGGGGAAAGAATAAATGGCAGGCCCAAAGACATCCAACAAGATTGGGTTAAATAAATATCACAGTAGGAATGACAAAGTGATATGACAAGAAATGGTAGCAGTTAAGAAGTAGACTGAAAGAAGGCAAAGCCCAACATCAAACAAAGCCCAGCTCCTAAGGGGAGCGGGAAATCAGAAAGCAGCTCACATAAAAGGTAAATGACAGATGGTAGACTGTGCAGGCAAGCCTCCAGACCGCAGCGAACGCATAAGCAGTAGACAAATTTTTAACACACATAGAAGGGAGGCACGTGCAAGGCCCAAATATCACCAACCTGTACCCAGCTAATATGGGACATGGTGAGGGCATGAGTCAGAGGTAAGAGCACATAGTTTGGCAGTGGGGAGAGGGGAAAACCCTATTCTAAGGTTCCTCCTCAGGCTCTTTTGGGGGATGTGTCCTACTGGGATGACATACAGCCCAAAAGAAGTAAGGTTGAGTTAGACCCACTAGGTGCATGCCATGAGGGATAGGGAGAGAGAATGCACCCACACTATAGCAAGGAAGGGTGCCACGACAGACAAACAAACAAAATAGTTTTATTTTGCCTGGTAATGGGGAGTGACACATAAATGGACTAGTGGTGGTTGGCAAGTACACCCAAACCAGAAAAAGGTGGTTAAGGACTAAAACAGTAAAACCTGGTCACGACAAGCACTATAAAAAGAGACCCTTGCCATGCATAAGAGGGGGAGATCACAATCACGGTAACAAGAACCTCTAAGGAAAACTGTGAAATAGAAAACAAGTGTGGAGAAAAGAAAAGAAAAATAAGAGGAAAATTAAAAAAGGAAGAAGGAAATAAACAGAGAGTTAGATCGGCAGGCATGCACCAATAGGTTAATTCTCTCTCTCTCCCTCTCAAAGTCCTGCTTTCTACTAGTAGTAAGGAGTTCACTTGGGCACCAACCATTCAGGTCCGTTTCTCTCAAAGTGATTAATTTTCACAGTAGGATTTCCCTAGGAGATTATTCGCATTGAGAAAAAAATGCTCTTCTCTCTCTGGTTTCGGTCTTGCGAATCAGACTTGATCTGATTTCTTTCTTTTTAATTAACCCATATGCAATCTACTTATTCCCTTGCTCTCTTTATAAAAGTTTTATTATGATTATCCTTCTTTATGGGTTATTTACTCACTTTAATCAAGAAGCCGAAATACTTTTTTATTATTATTATTATTATTTATTATTATCATGTCTATCTACCACGACTCATCTAAAATAGTTTTGCTTGCCGTAAGCATGCTCTTGGTAGACGAGGCATAGTTTGCACACAATTCGAATCAAATTGAGTTACAGTTGGACTGGTCTCAACTTCTTTACTTTGAATACTTGGGCTTAGTACCGTAGGAGGCAGCCCAACCCAATATAATAAAAAGGCTCACTACAACTGGTAATGAGCTTTAATCTCCATCTTTTATTTAGTTAGTGGATGATATGATAGCTTCTCATCTACACTACTATTTAAGAGGCTTCTTCTGTTTGGACCAGATTTTTTTCCCAAAATACCCCTATAGCCTACGTTTAAGTAAGGGTAAAATTTGGTAAAAATGCTTCTTTAACTCTCACATAAAACACTACTTTCAAAATATGACCTCACTCCCATTATACTCACGTTGGTTTTCAAACTCATATTGCTTCTTTTTCAGTTCTTAAATTCTCTCAATTTTGTGTTAATCTTCTTTTCACCATTATCATCATTTTTTCTATTTGATTTGCTCAAATTTGCTCCTACTTAATGGTATGTGTATGTTAATGTATATTGGTCTTTTCTATTTTGGTTTTCTAATTCATGAACAACTTCTTATATTCTAGAAACAAATCAAATATTTGTGTAAAATAGCCCTTATATTTCAACCTCATCTTTAATTTCTTTCACACATTTCTTCAAGGAACGTGCATTGGTGTGTCTATCTTCAAAATTTTCGTATCTAAACTTCAAAGAACGTGACTAGGGTGTTGATCTTCAAGATTTTCGTGTTTTTTGTCCTCTAACTCTAACAAACTGTTTGGACTTTGGACTTGAAGTGTAGTCAACGACAAAAATATAAGTATCTTTGATCACCTCTATTTAGATGCTTCATGCGTATTGGGCTCTCAGCATTATGTTTGCTTTTATGAGTTGCCATTCAATATTTGCTTTCCTGTATTTGGTTTATATTTTGTTTTCCTTACTTTGTTATTATTATTCTTTTCATATCATTATCTTATCTTTTTTAAAAAAAAAAAATCACTCACGTTTTCTTATATTTCTATTACACGGCCACATTTTCTTATATTCCAATTGTTTTGTTCAAATATGATCATCATGAAAGCAAGATCAATTGTTGTTTAGCTTCTCTTGGAGATGATGGTAAAAGCAGTCGAATTTGTTGAGTGAGATCTAGCCAAAAAAGGATATCAACATAATGGTTATATTTTGATTGAGGTATTTGCCTTTGAAAATGGGTACATAAATAAGAAGAAGGATAATTATCATCAAGTACAAGATATTTTACTACTAACCAATGTCCATTCCTCCATGTTTAAGGTGCCAGATGGTGAATATAAGAAAATTTGTGTTCAAATAGAACTCATTTGAAAATGGGAATATAAGAAAAAATTTTTTTTAATTGAACGCTAACTTAGAGTTTAGAAAAAAAAAAAAAAAATATTCTCTTATCGTGATTTAGAGTATGAAAGAGAAAAAAAAAAATCATTTAACTCCTATGTAAAATACTGCCTATAAATAGGACCACACTATTCTTTTTTAATATTTTCTATTATTTGGTCAATTTGATGAATATTTAATATTTTCTCTAATTAATGACTCTTTTTTAAAGAGTGGTAATGATATATATATTTTTGTCTTTTTTTTTTTGTCTTTTTTGTCTTTTTTTTTTTTTTTTTTTTTTTTTTTTTTTTTTTTTGTGGTTATCGGGTTTGACTAATTATTTTAGTGCATGTGTTTTAAGTGGTGCTCTCTCTTTCTCCTATTATTTTTATCTGTTATTTTTCTTACATTTATGCCTTACTCTCTATATTTTTGTATTTTTTTTAGGGTGACATATCAACAATTTTGTTAGATTATAGAGCAGTCACATTGGATGAATTTAGGTGAATAAAGTGGTAGTCAATCTATCAAGTAGTTGTTAAAAGACCATTTTTCGTGAATATGCTACCATATGAAATTTAATATTGTCCTTTGTTATGTCTTTCATTGCACATTTGATGATTCTGTAAGCAATTACTATATACATAAATCTTTTTTTTTTTCTTAATGAGAAACCTATATACGTAAATCTTGAAAAAGAAAAATGATTCTGGGAAAGTTATCTTTAAAGATAAGATTTAAAAATCGTGGAGAAAGCTAAATCGTGGGTTTTTATTTATTTATTTATTTTTTTTCTTCTTCTTCTTCTTCTTCTTTTCTTTAAAGATAAAATTATATTATAAAATTATGGAGAAAATTGCTTCTAAATAATAGGCAAAACTTAAGAATAAAATACCCAAAACATTAGTTTTTTTTTTTTTTTTTAAATGGAAAACCAGTAAGTAGGCTATTAGTAGAGGATTCTAAAATCCTAAAATTTAGGATTTTCTTTTCTTGAAATTGTAAAAAAAAAAAAAAAGATGGTCCTATTTTGTAGGCAATCTTTTAAAAAAATTGAATTGAAAAAAAATTTGAGTTTACAACGTGCAGTTTTTAGCATTTGAAAATTTTGTTATGCATGTGCAATAACTAGCTACCTTTAAGCCTTTAGGACTAAGCAGTTGCCTTTAAGGATTTAAGAAAAAAAAATTGATAACCCTCATTTAAAAAAAAAAAATGATAATTGGGACGCTCTATGACCAGAATATCTTTTTATGTCATCACAAAGTTCACAATTCAATTGAGCTATTACTAAAAAAAAACATTATATTACAGCTAAAATATTGTGTTTACATATTTTTAGTGTCAAACGATCACAGCTCAAAAATAAGGTTGAAATATTATTTTGTGTAACTTTTATATAACAAATTATTGAGTACTATTGTTATGTCCATAAATTTTAACATAGCACATGCTTCCACTTTTACTAAAATTTTATTAGAATTGCACATATTATTAAAATTGATGATAATTAGGCTCTTCTATTCTTTTGGGTAAAAGTTATAGTTTACATAAATCATAATTTGGGATTAATATATTTTTCAATCACAAAAAATACCTAGAAGTGTGATGAAAAAATCAGGAGGAAATCAGAATGGCTATTTCATCACACCCTCTAGGTATTGTTTGTGATTGAAAAATATATTAATCCCAAATTATAATTTATGCAAATTATTAAATTTTACCCAAAAAAATAAAAGAGTCTCTACACTCGTGCTCCAGGGCTAGTTAAAACTAAATAAGACTCTAGTTAAAAAATAATAATAATAATAATAAAGGTAAACCAAACCTTAGAAAAATCACTTGACTTAAAAAGTTTAAGCCTAATGGGTAATTGAGTATGAGTAGCGAGCTCAATTATTTTATATTAATCAATGACTCTTTTCATTAATATCTAATGTGAGATTTTTCTACTTAACCACTCATATTATTCACACATAATTATGTAAGACTAAATTGTCTTATTTGACAACGTAGCATTTAGTAACTCCAAATTTACAAAACATTATCTTAGAAAGCTTTAGTACAAAGTCCAAATAATTATCCAAAGTGAAATGGTCGGTTTTAGTCCATAGTCATAAAACATTATCATATTCAATATTTTATCATATTTCATAATCTTTAATTTATTGCATGACCCAAAAAAAAGTTCTTAATTTAATATTTGATAGGTCCTACTTCCTGCACTTTTCGATCAACTAACAAAACTAGAAGCTTCTCAAAAATTAAAAATAAAAATTTAAAAATTTAAAAAAAAATAGAAAAGTGAACCCTTTTGCCAAGTGGCAAGAATCAGTCCTCTAAATAATATGGTGACACGTGGCCCCCACTAGGAAAAATAAATTCTTAATCAAATAGATGTCCACAGTTATGCCACATGGCTATTTATTTTCTACGTGGAAGAATTCCGTGGACTCACTTAAGACTGTTTTAAAGACTGTTTTACTGTTTTGCCCTCTTTTAGCTTAGTACCCAAGTTAGCTTTGTTTAATAAGAAAAACATTGACATGATAGATATATCTATGGGAGTGCCAAGTATTGCAAGAATGAGAGTCTACGGGCTTCAACTTCATGGGAGTTTCGTGGGTAGTAATTAGAGGATGTTGCTTCTTTTTATTGTTGCTAACATGGTAGGCTAAGGTCGGCTATGATCACTAAGCAGTAAAAGTATTTTCCATGATGGGGTTTGTCTTTAGTTAGGGAAGAAAATCAAAGGAAGCTTCATGACGGTGAATTTATAATTTCCATAAAAAAAAAAAAGAAGGTCTAACATCATAAAATTTATTACAACTTCTTGTCATACATATAATATGATAGAGTGTAATTAGTAAAGAAAAAAACAATAAATTTATATGTAAATAATGAATAATTACTCGCAATTTGCTACATCAAAATTGTGATAAAAAAATTATGGAATAATTTGTAATTATAGACCTTCACTTCTTCTAACTTGTATTGAGTAAAGTCGCACCTTTGTGTAGAAGAATTTTGGGATCTTGAGAATTGTTACTTGCTTGTTTGTTTAGATGAGGTTTTAATTCACACTAGGAAGTCAAAGCTAACATATATATATATATATATATTATATACTAGTTATCAAAGTTTGAGAATTGGGTATGACTATTGTGGGGCCAGGAAAGTGTGCAGCCTTGGCCCACTCCAAGCCAGGCCCAAATGGCCCAATTCGAGGAAGGATGACTATCCGGGACAAATTTGGGGAGAACACTCCTTTGGATCCACGCCGAGGACCCCCTCGTCCTCGGCATACTGAGGATAACTATAAAGGGGGGGGGGGAGACAAACCCAGAGCGAGTTGTCATCTCAACACTTAATACACTCACCTAACCTTTCTGGCCGCATTAATGGGGATGCAACCCCCGGGCAGGGCTACATCGATCGGGGTGAACCACTTGAGCACGGATACGACCTCTGATGGGACAAGCAGCCAGAGGAGAGGCCAATGAGTGATCAACAGAAGAAAGGAGAGAGTAATATATAAGGGATACGACCAAAGTGAGCAAGAGAGGGAAAAAGAGGAGAGAAGGAGAGAGGCCTGGGAAACAAGCCTCCTCGGCCATTGGCCGAGGAGCATCCCTCAGTTGTAAATTGGCCTAAGTGTTCTTTTAATAAGAGATAAAGTAGTTCCGGCCCGGTGAAGGCCGGCCAATGCCTAAACCTTCGACCCACTCTCTACAAATTCATTGTTTCGGGTTCGTTAGGCCTTCAACACATATCTTGTGGGCTTGGGCTACGAAAATTGACCCTACAATTGGCGCCGTCTGTGGGGAGGATAGGTGCGCTGGCCGGCGCAACCGGCGGTCGTTCTAAGGGATCACCTTGTAGAAAGTTAGCAGTGTACAAAAAAAATTGCAGAAAAGTAGAAGATTTAACAGCAAAAAAAAAAAAATAAATAATATTATTTCATAAGAAGAAAATTACAAAGTACAATCAGAGGCTCAGGTAGGCGTGCTTTACAACTATTCCTACCAGCTAGTTCTACAATCAGAGGCCCAGGTGGACCCGCCCTAAAACTAGCTAGAGGGAAGTGTCAACCCGTGCTTTTATTGGCATCAAGAGAATGGGAGAGCTTGACAATAAAAGCAGGGAAGGGGGAGGGCCAGCTCGCTTCAAGGCCACCAGCAACTCCTGACCTGGTGTGGCAAAGCTTGAACAAAGTAAGGAGCAGATACAGGCGCACCGGGACACCCTCCCTCATAATGTTCCCTTGATTCTCTCCAACCCTCACGAGCATTGGCCGTAGGAGACAGCAACGCTCGGGCACCGACCGTGACGTGAATTCACACATCTCCTCCGTTGAGGGTGCGCTCTGAGGAGAGACATTAGGTACTTCAACGACATCCCTCCGGGCCACCATGCATGGCATCATCGGGGTTACGCCTAAACTCTGTCGCGCCGGAAATCCAGTGGGGGCTGTGGCCACGACGGCTCTTGGCACGGATGTCCTCACACCCGCCCAAAGCCGCCCCATAGCTACCAACTCCAGCAGGGTTATTCAAGGGGCTTAGGGAGCTGAAGGGGTGTATTCTTTCTGTTTGCGTTTGGGAATTCATGGAGTGTGAAGAAACCTTCCCCCCGAAGAGTCTTATATAGGGGATAAATGTTGGTGGGAATTAATTCACGCAGAATTCGAAAGGAGAGTTGTCAACAGTGCAAATCATGGAGCCACCAAATTCTGAGGGGCCATAGACCGCTGGATGTGTGCTAATTCACGAGGACATTAATGAGGGTGCGTCTCGCGCACCGAAACGTCAAGCGCGGAAAACGAATCGCCAAAGGACGCCTCGTAAATGAAAAAGGGGGGACTCGAACTGGAGGCGAGACAGAATGCCACGTGTAAGGTCATAATCTAACCCGAAGAGGAATCATCTCCAGTGAAGCAGTCCGAAAACAAACCCCCACTTACAGAAAAATAGAAGTGATAGACAGAACCAATGCATTGCATGGTCCTCGGACTCAAGCCTATGGGAAAACTAATCGCACCGTTATATCTGGGTACTAGATAGAACCAAGGTATTGCATGGTCCTCGAACTCAAACCTATGGGGAAACTAGATACTTGCAGAAAAATAGAAGTGATAGACAGAACCAAGGCATTGCATGGACCTCGGACTCAAGCCTATGGGAAAACTAATCGCACCGTTATATCTGGGTACTAGACAGAACCAAGGTATTGCATGGTCCTCGGACTCAAACCTATGGGGAAACTAGATACTTACAGAGAAATGAAAGCGTTAGACAGAACCAAGGCACTGCATGGTCCTCGGACTCAGGCTTGTGGGGAAACTACTCGCTCCTCTATACCTGGGTACTAGACAGAACCAAAGTACTGCATGGTCCTCGGACTCAAGCCTATGGGGAAACTAGATACTTACAGAGAAATGAAAGCATTAGACAAAACCAAGGCACTGCATGGTCCTCGGACTCAGGCCTCTGGGGAAACTACTCGCTCCTCTATACCTGAGTACTAGACAAAACCAAGGTATTGCATGGTCTTCGGACTCAAGCCTATGGGGAAACTAGATACTTACAGAGAAATGAAAGCGTTAGACAAAACCAAGGCACTGCATGGTCCTCGGACTCAAGCCTCTGGGGAAACTACTCGCTTCTCTATACCTGGGTACTAGACAAAATCAAGGTATTGCATGGTCCTCGGACTCAAGCCTATGGGGAAACTAGATGCTTATAGAGAAATGAAAGCGTTAGACAAAACCAAGGCACTGCATGGTCCTCGGACTCAGGCCTTTGGGGAAACTACTCGCTCCTCTATACCTGGGTACTAGACAGA
This sequence comes from Quercus variabilis, assembly GCA_030445155.1. Classification (NCBI taxonomy): domain Eukaryota; kingdom Viridiplantae; phylum Streptophyta; class Magnoliopsida; order Fagales; family Fagaceae; genus Quercus; species Quercus variabilis. Next base: position 7,502,305 of record CP129447.1, read on the forward strand.
ACCAAGGTATCATGGTCCTCGAACTCAAGCCTATGGGGAAACTAGATACTTACAGAGAAGTGAAAGCGTTAGACAGAACCAAGGCACTGCATGGTCCTCGGACTCAGGCCTGGGGGAAAAACTACTCACTTCTCTATACCTGGGTACTAGGCAGAACCAAGGTAGTACACGGTCCTCGGACTCAACCTATGGGGAAACTAGATACTTACAGAGAAATGAAATCGTTAGACAGAACCAAGGCACTGCATGGTCCTCGGACTCAGGCCTATGGGGAAACTAACCGCTCTATCAGACCATGGTGCCGAATAGAACAAGGGCGTCGCACGGCCCTCGGACTTAGGCCTACAGGGAGGATAACTACAAAATATCCCAAGTTAGGAACGGACCAAGCCCCACAGGGCCCTCGAGACACAAGAGAGCTGCCCATGCATACGTTCTCTCTCCTTATCATCGTTACTGGCGCAACTGCCCGACATGCAATTCAAGATAAAGTCATGCAGATCTAAGGAAGAAAGGGAAAGCAGGCAGCATGTACACAAATAAACGGTTCAAACAAAGGGAAATCAAATTCGCATTATAACGATGAGTTCGTAAACATTGCATGGCAAAAGCCACAATACATAGAAGAGAAGTATAACAAAACAAAATGACAACGTGAAAGCAGAACGAGTCGAGATGTTGGGAAGTCTACTCCTCTTGCTTGGGCTGGACAGAGGTAACCCTTGACCCCTCCGAGCCCTGGCATAAGGGGATGGTCTGCGGGGGTACAGCGAGAGCAGCTATTTCCTCAATGGTGAGAGCTGGATCATCGAAGGGGATCTCCACTATCTCTGGGGGCACCTCCTCACTCGAATGCTCCCCCAGTTCAGCTGCCTGCACCTCTTCAGCAATCTCCCCAACCTCAGGGTCCTCAGGGGCGGCTTCACGGATAGCAGGGGGATAATACACATTCTCCGCCTTCCACAGGTCGGACGCAGCCTCCACCCCAACTTGTTTGAGGGCCTCAGCCCAGACCTGGGAACAATATCGCCTACACACCCCTAGGACTTGAGTCTTATAGGCGGCCTCTACTGAAGCCACCCCATCAGCGTAGGCTGCAGCTTCAGCCTCCTCCTTGGCACGCTCGGCCATCTCCCTGCCATGGTCAGCCTCGTCCTTAGCCCGCTGGGCCTGGTCTCTAGCAAATTCTGCTACCCTCTGAGCCCCCTCGACCTTGGCCATGTTAGCCCGCAGGTCAGTAATCAGATCCCTCACGATCCGCAATTGCTCCTCCACTTCGCTTAGGCGCCTCGTCTGCTCCACGACCTGGGTCTGGGCGCCCTCAAGACCAAACAGCGCATTGTTCCGCTCCCGGGTCACCTTCTTCAAAGCCTCTCGGGCCTTGGCGAGGTCAGCTTCGGAATTCTTCAGAGTACTGGTGGCCTGGTATCGCCAGTCGTGCTCCTTTTTAAGGGCCTTCTTCTGATCGTTTGCCGCCCCCTCCAACGCAAAGATTGCTTGGATAGCCTACCAGAATAACCAACGTGCTATAAGCCCAATAAAAGAAAATGAGTGGGAGAAGATCCGAAACTAAAGTTCTTACCATCCCCATATATCGCTTAAGGCTGAGGAAGACCTGCTCATTCGTCAAAGAGCTAAGCTCCGCCATGTCTACCGGGAGTAGCAGGCTCCTCTCCAAGGCATCGGACACGCGCGTCCCTTCGCCCTCATTGAAGTCCCTGAGAGAGGCGTTATCCCTTAATGGCTCCCCGCGGAGCATTGGAGCTGGGAGCCAGGCCTCAGCCTCGAACGAGGTGGTGTTGGCGACCTGCCTATCCGGACTTCTACCGCTTATCCTCAGCTGCTTGGACGGCCGTAGAGTAGTGTCCTCCTCCGGCGAAGGAACCGTTTTCTCCTCTATAGGCCCCTTGCCCTTGTCCTTCCTCTTCTTGGGTGTGACAGGCACAGACCGAGAGGGCGAACGTGTCTGGGGAGGAGGTGGGAGCTTCTGCTGAGCCGAAGTCGACCTAGTCTTCGGTGGGGTTGGAGGAAGCTTTTTCTGGGCCTTCCCTGGCTGGCCTTCGATCAAGTCCAGCAAGTCGGTAGTTGGCCTCCTCTTGTAACCCATTGTTGGTGGAGGGGCTGCAGAAGCAAGGAGGTCTGCTTCGCTCAGGTTAGGGTCACCCAAGTCCCCAGGCGGATCCTCGGACCGATCAAGCTCAGCAAAAACGACAAACGGGTCCTCCTCCCTCTCTAGACCCTCCTCGGCAGCCTCAGTGAATGGTTGGGAAGAGGAAGGGACGGCTAGTGTGACAGCTTCCTGATCGGGGGGCTCCTCGGGAATCGAAAACCCGTCCTCGGTCAGAGTAATCCTCTGAAGCCGAGGATCGTTGGCTAGGATGACGTGTTTCGGAACCAGGAATGACCTCTGGGTGGGCGTATACCCCAAGATTAAATGGGCGGCTATGACTTGATTGTCGTCCTCGTTTACGTAAACCGGCGCCCTTAGCACCTTCTGCAAGTCTTCCTGGTTGGTCAAATGGAAATGGCGCTTAAAGGCGTGTGGGTCTGTAAACGGAAAACACCGCCATGTTAGCAAACAGAAAAAAGTGCAAGAAAACTCAAAACCCCTCCCACTCCTACTGCCCCACCTGGTACCCCTTCCGTCGTTGGGCAGTGAAGGCCATCATGCCATGCCCCTGACACGATGAGGAAGTCATCGCTAAGCCCCTTATTGGACTCAGGGAGGCACTGGATGAGTCGCATCCTGTCGTCCCTTGTTTCCAGATAATAAGACTTGCCCCTAAGATGCTGAAGGTTGTAGCTCCAGTTCACGTCGTGGTGAGTCAACCTTAGCCCCATCTTTTCATTCAGGACGTCCATACAGCCCAAGATCCTGAAGACGTTTATCCTACATTGGGTAGGGGCCAACCGGAAGTGTGTGAGGTAGTCTCTCATCACCGGTCCCATTGGGATCGTCATTCCCCCTTCGAGGAAGGCGGCGATGGGAATTACCATTTCACCCTCCCGCTTATGTAAGTGCCAATCCCCATCCTCACTATATCTCAAACCTACATTGGCGGGGATCAGGTAGTCGGCGACGAATTTCTCCATCGCCTTCTCGGTGTGGACGTATTTCTTAAACCTACCCATCCCAGTTGACGCTTAAAGGAGCTAAGAAAGGACAAATGAAGGAGAAGGAATAACGGGAAAGAGAGCTCAGAGAAGGATAAAGCAACTTACTGAAAAGAGGAGGAGTTCCTCGGACGGGCTTTTTGTGCTGAAGATGTAAGTGTGGCTGGACTCAGAAAGGACACACGGGAGCTCTTGATTACGAATGAGGAACAGGGAGAAACAGTTCTTACGGGTATTTATACCCCGAATCGAGGAACGATGTGGGCTTTCCCGCCCATAAATGCGAGACGAACCCCCACCGTTGGATAGATAATGCCTCACTAGACGTGGGGAGCACAGAGCCGCCTGAATTTAATAGTGGGCACGTTACGTGCTCCGGAACGTCAGCAACGTGCATTGGGCAGGTGAATAGACCCCAATCCTGACAGGGGCGAAACCGAGGATGTCAAAATCCTACTCCCCGCCCGAGGATGCGTGCAGCAAGATTTTGAGGGGCTATTGTGGGGCTAGGAAAGTGTGCAGCCTTGGCCCACTTCAAGCCAGGCCCAAATGGCCCAATCCGAGGAAGGATGACTATCCGGGACAAATTTGGGGAGAACACTCCTTTGGATCCACGCCGAGGACCCCTTCGTCCTCGGCATACTGAGGATAACTATAAAGGGGGGGGGGACAAACCCAGAGCAAGTTGTCACCTCAACACTTAATACACTCACCTAACCCTTCTGGCCGCATTAATGGGGATGCAACCTTTGGGCAGAGCTACATCGATCGGGGTGAATCACTTGAGCATGGATACGACCTCTGATGGGACAAGCAGCCAGAGGAGAGGCCAATGAGTGATCAATAGAAGGAGGGAGAGAGTAATATATAAGGGATACGACCAAAGTGAGCAAGGGAGGGAAAAGGAGGAGAGAAGGAGAGAGGCCTGAGAAACAAGCCTCCTCGGCCATTGGCCGAGGAGCATCCCTCAGTTGTAAATTGGCCTAAGTGTTCTTTTAATAAGAGTTAAAGTAGTTTCGGCCCGGTGAGGGCCGGCCAGTGCCTAAACCTTTGACTCACTCTCTACAAATTCATTGTTTCGGGTTCGTTGGGCCTTCAACCCATATCTTGTGGGCTTGGGCTACGAAAACTGACCCTACAACTATCATGAATTTTAATGAAAAACTAGTTATTATGATAAATTCTACAACTCTTAATCCTAGCTATGATTGATTCAAAAGGTCATGAGTCAGGATATATAGATGAAATCAATAACACATTTTCAAACGGAAAGACATATTCAAGAAAAAAAAAATCTTGAATAATTTGGATTCAATTTCAAATTTTAAATAGAAGTGTTTTTTTACCCTAATATTTTCAATAGAATCTTATGAGTTCATAATTTTAATTGTTTTCGTGGCTTGATTGGCTTCTGATTAAATATTAATGGTTAGGCCTAATTATATAACTATGCTCTTAATGAAAATGAAATATCCATTCAGATTTGTTGGGTGTCAGTGTTCCTTCCCCACAGTTTGGTGTCGGTATCAAATATGGCAAGATCAAACATTTTGGTCCAGTTTAAAAATTGCCATTCACACCGACCAAAACCAACTTATTACACCCCTAAATTAAAACTTTAGAGAGAACGAAGTATAGTATCAAATTACAAAACTATTGGTAACTGAGTTTGGAACATTCAATCCAAATCTTGTCAATATCTCATTTAATATGAAATCTTATCATAGATCAATTTTACCTTAAAAATCAATGCGGTGATTTTGTAGTATTGCAAGGTAAAATAGGAAACGTGATTATCCTATAGATTAACCACCATTTTCTTCACAAATTATGCATATATGTAATCTCTGATTTGAGTGATTTCCCTATATGCATTAACTATTGGGTGCAAAAAATCCTGAAATTTATGTTACAACCAAAGAAATAGACCATAATATGTTGCTTTTTTGTAATTATAGACTAATCAGTTAGTGTTTTAAATGTCGTGAATAGTTGCCTAAAATATATTTACTATCAATTACTACTTTATTGGATTAAAAATAGAAAAAATTACTACTTTATTCTATTCAATAATATATTTATTATCCCCCATTCCGTGCACCGCCCAATTCCTGAGGCCTCTTCATAGCCGTCAGATCAGATCGATGCCACACGTAAGGATCCGATTTATTTGGGATTAAAATAACGCACACCGTAAATTTTGAAGGTCAAACTTTGAGATAGATACAATGAATTAGCCTTTAGTCTAAGCTACGTCGTTTGATGCATGTGCTAATCGATAATCTACTTAAATTGTGTTGGAAGTAGTGGGCTGATCGGAACCATATGGGCCATATCCAGCTTAATTTTTTTTTTCCATGCCGACACGGAATTATTAATTAATTACCATTAATCCCAATATTTTACAATTATCAAATCCACCCCAGGCTCTATATAAACACCCCCACCGAACACTCCCAAGTCCATCACAAAAAATCCATTCAGATAATAAACTTTTCTTCTCAAGAAAACATAAATTTCTTCTCCTTCCAAACCTTAATCTTACACCCTTCTTCTAATTTTCCTAAAGAAATCATTCTTCTCTCTAGCCGAACACTCTAAAATCCTTTTCAAACCCAATCCCAAAGTTTAAAACCTTTGTTCAATTCACATTTTCTCCAAAAACCCACTTCAAATGGCTCCTAACATCACCACCACCACCACTGTCACCACCGAACCCGTTAGCATGCCTAGCAGGGCCTATGTCACTTTTTTGGCTGGTAACGGTGACTATGTGAAGGGTGTGGTTGGCTTAGCCAAGGGCCTAAGAAAAGTCAAGACCAAGTACCCACTAGTGGTTGCAATTTTGCCTGATGTCCCAGAAGACCACCGTGAAATATTGGTTTCACAAGGGTGCATAGTGAGGGAGATTGAGCCTGTGTACCCACCTGAGAACCAAACCCAGTTTGCCATGGCCTACTATGTCATCAACTACTCCAAGCTTCGTATTTGGGAGGTATGTATGTTTGTTAATGTTACCATTCTTTACTCTTGCATGTGTCACACGTAGTTTTACTTTTGAGTGACGAGCTTTTGCTACCGTGTTTGTGGGCTTTTGACACGTGTTATCTCAAAAATTGCATGTGAGAGTGTTTTGGTAATTTTGATTTTAAGGATCTGTTCGGTGGCAGATAACGCAGAGTTTGACTGCTGTTATGAAAAATTGCGTATCTTTCTTCCAAAAATACAATTCCACTCGGTCCCATGAATCTTGCTTTACCTTTTGAAATGGATTTTGTCTTATCTGTAACCAAACAAAGCACTAATTATATTTTATAAATTTCCCTAGCTAGTCTAGTCTTTATTCTTTATCTTCAATGAAATTTCAGTAATCTATCATATTCCTATTAAATGTTTGTACATAATTGGTACAATATATACTTCTATTTGATTATCAAAAATATATATATATATATATATATACTTTTATTTTTTTGAAGATATAAAATATAATCTCTTTTCGATTCAATTAGATGAGTGATTAGCATGTCTTTGTTACCCAATTGCACGATTTCAACAGTTCTGTAAATTGTACTTACGTTTGAATTTTTTGTATGCAGTTTGTGGAGTACAGCAAGATGATTTACCTAGATGGAGATATTCAAGTGTTTGAAAACATTGATCACCTCTTTGACTTACCGGACAACCACTTCTATGCTGTTATGGACTGCTTTTGTGAGAAAAATTGGAGCAACACTCCACAACACAAGATTGGCTATTGCCAGCAGTGCCCTGACAAGGTTAACTGGCCTGCTGAGCTTGGCCCCAAGCCACCCCTGTACTTCAATGCTGGCTTCTTTGTGTATGAGCCTAATCTATCCACATACCATGATCTCCTTGAGACCCTTCAAGTTACCACTCCTACAACTTTTGCTGAGCAGGTAAATCTTAGTTCTAGTTGCGGTTGAAAAACTACCATGTTTCTCATCCAATTCATATTAATTGCATGATGCATCAAATGAATTGCTTATTTGTGTGTGACCCAGTTTGGAGGTCATGTGGCTTGGTTTGATATATTAATATCAAGCTACTTTCAAGCCATTAGACCATAATGTTGTGGACGTGCTTCTCTGGTTTTGAAGCACAAAAATCTATGACTTTTATTCATTTTTTTCTATGGTGAATGGTGAATATTTGTAGTAGTACCTTACTAAAAAATTCGTGATTCTTTCAGGACTTTTTGAACATGTTCTTCAAAGATATTTACAAGCCAATTTCCCCAGTTTACAATCTTGTGCTTGCCATGTTATGGCGCCATCCAGAGAACATTGAGTTTGATAAAGTCAAAGTTGTTCACTATTGTGCTAATGTGAGTATCCGCTTTGTTCGTCATAATAATTTCAAATTTTAATAAATTTCAATTTTTTTTTTCTTGGTATATGTAATACTAATGAAGTATGTTTTTGATTGGTTTACAGGGCTCTAAGCCATGGAGGTACACTGGTGAGGAAGAAAACATGGACAGGGAAGATATCAAGTTGCTAGTGAAGAAATGGTGGGACATTTATAATGATGAGTCATTGGACTACAAGAACACATTAGCTTCTGTAGAGGCTAAAGCTGGTGTTGAGAAAAATGGCTTGAAACGATTCTTGACAGCGGTCTCGGAGGCTGTTGGTCACTACATTAATGCCCCATCTGCTGCTTAGTGCCTGTTTTAAGTTCCATGGAAATGAAGCTTGTGTAGTACTAGAAGTAATTGATACAGGGTTGGTTTTTATTTGTATGGTTTTGGAATGATCTTCTGTTTTTATGTTGAAGACTTTCCTATTACATATGTTTTCAGTTTTTCAATTTGTTATTGTCTTCTGTTTTAAGTCGAAGACATACACTCCTATTATTATGTTAGGAGTTTCAGGGCCATTGGTCTTGCTTTTGCTTTGTTTTCTTTGTTCATATTTTCAATTTATAGGAACAAATATTTTGGTGTACGTAAGTTGACAATTCTCTCTCTCTCTCTCTGTTAATTTTTATTTTTTATGGGAACTTTGTTAATTTGTTATCCCTGCAAATGTCCAACCTTGTCAAATTGTAACTGTTTTAATGCACTTTAGGGTCGGTTTTAGTCCAAATATCTAAACATTATCTTAACATTTTAGTACCAAGTCTAAAACATTATCCAAAGTAAACATGGTCGGTTTTACCGTTTCAGTCCAACTAACAAAAAAACCAAAACTAGAAAAGTAAACCCTTTTGCTAAGTGACAAGATTAAAGTTCTCTAAATAGTAAATAATATAGTGAAACGTAGCTCCCACTAGGAAAAATAATTCTAAATCTAATAGACGCCTATGGTTATGCCACATGACTGTTTATTTTCTACTTATTTTCTACTTTGAAGAAGTAAGGTCCCATGGACCCACTTAACACTGGTTGTTAAGCAGTAAATATATTATCTATTATTGGGTCTATATTATATTAATGATGAAAATCTAAGGAAGCTTCGTAACGGTCAATTTATTTATTTATTTATTTTTGGTATCCAATAGGGTCACATCCCCGCGTTGAAGAGAATTGGGATCTTGGGAATTTACACGTTTGTTTAGATGAGGTTGTTTCTTATTTATTTATTTATTATTATTTTTTGGTAATTTTAAGATTTCGTTTAGATGAGGTCTTAGTTTCACACTACGGAATCAAAACTACCATATATTACACTAGTTATCTAATTTTTAAGAATTGCGCATGAATGACTATCATGAATTTTGGTGAAAACCTAATTATTATGATAAATTCCCCAATTATAAAACAATGTAATACTACTAGCTCAGATTGATTCGATAAGAGATAAGTCAGAATATGTGAAATCAAGAATACTTGTTCAAATGAAAAGATATATTATAATTTTTTTTTTTAAGTAATGACTAATTTGGATTGGCTTTCAAAAGGATCTTAAGCGTTCACATACATAAAATTTGTTCACTAGTGTTGACCATATATTGGAAAATTGTGACTTGACTTCTGAAATTATATTATTTAGTTTATTAGAATTATATTACCAAATAGTTATAAATTAATGTTAAAAAAAACATAAGTGAGAAAGTGAAAGATGAATGTTTAAAAAAAACAAGTGAGAAAGTGAAAGATGAATTGACGATGGTGATCCTAGATTAGTGTAATTTCAAGAGCAAATAAATATGAAATATTCAAATGGGCACTTGACTAACCAGTCAAATACTATTTATGTTGAATGACTACTTGAACTGTCTTCCTTAACATAAACCTAAGGACTACCTTGTAAGGCTAAATACTAAAAACTGATTGATTGTAAAGTAGCACTACAAGGGAAGGGTGATGAGTGTAAAATAAACATGAAATTGAAGCTCCAAGTAGTAGGAAGGGCCCAAGGCTCTAATTGCATGCTTGTTGAAGAATGAGCTTGCAACTCAAAGGCAGTGTCTTTGTTAAAGGCACTAATTGGAGTTATAGTAAAAATAAGTCTTCATAGAGAAATTGTCACTACTTATAGACTTGAAACTGTTAATAGAAAAGCGAAGATAAGATAACCAATCAAGTCTTCCACTAAGATTTCAAATAACACTTGCAAAGAACATTATGTCTCATGGTTTAGAAGTATCTATGGAGATAGATATGGAAACCCCTTGTGGATGGGAGGAGGAGATAGAGGAGAACCCCAAATATCCTAAAACCATCTTAAAATCCTTCATTAGGAAACAACTATAATATAAGACTGATGTCTTTTTTTTCATAACAAATCTAGTAATAACGATGTGAAAAGTGAATTATTATAGATCCATCCCTTAAGGGAATTATTATATATTATAGATGGGCAAGGCTTATGTATAGTACTTTGGTGTTGTTCCTTTAGTTCCTCTTTTAAGATTCCGCTATGTAGATTTTTTCTCATGGGATGAAAATGTATTTTTTAATTAAGTAGCCACATGGCTGAATCTTAAGAGCGGGAACCTAATAAATATCACCTAAGATATTGTACCTATGTTTTGTCCATTATAGATTATATATAGACCTAGATTGTATGCAATAGATACCAAATATTATACTTAGTATATTTTCATAAAATCAATTTGTGAACTAGATGATGGTAAAAGCCTAATAGTTTATGTAGCCTCTTTGCAATACAAAGACACTTGAATGGGGTCCCATGCATTAAAAATGAAGATAATAGAATATTTATTAAAATGTGGGTTCTAGTTACCTAGATGGAGACATTCAAGTGTTTGAAAACATTGACCACCTCTTTGATTTACCAGACAATCACTTCTATGCTATAATGGATTGCTTTTGTGAGAAAACATGGAGCAACACTCCACAACACAAGATTGGCTATTGTCAGTAGTGCCCTGACAAAGTCAACTGGCCTGCTGAGCTTGGCCCTAAGCCACCCCTGCACTTCAACACTAGCTTCTTTGTGTATGAGCCTAATTTATCCACATACCATGATCTACTTAAGACCCTTCAAGTTATCTCTCCTACAACTTTTGCTGAGTAGGTAAATCTTAGTCCTACAACTCATGCAAATGTGTAGAGGACTCGGTATAATAATCTCTAACTCTCAAGATGTTTGGCTAGAGTTTTCTCTCATAAGCACTTCTCAACATTTGTGGGTAATGTGGGTATATATAGTGTGGTACAAAAAGTGTATATCAAATAGTACAGTCTAGTATAACAGAATATCTCACGGGTGTCTTGCAGAAAAGCCTTACCCGCGAGCTACTTGCGAAACACAGTTGTCACCATTTGTCTTGACTCTACTACTCGCGAAACATAGCTATCGCTATCTGTTTTGACTTTTCGCATTCCAGTCATGTGCATGGCACATGGTTCACTTCGTGAGATGTTTAGTCGTGAGATACCCGCAAGAGCTCTTTAGTTTTCAGTTGCTTGAGTCTTCAAACTCTCTCTCTCTCTCTCTCTCTCTCTCTCTCTCTCTCTCTCTCTCTCTCTCTCTCTCTCTCTCTCTCTCTCTCTCTCTCTCTCTCTCTCTCTCTCTCACAACCCTTATAATCAAATCCCACAATAAATACAGGGTACAAAAGATTGAATGAAATTATAATCAAATTTGGCATGGAATAAAAGCTAACAAAACATATAGTTGTAAATCACAACTTTACAGTGTATAACCCAGATTGGAGGTCATGTGATTTGATTTGATAGATTCATATCAAGCTACTTTCAAGCCATTGGACCATTATGTTTTGGATGTGCTTCTTTGGCTTTGAAACACAAAAATCTATGACTTTTATTCTTTTTTTCTATAGTGAATATTAGTAATAGTACCTTACTAAAAAAAAATTGATTCTTTCAGGACTTTTTAAACATTTTCTTTAAGGATATTTACAAGTCAATCTCTCTAGTTTACAATCTTGTGCTTGCCATGTTATGGCGCCATCTTGAGAACATTGAATTTGATAAAGTCAAAGTTGTTCACTATTGAGCTGTTGTAAGTATCCACTTCATTTATAGTAACAACCCTAAATTTTAATAAATTTCAATTTTTTTTCCTTGATATATGTTATATCAATGAAGTATGTTTTTAATTGATTTATTGGGCTCCAAGCCATGGAGGTACACTTGCGAGGAAGAGAACATGGCCAAGGAAGACATCAAGTTGCTAGTGAAGAGATGGTGGGACATATACAATGATGAATCATTGGACTAAAAGAACACATTAGCTTCTGTAGAGGCTAAAGCTTGTGTTGAGAAAAATGGCTTGAAACGATTCTTGACAGCGATGTCGGAGGCTGTTTGTAGTGACCTAAAAAGGGGGGTCTTGCATTCCATGAAATCCCACATCGCCTAGGGAAGCACATGGAAATTTGTTTATAAAGAATGACCTCCCTTCAATGTGTAGAGGCCTTTTCCCCAACGCAACCTAGGGAAGAACAAAACCATGAGAGGTATGGGTCCCAAAGCGGAAAATATCTACACAGTTGAGGCAGGGTTATTACAGATGATATCACAGTCATGCCCTAGCCGGAAGTGTGGGTACCACAAGCAAGGACGTGTGTGCTCATAAGGGGGGTGGATTGTAGTGATCCAAAAAGGGGAGTCTTGCATTCCATGGAATTCCATATCGCTTAGGGAAGCACATAAGAATTTGTTTATAAGGAATGACCTCCCTTCAATGTGTAGAGGCCTTTTCTTCAGTGCAACATGGGGAAGAACAAAACCGGTGAGGGGTATGGGTTCCAAAGCGAACAATATCTACACAGCTAGAGCAGGGTCATTATAGATAATATCAAAGTCATACTCTAGCCAGAAGTGTGGGCCCCACACGCGAGGTCGCGTGTGCTTGTAAAGGGGGTGGATTGTAGTGACCCAAAAAGGGGGGTCTTGCATTCCATGGAATCCTACATCGTCTAGGGAAGTACATGAGAATGTATTTATAATGAATGGCCTCCCTTTAATGTGTAAAGGCCTTTCCCCCCATTATTGTGTGCTTTGGAGGAGAACAAAATTGTGAGGGGTATGGGTCCTAAAATGGATAATATCTACACAGTTGGGGCAGGGTCGTTACAAATGGTATTAGAGCCATCCCCCAGCCGGAAGTGTGGGTCCCACATGCGAAGACGTATGTGCTCGTAAGGGGGTGGATTGTAATGACCCAGAAAGGGGGGTCTTGCATTCCATGGAATCATACATCGCTTAGGGAAGCATATTAGAATGTGTTTATAGGGAATGACCTTCATTCAATGTGTAGAGGCTTTTTCCCCAGTGCAACTTGGGGAAGAAAAAAACCGTAAGGGGTATAAGTTCCAAAGCAAATAATATCTATATAGCTGGGGCGGGGTCATTACACTGTTGGTCACTACATTAATGCCCCATCTATTGCTTAGTGCTTGTTTTAAGTTCAATGGAAATGAAGCTTGTGTAGGACTATAAGTAATGGGAATAGGTTTGGTTTTTATTTGTATGGTTTGGAATGGTCTTCTGTTTTAAGTTGAAGACTTTCCTATTACATATGTTACCAGTTTTTAATTTGTTATGGTCTTCTATTTTAAGTCGAAAACTTACACTCCTGTTATTATGTCAGGAGTTTCAGGACCAGGGGTGTAGCCAGGAATAAATACATGGGAGGAGGGGGGGTGCAGGTTGTAACATAAATATACTAAATATAATTCTTAAGTCTATTGATACAAAATTATCAATTTTCATATATCATCATATACTTGAACATGTTGAGAATTCAACCAAAATTCCAACTAGTGAGAAACAAAAAAAAATAGAAAAAACAAAATGCCAAAAGAAAAACAATCACACGCACAAGACAGTATTTACGTGGTTCGGCAATTTGCCTACGTCTACAGAGTTGCAAGGATTTCACTATTATCAAAGAAAATTACAATGTGCAGCTACAGTGTTTTTCGTTCTCAAAAACAACAACAAGACAAAACCCTATTCACAAAAAAAGACTTTTATATTCTGTGCACAGGATTCACAATGGGCTACAAAACGGGTCAAAGTTTTTTGTCTACCCAAGCCTCCACTCCATGGACTAAACCTCAGTAAATCTCCCATTAAAAACCACGCAACATTATTCAGGTCAGGTCGGGTTATCAACCGGATCAAATCATGCCTAACAATGATTTTTCATGGAATAAAATTTATCCATTATCATCTCTATAGTGAAATTCCCTGCAATTTCCTTCTCTATATAAACTATTATATTATCTGCCAAAAACTCATCCTCCATTCTATTACGAAGTCTTGTTTTTAACAACTTCATAGCTGAGAAAGCTCGTTCTATAGTTGTTGTAGAAATTGGAAGGGTCAACACAAGACGAATAAGTCTATCAATCAAAAAATAGATATTAGACTTTCCTGAAATTTTTAATGCCCTACATAGCTCGGAAATTGTACTCATATTCTAAAAATCTGGATGTTTTATCACATCAAGCTCATAATGTTGCAATTGAGACTCCAAAAGTTCTTGTTCATGTTTAGTAAAATCTTGAGGATAATATTTCTTAACTAAATTGCATATATGTACAATTTTGAATAATCTAAAAGCAACCTTGGGATTTAAAGCAAACTAAGAATGACAAGTTCCATTGTTAGCTCACAAAATCTACTTTTCAATTCTTGCAATTGAAAGTCTATTGCAACTATAAATATGCAAATTCTAAAATGATGTTCCATTGGTAAATCTTCATCTTGACGACAATATCTACCTCGACCTTTAGTGTAACGAGCATTCATATCAAGAATATCAATTTCATGTCGCTCATAAAATGCTATAACACTAGCAAGTAAAGGCTCTCATCCATCATCTCTCAACTTTTGAATAAGTGATTTTGTAGTTAAAACTAAATGCATGACATTTAAAAGGTCTTGAGAACGTTGTTGCAAAGCTTGACAAAGAACATTAGTAATTCCCATTATCTCTTTCATCAAATACAAGATTAAAATAAATTCAAATGATGTTAATACCTGATAAGTTCCCTCAGCATCACTGCGTTGTTTATAGTCAGCCCCTTCCTCAGAGATAGTGTTAATAACTTTGCAAGTAGCATTAAACATATTAATCAAACTACAAATAGATTGAAAATGAGATCCCCACCTAGTATCTCCAACTCGTTGCAAAGTACCAATCTGGTTTGCATCTCTTCCAGTCTCAATTTTATTAGAAGCAATCATATTCTCAACTTGTTCTGCTTGAACATGTTGCAATTCGTCATTACGCTTACTAGAACCAACAACAATATTGATAATATTAATCAAATGATCAAAGAACTAATGAACATCTTTTACTTCTCTAGATGCTGTAACTAAAGCTAATTGTAACCTATGAGCCATACAGTATACATAATAAGCATATGGGCAATCTTTAAGAAAAAGAGCTTGTAATCCATTTCATTCACCACGCATGTTACTAGCCCCATCATATCCTTGACCTCGAATATTTTCAATGTGGAGGTTGTAATGAGAAAGGACAGCACATATCTCATTCTTTAAAGTCAATGCAGTAATGTCTCTAACATGCACAACATGAAAGAAACGCTCTTTAATGAAACAATCTTTATCAACAAACCTCAAAATGATGGCCATTTGCTCTCTCTTCGACTCATCCCGAACTTCATCAACAAGAATGCAAAATTTTGCATCCGTAATTTTTTCAGGAATAGCATTTCACACATTACTAGCAAGAATATGCAAAATCTCCTTTTGAATTGTGGGTGATGTATATTTGGCATTTCTTGGTGCATTTTCCAAGACAACACTAGCTACTTTGTCATTAAAAGTTGATGTGAATTTTATCAATTCAATAAAATTACCTCTATTTTTTTTAATCAAGGCTTTTATCATGACCTTTAAAAACACAAGCTTGGAATGCTAACCATCGAGCACACTCTACTGAGGTTTTGAGCCGTAACCGATTATTCTTTAATTCTTTTGATGTTTGTTTCTCAATCAGCTTGTCAATATGCCGTGGATAATTCTTTAAATCCTCACAACATTTCATAGCAATTTTATGTGAGGAGTTTGGTTCTTTCCCTTCATGATGAATTAAAGGACAATTCATTCCATCTTTCACCTTTTTCCAATTATTAAAACCTCTTGAAATGAATACATCTAATCAGGGATGACCTATTGGTTTCTTACTAAAAAGGTAGCAAGGTAGACAATATATCGCATCCATTGAAGGTGAGTATTCCAACCAATCCTTATGTGAACCAAATCATGAAGGTTGAAATTGACGACGATGAGTATCATCATTGTATGGATAGTCTATATTTTCAGGTTGATATGGATCTTCTTTGAGATAAGCTCGTCGGATTTCATCTTATTTGTTGATAGAAAATTCACATATCTGTTTACATGATCCTGATCTATCTCTTCAAATTGAAGTTTTGGACATTTGGATGAGTGTTTATCAAGCATTGAAGTATTAACATTTGTTTCTACAGCCACAGGTGTCCTAATTTATAAATTGCTAACATCTTTTTTCTTAAAGAATGCATCAATTATTTTTCGTTTGCTCATAATTCTTTTAGCTTTAAGAATATGACTCAAAAATTAACCCGAAAAGAATTTTTTAAAAACAAAATTTAATTAGAAATTTTTACTTAGTTATATGAATGTTATTCATACTCAAGAAAAAAACAAAATTTTCACTATAATTTAAACAGTCAACCTATTTTTAATACAACTTTAATTAATAATAACCCCTCAAACAAAAACAAAAATAATTTAATTAATTTGTCTTTTATAATGTATTGGTTAATTTAATTATATAGCTTTAATTATTATTGTTTAGTTTAACAATAAACTATATTGCTTTAATTTATTTGCCATTAATTATACTGCTTTAATTTGTTATATTGTTTAGCCCCTTGTACATATTACATTAAAAGAACCGAACATTATACATTCCATGTGTAGCACAATAATTAAAGTAATGTAATGTGCTGCACATTACATTACTTTAATTATTATGCTGCACCCGGCCCCATGTGCCCATAGCCCATCTACCCCTTCCCCACCCCACTTAACAAACAACAAACAAGCACAACATGCGCCCCAATCACAATAGCCAGCTGCAATTAGAAAATTTCGTAATGCCAATCACAAATCACAACACACGTTACACTAAATGACAATCAATATTTCACCGAACACCAACACACTGAGTCACTGACCAACAAAAAGGGATAAGAATCATAAGATAAAGCCACATTTAAAAAGACAAAAACAGGAAAAAAGAGTCACTGACCAACAAAAAGGGATAAGATAAAGCCACATTTAAAAAAACAAAAACAGGAAAAAAGCAAAACCAGCCAATCAGAGAGAGTCACAGTTCAAAAGAGAGAGAGAGAGAGAGAGAGAGAGAGAGAGAGAGAGAGAGAGAGAGAGAGAGAGAGAGTTACTGAGATGTGAGATCAGGTTATTAAAGATAAAGAATAAAGAGCCTCCATCATAAATTTCATTTCATTTTTTTCATTCAGTGAGATAAAGAGAGAGAGACTAAGAGAGAGTTAGAGAGAAAAACCTTGAGGGAGGGCCGGACTGCCGGAGTGAAGGGAGCAAATGCCAACGAGCACCGCTGCACCGGAGCAGAGGTAGAACGATCTACGATCTCCGATGAGGCGATGACCGCTGCAATCTACGAAAAAGAGCATTTCAGTGAGATAAAGAGAGAGAGACTGAGAGAGTCAGAGAGAAATACCTTAAGGGAGGGCTGAAGGGAGCACCGTCACACCGAGCACCGGAGTAAAGGCAGAGAACTCTGCGATCTGCGATGGGGGCGACCGGGCGAGCAACAACGACGACGCCGAGTGAGCTACAGCGATGACGACGGCAACGTGACCGTGGGTGCAGCGGGTTTGGTTTGCTGGAGTTTGGTTTTGGTTTGTGTATTAGGGTTTTTTTTTTTTTTTTTTGATAAACACCTTTGTGTTTGGTTTGCTGGAGTTTGATGTGCTTTAGTATTGGGGTTTGATTTCTCTGCCACTGCCAGCGACGTGATATGTTCATTTTTGATTCTCTGTATTGGTTTTTTTTTTTTTTTTTTTTTTTTTTTTTTTTTTTTTTTTGGTTGAGGATCTGTGGGATTGCCGTGAGCAAGCTTGGGCTCGCCGTGGGCTTGGCTTGCCGTGGGCTCTGTTACAATTTTTTTTTTTTTTTTTTTTAGATTTTAGTTCTAATTTTTTTTTGGGCTTTTTTTTTTCCCTTGAAAGTAGAATATATATATATATATATATATATATATATTTTTTTTTTTTTAATTTGAGGTGTTCCTAATTTTTGATTGAGGGCTGAGAAAATAGGTGAGAAATGGATAGGAGGGTCGGCTGTGTAATGTTGGGAGGGCCATTTATTTTTTTCTTCCTAGTCTAATGGGAAAAAAAAAAAAAAAATTGCGGGGGCCACAACCCCCCAAGCCACAATGTGGCTCCGCCCTGTTCAAGACCATTGGTCTTGCTTTTGCTTTGTTTTCTTTGTTCATATTTTTAATTTATAAGAACAAATATTTCAGTGTATATAAGTTGTTAATTCTCCCTGTGTCTCTCTGTCTCTTTCTCTTTGTGTGTGTTAATTTTTATTTTTTTACGGAAACTTTGTTAATTTTTTACGTCTGCAAATGTCCAACCTTGTCGAATTGCAACCGTTTCAATGCACCTTAGTATCGGTTTTAGTCCAAATATCTAAATATTATCTTAACATTTTAGTAGAAAGTCTAAAACATTATCCAAAGTGAAAATGGTCGGTTTTACCGTTTCAGTCTAACTAACAAAACTAGAAAAAGAGTACCTTTTGGCCAGGTGGCAAGATTAAAGTTCTCTAAATAGTAAATAATATGGTGAAACGTAGCCCCCACTAGGAAAAAGAATTCCAAGTCTAACAGATGCCTATGGTTATGCCACATGACTGTTTATTTTCTACTTTGAAGAAGTAAGGTCTTTACCCCCAAAAAAAAAAAAAAAAAAGGAAGGTCCCATGGGCCCACTTAACACTGTTTTTTTTTTGACATTACTTCTAGTTGTGCCACATGACTGTTTAGTTTCTACTTTCAAGAAGTAAGGTCACATGGACCCGCTACTTTGTTTTAGAGCATTCTTACCTGCTTGTGCATAAAAATATTTGCACTATGAAGACCTACTTTTTTTTTTTTTTTTTATATATAATTACTATTACAATTCTAAATCTCAATCTTTATTTTTTAATAAATCATATTAAAATATTATAAAATGACTTGCCCAAAATCTGTATTGAAAACCCACCTAACCCCACAACAACCATCAACCACCGTATTAACCCTACTTCTCTACTAACCAATATTTAAGGACATCTAACTTCTTGTCAAACCTATAACATACAAGAAGTTATCAAATGCTACATTATCAAATAGGACAATTTAATTTTACATATACATACGTGAGTAATGTGATTGGTTAAGTAGTTAAATCCTCATTGGATACAAATGAAAAGAGTGAGTGGTCAATATAATGTAGTTGAACCTCATATATGTACAAGGAATTTGATCCTCTCTCAGCCCATAAAAAGAGACATTTAGATCCCATCACACACTAAATAGGGAAAGAGAAAAGAGGATCAAGAGAGAGAAACCAATCCTATAAGTGTTTTTAATTTCAAAACTTGATCTTAGGAAAATTTTAGTAAAGGAATAAGGTAGGTTTTATAGTTATTTTTGTGTACATGTAAAATCATGATAATTCTCGATTTTAGAATTTTATATGATAATTGTTATATTCTAACAACATGAAGAAAAATATTTACTAAATTTTTGTGGAAGCGGGAGCTGCAAGCTCTTTTGTGGGGGGAAGCAAAGAGAGAGAGAGGGGGAAGCAATATATTTATGAAATTAATATACTCGAGCATCAAATAAAATATTTGTTTTCGAAGGGATACACAGCACTACAATATTCTTTAAAAGCAAAGGGAATTGTAGCAAGTGCAACACTTGCTTTTATCTACAGGGTTGTTGTATTTGATAAAGAGGGTTTTTTTTTTTTTTTTTTTTTTTTTTTTTTTTTTTAATTTTAATATAGTATTATGTTAAAGGAAAAAAAAGGTTTTTCTCTAAACTAATTTAGAGAGATACTATTCAAACTCCTCTTATACATTTTTAGTGGATATAAAATTTTACAATTAGAAACATTGTCCTATGCAAAATGCATGTAATAAGCTAGATGCATTAGTTAATGGCAATGCTCTTGAATGTTCAAATATGTGTATAAAACACCTTAGACGTTTAGACCCCCAAATAACAAATTACAAATTCAAGCTTATTAACAAACATGTACATGCGGAAAATGTAAATAAGCTAAAACAGAATTGATAACATAATCTAAACCAAATAAAATTACATCCACAGTAAAAATTAAATGGTAAAGATTAAGAGAAGAGAGATGCAAACACAAAGACAATACAGCGATGTGTTATTGAAGAGGAAATCGAAGTCATCGGCGTGAAACCTCTCCGCCGCCCTCTAAACAGTCAATAATCCACTAGAGAATCAAGTTGGGATACATGAATAGCAGAAGACCCTCCAAGCCTAATCTACCTAGTGTACCTAAGCCTTTTAAGCTTCTTGCTCCAACGATGTTGCATCAAACCTTTGTCTTCTCTAATTTACTGGATTCTGCTATAGCCCATAGTATCAACCAATATCACTTGGTCCCTTCCTAACTGCTTCCTAGTACCAAATAACCTTCTCACAGATATAGGTATGGTGAGAAAATGATTTGGCTAAATGTACCTCTCAAGGATGTAACAATGGAAAGGGTGAGAGCAGAGGAATTTGGAAAAATAAGGATGAAGATTGTGGATGAGTCAATCTTGTTTTTCTCTAAGGTTTCTCTCTCAAAATTATCTCTAAAAGCTCTCTACAATACGTGGATTTAAGGGGTATTTATACTAGTATGTGTTTGGAATGCGAAAGGTTAGTTTTTCTCAAACAAAGTGAATTGGCGACTTGGCCTCGCGACTTGACTGAGTCACAAGTCTGAGTCGCGAGATAACGGTCTGGCCTGTTGGAAGTTTTGTCCTGTAGTGCAACAGTTGGCGTGACACTTCAACTCCTCTACATGCTTTACACGTGTGCCTCTTTTAGCAATTTGCAAGTCGCGAGCCAGTCGCGAGATCTAGTCGCAAGGCCTTACTAAGTTTCACACTCTTTCGCTTTTCTTCACACTCTTTCACACACTACCCTTACATGATTCTCATCTAAATACATAGTTTCTAAATGCCGAATTACAAGTAAATTGGTACGGAATAAAGCCAACAAAATTGTTGATTAAATTCAACCTTAGAGCTCTTATAGAATAATTTTGTTTTATGTAATAGACTGTGAGTGATAAATTTTTTTTTTTTTTGGATGTATATATATGATAGTAATAAACTGTTAATTACAGTTTGTTACATAAAACAATTATGTAGTACATAAGACAATTATGGCACATTATTTAGCACTAGAAAATTATTCTATTTTATAAGAAAAACAATGAAACGATAGTCATCCCTTCTCAAAAAAAAAAAAAAAAATGAAATGATAGTCATCAATGGGAGTGCCACGTGTTGAAAGAATGGGTCGAGGTGCCTCGACTTTAGGGAAGTTTCGCGTGTAGTAATTAGAGGTTGTTGCTAATATGGTAGGGTCCATGCCGCCATGGTCGGCTATGGTTGTTTACTTATGTTAATGATGAAAATCTAAGGAAGCTCATAACAGTGAATTTCTTTATTTATTTATTTTTGGTATCCAATAGAGTCACACCCATGTGTAGAAGACAATTGGGATCTTGGGAATTTACATGTTTCTTTAGATGAGGGTTTTTTTTTTTTTTTTTTCAGTAATTTTAAGATTTTGTTTAGATGAGGTCTTAGTTTCACACTACGAAGTTAAAACTACCATATATTACACTAGTAATCTAATTTTTAAGAATTGGTGTGAATGACTATCATGAATTTTAATGAAAAACCAATTATTATGATAAATTTCACAACTATAAAATAATGTAATACTACTAGCTCTGATTGATTCGATAGGAGATGAGTCAGAATAGATGAAATCAAGAATACTTGTTCGAGTGGAAAGACAAATTAATTATAAATTTTTTTTATAAAAGTAATGACTAATTTGGATTGGTTTTCAAAAAGATCTTAAGCATTCACAATTTTCATTGTTTCCATTGCTTCTGATTAATGGTTAAGATGTATTTTTTATAACTAAACTCCTAATGAAAATTAAACATACATAAAATTTGTTCATTAGTGTTGACCATATATTGTAAAATTGTGACTTGGCTTTTGAAATTGTATTTATTTAGTTTATTAGAATTATATTACCAAATAGTTATAAATTAATGTTTAAATAAGAACAAGTGAGAAAGTGAAAGATGAATTGACGAGGGTGATCCCAGATTAGTGAAATTTCAAGAGCAAACAGATATGAAGTTTTCAAATGGGCACTTGACTAACCGGTCAAATACTATTTATGTTGAATGGCTCACTTCTATACTTGAACTGTCTTAGTTAACATGTACCTAAGGACTCCATTGTAAGGCTAAATACTCCTGACTAATTCTTTTTATATATAAAAAGCGGCTATACCGCTATAGTGCTACAGTGCTTCGGTACTGTGCAAATAACGTATTGTATTGTGCGCGCACCGTAGCGGCAACAGTGCTTTTCGTGAGGTTTTTTTTTTTTTTTTTTACCCTTTTGTTCAAGTTTTGCACAGTAGCTACAGTGCCAAGCGGCACTACAGTAGTTACATTTTTTTTTAAGTCTTCGTTTGTATTTTTTTTTAATATATTGTTATACTGACCCAATAAATTTTATAATATTTTCACAATTATTGAGGTGTTAATTCCTTATAAGTTAAAATAAAATAATAAAACATGAAACTATGATTAACCACAAAAAGCGGCTATGCCGCTACCGTGCTTCAGCATTATGCAAATAACGTATTGCACTGTGCACGCACTGTAGCGGCAACAGTGCTTTTCGTGAGACACTTTTTTTTTTTTTTCCAACCTTTTGTTTAAGTTTTGCACATTAGCTACAGTGCAAAGTGGCACTGTAGCTACAGTAGTTACATTTTTTTAAGTCTTCCGATTGTATCTTTTTTTTATTTTTTTTATATATTGTTATACTGACCCAACAAATTTCACAATATTTTCACAATTATTGAGGTGTTAATTTCTTATAAGTCAAAATAAATTAATAAAATATGAAACTGGGACTAATCACAATTGAAAATAAATATTTTGTGAAAATGTTGTGACACTTATTAGTACAGTATTTTTGCACTGTAGCTACAATACCAAGCGGCATGTAGCTACAATGCCTCTTTTTTTTCTTTTTTCTTTTTTTTTAAGTAATCTATTTGTTTCTTTTTTCCTTTTAAATATTTATGTAAGCTGGTATATATATTGTTATACTGACACAACAAATTTTACAACATTTTTATAATTATTGTTATGTCAATTTCTTACAAATATATAAAAGCAGTTTTGCCCGCTATAGTGCTTCGGCATTGTGCACCCAACGTATTTCGTTGTGCAGCACTGTATCTGTAACAGTGCTTTGGTTTCATGAGTCCTTTTTTTTTTTAACCCTTTTGTTTAAGTTTTGCACAGTAGCTACAGTGCCAAGCGGCACTGTAGCTATAGTAGTTACATTTTTTTTTTTAAGTCTTCTGTTTGTACTTTTTTTTTTTTTTTTATATATATTGTTATACTGACACAACAACTTTTACAATATTTTCATAATTATTGACGTATCAATTTCTTATAAATCGAAATAAAATAATAAAATATGAGACTGTAACCAGTCACAACTAAAAAAAAAAAAAATTATAATAAAAGCGCGACACATAGTGTCTTGGCACTATACATCCAGTGTTTTTGCACTATGTAGCACTCTAGCTAGAACAGTGCTTTGGTTTAGTTAGTCATTTTTTTTTTTTCCAATAATGGGTTTGTGTTTTTTTTTTCTTTTAAATATTAATGTAAGCTGACATTTATATTGTTATACTGACACCACAAATTTTACAATATTTCCACAATTATTGATGTGTCAATTTCTTACAAGTCGAAATAAAATAATAAAATATGAGGTTGTAGCCAACTACAACTGAAAATAAATGTTTTAAAAAAATATTACAACACTTATTGTCATCACAATATTTTCACAATTGTTGAAATTTCAGTTTCTTATATATCAAATAAAAAATGTTAAATCCACAACGTTTTCATATTAATTTCACAACAAATCATAAGTAAGCTATTATTGATGGATAGCACTGGAGCTACAGTGCTTTTGGTTTATTGGGTGAGCTAAAATTGGGTGAGCTACATTAAACTTTTTTTTTAATATAATCAAATTGAGTGAGTCAAAATTCACAATTTCACACACAAAATCTATATTAATTTTCTCACTACTAGGACAGCACCTTGCACGTGCAGCCAATGCTAGTGATATTAAAATACCACTATGAAGGAAGGGTGATGGGAGTAAAATAAACATGAAATTGTAAGCTCCAAGTAGTAGGAAGAGCCCAAGGCTTTGATCACGTGCTTGTTGAAGAAAGGGCTTGCAACTCAAAGACAATGTCTTTGTTAAGGGAATCAATTGGAGTTATAGTAAAAATAAGTCTTTTATAGGGTAATTGTCACTACTTACGAACTCGAAACTGTTAAAAGAAAAGAAAAGATGAGATAACCAATCAAGTCCTCCACTAAGATTTCAAATAACACTTGTAGAGAACATTATATCTCATGGTTTAGAAATATCTATTGAGATAGATATGGAAACCCTCCGTGGATGGATGGAGGAGAATCAGGAGATAAAGGAGAGCGAGAAATATCCTATAACCCTTCATTAGGAAACAACTATAAGATGAGACTGATGCTTTCTTTCATAACAGAGCTGGTAATAACAATGTGATAAGTGAATTATTATAGATCCATCTCTTAAGGGAATTATTATATATTATAGATTATATATAAATGTAGAGTGTATGCAATAGATGCCAAATATTATACTTAGTATATTTTCATAAAATCAATTTGTGAACTAGATGATGGTAAAAACTTAATAGTTTATGCAGCCTCTTTGCAATACAAAGACACTTGAATGGGGTCCCATGCATTAAAAATGAAGATAAAAAAGTATTTATTAAAATTTTGGCTCCAGTTAGCTCAATTGATAAAGTCCCCTATTGTCAAATATGAAATATGGGTTTAAAGACTGCATACACAAAAAATAAATTAACATCTTTGCCTGATAATAAAATATAATTATTATAAAACAGATGCTATAGGTTGATGAGAATGTTAAAACATATAAGTGAAACTAAATAGGAAGATAAGATTCAAATGAGGAAATTTGCCTAAAATTGAGGGTGTCCCATATTGATGAAAAGATAAGGAAAGTCACTTGAGATTATTTGGTCTTAATAAGAATGAGAGAATTTGATTGAAATTAAAGAAAAAAAAATGAGTAAAGGAAGCCGGAAAAAAAAAACACTCGTAGTGAAAAAAAAGGACATATAGGCAACCTAAACTCATTTAAAACTAGAGGTGCCAAAAAAAAAAATGATAAATCAACCAAAACAGCCTGAACAAAGTCCAAAATTTCAGTTCGGTTTGGGTAATGTTTGATTTCATTTTCAATTTCTTAGAACCAAAAATTTCGATTTCGATTTTGGGTTTAGAAAATAAAAATCTGAACCGAAACTGATCAATTTGTATTAAATATTACAATGTACAAAATATTTCAAGATAGTACCTCTAGTTTAGTGATAAGACAAGCGTCTGACAAAATTTGGCCTAGGTTTGAACCATACCGGACCTATGTCGTTTTATACATTAAATTAAAACAAAAAACCATACTCTCTTCACTTGTTACTTTAGTCGCCACTTAGTCTTTCTTTTCTTCTTTGAGTTCCGTGCCTCTCTCTTCTCTCTGTCACACACTCACGCCACTTCTCACTACCGCTCCATGCCTCCATTGTTCTTGCTCTTTTTCCACCTCTTTTTCGAATCTCTTATTCTCTTTTTGGTTAAAGTTCTTCATCAACTCCCTCATGGGTATGTTCTTTTATGTTAAAGTATAAGTTATCTGTTCAATTTGGTTTGATTTTTTTGTTGTTTGTTTGCTGAAAAAGTGAAAATACATGATTTGAATTTTTCTTTTTTCTTTAATCAGATTGGCTAATAAGAAATTAAAAGAAACTGAAAGCTAACCTAATCGAACCGATGAAAATGTAATTTGTTTGGTGTCGGTGTTCCCTCCTTAGGGTTCAATGTCGGTGTTGGTGTCAAATAAGGCAAGATCGACAATTTTCGGTTCAGTTGAAAAATTGCCATTCTCACTGACCAAAACTGATTGATTACACCCTTAAACTAAAACTTAGAGAGAACTAAGTATGGTATCAAATTACAAAGCTATTGGTAATTGAGTTTGGAACATTCAATCTAAACCTTGTCAAGATCTCATTTAATATGAAATCTTATCATAAATCAATTTTACCTTAAAATTGGAAATGTGATTATCCTATAGATTATCAACCATTTTCGTCATAAATACTATGTAATCTCTGTAATCTTTGATTTCACCATGTGCATTAATTATTGGGTGCAAAAAATCCTGAAATTTATGTAACATTCAAAGAAATAGACCATAATATGTTACTTTTTGTAATTATAAAAAATTCAGTTAAAAATTTTTTTTGGTCTAAAAATCAGTTTGAGTTTTAAATGTAGTGAAAAGTTGACTAAAATTTACTATCAATTACTACTTTATTATCCCCCATTTCCTGCACCACCTAATTCACGAGGCCTCTTTATAACCGTCAGATCAGATCGATGCCACACGTAAGGATCAGATTTATTTGGGATTGAATAACGAATACGCCATTACCCTGAGATGTGCTAGTCTATTTAATTTGTGTTGGCAAAAGTGGGCCATTTGGACCTATATGGGCCATATCTATCTTAATTTTTTTCCCTTGCCGACAGGAATTATTTATTAATTACCATTAATCCCAATATTTTACCATAAACAAATCCACCCCAAGCTCTATATAAACACCCCCACCCTTCACTCCCAAGTCCATCACAAAAAAACCATTCAGAGTACAGACTTTTTTTCTCAAGCAAACATAAATTTCCTCTCCTACTCTCTTTCAAACCTTAAACTTAGACCCCTCTTCTAATTTTCCTAGAGAAACCAAACACTCTAAATCCTTTTCAAACCCAATCCCAAAGTCTACAACCTTTGTTCAATTCACATTTTCTCTAAAAACCCACTTCAAATGGCTCGTAACATCACCAGCACCACTGTCACCACCAAACCCGTTAGCATGCCTAGCAAGGCCTATGTCACATTTTTGGCTGGTAACGGGGACTATGTGAAAGGTGTGGTTGGCTTAGCAAAGGGCCTGAGAAAGGTCAAGACTAAGTACCCTCTTGTGGTTGCAATATTGCCTGATGTCCCTAAGGATCACCGTGAAATTTTGGTTTCACAAGGGTGCATAGTGAGGGAGATTGAGCCCGTGTATCCACCTGAGAATCAAACTCAGTTTGCCATGGCTTACTATGTGATCAACTACTCCAAGCTTCGTATTTGGGAGGTATGTATGTATGTTTGATTGTTTGTTAATGTTACCATTCTTTGCTTGCATGTGTCACGTTGTTTCTGCTGTTTGTGAGTGACAAAGGATTTGTTTTTGAAATTGTGTTTGTGGGCTTCTGACACGTGTTATGGGAAAATTGCACGTGAGGTTGTTTTGGTCATTTTGTAAGTTTTTTTTTAATTATAAAATACAATTCCAGTCGCCCCTGAATCTTGCTTTTCCTTTTAAAATTAAAATGGAACCAAACTTTTTCTTGTTGCGGTAAACAAAGACTTTTATTTTATAAATTTTCCTAAACTAGTCTAAGGTTATTCTTTATCTTTAAAGAAATTTTAGTAATCGTTTGTACATAATTGGTAGAATATGTACTTCTATTTTTTATGATATAAATTATAATCTCTCTTTTTGATTCAATTATATGATTTATTAGGATTTTTTGGCACCCAATTGAATGATCTCTACAGTTTTGTAAATGGTACTCAAATTTCTAATTTTTTTTTTTTTTATGCAGTTTGTGGAGTACAGCAAGATGATTTACCTAGATGGAGACATTCAAGTGTTTGAAAACATTGATCACCTCTTTGACTTACCGGACAACCACTTGTATGCTGTTATGGACTGCTTTTGTGAGAAAAATTGGAGCAACACTCCACAACACAAGATTGGCTATTGCCAGCAGTGCCCTGACAAGGTTAACTGGCCTGCTGAGCTTGGCCCCAAGCCTCCCCTGTACTTCAATGCTGGCTTCTTTGTGTATGAGCCTAACCTATCCACATACCATGAACTCCTTGAGACCCTTCAAGTTACCACTCCTACAACTTTTGCTGAGCAGGTAAATCTTAGTTCTAGTTGTGTTTGAAAAACTACCATGTATCTTATGCAATTCACATAAATGCATGATGCATCACATAATTGCATGTTCATACTTGACCCATTTTGGGGTCATGTGGCTTGATTTGATAGCTAGATTCATATCAAGCTCCCTTCTAGCCGTTGGACTATTAAGTTGTGGATGTGCTTCATTGGCTTTTGAGGCACATAAATCTACGACTTTTACCAAAAAAATTTTGTGATTATTTCAGGACTTTTTGAATATGTTCTTCAAGGATATTTACAAGCCAATCTCCCCGGTTTATAACCTTGTGCTGGCCATGTTATGGCGTCATCCGGAAAACATTGAATTTGACAAAATCAAAGTTGTTCACTACTGCGCTAATGTGAGTATCCACTTTGTTCATAGTAACAATCTCAAGTTTTAATAAATTTCAATGTTTTTTCTTGATATGTAATACTAATGAAGTATATTTTTGATTGGTTTATAGGGTTCTAAGCCATGGAGGTACACTGGTGAGGAAGAGAACATGGACAGGGAAGACATCAAGTTGCTAGTGAAGAGATGGTGGGACATATACAATGATGAATCATTGGACTACAAGAACACAATTGCTTCTGCAGAGGCTGAAGCTGGTGCTGAGAAAAATTGCTTGAAAGGATTCTTGACAGCAGTGTCAGAGGCTGTTGTTCACTATATTAAAGCCCCATCTGCTGCTTAGTGCTAGTTATAAGTTCAATGGAAATGAAGCTTGTGTGAAATTAGGAGTAATGGGTACAGGGTTGGTTTTTATTAGTACAGTTTGGAATGGTCTTCTGTTTTAAGTTGAAGACTTTCCTCTGCTGTTTATACTCAAAAAAGTTGAAGACTTTCATATTACACTTGTTTCCAGTTTTCAATTTGTTATGGTCTTCTGTTTTAAGTCGAAGACTTACACTCCTATAATATTATGTCAGGAGTTTCAGGACAATTTGTCTTGCATTGCTTTGTTGTATTTTCAATTTATAAGAACAAATATTTTGGTGTATGTAAGCTGTTAATTCTCTCTCTCTCCCCTCTTTTGTTAGTGTTTATTTTATTTTATGGGATCTTTTTTTAAAAGTTATGTCAGCAAATGTCCAATCTTCAATTTGCGACTGTTTTAATGCACGTTAGGAGCGGTTTTGATCCAAATTTCTGAACATTATTTTGACCTTTTAGTACAAAGTCTAAAACATTATCCAAAGTCGAATGGTCAGTTTAAGTCCATAGTCATAAAACATGATCATAGTCATTATACATGATAATATTCAATAGTGCAACTTATCGATTTATTTGCTTCTTATGTTGTGTGTCAATTTGATTCCTAATATTTTTCTGTTGTGTCAAAATATTTTATATCGTTAACTAAATGATGAAAATACTAATATGACTAACGGTTCAAATAAAAAAATATTTTTCTAAACTGACGTGTGTACTACCTCCTCACTCGCTCATGATCAAGACCACAGCCACCTGTTCCATCAAACGTTGTGGAAATAAGGTTCAGACGAAGGTCGAGAAGGCGGTCAAGACAGCAAGGTGAGGATGGTACATTAGAGCTTTACATGGGTGAGAGAAGGGTCTGCTATTTTGGCTCAAGATTTTTGCATATGGTTCTATCTTCATCGTTATTGGAGGTTGGATACTTATACTTTTCCACTTTGAGGGTCCTTCTCTCAATCTTTACCAGTTGGACACTCATTTAAAGCATTCACATCAAGAATGCTGAATTAATGCTAAAAATGCTATTAATAATAATTAACACAAAAAAAACACACTACATCAAACATGTCTAATGCTATAATTGGCACTCAGTTATAGCAAGCGGCCATCTATAGCAGCTCATTGTAGCAACAAACTCAACAAAAAAAAACTATTTTAATAAAGTGGTAAAAAATAAATAAAATCTTTGATTTTGGGTGTATTATAAAGTAGAGTGTTAAAATAGATAAAGTAGAGTGTTGATTGAATTTGAAACCACAATTTAAGATCAAAGTACATAGAGAAAGTTCATTCTTGTTTTGTTTTCTCTAGACAAATTTGAGGAGGAGCTCCAAAACAATCATGAGTTCGTTCTGAATTTGATTGAGCAATTATACTTTGGTTGGGAGTTCATAAAGTAATGGAATGAGCAAATCATAAAGGAATAAAATGAAATGGAATAGGTTTAAGTAATGGAAATAAGTATTTAAGGGAATGAAATATAATGAATTTAATGACAATATTAATATTAGACCCATATTTTAAAATAAATGGTAGAATATGTAGGCATAGTTGAGAGTTTTAGTAAAAAAATCATTATATCTAATTTCATTCTCTTCAATTCCTACCAATTTTAGGAGGAATGACAATTTCAGGTTTTAAGGGAATAGAGAATAATGAGCATTTCCTCATTCCATTCTCAATTGTGGCTCCAGGAAATTTTTTGAATGTGGTTATTAAGAAACTTAAATTATACAAAATCTAATAAAAAGATAACTTCATATATTGACCAAAATTAAAAAAAAAAAAAAAATACACGCACAAACACAAAACATAAAATCTTACAATTTCCTTCTATGAATTTAGGGTGGTTACAAAGTTTTTTTAAAGATAAAAAATTTATACATAATAATTATTTTTTTTCTAAGTCAAGGTAGTCTTGTGACTACCCAGACTACTCTATGTAGAATCGCCCTTGTCTATTCTTTCCTACTTAAACTTCCAAATGAATTAATGAAATTTCTATTCCATCCATTAAAACTCTTAAATAAAGGAAGTGATTAAACATTCTAAAATTATTATTTTCATTTATTTCCATTCCACGTTTTTTCTTCTTTCCAAACAAGCTGTAGGGATTCTTAACCCTAATAGAGTCTCACATTAGTTGTTATCAATTTTTTTTTTTGAATGAATTGCTAACGTGGCTACATACGTGTTTGTCTACATGGCAAAAAAGAATGTTTTATCTAAAGCATTAGCCACACCAATATTTTTTATTTATAATTTAATGGTAATAATTATTTTGACATAATATTAAAAGGTGAGAGACGAAGGTACCCATAACATAAAAATTAAGGACCATTGTTCAATATTATCAAGTATCATAATCTTAATTTATTGCATGACCCGAAAAAGTTCATATTTTAATTGATATAGGCCGTCCTTTTGGACCAACTAACAAAACCTGAAAAGTGACCTTTTTTGCCAAGTGTCATGATTAAGTTCTCTAAATAATATAGTGACACGTGGCCCCCAGTAGGAAAAAGAAATATAAATCTACCAGAGGCCTATGGTTGTGCCACAGTTGTATGTTTTCTACGTGGAAGAAGCAAAGTCCCATGCATGGACCCAATTGATACAGTTTTACTGTTTTGCCCTTTTAGCTTAATACACAAGTTAGCTTTGGTTGACGAGAAAAACATTGACATGACATGAGAGACATCTATGGGAGTGCCCCGCGTTGCAAGAGTGGGTCTAGGACTCTCTAGGTGCCTCTACTTCATGGGAGTTTCGTGTGCAGTAATTAGAGGATGCTGTTGCTAACATGGTAGGCCATGGTCGGCTGGGTCGTTAAGCTGTAAATACATTTTCTAAGATAGGGCAGGAAATCTAAGGAAGCTTCATAACGGTGATTTTTTTTTTCCCAGTAGAGTTAAAAGTCTCACCCATGTGTATAATAGAATACAATTGGGATCTGGGAAATTGTTACCTGTTTGTTTAGATGGGAATTTTTTTTTTTTTTTTTAATTTATTTTACGTTTTAAGTCAAAACTACCATATATTATACTAGTTCTTAGTTTTAAGAATTGGGTATGAACGTGGCCTTATTTAAAAAAAAAAAGAAAAAAGAAAAAAGAATTGGGTATGAATGACTACCATGAATTTCAACAAAAAAACTAATAATTATGATAAAATTCTATAACTCTTAAATAATGTATATGATTGATTCGATAGGTCATGACTCAGAATAAATGAAATCAAGATACTTATTCGAATATGAATAATTTGAATTCATTTTGAAAAAGAATCTTAAGCATTCACAATTTTCATTGTTTTCATCACTTCAAATTAACGGTTAAGGCCTAAATTTTATAATTAAGTTCCCAATGAAATTGAAATAAACATTAGATTTTTTTCACTAGTGTTGACTTTTGGAAAATTGTGACTAGGCTTTGAAATTAGAGAAGGGTTCTTGAAATATATATCTTTTTGCTCCTTTCATGGGGAATCCGGGGGGTTTGGTGAACTGGGGGGGTTCTTGAAATATTTAGTTTATTTTAAAAATTATATTACGAAATAGTTATGAATTAATGGTCAAATACTATTTATGTTGGATGACTCACTTCTCTACTTAAATTGTCTTCATTAACATGTCAATAAGGACTACCTTATAAGGTTTCATTTCTATTTTTTAGGTGCTGGATAAAAAAAAATGTAAAATTTTGGGAGTAAGTCATTTTTCACTGTAACGAGTTAAATACTCCTAGTTAATCAATAGTGCAGTAGCACCATGTTGAAATGGTAAAAAGAACCCCATTACGGGGTAAAAACAAGTCTTTATAAGAAATTGTCATTGCTTATGGTATTGAGCCTAGTATTTTCTTCAAGAAAAGTAAATATGAGATAACGAATCCAGTCTTTTACTAAGTTTTCAAATAAGTCTCGTAAAGAATATTATGTCTCATGATCTAGAAAAATTTGCTAAGATAGATTCTAAATTCGTGGATGAGATGAAAGAGAACCCAATTTCCTAAAATCCTTCTTTAAGGAACCACCATAAGATGAATTTGTTACTTTCTTTTATAACTGAGCTGAGAATAACAGTGGAATAAGTGAATTATTTTAGATCCATCCCTTGAGGGAAGTAGACGTTATAAATTTTCATCATTTGGCTCGAGCACAAATCAAAAGAATAATTCAGCGTCCCTTGGCTCTCTCACCATTTGGGCTCCCTTTCCATCCTATATTATGCCCCCACACCAGAGGGCTATTGTGCTTGTGATGTTTTCGACAAATCTTAAATACAAGTGAAAATATTTTGTTTATTAGTGAGATTCTATATGCTCAAAATGCAATTGCTTGGCTTGACTTAGCCAACACTTTCCAAAGAAGTGTTGTAAGACCAGCTATGCTCTATAATACTGAATGTTGGTTTTTATTTTTTTAATTATTTTCTTAAGAAGTGGTAAGTGGTTTCATAATATGACATGTACTTTATGTTGATTAATACTCTTTATCATCCGGTCAAAATACTAATTAGTTTTTTGTGTAGACTGGGTTCAAATCTTAAATATTTTATTCAGCAACAAAAAATTTACCAACTGAGTTAACCAGAACTCATTAAATAAGTAGTGTATACTCATAAAATGATCGAGTTTAGCTAATGAGAATGTTAGGAGATAAGTGAAAATACATATAAAGATAAGATTCAAATGAAGAAATTTGCTTGAAAATATAGGTGTCACTTATTAATGAAAAATGAGGAGAGTCACTTGAGATTGTTTGGTCCTGATAAGAAAGAGTGAATTTGATTCAGATTGAGGAAGCGAAAAATTAAAGAATAAAGGAAGACAAAAAAATAAATAAATAACACTAAAATAGTAATGAAAATAGATATATTAGATAGGGTCCTTAGGGAAGTAATAATTTTTTTTTTTTTTTTTTTTTTTTGAGAATCAAAGTAATAAAAAATATGACTTCAAATAAAATGAAGTGAAAGAAAAGAATACATGTAGCCAACTTAAACTAATTTAAAACTTATGGCTTGTTTGGAAGTTTAAAGAGGGAGGAGAGTAGAGGGGAGTAGAGGGAAGGGGAGTAGTGGGGAAGAGAGTAGAGGAGAATGATTCATCTCTACCTTATTTGGATGTTTTTAAAATTAGTAAGGGGAAGTGAGTAATTAGTCCTTCCCCTTGTGTAATTTTGTTAATATAATAAGGGTAAATTAGGTAATTTACTTGGTTAATAGTTTATATACTCAACTCCCCCTCAAAATCTCTCCAATTTGAGAGGATTAAAATTGGGGGGCTAGAGGGAGTCCAAACCCCTCTAAACTGCTCCAAACCCCTCCCCCTCATTCTTTAAAAAATTTCCAAACAAAGTAATTGCATTACTCTCCCTCCCTCTACTCTACTCCCCCTCCTTTTTTAAACATCCAAACATGCCATTAGAGAAAACTTAAAATAAATAAATAAAAATATTTATAAAAAAAAAAAAAAAAAAAAAAAAAAAAAAAAAAAACCAGAACCTTATCACAAAAGGATCTCATCTAATATGAAACCTTTTACAAATCAATTTTAACTTAAAAATCACGGCATTGCTTTTTTTTTTTTTTTTTTTTTTTAATTTAAGTACCGCATTGCTTTTGTATTGGCAGTATTGCAAGCTAAAATTGGAAATGTGATTATCTTATAAATTATCCCCATTTTTGTCACAAATTATGCATATATGTAATCTCTGATTTCCTCCAAAAATAGAAAAGAAAAAAAAGGTAGTATTTGATTTCGCCAAGTACATTAATTAATTACTGGGTGCGAAAAAACCTGAAATTTATGTAACAACCAAAAAAATAGACCACAATATCAATATGTTTCTTTTGTAATTATTTAAAAAAAAAAAAAAAAGATCAATTAGTATTTTAAATATTGTGGAAAGTTTGTTTCAAAAAATATTGTGGAAAGTTGACTAACGAATCTTCTACTTTTTTCTATTGAATCTATTCTATATTTATTATTTATCCCCCATTTCGTGCACCGTCCAATTCCTGACGCCTCTTTATAACCGTCAGATTAGAACGCTGCCACGTGTAAGAGTCCGATTTCTTTAGGAAAAAGTGGGATCAATCGGACCCATGAAGCTTAAATTTTTTTCCACACCGACGCGGAATTATTTATTAATTACTATTAATCCCAATATTTTACCATAATCAAATCAACCCCAAACTCCATATAAACAACCCCACTCTACCCCTCCAAGTCCATCACACAAAAACCATTCCAATATTTTACGTACTTTTCTTCTCAAGCAAACACAAATTTCCTCTACTACTCTGTTCCATACCAAAAGACCTTGGAAACACTTTTCTTTCCCAACCCCACAAACCTTAAACTCAACACCCTTCTTTTCATCTTCCTAGAGAAACCATTTTTCTCTCTAGCCAAACACTCTAAATCCTTTTCAAACCCAATCCCGAAGTTTAAAACCTTTTTTCAATTCACATTTTCTTCAAAAACCAACTTCAAATGGCTCCTAGTATCACCACCACCACCACCACTGTCACCACCAAACCCGTTAGCATGCCTAGCAAGGCCTATGTCACATTTTTGGCTGGAAACGGGGACTATGTGAAAGGTGTGGTTGGCTTAGCCA
Organism: Quercus variabilis; assembly: GCA_030445155.1. Lineage (NCBI taxonomy): Eukaryota > Viridiplantae > Streptophyta > Magnoliopsida > Fagales > Fagaceae > Quercus > Quercus variabilis. The sequence goes on from CP129447.1 coordinate 7,537,744, forward strand.
AAGGCCTGAGAAAGGTCAAGACCAAGTACCCTCTAGTGGTTGCAATTTTGCCTGATGTCCCTGAGGACCACCGTGAAATATTGGTTTCACAAGGGTGCATAGTGAGGGAGATTGAGCCTGTGTACCCACCTGAGAACCAAACCCAATTTGCCATGGCCTACTATGTCATCAATTACTCCAAGGTACGTATTTGGGAGGTATGTATGTTTACCATTCTTTGCTTGTATTACGCATAGTTTCTGCTTTCTGTGAGTGACAAGAGATTTGTTTTTTTGAAACTGTGTTTGTGGGCTTCTAACACATGTTATCTCAAAAATGCTTTCAAATGTTTAGCACTTAAATTCCAATTCTTTGGGTGCAGTTTGTGGAGTACAGCAAGATGATTTACCTAGACGGAGACATCCAAGTGTTTGAAAACATTGACCACCTCTTTGACTTACCAGACAACCACTTCTATGCTGTTATGGACTGCTTTTGTGAGAAAACATGGAGCGACACCCCACAACACAAGATTGGCTATTGCCAGCAGTGCCCTGACAAGGTTAACTGGCCTGCTGAGCTTGGCCCCAAGCCTCCCCTGTACTTCAATGCTGGCTTCTTTGTGTATGAGCCTAACCTATCCACATACCATAAACTCCTTGAGACCCTTCAAGTTACCTCTCCTACTACTTTTGCTGAGCAGGTAAATCTTAGTACTAGTTGTGGTTGAAAAACTACCATGTGTTTCATGCAATTCACATTAATTGCTTGTTCAAACATGACCCATTTCGGAGGTCATGTGGCTTGATTTGATACATATGAAGCTACTTTCTAGCCATTGGTTGTGGATGTGCTTCACTAGCTTTGAAGCTCATAAATCTATGACATTTATTCTTTTTTTTATGGTGAATATCAGTAAATTATAGTATCTTACTAAAGAAATTTTAATTCTTCTAGGACTTTTTGAATATGTTCTTCAACGATATTTACAAGCCAATCTCCTCAGTTTACAATCTCGTACTTGCTATGTTATGGCGCCATCCTGAGAACATTGAGTTTGACAAAGTTAAAGTCGTTCACTATTGTGCTGCTGTGAGTATCTATTTTGTTTATAGTAATAATCAAAAATTTTAAAATAAATTTAAAACTTTCTTTTCTTGATGTGTAATACTAATGAAGTATGTTTATGATTGGTTTATAGGGCTCTAAGCCATGGAGGTACACTGGTGAGGAAGAGAACATGGACAGGGAAGACATCAAGTTGCTAGTGAAGAAATGGTGGGACATATACAATGATGAGTCATTGGACTACAAGAACACAATGGCTTCTGTAGAGGCTAAAGCTGGTGTTGAGAAAAATGGCTTGAAACGATTCTTGACAGCAGTGTCAGAGCCTGTTGGTCACTACATTAATGCCCCATCTGCTGCTTAGTGCTTGTTATAAGTTCAATGTAAATGAAGCTTGTGTAGGGTTAGAAGTACATTGGTACAGGGTTGGTTTTTATTTGTATGGTTTGGAATGGTCTTCTGTTTTAAATTGAAGACTTTCCTATCACATATGCTGCCAGTTTCAAGTCTTCCGTTTTAAGTCGAAGACTCACTCCTATTATTTTGTCAGGAGTTTCAGGACCGTTGGTCTTGCTTTTGCTTTGTTTCTTTGTTCATAATTCAATTTTTAAGAACAAATATGTTGATGTATATAAATTGTTAATTCTCTCTCTCTCTCTCTTTGTTAAATATTTTTTTTATGGGATCTTTGTCAATTGTTATGTCAACAAATGTCCAACCTTCTCAAATTGCAACCGTTTTAATGCACGTTATGGTCAGTTTAAGTCCAATTTTCCAAACATTATCTTAATTTTTTGGTAAAAAGTCTAAAACATTATCCATAACATTTTAGTGGAGTCTAAAACATTATCCAAAGTTCATAGTGAAATGGTCGGTTTTAGTCTGTAGTGATAACATGATCATGTCCAATATGGTAAAATATCTATTTGCTCCATAATATTTATGTTTTGTGTCAATTTTGACTTAAACCTTTCAAACGTGTCAATTTGGTCATAGCATTTTGGCATTGTGTGAAAATGATTCAAATATTTAAGTGGTGGATGAAAAATGCTGACATAACTAATAATTTAAATAAACTGATAATAATTCAAGTGCAAGCAGACTCTATATAAGGTCAAAAATCGATCAAAATCCCTAATATTACTCACTCAAATTCACTCACTCGCCCTTAATCAAGATAGTGCATAGCCACCTATTCCATCATAGGAAGAAGGTTCAGATCTATAAAGCACAGGTGCATTTCCAAATTCGGGTGCAGGTACGAGTGCGGGTGCGAGTGTGGCAGGGTGTGGCAATTAAAAAATTATTAAAAATATTATTATATAGTGAATTTAATATTTTTTATATAAAAAAAAATCAAATAAAGGGTAGAGTTTATTATTAAAAACAATTATCTATGATTTGTTTTTAATAAAATCAATATTTTTGGTAATTGTAAACAAAAAACCACCTTTCAAGAAGGTTCCTTTACTCTTTTTCCAATTCCTAAGCCCACCCACATGACCCACATGAAACAATTGATTTTCCCACCTACTTAATTTATATTATTTTGTTATATACCTTTATTCTACTTCCTCACATGTTCTAACCATTTCTTTGTGTCTCCTCGTCTTCTTCTTCCTTCTTCTTTTTTTCTCTACATGAAGCAGAAGATTGGCGGCCAGCGACCCATTTCGGCTGCCATATTGGCCATATTGGTCTATTTCGGCAGCCATTCCGGCCGGAATCAGACCAATTCAATTGTTTCGACTCTTGTTTCCCTTAGAATTTGGTTGAATCAGTCGGTTTCAGCCCTAATCGATGAGAATCGAGTTGAATCGGCGCGAATAAAAAAGAAAAAGAAAAAAAAGAGGCGAATTGGCACATGAAACATCGGACATCGTGTCGGGGCAAATTTGGTGCTGGTGCGGCAACCTTAGAGCCGCACCTGTGCTTTCTTGGTTCAGATGAAGGTTGGGAAGGTGGTCAAGATAGCAAGGTGTAAGGATGGTGCACAGTATTGGTCTAGTCATGAAGGCTCAAGTTTCAGATCCTTCAAAGAAGTAGGAGGACATGAATATTATCAAGAAGTCAATAGAGTTGTACATGGGTGAGAAGGATTTGCTATTTTGGCTCAACGTTTTTTCATATGCTTCTATTTACATTGTTATTAATTGAGGTTGGACACTCCTCTTTTGGGAAAAACTTAAATACAGTACTTAGATATTATTCCTTAAATTCTCCTCTTAAAATTCGATTATGTAACTACTTAACTAAAAACATACTTTCATCCCATGAGAAAAAAAATACATGGTTGAATTCTAAAAAAGAAACCTAAGTAATGACACCTAAAGTGTTGTACTAAGTTTTGTCCTCCTCCTTTATATCCTACTTTCATATTCAAGGATTGATTGAATTTGAAACCAAAATTCAAGATCAAAGTAGAGAAAGTTTTTTTCTTGTTTTGTTTCCTCTCGACAAATTTGAGGAGGAGCTCCAAAACGATTGTGAGTGAGTGCTAAAACTGATTTAATAATTACACTTCATTTGAGAGTTCATAAAGGAATGTAATAGAATGAGAAATCATAAAAGAATAGAATGAAATCGAATATATTCAAGGGAAATGAATTGAATGAAATTAAGTAATCATGTTTGGATGTTTTAAAATAGAGATTAAATTCTATAAGGATGGGGTGTAAAACCTATGTTTTACACCATCCAATAAGTGATTGTCACATTAGCATTTTACTTAAAATTTATTAAAATTCAATACATCCTACCACACCTAATAACATCTCAATAGATTCCCAATTTGGTTGGATTTATATATGGGTATTAGAATTGATTGAGTGTGATTATGTTTATTCTTAAATATGTGATAAGATGATGTAACATGTTGGGATTGGAGGGGTAAAACATGGGTTTTACATCATGTCCTTATAGAATTTAATCTCTTTAAAATAAAGGAATGAAAGATAATAACATTGTTTGAGAGTAATATAGAAAGAAATGAATAATATCATTTTATGACAATATTACTATTAAATTGAATATATAAGGACATTTTCGGAGTTTTAGGAAAAAAATTCATTAAATCTAATTTCATTTATTCCGATTCCTTCAAATTTTTGGAAAAATGAAAATTTGAGATTTCGATGGAATAGAGAAAAATTGGCATTTCCTCCTAGTCATTTCATTTCCTTCCGTTTAAACTTTCAAATGAAAGAATGAATTTTTCATTCCCTCCATTAAAACTCTTAAATAAGGAAAGTGAATAAATGTTTTAAATTTTTTCTCATTATTTTTCATTCTATTCTTTTTCGTTATTTCAAACGGGCTTTTGGAGGTTTTGATCCAAAATAGAGGCTCACATGCTTGCACGTGAATTGTAATCAATTTTCTTTTTTCAATGTATCGCTAATGTGTTAGTACGTGTGTCAGTTTACATAGTATAAAATAATGTTTTATTTAAATCATTAGTCACGTCAACATTTTTCATAAACTAATTAATAACAATAATTATTTTGACATAATATCAAAAAATTATGAAAAAAATTAACATATTTAAAAGGCCTAAGACCAAATTAACAAACATCATAAAAAAAAATTTGCCGAATCAAACATCATAAAAATTAAGGAACAAATAAGTAACTTGTCATATTCTATATTATCATGCATCATATTATTAATTTATTGCATGACCCCAAAAAAGTTCTTATTTTAATAGGTGGGTCGTCGTTTTGGACCAACTAACAAAACCAGAATAGCGAACTCTTTTTGCCAAATGGCAAGATTATGTCCTCTAAATAATATGGTGACACGTGGCTCCCACTAGGAAAAAGATATATTAATCTAACAGACGCCTATAATTATGCCACAAGGATATACTATATTTTCCACGTGGAAGAAGTTGGTCGCATATTGTTTTACTGTTTTGCCCTTTAGCTTAGTACACAAGTTAGCTTTGTTTTACATGAAAAACATGGACATGAGAGACATCTACGGGAGTGCCACGTTTTGACAGAATGGGTCTAGGTGCCTCAATTTCAAGGGAGTTTCCTGTTTAGTAATTAGAGGACGTTGTTGTGGTTCTTGCTAACATGGTAGGCCATGGTCGGCTATGGTCGTTAAGCTGTAAATACATTTTCTAATATGGGGTTTTCATTTTTGTTAATGAAAGAAATCTAAGGAAGCTTCATAACAGTGAATTTCTATTTTTTATTTCATTATTTGTATCCATTAGAGTCACACCCATTTGTAGAAGAAAAGACAATTGGAATCTTGGGAATTGTTACATGTTTGTTTAGATGAGATTTTTTTTTTTTTTACACTACGAAGTCAAAAATATCTTGTATTATACTAGTAATCTTAGTTTTAAGAATTGGGTATGAATGTGGCCTTCAAGGAAAAAAAAATTTGGATATGAATGACTATCATGAATTTTAATGAAAAATCAATGATTGTGATAAAATTCCTCAACGCTTAAAAAATGAGTCAGAATAGATGAAATCGAGATACTAGTTCGAATATGAAAATTTTGAATTCATTTTCAAAAAGAATTTTAAGCATTCACAATTTTCATTGTTTCCATCACTTCATATTAATGGTTAAGACCTAAATTTTATAACCAAGCTCATAATTAATGAAATTGAAATAAACATAAGATTTTTTTACTAGTGTTGACTACTGGAAAATTGTTAGTTGACTTTTGAAATTAGAGAAGGGTTCTTGAAATGTTTGGTTTATTAGAAATTATACTATGAAATAGTTATAAATTAATGTTAAAATATATATATATATATATATATATATATATATGAAGAACTCAAATGGGTGCTTGATTAATTGGTCAAATACTATCTATGTTGGATGACTCACTTCTCTAATTGAACTATGTTCGTTAACATGCCCCTAAGGACAGGGCCGGCTCAATAGATGATGCAACTGATGCAATCGCCTAAGACCCTCAAATAAAAAAAGGCCCCACTTGTAAAAAAAAATTTATATATAATATATTTTTTTATATTTTTTAATTAAAAAATTTTTTAAACCCTTTTATTGATCAATAAAATGCATTAAAAAAGCCTCATTGTATCCTAAAATGCAAAAAATTAAAACAGAAAAAATAAAAATAGTCAAACTTCAGCTAACCAAATTAAATTTTAGGAGACAAATTTATTAATTTATTCTTGAAATATGCTAAAATCAAATTAATAGCAAACAAATTCATTAATAGTACAACATAATTGTCTTGAAATATGCTAAAATAGATATTATAAATTTCAAAAAAAAAAAAAAAAAAAAAACCTCTCATCTCTCTATCTCTCTGCCTCTCCATCTATATTCTTACGATCTCACCTTTTTTTTTTTTTTTTTTTTCTCATTTTCATCTTGATTCTTGAAATTTTTCTTTGTTGATTCCAGCGCACCAGTCGGTAGTCACCAGACCAAAGGTATTCTTCTTCAACTCTTTGCCTCTTTCCCTCTTTCTCTTTGAGTCTTTGTCTTTCCGAAAATGAATACTCAAAGTCTTCTATATATTTGTTTCACACTTTCACTGCGGTCTACACAATTGTTTGATTAACTTTGATGGGATGGGACACGTTTTTCACTTTTTTGCTATGAGCCTATGATAGCTTTTCTGCCATGAGCCCCTGTTTGACAACACATTTTTCCTTTAAAACTTAGCCATTGGATGATAATAGTGGAGTAAAGGCTGGCCGGTTACTCCCCTCTTCTTTTTCTTTTTTTTTTCTTTTTTTTTTTAAAATCTGACACAGTAACACTTTATCTATTATTATAAATTATTATACCAATTAATAATTTGATGTGTATCAATATTAACTCATTTGTATTATAGTGACATTAATTTATTAAATCATTTATTAAATTAATTTTTACTTGTGCAAGTTTAAACTTTAAAGTGGTAACAGCTTTAGAAAAATTACAATAATTAGGTTCTATTGTTCTATACTTTAAATTTTATTTTTAGTTAAATTATCATTTTTAATTATAACATTGTGTTTTATTTATCTATAAATATTTTCTTATTATTTAAGGTCTACTATGTCACAAGAAAGATTAAGTGGATTAGCTATATTATCAATTGAAAAAGAAATGTTAGAGGAACTTAAATACAAAAACTTAATTAGTAATTTTGCATCTCAAAAAGCAAGAAAAATAGATTTTAAATTAAAAAAATTCAATATATATATATATATATACATTATTTGATTAATATTTAATTATAAAAAGACCCTATTTAAAATTTTCGCCTAAGGCCCTAAAAATTGTTGAGCCGGCCCTGCCTAAGGACTACCTTGTAACATGGTCACTTTCCACTATGATGAGTTAAATATTCCTAGTTAAGGACCATGAGGAAATGGTGAAAGGAACCCCCACTAGGGAGAAATAACAAGTCTTCAAAAGAAATTTTCATTGCTTATGGACTCAAACCTAGTATTTTCTTCAAGAAAAGCAAATATGAGATAAATTATCCAGTCTTTTACTAAGATTTCAAATAGCTCTTGCAAAGAACATTATGTCTCATGATCTAGAAAAATTTGCTAAGATAGATACTGAAACCCTCCATGGATGGGTGGATGAGATAAAAGAGAACTCAAATTTCCTAAAATTCTTCATTAGGGAACAACTATAAGATGAGTTTGCTACTTTCTTTCATAACAGAGCTAGAAATAACAGTGGGATAAGTGAATTATTTTATATCTATCGGTTGAGGGAAGTAGACATCATAAATTTTCATCATTTGGCTCAAGCACAAATCAAATGAATAATTCAACCTCCTTCGGCTCTTTCACCATTTGGGCTCCATTTCCTCCCTATATTATGCTCCTCCATCAGAGGCCTATCGTGCTTGCAATGTTTTTGACAAATCTTAAATATAAGTGAAATATGTTGTTTATTAGTGAGGTTCTATATGCTCAAAATGTAATTGCTTGGCTTGACTTAGCCAACACTTTTTCAAAGAAGTGCTGTAAGACCAGTTATGCTCTATGATAGTAGATGTTGAATTTTTTTCAAAATTATTTTTTTAAGAGGATGTAAGTAGTTTTAACATATGATGTTTACTTTATGTTGATTACTCTTTATCATCCGGCCAAAACACTAATTAGTTTTTTGTATAGGCTGAGTTCAAATCTTAGATATCTTATTCAACAACAAAAAATTTATTGATTAAGCTAATTAGAACTCACTAAATGACTATAGCATATTCATAAAATGATCAAGTTTAGTTGTTGAGAATGTTAAGAAATAAATGAGAATATACATAAAGAACAGATTCAAATGAAGAAATTTGCTTGAAGATATGGGTGTCACTTGTTGATGGAAAATGAGGAGAGTCACTTGAGATTGTTTGGTCTTGATAAGAAAGAGTGAATTTGATTCAAAAAAAAAAATTTTGAGATAGTTTCAACTTAAAAAAATTAATAACAAAAAAAATTTGATTCAAATTGGGGAAGCAAAATAAGAGTAAAGGAAGACAAAAAAAAAAAAAAATAACACTAATAGTAATGAAAATAGATATATCAATTATGGAAATAATAAAAAATATGACTTTAAATAAAATAAAGTGAAAGAAAAAAAAATACAGGTAGTTAATGCAAACTTTTTTTTTTAGAAGAGCTCAAACTAATTTTAAACTTCTCATCAAAAAAAAAAAAAAAAAAAAACTAATTTAAAACTTAGAGAGAACTAAAAAAAGAAGAAGAAACCTGAACCTTTTATTTTTTATTTTTGAGAAGAAAGAAACGTGAAACTTATTACAAAATGATCTCATTTAATATGAAATCTTATCATAAATCAATTATAAGTTTTTTAACTTAAAAGTCACCGCATTGCTTTTGTATTGCAAGCTAAAATTGGAAATGTGATTATCTTATAGATTGTCCGCCATTTATTTTTGTCACAAATTATGTATATATGTAATCTCTGATTTCACCAAATACATTAACTATTGGGTTTATATATATATATATATATATATAGGGTGCGAAAACCCTTGAAATTTATGTAACAACAAAAAAGAAATAGACCACGATATTTTTTTTTTTTTTTTTTTGAGTGATAAAATTAGGGTCTGTTTAGTAACGTTGTTTGAACAACAGTTTTTGTTATTTAAACAATACAATATGTATTTCCACAATATTTTTTCACCCACATATATTTTTACAATACTTACACAACGTTACTAATTGTGAGGCCATCTAATTCAACCTGGAATTGTAACTCTATAAGTGTGGGTTTAGATGTTTGGGAGCCAAATTGTGAGGCCCCAAAGTGATTCGGTAAAACCATTTCGCAATCCAACGATCTCTTCATGATCCTACAAACTGTGATCTCATCCCTTTACTTTTAATAGTTTGAATGAATTCATTATATTGATCTATTCAAATAAATGAAACATCTTCAAACCACCAGGCATCAAGTTTGTCTTCAAGTTTTGAGTTCATGGCATAATTTGCTAAAAAATTCAAGTCTTGTACAGAATCATCACCAAAACTAAGTTCTTTTGGATTTATGCAGGTCCTCTAGGCAATTGCTTTTGAGCCTCCTTCCATGAATTGTAACTTCGTAAAATTTAAGTTTGTCTTCAAGTTTTGAGTTCACAGCATTATTTGCTAAAAAATTCAAGTCATGTACATAATCATCACCAAAACTAAGTTCTTTTGGATTTATGAAGGCCTTCCAGAAATTGCTTTTGAGCATCTTTCCATGAGTTGTAACTCTGTAAAAATTAAGAAGTTATGAAAGGCCTTAGCTTTGGACATTAGATTTACTTGTTCAAGATTGTCACTCAGTTGCGAGGAATGAGCACCACAATATAATGGAGTAGCATTGGAGTTAAATCAACCTTCCATCTGTAACAAAATTTGACTACTAATTCTGAAGTTTTTTGTCCGTGGTCTACCAAAAAGGTTGTCTAGTTAAATAATGTGGATAATTACTAGCGTCTCTTTCACCAGCTTGGGGTAACAATGCAGCTAGTGAGGTTCAATTAAATATCTTAATTATTAGTTGACAAGAATTCATAGCCAGCCTAAATTTAATTGGGATTAAGGCTTAGTTGAGTTGATTTAAATATTAGGTAAATGCAATTTTTTTTTTTTTTTTTTTTTTGAGAATGACGTAAAAGCAATTAACATGTAATAGTTAAGGTTTTTTAAAATTTTACTCTGGGATACAAACAATATAACATGGCTTTCAACGCAACAACAAAGGGGAATGAATTCATTCATCTACCTCTTTTGTTTTTCTTTGACTGAATATAGGACACCATATGGTTGCAAACTATCTACATGAGTCAATATTTGTAATGAAGATTCTAAGGGCTTGAAGTCAATTATACGTTTGTCACACACAAAAAATTGATTCTTCATACTTTATAAAATAGAGTAATTGAGTGCACCTTTTGCTAATAGGAATAAATGGGACTCTTTGCCATGAAAAGATCATGTGTGCGTAACCATATCCACAAGTACATCATTGACATTCCATATAAATGTATGCATAGAGACTAGGATATCTTGAAAGAGAGAGAGGCGGGGAAGGGTTTTATTTTTACCAGTCCTGGTTTCATCTTGTTGGAAAAATGACATATCTGTTATGCTACCCACCAGATATTGACCCACAAATGAAATTTGTTCTATCAAGATTCTAGACTTTTCCTTCCCCTTGTAAGCATGTAAAACTAATATGTCATTCTTTGTCCAAAGCTTCACTTGTTGTATATTTCTTGTTGCTCACACAACCCAGCACATACATAATTACACATATAGCCAGATCGACAGGATTTATTCTTTATAAATAGGATTAGGCATGTGATAGACATAGGCACTGTGCTGGCCTCCCCACTCAGATTATGTATTGTGTAATAATTGGATTGAAGTGGTTATGTAATTAAGAAGGTTTGCATCCCCTTGAATTTAAAATATAGGTGAAAAGTGTTACATTGCAAACATATTTAGTACAGTCCCAAAAAAATCCCACATTGCGACCTTCAAAAGAGTAGTTCTAGCCAGTACAGCAAGATGCGACTCTGTACTTATCATTAGCAAACATGAACTTCATTAAGCCACAGGCCGTCTAAATTCTAGCTGTCAAACAACCACCACCTAAATAAACAGAATATTTCAATTCTCCATGAAATTGCTCACTAACTTTGTGAGACCCCCTTAGAGAACCCAAGGATCATCTCTCTCATGCTCAAATGTCATATCTCAATTTCCATAGCCAATGATATATAAACATCTCAGCGTGTCAATCTCAACACAAATTAGCATGCACCATCTTCTAATGTGATATTAAGTAGAAAAGGCAACATCCATATGATCTCATCCTAATTAAGGTATTAATGTAGAAAATGGTTACCAACAAAACACTTCCATCAAACCGTCTTTTATTTTACTTTGACCAAAAAAGCTACCACCCACCACCAAAGAGTCCAAAGGAGGACATTTCCTCAAACACCTTGGGTAAAATTAAAACGCAAGACCAAATTTGATACCACTCCTTGCAAATTGAATGGCCCACATCATAATAGTTTGCAAACCATTTCACGAAGGGAGGAAAAAGGGTTCCAATATAAATAAGTATAGCATCTTATAACATGTGTATTTGATTATGACATGATCTAAATACCAAGTCATTAAAGAATGCACTAAAATGAGAAGCTCTTCAACTCACCTCTATTACAAACTTTGAGGAACACACGAAAAAAAATATTGTAGTTTAGAAATTTAAGGAAATGTGATCACTATTTTAATTTTAAATGAAGGTCTAAAGGGTGGGAGTGAAAAAAAGTGCATAGCAAAGTGTGCAAATAACATTCTTTTCCTAACATTAGTGAATAGCATAAAATTTCAAGTATCATATGTGTAAAAGAACCAGTATCAGTTTTAACAGTTCTTACTAACAATGTAAATATATACACACTTCATTCAATTTGACAGTTGTACTAAATACCAAACCAATCAATACTAGTAAGCTCATTAACTTCATTTTGGATGCCCCACAAACCACCAAAACAAAATAGGTACATACCTCTAATCAAGTTCACCACCATCGTCTTCAAAATGATTCTTCATTTTCTGGCCTTTGCTGTTAGTATTTACAAAGTTGAGTTGAGAAGAATGGGTGACGTGGAGGGGATGCTTGTGACGTACAATTTTATAAGTCATAAGCTTTAATTGTGCCAACTAAGCACACTATTTGCCAAGTAGACATTTTCCATTAGTAATTTAATGGTAGGGACCAATTTGACTAAACATTAAAAATAACAAGGACCGAAGGAACCGAATTGACTGCTATTAAAATATAAGAACCAAATTGACTATAACCTTAAAACATAGGACCAAAATGGTGTTTTCGCCAAACAATTTCACACAAGTTGTCATATCCCAAAGTTGCAAGCAACATTTACCAACACAAGTAAAATAATAAGTTACAAAGATGAAAATTGTAACCTTGTCCAACGAAATGGAAAGAGAGAGCAATTAGTAATGAAGATAACAATTATTTATATTAAGATAGCTTACACAAAAGCTTTTGAGGAGATTCCTCAAATTTTGTATTTCCGCAATCATCAAACAAGTTTTCTGCTAAAGTTTCATTGTCCATGTTGTCTTCTTGTTCTAATATATCTTTTAGATTATTATGTTACCTACCAAGCAATCAACTAAGCAACCATTGTCTTCCATTTTCTACTAGTTCATTTACTAGTCAGCTAGTCCTACTCCACTTCATAAGGTAGAGAATAGTTACCTGTAGTTTCAAGTTTCCTAGCGCTATGGACATTCCATCTACAAGGATATTATAGATTAAAATATTGAGATCCAACTTAATATTTTCCAATTTTTGAAATGAGTAGCCTCACCATGTACGTTGGAACACAAGCCTGCAATATTTGGAATAAATATACAACACAAGTGAAAGAGACTAATTTTCTCATTAATTTTTTGTCTTACAATATCCATTGATGAACACATTATGAAACTTGAAACTTGAAAAATAAGAGATGAACACTTTTATAGATCAAACTAAATATTTTTATTACAATTTTACAAACAATTATCATCAACTAGCATCATAATTTCTTCTATGCAGATCCATCCATTCTCATTCTTCTTTTTGTCAGCTTGCTTCAAATATCTTTTTTTTCTTGACTTCCAAATCCTTCTTTTCAAGAGAAGACATAATCCAATAGTTGTTTTTCTTGACTTCCAAATCCTTTTCTTAGATTCCAAATCCAAGTCTTTTTAACTTCTTGAATATGTTCTTACATAAACTGTCAATGATAATGTTCTATACCAATAAAAGACATAATCCAATAGTTATTTTTCTTGGCTTCCAAATCCTTTTCTTGGATTCCAAATCCAAATTTTTTTAACTTTTTAAATATGTCCTTACATAAACTGTCAATGATAATGTTGTATTCCAAAGCATTACATCAACAGCCAATCATCTTCCATCTTCCTAAGCAACCAAAACTTAGGATAATAGACGAACATAATTTTTACTAATAAAAAAAGCAACAACTAATCCATTTCAAATGGCAGAAGCAATTAATCAACGCATTTGAAAAAGACAAGTTGAAGACAATATTTAATATTCAAATCCTTATACAAAGTAATCACGGTCGAATAATTTATTGCTGCAATTGCAAAGTATAAACTAATGAAATCTACAATTGCAGCCAAAAGGTTCAGATGACGCAGTTTATCAAACGGATCCAAACCATGATCAAATTCTATGTATCGAATTCTCACATAATTCATGAACTGATCTGGGTTTTCGAAATTATAACTACTAGCAATGGCAAAAGTTGCACAAGTAGTACTAACAGAACAAGTAGGAACATGAAATGAAACCCTTGCACAAAAAGGGAGAGAACAAGTTGGAACATACACAGATCTGGTGGGTAAAGATGCGCACGCATTTCTCCCCATCATAGGCTGCCGCCGCTTCCTCTCTCTCCACAAAAATTATAAAACGCTTTAACCTAAAATGCTGCTTATATAATGGAATATGGACTCATTTTCTTTCATGGGCTCAAAAATAGGCCCAAGCTTTTAAGCAAACTTGGAGACGTGAGTCAATGTGTGTGTCCCTACCGCACCGCACGGGACACACACATTGGGTGTCAAAAAGCTACTAAGGGGTGTGTACAGACTTTGGGCGTAAAGGTGTTTGATTTTGTGTCCAAGTAGCAAGTAAAGCTGTTTGGATTTTAAATGAAAATTGGATTTGGGCCTGATTGTTTAAGAGGCATGAGCGTGGCCCAGGTGGGGATGAGTAATTTAATGGTTGTGTCAAAAAGACTAACATGAAAGCTGTTGAAATCTTCTCTTGTAAAGATATATAGGCAACACAATCTGTAACTTCCTCTAGTTAAAAATATTATTATTATGATTTTTTTTTTTTTTTTTTTTTTGCAATGCCAAAGTCAAAGTGGAAGGCAGTGTTAAACTTAAAACTTTAGAGATATAGACTAATTTTTTTAAATTTAAAAAAAAAAAAAAAAAAAAAAAAAAAAAAAAAACCTTCGGCTCATCCCCGGTGAAACTGAGCCGTTTATGCCATTTTTTGTGCTTTATCTGCCCCCAAATTTGAAATTGCAGTCCCAAAACAGACGGAGTTATTCTTGGACAAGAGGGCAGTAGCCCCCAGATTTTTTTTTTAGTTTAGTATATATATAATATATCATTTTTAGCCATTTGTTTCAATAAAATTACACGCCCCCTCAACAATATTATTGACATTTTTAAAAACTAAAAAAAACTAGCCCAGTATCAAAAATTAAGTCCAAACAACGCCTCAAAACAAACGCAATCAGTTATAAATAAAAAATAAAATATAAAATAAAATAAAAAGCCGATTCTAACTAGAGATATAACTAGTCAAGGAAAACATCCAATGACAAGGCACATGTAATAAAAAAAAAATAATAAAAAAAAAGGGATTTTTAGGCCATTCAAAAAGAAATAAAAATAAAAGTAAAACCTAACTTAAGGCAGAACGCAGACTGAGGAGTTGGGAGCAGCAAAAGTAGAAGCAGAGGCAGACTAGCACACCACGCCTGACGCCACCAGCCACCATCAGTCCACACCGCCCTGCCCCTGTCAGAATAAGCCTGGTAATTCAAATCCAATCTCTTTTATTTTTTTGGATGAGAATATTGTATCCTCCCTCAATCCCTCTCATATCTGAATCTCCAATTGTTTGATTAAATTGTGAAGAGAATTTGATGAGAGGCAGAGACAAAGGAGAAAGAGTGAAAGAAAGAACCAAAGACAAAGAGGTAAACTTGCACTATGACTCTAGACTCATCTTTCTCTATTTAATCAATGACAAAATTTATATTTTTTTATATATAAAAAGCTGTCCAGTGACTCCAGTCCATTGAGTCCAGCAAAAACAAACAAAATACACAAGTGACGCAACAGTACAACACTAGCAACAGTGCAAAACGTCTCAACGCCTATATGTTGCATTTATGCTTTTGATGTAGTTTTGTGGTAGTGGTTTGGCGTCTTTTAAAAAATTAAAAAATATTTTTTTTTTGTAAGTAATTAAAGAGATTAACTATATAATGGCATGATGATTTTAAATTATATTTTATTTGTATATTATGAAAAAATTAATTATTATGTTGGATTTTTTCAAAAGTAAAGTTTCTAAATACTTAGAAATTAATACTAGTGGTGTAATATTATCAATCACTAATGTTGAAGAAAATTCTGATGTACTCATTGAGGAAAATCTTGATGTTTCAATTAGGAAAAATCTAGATAAGCCCGTTAAGGAAAATCTCGACATTTAAATTAAGGAAAATCTTAACATCTTTATTGAGGAAAATTCTCAAACAAAATTTTAAAAGGTTGATATGAGTTTGTTGCAATTACAACTTGGTCCTGGATGGTATAAGCAAATAAATACTTATCACGTTAACTAACAAGATGAGATTTGGCGACATTACATTAAGTTCGGTCCATACCAACCTTGTTTTAAAAAAAATTTAAAATCTAAAAAGGGTTGAAACTTTCAAAATTCTTAGTATGAAGATGATTGCTTTAAGTCATAACTTGAATATTCTCATAAAAAAGATGCTGCTTTTTTGTTTATACTTTTGTCCTCTTAACTCTAAGTCCTAACTCTGTCCCTACAAAATACACTAAATCGAAATCGAGAAATCCACATACAATGGGATGAAAAGCACAAACCTTTTATTTATCTTTCTCATCTTCGTTTTCCTTGTTCTTCCTCTTTTGCATCTTCCTTCTTCTGTTGCTAGTCACTTGTACCCAAAAGCCAGGATTTTTTTTCTTTTTCTATGAGTTGTCTACCACTGCGGTCTATGCATTGATAGACACTACCCTTTCCCATGTGAAAAGTCCGCCTTTCATTTTGGTTTGTAATTTTTTAAAAACTTTTTTTTTTTTTTTTTTTAATTTGAATAGCACATCATAACAACATACTACGGACCCATCAATTCCCACAAATTTGTAATTTCGTATATTTTAATTTATTTATTGCTTTTGTACTTTCAATGTAATTGTAGATTAAAAAATGCTTATAACATTATATATGATAATGAAAAGGAAATTAGTAGACTGAATGCTCTGAGTTTTAATAAACTAGTGATCGCTTAAAAGATCTGAAATAAAAGAAATACAAGATCAAAGGTGACTGGGATGAACCAGCCAAGAACCCTCCAATACTTAAGTTAGTTTTTCTTTTTAGAACTCAAGAATCTCAACTTTAGGAATAGTGAAAACTTACCTTTATTTGGTGTGGATGAGTCCTTATATAGTGAGTTTTTGAGTGGTTATTTGTTTAATAACTTCCTCAACGTGACCAACGAAGGTTGGCCTGAGTGGAAGGGGCTCTGGTCGCTTAAGCAAGTGGTTTCTAGTTCGAGCCCTTGTGGATGCAGCAAACCTTCTTGGGAGAGGTCCCCACCTTTGGTGCCCGACCGTACCTCGGAGGATTAGTCCTAGGCAAAGCCTGGGGATACCTTGGGAAACCAAAAAAAACTTCCTCAACGTGTGTGGAAGTTGGAAGATTTAGACTTAACTTCCACAACTGCTATACAAGTTAGAATATTTAATCTTATTTTCTACAACTGCCATTGAAAGTTAAGTACTTAGTGGAAAATTATAGCGATAAACAAGGATTTTCTCATACTTCAAAATAGTAGAACGTGGTTTGAATTACAAGCTTTTGTACATAAATCAATTTTTGAAAATTTTCTAAGTGTTGAGGGGTCTTTCAAGTGTTTTCTTGATGGATGATCTTCATGCCCATGGACGACCTTTTTATGTTAAGCTAACCTTTCTAGCTTTGGACAACTCTTATGAACGAATTGGAGATGGTTCAATTTTTAGTTCACTATCAATATATATTTATAATGAGTGTATAATGTTGTAAACATTTATTTAATCTATAATGTAAATCTTACCTTGATAGTATATTGTAAATAAATAAGTTTTCTTTTATTATTATTATTTTGTTTAACAATTGATAATATTGTGTTGATTTTTTAACACTATAATAGAAGCTGTGATATGAAAAATACAAAAAATACATTTGAAAGATGGTCTTTATATTTATTTGGTTTATTTTAGACAAATTTAATATTTATACTAATTTAATATATTAATTTATATTTTAAATAATTATTAAATTAATTATGACATCATCACAGTTCGACCTTGGTTGAACCTTAGTCCGATCTCAAAAACCTTAAACCTCTTCCCTTAATGGTTTGATGAACAATCCGAGTTTAAAAGCCATGCTAAAAAGCTAAGAATAAATATTAAGAATACTTTAACAACAAAAGTTCCAACCATGTCTTTAATTCTTCCCCCAAGAAAGGATGTAGCAATCTTTTAACTATTCGTGAGGCTCTCTATGCTACTTGGAAGGAAGGAAGGACATAGAAAAGTCATCTTACTTGTTCGTTTTGGAAAACTTAGCGGAAGAGGTGGAAACTACAAATACAAACAACAAGGAAGTAGAGATTTTCCCAAAAGACCTCCAAATCCAAAAGAGAATGTTTCAAAGTCTACAAATCAAAGTTGCTCCTGAACCTATATTCCAAGAAGCCCAGCAATTGGCGAAGATGGCAACCCAGTCCTTTGTGCACACTCTTTGATACTAATTTTTCATTGTTAAAAAAAAAAAAAAAAAAAAAAAAAAATCTTCCCCCAATTCTTGAGACTAATTTTGTTTGTTTGTTTTTGTTTTTGTTTTTTTTGTTTTGTTTTGTTTTGTTTTTTTTTTTGTTTTGTTTTTTTTTTTTTTTTTTGGTGTTTTTACTTTGTTTTGCTTATGTCAATTCTTACCATTTATTAAAAAGTATCAAACCCAAGTCTAAGTTTTCCTTTATTCTATATATCAAGAAGGGAGTGCATCTAAGTTTGCTTTCATATTTGATATGGTTAGTTCTTTATTATACAAATTTTTACTTAGGTCAATTACTACAACTCAAAACAAAGTCAATCCAACAAAACTTCCAACAATAAATTTAGTAGCAACTATAGTTTGAGGGAACAAAAATGAAAGAGCACGGACTTTTAGAATAATAACTTTCAATTTTATCATTTCAAGTTGATGATGCAAAAAAAAAATCGGTAGGCTGAATGCTCCGGACTTTAATGAACTAGTGATTGTTTGGGAGGCCTGAAAAGAAAAAGACACAAGATCAAAGATGATGGAAGGAACCAATCAAGAACCCTTCAATGCTTAAGTTAGTTTTTTCTTTGGAAAGTTAGAATTTCAACTTTGAGAGTAGTGAGAACTTACTTCCATTTAATGTGGATGAGTGCTTATATAGTGTGCTTTGGAGTGGTTACTTGTCTCGTAACTTCCCCAATATTTGAGGAAATTAGAAGGTTCAAACTTAACTCCCACAACTGCTATAGGAGTTAGAATGTCCAATCTTATCTTCTACAATTGTCATTGGAAGTTAAGTACTTAGCAAAAAGTTATAGCGATGAATCAGGATCTTACTTATGTTTCAAAATAGTAATACATGGTTTGATTCACTAGCTTTTGTAGGTAAATCTTTCTGGAAATTTCCTAAGTGTCGGGGGTTTTCCAGGCGCTTTCCTGATGGACGACCCTCATGCCCATTGACGACCATCCTACAAGGGATAACCATTTCTATCTTCTTGACCTGGATGACTCTCATAGATGAATTGGAGTTGATTCATTTTTCAGTTTACCATCACAAGTAAACTTAGCAATAATTGTATTTATATATTCTTAATTAAATAAAGGATACCCTGTATCTCTTTTTGTCTTTCAATCAGTCTCTTTGTCTCTTTTTTTTTTTTTTTTGAATGCTCAATCTATTGCTCTTTTAATCTTTATGTTTGTTAATATTTTGTCAAAAGTTTTGTAACTTAGTGGTATTATTAAATGTTATTCATGAAGAGAACTTAGGTTTAAATCCTCTCTTCCCCATGTGTGATAAATAGGAAAATAAAAATATTTAATAATGTTTGCAAACAATAGTTATTACTATTAATATGAAACAAATGATTATTTGATAACCAAGAGCTTTGTAGCTCAACTAGTTGGCCCCTTCTCCCATTGTAAATTTTGAAGTTTAGGTTCAAATTAAACCATGGATAACTTTTACAAAAGTTATATTACTCAATACCTTTTTTTTTTTTTCCCATGATAATAGTTTGCTAAACCCATAGTTGGAATAAATTTCTTTGCTACAACTATCATACTTACCAAATATTAAGGCAGTCTATTATTCTTTTTGAATATCAAGTTGTTAGGCTTTAAAAACTCACCAATCCATAAAGAACTCTCACGGTTTTTTTTTTTTTTGGTATTTTGAAAATACTAAACGGATAACCTTATAGATTTAACGGTAAATGGAAACTTATTATTTTGAAATTTTGCATTTAATTAACTTATAAAATCGATATTAAATAAAAGCATGCATTCAAGAATATAGTAACATAAACCAAACTATTTAGTGGTAATATCTCACAAAAATATAGTATTAATCCAGGTGCAATAAAAATTTACTACATTTAATACCTATATGAAAAATTTTAAGCAAGCATAGCAACTTACTGTTGGGCTTGTGACATTGATATTTGGGTTTCTCTTTTATTAGTGGCTGAATTATAATTATATTCTTTTTTAGCCAAACCTCAAGACCCATTGGTCATTTCAGTTTGCTTTTATATATATATATATATATACTGATTTCTTATCTGAATTTTTTATTGAGTTTTTAATTCTCCTCAACTTGGGTTTTCTTTGAGAAATGTTTTTCAATTCTGTTGCATTTGTTTAAATCTTTGGGTATTTATTTAATATTTCCAATTTTATTAGTCTTCATTGTTTGTCATTTTGTGTTGTGTGTTTGTGTTTTAGATTAATGGTTCTTTTTGTTTGTTGTTTTTTCAGTCACTGTGTAATGCCTGTGGGATCAGGGACAGAAAGAGGAGGAATTCTATGTGGGTTTGAGTCATGTATCATATGGGAAAAAAATATAGATCAAATGCTCGTGCTACTGCCACTTCCACCAAATCCAATTCCAATGCTACAACCACACCCACTGCTAAAGCTGTTGGCAATGGTGGCAGAAATCTGAGAGAGCCTTTGAAGACAAAATTAATGGCTTTTGGGAAATGATTTCTTGCTGCAAAGGTTACCATCAGTGACGAAGAAATAGAGATGCTGGAGGAGGAGGAAGTTGAAGGAGGAGGAACAAGCTACAGTGTGTTTGATGGCACTGTCCTGTTGTACTGTTCATGCCTAAAGGTGGAAACACACAGCAAAATGTTGATAAGAGGACGGACCGAGGTGGGACCTGGGCCACCTCGGGTCCATTTTTTTTTTTTTTTTTTTTTTTTTTTTTTTTTTTTTTTTTTTTAAGGTTATAAAATTTTTCATTTTTATAGTTAAACTCCTTTCAATACTTTAGGCTACTTTTTTTCACAATAAGCTTAATTAGCTTTATCCAAATAGTAACTATTCAACTAAAATTTTTTAAAAAAAATAATAAAAATATTTATAACAGTGATTGTATTTTAGCAACAACAAAAAAAAATTATTTTACCACTAAAGAACTAAAAAATTATGTCTTATTAGATAAGTTAAAACTAAATTTTTTGTAACTACAATAAACTAGTATAAATATCAGTTGATTATAACAAGTTGTTAAAAATAAAATATAATATTTTATTAAGGTTATATCTCTTCTTCAATTAAAAAACTTAAATTTTTTCACTTGAGGTAGTAAAACAAATAAAACAACTTTTTGAAATGTTAAAAGCTAAAATTTTTTGCACCATCAATATGAATGCTTTGACTTCAAAAAAAAAAAAAAAAAAAATCCTAGCCAGCCTAATATTAAAAAAAAATACAATATTTTGTTTTTGTTCGTCTTTGTTGGCAAATTATTGCATCTTAATGTATTTAAAAATAACAATTTTGAGTATTTGTAATATTTTGATACTATATGAATTCCTATTTGGATGATTTTTTTTTCTTTATATTCCGGCCCCCCGCTAACTTAAAATCTTAGATTTGTCCCTGGACAAGATAAAGAAGACCCTAACCACTTATCATTAAACCCAACCAACAAGTATACCTTTTAATATTGTCCTTTTAGCTTACTTTTTTTTTATAAAACTTTTTCTTTGATTAAATGAAAGGAAATAGAAATACCCGTGTGTATGTTATTTGGATTTTTCAAAGATAGAAAAGAAACAAGGGAATGCTTAAGAAAATTAAGAGAGAATTGATAGAATGACATTCCTGTTTTTGGTGACATTTCTTAGTATATTGTACATGGAATTAATGATATATCATCTTTTTTGGTTGTATGTGCCGTTTTTTCTGGTTCGTGATATGCTGTTTTTAGAAATTGTTAGATGACTTTATAATAGGAAGCTGTCTGCGAGAATTGTCATAGTACGATCTATCCTAAGCAATTGAGGTGTCCAAAAAATTCACTCAAAGATGAAAATTGCAACGTTGTCCAACGAAACGGAAAGAGAGAGCAATCAGTAATGAAGATAACAATTATTTATATTAAGATAGCCTACACAAAAGCTTTTGAGGAGATTCCTCAAATTTCTTATTTTCGCAATCATCAAACAAGTTTTCTGCTGAAGTTTCATTGTCCATGTTGTCTTGTTGTTCTAATATATCTTTTAGATTATCATGTTACCTATCAAGCAATCAACTAAGCAACCACTGTCATCAATTTTCTACAATGTCGGACCTACTTCATTTACTAGTTAGCTAGTCCTACTCCACTTCACAAGGTATAGTATAGCTCTAGTTTCAAGTTTTCTAGTGCTTTGCACATTCCATCTACAAGGATATTATAGATTAAAATATTGAAATCCAACTTAATATTTTCCAATTTTTGAAACGTGTAACCTCACCATGTACATTGGAACACAGACCTGCAATATTTGGAATAAATATACCACACAAGTGAAGGAGACTAATTTTCACATTAATTCTTTGTCTTACAATAACAATATCCATTGATGAACACATCAGAAAAAGAGATGAACACTTTTATAGATCAAACTAAATATTTTTATTACAATTTTACAAACAATTATCTTCAACTTGCATTCTACCATGCAGATCCATCCACTCTCATTCTTCCGATTATTCTTCTTCTTGTCAGCTTGCTTCCAAATCTTTTTTTTTTTTTCTTGGCTTCCAAATCCTTTTTTCAAAAAAAGACATAATCCAATAGTTGTTTTTCTCGACTTTCAAATTTTTTTTCTTGAATTCCAAATTCAAGTTTTTTTATTTTTTAAATCTGTCCTTACATAAACTGTGAATGATCCGTAACATCAACAGTTTATCATCTTCCATCCTCCTAAGCAACCAAATCTTAGGATTAAAAGTCGCCATGATTTTTACTAAGGGAAAAAGTAACAACTAATCAATTTCAAATGGCAGAAGCAATTAATCAACACATTTGAAAAAAATAAGTTGAAGACAACATTTAAGATTCAAATCCTTATACAAAGTAATCACGGTCGAATAATACTTTATTGCTGCAATTGCAAAATATAAACTAATGAAATCTATAATTGCAGGCAAAAGCTTCAGATGAAGCAGTTTATCAAACGGATCCAAACCATGATCAAAGTCTCTGTATCGAATTCTCACATAATTCATGAACTGATCTGGGTTTTCGACATTATAACTACTAGCAGTAGCAAAAGTTGTACAAGTAGTACTAACAGAACAAGTAGGAATATGAAATGAAACCCTTACACAAAAGGGGAGAGAACAAGTTGGAACATACACAGATCTGGTGGGTAAAGACACACGCATTTCTCCACATCATAGGCTGCCGCCGCTTCCTTTCTCTCAACAAAAACTGTAGAACACTTCAACCTAAAATGGTGCTTATATAATGGAATATGGACTCATTTTCTTTCATGGGCTCAAAAACAGGCCCAAGCTGTTAAGCAAACTTGGAAACGTGAGTCAATGTGTGTGTCCCTACCGCACCGCACGGGACACACACATTGGGTGTTAAAAAGCTGGGAAGGGGCGTGTACAGACTTTGGGCGTAATATGTTTGATTTTTTGTCTAAGTAGCAAGTAGAGCTTTTTGGATTTTAAATGAAAATTGGATTTTGACCTGATTGTTTAAGAGGCATGAGCGTGGTGGAGATGAGTAATTTTATAGTTGTGTCAAAAAACAACTGTTATAAAAGATGTTGAAATCATCCAAGACATAGGCAATACTGTAACTTCCTCTGGTTAAAGATTTTATTTTTATTATTAAAAATTTTTTTTCATTATTATGTCTTTTTGTTTTCTTTTTCTTTTATTAACTTTAAATGGGTTGGTTGATTTTAGTTTTTGCTTTTTCTTTACTTGATCTATCTCTTCTTGACTGACATTAAATATTTTCATTATTTCATTTAGGGTGTCCTTTTCAAATTCCAACATACTAATTTGTTTAGCAATTTTATTCTGTCTAGCACATTGTTTTTTAGTATGTCCTTCTTTTTTGCATTTATGGCAAATAACATGTCTATTATGTCTGTCAGTATTCTTATTATCTGATACCTCAGTAATATTTAAAACTGCTATATCTTTCTCTTTCTTTCTGTCTGTATCTAATGGTGAATTTAAAATTTTTATCTTTTTGTTTAATTCTGCCAAACTGTTATCTATTATAGATTTCTCAATTAATTTTAGTCTTTCATCAATTTTTTCTTTTAAACTATTAGTATTATCAACTTTACATCTATTGTTTGCTTTTACTACACTATCACTATTTTCCTTTTTATAATCATTATTAATTTTCCTTCCTTTGTTGACTATTTCTTTTGCTTTGGCTCTTTCTTGTCCTATGCCTTCTTTTTGCTCTAGTCTTGCACGTATATCATCTTCTATTATATTATTTTGTCTTTCTATGTCTCTTCCTATTTCTAGCTTCTTACATATAATTTGTACTGAGCTAGCTTCTTCTTTTTGCTTTTCCATCACTTCTTTAGAACTATCATTATTAGTTTTCCAACCATTATTGACTTTCTCTATCTTATTCTTTATGTCTAGTTTCCTACGTAGAGGTTCTTCAAGAGCACTATTTCTTTTTAATTCTAGCATGTCTTTCCCTACATCTTCCTTTGTCTTTAGCTTCCTATTATCTTGTCTTTCAATTGCTTCTATCATTTCTTTTACCATTTCTTTTTTAAACATTTCTTTATCTTCTATACGTGTTGGTCTTTCCCAAGCATGGCCATCTCTTATGTTATCAATTCTTTTACAACTATTTTCTTTCTTTAGTTCGTCCTTTTCTTTGTCTTTATATGTTATAGATATATTATCTGTCAAACCATCTTTTCTACCATTTATCATATTTATTGTTATCAAATTATCCTTTTGCCTATTATGCCAATTATCTGTCATAACTTTTGTTAAAGGTGATCTATGATGGGGTTCAAATTCTTTTTCTTCTTCTAAAGGTGAATTTAAAATTTTTATTTTTTCATAGAGATCCAAAAAGCTATCATCTTTAGTGTATACCGTAGATCTTTCATCATTCTCTATAGCTTCTAATTTTTTATTAATTACGTCTAAGAAACTATTATTGTGTCTATTAGTCTGTTGGTTAATTTTATCTCCTGTTAATATATTCCAATTTTTTGCATTATTATTATAATTATAATTATAGTCATCCATATCACTGTCAGAATCAGAATCAATTTCATAATCCATGTTACTGTCTGACCAATTATTGTCTATATCTCTCATGCTATAACCTTCATCATAATCTATATCATCATAGTCCATGTTTCAAATTAGTGTGTGCCTAACCTAAGTGTGAACAAGCAAACAGATTGTGAGCTGATAAATGTATTTGTTCTCTTTCTAAGCAATTAATAATTACTGGCGGAACTTTATTACTAACCACTGATATCCTTGCTATCGGGACCACCTTCTCGGGAAACTCCATTGCGGGACCACCCAAAATACCATTAACTACCCAGGAGAGAGCACAACAGTAATATAGAAGCATAAACAATGATAAAATAGATGATAAAGAAGAAAATAGCAAAACAGATATATTCAAAAATAAGTTAAAACAGAGTATGGAATATGAAAACTGAAACTGATAAAATCTTACTTGAAAATACTTCTGTCTTTGATTAAACTTGAAAACAAACTATCTTTGATACAAGCTTGAAAATAAAAGACTGTCTGAAGATTACAAAGTAAACTGTCTGAGAAGAAAGGTTACAAGATTACAAAAGGGAAGATACAAAAGTCTTTCTGAAAGGGAAGGCTATTACAAAGGCTTTCTAAAGGCTTTCTAAAACTTTCTCTGATATTTTGGACCTAAAATTTGAACCTAAAACTTGGACCTTAGAACTATCTCTGGAATTTTTGGACCTGTCTTCTGTCTTCGGAGTCTGTCCTTTTATAGATGAAGTGAACCATGGTAAGTCTCTAAAAGTAACCTGAGTCCAGTAAAGTGAACTCAAGTTAATCTGTCGGTAGAACAGTAACTTAA
Organism: Quercus variabilis; assembly: GCA_030445155.1. NCBI lineage: Eukaryota > Viridiplantae > Streptophyta > Magnoliopsida > Fagales > Fagaceae > Quercus > Quercus variabilis. Next base: position 7,563,830 of record CP129447.1, read on the forward strand.
AATATCTGTCTTGTCTTTTTCTGTCGGTAGAGTAAATCTTGAATTATCTTACCATTTTCCATGTTCACATTAGTGTGTGCCTGTCCTAAGTGTGTCCTAGCAACAGATGATGAGCGACCAAATATATTCATTCTACTTCTAAGCAATTAATAATTACTGGTGTGCTCTCTCCTGGGTAGTTAATGGTATCAGAGCCATGGATGGTAGGTGTATGAGTTTTATTTCTTTGCAATTAAGAAGTTACTAGGAACTCATATTACTGTTTAGCCACTACTTGCCCCTTGATAGCGTTGGTCAGCCTTACACTCGTTGGCAAACCATAGCATTCGCGTTGGTCAGCCCGTTTTTTGTTAAGCCGACGAACTGGCGTTGTTTGGGTGGTCCCGCAATGGAGTTTCCCGAGAAGGTGGTCCCGTTAAGCAAGGAAATCAGTGGTTAGTGATAAAGTTCCGCCAGTAATTATTAATTGCTTAGAAAGAGAATAAATACATTTATCAGGTCATAATCTGTTTGCTTGTTCACACTTAGGCTAGGCACACACTAATTTGAAACATGGACTATGATGATATAGATTATGATGAAGGTTATAGCATGAGAGATATAGACAATAATTGGTCAGACAGTAACATGGATTATGAAATTGATTCTGATTCTGACAGTGATATGGATGACTATAATTATAATTATAATAATAATGGAAAAAATTGGAATATATTAACAGGAGATAAAATTAACCGACAGACTAATAGACACAATAATAGTTTCTTAGACATAATTAATAAAAAATTAGAAGCTATAGAGAATGATGAAAGATTTACGGCATACAATGATAGCTTTTTGGATCTCTATGAGAAAATGAAAATTTTAAATTCACCTTTAGAAGAAGATAAAGAATTTGAACCCCATCATAGATCACCTTTAACAAAAGTTATGACAGATAATTGGCATAATAGGCAAAAGGATAATTCGAAGGATAATTCGATACCAATAAATATGATAAATGATAGAAATGATGACTTGATAGATATTTCTAAAGCAACTGACAGAAATGAACTAAAGAAAGAAAATAGTCGTAGAGGAGATGGCCATGAACCAACACGTATAGAAGATGTAGGGAAAGTGTTAACTAAGGACAAGATAGAGCCAAAAGTAAATAGTAGTACCCTTAAAGAATCATTACGTAGGAAGATGGAAGTAGATGAAGAAATAGAACAAGATAGAGCCAAAGATGGAAAAATAGTCAACAAAGGGAGGAAAACTAATAATGAAAGAGAAGAAAATAGTGATAGTGTAGTAAAAGCAAACAATAGATGTAAAGTTGATAATACTAACAGTTTAAAAGAAAAAATTGATGAAAGACTAAAATCAATTGAGAAATCTATGATAGATAACAGTCTGGCAGAATTAAACAGAAAGATAAAAATTTTAAATTCACCATTAGATACAGACAAAAAAAAGAGAAAGATATAGCAGTTTTAAATATTACTGAGGTATCAGATAATGAGAATACTGACAGACATAATAGACATATTATTTGCCATAAATGTAAAAAAGAAGGACATACTAAAAAACAATGTGCTAGACAAAATAAAATTGCTAAACAAATTAGTATGTTGGAATTTGAAAAAGACACACTAAATGAAATAATGGAAATATTTAATGTTAGCCAAAAAGAGATAGATCAAGTAAAGAAAAAGGACGAACTAAAATCAACCAACCCATTTAAAGTTAATAAAAGAAAAAGAAAACAAAAAGACATAATAGATAAATTAATAAATAATCTACCTAATCAAGACAAAAAAGACTATTTACTAAGTTTGAAAGAATCTATAGATATACCTATTGCCTGTATTAGATGTAAGAAATATGGACACCATGTTACAGAATGTAGAAAATAAGAAAAAGCCAAAAAAGAAAAAGACAAGCAAGAAAAGATAAAAAAGAAAAAAGATGATGCAGAAGCAGTAAAACCTATAACTTTACAAGATTTAATGACAGAAGCAAAAATACTTAAACAAGAAATTAAAGATATTAAAGAAGATGATCATATATATATAAATGAAGGGAATATTGCAGAAATAATAAATTTAAAAAGATTATCTAAAACCCCACTTTTACTAGAAAAAGACAGTGGTAATAAACAGAATTTCTTGAGCTTAATTGATAGAGTAATCTTCCAAAAATGGTATACAGAAATTACTTTGGTAATTAATAAAGAATTTTCCTTGACAGAAATTGCTTTAATAGACTCAGGTGCTGATATGAACTGTATACAAGAAGGAGTAATACCTTTAATATATTATGAAAAATCCTCAGAAAGATTAACCCAAGCTAATGGTGACAAGCTAATAATTAATTATAAAATACCTAATGTCCACATATGTAATGATGGAGTATGCTTTGAAACAGTTTTTGTTCTAATAAAAGATCTTTCTTCTAAAATCATTCTAGGAAATCCTTTTATGGCTTTACTTTACCCTTTTTTAACGACAGAAGAAGGAATTAAAACTAATGTGTTGGGAAAAGACATACTTTTTAAATTCATCTTGCCACCTATCTCGAAAGAAATTTATTCCCTTGATAACATTTCTATAATAAAGGAAATTGATAGAGAAAGAATTGACAGAAAGAATAGACATTTAGAATCTTTAAAGACAGAAATAATATACAAAAGAATCACTGACCAATTAACAGACCCTATATTACATTATAAAATAGAATTATTTAGACAGCAAATTGAGGCAGAAATTTGTTCTAATCTCCCCACCGCCTTTTGGCATAGGCATCGACATATAGTACAATTACCTTATGAAAAAGACTTCAATGAAAGACAGATACCTACTAAGGCTAGACCAATACAAATGAATAATGAATTATTAGAACACTGTAAAAAAGAAATTGAAGATCTTTTAAACAAGGGCTTAATTAGAAAAAGCAAGTCTCCTTGGAGCTGTGCTGCTTTTTATGTCAATAAACAGGCAGAATTGGAACGAGGAGTTCCAAGATTAGTTATAAATTATAAACCTTTAAATACAGCACTACAATGGATAAGATATCCTATTCCTAATAAGAAAGATTTACTTGACAGACTTCATGAAGCAACCGTATTTTCTAAATTTGATATGAAAAGTGGATTTTGGCAGATACAGATAGATGAGAAAGACAGATATAAAACTGCTTTTACAGTTCCTTTTGGTCATTATGAATGGAATGTTATGCCTTTTGGATTAAAAGATGCACCAAGTGAATTTCAAAATATAATGAATGATATATTTACACCTTTTACAGAATTCTCAATTGTTTATATTGATGACGTGTTAATTTTCTCTAAATCAATTGATGACCATTGGAAACATCTAGATATATTTGTTAAAGTAATTAAACACAATGGACTAGTTGTTTCAGCCACTAAGATAAACTTATTCCAGGATAAAATTCGATTTCTAGGACATAATATTTATAAGGGAACCTTAAGCCCCATTGATAGAGCCATCCAATTTGCAGATAAATTCCCAGATGAAATAAAAGATAAAAATCAGTTACAAAGATTTCTTGGCAGCTTAAATTATGTTTCAGATTATTTTCAAGGACTAAGAAAAATTTGTAGACCCTTATATAAGAGGCTAGAAAATAATCCCCCTGCATGGACAGATAAACACACTATGATAGTTCGACAGATTAAAAAATATGTTAAACAACTTCCTTGCATTGTTATTCCTTCACCCCATGCTTTTAAGATTGTTGAGACAGATGCTTCAGACATAGGTTATGGTGGAATCCTAAAACAAGTAACAAGAGATGATACTAAAGAACAAATTGTTAGATTCCATTCTGGCTCCTGGACATCTACCCAGCAGAATTACAGTACTATTAAAAAAGAAATTTTATCTATTATATTATGTGTTTCAAAATTTCAGAATGATCTTTTTAACCAAAAGTTTTTAATTCGAGTTGACTGTAAAAGTGCTAAAGAAGTCTTACAGAAAGATGTTCAAAACCTTGTTTCCAAACAGAGTTTTGCAAGATGGCAGGCTATTTTAAGTGTTTTTGATTTTGATATTGAATATATTAAAGGAGAATCTAATTCTATTCCTGATTTCTTAACCCGTGAATTCCTACAGGGAAGATGAGCTCCCCTGCAGATAAGAGCAAACCCAGATCTAGACAGTCTTATGCTGCCCCACCAATCCCTCCTCCCCTTAGTAGACTTCTCTCTTGTCCCTCCTTCAACTCACCTAGTTTCTCTTCAAACAGACCCCAATACCCTGCAGCCCAAACCCTTTCCAGCCACTTTCTCCAAGCTCCAATCCAACATCTAAACAGTCTTATGCCAGGCCCCCAACTCCTCCTCCCCTAAAAACTCCATTTAACATAGTTGCCTCTTCCTTTCCCCCACTATCCTCTCCCTCTAAACAATCAATAGACAGACCCTCTACCTCTCAAACTCAAACCCAAACCCCAAGAGAAGATCACAGTGTTGAACTCCCAAAAAATTCTTGAAATTTTATTTTATGGATTGAAAGAGAATACCAGCATATTACAGATCCCCTCTCACTAGTTAGACAGTTGCTACCCCCAGGATGGGAGCACCCCAAGACAGAAACATTAAAGACCCAGACATTCTATGAGTTTATTCTAGTTGACACAGACTCAATCCTAGTCACACACATGCCCTGTTCCCAAGACCCAAACAGAATTGGTTATTCTAAAATAGTTATAAAACAGATTCTCACCCCTTCTCAGTGGAGGGCAGAGCCCTGGATTCCCAGGAAGTTTTCTCATCCCTTTGAGCCTCAGTTTTATAATTATTATGACTATATGGAAGCGTGGGACAGATTCCTTTTATTTCAAAACAATATTAACAGACACACTTGGTTTTTCCGATTTGATATGTATAGAAAGAAGGACATGATGATACCCAGATGGTTTATCGACTGGTGGACTTCTTATGGCCCTGAAGCTATGATTCTTCCTCCTGATCTCCTTAAAGCCTATGAAAGTTTAAAGAAAGAACCAAACATACAGCATCTTAAAGATTTTCCACATCTTTTACAGTTCTTTTACAGGTTTCCGGATCTCCCGTGGATTATCAGATGGGAATACAAAATAGAAAAGCATCCTCAGTATCCTTTTCCTATGCTCACCAGGAAGTTCAAATTAAAATGGTGGAATAAGTTTAATTTTGATCATATTTGTCAAGAATTGCAGAAAAGGACCTCTCCTTCCCAGACAGAAAATCCTAATTTCTTTTTGGAAAAAAGCCAAGTCCAATGCCAGCTTGCCTCCGTCTCAGACAGAAGACAGCTTAAAAAGCAATTGCTTGAAGCAGCATCACAGATATCAGATGATGAAGATGACACAATAATGGAATCATCCTCTCCAAATTATAGGACTCATCCAGAAGCATTTCAAGATTCTCAGGATCCCTATGATATGTGACAGATAAGGCAAAAAGACATGTGACAGATAAGTGATAGAAAAGACGAAAAGACAAAAGACGAAAAAGACAAAAACTAAAAGATCAAGAAAGATATTTGACAGAAGGTTATTTACATGCGTGCTCAGACAGATTTTCTACAGATTTCACAAGACCAGACAGACTACTGTTCAAGATTTACTCTACCGACAGAAAAAGACAAGACAGATATTTTAAGTTACTGTTCTACCGACAGATTAACTTGAGTTCACTTTACTTGACTCAGGTTACTTTTAGAGACTTACCATGGTTCACTTCATCTATAAAAAGACAGACTCCGAAGACAGAAGACAGGTCCAAAAATTCCAGAGATAGTTCTAAGATCCAAGTTTTAGGTTCAAATTTTAGGTCCAAAATATCAAAGAAAGTTTTAGAAAGCCTTTAGAAAGCCTTTGTAATAGCATTCCCTTTCAGAAAGACTTTTGTATCTTCCCTTTTGTAATCTTGTAACCTTTCTTCTCAGACAGTTTACTTTGTAATCTTCAGACAGTCTTTTATTTTCAAGCTTGTATCAAAGACAGTTTGTTTTCAAGTTTAATCAAAGACAGAAGTATTTTCAAGTAAGATTTTATCAGTTTCAGTTTTCATATTCCATACTCTGTTTAACTTATTTTTGAATATATCTGTTTTGCTATTTTCTTCTTTATCATCTATTTTATCATTGTTTATGCTTCTATATTACTGCTGTGCTCTCTCCTGGGTAGTTAATGGATGGTAGGTGTATGAGTTTTATTTCTTTGCAATTAAGAAGTTACTAGGAACTCATATTACTGTTCAGCCACTACTTGCTCCTTGATAGCGTTGGTCAGCCTTACACTCGTTGGCAAACCATAGCATTCGCGTTGGTCAGCCCGTTTTCTGTTAGCCGACGAACTGGCGTTGTTTGGGTGGTCCCGCAATGGAGTTTCCCGAGAAGGTGGTCCCGATAAGCAAGGACATCAGTGGTTAGTAATAAAGTTCCGCCAGTAATTATTAATTGCTTAGAAGTAGAATGAATATATTTGGTCGCTCATCATCTGTTGCTAGGACACACTTAGGACAGGCACACACTAATGTGAACATGGAAAATGGTAAGATAGTCAATTCGGAGGAATGTAGCATGCAAGATATTGACAGAAATTTGTTAGAATGGAATAAATGGAATATACCAACAGAAAGAATTGATAAAATCTACAAACAGACTACTTTTTCTAAATTATCTTTTTTGACAGATTACACTATAAAAACTGTGGAAAGAACTTACTCTTTATTTAATGAATATGAAACAATTCAATTATTTTCAATAGACTCTATTGACAGACATAAAGAAAAATATGCATTTTTACATGTTGGTTTAGTACAAGTAGCGGTAAAACCATTAACAAGAGAGGCTTTAAATGCAAGTATTTTACTTGTTTAAGAGATGACAGACATTTAAGATTTAATGATTCACTCCTAGGAATGATGGAAACTAGCCTACATAATGGACCAGTATATTTTAATTGTTATCCCAATTTTGCTTTAAGTTTGACTGACAGAAATATCATGGATGCTTTAACTTTAAACATAAAGACAAATGGTTACTATATGAAAGAAGGCTCAGAACCTTTAGCTATTATCTATAGGATTTATTATAAACTCATGAAAACCACTATAAATCCCCAAGCTATGGTTGAACCTTCCCCTAAAGGCCATACTCTTCTTCTTCAAGCCTCAACAGCAAACAGTAGACTTCGTGTACCCCGACAGATACAGTGGAAAGATATAACCCTTCCTGAAAAATGGCAACTTGAGGCCATTGCTCCCACACCAAAAATAGAAAATACTGAACCAGACTTCATAGCCCAAAATACAGATGGTACAGTTATTATTTCTTTTAATAATAATGACAGACATACAGACAGTGTCATAAGACCCAGAAGTTCTACAGGAAGAAAGACCCCTATGATGTTTACCCCTAGAAGCTCCTTTTCCTCTAGAACACCTTTCTCAGATTCTAGACCTTTACCCCCCCAGAATCTTCCTCCAGTTATACACCTTCCACCTATAAACACTACCAGAACCCCAGTAAAGACTGAACCCGCCTATTATCCAACAGATACCACACAACCAACCCCCAACGTCCATCAAGCCCTTTATGAGCCCCAACCTCAACCTGATTCTCCTACCCACACAGATATATTAGGATTTACAGATGACAGACAAATTAATGTTTTAGCCAAGGAATTTGTTTTAGATAAAAAATTATTAAAATATGACTACTTAAAACCTGAAAATAATGACAGAAAGACCCAATTTTTTAAAGAATATAATGAACAAGAGAGAGATAATTTAAAAGCCAAATATTATGAAATGGTGACAGACTTACAGACACATTTTAGTTTCTTTGACTTTTTGGATTATCATAACAAAAAGATAAGTGTAATAGAAAAAACATTGTCTTGGACGAAGACAGAAAATCATGAAAAAGTATATCAAACTTTTCCACCATTTGAATCAATTATATTAAATCAGAATAGTGGAGTCCAAGTGTTGGCCACTCCCATTAAAAGACCTAGTCTAAGTGATGACAATAAGAACCTAGATAGCATAATTCAACAGAATAATTATACTAATACCTATCTAAAATCTATTGGTCAAAAGCTACAAGATATAGAAGACAGAATGACACCCCCTTCCACGTCCATAAAGAAAGAAAATGCATCCAATACCCCTTTATTTATCCCTCATGAAATACCTCCTCACCTTAGAGTACCTTTGAAGAAGCCCAAGACAGAAAAAACTGATAGTTTACTTAATGAAATAAATAAAAAATTAGATTTAATGAAACTAGAATCATTAAGGGACACCGAGCCATTAAAAAATAAGAATATTATAACATTAGGACGGACTGACTCTTCAGAGGATGAAGAATCAAAAGATAATAAATTGACAGATTTGACAGACTTATTAGATGTAGAAAATTTAGAATCACAGTTTACAGACAAATTACAGGTTAATAAATTAACTTTAGCATCTTTATCGCAAGACCGCAAAAAAGGAAGAATTGAAGAATTGTATCCTAAAAAGAATTGGTATCCTAAACCTACTCCCCCTGATTTACAATTTGAAGAAAGACATACTTATGTTAATTCATCTTACTCACCAGACTTAATTTATGAATGGAATATAGATGGAATGTCAGAATATGAGATAATAAACCTTTTACATGAAATGACCTTGCTAACTAATGTTTATAAAAATCATGGAAGACAGGACCACCAGATAGCTCATTTAATTGTCACTGGTTTTACTGGCCAATTGAAAGGCTGGTGGGATCATTATTTAAATAATGATGATAGAAATGAAATATTATCAGCAGTTAAAAGAGAAACAGATGGAAGTGTTATAATGACAGATAGACAGCCTTCACAAGATGCAGTTAATACTTTAATTTTTACTATAACTAAACATTTTGTTGGAGATCCTAACCAATATAAAGAAAGAGCTTCAGATGTTTTAATTAATTTAAGATGTCCACAACTTTCAGACTTTAGATGGTATAAAGATGTTTTTATTTCAAAAGTTTTAAGTAGGAATGACTGTCAGCAATCTTATTGGAAAGAAAAATTTATTGCTGGTCTACCTTATTTCTTTGCTCAAAAAGTTTGACTTGACATAGCCAATAATGAAGGAACTATAGACTATCCTAAATTGACATATGGAGATATAATATCTTCAATTAATAAAACAGGTTTATGGTTATGTAATGATTTAAGGCTAAAAAACCAAATAGAAAGAGAGAAAAAGTATGCTAAAAAAGAGTTAGGAACCTTTTGTGAGCAATATGGCTTTGAACCATTGATTGCTCCATCTAGGAAAAGAACAAAAGAAAAGAGAGATACGGATAGATACAAGAATAATAGAAGATATCATAAAGGTAGAACTAAAGAAAAGAAAGATGAGTCCAAAAGAAAGAAAAGTGACAGATATAAAGATATTATTTGCTTTAAATGTGGGAAAAAAGGACACACTAGTAAATATTGTAACTATCAAAGAAAAATAAATAAACTTGATTTATCTGGAAAAATGAAAGGTAAATTAATGAGTATATTAGAACAGACTGACAGTGAAGAAACAGACAATGAAATTCATCAGATAGATAATTGTGATATTACTTCATCATCGACAGACACTTATTCAGATAATGAGAAAATTAAATTATGTAACTGTAATAATCCTGATAATTGTTATTGTAAAAGAAAATTAAAAATGAGTGTTTTAACTAAACAAGAAGATATAATAATGGACCTAATAGACAAAATTTCAGATTCACAGACTAGAAAGGATTATTTATCTAAACTAAAAGAATCCTTAACCCAGGATGACACATTTGAAACAGATTTAAAGGATTATAAGTCAACTTATAATTTTGCAGAAATTACTGATAGATTTAAACCCAATAAACCTACAACTGTGACAGACTTGCAAAAAGAAATTAATAATTTAAAAAATGAAATGAAGGAATTAAAATCAGAAAATTTCATCTTAAAGGGCATGATTGACCAAATAGCTGCACAAGTAATTAACATAAAAGACAGAATTAAATTTTGTAATAAACCCTTGACAGACTCCACTGATTCCTCTCTTCTTGACAGAAAAACTTATAATAACGAGATTTCTCAGAAAGATGACTGTAAAGATGAATTTTTATACATAATTGATAGAATGATATTTCAAAAATGGTATACTGAGATAACCTTAGTTGTTAATAAAGAATTCTCATTGACAGTTATTGCCCTTGTTGATTCAGGTGCTGATATGAATTATATACAAGAAGGATTAATACCCTCTAAGTATTACGAATCAACACTTGACAGATTAACTCAGGCTAATGGTGATAGACTTAAAATAAGTAATAAACTGACTAAGGTATGCATACATAATAATGGCATCAATTTCAGAACACCTTTTTTCCTGACAGATAAGTTGTCCTCTAAAGTTATATTGGGAAATCCTTTTTTGGCTTTGCTTTACCCATTTTTTACGACAGACAATGGAATAAGCACTAATATTTTGGAAACAGAAGTATTTTTTAAATTTCTCCTACCACCAATTCCCAAGGATATACACTTATTGAAAGAAATTTTCATCTCAAAAGACACAAGTATTAGTAAATTTGAATTAGTAATAGATGACGAGATTCCTACAGCCTCAATGATGGATGATACTATCCTACCCAGTAGTAGTAGTACCTAGATAAAATGTTATATGTATATATAAAAAAAAAAAAAAAATTTCAAGGTTTTACGATGAATTTTCCTCCCTTTGTTGACTTGTCCTTCATCCTCTTTCCCCTTTTGTATCTAGCTTCCTACGTAACATCCTTTGCCTTTGTTTCATCTTTGTCATGATATCTCTTTGTACTATATAATCATGACTTTTAGTCTTTCTCCAAAATTACTTCCCTTGTAAATATTAATGCTTACGTAATAGTCTTAATTAGTTAATTTTAAAATTAACGGTCAATTGCCTGGCAAGCAAGATAGCCATTCTAAGGCTAACTCTATGACCATATTTTGCCCAAATAGAAATCTTTAAATAAGATTTTAGTCAAAGCATGAAGGCGTCTCAATAGAGACAATATCCCTTCAGAATTCAAGTGAAGATCAGAAAGAATAGCTGTGATATTATCAACAAACAGACAACTACAGACAGTATCAATCCACATGTAAGAAGGATTTTCAAATCTAGACCAGTCCAAGACAGTACAAGAGACAAGAGACAGACAAATGACACTACCGACACACGTAATATGTTTGATTTTTTTGTCTAAGTAGCAAGTAAAGCTTTTTGGATTTTAAATGAAAATTGGATTTTGACCTGATTGTTTAAGAGGCATGAGCGTGGTGGAGATGAGTAATTTTATAGTTGTGTCAAAAAACAACTGTTATAAAAGATGTTGAAATCATCCAAGACATAGGCAATACTGTAACTTCCTCTGGTTAAAGATTTTATTTTTATTATTAAAAAAAAATTTTTGCAATCCCAAAGTGGATGGTAGTGTTAAACTTAAAATTCTAGAAATATAAGCTCTCTTTTGATACAGATTATTTTATTAAAATTAAAAATTTATTATTAAAAGTATTATAAATTAAGATAAAAATTAATCAAAATTAAAAATTTATTATTAGAAGTACTCATAAATAAAAATAAAAATTAATTAAAATAGCACAGTAAAATATATAAATAATACTAAAAATACAATAAAATTTATAAATAATAATAAAAATAAATTAAATAATAAAATAATTTATAATTTTCAACTGCAATACTGTAGATTAATTTTTAAATTTCTATTTCTTTTTTTAAATATGATTTTTTTTTTGAAAAAATGCACCTGAAAATTTAAGAATAAATAATAAAAATACTTTAACAACAAAATTTCCAACCATGTTTTTAATTCTTCCCTCAAGAAAGGATTTATTTCGTGGCATGAAATGAAAAGCACAAACCTTTTCTTCTTTTTCCTCATCTGCATTTGCCTTCTTCCTCTTTACCGTTTTGCTCCTTCTTTCTTCTTCCATCACCAGACACCAGTCACTAGTACCCAAAACCCAAAGCCAAGTTTTTTTCTTTTTGAATGAGTTGTCTACCACTATGCCATTGGCTGGCAGGCACTACCCTTTTCCCATATGAAGAGTCCGACATGTGGGCCGGATGTGGCTACCTCTCTACTTTTTTTTGGTTTGTATTTTTTTTTTTTTAATTATTTGATTTGATTGCTTCATTTTTTTTTACATGTGATTCAGTCTTTTTTTTTTTTTTTTTTTTTTTTTGAGTCATTTCTTGTACAGCATACATGCGGTAAAATCCCACCAACTCCAACAAATTTATTTACTGCCTCTGTAGTGTCAATGTAAATGTAATCGTAGATTAAAAAATGCACAAAACATTGTATAAATTTATATAAAGTGAACAATATTGTACATATTTATATGAAAGTGTACAATATTGTAAGTATTAATTTAATTTATAATGTAAATCTTGCTTTGATAGTATATTATAAATAAATAATTTTCTTTTATTATTATTATTATTATTATTAACCATTGATAATATTGCGTTAATTTTTGAAACACTATAATGAAAGTTGTGATATTAAAAATACATTTGAAAAATGGTCTTTCATATTTATTTGGTTTATTTTAGTCAAATTTTCTCTTATACTAAATTAATATATTTATTTATATTTTAAATAATTATTAAATTAATTATAACATTATCATAGTTGAACCTCGATCCAACCTTAAAAATCTTGAATCTCTTCTTTTAACAGTTCTATGAACAGTCCGGGTTTGGAAAACTTAGCGGAAGAGCTGGAAACTATAAATACAAACAACAAGGAAGTAGAGATACTCCCAAAAGACCTCCGAATCCAACAGAGAATGTTTCAAAGTCTACAAATAAAATTTGCTCCCTATATTCCAAGAAGTCCATCAATTGGTGAAGATGGCAACCCAGTCCTTTGTGCACACTCTTTTGCACTAATTGTTCGTTGTTACCAAAAAAAAAAAAAAAAAAAAAAAAAAATCTTCCCCCAAATCTTGAGACTGATTTTGTTTTTTTTTTTGTTTTTTGTTTTTTTACTTTTTTTCGCTTATCTCAATTCTTACCATCTATTAAAAAGTATCTAACCCAAGTCTAAGTTTTCCTTTATTCTATATATCAAGAAGGGAGTGCATCTAAATTTGCTTTCATATTTGATATGGTTAGTTCTTTATTATGCAACTTTTTACTTAAGTCTGGTCAATTACTACAACTCAAAACAAAGCCAATCCAACAAAAACTTTGAACAATAAATTTAGTAGTGACTATAGTTTGAGGATACAAAAATGAAAGAGCAAAGCCTTTTGCTTTCAATTTTATTATTTCAAGTAAATTTAGTAATAATTGTATTTGTATATTCTTAATTGAATACAGGGCCGGCCTAAGGTATTTTGAGGCCTTAAGAGAAACTTTTAAATGGGGCATTTTTTACTTTTTAAATATCTACTTTATATTATTATTTTTATTTAAATTTTATTTTTCTTGCTTGTTAAGATGCAAAATTATTAATTAAATTTTTGTATTCAAATTCTTTTAGAATATTATTTTTAATTGATAATAAGTGCAATTATTTCATTATTGTCTTCTAACTCTATTTTATAAATTTATTGTTCATTTGTAAGATTTTTAGTTATATTTTTCTATTGCTAGTGACAAATTAATCTAGAGATCTGTTTTTAGATTTGGTTTTAAAATAAAAATTAATTTTTTTAAACCAAATTCACATATTTATTTAATAAAATCAAATAGAATAAATACTTTTCAAAAAATAAAGATTAAATAACGCCTAATTGGACCAAGAAACAACAAATTATATAGCTAGTGTTAGACTTTTATTTATATTTTAAAATAAGAATCTATGAATAAAAAAAATAAAAAAAAAGAACAAAATGATAAATCTAGAGGAGTCTTTACTCTTTACCAAACATTTGCCCCCAAAACCCAAAGAGCCTCTACCATGTTCTTTAAAAAAGAGAAAAAATAGTGTCTTCTTTTTCCCATTCTTTTCTAAATAACCTAAAGAAAGTAAAATAAGAAAGCTATGTCACAAAAAGATAGAAAATTTTGTATAAAAGGAGAGGCTTCGTTTTAACTCTTCAAGGGACTATCGATTACTGAGGGAGCTGCTTGTAACTGACTACCATTTTAGGTAGAGACGGAAGATCTAGCAGCAATTTTTAATTATCTGGGAGAATATTTCAACCTCTTCAGATTACAATGCAATGAAAAAGATTTACTAGTAATTCTTTTTGAGCAAGAAACAATCGGCCTTGAGCTCAATGAACATAATTACAAGGATTTGATCCGATTATATATAGTACTCAGACGTGATAGTTGAAATATCATGCAATTTAGGCCTTATATAAAGCCTTGCGCTTTTACAATTAGTCAATTAATGTAATTTTTTTTGGGAAGGTCAAGAATATTCCTAGCATGCAAAGAATTAAATTCAAACCACTAGACAATCAGATTTTCTTTGTCTTGATTTTCTTGTGCTCTTACATGCAATCTGCTATGCTTTATTGATTCATTCAAAAAATAATATGATTTTCAAGCTCTATACTTATGAACTCCATTATTAATTGCTAAGAGTAAAAACATTCACATCAGCTTGTACAAATTTTTTTTTGTTTATTTTAATATAAGAACATATTTGTTTTATTTTACATGCTAACTTTTCAAAACATCATATATCAGATTATCTATTTTACACTTCATTTCTTTTTTTGAAAAAGTTTTAACCTATAGCGTCCACTTCTTATGATAGCTCTTTATCGTTAGACCAAAACACCAATTGGTTTTTAGTATAGACATGAATTGAATCTTAGATCTCTTATTCAACCATTAGAGACTTTACCAGTTGAGTTAACTAGAACCAACTTACACTACATTTCGTTATAATATAAAATTTTTCTTATTATTTTTAAAATTTTTTCTCTTTCTTCACACATAACAATTCCCATCCACTCTTTTCTGTTGTCCTCGAGATACATAAAGAAATAATTAAAAACTAAATGCAAAATGAATTGTATTAGTGCAAAATGAATTGAATAAAATGTGATATTTTTTCTATTATACAAGCATTGATGTGAGTGGTGTAATACTGCAAAATAAAATTTGAGATAAAGCTCCATTACAAGAAATTTTTGTTTTTATTATTTTAGCAAGGACACTTCGTGATCACATATAGCAACAATTTTGTTAAAATTGTCTTTAATTCCTATCATATTGAAAAATAACTATATATCAAGTATTCTAGCCATGAACGAGATTCTAGATAACTCAACTAATAAAAATTGTTGTCATCAAATAAGAGATTTGATACACAAAAAATTAATTGGCATCTTAATTTAATAATAAAGAATAATTACCATGAATTGAAATTCTTTCTTATTTATTTTGGAGTCTATCAAAATTGATCTAATCAATTCATGATATGACTTTTATAACATAACTAGTTGTTAACTTGTGCGATGCACGAGAAAGATACTTTGAAATATCTGTTTAAATACATTGTATTCTCAAAGCTTTTCAAAAGAATATGCATGTTAACAACTTCTATCCTTTCAGCTTCATTACAACGAGAGAGAGAGAGAGAGAGAGAGAGAGAGAGAGAGAGAGAGAGAGAGAGAGAGAGAGAGAGAGAGAGAGAGAGAGAGAGAGAGAGATTGTACCTATCAACGTATCTGTTTAAACTCCTCTATTAAAAATATTCATCCATTGGATTCAGAATAATGCCACAGTCCCTACACAATAAACTATATGCTCCAACATTTTGATTACAATGATCCTTTAATGACCATTGCTTCTGCCATTAAAGGATCATTCAAATTAAATTTCTTTGTCCAAGCTTTAACATAAAACTGCATTTCATCTCGAGCTACTACCCCTAGAATTGAAGCACCTCGACATTTAAACTTGACGAGTTTGTAAACCAAAACATTTTTGTCATACTGCTATGTTGCACATATATATTTTTAATTACAAATTATCCTTGCACAAAAAGATCATTAAAAGTACTTAATCTTAGCATGATTCTCCATGTAATATAGCAAAGAAACCATTGGTAGATTATCTAGTCCTCTCCAACTATCTTATGGGTCTGTGCATTTATATTACAAATCATTTAACTTGCCATTATAGTATAAACTTGTTATTGTTTCTTTCTGTAGATTATGCATGAATAAATGTTACAATTATCTACTTCCTTATAGCATGTTCTCTTCAGATCAACCACACCATGGATCTTAAAGAAGGTGGTATCCTTGACAAATGAAAACAACAACTTAGTAAATGCCTTCATCTCTTATAAACCAATTTTCATTATTGCAGTCTAAACACACATTATTAGCCAAGATAAATAGTAAAGCAAATGAGAAACTAATAAACTACTTAAAAAACTTCTAGCTTTGTTGAGTATTCTTTGCACTTAATTTTGTGTTATTTCCCATCTCCAAGTCATTCAAAGAATATGTCCCATTAGTGAATAATTCTTGCATTACTTATAAAAATTGTTTAAAGAAGAAGAGAAAGAACTAATTGTACTACTAACATGCTACTAAGTCAAATTTTTTTTTTAAGGGTACCACATAGTTCAACTCCTTCCACATCTTGGATTAATTTGATAACATTATATAAAAAAATTATGAACAAAGCATGAATGTAATGAGTGATTGATGTGCACCAAATCATACCCAACATATAAAATGGAAATTTAAATTTATTTTTCTACCGTATTAAAATCTACTTACAAATCACTCTAAGGCAATTCATTTATTCATGTGAAGGATTTTATAAACGATTTGCAATTATGATACCTCATATTTCTAGCCAACTAATTTGTAAAGTTAATTTTCATCAACTGAATGTGTCCATTGTATTCATAGCTGTGACTAAGAAATAGGGAGTACTAAATAGTTGAACCCATTTCCCTACAATTTCTCTGTTCTTCCTGTATCCATCTGACTTTTACATGTTTTTTTTTTTTTAATAAATAATGATATTTCATAAAACAAAAGCCCCAGGTACACCAGGAGTGTACATGGAAAGATTTACATCAAGATCGAAAATTACAATAATCAAGCATAACAAAAATATTAGAGCAAGAAAAAGAAGAGAAAGTAGAACACCTAGCAAACAAAGAGTGGAGGAGGAGAGATTTAATCTCAAGAGTCGACCGTTCCATTCCCTCAAAGCATAAACCTCTCAAGAGATTTAATCTGACTTCTACACAGTAATCTACACATAAACCTCTCATAAATTAATTGATTTACCTAATAAAGCTGGAAGTTTTGAGATTAGTCCATAGAGATCCTAATTTTTGAAAGGTATTAGAAATAATGCATTAAGATACGAAAAACAAAAGGCACAATATTATAGAAAGTAAATTGACCTTCCTCACTATAGTGAAAAAAGCATCCCATGCTCCAAAATAATGTTGAGGCACCCTAACCAATAATTTTCCTTCAGATTAAAGTTCAACTTTGACAATTTGCAATCCACACAACAGAACCAAATAAAAAGAAGAAGAAAGGACCATTAAATAGTAAATAATCAAGTTGTGTCTCTCTTCAATAACTACTTAAAACATTAAAAATGGAACATTAAGGAAAAATCTTAAAGATACAAACTTACCCTTATTGTATGGTCCATAAAAAAAGGAAGAGGTTTTTCCCCTCCATTTTTTGGACTGTTTGTCATAATTTTTGAGTGGTATATTGGCCAAGTCCAATGTGACCTCCATATACAATTCAAAGAAAAAATAAATAAATAAAGGCAAGAGAGATAGAGAAAGGGAGTACCTTCAATGGCTTTCAAATTTGGTAGTTATTCATCAATGCCACCACCTTTTTTTTTGTGATTTGGCATTGTTGCCCTTAGTTCTTACAAATAAAATCAAATGCACTCAATTTGCATAGAGTGAGAAATGCAAAATATTAAGTACTCTAAATGGTACAATGGATTTTGCATAGTGACCTTGCTTAATCATATCAAAATATGCCCAAAGGATCTAAAAGCCAAGAGAAAGTACTCAAATTAAAAACTTTCACCCTTGACCATAAAACTGCTTGCTTTGTAAATCAATTTGCTGTATTCAAATGAAAATATTAAATTAACGTGTGTGATGCTCTTAACATAGCTGTGGCAGCCATCCACAATCTTTGGCAAGGAATTAATTCAGTATGGACTATAATAAGAGAACCATAACTATCTTTAACAATAATACCCAAACCTGCATAATTGGTGGCTTTTCGAAAAAGGTCAGCACCATATTCATTTTGAGATGAGGAGAAATAGTTGGCTACCATTGCCATGTTTTAGGAGTTGCAGTTATGGGCTAACATTGCAAAACCTAAATAGCTAATGGTCCTAGATTGAAATTTTCATATAAAAAATCCAAATTGCATAGAAAAGTTCCTATTGAAAATAACCCCCCTCCCAAAAAAAAAAAAAAAAAAAGATTAACTGCAATCGAGAAACTCAAACTTATAATTTGCTTGGTTGACATGTTCAGAAAGTGACCAAGTCCTTTGCATTGAAACAGCATCCTTGAGGTTTAGAACAAACCACCATCTAAAATCTCACTTGCAATGTTATGTTAAGTAGCAATGTTATGTTATGGAAAAAAAAATGATTTGTTAATTTGATGGACCCAACTTACCAAAGTCAGCAATTGAATTCCCTATGAAAACGTGTTAGGCCTAACCTTTCAAAAGCCAATCAGCATTGAACAATTTGCACTAATGGTTGAATTTATAAAAAATAATGGTTTTGGGGAATTAAGATGTGAAAGACCCAAGATGAAATGTTTTATCATATTACTAAATAGGATTCAAAGATTGATAAGTCTGAAGAGGACATTACCTATACTCTAAGAATTGGAGGTAGAATACGCACAACCATACCAAATGGTGGATTTGATTTTAAGGCATGCAAGTGCTTTGTGGTCAACTTCATATCCAATTTCTATTACAAATATCAACCACATCTTACATGAAATTCACCTGAACAAAAAGTAGCCAAAACACCAAAACATTTACAAATTCCTATAAAGTATATGCACTGTAAAAACCAAAAAAGAAGAAGCTAATCAATATTGGAACCCTTCACTTACTAACCCAACAACTTTTGAGTGTAAATATGCTTTATTAACAGAAAATTAAAAAAAAAAAAAAAAATCCCAAAGCCAAAGTTTACCTGTAAAAACAGCAAAAACCATTCAAACGAAACCCAAATAACTCAACATAACAAAGTTTTCAGCCTTTTGAGGGAGAGAAAGTAAAAATTAGATAGCAAGGACCCAAGGCCACAAACAAACCCAATTGGCAAACACAAATTGAATATACCAATATTAATATATATGTAGAGCTTACATGGGTCAATCTCACATACATATACTTGAATAAAACCACAACATTAAAAAGAAAACCAAATTTCCAAAGAACTAATATTGATATCACAATTGACAACAAAATTTAAATGAAATATGTAAATAGCATTGCATGCGCATAAGCAATTGGGTTCCACACATCCAATCCAAAGTTCAGTTTAAGCATTTCTTCAAACACTTGTGCGGCATTAAGAAACCAAAGAAAAAAAAAATAGAATTCGAAAAATTGAGAAACTAAGGCTGCGTTTGAATCGGGTGAAAAGCATTTCCGGAAATGCTTTTCACCATTTTCCGGATGTTTGGTTGGCACGGAAAACGCATTTTCCGGAAATTAATTTCCGTTGACTGATGGTCAAGGCTGAAAACGATTTCACCTCTCATTTTCACTTCAAATCTAATTTTCCGGAAAACAGCAACAGAGCACGAAGAGAGAGAGAGAGAGGAAGGAAGAAACAGCCCCAGGCGCACTCCACCTGAAGCAAGTCCTCGCCGGTCAGATCGCCATCCTCGTCGCCGTCGCCTCCTTCGTCCTTGTTCTCGTCGCCTACGTCGTCTCTGATCTCGTCGCCTCCTTCGTCACCGATCGCACCGCCATCTCGATCGCGCCAAGATCGCGATCACGGCGCCAAGTTCGTGCCTGCGAGATCGCGCCGAGATCACGCCGTCCTCCTCTGGGTCAGATCATCATCTCCGATCTCGTCATCGTCTCGATCGCGCCGCCCTCTCGATCTCGTCGTCCTCCTCTGATTTTTTTTTTTTTTTTTTTTTTTTTTTTTTTTTTTTTTTTTTTTCCGTTGCGGTGGTGTGTATGGTGGATTGTCCGTGGGTTTGTGTTGTTGCCGTTTTTTTTTTTTTTGATGAACTGCTGTTGTTGTTGTTGTTGTGGTTGTTGTGTTGTTGTTCTGGAATTTTCTGCTGCTGTTGTTGTTGTTGTTGTGTTGTTGTTGCCGGAATTTGTTGCCGGAAATTGTGAAAAAATGGTAGGAAAATAGTATTTTCCTAATAGAACCAAACACATAAAAATATTTTCCACAACAATTTTCATAAAACAACCAAACACTTGAAAATATTTTCCTTTTCCGGAAAATAGCATTTCCGAAAAATAAGTATTTTCCGGAAAATATTTTACGGGAACCAAACGGACCCTAAATGAAATAAAAATATGCCAGAATTGAAAACCCAAAAGGATTAAAAAATGAAACATGGATGTTCCAATACCAAAGAGAGAGAGGGAGAAAGATTATGTATTGTTGTTATGATGTACCTTTCTCCATATTCATCTAGCCAATTTGATTGCTAGATGATGTTGTTGAAGCTCTTGGTAATGAGCTCTTCAATTGTGTAGTCGTGGCACTGCAAGGTTGAAACAAAAAAAACAAAAAAAGAAGAAGATACATGGAGACTGTAAAAAATTCACCTTGCGTTAAATACCCTGCCTTTGGTTTTTTTGAAATGGCAGCAACTGAAAGGACTTGAACATCTGGAGGAAGGAAGAGCCGTGAGAGCGCTAGCATTATGAATTTGGAAGTCTGAACTCTAAAGATTTGAAACTGTCTTTGCAAGAGAGAGAGGCTACCGTTAGCAAGTTTGAAACCTGAAATAGGGGTAAAGCAAAAGGTGGGGAGACAGAAAGGGTATTTTGCCGTTAAAAATTAAAGACCATTTGGCTAGGTTTGGGCTTTATGGTGGACAACATATTGGTTTGGGCTTCATGCTATTCATCATTTTTTTTTGGATGGACATGCTAGTCATCATTAATATGTGAGATACATGTCTATAAATTTTTTTTTTTTTTTTTTTTTTTGTGAATGTAGACTATTATGTTATTTAAAAATCAGCCAGGGTCGGCAAAGAGTACATCATGGAGGTGAGGTGGAATATCCTCCACCAACACCGATAAACCTCTAACATGCCTCGCATGTCTATAATTAAATCTATAAAGATGGGGCTTTATGGTAAAGATAAGGTTGGGAATCATTTTTCTTTTATTAGTATTTTAAAACTTAGGAAATGCATTTTAAATTAGAAGAGAAATTCAAAAAAAATGTTAGTAATGACATGACTGCTGATGTGGATCAATGAGAGGGTAGCAACACTAAATGCTACATCTCAGTTTTTAGTATTATATAGATATAGATTTGTTAGCGCATCACATGGATTAATGATTTATTAAACAAATAAATATGATGAGAAGTAAGAGCTACACTTTTTCTGGGACCCACCACATATAGACTTTGCTGATATGGCATGAGAATTGGAAAAGTATATCCACAATATTTTCATAACAAATCCTAAGCGATGGGTTGTTACAGGTGGGGCAAAAAAGTAATTTAAGTAGTAGATTTAAATTAGAACCAATAACAACTTACCGCCTATAATTGATTGTAAAAATATTGCGAAAATGCTATGGATGTAGAACTCCTAAAAATGTAAATCACAAAACCTGGAGAAATTATAAAGTACTCATGGTGGACCACGTCATTTATTCACCATTCCACTAAAAGACTCCCTCTTATTGAAAATTGTTGAGTCATTAATCAATTTATGTTTTTAAAAAAATTCTGACTCATCAATTTTGAATATGTGTGAGTTTTTTAGTGAAATGATGAACTATGTTACTTGTTCACCATGAGGGCCTTATAATTTCTCCAAAACCTGAGAGGAGTTGAACCTAAGTGGGGCATCATTCATGGATCCGAAAGCTTAGGTTTGAAGTTGAAACTTCAAAAGTTAAATTATTTTCCTTTTTTTTTTTTTTCCTCCTACCATTGTTTTCTTACAATCACAGTTTTTTCTCTCACAAAAACTCTTATCTGCATAAGCCATCCGAAATAAACTCTCTTTCTCACTTTCTCACTATAAAATATCACATTTCAAATCTCATACAAATCTGCTTGTTTTTTGGGTTTTAATCTTAATAGTTACCAGGCATCTCTCTCTCTCTCTCTTATTGGTTGTTTAGAAAATGAAGTGAGAAAAAGAAAATATGAACTGGGAACTGATTTTTGTTTCTGTTTATTCTCTATGAAATGAAACCAAATCAAACTGAACTCAGCAATACTGTTTTAGCAGAAATTCTTTTTTTCTGTTTGTCTGTGTCAAAAAAGAGTACTGGGTTTTCGTTAAAATTTTTAGTTAGTTCTATCAAAGTTAATCACTTTATGTGCCAATTATATGTGGGTTAAGAGTATGAGTTATTTAATCAAATGGGGTGTTTCCTTTTTTTGTAATTTTGAGGATTTCATTGTACCTAAAACCATAAAGCATGAGTGGCTTTTATTTTGGATGATTTTGGGTCACATTTTGTGACTAGGATTGATTTGAAAATGTTGCTGATAATGGCTTGGTATGTTTTTTGGGACAAAGTTTTAAATTTTCGATAATAATATTCATTTCTTTTCATTTTTGTGATTATAGATTGCTTGCTTGGGATTTTTAAGTTCAGGGTACGTGGTCCCTTTTTTTTTTTTTTTTTTTTTTTTTAGCTAGCTCTATTAAAGTTGATCACTTTATATGGCAATTATATGCAGGTTAATGAGTTTGATTTATTTGATCAAATGGGGTATTTTATTTTGTTGTAACTTTGAGTTTTCATTGTACGTAAGAAGATTAAGGCATTGATTACTTCCACTTTTGGACGATTTGAGTCACATTATGTGACTAAGATTGTTTTGAAGCGGTTGCTGATAAAAGGTTGGTATGTTATTGGGGATAAAGTTCAAAAATTTCATTGATGGTATTTTCCCTCCCTGAAATTGTGTCCATTTTTTTGAGGCTATTGCTCCTGGAATAAGCATTAAGTTATGTTTTTATATTAAGGTATATTTTTATACTTTTTTGGTATCATTTTTTTATTTATCGTTGGAGCATTTTTTGTTAAGGTAGAAGTGGAAATGTGGAATTAACTATCATTGTGTATGAAATTTGTGAGGACTTTCTTAGTGGCTTCTCCACTATGGAGTTCTGTACATTTTTTTGTAGGTACCCATTGTTTGCCTTTTATTCTGGTTTTTCTTGGGTTTGAAAGGTGGTTTGGTCTGGTAAGAGACACATTGTTAATTGGCTTATAGTATGCATCTTAGAGTTTGATTGGCTTCATATTTTGGATGATGTATGTCACATTGTTGGGCTCTTCTACTTTAATGAAGATTTGGAAAGTTTTTTGGGGAGAATATTAAGGGTGTGTTTGGATGATATGATTTGGGCATTTGGATTTGGATTTGGGTGATTAAAATCCAAATAATTTATTTGGGAATTTCAAAAAATGTCAAGAATTTTGATTTGACAAATTCACCTAGGATTTTAAATCTTTAAAATACTGAGATTTGAAATAACTACTAAAATCAATATATTTGAAATCCTTTGATTTCAAATCTATCAATTTAAAATCCAAATCCAAATTGAAATCGAAGTTCCCAAATGCAACATAAAAAATTCAAGTGATCTGCTGGACCCTTAGTGTAAACCGAGCAACATTGGGCATAAAATTTTAGATGGAGTGGTTTCAAAAAGTGATACATTTAGTGTAAATAAGACATAGATTAGTCAATTTCAAAATATTGAATACTGTGATATTCAACAAAAGATTGCCGAAAACGAGGACCATAAAGCCTCAACACCATGTGAGTTTTCTGCAAGGAGGATGGACAGCTGAGCACATGCGCTTGGTGCGGAGAGTAGGGATAACCATTGATCTGAGCTGAAGGAGTAAGACGTGGGCCAGAATAGGCATTGTTGGGCCTTCTGCAAATTTTTCCAGATTTTGCTTAGAGGATCTAAAAGAGTTTTTAAGTTATAAAGATTTTGCTGGGACACTGGGTACACATCCACATATTGAGGATTTTGCTATATAAAAGGTAGTTGGAGTTTGGGCTTGGGCTTGGGGAACATTTGTGTTAAGATATTCCAAATTAGGTGTGGCCCACTCACTCTGATACTTGGGCTGGCTCACCAAGTTTATGTTCACTTTAGACTTTATCCCTTTCATATTTCTCATTCTTTGGGCTAAACAATCAGAACTTCCTTTCAATTTTTTGTTTTCTTTTTAAACCAACTTCCTTCAAATTTCTAAACGAAGGGGTTTGGCACTTGAACCAAATTTCATATAATAAATTTAGTGACACAAATTTTTACAATTGTTGATGTGAATTTTTCAAAGATTACTACATAAATAAAAGTAGTGTTAATGATGAATTAATTTCAAAATGATATTAGTTAAATTATAACTTTTCAGCTTAATAATTTTTTTTGATTTTATTTTTGATTTTTATTATTATTATTATTATTTTTTTAGTATTGCTCAATTTCATATGTGCTCATGAATTAATTTGGAAAAAAAATGGTATGACTAACCCTATAACTTGTGTACAGGATGAACGTCAGTAAAACTTAAAAAAAAAAAAAAATCATTAATAACATTTAAATACTACAAAAATAAATAAATAAAGGAACAACAGTGGCAAAATCTTTATTTTTTCCCTGGGACACCCAACAAAATTGATAAGTTTTCTGCTTTATGGCCTGAAAAAAAAGAGGAAAATTTATGGCTTTAGGAAATGATTTCTTGCTGCAAAGGTTACCATAAGTGATGAGGAAACAGAGGTGCCAGAGGAGGAGGAAGTTGAAGGAGGAGGAACAAGCTGTTGTGTGTTTGATGGTACTGTCCTGTGGTTCTGTTTTTGCCTAAAGGAGGAAACACAACAAAATGTTGATAAGATAAAGAAGACCCTAACCACTTGCCAATAACCCCAACCAACAAGTATATCTTTTAATATTGTCCTTTTAGCTTACTTTTTTCTTCTTCTTCTTTTTCTTTGATTAAATGAAAGTAAATGGAAATACCCTTGTGAATGTTATTTGGGTTTCCAAAGATGGAAAAGAAAGAAGGTAATAGTCAAGGAAATTGAGAGAGAATTGATAGAATGACATTCCTGTTTTTGGTGACATAACTTAGCAATATATATATATATATATTTGATGAATAAAATGGGGGGGGGGGGGGGGGGAGGGGGCGACTATATATGACTTAACCCCCAAGGCGTGGCCTAATACGAGCACCCCCCGCTAGGGAATGTTGGATTGAGCCATAGCTACTGCGATTAGGGTGCCACAGACCTCACTCTAGCACCCCAAGAGAGCTAGCGGATAAGACACAATGCATTCTAGGAATCCACCCCCCACATGGTACTTGTCATGAGGAATGTTGGATTGAGTCATAGCTACTGTGACCAGGGTGCCACAGACCTCACCCTAGCACCCTAAGAGAGCCAGCGGATGAGGCACAATGCATGCTAGGAACCCACCCCCCACATGGTACCCGTCATGGGGAATGTTGGATTGAGTCATAGGTACTGTGACTAGGGTGCCACAGACCTCACCTTAGCACTCCAAGAGAGCCAGCGGATGAGGCACAATGCATGCTAGGAACCCACCCACCACATGGTACCTGTCATGGGGAATGTTGGATTGAGTCATAGTTACTATGACCAGGGTGCCACAAACCTCACCCTAACATCCCAAGAGAGCCAGCGGATGAGGCACAATGCATGCTAGGAACCCACCCCCCCACATGGTACCCACCATGACTCGAGCGAGGGACCTCCTGCATGCACGCGAAATCTCACACTACTAGGCGACCCCTCTTGGGGCAACATATCTTAGTAATATTGTAAATATACCTGGAAGTAATGATATATAGTTTTGTTTGGTTATATGTTATGCGCCATTTTTTCTGGTTCATGATATGATTGTAGAAATTGTAGGATGACTTTTTAATGGGAAGCTCTTTGCAGGAATTGTCAAAAAAAATGCGCTCAAAGATTGAATTGTATATTATGCCTTTTAGGTTAAAAGAAATAAGGACATTATAAGCGACAGAAAAGTTTTCTACATTTTTCACAAATTTGTCAAGGTTTTTGTTAACAAGTGCATTGGAGATTTGCTTGTCCGGTAAGGATTAAGGAGAAATTTGATGTACCTCGCCGCATTAGAAAGCTACAAAAAAGTAAAATAAACAAATGCTTCTTTAATTGATATATTATAACAAAAAAATTTAACCTTACCACTGCCTTCTAGAACTTTTAATTATTAACATGCTGTTATGTTTATTATGTATTACTAATTACATTGAAAAATGTTGTTTTCCTATATTTATTGAGCCCAAAAATAGAATAATGATGGCTGAAAATTTTAAGATTATGGGCTCAATTCAGGCTTCTTAAGTGTCTTGTAGTTGTAGCAAAGTGGACTTCTTGGGCAATTATATGGCACAAGATGTGACGTTAGTCTTATTTGATAAAAAAATATATTAGGAACTCAAACCTCTTGAATCTAATAAATTTGGAACCAATTTAATCTATTTAACTCTAAATTCTAGACAATCTATGGCGATGCTGTATAATAGAAAATTTCTTTGTTTTAGTAATGTATACTCATCCATATGGCGATGCTATATATTTTATTTAATAGTTGAGATTGCAAGTTGCTTTTCAACTTTCAATTTCAGCCATTAATTACAATTGCATTAAGTGTAGTATCTTAGATATTACACCTGATTTGAATCCATAAAGGTCACTCCAAAGTATTTGGATTGGTGGTAGTGTGAATGACTAAAGTTTTCCACATTTTCCTTTGTCTAAAAGAGTTATTACTTATAACTTATAAGGTGTAGCCCATTCCTAGCTAGAAATCCAGAGCCCAAGCTTCTAGATATCAAACTTTCAAGCCTAGTTCAGGCTTGGCTGGGAGGGGTACTCAACCACATACTGAGCATATCACACTACGAAGGATGGTAGGAGTTTGGGCCTGTGGACTTTTGTGGTGTTAAGATATTACAAATTAAGGGTGACCACTCTAATACTTGGGCTAGCTCACCAAGTTTTCAGACCACTTTACCCCTTCCATTTTTCTTACACTTTGAGCTAAACAGTCGTAGCCAAGCACATATATAAGACTCATAGCCATGCAGCCCAACAGTCAACTTCATTTATTTTTTCTTTAAACCAACTTCAAAATTCCATAAATTGAGATACATGTCAATGGTTCTATAGAGGTTGTTATCACACTGTTGATAATCTTTTGGCATTGCTTCTGCAAGTGACAAAAAATTTATAGCACAAAGGTTCTCATCCCTTGCAACTAGCATAAGATAACCATCTATAAATCTTCCAATAGTAAATATTTTTGGTGCAGGTTTGCTTGAAAGAAAATAAACATAAGATTCAACCACCCTTATAACAATGCCCACAACATATCCACTTTCACTGTCGCCATAATTCTTAACCAAGAGATCTGGAAGATGACACTACTCCAACATGGAATCAATTCTTTCTAGCATAGGTGTAGAGAAAATTGCAAGAAACTAAAATTTCTGCCACATGGAGCACACTAAACAAGCATTTAGTTGTAACTCTTTGTAATAGTGGGTTTAGATGTTTGGGAGCCAAATTGTGATTTAGGAAAGCCATTTTGCATTCTAACAAGCTCTTCATGATCCTACAAACTGTGATTTCATCCCTTTACTTTTAATAGTTTGAATGACTTCATTAAACTGATTTGTTCAAAGAAATGGAACATCTCAAACCACCAATTATCAAGTTCATCTTCAAGTTTTGAGTTCACAGCATTATTCGCTAGAAAATTCAAGTCCTGTACATAATCATCACCAAAACTATGGTGTTCTGGATTTATGCACACATTCTAGGCAATTGCTTTTGAACATCCTTTCACAAGTTGTAACTCTGTAAAAATTAAGAAGCTATGCAGGCATTCTAAGCAATTGCTTTTGAGCATCTTTTCACAAGTTGTAACTCTGTAAAAATTAAGAAGCCAAGAAAGGCCTCAATTTTGGACATTAGAATCACTTGTTCAAGATCATCACTCATTTCCGGGGAATGATTACCACAAAAATAATGGGACTCTTTGCCATAAAAAGATCCTGTGTAACTATAAACACAGGTATATGTTGAAGACAGAAATGGCTTGAAATCAACAAAGGACAAAACGACAGAGCATGAAGAACAAAACGGTGGAACTTGAGGTGTGATCCTAAAACGCACAATTTCACTAAACAACAAAACGGTGTCGCTTAACCCAGTTCAAACTTCAGTTGCTGTGGCGCCAAGATCAGTTAGGAAACAGTTAGTCTCTCCGTGAATTACGGAACTGATTGGCGTGACTTGGATCCAATTGTTATTCTATTAAGATCAGTAAAGTGGGTAGTATAAATAGAGAGCCAATGATCAGTTGTAAATTATGAAAAACAGAAATAGAATTTCCACTCAGAATTTTCCCTCTCTTTCTTTCTCTCGTTTTTCTTGCTCTATTTGATCTCTGGTTTTTCCTTCTTGCTTTTCATCAATTCTGTCTCAATTCCTTCAATATTATTGTGTTAGTGTTTGTTTCAATCAGAAATTCATAGCCTTACGAATTTCTTCATGGTATCAGAGCCAGAATCTGTCACAGCTCAAGCTTCAATGGCAGCTTCAAGTTGAACAATGGCTTCCTCGTCTACATCTTCAAGTTCCTCAGTGAATGTGATGAATCAACCACTATTGCTTCTCTCTAATATGTCCAATATGATGACAGTGAAGTTGGACAATACAAACTATATTGTTTGGAAACACCAAATCACCATGGTGTTGGAGACTTACTCTTTGTTTGAGTTGTTAGAAGATCCTCAGCTTGTTCCTGATAAATATCTGAAAGATCTCTCTGGTAGTTACACCACAATCATGAATCCAGACTTCTTGATCTGGAAATCTAAGGAGAAGGCATTGTTGACCTTCATAAGCTCAACCTTGACTCCATCTGTCCTAGCCCTCACCGTGGGTTGTACCTCGGCTATGGAGGTTTGGAAGGTTTTGGAGAATAGATTTTCTTCAATCTCTAGGTCACACATCATGAATCTTAAGTGTGAATTACACAACATCAAGAAAGGAGTTGATTCTGTAGATTCATACTTGCAGAAGATCAAGGTTGTAAGAGACAAACTTCTAGCAGTAGGAGTGACCATTGATGATGAGGAACTTCTTCACATAGCAATTAAAGGTCTTCCTAGGGAATACAATGCATTCAGGTCTGCTATAAGGACCAGGAGTACACAGTTGAGTTTTGATGAGCTTTCTACTATGCTCAGTGCTGAGGAGGAATCTCTGAACGAAGGTCTAGATGTGAAAGACTCAGTTTTTGCCATGGCAGCAACTACTTCAAAGCCTAACAACAATGGTCATAACCAGAATTTTTATAACAATGGCCATAATCAGAGTTTTAATAGAGGAAGAGGCCGAGGTAGCTACAATAACAGAGGTGGTAAGGGAGGTAGAGGATCACATCAATATCCTCAATTCAATCAATTTCAGCAAGCTCAACAAAATACTGGTACAAGGTCTGAGAGGCCTTCTTGTCAGATTTGTGGAAAACTTGGCCACACAGCCCTTGATTGTTATCATAGGATGGACTATGCTTATCAAGGAAAGCATCCTCCCACTAAACTTGCAGCAATGGCCACTGCTTCAAATGGTTGCTTACTTCAAGAATAGCCTTGGCTTGCAGACAGTGCTGCAACAGATTATGTCAAGGCTATGAATTTCTGATTGAAACAAACACTAACACAATAATATCGAAGGAATTGAGACAGAATTGATGAAAAGCAAGAAGGAAAAACCAGAGATCAAATAGAGCAAGAAAAACGAGAGAAAGAAAGAGAGGGAAAATTCTGACAGGAAATTCTATTTCCGTTTTTCATAATTTACAACTGATCATTGGCTCTCTATTTATACTACCCACTTTACTGATCTTAACAGAATAACAATTGGATCCAAGACATGCCAATCAGTTCCGTAATTCACGGAGAGACTAACTGTTTCCTAACTGATCTTGGCGCCACAGCAACTGAAGTTTGAACTGGGTTAAGCGACACCGTTTTGCTGTTTAGTGAAACTGTGCGTTTTAGGATCACACCTCAAGTTCCACCGTTTTGTTCTTCATGCTCTGTCGTTTTGTCCTTTGTTGATTTCAAGCCATTTCTGTCTTCAACATCCCCCCTCAAACGAAAGGGGGAGGAGTCCACCAGGAGTTTGTGTCTAAGAAGAAGAAACAGAGGAGCAGATAAAGGCTTGGTGAAGACATCAGCCAAGTTATCTTTGCCCGAGACAAAACCAACACATAAATCCTTGCGCAAAACCTTCTCCCTTACAAAATGATAATCAACCTCAAGGTGCTTTGTGCATGAGTGAAACACTGGATTAGCAGAGAGAGCAATGGCAGAGACATTATCACACCACAACACAGGCACATGGGAGAGAAAAACCTTAAGCTCTTTGAACAAAATACGAAGCCAGGATAGTTCAGCAGCAGTGGTAGCTAGTGCACGATACTCTGCCTCAGCGGATGATCTGGAGACTGTGCTTTGTTTCTTGGCAGACCAAGAGATGGGACTAGGACCCAAAAACACAAGCAAACCAGTAGTGGATCGTTTGTCAGAAGGGCCCCCTGCCCAATCAGCATCAGAGAAGGCAGTGAGTGTCAAAGGACCAAGGGAAAAATGAATGCCATGATTCAAAGTACCCCTAACATAGCGTAAGACACGCTTGGCAGCTTCTAAGTGAGTGGAAGTGGGAGAACTCATAAACTGGCAAAGCTGGTGAACACTGAAGGAGAGGTCTGGACGGGTAAATGTCAAGTATTGGAGAGCCCCAACCATACTCCTATACACAGAAGGATCAGGTAAAGCAACACCATCATGAGGCACCAATCTGGTAGAGGGGCAGCAAGGAGTCTTGGTGGGTTTGGAATTCTCCATGTTGAACCTATGAAGCACATCAAAGGCATATTTGGACTGAGTGAGAGAGAGACCAAACTTAGTCTGGGTGATTTGAATGCCCAAAAAATAGTTTAGAGGCCCCAAATCTTTAAGCTCAAATACTTGACTAAGAGCTGAGATGAGATGAGTAATCTGGACTGAGCTATTACCAGTGACAATAATGTCATCAACATATAACAAAAGGTAATTGATTGTCCCAGATGAGTGAAAAATGAAGAGGGAGCTGTCTGCAACAGAAGCAGTGAAACCAAGATGTAGCAAATGGAATGTGAACCTCTCAAACCAAGCCCTTGGGGCCTGCTTAAGGCCATAAAGGGATTTGTGCAATCTGCAGACATAGGAGGGATGGTTGGGATCCACATACCCTGGAGGTTGCTCCATATATACCTCCTCTCTAAGAAAACCATGAAGGAACGCATTTGAGACATCAAGTTGTCAAAGGGACCAATTGCAGCTGACTGCAATAGCTAAAATAAGTCTCACAGTAGCTGGTTTGATGACAGGACTAAATGTTTCTTGAAAATCAATCCCAGCCTGCTGATGAAACCCCTTAGCAACTAACCGAGCCTTGTACCTTGAAATGGTACCATCACTGTTGAGTTTTAACTTATAGACCCACTTGCACCCAACCAAGTTAACTGTAGGAGGAGCAGGTACCAATGACCAAGTTTGCTGCCTTTGAAGAGCTTGAAACTCAGCATCCATAGCCTCACACCATTTGGGGTATTTGGAAGCAGTCTTAAAGGTAGAGGGTTCAGTGAAGTTGTAATCAAGCACAGCCTTGTAACACAATTTGGAATTGGGTTTGATAATGCCACTCTTGGATCTAGTCTTCATGGGGTGAAGGTTCAAGGTGGAAGGTTGAGCAAGTGTGGTGGTAAGTGGATCTAGTCTTTACCTTCTAAGGTCTGCAACAATGTCAATGTTGCTAGTCATTTTGTTGTCAATAATGTTGCTAGTCATTCCTTTGTTAATAAGACTTTTTGGCACAAGAGACTTGGTCACCCTCATGATCAGGTACTCAAAGTGTTATTTCCTAATGTCAATTCAGTTTTGAATAAAAGTAATTCTGTTGATAATCCTTGTACTCATTGCTTGTTTGGTAAAATGCATAATCAACCTTTTTCTAAATCTCATTTTACTGCCTCTTCTCCTTTTGAACTGATTCATTCAGACTTGTGGGGTCCTGCCCCTGTGAATTCCATAAATGGTTTTAGGTATTATGTTCTCTTTGTTGACCATTATACCAGATTTACATGGCTTTATTTGCTTAAGTCTAAGTCTGAAGTTTTTACTAAGTTTACTTACTTCAAAGCTATGATTGAAACCCAATTTTCTGCCAAAATCAAGGTTTTTAGATCAGATGGAGGGGGTGAATATACCTCAAATGAGTTTAAAACTTATCTCATGCGGCAGGGTATAGTTCACCAACTCTCTTGCCCTTACACTCCTCAACAAAATGGCCTTGTTGAGAGAAAACATAGACACCTTATTGAATCCACTATCACTCTTCTTTCTCAAGCATCTCTTCCCACTTCCTATTGGTCATATGCTGTTCAAACAGCTGTTACATTGATTAATATACTTCCCACTCCTGTTTTAAGTTTTCATTCCCCTTGGTTCAAGCTATATTCCTCCCAACCTGATCTTTCACAGCTCAAGATCTTTGGTTGTGCTTGTTATCCTAATCTCAGACCTTATACAGCCCACAAACTTGAACCTAGGACTGTAGAGTGCATCTTTCTGGGTTATCCCAGTGGTTCAAAAGGCTATCTATGTCTTGACTTCAACACCAACCGTCTCTACACTTCTAGACATGTACTCTTTAATGAGTCTATATTTCCTTTTTCCACTATCAATCCTTCTTCCTCTTCTCCTACTTCTTCCACAATTCCATTTGATTCTGTCTGGCTATCAAATCAGCTGTTTCTTCATTCACACAATCATCCCTCAATTCTAGGTTCCTTTCCTGGATCCATTCCATCTCAACCATGTCCTATTGTTTCCCCACCTGCTATATCACATCCTAACCCTTCCTCCAGGCCATCTTCTTCAATTCCTAGGCTTCCTAGTCCCTCTCAGTCTGCTCCTATTTCATCCAGTCCATCACAGTCAGGATCTGCACCTTCCAGTTCCCCTCCACTTGCCACCACACTTGCTCAACCTTCCACCTTGAACCTTCACCCCATGAAGACTAGATCCAAGAGTGGCATTATCAAACCCAATTCCAAATTGTGTTACAAGGCTGTGCTTGATTACAACTTCACTGAACCCTCTACCTTTAAGACTGCTTCCAAATACCCCAAATGGTGTGAGGCTATGGATGCTGAGTTTCAAGCTCTTTAAAGGCAGCAGACTTGGTCATTGGTACCTGCTCCTCCTACAGTTAACTTGGTTGGGTGCAAGTGGGTTTATAAGTTAAAACTCAACAGTGATGGTACCATTTCAAGGTACAAGGCTCGGTTAGTTGCTAAGGGGTTTCATCAGCAGGCTGGGATTGATTTTCAAGAAACATTTAGTCCTGTCATCAAACCAGCTACTGTGAGACTTATTTTAGCTATTGCAGTCAGCTGCAAGTGGTCCCTTCGACAACTTGATGTCTCAAATGCGTTCCTTCATGGTTTTCTTAGAGAGGAGGTATATATGGAGCAACCTCTAGGGTATGTGGATCCCAACCATCCCTCCTATGTCTGCAGATTGCACAAATCCCTTTATGGCCTTAAGTAGGCCCCAAGGGCTTGGTTTGAGAGGTTCACATTCCATTTGCTACATCTTGGTTTCACTGCTTCTGTTGCAGACAGCTCCCTCTTCATTTTTCACTCATCTGGGACAATCATTTACCTTTTGTTATATGTTGATGACATTATTGTCACTGGTAATAGCTCAGTCCAGATTACTCATCTTATCTCAGCTCTTAGTCAAGTATTTGAGCTTAAAGATTTGGGGCCTCTAAACTATTTTTTGGGCATTCCAATCACCCAGACTAAGTTTGGTCTCTCTCTCACTCAGTCCAAATATGCCTCTGATGTGCTTCATAGGTTCAACATGGAGAAATCCAAACCCACCAAGACTCCTTGCTGCCCCTCTACCAGATTGGTGCCTCATGATGGTGTTGCTTTACCTGATCCTTCTGTGTATAGGAGTATGGTTGGGGCTCTCCAATACTTGACATTTACCCGTCCAGACCTCTCCTTCAGTGTTCACCAGCTTTGCCAGTTTATGAGTTCTCCCACTTCCACTCACTTAGAAGCTGCCAAGCGTGTCTTACGCTATGTTAGGGGTATTTTGAATCATGGCATTCATTTTTCCCCTGGTCCTTTGACACTCACTGCCTTCTCTGATGCTGATTGGGCAAGGGACCCTTCTGACAGACGATCCACTACTGGTTTGCTTGTGTTTTTGGGTCCTAGTCCCATCTCTTGGTCTGCCAAGAAACAAAGCACAGTCTCCAGATCATCCACTGAGGCAGAGTATCGTGCACTAGCTACCACTGCTGCTGAACTATCCTGGCTTCGTATTTTGTTCAAAGAGCTTAAGGTTTTTCTCTCCCATGTGCCTGTGTTGTGGTGTGATAATGTCTCTGCCATTGCTCTCTCTGCTAATCCAGTGTTTCACTCACGCACAAAGCACCTTGAGGTTGATTATCATTTTGTAAGGGAGAAGGTTTTGCGCAAGGATTTATGTGTTGGTTTTGTCTCGGGCAAAGATAACTTGGCTGATGTCTTCACCAAGCCTTTATCTGCTCCTCTGTTTCTTCTTCTTAGACACAAACTCCTGGTGGACTCCTCCCCCTTTCGTTTGAGGGGGGATGTTGAAGACAGGAATGGCTTGAAATCAACAAAGGACAAAACGACAGAGCATGAAGAACAAAACGGTGGAACTTGAGGTGTGATCCTAAAACGCACAGTTTCACTAAATAGCAAAACGGTGTCGCTTAACCCAGTTCAAACTTCAGTTGCTGTGGCACCAAGATCAGTTAGGAAATAGTTAGTCTCTCCGTGAATTACGGAACTGATTGGCGTGACTTGGATCCAATTGTTATTCTGTTAAGATCAGTAAAGTGGGTAGTATAAATAGAGAGCCAATGATCAGTTGTAAATTATGAAAAACAGAAATAGAATTTCCTCTCAGAATTTTCCCTCTCTTTCTTTCTCTCGTTTTTCTTGCTCTATTTGATCTCTGGTTTTTCCTTCTTGCTTTTCATCAATTCTGTCTCAATTCCTTCGATATTATTGTGTTAGTGTTTGTTTCAATCAGAAATTCATAGCCTTACAAATTTCTTCAGTATATCATTGACATTCCATATAAATGTATGCATAGAGAGTAGGATATCTCGAAAGTGGGTTTGGGGAGGGGGGGGAGGGGGGGAGGGGGGTGTAGAGGGAGAGGGTTTTTTTACCAGTCCCGGTTTCTTCTTTCTAGAGCTTCAGCAACCAAGCTGACATTTGTTGGAAAAATGACACATCTGTTACGCTTCCCACCGGATATTGACCCGCATGAAATCTACTCTAACAAGAATTTTCCTTCCCACTGTAAGCATATCTTTTCCTTGGATGTCAAACTAATATGACATTCTTTGTCTGAAGCTTCACTTGTTGTATATTTCTTATTGCTCACACAAACCTGCACATACATGTATAAACAGATTGATAGGATATATTCTTTATATATAAAATCAGGCATGTGATAGACGTAGGCACTGTGTTGGCCTCCTCACTGAGATTGTGTATTGTGTAATATTTGGTTCGAAGTGGTTGTCA
Organism: Quercus variabilis; assembly: GCA_030445155.1. Taxonomy (NCBI): domain Eukaryota; kingdom Viridiplantae; phylum Streptophyta; class Magnoliopsida; order Fagales; family Fagaceae; genus Quercus; species Quercus variabilis. The sequence goes on from CP129447.1 coordinate 7,599,844, forward strand.
TTAAGAAGGTCTTCTTCCTTTGCCATCTCCTGGCACAATAAATATAGGTGAAAAGCCTGGATAGAAGGAAGCCAGCACCTTGATATTATATATGTTTTACATAGCATCCAATTATAGAGAGATACTAAACTACCTTTCTCCATTAGTGTTATCCTATTCTTGCATTAGAGAAAATCACCCAATCGACGTGGAAAAATCTCTCATTAAAAAAAAAAAAAAAAAAAAAAACCAAAGATAGTTGTACTGGCCATTCGATAGTTTCGTCTTTTGATCTTCTTCCGTGAATAAATGATAAGAACCAACCATCATGGGGGTGGCATGATGCCCTTTTGTAAATTGCATATAATCTATTGTACCAAGTTTGAAAAGCCAAAAGAGCTTAGAATATGTTTGCGACCAAAGAAGCATTGACCTGGGTCTAATCTTATCACTCACAAGAAACATTAAAGACACTTGACTGGTAAAAGACAGACAACCATTAAGCAAGTATTTGTATCAATAATTCATCAATTCTTAAGTTTAGGAGAGAGGATTGCTAACATGTTTAGAACAATCCCAGCAAAATCCTACGTTGGAATTGCCACTATTTATACTACTAGCCACACGAGCAGACAAGCCTTGCTAAGTGATTACTGCTGTAATTAACTTTTGTAACAGTATTAGTTACAATTGTAACTAGCACATTCTTAGGGTTTTCCTAAGTAATTAATAAATCACCTAATACATGCATGTGCACTAATTGTTACAAACAACTAAACTACAGTGAAAACATTGGCATGAAACTTAAAACATCATCTAATTCAGCTGCAACTTTCATTAGCTACTACCTTGAAGAATATTCAATGCTGCAGCTGCATTTTCTGCCTAGCTGCTGCATACATGAAATTACTACTAGCCGCAAATTTTGATTGTAATTCAAGCTTCATGATGCAGATGCCCTTTAAAAATTGCATATAATCTACTACACCAAGTTTGAAAAACCAAGAGAGCTTAGAATACTTTTAGTTCCAACGAAGCATTGACCTTGCTTTAATCTTATTACTCACATAAAAAATTAAAGACACTTGACTAGAAAAGACAGACAACCGTTAAGCAAGAATTTGTATGAATAATTCATCAATTCTTAAGTTTGATAGGAGAAAGGATTGCTAACATATTTAGAACAGTCCTAGAAAAATCCCATGTTGCACCCTTCAAAAGAGTACAAGTTCTAACCAATACAACAAGATGCGATTTGTAGTTATCATTAGCAAATAAGAACTTCTCTCAGCAGGAGGCAGTCTAAATTCTAGCTGATCAAACAACCGCCATTTTATATCAACGAAAGAGTTCAATTCCCAATGTAAATGCTCACTTTGTGAGATCCCCTTAGAGAACCCAATAATCATCTCTCACATGCTCCAATTTCATATCTCAATTTCCATAGCCAATGGACATAAAACGTCTTACAGTGTCAATTTCAACACAACTTAGCATGCACCCTCTTCTAATGTAATATTAAGTAGAAAAAGAGACATTCATATGATCTCGACCTAATTCAATTATTAGTGTAGAAATAGGTTACCAACAAAACATTTCCATCAAACTGATCTTTTATATGTGAATACTTTGACAAGTTGACAGAAAAAAGCTATCACCCAAAACTAAAGAGCCTAAAGGAGGACATGTTCTCAAACACCTTGTGTCCAATGGGTAACCTCAATTAAATGGCCATTTTTGATATTATGCGTTGATAATTAAATGGCCCACATAATAGTCCGCATACTATTTCACAAAAGGGAGGAAAAAAAAGGTCCCAATATAAATAAGTATAGCATCTTATAACATGTGTGTGAGATTATGAGATGATCTACATACTCAGTCAATATCGAGTGAGCTAACAAGAGAAGATCTTCAACTCACCTCTATTATAGACTTTGAGTAACACAAGAAAAACTTATTGTCGTTTATAAATTCAAGGAAATGAGATCTTTGTTTTAATTTGCAATGGCCTAGGGGCTGTTTAGATTTTTTTTTTCATCACTCATCACTTCTCACTCAATTTTCGCCACTCATCACTCATCACTTAAAATACCCAAATTTCTTATACCGACCCATTTGGCACATATTTTCAGCTTCTCATCACTCAGTTTTTTGTACTTTTTGTGGGATCCACTCTTCTTAAAACCACCAAACACAAAGCCAACTACGTGTTCAATATTAACACCACCCAAAAAATAAAAAAAAAATCCCTCTGCCTCTTCTTCTTCTCTCTCTCTCTCTCTCTCTCTCTCTGTAGTTCGTGGTCCAATACATTGAAAATGGGTTCGATCGTTTTGACTTAGCTGGCAACAGGTCTGGGTGTGTTGGCTGGAGTGGCCTTGGTTAAATCGGTCATGGACTAGAAGACCATGGCTAGCCCGTTTTCGAGGCGCCCAAGTTGTAACGAAACAGGTCAAGTCTCGTGCCTTTGTTCTTGTCACAACAACCACCGCCACATCTGTTGCTATAACCCATAGTGACAAACGACGATGTTTCGCTCCTTAAAAACTCCAAAAACCACCATAGCCACAATAACAGCAACAACAACATCAACATCAACAATGGCGAAAAGGAGAAAGGTGAAAAGGCAAAAAGGAAAAAAAAAAGGAAAAAGAAAAAGAAGAAGAAAGAACTGATGCTTGCAGTGAAGACTAGAGAAAGAAAAGTTTGTTTCTTGTTTTTTTTTTTTTTTTTTTAATAAATTTTTTTTTATGGGTCTGAGATGAGAAAGGCGAAAAGGAAGAAAGAAGAAGAAGAAGAAAGAATTGATGCTTGGTGAAGAATAGAGAAAGAGAAAGAAGAGAGACAAAAAGAAAGAAAAGTGGAGAAGAAAGAAAAAAGAAAAAAAGAAAAAGAAAAGAAAAGAGGAGAGTGAAGTCAAAAGTTGCGGCTGGTGGGTCCCAAAATGTGTGTGTATTTATAAGATTGCTATCATAACTCTGTTTCCATAACTTGAAAGCACCTAAAATGCATTTTTAGTTTCTATAACTCATCACTCAAAAATCAGAGAATTGAATAATGGAAACAAAAACTGGAAACAATGCCAAACACACTTCTCAGCCATAGGACCCATGTATTTTTAGTCATGAGTGATGGAAACAGAGTTATGGGTGATGGAAATTGAAAATCTAAACAACCCCCCTAAAGGTCTGGTGTGAAAAACAAGTGTATAGCAAAGTGTGCAAATAGCATTCTTTTGCTAACATTAGCATATAGTATAAAATTTCAAGATCATATGTGTCAAAAAACCATAGTATCACTTTCGAAAGTGCTTACTAACAATGAAAATATATATTCACTTCATTCAATTTGAAATTTTTACTAGATACCAAGCCAATAAATATTAGTAAGCTCAGTAACTTCATTTTGGTTGCCCCACAAATCACGTAAAGCGGGAAAGGAACATACCTCTTATCAAGTTCACCTCCATCATCTTCATAATGATTCTCCATTTTCTTGCCTTCCTTTGTTAGTATTTACCATTTACAACCTTGAGTTGAGTCTCCATTCTTAAGCCGTCTCTATCATTTATGATCTCTTACCAGTCCACCTTTTTGGGTTGTCATTGTTATAATTTCAGATCTCACGCCCTTGGTTTCTATTGGTATTCGAGGAGCATGCCATTCAGTTTATTCACTAGAATGGTGAAATTTGGTCCTAAAAAGATTGATTTTGACATTGTGGGGATTCCATAAGATGATGTCCATGCCAATTATAGGCAAATGATGACCAATCAAGATGCCATGGAAGTATTTCTGAATGAAGAAGAGGCTTGGAACTCGTTTGTATAGAATGCAAGAGATATGTTTTGAGCCAGAATTTATTACTTTTGTTACAAGAGAAATTTCTAGAAAATATTGTGGTTTGCAATTGGTGGTCAAGTCCATGGGTTAGTCTATAAGAAGCAAAATGATAAGTGAGCTGTGGATGAATTGCTCAGCCAACTGCTGGGTTCAGTGCCTTATTATGGGAGCATCAAGAAAGACATCTACTTGCCACTAAAATTGAGCTATAACTCATTGGCAAGTGAGATTTTTTAACATTGTTTTTTTTTTGCTATCCAACTTCTCTATCTTTGAGGTTTCCATCAAACCATTACCCATCTTCACCACTCTCTCCCATAAAGCTAGTCTTGATGTATCTAAGCTATTATAGCATTCAAACTTAAAGGACTATGCCAAACAAAAATACTTAAGTCAAGTATAGCTCTTGTTCATCATTATTCTTATGTTGATCAATTGCATTACTTGGATCCAGTATAAGAATTTTCTGCTCTCTCTTCAAAGCTTTCCACTTCTAGTGATAATGATCATATTGTTTCCCCTGCTTCTTCCATTGTTTATCCAATTCCTTTATCTTAGACTTTTTAATCAAAGACAATCCCACCTTAAAAGTGTGATCAGCATAGATAGATAATGGACAGTGTATGACTATGACCCATCATTATTATTTACAAAAATCAAACTTGAAGAACTAGAATTGTTAATTGAAGAACTCACTAATTTCAGCCTAGACTATTGCAACATAATAGGTCTATAAAATGAATCCATGAGTTGCACTACTATTTCAATTTTAATCAGCATTGACACCTTGGGAGCTCAAAAATCAGACATATAATTGAAATCTAAAAGATTACATAATAGTATGCTATCATCATTTGAAAAAAATTAAAGAAATGCTAAATTCCAAAATGTTTTTCAACTGATAGACTTCTTTGTTTTCATCATGAGTAAACATAATGCGAAATCTTAGTTGAATTCCACTTATTATGTCTAATTATAAAAGTACTTTATAGACACAATGAATGGATGAAACAGTACTTCACATCACTATACATAACTTTCCATTACATATGTAACTTTGAACTTATTGTTAAGATCTTAATTGAATTGGATTGGTTAATTCTTGAATGCAAATAAATGAGAGAGCAGGTCACTTCAAAGGGACCTAGACTTCCTAAAGAAAAGAGAGAGGGGAAGAGTTTTGAGCTTGAATTAATTGATACTTTCTGCACAATGAGTCATACAATCCCACTACAGCAGCTTATAAGCACTCAACTCACAGCATAATTGTTTAACTACGCTGTCTAACCAACCTATAATTAGGCATGTGCTCAATTCCAATTGGTCACAAGACTACTTCAAGTTGTTACAAGTATTACAACTAAAAATCTGTTGCATCCAACAAACTAACCCTGCTGCACTATTACATGCTTATTTCAACAACTACAATGAATGCTACTAGTTATATCTCTACTAACTTGGATCTCCAAAACCTAGCAAAATACATTGGATCAACTTCCAAATCTTCTTAGCAGTGACAAAAACTCTACAATAGCTCCTTCGAAAAGACATCACTACAATGAACTCAATCCAACTCAATGGTCTTAATGCTTATGATATCTTCTTCATTTTAGGAGCTATCTTACTGACCACAATTACACCTCCATTCAAGAGGATTACTCCATACTTAGGACGCATGAATGTTGCTATTTTTGGTACACTGGGTATTATTTAAGCAAAATAGGAGATGTCTTTTAGAAGAAAAGTCCTGCCTCTCATTTTTACTAACAATTAGTTCTAAGAAATTTCATATAACTTTAGAGAATTTGTTAGTTATGTATAAATAATAATTATGATTGCAACAAAATTATAGGTAAATTACCTTTAAAAAAAAGGATTTCCAAAATTTATGAGCTTTACCTGGTTGCATATTATTTGTATTCGAATTTGACACAACTTTAGACTTGAGGCTTATAATTGAAATACCAACCACAGCCATGGTCACATCTCGGCAACATGTATATGTTCCAACTCCCAGTCACTCTTTCACCCATAGCCCATTCAAATGTTGCTCAAAACACCCAAACACACCCACTGAAAGCAAATTTGCCAGAGACCATCACAAATCCACCAAAGCAATAACAAAAACAAAGGAAATCAGATATATATATATATATATATAAAGAGAGAGAGAGAGAGAGAGACATCTTAGGTTGCTGAATTTGAAGATTGTTTATTAATTTCACTAATGAGGGCAGCAACTCAGCTGTCCATTATTGAACTAAACTAATGGATAGCCCTAATAGCACATTCAACTCAACAATAAAAAACAAAGGCTAAACTTGAAAGAAAAGTATAAAAATTAAAATTAAAACCACATTTGTCCTTTCTATAGTAGGTTAAAGGGAAAGCAATATTGGTCATACTGCTTAAAATCATATATATGCTTATGAAGGTATTCAAATCCAATGTATGTGTACAATAAATTTTATAGAATGGGGTGAATGCTTTCGTGGTTAATGTTTATAGAAGTGGATATGCATGTGGATTTGTGCAAATGTGCATGGCATATACCTCCACACTACATATATCAAAGTGGTCACAAATGAGGGATGACACCTAACAAGTAGATATTCTTCTGAACTCATTGGGTTAGTAGTGCATATAAAATTGGAGGTCCTTTGAGATGAATTTCTAAAACTAAAGGTAACCTCATTAAGTTCTAACATGGATCAAACTTAACTGATGTAACTTTCCCAACTCTAATAATGAAACAATCTTCAAACATCAAATGCTTTCTAGTTTCTACAGGACAAATGTAAAATATAATAACTGAAATGATAATTAATTAAGAGCTTTAGTGTAACATTGCCTAGCATCTCATTAACAAGGCACCAATAACAATACCATCAGGCCATACATGCCAAGGATTACCAAACACAACATAATAGATGCTAGAAAACTCCCTTATAGCATGGCAACATGTCACTTTACATATATCTTGAGAAGAAATGCTAGTGCCACCAATAAATAGTTCCTGACCTTGATATGTTGCCAATATAATGGAAGGATTCAACTTACAAGTATGACTTCTAAAACCAATCGATCTCTAATATGTTGCAAAAACAGACTGCTCCAAATCAAACAAGCACTTGGAATAACACTTAGTCAAGCTGCTTATAAAAAAAAAAAAAAAAAACCTTAGTTAAATTATGAACTCCATCAATAAAACATGAGAAAGACACATCATAGGAGAAGCTTCAGGCTATATATGATCTTTTAAAAGATAAAATATAGGAGCAGATAAGAAAATTCCAATCAAAGAATCATGTGTAAAATAAAATGTAAAATTACAAAGGATCAAATCTAACAGTGAAGTTTAGAATACAAGAACGAATGACTTTTGGTTAAATTCAACATTTGTACTCCTACTAGAGTTATAGAATTTGACTATAAGATAATTGCAAAATCATATGACCAGTTAGTATAATTCTAGGTTTGATGATATATTGTTATAAATTTAAATTTTGTTCACAATAAGATTCTAAGGTCTTAGTTTTATTTTCTAAGCAAAGTTCATGTTGTAAGTAATGTCAAGAAATGGAAAGAAGACTTGTTTGAATAAAACATAAATTCACACTAATAGTCTCAACTTAATGTAATAAAAAGTGAAAGAGGCCCATTTTTTATTGTTGTAATAATACGTTCATTTCAACAATAAAAAACTAGTGCTCAACCCAAAAGGAAAATGTAAAAATTAGAATTAAAACCACATTTGTCCTTTCTATACATGATACCTGTGGATGTGGAAATTACATGGCATACATTGATAGGTCAACTACTCTTCGCAAGGACAATTGCATATGTGACATGGAGGGTCATCTTTACTTTCCTCAATGGAAGTAAGGAGGTGTTGATGACAATCAAATGTGTAAGCACCTCCAAACTTCAAATTTGGATATTTTCCAAGAATACATTTGGGATGTGTAGGATAAGTGCAATCTTCACTGTAGTAAAACCAATGGTCTGAGTTTCCTTCTTCTTCACAAATATCACAATAATATTTACTAGAGTCATCTTCAGCTGTATAATTGAGAGTGAAGGGATGCTCATGTTGTTTGTACTTTGTGGTTTGTGGTAGTGTTGCACATTTAAAGTCAAGTGCAAATTCACAAGTGGCACAACAAAATACTAGATTTCTTCTATCACCACAACTACTGCAACTTTGTCCAAAGCTTGTAGAGGAGAGGATAAGTTGATGCTTATGACCTTTATGAGTAAGGATTTCTAGGACCAAATTACATTGAACATCAAATTTAAACTAGCATGACTCACAAGTGTAGAAGAAACCATTACAAATTTGGTAACAAGCATGACACTAGGAGGGCGCCTTTCGGAGGGTGAGTGGGTGTCCATGAAGTGGGTTTCGCTTTCTCATTGGTAAATTAGCACACGATTTATGAAGAAAGAAGCTACACTTGACACATTTATAAAAAGGAGAGAAAATGGCTCTTACACATCTGTAGCATTTTTCGTTATTATGAACATTCTCATCAGTAAGCTTTAAGTCATGCTCATTACTGAAATGTTCAATTTCTGTGACTATTTTAGTTTCGTCCTCCCTTGCTTTGATATTTTTGACTTTGTAAGTTGAGCTTTGCGTCTTTGTTCTCCTCATCTTTAAGTTCCAACAAATTTATGTACTCCCTATTTCCTTGGTTTATAGCACATTTGAGGTAGGCAACGAAATCGCATTTGGAGCCATAGTACACCTTTTGAACACATAGTTGATAAAATCAGGAGTCGGATTCACGAAGTTCAAAAGAAAAATGGGTGACATGGAAGGGATGCTTGTGATGTATAGCCTTGAGTCTGCATGGGAAAGAAGCGCAACTTCTATGAATGCAAAAACAGCTTGTAGCACACAAATTGGGCACACCCTTGCCTTCTTTGCCGCAAATGTCACAAGTGAATGTGATTGACTTGCTAAAGGGAGTCAATGGGTGATTGTGGAATTCGGCTTCCAATTGGGCAACAACACATTTGATATGAAGATTGAAGCTGCAATGGTAACAACAATAAGTGTATTCCTTACAAGATTCATTACAGACTTGGCATCTGTTCTTTTCTTTCTCAAGATAACCAGTTTTCCCGTCAAAAAGAATAAGAGGATGTAATGGATGCAAGGGATGGTGCAACCCAAGGGGTACTTCCACACATGATTTATGATGATGGTAGGCCAGGATGTAATGGACACCAGTAGCTAGAACCATAAACTGATTCTTGGCACCCATAACAAGTAGCTCCACCGCTGTGGTCTTGCCAGTAGTCTAAGGGATGCTTTGAATCGCAAAAATGTAGAAGCTATTGTTACTCCATCTTCTTGTATCACATGCACAGAGTCACAAACAAAATAACATCCAATTTGTTTAGAGAAAAAGAAAAGCATGACTCAATACAATAATGTTGGTAAGCTGAATCCAAATTTATATATCATATATAGATGAAAAGAAACAAAGAAAGAGAAATAGGCGTGAGAATTGCTGTTTTTCAGTTTTGTAGCTTTTTTTTTATTGCTCAATTTCGATGTGAAACTTTGAAGAAAAGGAGCTCAAAATTTGAACTTAACAAACTGCATTGAAAGAAGCATTTGACATTTTTTTTATGCAATATAACTTTATTAGAACAAAGGAGATACCACATGTAAATTGGACGTGTATAGAAAGCTCTCCTAAAATTTTACAAGAATGAAAAATTACAATCGGAAAGAAAGAAAATCAATAAAATTTACAACATAATATACATATCACTTGTTGTTGGGTCCCAAATAATATTATCAACAATATTAGCAATCCAAAATAACAATCACACACAAAAATACAAAATTTATGTGGAAAACCCTTTCTCTTGAAGGGAAAAACCATGAGATAAATTCCGAAAAATTTTACTATTATCAAATCAATTACAATAATTCTTGTATATGTTTTACGGTTAAAGAAAAAAAAAATCTCTCTTGTTTTTCTTTACTCTCATATACACAAATTATCTCTCTCAAAGATTGCAATCCTTTCTCTTTTTCTTTTTTCACTGTTAGAGATATATTAACCCATTAGCATAGGCCCAAGTATAATTATACTTTGTGTGCAAGTCAAGTCTTCTACTTGTACTAGAAGTTTATTAGTCTAGAGTTTAGTCTACTATATATACACATGTTATGATTTATTATAACACAGGATTTGTACTACACTCTAATATATTATTGATGTAGCCCTTTAGGGTTTCCTCCATGGATGTAGGCCGTTTGGCTGAACAACGTAACTCTTGTGTGTTATTGTGTTTTATACTTTATGCTTTCGCTTCCGCATCGATACTAGTATATTCAATATGGTGTATCAATGTTAATATTTAACATGGTATCAGAGCCACCTTCTTGTAGCCATGGTTTTCTGTCATTGCGGTATATTTGAGAGCAATCTTTGTCTTCCTTTGTGTTTTTTTCATTGTGTTCATCTTCTTTGCCTTCCTACTGCTGCTGTCAAAGCTCTTCGGTATAGTTATGCCATCGTTAGAAGTTGTATCAACACTGCAAGCCCATTGCCTTCCTTAAACTATCGTCATAGAGCCAAATTTCATTCAAGGGATCTTCTCAACCTTATTAAATCTCAAGATTTCATTAAACTTTCATCTTGATTGAGAGGGGGTGTTAGAGATATCTTAGCCCATTAGCATAAACCCAAGTCTAGTTCTACTTTGTGTGCAAGCCAAGTTTTCTACTTGTACTAGAAGTCTATTAGTCTAGGGTTTAGTTTACTATATATACGCATGTTATGATTTATTGGAACACAGGATTTGTACTGCACTCTAATATATTATTGATGTAGCCCTTTAGGGTTTCCTCCGTGGATGTAGGTTGTTTGGCTGAACCTCGTAACCCTTGTGTGTTATTGTATTTTATACTTTATACTTTTTCTTCCGCATCTATACTAACATATTTAACATAGTGTATCAATGTTAATATTTAACATTCACTATGTAGCACCCCCCCTTTCTTTTGTTATGTGGCACACTATAAAAAAATCACATATAATCATTATTTAAATAGTAACCCTAGCAGCCATACCATCCTTGTATCACACAAACTCCTACTCAAATACAAATTGGAACACATGATGTCTTCTATTTCTAATAGGAGTTTTTCACTACATGGCTCTCTTGCCACAAAATAGGGCTGGACCCACAACACTTGTGCCAAGCATATAGGACCACTCAAACAAAAAGCTAATTTCAACTCGATAACAGAGCTCCATACTGTTAAGAATTCAGTTATTCATTTCCTCCATATTGTCCAATAGTAATAGAGTAGTTAGCAGCTCACAGAGTTAGGGAGGTCAGGATGTCACCATTGACGCTGTTTGAAGCCGTCGTTGTCGAGGTTGCCTAGGTTCATAGGGGGTTTGGGTTTGGGGGTTCACAAGAGCCGGTGGGTTGTAAGAGTTTAGATTTGGGTTCAAACATGAAATTAGAGCTAGGGAGGTTTAGGTCTAGTTTCACCATCGTTGGAGCCTTGCCGTGGGGATGAATGGTTTGAGTTTGTGAGGTTTTAGTTTGTGGGAACTCTAAGTTTTTTGTCGTGTGAGGTTTTGTTTTTAGATTTTAGGATTTTGGCTGAAATTGTGCCATCTAGGGGGAGGTTTTTGCTTTAAGTTTAGACTTAAAACTGCATAGTTTTGATGCATGCCAGCTCTTTGCTTGGTCATCACTAAAACAATGTAGTTTTGAGGCTGATTTGTTAAAAATAAAACATATCAGCATGATGATGTGTCACTTAATAGCAGAAATTAACCGTGGAGGGCGAATTGCACATAGAACCAAACTTTAGGGTGTAAAATCAAGTTTTCAAAATTTTGGAGTGTAAAATCCAATTAACTCCAAATTTCAGGGATGTAATTTAGGGAGGTAATTTATGATTTAAAATCCTGTCATCCTCAAGAAAAACTCTCTATTCTTTTAAAATTGCATGCGTGCTTTAAAATTGATGCATGAAAATTATTAACCTTTACCAAAAAAAAAAAAAAAAAAAAAAAAAAAAAAAAAGAGCCTTTGCTCAGAGGCTAGTAGTTTTAAATTTCATAAGAAAAATTGTAACTATTCTATCTTTGAATTAAAATAAATAGTTAGCTAAAAAATAGTGTATATTATTTTCTTTTATCAACGTTAGAGAAAGAGAGAGTGGGAAAAAAGAAGAAAATATTTTATTTATTTATTAAAAAAAAAGTTGTAGTATAATCAAATAGCTGTTATTTCTTGAAAAAACTACTCATCCTCATCCAAATCCACTTTAAAACCCACTATTAAGCTGTTAACCAACTCAAACTTCTCCACTAATGAATGGTTACAACAATTACTACTACGAGAAGGCAAGCGCTGCCTCCTTGTTGTATCATGATACTAGTGCCCACAGTGTGTTGCACTGCAAAAATACACTAAAAAATGTGACTTACGTTTCTAGTGTGTACGATAAACACCGCCTTTGGTGTTATTCTTGCTAAACCCTACGAAAGTTTACAGAGTTTCTTGAGCTCGGCTTTTTGTTAGCTCAATAGATATCAGTGAGAGTTTAGGGAGGTCTGCTGAACTAGTACGCGGATCACTCTGTATAAAAAATAAACATTTGCTACAATTAGAAACAATTGCAAGTTATAATATTTTAGGCTTAATGAATCAAATGCAAATTCAGAATCTTAAGATTCTATATAAATAACATGACTAGGCTTCAACCAAATATTTAACTTGATCAATATACTCTGTTAATTTTTTTGTATTTTTTGAGAATCAAACCTCGTTTTATTTCCTAACTGATTAACAAACATTAATAGATTTAGTAACAAGTCGTTTAATCAATAATGAATATCTCAGATCAAGTGTTGGATTAATTTATTTCGCTTCATCCCAATCTATAAAACCAAAAGCAATAACAGAGACTCATAAGCATACAAGTACAACATCGAAAAATACAAAGAAAGAGAAGAGGGGATGAAACCCTAGGAGAAGTAGTGATACGGGTTGTGTGGGTTACGGGTATAATTGTGAGGAACAGCGAGAGCTAGTCACGCTCTTTTATTCTAGTAAACATGGAAGACTAAATCTAAAATACCATGTTTCATCACTAATTACTCATCACTCTAAAATACTATGTTTGTTTGGTATCATCACTCACTTTCCATCACTCAATATTTTTCACACTATTTGTGAGCCCCATACTTGTCACCCGTTGCAGCATTTTTTTTTTTTTTTAAGTACCCAAACTCACCGAACCCAATGAAAAAAAAAAAAACACCTAGAACATGAAGATCGAACCAATGAAAGAAGAAGGAAAAAAAAGAAGAAGAAGAAACCCAGAATAGACCGAACCAGTGAAAAAAAAAAAAAAGAGAACAAATCGAACCAGTGAAAGAAGAAGAAGCAGAAGAAAAAAGAAAAGAAAAGAAAAAAAAAAAAAAAAGAAGGAACCAAATAGCCAACCCAGGAGAAGAAATGAAAAAAAAAAAAAAAAAGTCAAAAGGTGGTCAAAAAGTGCAGCTGAGTATTGTTTGTGGGTCTCTTATGTTTGTTTAATTACAATATTGTCATTGAGTTATGAGTTATGAAAACTGAAAATAGCCAAAATGTGTTTTCAATTTCCATAACTCATAACTCAAAAATTAGAGAATTGAGTAATGGAAACAGAGTTATGGAAACATAATTATTGTGCAGCCAAACAACCTTTTTGCTATAGGTCCCATTATTTTTGAGAATTGAGTTATGGAAACAGAGAATTGAGTTATGGAAACAGGTGAACCAAACACCCTCTAAGACTTTGATCACTCGACAAAAGTAAAGCTATCTAAAAGACTTTTTTATAGTCTTTCTTTATAGGATACTTCAAAATTTTGCCGTGTGTAGTGGGTTTGAGAAATTGCGGTGTGATTGTGAGAATTTTAGGAAATTTTTATTTTATTTCATTAGTCTTCGCCTTTTTGTTGTTAATACTAAAGACGAGGAAGCCATTGCTTGATTTGAAGAATATTGTATTTATCTTCTTTTTTTTTTTTTCGTAGAAGCTTCACTATCGGGTAGACTAGACAATTAGAAGCCACGGTGCAGTTGTTGAAGGTAAAGTGAGCGTTTGTTTAAGCTTTTAAGAGTTGAAACGCACGTTTATATAAAAGCTGGAGCAACTTGTGCGTTTGGTTCAGCCTAAAATGCAACTTTTTGGAAAAAGTTGCGTTTTGGGCCAAGGCTAAAAACGAGTTGAGAACACGCAAAATTTATGGAGCTCTAGAGGTCCATAAAGCAAAAAGTCCATGAGCGTTGGAACTATCTGTTGGGCTAGTTAGTCAATTACCAAATTACCCTTGATAAACACTACAAACACAACAATCTTTCTTCATGTTGCTCTGCTACAGAACAAACACAACAATCTTTCTCCATGCTACAAAACAAACACTACAAACACAACAATCTCTCTCGCAAACATCTCTAAACTCAAGTATAATCAGATTATTAGAATACAAACTTAAAAACACAATTTTAAAATTAATCAAATCATAAACAAAAAAAAAAAAAAAAAAAAAAACAAAAAGACAGAAGAAAGAAGCCATCTGACCCATCTGGACTGCGTTGGGGACGACGATGAGCGACAGCACAAAGATGAGAGCTCCCTGGAATGTTCGTGAATGAGGGAGAAAAGGAAAATTTTCTTATCGCAGAGAGAGTTTTGGAATCAAGTAAAAAGAAAAAAGAAAAAGAGAGAGAGAGAGAGAGAGCTGGAGAGAAAAAGAGAGAATGGAGCTCCTTGGAATGTTCTAAATGAGGGAGAAAATGAAATTAAAAGAAGAGGGGTAGAGATAGTGGCCACGTGTGTGGAGGAGGAAAAGAAAAAGAAAAAGAAAAAGAATGAAACGTAACATATGGATGAAAGTGAATTGAAGAAAGGAAAAATAATATAAAAAATAAAAAAACCTAATTGAGAAATGCTATCGTAATATTTTCACAATATTTTCATAATAAATTTTAAGTAACAGATTGTTATTAGTTAATATTGGTTAGTAAAAAAATAATTTCAGTGGTGGGTTCAAATTAAAACTAATAACAACTTTTTACATAAATTTTGTTGTGAAAATATTGCAAAAAATGTTATGAACGTAACACTTCTCATAATAAATTTTACACAGTAAGTTGTTATTGGTTCTCATTTGGACCTACTAATGACATTATTATTATTTTTATCTACCATTAACAACTTGTCATAGACTTTATTGTGAAATTTTTGTAAAAATGTTGTGTCCATAACTTGCAATAAGAGAGATAATTAAAACAAAAAATTCTCTTATATATATATTGTAGGGGCTCCGTTTTCGGAAGGGCACCCCCGACAATAAATTTGTAGAGAGTGGGACGAAAGGGCTTGGCTCCGGCCGGCCTCCCGCCGGTCTTCCTTGAGCTTTTCCTCAGTTCTTCTTCATCTGGGGTTGCTCCTCGGCGGGCGTCCGAGGAGGCCCCCTCTTCACGAGGGGGCTCTTTGCCCTATATACGCCCTTTGGCTTGATCCTGGCCTTACAGCTGTTGGCCATCCAGGCTACTATTCCAGAGCTTGTCCCATCAGAAAAGTTCTTCGCCATACTGTGGGTTGCGGCCTCCAAGGTTGCACTGTTCAGGGGTCTTGTCATCATTAATGTAGCTTGGAGGGTCTGGCAAACACATTAAGTGTAGATGTGACCACCCATTCTGGGTTTGCCCCCTACCCAAGATTAGACAGGGTATGCCGAGGAGGGGTGTGTCCTCGGCATGGGTCCGCGAAAGGGCTAAAACCCTTTGGACGACTATCTGGTACAATTGTCCTCCTCGGCTTGGGCCTTGGGCCGGCCTAAAGGTGGGCCGGGGACTCCGGGCCCACGGGCCCCACAATAGCCCCTCAAAACCCTGCTGCACGTTTCCTTGGACGGGGAGGAGGGTTTTGAAAACTTTGGCCCTTATGTTCCAGAAGGCCTTTCGCTGGTTGGTCCTTCCTCGTGTTGCTGGATCGACACTCAGAATCTTCAGTAGGGGGTCAGTTTCTCCACAAGACTAGGTCTTTGGACCATGCAACACCTTGGCTCCGTCGTAAATAGCTAGCTCCCCATACGCTTGGGTCCGAGGACCATGCAAGACCTAGGTACAGTTGCTGCCTTCAGAGTGAGTGGCTAGCTCCCCGTAGGCTTGAGTCCGAGGACCATGCAAGACCTAGGTAAAGTTGCTGCCCTCAATGGTAAGTGACTAGCTCCCCATAGGCTTGAGTCCGTAGACCATGCAAGACCTAGGTACAGTTGCTGCCTTCAGAGTGAGTGGCTAGCTCCCCGTAGGATTGGGTCCAAGGACCATGCAAGACCTAGGTACAATTGCTGCCCTCAATGATAAATGGCTAGCTCCCTATAGGCTTGAGTCCGTAGACCATGCAAGACCTAGGTACAGTTGCTGCCTTCAGAGTGAGTGGCTAGCTCCCCGCAGGCTTGGGTCCGCGGACCATGCAAGACCTAGGTACAGTTGCTGCCCTCAATGGTAAGTGGCTAGCTTCCCATAGGCTTGAGTCCGTAGACCATGCAAGACCTAGGTACAGTTGCTGCCTTCAGAGTGAGTGGCTAGCTCCCCGTAGGCTTGAGACCGAGGACCATGCAAGACCTAGGTACAGTTGCTGCCCTCAATGGTAAGTGGCTAGCTACCCATAGGCTTGAGTCTGTAAACCATGCAAGACCTAGGTACAGTTGCTGCCTTCAGAGTGAGTGGCTAGCTCCCCGCAGGCTTGGGTCCGAGGACCATGCAACACCTAGGTACAGTTGCTGCCCTCAATGGTAAGTGGCTAGCTCCCCATAGGCTTGAGTCCGTAGACCATGCAAGACCTAGGTACAGTTGCTGCCTTCAGAGTGAGTGGCTAGCTCCCCGTAGGCTTGGGTCCGAGGACCATGCAAGACCTAGGTACAATTGCTGCCTTCAGGGTTTCGCCTTCGTCCCCGGGTGTGAGGACACAGTGTTCACCTCTTTGGGCAACTCAGTCTCACAACGGATAGAAGTCCCTTCCACTAACCCCTTATAAGCTTCTGGAACAAGAGTTAGTGTACCACTACTACACAGTTGCCTTCAATAGGAGTTCGTCCTCGGATCCGAGAGCTTTGCATTTAGTGTGAAGACGTCCTTTTCTGGGAACCGTTTTTTCCCCAGGTCGGATTGTGACCTCATTCGTGAAGTTGATCTCGCCTCTAGTTCGTGTTCCCCATCGTTTTGGTTTACGAGACGTCGCTTGGCCTTCCGCGCTCCGCGTTTGACGCATCGGTGCCCGTAACGCGCCTTCATTAATGCCCTCGTGAATTAGCACGAATTAGGCGGTTGGCAATCCCCTTGGAATTGGGTGGGAATTAATTCCCTTTGACAATCCTCCCTTCGAATTCTGCGTGGCTCAACTCCCACCGGTTTTCGCCTCCCATAAAAGGCGTTCTGGGGGGAATGTTTTTCCTCATTCCATGAATCTTCCACCACAAACAGAAACATATACGTTTACCTCCTTGTGGGTTGCGGCCTCCAAGGTTGCACTGTTCAGGGGTCTTGTCATCATTAATGTAGCTTGGAGGGTCTGGCAAACACATTAAGTGTGGATGTGACCACCCATTCTGGGTTTGGCCCCAACCCAGGATTAGACAGGGTATGCCGAGGAGGGGTGTGTCCTCGGCATGGGTCCGAGAAGGGCTAAAACCCTTTGGACGACTATCTGGGACAATTGTCCTCCTCGGCTTGGGCCTTGGGCCGGCCTAAAGGTGGGCCGGGGACTCCGGGCCCACGGGCCCTACAGTAGCCCCTCAAAACCCTGCTGCACGTTTCCTCGGACGGGGAGGAGGGTTTTGAAAAGTTCGGCCCTTATGTTCCAGAAGGCCTTCCGCTGGCTGGTCCTTCCTCGTGTGGCTGGATTGACACTCAGACTCTTCAGTAGGTAGTCAGTTTCTTCACAGGACTAGGTCTTTGGACCATGCAGCACCTTGGCTCCGTCGTAAATGACTAGCTCCCCATAGGCTTGGGTCCGAGGACCATGCAAGACCTAGGTACAGTTGCTGCCTTCAGAGTGAGTGGCTAGCTCCCCGCAGGTTTGGGTCCGCGGACCATGCAAGACCTAGGTAAAGTTGCTGCCCTCAATGGTAAGTGGCTAGCTTCCCATAGGCTTGAGTCCGTAGACCATGCAAGACCTAGGTACAGTTGCTGCCTTCAGAGTGAGTGGCTAGCTCCCCGTAGGCTTGAGACCGAGGACCATGACCTAGGTACAATTGCTGCCCTCAGTGGTAAGTGGCTAGCTCCCCATAGGCTTGAGTCTGTAGACCATGCAAGACCTAGGTACAGTTGCTACCTTCAGAGTGAATGGCTAGCTCCCCGTAGGCTTGGGTTCGAGGACCATGCAAGACCTAGGTACAATTGCTGCCTTCAGGGTTTCGCCTTCGTCCCCGGGTGTGAGGACACAGTGTTCACCTCTTTGGGCAACTCAGTCTCACAACGGATAGAAGTCCCTTCCACTAACCCCTTATAAGCTTCTGGAACAAGAGTTAGTGTGCCATTACTACACAGTTGCCTTCAATAGGAGTTCGTCCTCGGATCCGAGAGCTTTGCATTTAGTGTGAAGACGTCCTTTTCTGGGAACCGTTTTTTCCCCAGGTCGGATTGTGACCTCATTCGTGAAGTTGATCTCGCCTCTAGTTCGTGTTCCCCATCTTTTTGGTTTACGAGACGTCGCTTGGCCTTCCGCGCTCCGCGTTTGACGCATCGGTGCCCGTAACGCGCCTTCATTAATGCCCTCGTGAATTAGCACGAATTAGGCGGTTGGCAATCCCCTCGGAATTGGGTGGGAATTAATTCCCTTTAACAATCCTCCCTTCGAATTCTGCGTGGCTCAACTCCCACCGGTTTTCGCCTCCCATAAAAGGCGTTCTGGGGGGAATGTTTTTCCTCATTCCATGAATCTTCCACCACAAACAGAAACATATACGTTTACCTCCTTGTGGGTTGCGGCCTCCAAGGTTGCACTGTTCAGGGGTCTTGTCATCATTAATGTAGCTTGGAGGGTCTGGCAAACACATTAAGTGTGGATGTGACCACCCATTCTGGGTTTGGCCCCAACCCAGGATTAGACAGGGTATGCCGAGGAGGGGTGTGTCCTCGGCATGGGTCCGAGAAGGGCTAAAACCCTTTGGACGACTATCTGGGACAATTGTCCTCCTCGGCTTGGGCCTTGGGCCGGCCTAAAGGTGGGCCGGGGACTCCGGGCCCACGGGCCCTACAGTAGCCCCTCAAAACCCTGCTGCACGTTTCCTCGGACGGGGAGGAGGGTTTTGAAAAGTTCGGCCCTTATGTTCCAGAAGGCCTTCCGCTGGCTGGTCCTTCCTCGTGTGGCTGGATTGACACTCAGACTCTTCAGTAGGTAGTCAGTTTCTTCACAGGACTAGGTCTTTGGACCATGCAGCACCTTGGCTCCGTCGTAAATGACTAGCTCCCCATAGGCTTGGGTCCGAGGACCATGCAAGACCTAGGTACAGTTGCTGCCTTCAGAGTGAGTGGCTAGCTCCCCGCAGGTTTGGGTCCGCGGACCATGCAAGACCTAGGTAGAGTTGCTGCCCTCAATGGTAAGTGGCTAGCTTCCCATAGGCTTGAGTCCGTAGACCATGCAAGACCTAGGTACAGTTGCTGCCTTCAGAGTGAGTGGCTAGCTCCCCGTAGGCTTGAGACCGAGGACCATGACCTAGGTACAATTGCTGCCCTCAGTGGTAAGTGGCTAGCTCCCCATAGGCTTGAGTCTGTAGACCATGCAAGACCTAGGTACAGTTGCTACCTTCAGAGTGAGTGGCTAGCTCCCCGTAGGCTTGGGTCCGAGGACCATGCAAGACCTAGGTACAATTGCTGCCTTCAGGGTTTCGCCTTCGTCCCCGGGTGTGAGGACACAGTGTTCACCTCTTTGGGCAACTCAGTCTCACAACGGATAGAAGTCCCTTCCACTAACCCCTTATAAGCTTCTGGAACAAGAGTTAGTGTGCCATTACTACACAGTTGCCTTCAATAGGAGTTCGTCCTCGGATCCGAGAGCTTTGCATTTAGTGTGAAGACGTCCTTTTCTGGGAACCGTTTTTTTCCCAGGTCGGATTGTGACCTCATTCGTGAAGTTGATCTCGCCTCTAGTTCGTGTTCCCTATCTTTTTGGTTTACGAGACGTCGCTTGGCCTTCCGCGCTTCGCGTTCGACGCATCGGTGCCCGTAACGCGCCTTCATTAATGCCCTCGTGAATTAGCACGAATTAGGCGGCTGGCAATCCCCTTGGAATTGGGTGGGAATTAATTCCCTTTGACAATCCTCCCTTCGAATTCTGCGTGGCTTAACTCCCACCGGTTTTCGCCTCACATAAAAGGCGTTCTGGGGGGAATGTTTCTCCTCATTCCATGAATCTTCCACCACAAACAGAAACATATACTTTTACCTCCTTGTGGGTTGTGGCCTCCAAGGTTGCACTGTTCAGGGGTCTTGTCATCATTAATGTAGCTTGGAGGGTCTGGCAAACACATTAAGTGTGGATGTGACCACCCATTCTGGGTTTGCCCCCTACCCAGGATTAGACAGGGTATGCCGAGGAGGGGTGTGTCCTCGGCATGGGTCCGAGAAGGGCTAAAACCCTTTGGACGACTATCTGGGACAATTGTCCTCCTCGGCTTGGGCCTTGGGCCGGCCTAAAGGTGGGCCGGGGACTCCGGGCCCACGGGCCCCACAACAGCCCTTCAAAACTCTGCTGCACGTTTCCTCAGACGGGGAGGAGGGTTTTGAAAACTTCGGCCCATATGTTCCAGAAGGCCTTCCGCTGGCTTGTCCTTCCACGTGTGCCTCGATTGACACTCAGACTCTTCAGTAGGTAGTCAGTTTCTTCACAGGACTAGGTCTTTGGACCATGCAGCACCTTGGCTCCGTCGTAAATGACTAGCTCCCCATAGGCTCGGGTCCGAGGACCGTGCAAGACCTAGGTACAGTTGCTGCCTTCAGAGTGAGTGGCTAGCTCCCCGTAGGCTTGAGTCCGAGGACCATGCAAGACTTAGGTACAGTTGCTGCCCTCAATGGTAAGTGGCTAGCTCCCCATAGGCTTGAGTCCGTAGACCATGCAAGACCTAGGTACAGTTGCTGCGTTCAGAGTGAGTGGCTAGCTCCCCGGAGGCTTGGGTCCGAGGACCATGCAAGACCTAGGTACAATTGCTGCCCTCAATGATAAGTGGCTAGCTCCCTATAGGCTTGAGTCCGTAGACCATGCAAGACCTAGGTACAGTTGCTGCCTTCAGAGTGAGTGGCTAGCTCCCCGCAGGCTTGGGTCCGAGGACCATGCAAGACCTAGGTACAGTTGCTGCCCTCAATGGTAAGTGGCTAGCTCCCCATAGGCTTGAGTCCGTAGACCATGCAAGACCTAGGTACAGTTGCTACCTTCAGAGTGAGTGGCTAGCTCCCCGCAGGCTTGGGTCCGAGGACCATGCAAGACCTAGGTACAGTTGCTGCCCTCAATGGTAAGTGGCTAGCTCCGCATAGGCTTGAGTCCGTAGACCATGCAAGACCTAGGTACAGTTACTACCTTCAGAGTGAGTGGCTAGCTCCCCGTAGGCTTGGGTTCGAGCACCATGCAAGACCTAGGTACAATTGCTGCCCTCAATGATAAGTGGCTAGCTCCCCATAGGCTTGAGTTTGTAGACCATGCAATACCTAGGTACAGTTGCTGCCTTCAGAGTGAGTGGCTAGCTCCCCGTAGGCTTGGGTCCGAGGACCATGCAAGACCTAGGTACAATTGCTGCCCTCAATGATAAGTGGCTAGCTCCCCATAGGCCTGAGTCCGTAGACCATGCAAGACTTAGGTACAGTTGCTGCCTTCAGAGTGAGTGGCTAGCTCCCTGTAGGCTTGGGTCCGAGGACCATGCAAGACCTAGGTACAATTGCTGCCCTCAATGATAAGTGGCTAGCTCCCCATAGGCTTGAGTCCGTAGACCATGTAAGACCTAGGTACAGTTGCTGCCTTCAGAGTGAGTGGCTAGCTCCCCGCAGGCTTGGGTCCGAGGACCGTGCAAGACCTAGGTACAGTTGCTGCCCTCAGTGGTAAGTGGCTAGCTCCCCATAGGCTTGAGTCCGTAGACCATGCAAGACCTAGGTGCAGTTGCTGCCTTCACAGTGAGTGGCTAGCTCCCCGTAGGCTTGAGTCCGAGGACCATGCAAGACCTAGGTATAGTTGCTGCCCTCAATGGTAAGTGGCTAGCTCCCCATAGGCTTGAGTCCGTAGATCATGCAAGACCTAGGTACAGTTGCTGCCTTTAGAGTGAGTGGCTAGCTCCCCGTAGGCTTGGGTCTGAGGACCATGCAAGACCTAGGTACAATTACTGCCCTCAATGATAAGTGGCTAGCTCCCCATAGGCTTGAGTTTGTAGACCATGCAAGGCCTGGGTATAGTTGCTGCCTTCAGAGTGAGTGGCTAGCTCCCCGTAGGCTTGGGTCCGAGGACCATGCAAGACCTAGGTACAATTGCTGCCCTCAATGATAAGTGGCTAGCTCCCCATAGGCTTGAGTCCGTAGACCATGCAAGACCTAGGTACAGTTGCTGCCTTCAGAGTGAGTGGCTAGCTCCACGTAGGCTTGGGTCCGAGGACCATGCAAGACCTAGGTACAATTGCTACCCTCAATGATAAGTGGCTAGCTCCCCATAGGCTTGAGTTTGTAGACCATGCAATACCTAGGTACAGTTGCTGCCTTTAGAGTGAGTGGCTAGCTCCCCGTAGGCTTGGGTCCGAGGACCATGCAAGACCTAGGTACAATTGCAGCCCTCAATGATAAGTGGCTAGCTCCCCATAGGCTTGAGTCCGTAGACCATGCAAGACCTAGGTACAGTTGCTGCCTTCATAGTGAGTGGCTAGCTCCCTGTAGGCTTGGGTCCGAGGACCATGCAAAACCTAGGTACAATTGCTACCCTCAATGATAAGTGGCTAGCTCCCCATAGGCTTGAGTCCGTAGACCATGTAAGACCTAGGTACAGTTGCTGCCTTCAGAGTGAGTGGCTAGCTCCCCGCAGGCTTGGGTCCGAGGACCATGCAAGACCTAGGTACAGTTGCTGCCCTCAGTGGTAAATGGCTAGCTCCCCATAGGCTTGAGTCTGAAGACCATGCAAGACCTAGGTGCAGTTGCTGCCTTCAGAGTGAGTGGCTAGCTCCCCGTAGGCTTGAGTCCGAGGACCATGCAAGACCTAGGTACAGTTGCTGCCCTCAATGGTTAGTGGCTAGCTCCCCATAGGCTTGAGTCCGTAGATCATGCAAGACCTAGGTACAGTTGCTGCCTTTAGAGTGAGTGGCTAGCTCCCCGTAGGCTTGGGTCTGAGGACCATGCAAGACCTAGGTACAATTACTGCCCTCAATGATAAGTGGCTAGCTCCCCATAGGCTTGAGTTTGTAGACCATGCAAGGCCTAGGTATAGTTGCTGCCTTCAGAGTGAGTGGCTAGCTCCCCGTAGGCTTGGGTCCGAGGACCATGCAAGACCTAGGTACAATTGCTGCCCTCAATGATAAGTGGCTAGCTCCCCATAGGCTTGAGTCCGTAGACCGTGCAAGACCTAGGTACAGTTGCTGCCTTCAGAGTGAGTGGCTAGCTCCCCGTAGGCTTGGGTCTGAGGACCATGCAAGACCTAGGTACAATTGCTGCCCTCAATGATAAGTGGCTAGCTCCCCATAGGCTTGAGTCCGTAGACCATGCAAGACCTAGGTACAGTTGCTGCCTTCAGAGTGAGTGGCTAGCTCCCTGTAGGCTTGGGTCCGAGGACCATGCAAGACCTAGGTACAATTGCTGCCCTCAATGATAAGTGGCTAGCTCCCCATAGGCTTGAGTCCGTAGACCATGTAAGACCTAGGTACAGTTGCTGCCTTCAGAGTGAGTGGCTAGCTCCCCGCAGGCTTGGGTTCGAGGACCGTGCAAGACCTAGGTACAGTTGCTGCCCTCAGTGGTAAGTGGCTAGCTCCCCATAGGCTTGAGTCCGTAGACCATGCAAGACCTAAGTGCAGTTGCTGCCTTCACAGTGAGTTGCTAGCTCCCCGTAGGCTTGAGTCCGAGGACCATGCAAGACCTAGGTACAGTTGCTGCCCTCAATGGTAAGTGGCTAGCTCCCCATAGGCTTGAGTCCGTAGATCATGCAAGACCTAGGTACAGTTGCTGCCTTTAGTGTGAGTGGCTAGCTCCCCGTAGGCTTGGGTCTGAGGACCATGCAAGACCTAGGTACAATTACTGCTCTCAATGATAAGTGGCTAGCTCCCCATAGGCTTGAGTTTGTAGACCATGCAAGGCCTAGGTATATTTGCAGCCTTCAGAGTGAGTGGCTAGCTCCCCGTAGGCTTGGGTCCGAGGACCATGCAAGACCTAGGTACAATTGCTGCCCTCAATGATAAGTGGCTAGCTCCCCATAGGCTTGAGTCCGTAGACCATGCAAGACCTAGGTACAGTTGCTGCCTTCAGAGTGAGTGGCTAGCTCCCCGTAGGCTTGGGTCCGAGGACCATGCAAGACCTAGGTACAATTGCTACCCTCAATGATAAGTGGCTAGCTCCCCATAGGCTTGAGTTTGTAGACCATGCGATACCTAGGTACAGTTGCTGCCTTCAGAGTGAGTGGTTAGCTCCCCGTAGGCTTGGGTCCGAGGACCATGCAAGACCTAGGTACAATTGCAGCCCTCAATGATAAGTGGCTAGCTCCCCATAGGCTTGAGTCCGTAGACCATGCAAGACCTAGGTACAGTTGCTGCCTTCATAGTGAGTGGCTAGCTCCCTGTAGGCTTGGGTCCGAGGACCATGCAAAACCTAGGTACAATTGCTGCCCTCAATGATAAGTGGCTAGCTCCCCATAGGCTTGAGTCCGTAGACCATGTAAGACCTAGGTACAGTTGCTGCCTTCAGAGTGAGTGGCTAGTTCCCCGCAGGCTTGGGTCCGAGGACCATGCAAGACCTAGGTACAGTTGCTGCCCTCAGTGGTAAGTGGCTAGCTCCCCATAGGCTTGAGTCCGTAGACCATGCAAGACCTAGGTGCAGTTGCTGCCTTCAAAGTGAGTGGCTAGCTCCCCGTAGGCTTGAGTCCGAGGACCATGCAAGACCTAGGTACAGTTGCTGCCCTCAATGGTTAGTGGCTAGCTCCCCATAGGCTTGAGTCCGTAGATCATGCAAGACCTAGGTACAGTTGCTGCCTTTAGAGTGAGTGGCTAGCTCCCCGTAGGCTTGGGTCTGAGGACCATGCAAGACCTAGGTACAATTACTGCCCTCAATGATAAGTGGCTAGCTCCCCATAGGCTTGAGTTTGTAGACCATGCAAGGCCTAGGTATAGTTGCTGCCTTCAGAGTGAGTGGCTAGCTCCCCGTAGGCTTGGGTCCGAGGACCATGCAAGACCTAGGTACAATTGCTGCCCTCAATGATAAGTGGCTAGCTCCCCATAGGCTTGAGTCCGTAGACCGTGCAAGACCTAGGTACAGTTGCTGCCTTCAGAGTGAGTGGCTAGCTCCCCGTAGGCTTGGGTCTGAGGACCATGCAAGACCTAGGTACAATTGCTGCCCTCAATGATAAGTGGCTAGCTCCCCATAGGCTTGAGTCCGTAGACCATGCAAGTCCTAGGTACAGTTGTTGCCTTCAGAGTGAGTGGCTAGCTCCCCGTAGGCTTGGGTCCGAGGACCATGTATGTCCTAGGTACAATTGCTGCCTTCAGGGTTTCGCCTTCGTCCCTGGGTGTGAGGACACAGTGTTCACCTCTTTGGGCAACTCAGTCTCACATCGGATAGAAGTCCCTTCCACTAACCCCTTATAAGCTTCTGGAGCAAGAGTTAGTGTACCACTACTACACAGTTGCCTTCAATAGGAGTTCGTCCTCGGATCCGAGAGCTTTGCTTTTAGTGTGAAGACGTCCACGGGTCGTTTTCTGGGAACCGTTTTTTCCCCAGGTCGGATTGTGACCTCATTCGTGAAGTTGATCTCGCCTCTAGTTCGTGTTCCCCATCTTTTTGGTTTACGAGGCGTCGCTTGGCCTTCCGCGCTCCGCGTTTGACACATCGGTGCCCGTAATGCGTCTTCATTATTGCCCTCGTGAATTAACACGAATCAGGCGGTTGGCAATCCCCTTGGAATTGGGTGAGAATTAATTCCCTTTGACAATCCTCCCTTCGAATTCTGCGTGGCTCAACTCCCACCAGTTTTCGCCTCCCATAAAAGGCGTTCTGAGGGGAATGTTTCTCCTCATTCCATGAATCTTCCACCACAAACAGAAACATATACTTTCACCTCCCTGAGCCCCTTTGACACCGCAGCCAAGATTGTGACCAAAGTTAGGAGATCTGGAGTTAAGGGCCGCTGTGGCCGCAGCCCCCACTGGGCTGCTGGCGCGGCAGAGTTTAGGCGTAACGCTGGCAGGGCCTTGTACGGTGGCCAGGAGGGACGTCGTTGAAGCACCTAACGTCTCTCGTCATGGCTGGTGCCCGGGTATTGCCGTCTCCGACGGTCAATGCTCGTGCAGTTTGGAGAGGGTCGAGGAAGCATCACGGGGGAGGGTGTTCCGGGGTCCCTGCGTCGGCTCCTCACTTTGTTCAAACTTCGGCTTCAAGGCAAGCCAGCCCCTAGCCCTCCTTCCCGTGCTTTTACTGTCCAGTTCTCCCATTCTCTGGACGCCAGTAAAAGCACGAGTTGACACTTCCCTCATTCCTGATATTAATTCTTTGCGAGCCTCTTGCCCGGCTAGTTCTAGGATCGGTCCACCTGGGCCTCTGATTGTGGGATTAGCTTGTAGGACTTTTTGTAAAACACGCTTGTTTGAGCCTCTGATTGTAGGATTAGCTTGTAGGACTTTTTGTAAAACACGCCTGTCTGAGCCTCTGATTGTATTTGTAATTTTCTTTTATGGAATAATAAAGATTGTATTTGTAATCTTTTTATTAAATAATAAAGAACTCTTCCTTTTATTTGCTGTTGAGTCTTCTTTTCTACTGCAGAATTTTTTTTTTGGACCGCCAACTTTTGCGTAGTAACTACTTTAGAACGACCGTCGGTTGTGCCGGCCGGCGCACTAACCCTTCCCACAAACGGCGCCAATTGTTGGGGCTCCGTTTTCGGAAGGACACCCTCGACAATAAATTTGTAGAGAGTGGGACGAAAGGGCTTGGCTCCGGCCGGCCTCTCGCCGGTCCTCCTTAAGCTTTTCCTTAGTTCTTCTTCATCTGGGGTTGCTCCTCCGCGGGCGTCCGAGGAGGCCCCCTCTTCACGAGGGGGCTCTTTGCCTTATATACGCCCTTTGGCTTGATCTTGGCCTTGCAGCTGTTGGCCATCAAGGCTACTGTTCCAGAGCTTGTCCCATCAGACAGGTTCTTCGCCATACTGTGGGTTGCGGCCTCCAAGGTTGCACTGTTCAGGGGTCTTGTCATCATTAATGTAGCCTGGAGGGTCTGGCAAACACATTAAGTGTGGATGTGACCACCCATTCTGGGTTTGCCCCCTACCTAGGATTAGACAGGGTATGCCGAGGAGGGGTGTGTCCTCGGCATGGGTCCGAGAAGGGCTAAAACCCTTTGGACGACTATCTGGGACAATTGTCCTCCTCGGCTTGGGCCTTGGGCCGGCCTAAAGGTGGGCCGGAGACTCCGGGCCCACGGGCCCCACATATATATATACATATCTTGTCCTTTTTGGTAATTTACCCTTACCGTGACTTGGAAAATGCTGAATGGAAATGTTGAAAGTTGCATTTTTAAAAAATAGCTTTTTTTTTTTCTTAATTGTATTTTTTTGAAAACATGATTTTGAAATCCACGTACACTTAACTGTTTGGTAAAACATGTAGAAATTGTTATTTGAAAACTCTAAAATTTTTGTTGTGAATGCAAATTACCAAAAGAGATTTTTCCTTTTTTTTGAAAAGGTAACAAAAAGACTACTTGTGTGTGTGTGTGTGTGGAGAAGAAGGTGCCAAAAAGACTTAATTGTGATGCCCATGCTAATAATAATAGGAGCAATAATTATTATTTGCCAAACACGTTAACACACAGTCACTTCCTCCGTGCCCCACTGCAGAGCCTCTTTTTTTTTTTTTTTTTTGGTCTATATGATCCCCACTACAGAGCTAAACAAAGTAATATTATATATGTTGCTATTCACTTTCCCTTTCCCAAGTCTTATGGTCTGTTTGGATGTTTAAAAAAGGAGGAGGAGTAGAGTAGAGGGAGGGAGAGTAATCCAATTACCTTATTTTGAAATTTTTAAAGGAAGAAGGGAGAGGGGTTTGGAGGAGTTTCAACTCCCTCTATCTCCCCATTTTTAATTCCCTCAAATTGGAGAGATTTGGAGGGGGAGTAGAGTATATAAACTATTGACTAAGTAAATTACCTAATTTACCCTTATTACATTAACAAAATTACATAAGAGGAAGGGCTTATTACTCCCTTCCCCCCTTATTAATTTTAAAAACATCCAAAGGAGGTGGAGGGAAATCATTCTTCTCTACTTTCATCCCTACTACTCTTGTCCCCTCTACTCTCCTCCCTCTCTAAACTTCCAAATAGGCCATTAGTCAATATCAATATTAACCAAAAAAGGAGAAGTGGAGAGAGAGAACTGTGTCTCTTTTCAACAAAATAGTTTGCAGAGTTCACAATTGAACTTGTTCTTCCATTGCAGTGTTTGGTGTGTGTTGCATGACCTTCTTCCCAACAGTATGGCTTGTGCCAAGAAGTTGTAGGCACTGGAGAGTCAAACACAAGTGAGGATTTTATTATAGGCCGATAAATTTGTTATTAAGCAAATACTTTAGGGTATTTTAGGTATTGAGTGCCCTAATACATCCATGTTGCGAAAATGTGATGAGTTTTAAACTAAAATTGCAAAATGCCCCTTTTGGGCAAACTAAGCAGCGTTTTGCCCTTTTTCTCAACTAATTAGGGAAATGCTCCTCTTCTGAAACTCAATTTTCTCAAAATCGATTTATAAAAAAAAAAAAAAAAATTATGGAGCCCTATAGCGGCGTTTTTAAAGACCTATAATGATGTTTTCAGGACCTATAGTGACGTTTTGTAACCCAGCTTCCAATAAATCGAGTTATAGGCAATTTTTTTAATTTTTTTTACCTATAACTCAATTTTATATAAATCGAGTTATAAAACGCCACCATAGGTCCTGAAAACGTCATTATAGGCTCCTTAAAAATACCGCTTTAGGGCCTAAATCAATTTTGAGAAACTTGATTTTCAAAAGAGGGGCATTTCCCTAATTAGTTTGAGAAAAAGGACAAAACGCTATTTAGTTTGCCCAAAAAAGACATTTTATAATTTTGTCCTAGTATTTTGACTATTTTCATAAAAAGCTAATTAGAGGTACAATTTTTAAGCGTGACTGCTTGGCATTTTAAAAAATTTATTTTCCTAAAAATCACTTGGCCAAATGCATGTTGTTTCGTGTTTTCTTCTAAAAACACGTGTTTACTCCGTGCAAATGCTTATCCACACAAGCTCATGGTCTTAATAAAAAGAGTTGAACACCAACCAATTAGTGGTGGATTTTGATGGTGTCTCGCTAAAGAAGAGCCTTACTCATTTAAGGATGCTAGCACCTAGTGAGCTACAACTAGCAGGCTAGCAGCCCTTCCTTATTATTAGTAAGATAGGTTCGGAATCCTTATTATTAGAGAAAGGGGATTGTAGCTAATTTCATTTTCAATTCGGATTGAAATCATATGCAATAGCCAATGACTGAGATTGAGATTTTAATTAAAAAAAAAAAAGAAAAAAGAAAAAAGAACTTTTAGTCACAACCATTGAATAAATAAAGAGAAAAAAAGAGAGTAAAAGTGAAAGTAAAAAAAGTGAAAGTAGTAAAAAAAGATCATGAAACCAGCCTTGCACACATAACAGTTAATCAAAAACAAATACAAAACCCTTGTCTATTTAATTAAAGATCAAATTAACTAGAATGCTGGCAAGAGCTGTTGTCGGATCGCCAATAAGAATACTAACAATGGTCTGGAGAATTACTTTCACCATCTTCAACAACACTTTACCCATCCCACTATTTCTCTTCAATTGTTGATGCTGAATAGGCAGCTCCAAATTCTCCAAAGACAAATCGTCAATACTAATAGACTTTCCCTTCCTTATTGACTCAAACAACATTTCCCATGTGCAATAAACATGAAAATTAAATTTGCCACACTCCGACACATAAGACCACCCTTTAATTTGATTGCATGTTTTGCACTTTGACTTAGTCTTACGCAGGTAAAATTTCATACCATCATATACGAGTTCATCCTTGAGGTTGCAACAACAAGGGTGCAAAACCAAGTCTTTTTCATGGCAATGGTAGACAAAACCTTTGACTTGTTTCTGTTGAATATTAGCTCTGATACCATGTTAAATATTAGCTCTGATACCATGTTAAATGAAGAATATTATTAGTAACGGGATGTGTTGTATCATGTTATGTATGCCAGAGTGGATGCGGAAAGTGAAGCATAGATTAGGAACATTGAGGACACGAGGGTTACGTGGTTCAGTCTTGACGGCCTACATCCACGGAGGAATCCCTTAAGGGCTACATCTTTATTATATGAGAATGTAGTACAATAACCTATGTTACAATGAACCCTAACATGAGTATATATAGGCGACTAAACCCTAGACTACTAGTACAAGCAGGAATGGGCTTGGGCCTATTACATTGGGCTAATATATGTTTAATATATATCTCTAACACCCTCCCTCAAACTCAAGGCGGAAGCTTGATGAAGGTTTGAGGTTGGATGAGCATGAGAAGATCACATGGAGATGCTTTGAAGAATGCCTTTGAAGAAACCACAATGAAGAATGTGCCAATTCACCAATTTTGGAGTTTCAAATGAAGAAACGGAGTCCAAAATTGGAATCTACGCGAAAAACTGAGCAAGACAGGCCCTTTCGAAAATTTTGACTTTTGGTCAAAAGTCAACGCAAAAAGTCCAAGTCAAAGTCAACTGGTCCAGGTCAAAGTCAACGGATACTGGTCCGGGTCGGGTCACGGATCGGGTAGTGGGCCGCTGATGTCATCCTATGACGTGTCGCTGACGTGGACTAGGGCTGATGTGGACGTGCTGCGTGGCTGCTGATGTGGAGTGATGACGTCATCAGGTGACGTCAGATGACATCAGTCGCAGTTTTCCGGCACGTGGCAGGAGCGTGCAATGTTCACCGGCGCGTGGAGGAGAAGCCCGAAATCCCAGTGGCGCGTGAGGGCACGTGCGGTGTCAGATGGCTTCCGAAATTTCAGGTTCTGTTGATCGGTCGACGCAGAGGCCGTAGGGGCGGCGCGTGTACCAATTAGACTACCTGGAAATAGGAATCTGAGGCGGCGCGTGGGAGGTTCACCGGAGACAATTGCGGCGCGTGGCAACGCGTGCGACAGCGGTTGAAAGCCAGATTTCTTCTGCAGGCAGATCGGTGGTCGACATGGCCTATGGGGTGGCGTGTGTGACCAATAAATGAGCTACAAAAGAGGAAGTCGTGGCAGCGCGTGGGGAGGTTCCGGAGATACCTGCAGCGCGTGGAGGCGCGTGGCAAGGCTTTGGGTGGCCGGATTTCTGGGTTTTCGTCGCAGGAGGTCGTGGATCACGTCTGTGGTGTTGGTTTCATCAGGCGAGGCTTGGATTTGCACAAATCTGAGAAGTTGAGTCACGGCTTGCTTGGTTGTTAGATTTTGACATAGCACAGAGCCATGGTGGCTGCGAGATGCTGTGGAGTCTGGATCCAGCAGACAAACATATGTGACTTTAGATGGTGGTATGCATGTGAGAATCTTCTTGCTTGCTAGAGATGTTTGTTTGATGCCAAGAACGAAGTTTGGCTCTGATACCATGTTGAATATTAGCTCTGATACCATGTTAAATGAAGAATATTATTAGTAACGGGATGTGTTGTATCATGTTATGTATGCCAGAGTGGATACGGAAAGGGAAGCATAGATTAGGAACATTGAGGACACGAGGGTTACGTGGTTCAGCCTTGATGGCCTACATCCACGGAGGAATTCCTTAAGGGCTACATCTTTATTATATGAGAGTGTAGTACAATAACCTGTGTTACAATGAACCCTAACATGAGTATATATAGGCGACTAAACCCTAGACTACTAGTACAAGCAGGAATGGGCTTGGGCCTATTACATTGGGCTAATATATGTTTAATATATATATCTAACACCCTCCCTCAAACTCAAGGCGGAAGCTTGATGAAGGTTTGAGGTTGGATGAGCATGAAAAGATCACATGGAGATGCCTTGAAGAATGCCTTTGAAGAAACCACAATGAAGAATGTGTCAATTCACCAATTTCGGAGTTTCAAATGAAGAAACGGAGTCCAAAATTGGAATCTACGCGAAAAACTGAGCAAGACAGGCCCTCGAAAATTTTGACTTTTGGTCAAAAGTCAACGCAAAAAGTCAAAGTCAAAGTCAACTGGTCCAGGTCAAAGTCAACGGATACTGGTCCGGGTTGGGTCACGGATCGGGTAGCGGGCCGCTGATGTCATCCTATGACGTGTCGCTGACGTGGACTAGGGCTGATGTGGACGTGCTGCGTGGCTGTTGACGTGGAGTGATGACGTCATCAGGTGACGTCAGATGACATCAGTCGCAGTTTTCCGGCGCGTGGCAGGAGCGTGCAATGTTCACCGGCACGTGGAGGAGAAGCCCGAAATCCCAGTGGCGCGTGAGGGCGCGTGCGGTGTCAAATGGCTTCCGAAATTTCAGGTTCTGTTGATCGGTCGACGCGGAGGCCGTAGGGGCAGTGCGTGTACCAATTAGACTACCTGGAAATGGGAATCTGAGGCGGCGCATGGGAGGTTCACCGGAGACAACTGCGGTGCGTGGCAGTGCGTGCGACAGCGGTTGAAAGCCAGATTTCTTCTGCAGGCAGATTGGTGGTCGACATGGCCTCTGGGGTGGCGCGTGTGACCAATAAATGAGCTACAAAAGAGGAAGTCATGGCGGGGCGTGGGGAGGTTCCGGAGATACCTGCAGCGCGTGGAGGCGCGTGGCAAGGCTTTGGGTGGCCGGATTTCTGGGTTTTCGTCGCGGGAGGTCGTGGATCACGTCCGTGGTGTTGGTTTCATCAGGCGAGGCTTGGATTTGCACAGATCTGAGAAGTTGAGTCACGGCTTGCTTGGTTGTTAGATTTTGACATAGCACAGAGCCATGGTGGCTGCGAGATGTTGTGGAGTCTGGATCCAGCAGACAAACATGTGTGACTTTAGATGGTGGTATGCATGTGAGAATCTTCTTGCTTGCTAGAGATGTTTGTTTGATGCTAAGAACGAAGTTTGGCTCTGATACCATGTTAAATATTAGCTCTGATACCATGTTAAATGAAGAATATTATTAGTAACGGGATGTGTTGTATCATGTTATGTATGCCAGAGTGGATGAGGAAAGAGAAGCATAGATTATGAACATTGAGGACACGAGGGTTACGTGGTTCAGCCTTGACGGCCTACATCCACGGAGGAATCCCTTAAGGGCTACATCTTTATTATATGAGAGTGTAGTACAATAACCTGTGTTACAATGAACCCTAACATGAGTATATATAGGCGACTAAACCCTAGACTACTAGTACAAACAGGAATGGGCTTGGGCCTATTACATTGGGCTAATATATATTTAATATATATCTCTAACAGTTTCCCACAAGCCTCACAATCCCTCTTGCATTCGTTGCAGTTCCTAGGGAGCTGATCCTAGAATTTGAAAATGGAGTCTTCGTAGAGCATGGGAGTTGTGGTGGGTGTGCTATGCATGCAAGCTATGTGAAGATCATAGTTACACTCGTCACGTCTGTATCTCTTTCCAAAGCAAACTACCTTGCATCCATCACATATGTACTCATCTACCTTGCATTCATTGCAGTTTTTCTTTAGCATGAGCTCATTGTTCTTTAGTATGAGCTTATGGTTCTTGGAGCAAGTACGATTTTTCTCCATACTACTGCTTATTTGCAGATTCTGCACCCAAAAAAAAAAAAAAGAATGTCGAATATATTAAAAGACGTCACATTTTTCACAAAATTTTTTCAAGAAACAAAAATGGAGTTTGAAAAAAGCAAACGAATACAGAGAATAGAAGCGTGAGAGTACCTTTAACAACTTCACTTCTATTCTTTTTCAAAATAGGGATTTTACATAATTCAATGCTGATAGATGGTGTTTCATGCTATATGAAAATTAAAGTACCTGGTTTTTGTAATTGATAGTGCTCCTCATGTTGTATGCATGGTTCTCCAAAGCATTGTGGGCCATAATCTTCTTCTTATGCTCCTCATCCTTAGCCTTGTGCTTCTCCGCCTCCTGAAACATTATCATAATTTCTTTCCCAGAGAGTCTTCCCCTGTCGATGGTGATTGTGATATTTTTCTCCTGGCCATTGTTCTTGACCTTAGCAGAGACAACATTTAAGATACCATTGGCATCAATTTTAAAGCAGATAGTGATCTGAACTTCACCCTTGAGTGCTGGAGGAATGCCAGAAAGCTCAAAAAATGCCTAGCAAGTTGTTGTCCCTGGTACTTGTTCTCTCACCCTCATAAACCGGGATGTAGATGCAAGAATGGTTGTCGGAATAGGTGAACACCCACTCCACCTCCATAGTGGGGATGGTGGTATTTCTTGGAATCAAAACAGTCGTCTCATCGTTGGTAGTCTCCATCCTAAGTGATCGAGGGGTGACATCCAATAACACCAGATCCTGAACCTTCTTGTTAAGCTCCTCAGTCAAGATAGCAGCCTGAATAGCAGCGCTATAGGCAACAACTTCATCTAGGTCGTCGATGCTCTTGCAAAGCTTCTTTCCTTCGAAGAAGTCCTGCAACAGCTGCTGCACCTTGGGAATCCTAGTAGAACCTCCAACAAGGACAACATCATCGACAGTTCTCTTGTCCATCTTAGCATCCCTCAAACACTTTTCAACAGGCTTCATACATTTTTTAAAGAGTTCCATATTTAGCTCCTCAAACCAAGCACGACTAATTTCTGAACGAAAGTCAAGACCCTCATACAATGAGTCAATGTAAATGGTAGCATTTTCAGCAGATGATAGTGTCTTCTTTGCCCTCTCACAATCAGTCCTCAACCTACTAAGGGCTCTGTGGTTCCCACTAATATCCTTATTGTTCTTCCACTTAAACTCCTTAACAAAGTAGTTCACCAATATGTTAACAAAGTCCTCCCCTCCAAGATGATTGTCACCAGCTGTGGCCTTCACTTCAAATTTACCATTTTCATTTGTAAGAAGTGAGACATCAAGAGTCCCGCCACCAAGATCAAAAATCAAAACATTCTTGCCAACACTGGCCTTCTTCTTGTCAAGACCATAAGCAATGGCTGCAGCAGTGGGCTCACTGATGATACGCATCACATTGAGTGATTGAGACCAGCAATGACCCCAGCATCCTTAGTTGCCTGGCGCTGAGAGTCATTAAAGTAAGCTGGAACGGTCACAACCGCATTCTTGACTGTCGTACCAAGATAGGCCTCAGCAGTCTCACGCATCTTACTAAGGACCATGGACGATATTTCCTCAGCTGTAAACTGCTCCTTCCTGCCTTTGTAGTTGACCACAATCTTGGGTCTATCATCAGAATCAGAAATGACCTTGAATGGCCAAAGCTTCATGTCACTCTGAACAGAGGCATCACTGAATCTCCTACCAATCAGACGCTTAACATCTGTGAACGCCAGAGGATAGAACATAAGCATCCAATAGACAAAAATATCACATAATGTCATAATCACCACGACACTATATTTGTATTTCTCATTGACCGAAAATGCAATTTTATTTATGTTTAAGTACAGTAAGACTTCCAACTTCATAAATAATTTAAATTATCAGATTACAAAACTACATAAATCTAGCAATTTTTTTTCTCTAATTAATCTAAAATTGTCGCATCTAATTCTAAAAAATAATATAATAATAATAAACCCAAAAATGAAAGAACTTTTGTTACATAACTTCTACAGACTCATAGAAATAGCTCTCTTTTCATCTGATAAGAAAGCAAAACATACACATGAAGCCGAAAAAAAAAAAACCAGAGAATAAAACCAACATACCCATTCTAAAATCACAGTATATTAGAAATTTTACCGAAGACAGTGTTGCTGGGGTTCATGGCGACCTGGTTCTTGGCCTCATTACCGACCAAAAGCTCGTAATCAGTGAAAGCGACATAAGACGGCGTCGTACTGTACCCTTGGTCGTTGGGTATGATCTTCACACCGCCGTCTTTACACACAGCCACGCACGAGTGGGTCGTGCCTAGATCGATTCCAATAGCTGGGCCAACTTCTTCACCGCCCATTGTTGCGAGCAAAAAATATCAAATTCTTCGCAAATAGAGAGAGAAGTTTGAGCTTGAAAACAAAGAGATGCTAGGATTGTTGCGAGCAAAGAAAAAAGAATTTTTGGAAACAGAGAGAGAGTTCAGCTTGAAAGAAAGAGACGAAGTAAATGAAGAAGTGCCTGAGTTAAAAGTTACTTAAAGGAAGGTCGGCTAGGTGAAGCAAAAGCTAGCTAGCAAGATACAATCCCGTGAATCATATTGAGAGAGAGAGAGAGGGCGTCGGCAGCAGTGCATGAATTTTATTAGATTGAGCTATAAATTTCATGGTTCTAAATTTTTAATAATAGATACTGTTAAAGAATCGAAAAATGAAATGAATACCGGTTCTTAGGAGTCTTTTAGCTGAATATTGTTAAATTTGAAACTTATTTGCGTTATAAGTACTGTTACAATTTATTTTGAGAATTGAGGAGCAAGATTGAATTTCAGCAACAGTATTGCCGAAATTCTAACAAAAGTATGAGAGAGAAAGAGAAAAAGCTTGGAGAGAGAAAATGTTGAATTACGGCAATGACATTGCCGTAATTCATTCTGCTCAAATTTATTGACCGAATGCGTGAGAAATGCTTGGAGCGTGAGTGCCCAAAAGAAAGTAATTGTGGCAATGGTATTACCGAAAATGAGAGGGAAAAAAAAATGATTGCCACAATCTGGGGAGGAATTAAAGAAAAATATAATATGCTATGTACACAATATTTTTACAACATTTTCACAATAAATCACAGGTAATTAGTTATTATAAGTTCAAATTTAAATTTAACATTGAGATTACTATTTTAATCCAACAATAACAATAAGTAACAACCTGATACTTAGAATTTGTTGTAAAATATTGTAAAAATTATGTGCATATATCATTCCACCTCTTTTTTTTTCTTTGAAATGATATGTGTACACAATTTTTACAATATTTTTATAACAAATTCTAAGTATCAGGTTGTTACTTATTGTTATTGTTGGATTAAAATAGTAATCTCAATGTTAAATTTAAATTTGAACTAATAATAACTAATTACCTGTGATTTGTTGTGAAAATGTTGTAAAAATATTGTGTACATAGTACATTGTATTTTTTTTAATTTCTTCCTAAATTTTAGCGTTCATTTTTTTTCCTCTCCCATTTTTGGCAATACCATTGCCACAATTATTTTCTTTTGGGCACTCACGCTCCGAGCACTTCTTACACATTCGGTTAGGAAATTTGGGCAGAACGAATTACGGCAATGCCATTGCCGTAATTCAACATTTTCTCTCTCCAGGCTTTTTCTCTTTCTCTCTCATACTTTTGTTGAATTTCGGCAACATTGTTGCCGAAATTCAATCTCTCCCCTCATTTTCCTAAATAAGTTGTAACAGTGCCTATAACGCAAATAAGTTTCAGATTTAGCAATATTTAGCCAAAAGACTCAGTTTTTTAGTGCGACTATGGACCGAACCGGTTACATCATAAATAAAAAATTATATATATATATATTTTAAGAATATTAAGTATTTAACACACACGGAAAACGAGAAGAAAGTCTTAAAAAAATTGACCGTGATGTATATCTAAAAGAGCCTAACTATTGAATACACAATATAGACTTTAAACCTCTTTAACTCACTGTCAGTTTCTTTAAAGCATTCTCCTCAGGGCCGGAGGGAGACTTGGACTACGAGCGGCAATGGCCCCCCCTATTTTTTTTTTTTTAAATTAATATATACATAGTCACCAATTTTAGCAATTTTGTTACATAAAATCACACTTTGCCACCCTTAATATTATTATTGATTCTTTTAGGAGTACTACTCTAGCCATAAAATTTTCTATAACATTTTTACAAATTATTGTAGTAGTAAACTTTTATTGGTTTGCATCTGGGCCAATCACTTATATCGTATTTTTACTTACTAATAAACACTCACCACATTAATAATTTGTAAAAAGGTTTGTAATTCTAACATTTTCCTCATTTTAAAGGCCTGATCTAAAATCTAAAGCAAAATAAACAAGCCCAAAAAAATATTCAACAATAAAAATTACCAATAGTAAAGTTAAAAACAATTAAACTCAATCAACCAATTTTACCTAAAACAAACAATTTGACTCTTTAAAAAATTTTAAACAAAATAATTTTGTCCATACCTAGATGCACACATAAAAAAAAAAAAAAAAAAAAAAAAAAAAAAAAAAACTCATTAGCTGTTAAGCAACTGAGCTTGAAGCTAGAGCCACCGCACGCAACTAATAGCAAAACTGCCCCCCTAACTTCAAGTTCTAGCTCTATCCCTATTTCTCCTCTCTCCCCTCTTCCTGTGTGTGTATGTTAAATACGTAGTATTTTCAAAAGAAAAAACAGTGAGTTAATCTCACATTAGAAAAAATTAATAATTTTAAAATTATACAAATATATAACAAGTTCATAATTAATAATATATCTAGTTATAATACATAATTTTCTACTCTTAAATTAAAAAAAAAAAAAAAAATACAACAACAACAACAACAACAACAACGTTACTAAATATATTAACATTATAATATCATCCTTAAATCAAAACAATTAGTGGCATAGCCTTCATAAGTGGATTATAAGGCCACCACTATAAAAAAGTTGGATTCAACTAGCATCTTGAAAGCTTGTATAGAAGTATTTATTTTCTCCCTCGCAATTTTAGGTACGGATTTGGGTTGGTGGTACAAATCAAAGTTTGGGTCGGTCATTTGGGTCTGCGTTTGGATTGGCGTTTGGGTGGCAATTGGGTTGACGTTTGGGTTGGTGGGTTTTTCGATGGCAGTGATGGGTTGTTTTATTGGTGCTTGTTAGTTTTAGTGGTGGGTTTTGGTGATGGTTGTTTTGGTGGTGGCTGGGTTTCACTAGTGGGTCGTTTTGGTGATATTATTTTAGCATTGAACAAAATAAAATAATATAAAGAATACAATAAAATAATATATCTACTACATTAAACAACTACCACCACCTCCAACACAATAAAATAATATAACTTTTAATAAAATATTTCTTTTTTACCATCTCAGCTATCATGCATAGCCATCTTTGGCTATACACTGTAGCTCAACAACCAATTTTTTTTAAACTTTTCCTTCATTTTTTTCAACATGCTTTTTAGTATTGGTGGTGCTAAAAAAAAACAACCAATGCTAGTGCTAATACAATGAAATTTTAGGAGGAAGATAGCAAAAATCTTATGATTCTTATCCTCAAATGCTGACAGTACGTGAACGATATTCTTATCTTCAAGTTTGGTGTCTGAATTGTTTTCTTCCCTACCTAGAAAGTGCCAAAGTAAGGAAGGTAGAAGGAAATTTCTCCGCACAGTACAAGTGGGTAAAGCATTAAAGTTTCTGGGTGTAAATATATAGATATATTTGCCACTCCTTAACTCCTAAATCCTAATTGTGCGCATTGCGGATATGAATATCAGTAGCACAAGTCACTTTCTGAAGGTTGGTGGTGGGTACGTATAGTAGGGGTTAGGATGTGTTTTGGTGTCATATTTTACTTTGTAATGTGCTATATAAATTTTTTTCTGAAGTGTTAGCAAACCGGTTGAAAACTTTGTTGCCTACAATCATAACTGAACACTAATCAGCCTTTACAAAAGATAGGCTAATATTTGATAACATTCTTATTGTCTATGAAACTTTACATTGCATTCAGAATCACAAATCCAATAATCATGGTTTTATGGCTCTGAAATTGGACATGAGTAAGGCCTATGATAGGGTGAAATGGTCTTTCCTGGAGGAGTTGATGAGGAAAATGGGTTTTGCAGAAAAATAGATACATTTGATCATGCTTTGTGTGAAATCAGTTATATATTCCATTTTGATTAATGGTGAACTAAGAGGCCTTATCCACCCAACTAGAGGCAT